>JAWUZG010000025.1:17515000-18785000 GCA_036785705.1 Acanthornis magna
TTCTCGGAAAAATTTCTGGAGACTGAAATCTCACTGTCCAGAATTCAAAGGAAGAGAAACGTTCTTGAGTAATATTCTTGCAAATAGAATAAGAAAAAATGGTTGAGGTATATGTGATTTCTATTTTTTTGTGGTTTTGGTTTTTTTTTTTTTTTTTAATTTTTAAATAGGGATGTTTGAACCAGTTCGGAAACAAAGCTAACGCCAGATATAGATAAATCAATCACAACCAATGATTCATTTGAAACTCTACCCAGGTGCATTCTACTTAATTAAAACCAGTTCACGCATCCCTTAAATTGTTATTACTATTATAATTATAATAATAATTATTATTATTATTTTGGGTATTTTTTGGTTTTTGTAATTTTTTTGTTTGTTTATTTTGGGGTTGTTGTTTTGTTTCTTTTTTTTTTTTTTTTTTTGCAACTCTCCACACTAAACTGCGCAATACTGTGGGGGAGAAGCCATTACTAAACTATATGCTGCAGAACAATGTAGCAAGTAATTAATTCCCAGCAGCCTGCCGGGACATCTGCTAGCAATAATCACTATTGATTTAAAGCTTTATTTAGCCTTTATCTATATCCTAGTAGAGTATAAGGTCTTGCCACATTTTATTGACATTTTTATTAGTTGAGTTTGACTGAGAACTGTTGCTGTTGTTGGGGTTTTTTTTGTTTCCCCTCCTCCCCCAATATTAAACTGTGAAATTTATAATGTGTTTAAACTATGGGTGAATCTTAGGCTTTAGTTTGCATGTTCAGCTAATTTGTCTCTATACGATTTTCGTTTGAATCTTTTTATTTTTTTTCCTCTCTCAGGGCTTTTACAAAAAACAAAAAAAACAACAAAAACAAAGACAAAAAGAAAACAAAAAAAAAATCTTCTAAAATTCTTTTGCCTGAGTTGCAATGGACTTAACATGGAGATAATTCAATCACTACATTAAGCACTTGACTGTGAAAGCGCAAAAAAAAAAAAAAGGAAAAAAAGAAAAAAAGAGAGAACCTTGTTTGAGGCTGTTGTGAAATAACTTTAGGGGGCTATGTGACAGTCTGATTCCATTTTCAGAATGATTCATCTTCTCTCTCCTCTCTATGTGTCTCCTTTCTCTCTCTTCTCTCTCCACGAAGGAAGTTTAATCCTAGTGATTTCATCCCATACAGGAAACAGTAATAAATGTGTAGAATTCATATTTTTCTAAAGGGAACTTAAACTGCTGCTATGAATTGTGTACAAGACTGGTTTATGCCACATGAACAGAGAATCACACATTGTTTTGGTACTTTTATTCCTCTTTTTTTTTTTCAGTTGTACAGTACTTCCAAATTCAAAGTAAAAAGTAAAACTTGTTCTGTATCAAACCATCTAAGCAATAAAATGTTATATTTAAAAATTATAGGTTACAAAATGGACGTGGCTCTTCTTGTGGGTTTGTGGTGACTTGCTCTCAGACTTAGCTCTGCTGGAGGACGATGTGCAAGCCGGGGCTTATCTGTGCCAATGGATCACTGTTTCTCTTCCTTTGGTTGATCTGAGTTTGAGCTGGAGATGATTGCAGCACTCCAAAAACTCGTGTTCATTTTGACCACTCTTTTCTGGTAGCCAGGCCCCTTTGAAACGCTGCTTTTCTCCTGGTGCAGTTCCTCAATGCAGCAACCGAAGACAGCAGAAAAGTGCTGATTTTCCTGCATAGGCAGGGTCAGGATTCTCTATTTTAGTTAATTGCAGCCCCAATGTCACATAGGTGAGCATCCTCCCAGCACGCTGTGGTGATTAGCAGTGTGCCAGTCACTTTTTCTATAAATTAAGTAGGTTTCTGCCAGCATAGTTTTCTTCTTGCATAAATGTTTCAGAAACATTTATGTTTCACAAATGTTTCACAAACTCTTCAGGATGTATCCAAAAGCCACGTGCATGTGTCAAAAAGAGAGAAATCCTTTGTTTTAGCTTGTCAGAGCTGCCTTAGCTGCATTTCATACGCCTTCCTATAAATAAAATGCATTTCACAGGACAGTGAGCCAAAGAATTATCTGAGTTGTGTATCCAGCTCTGGAGGCCAGGGAATTGCAGTGAAGCTGAAGCATCCGCATCTTCCTAAGTCCTGCTGCGATGGTGCTTTCTGGCAGAGAAGTGAACCAGGTTCAGAATGAGAGACAGACTCGGGGGGTGAACTGCTGCTGCTTTCCTCCCTCAAGCCTCCTGCACCTTCCTGACTGGAGGTCAGAATTCCTCACAGCACTTTCTCTGGTGAGGACACGGTCCCTCAGCCCCTGAGAGGGACAGGTTAAAAGAGGGGCAGTCAGCCAGCCAGCTCTGCCCCAAATCAAGGGTATCTGATGAAGTGGGGCTCTGTGAAGGCTCTCTGGGTGGGCTCACGGGGTGGAAAAAATTCTGAGGGAGGAAACCTGCGGAAAACAATTCTCTCTCTTCCACCCACTGACCTGAATCGCCTCTCCTCTCGTGAGACTGATGGGAAGCTCGCGTCCAAGTGGCCCGGGGACCTGTCAGGAGGTGTAAAATCAAATGGGATGAGTTGATGTGGCTAGGAAGTGATTTGTGACTAATTGCTTACAAAAGGGATGACTTAGAAAGTACTTGGGTCTTGGCCATGGAAAGGTGTAATTGCTGTGCCCAGCCCTTCTCTCCTACCTCGATTTGACAGTGACTATTGCTGAGCTGGGAATTTCCCTGCTCTTCCTGCCTCAGACAGGGTAACACCCTGCCTGCCAGCTGAACTTCATTCCTTGCTGGCATTTCCCTTTCCCTCTTCCTGCCTCTGCTCCTCCCTGTGCTACCACCCAATAGCTAGAGCTGGCCTGAAACATCAGGTTAACAGAGGCAGGGAGGTGGTGGTGGTGTCTCCATGTGCCTCCAACTTGCTGCTTCCTCGCCTCATTCCCTAAAGCTTTTTAAAAAAGCTTCAGGCTGAAGCTGAGGTTAATTCCTGCCATGGACAGGGAGAGTGACAGCCCCTCTGTGAGGCACTGCTGTGGATCTCTCACAGCTGTGCTTCAGGTGTGGAGGCCATGTGCTCACGCAGAGCGTTAAGGTTTGGGGAAGACCCAGGTCCTCTGCAGCTACAGGGATGCCTTGGCAGTGAGGGGCACCAGGAAAGTGGTTTTTTCCCCAAGTGTGGAGTAAAGCTGTGGGGATGGGCAGGAGATAGCAAGATTGGGTGAAAACTGACTGCCCCTAAAGCAGAATGTGGAGCCTGGTTGGAGCATCTTTTGCATTTTTGCTGCTACTGAAATGTAAACAGGTAAAGAAGAAGGAAAAGGAGTATTTGTTTTTCATTATCCAGCTATCGCAAAGTAGCCAGCATTTGCAGAACGGGAGAGCAGTACACCTACACGGAGATCTACAGAAAGTGAGTGCAATGAGAAATGATTTGCTGTTGACACTTAACAGTATTTTGGTCTGTTCTGTTGAAAAAAGCCTTTCTCAAAAAAAAATTAGTCACAATTCAACCAGCAAAGGCAGCAAGGGGCAAAAGTTTACTTGAAACCTTTCCTTCTTTACAAATCTCCAGTTTGGGGAATCATACATGCCATTTTCTTTCAGCATTTCTGTAGAGTTAAGATGGGATTGAAAATGCCACTTTTGGAAACCCTGAAGTTTATGATTATCTGCAAAAGGGACGCTCAGGACAGCACAGAGTAACAGCACTTTCTGTACATCAAAGAGGCACCATTTTTCATTACCCGCTCTGACAATGCAAAAAAGGATGGAGAAATGCACTGGATTGTTCAATTGGAACATCTCTTAACTGTTGGACTGTGGAAAAAGGGACCACGCCAGCACTTCCCAGAACTTGAGTACTGCAGTAGCCAACATCAGGGAAGTGAGTAAAATCTGTACAATGGACCAGCATCATCTGGTGTCATGAGTCAGCTGAGTGCTTCAGAGCTGAGGAGCTGCACAAAAGTACTTTCCCCCTTTCATCCCCGTCCTTGGCAGTAATTACTGTGCAGAGGAGAGGCTGCACCCACACTGCAACAGCCTAAGGGCAGTGAGGGAAAATGCTGCAGTTTGGGCTCCAACCTGGGAATACGGGAACTGACTTAGATTTTAAAAACCTCCTTCATGTCAGGGAGGAGCTGAATGTTTCATGACAAATGATCTGAGGTTGGGAAGGGAGAACAGTGTGTGTGAGAAAAGGTCTAACCTGCACGATGTGCATACATATCTGCGTCCTAGGTTGTGTGGTGTCTGAGCTGGGGACGTGACAGCTCACCTGGCTGTGTGTGCTCTGCAGGTTGGTAGCACCATTTCACTACAGTGATCCCTGGACTTTGAGTCCTGGGTGTGTCCTGGAGTTCCTGCGTTTGGCCACCAGCCCCACACCGGAGCTGCCCTCCTTGCTCCATGTCCTCGCGTGCACACTCAGGGAATGGGAAACAGACATCAACACGTTGTCACTATCTGGAAACTGGTGACTGCTGGTGCCTGCAGATGTGCTGGCAGATCAGAGGATTTCCCTAGTCTTGGGCAATTAGTGCCATGCTGGATCACAGGATTAGAAAAACTGGAAACAACCCTAAAATGACAGGAGGTTCAGCACAGCTGGGGTTCCTGAGCCAACAGCTCTGCTGAGGACATGTATGGTCACAGTCTGTTCCTCTGGTTTGAAGTAAGAACATTAACAGGAGTAGAGGTTTGTTCACAGAGCCCCTGCCAGAGCCTAAAGCGTCTCCTGCAGGTGCAAGGTCTTGCCCTCAGCAAGTTCAGACCTCTTGGCCTTTCTCAAGACAGTCTCCACAGTGTCCTTCCTTGTCCCCTCAGCTGAGCATTGTGTTTTTGCAATGCAGTTTCAGGGAACGCAGTTTTAGGTGGTTTAACCCGTTCTCGCCAGTCCTGAAAGGATGATTTATGCCAAGTAAGCCCAAGGTGTTTCTCTCACATGTTGAGTGGGTGTCAGACATGGATGGTGTGTGCCCTTGGCCATACGACAAGTTAGGAATTCCTTTGTCCAGTGGTGTGGATGTGTTTCTTGGGAACTATTAGAGAACTGGGGGAGGAGAACAGCACAGGGAGGAGTGCTCTGGGACAGAATTGTGTTTTTAGGATCTCTCAGCAAATGCACCTTTACAAAAGGTGCAAAAGCACTATCCCTGTGGGCTGCCAGGCCTCATCAGTGGCTCCACCTGGGCAGGGAGGCCTATTTAAGGCGAGGGGAAAGGGTAGAGTTTGGGTTGTGGGCAAGAGCATTGTTTGTGAGCAACAGCAAGTTCTGTATTGTAAAAAGATGTTTGTGAAGCTGTTTTTCCAGAGATACCCTTTTTTTAAAAAGAAGCCAGTTAGTACCTGGGAGAAAGAGTGGAGAGGCAGAGGACAGCTGGCTTGTTCAAAGGCAGCAGTGAGGACACAGACTGCTGGCAGGTCACTGCACAGAGTGGGATGCCTAACAGATACAGGAGCATCTGCCTTGCTGTTGTATGGAAGTGTCACCTCAGGTAAGTGACATGTAACCTGCACACATGTGCCAGCGTTAATGGGCTGCCTGACAGATGACAAGCTTGATTGAACTCTCTAGGGAGAGGTAAATCTTCAGAGTACTGCCAGGTAAGTTTGATGCCTTCATTTCAAGATGTGTCTGAAATCCCCCTGTAGCAGTGAAACTAAATAGAGTTGGGAAGTATTGTTGAGGCTTTTCTACTTTTTTTCAAATTCTACTTTGATTTCTCAAGACCACTATCAGAATAAAAAAAAAAATTCTCACAGAAAGGAAACAGGAATTTTTCATATATTAAACAGTAGTAAGTGGGAAGACTTCTCTGGCTCACCCAACCTCACTGTGCGTAATGCAGTAGAAAATGTAGCAATCCTCCGACTAGGAGGAACTGAAAATAGCTTTCTCCTTTGCTGTGCTTGTTTATTTCTCCTGTGCCAGATCTGTCTCTTGTTTGGCAGGGAAAACTGCCAGGAGTGTATGAGGAAACTCTGGACGATGGGTGTTTGGAATACACTGTTGTGAAAGCACTTGAACTTCTCTAGAGCCTTTCAGCAGAGGGTTGTGAAGCAGTTTACGAACATCAGTTAATGGGAGGCTGTAAATAAGAGAAATCTGCTGGAGAAAAGGCTTTTTATCATGAAAGGCTTGATCTGTTTTCACAATCTCGGAGGCAGAGGTTAATGCGGTGAAGGCCAGCGCTGCTGTGGGCTGACTTTCCGTCAGTAATTTTTAGCCTGTAACCACACATGGAGCATGGCCCGGCTGCTCGTAAAAATGTGCCAAGGTTGGGACAGAATGTCAGCCAGAGGGGTAGGTGGCTCCACGACAGGGCCTGACCTGAGCACTGAGGTAAGAGGATCAGCAGAAATAAATGCTCCTGTCTGTGTACACAGGACTAGCGGCCCCTGCCCCAAACATGGAGTTATATTTGGGCAACTAAAGCAATTGGTGTGTTAGCCTTTCCTCCCATGTCCTGTTATCTGATCCTGCAGAGAATGACAGCCTAGGTTTGTTGTTTCCAACGAGCAGCATCTGATCTCTAATGAATCTGCACCCAAAAGAAGTATTTGTACTTTATTTTAGGGTGATAGCAGTGCTAGTTGTGAGGTGCAGGCTTGCCTTGACCAATATTCCTCCCGAGCGTTTGCAACTCAAGCTTAACGACACGACCTGTGCTTGGGAAGGGGAAAGCGATGGGCAAAACCTGGCTGTAAACAGAGACTGTAAGCTTTGTCATTGCTGTTTCCTTCTAATTCTACCAAAGCACAGCCCTACTTGATCATGGGGCTCTCGGGAGAGGAGGTAGCACATGTCCTCCCCTGTCCTACTGCATGGGATCCAGCACTCCTAGACTTGCACACTTCATCAGAGAAGTCCCTTTTTGGTGGCAGGACATTTAACACCATTTAATCTGCTGCCTTCAAGATGCCTTCAAGATGACTGAAGATTTACAGGCTCCATGGTTATGTGCATCAGGACCAGGATACTCCACAGTCAGAGAAAATCAAAGTATCAACCTTCCTGCATACACACAGCAGTCCAAAGTCTGCACAACACAGTGAGTCTGATTTTTGATCTTGTGTCCACATCACTCTCTGTCAGTACCTTCGAGTTGAAACCATGGAGGCTGCCTAGCACAGTTACCCGAGACCCAGAACTTGCTAGAAAAGAGCCAGGGCTGTAGGTGAGGTAAGGGGAAAGATCTGGAGAAGTGAGCAACCTGTGCACCCCATGTTAATACATTTTGGCACAGGATGTAGAGCCACATGCTGCCTTTAATGCATTTGGTTATTACTTTTTGGTGAATGTCCCTCTTTGACAGTTTTTAACTTTTCCTGAACTGTAAGAGTCTCTTTAGCAGCTTCAAATCACCTACTTAAAAATGAAGGTACTTAATTTGAACAATACTTAATTAAAAGTAATAGCAGCTTCTCTCCCAGTTCCTTCAGGCAGTGTTTTACTGAACTGCAGCTGAGCGATGTTTTGCAGTTTGTCAGCAGGTCCTTGGTGGCCTGTACTTATTCCCACTGCAGTGCATCAGTGACATCTGGCTCCGTTCAACTCTACAAATTCAGTAAAATGGGAATGACAGGGTGATGGTCCTTGGGGATTGCCACTGAAAGAACAGGACTAACCACAAGGAGTGCTGCAACTCCCTAAAGGAACAGTAAATGACACCCAGTGAGATGCTTTGCACAGGAGCATTGCAGCCTCAGGAGGGCCTTGAGGGAAAGTCTTGCCCTGTATGAGCACAAAGTAAAACTACAGAGCGATTGTTCTGGCAGCACGACTGCAACTGATGCCTCATATTTCACCCCGGTGTACCTTCAGCTGGGGTGGTGCTCATGGAATGCTGCAGGACTGGGATCAGTCAGGCTACCATGATGTTGGAAAGGAGATGGTCCCTGTGTACTGTAGTTTTTAAAACAAACTGAATCCTACTTCGTATTTTTCTTTCCTGTGGTGCCTAACAGAGATGTGGTTCCTGGTTTCCAGCTTGCTTTATAGCAGCAACAAGTTAGGATTAGCTGGGCAAAATGTCATTTCCAGCTGTGAGAAGTAATTCCACTCTCTATGAATGAACCACTATTACAAACAACCAAGTATTAACCAAGTCTTAAATACTGGCTCTAAGGAAAATATGACACACTTCCAAATCAAGTGTTTCAGTGTATTTAAACTTGTTTCTAAATATAATCTGTTATTTTGGTGCCAGTGTTTGCCATACTGTGCTCAACAGTCTTCAGATGCTATTTAAATTCTAGTTTTTCCTTTCCAATGGAAATCTGCAATTGGGTATTTTAACTTCCCTCCTTGCTGTGTAGACCCCTGCTGAAGAAAAGTGTGTTTGTTCATTCTTTCTTTCACTTTGGGTGGAAAACTTGCCAGCTGAGGCTGGGATCAAGCCCACTGTCATGGCAAGGTCCTGTCCCGTGCTGGCATCTGCAGTGCTGTGGATCCAGGCTCTGTCAAGGTAGCTCCTTCAGTGTTCTGAACAGCCTGGACTCTTGCATTCAGCTGGCATGGAAAAGCTGAATGGGAACCTATCTGTGTCTGAATGTGGCCAAGGTGCATATGGAGTTAAAAAGATCCAATTTAATTTAACTTCTAAGGAAAACTGACTGTGGGTACTAACACCAGGTGGCAGAGTCAGTGTGTCACTGTAAGTTCTACCTCTGCCACACCTTCAGCTGACCCTGTAGGTGGCCACAGCCCCAAATGTTTTTGGAAACAAGTACAAGACACTAAGATGTACAGCTTTTCAGAGTTCTAGCTTCACATCTGTCAATTATTTTCTGAACAGCACAAAAAAAGGCAGTGCTCAGACTTACTTCAGTGACCACATTATAGCACAGAATGATTTAGAGAGCCCAGACACAGTTGCTCTGGCCCCTCCCTTTAGATGCTGCTCTTTGAGAAGGGGCTAAAGCTCTCTTTGTGCTTGTCTGTTACGAGAAGCAGCTGTCAAGGGCTTAGGAGATCCCTCAGCTGGCAGATCTGGGAATTGCTGGCTGTAATAATTTCCATCTAGTGAATCTAGTACTGTATTTTATCTCCAGGGTAAATGCTCTAATCCCACATGCGCCACCATGGAAAACTCCGTGCAGCTCCACCCAGGCCCTGCAGGGCAGGACTGAACCCTCTTTACTAGAACACACACTGTGAGGTCATCTTGAAAATCTCCTGTTCAGACCATCCTGACACCAAATGCATCAGCTCCAGGTGTTCTCTTTGCTGTCTGAAAGGGACAGCTCTTAAGTGATGGATTCATTATGTGAATTTAAGTGGCACAGGGAAAACTCAGTTAAGGCAGGAGTTGTGATTTCCATGTAGGCTGAACAAATTGAGTGTGATGAGGACAGGCGGGTTAAATTTCAGCTTTTCCTCACCAGCTAAGGGACTGGAATGTTGTAATGCTGGAATTTTACTGCATCTTGGTTAATATAAATTTATAGCCAAGACTACTTACACGAGTGGACAGAAAAGATAGCCAGATAGATTTTTAAGACCTCATCTTGGTCTTGGCATCTGTTCTTTCTAAGCCAGCTATTGCAACTTATCTATCTTGATCTTTTCAAGGAAAGATGAGGTAGGCTTCAGAGTTATTTTTACGTGTTCTGGGACCTAAAAATACATCAACACATCTGCTTTTAATTTTTCCCTTTTTTACCACAGATACAGGAGTCCCAGCATCCTTTATTTTTAAGCCTTTTTTTGTTTCATTTTTGTTAGCTTTTTTCTCTCCAACAAGTCTTACCTTTTTCTGTTTGGTTGCAGAACAGCTGGTGGAACTGCTGTTTTCAGAGTTACTGCATGGAATGTGAGTGTTTGCTTGGTCAAACAGCAAGAATGTAAAAGCTGTAAGGATTTGGCCTTGTTATAACCTTGTGCTTCAGCAACCTTTAAGCATCTTAATAGATCCCTTTTTACACTGCCTATGGTTTAACAGGATCTTATTCTTTCTAGAAACGTAGGGCACTATGGCTCACTTTTAGCCCATCAGGATTCAAGAATTTACTGAATTTTCCCAGGGCCCTCCTTTATTCTTACAAAGAATTCTAATCTTAATTATTAATTCATTGTCCAAAACACCACAGAGTTCTTGCTCAGTATTATTTCCATTCCAACTACACATGTAGAAAGGCAGATTTTTAAGAATGGCATGTTTTCACACTTTGCATATTTGCTACTGTGGGATGCTTATCAAGGAAAAGGCCTTTTTTTTGGTGCCATACTCATGCTTTATTTAAAAAAAAAAAAAAGCTACACAATGCTAAGAAAAAAATCAAGTATACTTTACAAAAAAACCTGCAGCTGTTTTCAAGAGATCTGATCTCACTTATAAATGCAAGTCAGCAGGTAAGAAATTAAATGATAATTTAACACTTCAGTTGCAGTACATCATCTGAACTTAATAATCCAAAATAATCAGTCATTCTTAAATTGACTGTTGATTGTAGCTACACAAACAATCATCTGTATCAACTGATTAGAAAAAGTCCCTGGGAAAATTTAGAGATAAATGGAAAATTGTCAGGAGAATGTTACTTAGCCCACCTATAAACTTTCGCAGAAACTAAGATCTTTGTGGCTTTGCTCTCCTCTGTAAGTTAATTGCAACTCCTCTGCATATTTTAGAAATGTCTAAGTGTAAAGCTGCTAAATTCTGGTCAGTGAGGGGATTAAATTAGTATAGTATGGATCCATGTATACAGTTGCCAACTATTTACACTACTGCTATGTCTTACTATCTCCATGGAAGTGTATTGTGCAAGTCTCAAGTAACTTCAAAACACTCTTGAAACAGCCCTTATGTCACTCCTATGAGGTAGGTACTGTCCTTCCTTTGGAGAAGAAGAGAACAGATTCTCTACTGCTCAGTACATCAAGCACACTGAAAAACAGGACAACCAGCCTACTTTAGTATTTGACTTCCCTGGACTGAAAGCTTCCACCTGCAACATTTTGTTTAGCACCTTGCATTCCAGGAATAACCAGTGAATGATACTTTTGACTACACCTGTTCCAAGCTAAGGAAGATGTTCAGCATAACTGTTTTAAAATGAGCAGAAGCACTGCCATCTCTAGTCTGCTCCATTTAGCTCCACAGCTTACAACCTAATAATTCTGTACATTGAGAATAAACTTCAATCCTTTAGTCTGACAGCAGCCACTCTTCTTTCTCCGATTAAAGGATACTGTGGAAAAAAATGCTACAAAGCAGACAGCATACAGAGGGCTATGAGTATGATGTGGTTCAAGAGTAGCTAAATTAATGCTTTGCTACCCCTGTAGATGTGAAGTCTAAAGCTGTTTTTCCTACCCCAAGTGTAGAATTTTTAGGCCTTCACAATTTCTTGAGTAAGCTAAGGAGAAAGGAATTCACAGAGGTCCTCTAAGGTCATAGTTCATTTGCTCCCTAAAAGCATTTTAACATCTCTTACTAATAAAGAAGAAACCCTAGCCCACATCTTCTTTCCCAGTTCTCACTCTTCTCCAAACCTGCCAGGAGCAGTTGTGTGGCACTGTAGTAAGCTGGTTGAGAACTGGTAAGAATGCTGGATTACACAAATGCTTGTGCTGCCACATGGAAAGGGGTGGCACAGACAGGCAGAATTGCTACTGTCTCATCTTTAAGTCAGTGAAACTATCCCCTACTCAGCTGATAATAATAATGATATCCAGTAACATACCTGTGACACTATGCTATACCTGTTTAAAAATTGTGTAGAAAATTCAAGTACCAAAATAAAAGTTTCTAAGCCATAGGGCAAAGCAACAATTATGTTCTCCCACCTGAAGAAAACTAAGTATAATAGACTGGCTTATTCACTAGAAATAATATTAGAGATGCCAAAGTTCAGTTACCACTGCATGCTGGAGTGTTACTGATAAATTTGAACTACAGCAAATTAATAAGAAATTAAGTAATTAAAAAAATGTTAGGACATTCATCATAAGCAGTAGTGGTCTACTGACCCCTGTTCTTATGAACTCCTTCTGGCTGAGAAGGTCACCATGAACCATCTACAGTGAATTCGAAGTTGTAGCATCAAAAAGACAACCTTGGTACAACTGCACTTTCCCATTGCTGGTTCCAATGCAAGCTGCCTCCTCTCTTCTTTCAGAACTTAAGCATTCAGAAGTCAACCACTGAGTGCAGAGAAGAGAGCTCAACTGTCAAATACTTCTTAGTTGTACAGTCCTTCAGCTTCTAAAAGCTTGTTCCAGCACTCAGTCAGAGCTAAACTATCTATCTCAACAAATAAAACCAGGACATTACAAATCAATATACTCTGTTCTGATCCTCTGTCTTTTTCCCTAGCGTACCACTGTATCATCACCACCCTCTCAAAGAGTACCTTTAAATCTTGGGAAGAATTAAGAGTATACAGTTCAAGATGACCTATTACAAGAAGGGGGAAACGTGCAAATTCAGTGCATCAGGTGCTGCAATCATTATAGGGCTTTAGCACAGGAGGCATTTAATCCATAAACACTCAATTGAATCAAATCAAACTGGAATACAACCCTGCAAATCTACCACAGAACCAGTCAGATTATATCACTAAAGGCAAACAAAGCTGTTCCACACAATTTGAGTGAAGATACCCATCATGAGGGCAGTACTCAACTGTTTGCTAAATGATCTGTATGACAATTAAGCAACTTTAACTGCGACAAATATTGTGCCTGCTGGACTAGCTGTTTTCTCAGGAAGTTGAACAAAACATGTCTTCCATAGGACTACGAGTCAAGAGCATCTTCACAGTTCATTCTGGCAAAACATATAGCAAAGTAGTGCCAGCACACGCAGTTTCAGAGCTTAGATGCTTCAAACACACTGTGGCAGGATTTGGAAGTATCACGCAGAATTCATTGGCTCAGAAGCTCAGAGCAAGGGGAGAACTAAAATGGCATTTTCACAGGTGGGGTTCAGAAAAGGGAGGAAAAGAAGACACAGAGGCCTCAAATCTATGCCTCTTCCTGAACTCAACAAGCTTTCAGATAACATTCAGACACAAAAAGGGAGGCAGTTGAGATGCAAACAATTCAAGCCTTGTCCAAGCAAACTGATGTTCTGCATATTGGCTCTTTTCGCTGTCAGTTAATTCCTGAGTGCAGGGGATGGGGATCAATACCTCAGTACCTGGTAATCATGTAAGCCACAAGAGGAAATCTCATTTTGATTTTGCATACAGCTTTTCTGCTTGAGTACTGAACCAACATGCAGCTAATGATGAATTTGCATCTGTGTTACCAGTTAAGAAAGTGAAAAAAAACCTCAGACCAATATACTGACCAGTGTAAAGATGTCTCAGATTTAAAAACTGTAAAGGATGAATTAAATAATTTGCCAATTAGAAGAATTATTTGAAGCCAACTGTTTTTCAAATTCAGTTTCAAGTGTGTACAGCAAATCCTTGTAAAGCTTTAAAAAAAATAAATCATTGTTTTGAAACATATGACATTCTTGTTCTTAGGAGAGAAAACCAAGAACTTACTGAAAAGTTCTTCTGGCTTATTCAATAGTTTCTTGAGTAAACATTGCAGAACTACCACTATAATCTGAATACCTAAGCTGCTGGCACGACTCAATAACTAACCATTTAACAAATCAGGTATAAAAAAGAAATTTATGTAGTAATACCAATTCAGCACACAAATTCCATGCTTCACAAGTTCTGCTGCTGTGCAAGAGTCTTCCTAACATCTATGCAGCTAAGTTCAGATTTTTAGGTCACTGCATGCCCAGATCAAAACAGCAGCAAAAATATCTACCACTACAAGCAGCTATACCCAATTGTGCCTTTAGAATGAAAACTATGCAGAAGTTGAGATGATCAGTGCCTTGCCACTGAGACAGGACCACATACACACAAACTTCAGTGTGTGCACGTTGTAAAGAGTAATGTTACTTACTGAATAAGAAAAATGCATTCAGGTTCTGACACAGATATGATACAATCAAGACAGATTAAAGTCACCAGACATTCAGATTAGGGAGAGGAGAAAAATCCTTCAATGACAATGTACAGATGACAAGCCAGCATTACAAAGAACTCTAAAGGCACATTTCAGGTAACATGTTTCTGTTAAGACCAACCGCTGACACACGCAGGCACAAATCTTAATGGCTACCTCCCCCCGACCCCCAACAATTAAAAAAAAAAATTAAAAGAGAAGTGCATTTTCAGTAATATTAACACCATTCAGTTAATCTGTTCAGTCCAAATGTTTAGCGGTATTTTCCTTATGGTGATATGGGTTCTCTGCACTACTCCAATCCAAAAAAACCAAACAGGCAGAATTAGTAAAGGTTCAACTGTTGCACTAGTTAACATTACTCATCAGAGCCCACTGGTCTCTTCTGTGCCCTCTTGTAGGGCAACCTCCTTGGTGAAGCTTTATCTAGATTTAAAAAAAAAAAAAAAAAAAAGAAGAAAGAGATAGTCTCATCAACTGCAATTGTTACATGAGCCATTATTTTCCTCCTCCCAAACACAAGACAAGCTGCCCCTTCTAGTGCAATGCATCACCACAGAGAAGTCAGTTCAAACAACTTGTTAAAGCTTTTTAACTATTTGCAACCTAAACAGAAGGTAACAAAAAAATATATGTTTCTATCCCGTAACATGCAACACCAGGGTAAGGTTTGTTTTATTTGCCAGTGACTAAAATGAAAAAAAGCCCAAACCCCTATGCCACCCCCATGTGAAACTGCAGGCTTTGTTGTCTGGAAAATTTTTATGTTCAGTAATTATATTTTTAGAAAGTTAAATGAATTATCTGGATGACTACTGGCTTTAGTTTATCTGCCTGAAGAATATAAGATTAACTCTTCTTCAGACAGCTTTGTCTTGCGTGTAGTATTTCCACATCCATACAATTAACAGCAGAAGAAGTGTCTTTGCTGTGAAAAACTGCACTTTTCCAGGAAGCATCCACATTTGACTGGATGATCTTTAAGGCCCCTTCCAACCCAAACCATTCTATGGTTCTATGATTATTGCAGAGAAGCTTCAGTACTTTGGATGAAGTGCTAAAGTGATTGCTAAGTGCATCTGATGACTAATTTTCTTAAACAGAACTATCTCCAATAACCTCCCTGTCCAGAATATGTGCAGACACAAGGAGCAGCCATCATGCCTTTACAGGCCAATCAGTACAGTATGAAGTGTCAATAACAAAAAAGTCAAGAATATCTGCAATCTTGAAGGTCATGTAAAGACCATGGTCATTTTGAAGGTAATTTTAAAGAATTCTAGTGTAGAGTTCTAATTGAAACTAACCTGGAGCTGAGAAAACCACAACTGAGAACAACTTAACCATTAGGTTTTCCTAAACTTCAAGAATTAAGATATGAATACCTATTTGGCTTAAGAAAGAGATGGTGGCAGGGCCCAAACATTACCAGGATCTGAACCCTTTTAAAGACAGCTTGCTCTTTAGAGAAAAATAGCATTTAGACCTTCAGTTTTTCTTGCTAGATTGAGGCTTTTCAAATTCCTGTGTCTGGATTTTCTACTATTGTTGTGTCTCACAGAAGAAAGCATGCAAGGAAGCTTTTATCTTCACAAGTAAAGCACTGGTCTTTATACCTGTGTTGTCTAAGTACACTTAAAAAGGGTGAAGGAATTAAAAAAGCCAAGTCATCCACTCCTGGCACAACTTCATATCAGAGCTAAGGCCTCTAGCCCTTCTACTTTTTACTGCTCATGCTACATCACCAGTCATGGCATGCAGGAAGCTGTACTTCTATCCATGCCTAATTATTACATGGACAACACAATAAGCACTTTTCACTCTTCAGCTCACGAGAGTCTGCCTCACCTCTTCTACTCTGCACTGAAGCCGTGGGAAAGCAAAAGAGAAGAAAGAGTAAGAGAAGTTAGAAATATCCACAGTCTAAAGAAATCAGTTATTTGGTTTACTGCTGGCATTTCAGGTATCAAATAGAACTTTCATATTTGTGAAGGACATTAATATCAAGTATTATTGTGGCTTTAGTTAAAACACACTTCTAATGCTTATTTAAGACTTTGGTCTACAGGTGAACTTCCAAACAACTTACAGAAACTTTGAGATGACAGCTATTTTCTCCTATTTAAACCTCCTTTGTGATCCAGGTTTTGGGTAGAGATTTTATACTGTTGAAAAATATTCTACAGAACAAATTGTAAAAGTCATCAATAGTCATTATTTCACCAACCAATGAAGTCTGTTCTACAAGGAATAGGCTGCTGAAGTAATAATGTAATCCTTAAACACAATGCTTGAGACAAGTTGTCATTCCTTAAAAGATATATGCTGTTCTAAGAAACTGGTATCAGCTACTTAGTTACAATTAATTGATCAAGTAAGTTTGTTATGCTCTAGTTCCTGAAAGGCAGGCACTTACTTATTTGATTTAAAGTTTCTTGGGGAATCCAGCTCATATCAACATCATTCTGATTTGATGTTCCCATCTCTACTTTCTGTACCGGTCTTTTCCTCTGAAAATTCAAGAAAGAAGAAAGATTTTTATTTTAAACAAGGTTTGGATAGCACGAATATCAGAAATTACTAAAAATGCTACATATAATGAATTACAATTATTTCACTAAGGCACAAACTTAAGGCTAGGCAATGTACAGAGCTGTCTTTCCCATTAATAATTTATTCCCCTAACCTTTACATTACCACTTCTAACACCCCACAACACTTATTCCACATAAAGGCACCAAGACCTCATGCACACCTGGGCAAATTCATTATACATTTTGCTGACTATTAATCAAATTTTGTGATGACCAGTTTCATTCTGCTTTCTCAGATTAGCACAATATTCTTGTTTGTGATCTGATCTTGTGAAATAATCAACATTATGGCAAGGCTTTGCTAAGAACTCAGTAAAAGGACTGACAGCTGTTTTCCCCTGATGCCTGACCTGGGTTAAACTAACAGGCAGAAATAGAGAGCATGGGGAAAATCTACCCAGTAAGTACTGAGTCAATAGACACACTCATCCAATGATTAGAAGGTACTCCAATGCAACCACTTCAGCGTGGAGCCAAAGAGCAGACCCAAAGGGCACGAGCTCAGCCATCAGAGTATCTTCAATTATGAACATTTTTTTAGAGCTCTCTAGTTTCTCCAGTAACTTCAAACATTCTAAAAAGAAATCTTCTACCTGTACCATTGTAAGCCAGAAGCAATTACTGAATTGCTTTCTTTTCACATGAGAAAGGTCTTGTATTAACAAGCACACAGACAAACACACTACCCACCTTCCTAGACTCTAGTAACTGATGTAGCCCAACAATGACCAGCAGACCAAGTCCAGCCAGGAACATGTACATGAAGATCCTTTAAAAACAGTTTAAGAAACCATTAACTAAAAATGTCAAGTTTTAAAGAAAGTTTATGAAGATGGATAGGAATTAAGCCCAGCATTAGCCACATGTCCACTTAATCTTTCCCAAGAACTTTTATAGGGGACAAGTGGGGAAAGCACCCAATGAATCTGAAACTAAAGTGCTAACAACTACAATGTAATTATTCTGACTTGGAATTCAGAAAATTGTAATCATAAGTTTAATTCTGAACAACAGAACACTTGAAAAATTGTATAATATAGATACTACATATAGTATGCTATTTATACTATATATACACTATAGATGGGAAAACTTATAATAAATATAGAAATTAAGTAACTTCACAAACTATTCTGCACTATCATGAAGTTTCAAGACATTGGGTCACAGGCAATATTTACATTTGCAACAGCTTTAATCTCTTATAAAACCCTTAAAAATCTCTTACATGCTTTTAGCACGCTCCTGCAAAACAAGTTCTGCTAGGACACTATTAATTTGCAACAGAGCTTTGAAAGACCTTGCTTATCTTGCCCTGTGTTCCACAGCCAGAATTCTACCTATGAAATCAGTAATTTTTTTTAATCTGTGCATTTCGGTTTGCTTTGAAGAATTTTATCTGAAGTATCTGTTGATACTTAGCAAGAGGTAAACTTAAATTATATCTAAAATTGATTTGGGGATTAGGGAGTTTGCAGGTAAAGAATTTATTCCAAGCTGAACATCTGAACTCTCATTTACAATAAAGGAAATTACGGAGTTCAACTAAAGAAGATACTTAATTACTGTATAACAGGGATTTCAATTATCTGTTCACAGAACATTCACATGAACTGACTCTAGTATTTGAATTGTTTTGAGAGCTCCTTTTTCAGCGTATCACATATTTTCACATGATCAACTGTTCTTTCATTTATACTACTCTATTTGAGAAATACGAATTAATGCAACAGCTATTTCTTTTGGCTAACCTTTTTTAAAAGGACACGAGTTCAACAGGCAATTTCTACCTGTGTCATGACAATTCAGATATTCAGCATTGTCTACAAGTATTTCTGAAGATTAACTTTTCTAACTCACTCAGGTTGACTTAAAATTCCATTCCAGTGTTACAATATTTACAACTATTTTAGCACAGCATACGCTTGAAAGATATTTGGTGTGTCAGATCTATGTAAGCCTCTGAAAAAAATCACTCCTGGAAGATATCTACTACAGACAGGGGCAAGTGCAACAAAAAAAGACTGAGTTCTCCTCATACTCCAAATACATCTTCTAGTTTATGTAATCTTAGACTACACTGCAGTGTTCCAGAAGAAAGCTATTCCAACCCTGACAGCAGGACCCACAGCCTGATACTATGGACCCTCTGCATCTTTCAACTTTTAGGAAAAAGCACAGTAGCACAACAAAAGTTTAACAGCTTTGAATTGCTATGTAGCTGTATAATATCAGGTCCTGTTCGAGGCTTAGCCCTCTGAGCTAAAGTATATGTGTAAACTCACTGACACAGTACCAATTCTGAAGATCCCCACTATTAATACAGATCTTAATTGTGGGAAAAGTTCCTATTTTCAGTCTGTCATCACCGTGTAAGTCAAATGCTGCTACACCAACAAAACACAGCAGACCCAACACAACACAAACAGCAATACAAGAGCTGTTTTCATTGGCACCACCAATAACCTGTTCTACCAGTGCACCAACTAAACCTGGACCTCCAGTCTCCTTACGTTTCTCCATCCAGCCCATCTTCTTTTTCAATAATTGTAACAGTTTGATTGAAGACGGCATCTTGAAACACGTTGCCCTAGAACAAAGTTTGCACATAACATTTTAAATCAATTTCAACATAAACAAAAATGTACCTTTTTTCATGTTCTTGGAAAAATTCTAGAAAGCAGCAACTCGAGCACAAGACTTTCTCAAGTTTATAAGTTGTGCTAGTTTCACTCAACACATAAAAGCACATATGTTTTGTTCCAAGTACAAAGAACAGTCTTGATATTATCCAGATGTTCACATCTAGGCTTCAGTATGTTACTTCTTATATCAAGAGGTATTACATACCAAGGGTTCTTATTAGGACTATCAAAACACAAAGGTATTGAAGTCTGTTTATCTTTGACCTTCACTTAGAGAGAAAAGAATAAAATTGATCCCCATCTATGCTTTTGGACAGTCTTCTCCCAGATTGCAAGTACTGGTCATTCATTTGCCTTAAGTAAAGTTTGCAGGTCACATTGATTGTAGGGCTTCTTAGCAAAGCCCAATCTGAAAAGCACAGCAAAAATTAAGTTATCCCAAAGAAAGCCTTCATTTTGTTGGCTGGGTGGGTTTTTTGAGGAATTTAGCCCACTACAATACAGTTCTAAGGCACTCCAGCTTCCACTGCTGATATAACCTTAAGTGCATACAGGCAGTCACTTGCTGTGCTTATCAAGCTGCTGATTTGCTTAAATACTACAGAGGCATTCACTTTCTGGAGAGGTACTTGATTAAGTAATTCCTTCCTGACACCTTCACATCAACTAGAATGATTCAAATGAATTACAGCATCAGGCTTACATTTACATCTCTGTAGTTGAGATTGATAACCAGACCGAAAGGACGGCCACCCATAGGCTCAGCTGGGATGAAGGAGTACTCAAACGTGGCTTGTCTCTGTGGTGGAACTACAGTGTTCAGAGAGAGAGCTGTGAAGTTCTGGATGTAAAATTGATAGTCTTGAGGGTACCGGAAAGAAGCATCGAGAGACTCGACAATGAAATCCTCTGTACCCTTATTGGTGAAGCCCACTAGAAATTTTACAATGTTGTTGGCTGGAAAGTCTGAAACACACAAAAAAGATTTCAACCATTAGAAACATCATGCACCACAGAGACAATTCTAAACAGAGAGCATCTACAACAGACTCTGTGGTTTTAGAGCTTCACTGTTTTAGGCACACATTGAGGCAGTCTAAGCAAGAGTAAAGAGGATGATAGATTAGGAGAGGACTCTTACCTTCACCTTTCACAAATAAGATGGTTGTATCAGCACTAGGTGAGGCTTTAGGTTCTCCTGACAAGTCTTCTTCCTCTTTTTCTTCTGTCTAAGACAAGAGACTTTTTTGAAAAATCCTATAATGAACAGTGAAGCAAAAACCATGCTTGGTTCATGAGAATCCCATGTGTCAAAGCATGCAACAGTGGCAAGTATTCATACCAAATCCTGCTCCTGCAGGATTGGCACATAGTCTGCTCTCCCTCTAGATTTGATGAGCATCCCTTTCAGCATTTATCTTTCTACTTGTTATATTTGACACAGTGACTAATCTGAACTACATTTAACTCCATTAAAGGGTTTATAATCAAAAAGCATCAGTAAGGCTTCTGTTTGGGGGTGGAAGGAAAAGAACAGGATCTAAATGTTCAGTGTTCACATCTAAGCTATATCTAGTTAGAAAACAAGCATTTCCAAAATAAAGATAGCCATAAGACAGATGAGTTATTTCACTACAGGGAGTGTTTATGGCAGCTTTCTATTCAGTTTTAATTAGTTCAGTGTATGTATGCCTGGAAATGGTTAGGCTGTTGGAACTATGTAAGCCCATGGACTCACTTGTTCAAGTTCACCTTGTGATGATTCACTTTTTAATTTGGCAAATGCAAGCATTAAGGGCTTATTTTCCCCTTGGGGATCATGGGATCATCACCGCCCCCACCAAACAAAAACAAGGCTGACCCAGTGCTGAACAGCCTCAGCTAATTGCTCGCAAGTCAGCTGGATCATTTCATTTCAGTGCTTAAATAGCCTCCTGAAGCAGTGGAAATCCTACTGGATCAGTTGTACACGTACCATGAACTAGGGAACCAGAGCTGAGCATGCAGCATCTTGATTCCAAGATGCTATGAAAAGCTCTACCTTTTATTTCAGTGACAAATAGAAGAAGCCGCCTAAAAAGCACCATGTTTTGTACCCGACACATATTTATTAAAAGCAAATTACATCCAAAAGGTTATTTAATAATATTCTGTCAGTACTGACACAGTAGACCTACCACTTAGCTGGTCAACCATAAGACCACCAAGCTAACATCAGGAAAATCTGATAGAATCATGTAACAGTTCACCAAATTTGCATTTTCATTATGCATGCCTTCTCCTATTAATGTCCCACACTTCCATAATTTACATCAGAGGTCTGAGAAAATTTTGCACCAATCTAAGTACACTGTCTAGCAAGCCTAACACTCAGCTGCTATAAGCACATCACAAAACTATGTCAAACATTTCACTTTTTGTTTGATTTTTTTTTTTGTTTGAAATTTTTTGAATTTGTGTTGTAAATTTAGTTATCTGCATTCTTTTAAATTGTCTCGCCTGATCAGTTTAGTTTAGCAGGAATATCTAAGGTTGCTGAAGCCTCAGGCTGCAAGCTGCAAACTTTCACCTTGAAAAGCTGAACTAATCTCAAACTGTTGCTTATCTGTGTGAAGGGAGGCTCTGAAATCAATGCAAACTGAGAGATTAGGAAGCCTCAGTTGTCAACAGAAGATGCACCCTGTTCAGATAAATACAGCTACACAGAAATAACTCAACAAGACATAGGAAGACCCCAGAACAAAAATCACCATTAAACCAAGAGGTGTGTGCCAGGCACATGAAGAATGGATAAACAGGCTGTAAGGGTATAACAGCTCAGGGATTTCATTCTGGGCCAGCCTGAGAGTCCCTACTGCAGTACCACTCAATTATTATATTATTATTTCCTGGAAATGGACATCTGAGACTCTGCTGAGGGAAATCTAAGGCAAAGAAATTTTTTAAACATTTGTCAAGCTGAAGCAAGTGACCTTGGACAGCGACAGGGCCAGGGGTATACCCTGCAACAAGGTTCAGAGTTAAAAGTGTAGCAAGTGACAGTGGGTTACAAACTAAGGGTTTCAGAATTCATATTGAGCCTAAGACACACTTCTGCTGCCTCTTAGAAATAAATACCAAAGAAGCCAGAATGATGCAGTTCTATCTTCCAGTGTTCTTCTCAGTTTACTGAAGTGCAGCTTAAGATGGAAGAGGACTACAGAGGGCTCCTATGAGAATCTGGTTCTCTCACTTGGTGGGGTTTTTTTGTGATCTACAATTTTGGTAGTCAGAAATCAGGTTGTCCCTGTGCAGTTTTTCAACTGGTAATTCAGAAAGCAAAAATAAATTCTTCTGACACTTCAAACTGAGCACAAGCTTAACCAGATACATGGAAACAGCTATCTGAAAATAGCAATGTTAGTAAACTCTTATTTAGTTATCCAGCTTCAAGCACTTCTAATTCATACTTTTGAAGTAACATTCATGTACAATTACCAGGTCTGTTGGCTCATCTTCTTCAACTTCAGCTTCATCATCTTCATCTTCAACTACAGTATCTTCCACAGCTTCCTCATCTTCTGTAGCATCCTGAGCGGCAACTAATAAACCTGAACCTGCCAACACAAAATGCAAATACAAGAAAGACTTTTAAATGTCTAGTTAATCAACAGAAAACTGATGTTGAAGTACAATTCTCAAACTAATGGTTGAGGAACTTCTTAGAAACCTTTTCAATACAGTGTTTTGAAGCCTCAGCTGCAAAAACCTCCTATTCAAATGATGTCTGTGTTGATCTTTCAGCCTTACTCCTTCTCCAACAACTTTCTGACTTACTCGTTTATCTGCCACGAAGCTCTAAACAAGAAAGTTTACAGCTGGAAGACAAAAAGTTCAGCATTCACACAGCAATGCCTAAATTTGCTGAATGCAACCAATTTACTTTAAAAGCTATTCTTCAATTTTTGAACACACTAACGTATGAAAATAATTTTGTAATTATGAAAGTGAAAATAAGACATTTCTATTACCAGGGAATTTATTAAGTACTGTTTAAGACTAGCAAGTCCTACAAATTATTAGCACACTGATAACAAAACACTTTGAAAGGTAGCTAAAATGTTACTATTTTTTGTACTTATTTTCATTCAAATTTTGAAACATAAAGAAAGCCTTTTTTAGTACGACCTCCTCAATATCATATATATTGCTATATTCAACAGAACCACAACAATAGTCAAAAAAGAAACCTGACCTAGAGCAAGGCTCTAAGACAAGTGCAATCTGATAGTCCATTGCCTCTTTGCTTTTGTGGAGCCAAGCCTCATAAGTTCAAACACTGGGCAAATATGATTAATAAAAATACTGGCCACGGGACAAAGTTCTGTCTGTTTGCAGTTTAGAGCACATGCAAGCAAGGCTGGGATCTTCTAAAACGTGCACAAAACTATGCGTTTGGGGTTTTTTAATAAACATAACATTTTCCAAATATAAAAAAGTAGAAATGAATGGATTATTAAATCACGTATGTCTGAAAAAAAATATAACTCTATAAATACAAAATTTAAAAGAAATATTTAAAATTTTTCATGGGAAATAGGAATCCTTGAGCAGGACAAGTAGATCCAAAGACTTCAGAACTGTCAGTCAGTGCTAGACAGAGCAAATACAACTCCTCCTCTCAAGTGTCTTTAGAAGGCACACTCAAGTCTTTTGCTCGACCACGTGCAATGCTTAACCTGAGCCTTAACTGCCGTGATTTTATTCGCTGATGCATTTTTAATACACTTGCAAGTTTCAAACAAGTTCTACAATTTTTTTTTTACAAATAAAGGCGGGGGGTTTTAAATTAAAAATGAACAGGGTAGAGGTAAGCTACAGGCACCCTTTGCGATCAGCTGCCCAGCACACCCTCAGACCCCTGACAGTCTTTTCGATGGATGTCAGAGGGGCTGATGATGTGGCAGCAGGAGAACGGAGAGCTGTGGGAAGGCACGCGCACACGGAGGGTACTGCAGCCCACCGCAGGAGCGGGGCGAGAAGCCTTCCCCACCTCTCCTGCCTTCCCAAACTTAGTAGTAGAGAGGCAATTTCCAGATCATGAATCAGATAACGCCACAGCGTAAACAGAGATTAGCGCTCCTCGGTGTCGCCAAGGACACTCGGGGGGTGGCGGCAGACGAGGTGGGAAGGCAAGGTGGCAGCCAGCGCATCTGCTGGGGAATGTGGGAACCAGCGCGGCCGGCGAGCGGGGAGAAGGACAAACCCGCTGCCGCCACCCCAGGCGGAGCTGCCCGGCTCTCCCGGGCCGCTGTCACGGCCGGGCCCGAGGCCGGCAGCCGCAGGGCCCTGCCCGACACCGCGGGGCACGGCGCCGGGAGGGGCCGGAGCGCGGCCCCGCGCCCACCGAGCCACCCTCGGCCGGGCCGGGCCCCGCAGGCACCGGGCCGGGCCCCGCAGCCCCGGCAGCGGCGGCCACGTGCGCGGGCGGCCGGGGCGATGAATGAGCAGCGCCCGCCGCCGTCTCCCGGCGGAGCTTCCGCAGGCCCGGCGGGAGCGGCTCTCCCTCCGCGGGGCGCCACACGGATCCCCCCACCTACCCACAGCCCCGCGCCCCGCGCCCGGCCGGCGACGGCCGCTCAGCCGCCCGCCCTCACCTGGGCCGCCGCGGGCACCCCCGAGCAGCAGCGCGGCGGGGAAGACGAGTAGGGCGAGCAGCAGCAGCTGCGACAGGCGGCTCATGGCGATGGGAATGGCGGCGGCCGCGGCGACCCGAGCCCTCCCGCGCAGCCTGTCCCGGCGCTGGCTGCCGCGGCGGGATGTCTAAATGGCGGCGGCGGCGGGCGCTGGGGCTGGAGCGGCAGCTGGAGCCGCCTCCCCGCGCTGCTCCATCCGGGGCCGCGCCCACCCCGCTCCGCCCCCGCGGACGTGGCTCGGCCGGGCAGGAGGCGCGGCGGCCACGTGAGCGCTCGGCGGGGCGGGAGCTTCCTGCGCTCCCGGAGCGAGTCCCGCTGCCCGGGAAGTGCTCCCGGCGCCGAGCCGCCCGTGCCCGGAGCCTTTGGACAGCGCTCCCGGGCGCGGCGGGGGTTCCTGGGGCGTCCTGCGCAGCGCCAGGGCTTGGACTTCGACGATGCTCGTGGCGTTGCAAAATGCGGAGTTTGAAGATCTGATCTATGAAACGGCAGCTCACAAGCAAGCTCAGTGTGGTGTCCAGGTGTTAGAAAGACAAATTACTTGTCCGTAGAAGTGCCTTGTTGAAGTTTAGGGCTTGACATGCTACAATAATCTCAGCCCTAGAGCTTGGGAAGAAGGATGTAGCAGTAATAGTGGATACAAAGAATGCATAATTTACAGGCCACAAGGACATTTGGCAGAACTCCCGAGATAAGGAAGAAACTTAATAAAGCCAACTCAGCAACTGTGCTGAATCAGCTCTGACTGGATAAAAGGGAATTCTGGCAGGTGGAGATCACGGCCACCGAGCCACGGACCACCGAGCCCAGAAAGCCCTGACTCCAGAACAGGGAAAGACTGAGAGTGTGAATTAATTAGAATGAGAAGTGAAAGACTCATTAACCAATAAAAAAGAGAATACTAGTTAATATGGGAAATACGTAACTCGTAGATACTGAACATTAATGCCTTTGTTTGCTAAAATGTATAAATAGTGAAAAGTTTTGATAGTTGGCGTGCTTGATTTGTGGAATACCACAGAGCGCCCAGGCTGGTGCAACTCTGAAATAAATGATCAATGTCTCTCTCAAGTGTGTAATTACTGCCTTGTTGCACACCAGGTAACAAGTCCAATTTTTTCTGGACAACAGTGGGTCACTTCCAACTCAGAATATTCTGTGATTCTGTGGGAAGTAGACCTTTTGTTAAATGCAGTGTAAGGGATATTAAAATGGAAAGCTTTCCCAAGCCTTACCGTCAAAACATTCAGTGAAAATAAAAATGGCAAGGCCAAAACCAGCCTCCATGTTGTCTCTTTTCTCCCACAGTTCATTCAGCAATTTGCATACAGGGTACAATGAAACAAGAGTAGTGTTAAGATACTTTCTACATGTTGAGGTAACTTTAATTTGTCATTTGGGCAAGTGCAGCTTGCTGTTGCAGCAATGGTAAATGTAGTCTTGAGGCTTTAATTTTTCATTTTCATTCGATTTTGAGCCTGCAAATTACACCAAAAAATACCAGAAGTAACCATTCTAGCTAAGCTTAATCTTATTTTAACATGCTGAAAATGTCACTGAAATCCTGGTAAGTATTGACTGAAAGTGATTATGAAAACTGGAAAACATTCATTGCTACTGATAAAAGTATTTCTAGCCAGAAAATATCCACCCAATGGTATAATATTACTCTTTCTGTAAAGGTCTTTCACCAGGTTGTGATGTCTTTATCCTAGTTGTGGTTTGGTAGTTTTGCAGGAGGTTTTTTGGGGGGGGATGGGGAAAAGCGGTTAATTATTTTTTCTTCAGGAAAGAATACTGGCATGCTGTAGGAGGTTTCCTATATAACACTGCAGGAGCTGGAACATTTTGTGGATTCGACAGAGTGACTATGTACTTTAAGTGCTGCTTTTCCATCTGAGTTAACTGTTCTTGATGTTACTAATTAATTAACATGTATGATGCTCGTACTGAGTTTGTATGTGGTGGGTGCACAGAAAGGTGTCAATTTAAAGTGTATCTGAGAATAATTGCAGTACCTTGGCTAGCTTTAGCAATACATCAAGCTAAGATTGACTCCAATATTACAGAACTACCAAAAAGCCTGTTGGGCTGGAGTTCTTTTGTGCTAAGTACTCTACCCATATTAAGCAAGTTATAATTTGAAAGAAAAGTCTGTATGAAAACCTGAAACAAAGTGCAGAGATTTTCCTTTTTTTCTTTTTGCAGGGACTGCTCCATGTGTTCATTCACAGGCATAATAAAGTAAGTGTTGACAGTATTTGCCACTATTGTGACATTGAGGTTTGACATCACTTATGCTGGGTGCTAATTCTGAGAAGATTGGTGCTCACTGGGAGTTCATGCTGCCCGTGGCATTGTGATTGCAGTCACATACAAGCATTGTATCCTTGCATTTAAAAGGAGGTTTTCAGTTAGAAATTACACATAAAACTGTTACAAGGAAATGTGCCTTCAATTTCATAACATGTATTACAAAAAGGGTGAGCATTTCTAGTCTGTGATCTATAAGGAATGTTTACCTTATGTTTCCACTTTGAACTTCTTAAACAAATCTCCCAGGTGTGTGCATCCTTCTCAGTTCTCTTCAGGTGCAGGTCACTGTAATAGTTTTGATAAGTAACCCCCCTAATCCAGTGCACACCAAAAACGTAGCTTGTTATTTTTGCTTGCTGTCTTTCCGAAACTTTTCTTGGGCTCACAGATAAGATCAATTTTTCTGCTTTCCAGAAACTGTCAAAAGCTTTAAAATTTTCTACTAATAGTTGGTGATTTTGTACCCTTCCGTATTTGGTTGTGCCCAGTGAAATCAGAAGAGATAACACTACACTTCAAAAAAAAATTATACCAAGATATATCTCTTCATTACTTTTTGTAGTTTAGAGAAATAATTCTATGGATATTGAATTCTGAGATTTTTTTCCTCTTAATTTCTATAGTACTTTTCAAAATCACGAACAGTTACTCTATGTGGTAGTTATTAATAATTACAGTGAGAATCTCCCACTTAGACCTGTCAAGCTGACATTATTTGTTCTCACCACTGATTATAACTGTGGGGAATCAACACATTTGAAATGGATGCAGGCAGAAGGGGGTCATGTAGCAACCCTCATCCCTGGAAGTCCTGTCAGCTGCTTCTGACTGGGTGCAAGTACAGGAGACAAACTGTTCACAGGAGCTCTTAATGAGATCTGCTAAATTTTTGCCTGAACTGTAGTGGCTCTTTGAAGGTCAGTGCTTTCCCAAGTTTTTTTCAGGAAGGAATTTTAGCTACCCTATTGCAGAAAATTGTCTCAACCACACACAGATTCTGTATTTTGTCTAAGAAAAAAAAAAAGACAGGAAGATCTGTCTCAAAGAGATATATGGAAAATTGTGTTCCACAACCTTGACTCAATAATTAGATTTTTTTTTTGAGAAATGGAAAAAATCAAATGAAACACTAATAGTCTAGATAAATTTGTCATTGTTAACCATGATTGTTTAATCAGATTTATGGATTCCATATCCTCCATATGATGGCAGCGGGAAAGGAACTTCAGAGCTCCCTTTGGCTTTGTCCAAGGTTGCCCAGCTTAAGACTTTGCAACACTGGGGTTGAAGGCTGGGGTGATAGTTTTGCAATATACACAGCTTAAAATACTGAGTATTTTTAGCCACCAGATTTTTTATCTTCCCTCTGCATGAAGAGCAGAAACAAAGTTGTTGACATGAAAAGATAATGAACTATTTTTATTCTACACTTCGAATTAATGATTGCTACTTATTCTGTGATAGGTCGGCTATTTGGTAGATTCATGTCATTGTGGACATGGATTTCATAAGTCCAGTCATTCTCAGCCAGGGAGTGAACTCTGTATACTACAGCAGTATTTGTTAGCAGCACTGAGTATATCCAAACAACCTCCAATCTCTTGGTTTTATCGTTGTGAGTATTGTCACATATGGTAAAAGCAGAATGCTATTTTAAGCCTAAAGACTGTACAATAAGGAAATAAAATATAGCCAGTAAGAGAACGTGTACATGTAATTGCATATGGAGTAATCAATAAATAAGAAAGCCACCTGAATCTAAGATAGAGTTGTCAATATTAAAGAAAAAAAATTGAAGATTAATTTCTAGACGTTACACTTTATGGTATGGGAAATGAACAAAGCAGATACGTTTTCTCTGTGAGTGACTGTTACATCTCTAATCACTATTGGAATGCGTCTAGAATATTGTGTCCGGTTTTGAGCATTCCCCAACCCATGCAAGATACAGACAAAACTATCTGCAAGCTTTTGCAAAGTTGAAGAGTAAAGGCAACAAACTATGTAACATTTACTTTCTGATCCTTTAATTCCTTTTCCCCTTGAAGAAGTAAAAAAACCAATCCTTTGCTTTTTATCCCCTCATTTGCTTGAAATAATAAATTGCAAAGCATTTCATTAGTGCCTGAAATTAGATTATTGCATAAATATCTGTGTAAGACAGAATTCCACACCTGGCCTCAAATCCAGTAAAGGACTTCAGCAGTGCTATCTTACTGTTAAGGTTCTCAAAGTAGCTTTTTGGACAGAACCCTCAGCTGGAATCTGTGGAAGTTTGTCCCCAGATGGGAAGGGGAACTGCTGCACCTGGCAACTGGGAACTGCTGCACATGGCAAGTAGGAACTCTGTGCATTATAGATACTTTCAGTGCTTACGGTATCAGACTGAATTACTCTGTAGCAGTCTGTGGTTCTCTGAATACATCATATCTCCTTCCATCAGTTTCAAGCTGCAGGATGTGGTTTTGTCCTTGGTCTTTCACTCGCTGTTGCTGCAGCTTTTGGTTCTCCCTTCTGAACTCAAAAATCTGTTGTTGTGTTTTCTCCATCTCAGCTTGCTCATTTTCAAATTCTGCTTGCAGGATTTTAAGCCAAGGAGCCAGCTTGTTATATTTAGATAGTAGCTATTGACTTTCTGCCAACTTGTTGTCCCTTTCTCCCTGGAATTTTGTTCGCAAGGACAGGAGCCATTTCTGTGTGTATTCTCTCTCCTTTTCCTCCCTTAGTGCTGTGGGATGCTGACCAAGGAGTCAGGCAAGGGTTTACTATCTGAGGATTCACTATGTGCATTCTATGTTATTTTTGTGGATGGACGTCTGTGTAGTTGACACTGAGAAAGGATGAGTTGGCCAAAGGAGGCCTGAGCACATAGGATGGTCCTGTTCTGGCTCTGAGGAGCATAACAAAGTTGTATCACTGGAACTTCAAAGGACACAATGGTCAAAAAGTGGCTTTTGTCTGCTGAAGGGTGGTTTAAAGATTAAAACACACATCCCTGCATGTGCTAACAAGCTTAATAAAGAACATGCTACTATGTAGATGGCTCTTACTCAACTCTCCACCTAAATCATACTCAAAGAGGGAGGAGGAGGATAAGATTGGGCTGTGTATAAGTAGCTGTAGGGAGCTCCCCGTTCTATGAGTGGAGAGAATCCCTTTATTTAATCAGCATGTTTTTATTCTTTCTGGGGAGCAAGTGATATCCCAAAACGGTGGAGTGAAGAGTCCTTACCAACTTTCAGCATTTCCTAGGGGGGACAACACTTTCTGTCATCAACTAGTTAGAAGGAGAGGTCACAGAGCTTGACAGCATTATATCCAGAGAAGGTGGAAAGGAAAATGATAAATTTGAGTAAACTTCACCCATACTGCTACTGTACTGGTGGGGTTGTGTCATTCTGCTATTGCAAAACAAGAGGTGACACCCTCTGTCCAATTAATGCAAACTGGTTTTTCACTAACTTCAGTGGAAATTTTCCATCTGTGAAAATGTCAATGTGTGCCAGCATTACAAAATGATGAAAATTAAGATGTTCATCCTTTTACAATTCCTACAGTCCTTGCACCTGTATGAAGCTCCAGTGGAGTGACAAATTTTAAAAGTGTAATTGTCAGATTTTGGCCTAACTTATAGTAATCCATTACTTTAAAGCAAGAATTTTTTAAAAGGAAACAAAAAACACCAAGAAATCAAAATTCCACTATTGGCCAACTCCTTTGATTGTAGAAAATGAAGAAAAATAAATGTTTACATTAAAGAAAGAAGAAATTAAAAAGTCTTACATGCTCTATAAATTGCTATCTTTAGTGAATTTTGAGAAGGTTGATAAAAAGGAAATCTTACCAGCTGAAGAGACAGGAGGAAGGCAAAAAGCATGTTTGAAATGCTACTGAGTTAATTTGTTGGAAGAAGGCTATATAGTATTTTGCTGAATTTCCTAGATACTATAGTAAATTTAGTAATAAACAGGAGTAGAGTTTGATCCACCGTGTTTAAATGATTTAACTTAATTTTTTTCTTACACCACCTGTAACTGAAAAAAAAAGAAAACTATAAATAAGAAATAACATCTCAGATTCTGGTGGAAACCCTCTCAGAGTACTTCCTCTTTTGTTGTACCGTTTTACACTGTGCTTTATACCTATTTTCACTTCTCTGTTTGTCTGTATCAGACCTGGTATGTGTACTGTGTTCTCATGGAAAGAATCAGATGATATACTCACGTTATTTCCTCTCCAGTTGTTTGGAGGCTTTATTTGTTGTCCAGTGGCTGCCTACCAAATGCATGTAATTTTTAACTTCTTTAATTTTTAATTTTAATGTTTTTAATTTGTTATAACTGTAATTAAACATAATTTATTTTAAATATTAATGAAAATTTTTAATAATTTGTAATCTGAATGGGAAGTGCAATGCAAATGCTTTGCCCTCTACATTCATACTCAGTTAATTCAAGGCACAACTCCAGCACCTGCATTTGGTATTCTTAACACTTCTCTTTTATGTTATACATCTGTGAGGCTTAGCACTTACATATAAAATTTTGCAATGTAAGTGTTATGAAAGCACTACTACTAATTTTATCAGAGAAGGGTATTTCCATCATTCAAGCCTCCATTCAAGCAGCATGGAATCTTACCATAGCTCCTTCTGGACCAGGAGTTTTGCTAGCTGATTTCATGTTATCTTCTCTGGGAAACTGTTTCTCAGTGTCAAAATCTGAGTATGTCTTGAATAGAGAGACAGGGGGTTGAGTGAGAAAATAAGACATGTCTGTTATGGAGGATTCTTTAATAATACAATTCAGCAGCGACTCCCCATTTCCGCAAATGGCTCTTGATGAGGACTTACAAAGGGCTTAACTGATAATAACTCTGGCAACGAAACATCTTCCAAACTCCTGCAGTTATTTTTTGGTAGTGTTTTCTTTCTGCCAGCCCAACATTCTCCTTTGATGTGGTGGTTCTTCCTTGCCTAGGGATTCCTCCTCTGGGAAAAATGTGTCCACACCCTAAGACTCCTTCTAATCGACTATGCAGAAAGGTATGTTGGTTCTACAGCACATGTTTCTATGGCTTAGTGATTCTGTTGTTTTCTGAGAGGAATCCCAAAATTTATATAGAATCAGAAGAAGAATTAAGTTTCTTACAGGGATTTCAAAGAATAGTCATAGAAATAATACAGCTCAGGAAAATAAGTATTTTGTTTGGAACTTAACTTGGGTGTCCTTGACCTCCTCAGCATGTATCCTTTTTGATCAGGCGTGATGGAACTACATGAATGTTCACAGCAGTATTCAAGTTTCATATTAGCTAATTTCTTTTTCATATACATGTGTGCCTATTCCATTTAAACCATTGTATTGTATAAAGTCCAAATATAGCCTAGAACATTGGAATATTAATCATATTGCATGAGACAGAGGAGATCTGGTCACTTGCCATGCTGCCATAATAACTGTTCAGGATGTAGATGCTGTTTTCCATTTTCAGATAGGTTTTTATATCAGTCACCTAATTTTAACAGTCCCTTGACCACATGCTTTGTTCCCCCCTCTCATGTCTCCCTGTGCTCTGTACAGTCCCTATTGTTCATGTCCTTCACTCGCACCATGCCAGTAAGGTATAAGAGCTGACCTCAAAATCTAACAAAGTCTGTTGATTTAAACAGGCTTTGCACCAGCTAAAAATCTGTTAGACAGCACTGTGAACTACAAAGTACTGCCTGGCATACTTTGGCAGGGGAGGGGAGTGTGATAGATAAAATGTCATTATAACTCATCCTAGCACATGGCACTTGAAATCCCTCTCGTGTTTAGCCTCACCAACAGGAACATACTGCATGTCAGATTTTCCAAGATGGGCTCAGAAACACAGATTGCTTCACAGAGCTGGCAGGAAGTGTCTTTTCTTGCCATTGGGTTCTACATTTCATCCTGCAAATATAAAAAGAAAGCTTTTAGTGGTTCTCTCAAGTAACTTCTCCCAGGAAGGAGCGACACTGCAGTTCTCCCAGGGATTCTGAGTATGGTCTCTGTACCCAGTTTTCCCCAGTTTCAGTGTGAACCAGAATATATACCTGTCCTACATAATACGTTGTGTTAAGTACAGAATTAGTGCATCTCTGAGTGTGAGCAAACATTTTGTCTCTTAATCTTCAGGAAATATAATAATGTAACCATAGGCAGAGTAAGGGAGGTAGTAGTTTTCTGAGGACGGTCTCATGTGACTGGGAACATGGAGCTACAGTGGTCCAAGCTAAATACACAGTCTCATAGTCTGTACTTCCATGGGTTAGGGGTGATAACTGGTAAATCTCTGACACCTTTTTGCTCATTCGCCTTCTGAAAGTATCACCATTGTCTAGTAGACTGTTTCCCTTAACCCTGTTGCAGATGAATTGTTTGTAGAACAGTTTGTGCCTGCTTCCAAAGGAGCACTTAAAGCCTGGGACAAAACAAAGTGTGCTGCACTCCAAGGCTGTAGAAAAAGTTATGTGGAAGCCTGAAGCATAGAAGGAATGAAAATGAATGTGGAAATCCTCTGGCAGTGTTACGTTTCAAACAGTCCCCTGTCATTACAATCAATGGTATGTTTACTTAAGAGCACTGAATAACTTATTAGAGAGTGAAACAAGCCTATAGAACAGCGCCTTCTCTATGCACATGGATTTACCCCATGGATTAACAGTCCTCCAACACCTGATTCTAGGAAAAAGATCAGTAAACAGGTGATCTGAATCCAATTTCTGTCACAGGTGGCTGTGTATTGGGGAAAATGAGCACAGAGATTCTCAATGAGCTGACTTTATGGAAGTGTTGCAGCTGCAAATGATACCTATCGTATCAAATCTTTTTAAAGGTATCTCAGTACAAGCATCCATGTTTTCTGCACAATCACAGGCTTTTGATAGCTTTTACACATATCACTTGGGTAATGGGAAAATATCTACAAAAAAAAAAAAAAAAGATTGCATTTTAAAATTTTACCATTATGTACCAGATAGCAAAATCCTGGCACTCACTTATTTTCTTAATCCTACATGATATTGGTGTATAAACGGATTGTAATGTCATTCAGTGGAAAGGGTGTTAGGAGCTAAGATGCTTCTAGCAAGATGTGAAAATTTGGAATTCCTTTGGCTTCAATTAGAGCTTTATTTTAACAAAGATTGGAATTTAATATTTCAGACTATACTAAAAACTTTTCTCAGTATCTATTACAGAGGGCACAGATCATCACTAGTGTTTTAGGGAAAACAACCATGAATCTGTGGCAGAAATTATCAATCCCAGTCAAGAGAAGAGGGCTTGAAGATGCAGTATTTTAAAGGCTCTATTATTTAATATTATACAGATGTACCACATTAGAGTATTGATGTATTATTGGCAGCTGGTGTGAACTCGTAGCATCACAGAATGGTTTGGCTTGGAAGGGACATTAAAGGAAGGGACATTAAAGATCATTTAGTTCCATCCCCCCTGCCGTGGGCAGGGACACCTTCCACTACCCCAGGCTGCTCAGGGCCCCATCCAACCTGGCCTTGAACACTCCCAGAGATGGGACACCCACAGCTTCTCTGGGCGCCCTGTTCCAGTGCCTCACCACCCCGGCAGTAAAGAATTTCTTCCTTCTAATCTAAACCTACTGTCTTTCAGTGCAAACCCACTCGCCACTCCAAGTCCCTGTTAAAAGCCCCTGTGCCGCTTTCTCGGGTGCCGGTGCCGGGAGGGAGCGGGGCCGGAGCTGGGGCGGGTCCGTCCCGGCCGCGCTCGCCCGCGCTGCTTTTGTCCCTCTGGCGGCGCCGTAGCGGCCGGGCCGGCGCCTGCGTGCCGCGGGCATCCCGGCTCCTCATTCCCGGCTCCTCATTCCCGGCTCGCCGTTCCTGCCTCTGCGCGCCGCCGCCATGGATTACCGAGCGCTGGTGATGAGCCAGGTCGTGCCCGGGCAGTTCGACGATGCGGACTGCTCGGACAGGTGAGGGTGCTGGAGGGGCCGGGCGTGCTGGGGGGGCGGGCCTCGGGCGCGGCCGGGAAAACACGCGGAGCAGCTCTGGGACTCGCCCGGCAGCGGGAAAGGGAGAGCGGGTGGTGCTACCCGGTTCCAGGAGGAGGTGAGAGGAAAGGCTGCGTGCGTCTCTCGGCTTCCCATTTCCATTAGGTGTGCTGCTTTGGGGCACACTTGTCCTGGCAGAAAACCGTGACACGCGACTGACATTACGGAATCATAGCGTCAGTTAAGTTGAAAAAGACTTCTGAGATCCTCGAGTCCAACCTGTGACCCAACACCGCCGTGCTAACTAGACCATGGCACTTAATGCCACGTCCAGTCTTTCCTAAAACACTTCCAGGGTCGGTGACGCCACCACCTCCCTGAGCAATCCATTCCAATGTCTAACCACCCTTTCTGTGAAGAAATTCTTCTAAATGTCTAAATGATCTAAACCTTCCCTGGTTCAAGTTTAGGCCATGCCCTCCTGTTTTGCCCCTTGTTGCCTGGGCGAAGAGGCCGACCCCCACCTGGCTACAGCCTCCTTTCAGGCAGTTGTGGAGAGTGATAAGGTCACCCCTGAGCATCTTTTTCTCCAGCCTAAACAACCCCCAGCTTCCTCAGCTGCTCCTCTTTGTGCTCCAGACGCTTCCCCAGCTTCATTTCCCTTGTCTGGACCTGATCTGGCCCCTCAATGCCCTTCATGAATAGAGGGTCCTAGAACCGGACACAGTGTATTAAAACATGAGTGAAAATGTACAATCGTTTGTGGGGATAAATGTATTGAATTTTTGGTGACTGTAACAATCGTTTTTAGTTAAGAGACATCTGTATTGCTTTTAAGTGAATCTACAGAAGACACAGAAATATGTAAAGAGGGTGAGGTCCCTGAGAACTGCCAGTTATGCAAGTGTGAAGAAGTTAACGCCGAGGAAGGAGATGGTGATGATGACAACGACGATGAAGAGGAAGATGACGACTGGGACTGGGATGATGAGGTGGGAAGACTCACAAAGCGCCACAATGCTGCTGGTGGATGCAATCCACAGGTACGTTGAAGTATTCTGTGAGCCTTGAGGGTGCCCAAGAGTAAATGGGGCTAACCTGAAGGCTTTGTTTTTCGTTAGTGTTATGTTGAGGATAAATGCGAGCAAAATTTTTTCCTTGAGAGAATCCCTTTCCTGTGAGTGTTCCTGTGATATGCTGTATGTATATGTACATTGCAGCCAGAGCTGCATTTGATTTTGTCTTCTCAAACCCTCTTGCTGGATTGTCTTTGTCACTGCAGTTTCCTTCTGTTCCTTACCTTTCTCAACTTTTCTTTCTTTCCCCACCCTGATCTCTACAGATGTTCCTTACTTTTTGCTATTTGTCCTTTGTGTTTCTGAGCATCTTCCCCAGCCTTTCTATTTAATTTTAAGACTATCTGCTAGTCTTATCCAGGGTGAAATAGGTTATATTTCTGACTTAATAGTGAAGGAGGCAAAAAAAACAAAGCATAGGAAATGAGAAATGCTAGAAGTGAATTAATTTAGCATTTCTCTAATGCTAGAGTGAATTAATTTCTTGGCATAGAAAGTCTGGCATTGTGCAGAATGAAAAGCACATGTGAAGGTAAGGAGGGTGTTAGTTTTCACATCAACTTGGACACTAGAGGTTCAAAACCTCATTTTTCTTATTGATACCAACTTAGCAGAACAGGTGAGATAAATCAGAGTGGTGCTGATTGCCGCGTGTCAGGTCTGACAGCCCTTGTCCTGAGGGGTTTATTCCTGCCTTTAGTTAGTGGTTTATGCTGTCCAGTGTTGGTGAAATCACGTTCAGGTGTTAGTAGTGTTTGGAGAGGACTACCTGTAAGAAAAGACAGACTCTTGGAAAGTTTTCTCTGTTCATTACCTCTGCATTTTTTCCTCTTATTTTATTCCTTTTTTCTGTCTTCTATTCTCTTCCTTTTACAGACAGAAAAAGTGCTGGATGAGAGACTTGTAGCTTCCTAGACTAAAGAGAAGCCTGGTTTGGAGCACTTTTAGAATTTTAAGTGATGTGTTACTTGTATTTTCTTTTCTTGATTTAGGTAAAATCTGGTGTTAATCTGTATCTGTTTCCTCACCCCTTGTGGTTTTCTTCATATAGCTTTAGGCATATGCATTTGAGATTACTTTTCCAGTGATACTGTCTGAATTTCAAAGGGCTGTGTGCAGAAGGTAACTTACATTAACAAATCCTTTATTTCAGGCAAATAGACAGACCCCTAATTGCTCTTCAGCAAAACTGTCCACCCCTACAGGCAAGGTTTTAAGGAAATTTGAACACAAAATTAATTTAGGTGAGTTATTATTATTATTGTCTGTTATGAAGAGTTACCACTCTGTGGCATTCTCAGACTAATTCTGCTTAAGTCAGAACTCACTGGAATGGGTGAGTTAACCATTGCCAGAGAAATTAAAAATGGTTTTTGTCTACTTGAAATTGGCTTTAGTCTCTATGAACTGGCTGGCATACCTGTCTCTCTCCACCTTGAAAACCACATGGCTGTTTTGTTGGGGTTTTTTTCTTCTTGGCTTCTCCAGACAACATGAAATCTTTCTTCCCTAGATTCTCTGTAGGAACAAGCTGTTTGGGTGGAAGGAGGGTATCAGCTTTTTGTTGTCATGTTGGTCATTTCCACAGCTGCTACCACAGCTGCTACGGACAGTTGCAATCCCCTGTAGTATTAGGGGGTACATCATGCAGCAGTTCTCTCCCAGGGGCAGATTTACCCTGAGATGGAAAGAGCACAGCCTGTCAGGACTAGGAGCAGCTGTGATTGGCACTTTTTGACAGGACTTTTTGACAGTGATCAGAGGTTGTGTTTTCCTTTATAACAAAGTGGTGCTAGAATGAAGGCTGCTGGTGTTTGTAGCCAAATACAGCAACTTTTATACACTTAGCATTTAATCAAACATGATTTAAACGCGTTGTTGGAGAGAATCTGGGAGGCTATTGCTTATTGTGTTTAAAAAATGACATTTGATTGTTACGGGAGAACAGACAAATTTAATAGTGAGATGTTTTCCAAAAGGCATTATTGGCATCACATTTCCAAGTCTGTGGAACTGTCTCACTCATCTGTGTTGTTATAGTCCTACTTTGAATTGTAAACAGAGTGAAGTGTTAGGTTAACCCTGTTGTGTAGGAAACTTCTTTGGGTTTGGGGTTTTTTTTCATTTCTTTTTACATGTTTTTCAGATAAGCTAAATTTTGATGACTCTGTTATAAACAGAGTCACAGAAAAGTCTAGACAGAAGGAAGCAGACATGTGAGTATTACTTACAGTTCTATTTTCACTTAAATAATTTGAACCCAGAAGTGTAGTGCTTATTTTCTTATTTCAGTAAGTTTGTTAAGAAAAATGAAGTTTAGAAATAATCTGCATGCAGTTTGCCCTTCAATTTGAAATGTTTTGGTTTCCAAATCAGTTGTCTAAATCACCCCAAAGTTTTGATTCTTCTGTCACTGGTAGCTTACCTGATTGTGCTAGTGTAGTAAGATGGAAGTGATGGGTGTCGTTCCCCTAGAAAAGACTCCGATACTCTTTTTTTCTAAACAGAAATCCTTAAGCAGATGAGCTAAAAAGGTATTGGAGGCCTTTTGAAGGTTCCTCCTGATGATTTGGTGAGGGAAAAGTTTTTCTTTTCAAGAATATTGTTTCTTTGGCCTGCGGCTTATAGCCCTAAATTGTAAAGACAGATACTGCTTCCTCCTGAATGAGTGTAATTCAGAAGAGGCAAGAAGATCTCTGTAACAGTGAAGGGCTCTGATGTTTATGGTGGTGGTTTGTTGTTTATTTCTTCTTTCCACCGCTCTGCCTACAGGAGAAATCTTTGCTTTTGTATGAACTGAAAGCCTTACTTCTTAAGGCTGTCATCTTATTTTTGACACAGAATGTCACTGTTTGCTCTGTCCAAGTTCCAAGCCCATATGTGGGATTGTGACATTTTATTTTCACTTCTGCTAGGTACCGAGTCAAAGACAAGTCAGACAGAGCAACAGTAGAACAGGTAAGTCCTTTGTTTATCAAATTTCCCTTTTGACCAGAGCAAATAATGTAGAATTTTGGAATCAGTGATAAAACAGTTAGAGGATGAGCAGAGTTTTGGAATTCTGTTTCCCTTGTTATCCTGAAGAGACCTGTTGTTTCTTTCTTTCTTTCATGTATGAACTTCGGTTCCATAAACATTTTAGATATTATTTTTGAGCATTGTGATTTGTGCATATGTGCAATGCAGAATTTAATCTTAAGCTTTTATTAAATTCGAAAGAACAAGAAAAAATGCTGGGTTTGCCTTTTTTATTTTTTTCTTCTTTAGCAAGACTGAACTATTACTGGCTTGAACCCACACGGCTGTTCTATTTCAGTTATGGTAGCTGTATCCCAACTAAAATCTTATTTTAAAACATTTAATGCAGCTATGGCTGAGAAATGATATCTTTTGTCTCTTCTAGAGCTAGCTCAAAGACATATGCTTACTTTAAAAAAAAATTTTGGAAGAAAAAGGGAAATATCATCCTAGATTCATGGCAACCTGAGTGGTTGCTGTCCACATTAACATTTGATCCTTGAGAATAGCCTGATGCCAAGGGTTCTTTACTGTGATACTAAGACTGGATACTGTTACTAGGTTTTGTACTCTGCTGACATTTCTGTATTAAATTTGAGGTGTTGGACCCAAGGACCCGAATCATTCTGTTCAAGATGCTCTCTAGAGGTATCATATCAGAAATCAATGGCTGCATCAGCACGGGGAAAGAAGTAAGTTTTATTGCAAATAATGTAGTAGGCTTTTTTTTTTCCAGCAAGCTGAGTGGAATTTTATGATGCTCAGAAGATGTAGTGAAATACTTGGGTTTAGTTCTACATTTTTTGTGTTGCTTGATTGGTAGGAAGTTGTCTTAAAAAAATTATTTATGTTAAAGGAAACTAGTTTTCCCAAGTATGAAAGATTTCTAAGAATGCTTTAATATTGTCTTAAACTTTTGGATGTTGTTAATTGCATCTTTCAATAAAAAGTTTTGGCAAAGCTATGTATACCCACAGTATTAAATAGTGCCTGAAGAAACATACAAACCAAGGTAATTCTGATTAAAGACATACTTCCATCCTGTGTAGAGGTGGAAACATGAGACATTTTGGCCCTGCTTTAGGGCCTGAATAGTGCACAGGCTCAAGTTAACCCTTCACACAAGAGCTTGTTTCAGTCTCCTAAGTGTGGATGAGGCAGGATTTCCTAGTGCAAAGTTGATTTTATTCTGTGAGCATTGTTGCACCTCTGCCCCATCTTAAGTACTTCCTGTAAGCTGCCTTTCATGGAAAAAGGATTGCCCTTGTAGGCAGTCTCCTCCAGCTGGGTGCCACACAAGGGCTGGGGTGAGATCAGATCTTCTCCAGGTGTCAGAATGAGAAGAAGAGAGAAGATTATGTTGCTTTAAGGAGCTTTTCCTTAATGTTATTTTTTCCCTTTTTATTCTGATAGGCCAATGTATATCATGCCAGTACTGCAAATGGAGAGAATAGAGCAATAAAGATTTACAAAACCTCTATTCTGATGTTTAAAGATCGGGATAAGTATGTGAGTGGTGAATTCAGGTGAGTTTGATTTCTGCCTCGTTTTACTGGGGAAGAGGGATTGTTCTAAAAGTGTTAAAATCACTGGTGCTCATGCTGCATTGATAGGCTAAAAGTCCCTGTTGTCTTTTATTTCTTTATTTAAAGATTTCGTCATGGATACTGCAAAGGCAACCCAAGAAAAATGGTGAAGACATGGGCTGAGAAAGAAATGAGGAATTTAATAAGGTGATTTTTTCAGTTTTTATTTCATCATGTAGAGGTTACCTAAACTTTCATGTTTGTAGGAGGTACGGTCTTACTGCTAGACTGTGGCTGTCACGACCCTTTACAGTCTCTGGAGTGTTCAGGAAAGTGTCTTAAGCTTCACTATGGGAGAGAAACAAAAGGAGAGGGAAGAATAAGGATCTTCTTTTGTTTTGCTGCTAATGCTGTAAGCTCTTCAGTGTCTGAACTCTGTCTGACATGACTGAACAGCAAGGAAAAGCTAGAAATAGCTGCTGCTGAGCAGCAGCACGCTGTGTGATATAGGTTAATCCAGGATTAACCTGAACTGTGTAAAGATTCTTTGACACAGGAATGCTTAGAAAAGGGTCAGAATGGTTGTGGCTTTTTGTGTGCATTTCCTAGTTATTCTTCACAAGTGAGAGTTTCCTGAGTTCTCACTGTGTATTACATTCAAAGCTACAAAGCTCCTTTATGCACTAGTGCAAAGCAAACAGTTTGATTTTTTTTTTCTGGCTTTGTTCCTGCGTTTCAGGTTGAATACGGCCCAGATACCTTGCCCAGAGCCAATTATGCTAAGGAGTCATGTGCTTGTCATGGGCTTTATTGGTAAAGGTGATAGGTAAGTATCCTTAGAAAATCAACTTTTTGGTTGGCTTGTTTGTTTTGTTTTATTTAGTAATAGCTTTTCCCAAAGGTTTATTAAAACCAAACAAACCAGGCCTCCGAAATTACCTACAGTTACTTTAGGCCTGTAAAGTTAACATGTGCGTGTGACCTGTGGAACGGTCCCAGGTATTTATCAGCTGCTGTTGCAGGTAATCTGTGTGATTCTGAAGCCTCCGTTGCCTGCAAAATTAATTCATGGAGTGGTTTAACCAGAGATTAATGCTGGAAAGGCTTGCTAATCATACATGAAGGTAGCTCATTGTTTTGTAGTACAGACATTAATGTACCATGGTCCAAATTAACTCCCCTTGGAAAGAGAGCTCTAGCATCTTTGGCAAGCACGTAGCAAAGCTTTGCTGCCCTTCCTGCTGGCTCCTTCCACATTATTGCTCATGCTGACTTGCTTGACATACTCAGGGAGTGAAATGATCAGGCTCAGCAATTAAAGCATTTGCAGGTGGTATGAAGAAGGAAAAAATATTTACTTTCTGTTATTTGTGTTGTAATTTCAAGGCCTGCTCCCCTGCTGAAGAATGCTCAGTTATCTGACTCCAAAGTCCGGGAGCTGTACCTACAGATCATCCAGTACATGAGAAGAATGTACCAAGATGCCAGACTTGTTCACGCAGATCTCAGTGAATTTAATATGTTGTATGTTTTTAATCCTTGCTCTGAATTGTGACATCTAAAATGTATGCATTGGCAACCTCTGTGTGAGAGTACTGATCTACCTTTCAGGGAGGGTGGGGTCCTTGTCGTTCCTGGGTTTTGTAACTTACCTAATTAATTATGTAGCTTTTAACCCAGATCTGAGCTTTCTCTGTTAAAAAAACCCAACAGCCAAACAAAGACTATTTTTAAAAAAAGTTTAATTATACAGCTTGTGTAGAGGAAGGAAAGGATTGGCTGAAAAAACCCACCCTGGCCCTAACATGCAAGCTGTATGCTAGAGAACGACGTTAAGACTTTTTTGCTGGTTCTTAAGTTTGAAACATGCTTTGTTCCCTGCCCCTCAGTGATCTGGTGGAGTTAGTGCAGCTGTGTGTGGGGTTTTCTTGCAGGTACCACGGAGGGGATGTGTACATCATTGATGTGTCTCAGTCCGTGGAGCACGACCACCCTCACGCGCTGGAGTTCCTGCGGAAGGATTGTGCCAACGTTAATGGTGAGGGGGCTGCGCTTCAGTTCTTGTTTGGACAGCTGGTTTATTTAGCAGGATGAACTCGGTTCACCTAATGTTCTTTCAGGTATAAATGATTGTAGAAGCTGTCAGAATTCCATTAAAATACTTCCTCTCCTATGTTCTCATGACTTCCTCAGGGAGCAGTGTACTGTGCTGAGTTCAGAAGAGTGCAGCCTATTTTGCTAGAAATTATCTGTCTGAAATGAGTCTTGTGGCTGAATCTCAGACTTAGGATAGATCTAAAATCAGTCCCAATCTGTAGCAGTGCCCACCCCAGTCTTAACTTCCCTTACTTAAAATACTGTGCAGATATACTGATGTATTCTCTTCTGTGAGTTGAATCCACATCTGGAATTCCTTAGCTGACAAGAAGATTCTCTGCGTTATAAAGTTCCCTGCACTTACTTGTCCAGGGCAGCTGAGAGGATCAAGGCATGGAGTAATTAGTTAGAGATGTTATCACTTGTCATAGTATTTTGATAAGCAAGTTAAGTTTAGTGGTATTTTTCTCTTGGGAATATGGTCTTCATGTGTGAGTATACATGTTGTGTAACAGATACGCACCTCCTGATAGGGTGTGTCCCTGAGGACAAAAAAATCTCTCATTGTAGGCTGCATTTGTCCTCCCTTTTTTTTCAGATTGACTTTTTATTCTTATTTTACAGAGACTCTTGATAGTCTGTGTGAAAAACTCTGTGCATTTTGATGCTATGTGTCTGTTGATACCCAGTATGCTATTTTTCCCTTATTCCTTTTTAGTTCATGGATTTCTAGTAACTCTCTTCTGGCTCAGCTAGTTGCACCCTTGCTCTTTATTTGTCTTTTGACTTGCTCTCCATAGATACTTGCATCTCTTAGTGAGTTACAGTGGTTTTGGTGTTGTTTTGCTTGTTTTCTGTCACTGCAACTTTCTCTCTCTAGTCCTCCTAGAGAGACACTTAAGAAACACCCAGTTCTGCCCTAGGTGTGATCTTTGCAGAGACTTGTGGTTCCGTGGGCAGGGAGAGCTTGCTTCCAAACGAAGTCCTTTTCTAATCTTTCTATGATTAATTTCTCACAGTGAGAGATCTTCTGGGAATTTTAGTAGGAAATACTAACTAAAAAGTCTTCAGTGTCACTCGCTACTGTTTTTCAGAACAGAAATGCAGCCTCTGAATTTGGTCATAATTGATTTAAGAAACCAGTTCTGAGTGTAGTAGTGAGGAAAGTTCTAGGACAGTAATGTGCCTTCCCTTTTGGGGTGGATCATAATTAGGCTGTACTGTGTTTCAGTGGACACTTATTTCTCTCTGGCAAAAGTTTGAGGTCTCCATTCCTTATTTGAAGTACTTTTTTTTCCCATTTTAGTCATTGCAAATACTACACCTGTCTTAAATTCTTTACTTCTTAGCCCCTACTCCATTAGTCGGGATCCTGTTGAAATTGATTTGGCTTTTTTATTTATTCAGTTTTTCTCCTTTCAGTATTTGTTGCATGTGAAAGATGAACAGTTTCATTTCAGATGGCCAAGCATTTGGTAACTAAACTCAGGATGATGTAGAACGTGCTGCTGTGACTTTCCCAAGTCATCAGAGTTGTTGGCTTGCTGGAATTGTCACTTTGACATCAGAGCTGCATATGTTAGATGTATTTACTTATGGATTTTGTCTCTGCCCTTGTTTCCTGGCAGACTTTTTCCAGAAGCACAATGTTGCAGTGATGACTGTGAGAGAGCTGTTCGAATTTATTACTGATCCTTCTATCACAAGTGAGAATATTGATGACTACCTTTCTAAGGTAAGACCTCATGGCCTTGTTGCTTAGTAGGGGGACAATAAAATCAGATCTAGTTCAAGCTTCTTCATCTCATTTACTCTACATCCTACTATAAGGAAGTCACCACATGACATTGTTGTGCTAGTGCTTCAAAAATGCATAAGTCTTTTCCAGTTATACCATTGTAGGGTGACACTACTTTCATTGCATGTTTTCTCAAAAAATCTAAGCATGAAGACTCAAATGTCTATTTGAGGTGCCATAAGAATCAGGATACTTTGAGTTAACTCTTTCTTTCTGGCAAGGAGAAGCTCTGCAGAAATATAGCCATGCTTATATGGAGAGTGGCGTTGTGTGTCCTCTAGCCATGCTAGGCCCTCCACAGTTTGGCGGGGGGAGAGCAGAAAGTGTGTTTTCCCTGTCAATAGCCCCAATCTACAGCTTTAAGTGCTTCACAGCAGTGCTGCTTACCATTAGGTGTCGCTGGAGGCATTCCCATAGGGAAAGCTGGAGTGCGTGTGAGTGACACTGGAGTCCAGGGAGAAACCCAGATGGGAATAGTTGGATGTGATTCTAAAGACTTAGTGGTGCGATTCTAAAGAGCGATAACGTTTTTGCGTTGTTTTGTATTTCTTTAGGCAATGGAAATAGCATCGAAAAGAACAGAGGAGGAAAGATCCAGTCAAGATAAAGTGGACGAGGAAGTGAGAATTTCTGTTCCTGCTATAAAATTAATATTAACCTTACCTCTTCTAAACACTGAAAAATGTTCTGTTTTCTTTGGAACAATATACAGTTGATGATAAGCAAAACATTGTTTGTGATACTGAGATGTCTTGACCTGGTTAGATGTGAAGTATTAAGGGATGCCATGTGTAGAAGCTGACAGTGATAAGCTGTTAGAAGGCAAATACTCCATTTCCTAAACCAGTTTGTATGCTTGTAGCTAGGTCCCTTAGTATATCTTCCAGTTCAGGTTTAGTTAACCAAAAATCTGAGTAGAGAGATCTGATTATGCCAGTGGTTTTGGACCAGTGATACAGAAGCAGGCTATTTGGATATGTGCATTGGCCAAATTGCCTATCTAGCTCCAGCCCCAGTCTAATTTAGTTCTTCCACAGCTTTTACAGTAAGTGAAGCCATTTCAAGTCCATTACAGAAAGCTGCCAATGTTCTGGAAGTGCTTGATGTAAAGATACAACCATTTCTATCTTAGTCTTTACTATCTGTTCCAGAAGAGTTAAAAAAAAACCCAAAACCAACAACCAAGAAAAACTTCCTATCTTTGGGGTCAATACTGCTTTATTTATCCAAGATTTTTTTGTCTTGAAGCTCAGCAGTTTTTACTAACTGCTTCAGGCTTGGCCAAGGAAAGATGTTTTTTGTTTCCCATTGTACCGTCAGCATAAAACTACTGATCTATAGAGTTAGATGCTAGGGTTTTGTAGCAAGCCCATCTTCTGCAAGCAAGTTACTTCTTTGTTTATATGAAGTACTGACCTGTGAGTGAGGTGATTTCGTAGCACCTGAGTTCAGTTTATTTCTCTTAGACTTCCTATGTGGCCATGGATAGTTTGTGCCACTCCCTTCACAAAAGAGTAGAGCCGATTAAGGGCAGCTCTGTGGAAGTGGGGGCCTGTGCTTTGTGCACAGCTTAGATGGGCTGTGATGATCGTGAAGTGTACGGAGTTCATACTGGGATTGAACTGATACCATGAAACAGAGAAACAAAACACCTCTCTCTGATCTCTTAGGGTCATAAGCTTGCTGAAAAACTGTTTCAAATGCGACAGATTTTAAGTATGTTGTTGATTCTGCAGTTAGTTTTTCCTGTACTGCTTCAGGGACTTTTTTTGAGTTGGACTGTAGGTTGAAGCAGGTATTATTATATAAAGAGATTAAGTTCTAGCAGTGCATTTCAATGGAGTTGCCTCCTGAAAGGACTGTAAACATCACAATAAAAGCATCAGAAAAATTCTTAGCCTATTTGAGTCCTGAGGTGTTGTATTCTAAGAATTTTGATTGGGAAATTTTGTAAGTGGGCTGGTGTGAGACGCGCTAAGGAAGGAGCCTTCTTAGTTGTGGTCCATCAATAATGTATAGGTTGCACATTAAGTCTGCTCCTGAAAAAAAAAAAAAGACCAAACAAAAAATAACTGCAGTTCAAATGGTAGTGGATGACTGCCATGTTCATTTGTTGTTTCTCTGATTGTGATTATTCTCCTATGGATGCATAATCAGGAAGGAAAAACATCATTACACTGTATGTAAATTAGTAAGTCTGTGTTTCCTTTTACTGTGCTAGGTATTTAAGAAGGCCTACATACCTCGAACTCTGACTGAAGTTAAAAACTATGAGAGGGATGTGGACATAATGATGAAATTGAAAGAAGAGGATATGGCATTGAATGTTCAGCAAGATAATGTAAGTAGACATGCTTAGGTCATACAAAAAAAAGAGAGGGAATATGAATTCTTCTTACTGGAAACTGATAGCAGCAAACAAAAACAGAAGCTTTGCTGCTAAGGTGTGGAGTATTCAATCTGTATCATACTTAAAAATTGTCTGGTTATTGCTAGTGCTGAAGTTTTGAGTTTTATCCTGGTCTTTTTTTCTTTAAATTTATTTTTAGATAGTAATTTTCTTTGGGCACAAAGAATTATGACATAATTTGATAATGTAATTTCTTCCTCTCTCCCTTGGGGTAGATTCTCTACCAGACTGTGACAGGACTGAAGAAGGATTTGTCTGGTGTTCAGAAGGTGAGAGGGTCTTTTGGAAACCCTTCATTTTAGCCATTTTCAGAAAAGTGCTTACAGGTAGTACAGAGAATGCCTCGTCTTGCAACTGGCACCATGAAAGAAGCCTCTTGTCTGCAGAGTGACTATTTGTGTCCTGGCATGGCAGTGTGTCTGCATAACAGAGAAATTGCTTGCCTGCACTGTGGCTGCTGCTGGGTTGCTTGAGAATGAAATTATAATCCTTGATGTGGCCATGATCTCTAAAGTTAAGGTGGAGATGAGGGAAAGTGTTTTCTGAATATGGAAAATGTAATTGATTTAGACTGTTGCATGACTGCAAGTTTTGGTATGTTCAGGTTATCTTTGTTATAATATTGCATAAAGAACAGTCCTCCAGTGTAAGGCATAAGATATTATGTCTTATTATACTTGAAGTACGTGACAGTGACACTTCTGTAAAGTACATTGGATGAGAAGTTGGATACAGATCAGTTGGAGATGTGTCATTCAAGGCAGAAGATCTGTGCAGATTCCCTCTCCTTACTTTGTGAATGTTCTCTAGCAGTGGTGTAGACTCTTCATTTAAAATGGAAGTATAAATATGGATGGGATCAGGCTGTAGCACAGTTTCCAGGCTTGTTTAAGAATAAGTGAGTGTTCCAGTGTAGATATTTGTGTTTGCAATATAGAATACATACAGTGCCCCCAAGGTAGATTTGGGTATGATCCAAGGATAATTAAAAATAGGCTTCCACATATGTTAGCAAATTGCTGTTTAACTTAGGGAAATTAGTTTGGGAGTGCAAATAACAGCTGTGCTTTGAGCCCTGACCTAAAAGAATCTGTGTTGTACATTCTAGATTCCTTGTTCTTAGTTTGGCTTAACCTACTTTTCATTCTTTATCTTGAGACTCCATGAGAGCTGTAGTAAGGGAGATAGCATCAGTTTGCTTGAGGGTTTCTTTGCAGCAGATTCTGTTTTGTTTTTTATGAATATATATATATATATATATATACACACATAGTGCATATGTGTGTGTGTATAGTGTCTTTAGGTTTCTTGGTTTTGATTTGATATAATTCTTGATATATTTTGCAGATTCCTGCCCTTCTTGAAAAGGCAGACAATTCAGAAACAGACTCTGATGATGATGATGGTGGTGGTGGTGGCAGCAGCTCAGAGGACTCTGATTCGGGCTGTAAAGAATCTGTACATCCAAAAGATAAACCTGCTGAAGTTAGCATGGACAAAAAGGTCAGCTGGCCAGGAATTGTTTATTTTTTCCCACCTTTGCTTATATGACACAAAAAAATCCAAACTTAATGGCTCTTGCTTCTTCTTGCCTGAAACAAGCTGTGGACTTTTCCTGTTGCGGAGAACGAGAGCAGAGACAGTGAATGTCATTGGGCATGCTTTATTAATGGTGGTTTTATGTAGAGCAGTGTGGAACACAGCTCTCTGTAGCGTAGGCAAAGCTAGAAGAGACATATCTACAGGGAATTACAGGGCTGCACAAAGTAGAGTTCATTGAAGCCTGGGCAGCTTTTCAGTCCCCCTGGCTACTATTCCAGGCTTTGGTGTTCAGGTTTGTGGTTTTGGTCCCTGATCATCCTCGTTACGCCCAGGCAGCTCAGACCACTTGATCTGTAGAACTGAAGCCCTGGTGACAGTGTTTATACCACAGTGGCTTTTGCAGTACTATCAGCACAGATTGCTGTGGGCAAGAGATGTAATGCAGTCATGCAAAGGGATTATGGCTAGGGTCTGTTTGTTTTGATTTTGTTTTTTGGTTTTTTTTTTAAGGTTTCATTTTTTAAACTGCAGAACAGTAGGCTCAGTTTTGCTGAGCATTTCTGCAGAGAATCACTCACGGGCCAGAGCCTTTTGGCAGCCTTTTAGGTACTGTGCAATGAAAAAAGAAAGGTGAAACTTGCTGGGCTTAAGGGGGTCAAGATTAAGGGCATTGCTTTTTAGGTTTTTCTTCCTAGAAAGGTAAGATAATGTATTTCATGTCTGTTAAATAAAAATGCAGTGCTCTACTACACACTAGCAGTCTAGAGCTGCTGCCATTCAGATGTGAAGCTGGGAAGTCTTGGCCACTTCTCATACTAATGGATAGGTTTTCATCTGGACTCCTTTCTGTGTAAGATGAGGGGGTTTTCGTAACCTGTGTGTTTAGCTGTGGGCTGAACAACTGATTAGCAGCAATTCTACCTGGCGCTTCCACTCTGCTGACTTTTTGTTTTCTAGATGAGTGTTGTCCCTTCTGTGTCTGGCACTGATTTACAGTGTGTTGCAGTAGCATGACATTCTTTCTTGCCAATCCTGGTGATGATCAGCTTGATCTGAGTTATCAGCATTTACTGGGTCTATATTTTTGCATGACACATAGAAACACATATCTTGTGGGTGGCAGAAAACCTAGACCAGACAACCTGTTGTAATCTTAGCTGTAAATAGCATGATTTAAGAGTGCGTCTTGTTCACTTTCTTCAAAGGTTGCATGAAACTCAGGTTTTAACTAGTTTGAATTTTGCCTTGTCATTACTGGTGTGTGGGTCTGAGCTCCACTCCCAACCTGTATTTCCTTTTTCCTTTCCTCTCACCATTCCTATTTGGTTTTTTTATTTCTTTAGCTTGATAACCTTATTTTTATGTCATGTATTAATTAACTTGTTAATGTAACAATTGATTGACTTGCTCAAAATCCTTCATTCCCTTCTGGCTTTAAATGAATGGTGTTTGATTCTTTACAGGAAAGGAAAAAGATGGTAAAAGAAGCCCAAAGAGAAAAGAGAAAAACCAAAATCCCAAAGCACGTGAAGAAGAGGAAAGAAAAGACTGCAAAAATGAAGAAAGGGAAATAAAATCAGCTTTGTCTCAGAGAAAGGGATGATGTGTTGTGGATTAGTCAATCACCATCTTTTTTCTTTGTTAAAAAATTAAAAATCCTTTATTTATATACATGCAGTATAAATTGTGAGGGTGATTTTTTTGATAACATGGTGTAGTTGTTTGAACAGAGTGTATGACATGGGTTTCTCAATGGGAAAGAACGAGTTTAACATTTGTACCTGCTAAAATTCTTTACCTGTGCAGGTTTGACTTCTTGCTAAACTTACATTGATTTGTCCCTGTGTTCTTATTCCCCATGCCTTCTTCACAGTGTGGAGGCAAATTGAGCTGTCTGTCTTCTGCAGGCTGTCACAGTGCCCCTGGGTCACCCTGCAGCCATTGTGCATTTGCTGCCTCCCTGCTGTATCACCACTGATGGCCAATTGCACACGTGGATGCAATCCGTACTTCGACCTTCACAACCTCTTTGGTGCCTTGGGCTAGAAAATACAGCAAGAGAGGAACTGATCACTGCTTCCAGATATCTCTCTCTCTCTCTCTCTCTCTCTCTCTCTCTCTGTTCCCTTTCTGTCTATCCACACAGGGATTGATAGCACTCTCATATACAGTATGCATATAAGTGTACGGTACTACTGGAGAAAGTTGGGAATGAAGACTGGTGTTTTCTCAGCAGATGGGGATGTTTGTTGGGACACAGATGAAATAGGTGCATTTTGGAGACTGGCATTCCATCAGGTGCAAGAGATGGGCCAGCCTCTACCTTGGTAGTGAAGGGGAGGACTTGCAAGACCTGTATCCAGGGGTGAGGGAATGCTGGCCACCAAGGGCTTAGATGCACATAGAAGTATGGACACTATTTCCTTCCTGCTTTTTCTTGCCATGGTGGGCGTTTATGTAGAGACGTATTCAGGCAGAGGTGGCCTTGGTGATGGCTGCCCTGAGCCTGTCTGGTGCAGTGCTGAAGGTCACTGAAACAAATAAAGCTTTGTGCACTGTGTCCTTGAAGTCCCATTGGAATGGGGATTCTCCCTGCTGGCTGACAGGGCTGTGGTGTGTGCATCTGCCATGGCAACTGTGATTCATGAAGACAGAGGCAACAGGGAGTGTGTGTGTGGCCTAGGGGTTGCAGGTGAAGTGGGGAATTGTGTCCAAGTAGTTGCTTTTCCCTAGGAACAAGCCATGCACGGGTCAGACCTCAGTGTTTTTGGTGAAGGGGGATAAGCATAAGTGAGCGTGGAGCTGTGTGTGCTTTGTTTTGTGTAGCTCAGCAGTGGGTGACTCCACCAGGAAACTGGTCCGTGGCTGAGCAATGTGAGTTGGGGGTTGTCAGGCACAGGAGACAGCCAGCTTCTCTTTGGGTCTGGCTGTTCTGAAGACAGGGACAGGTGCTAGTCCTTGGCAAAGAGCCTGGGAGCCCCAGAGCCAGTGTGTCCCACGGGGTGGTGTCTACCTCCTTTACCTGAGGAGACACTTCAGAGAAAGGAGGCTGCTCTCATCTGTGCTTGAGAGAAATGTCCCAGCCCACATAACCTTGTCTTCCCTCCAGGCTGTGCTTCACAGGAAGGTGGCAGGAAGGTGGTCCTGAATCTGTCATTTTGGATTGGAACCTTGCTCACAGCGAGGTGCAGCAGGACTGTCTGTGCAAAGCATGAGCTGCCTGCCTCAGGTGTTCGCTCTAGGGCATGTTTGCATAGTCAGGGTGTTGGCAGGAGACCTGAGGTGAAGCATAACCAGAAAAGCCCATGTGCAAGTGCAGGTGGCCTGGGGATGGCTGTGTGCTTGGCGGGGTGGGCTGTGAGTGCAGTTCATGTGTCCAGTGCAGGCCTGACACGAACTAAAGGGAGGAAGTCCACAGGAGCTTTTTGGGCCACAGCCATGAGATGAAGTGTCTTTCTGGTGATCCACAAAGCAAGAGAATGCCTGTTGAAGAGCACTATACATAACTACCAAAAGGCACCAGTCTGGTTTGGGCTGGGAAGGATGAGGATGGGATGGCATGACTGTGTATCCTGTGCTAAAGAAAAGGTTTGAGAGTAGCACATAGTTATGCTCATTTTCCCCCAGAGCTGAAGATCCTACAAAGCCCACTCTGTGTGCCGTGGTGGCATGTTTATGCTGTGCCCTGCTGCTGGCAACTGTGCAGACAGAGTAGTATTGCCAGGGCAGGAATACCAGTTCTACGTGTAAAAACAACGGGGACGAAACCAGCTTAGGGGTAATGCTTCCCCTTTATCTTCCATACTTTTCCAGCCCACCCCCTCTTCCTTCACTCCCCAAGACTACTTGCTGGTGGGGCTCTTGGGTGTCTTGTGGGCTATTGCAGGAATCTCCATTGTGGAGCTCGCCTGATGTCACAGCACAAGCAAACAGACCCTGGAGAAGTGGTCTGGTGGGCTGTGGAGCCAGGAGAAGACCCTGAGATGTAACAGCAGCAGTGAGACTGTACTGTGAAGGTGTGATACCTACCCCTAAGACTGAGAATTCCCTTCTGTTGACATGTTCCTCCTCTGCTCCACTACCCACTGGGTGTTAGTGTCAGCAGAGCACCCAGTGCTAGCACCAAAGTGCCAAAAGGGAGCACCCAGATTACTCTTGTTTCCCCCTTTTGAACGAGAACATCTTTACTGAGGTCGCACCATAAACTCACTTGCTTTGTCACTGAGGCTTTGGGAATGTTTCTGCAAGCAGGGCTTTTGATAATTGCCTGGTGTGTTTTTCAAAGCACAACTATTTTGTTATCTGTCTTCTCTGAAAATGGAGTCCAGTTCTGTCAGGCAATCAAGAGGAATTTTTACAGCTGCCAAAGCAGACCTGTCGACTGCTTTGATGCTCCTTTCTGGCTTAAACTAGTGGTGGAAGATTGGCTTAAAACAGGCAGAGGAAGGTGCTTTATGCAGAGGGCAGGCTGTGAGTGGGTTGTGGCAGAATGCTGCCTGGGGTGTTTGCACCAGTGTGGGTATGAATGGGCTTGAAATTAGCTGTCTAATCTGAGATGCTATTAATTTATTATTTTATTATTTTGTTATTGTCTTCATCATCATCACCATCATCATTATATATATATATAATTATTATTATTATTATATTATATTATATTATTATTATCATTATATATATATATATAATTTTTTAGAACAGGCTGAGCATATGAAAGACATCAAATTCTCAGGCACAGGTCAGATGCTTGGAAAAATGCATTTCTGGGAATTTGCGGCCAGAAGATTTAGTGACATTAGAAAGCTGAAGTATGTGGAGTGGGAATATTTGCAACTCTGCTATCAAAGACAAAAGTGTACAAAAGCAATTAATCTTATCTTCCAGGGCCTTTCCAAATAGTCCTGTCTTTGCAGTCATTCACTTGGATTCAGTGAGAGAGGACTGGGAGGGAGATACTGCTAGATAATTTATGTTAGGTTCCAAGAAAGTTCCTTAGTGAGGTGGTGGAATTTTCGGGGGGTTCACCCCCTCACCCTCCTGAAGTTCTGCAGTGCCATATGGCTGGTTTGCACTCGGAGCAGTTGGCACTAGGCTTCCTCTCAGGTCTGAGGTCTGTGGCAGGCTGGTATTAATTTGTTGCTTTTTCCACACTATAAATTTTATTATTGTGGCAGTAGAAGCATTGGAAGGTGGAGTTTTGTGGATTTGGTTTCCCAGTGATGAAGCCAGTAAAACCAGCTTTGTAAGGACATGTCTGCTCAGAGGGATTTGATTTCCATGCTGAAATATTTTGATTAAACAACGCAGAGCTAGCTGTGGCAGGCTGCATGCTTGCTTTCGACCTGTGTGCTCAGGCAAGGGTCACACCTGTGGTCCCGCGAGACACAAAAGAAGCAAAGCTGATGTTTTCTGAGGACAAGTGTGTCCTGCAGGTTTTGGTCACAGGTAGTGGAGGAGCTGATGATGAAGAGCTGTGAGAGAGGGATTCCAGAATACCAGATCGCTTACCTGGTTCTCCAGCTGACTCTTTACCTGCTGCAAAATTGTACAGCCAGTTTATATTGTAAACATGATGCAGACGTACAGAATAGGGTGGATGCTTTGTCTCTGAGTGCTCTTCACCCTAGGCTTGTTTCCTGGGGTGCACTCACAGGATGATGGGGACCACTGGGGTGGGAAAGGGTGTTAGGGGTCTCTTGTCTGGTTATGGGGACATGCCTGTCTTCACCTTTTCCCACTAAAGAAACAAAAGGATTTTTTGGACACTTAATGAGTAAAAGTGGACCTAAAGAAACCGCTTTATCACTCTCAGTGAACTTTTAAAACCTGGTAAACAGCTTCACAGACTGTATAAATGCAGAAAATTAACACAGAATTTATTTTGAACTTTCTAGGGCATTGCTGTAAAAATAAACACATAACTTAATGACTCATTGTTTTTACAGTTGTAATTTTGGTCCTTCTAAAGTGCTTGTAGACTTTCAAAGCAAAAATGCTGACCCTTTGCCTTAGCATCTCGTTACTTTCCTGGTCTTGACATAACCTTATGTTCCTTGCTCTAATCTTCATATCCTCTAGAGGGAGAAGTAAGTTCATGCTCAGACTGTGTTGGAAAGTGCCAAGGCTCCCTTTCTATGTGAAAAGCACTAATTACGTTTCAATTATCTACATAACTTCCTATAAATTTTGCTGGATTTGTACATGCACCTAGATTTTATTTGGTTTTTTCCTCCTGAATTTGTAGTTCTTGGACAAAGTTTTATACTTTGAGGACAGAGGGGCGAAATTTGTTCTGGGCCAGGCCAGGACTGCAACAATTATATTAATGCTGGGTTTAGGAAGAGGTTCTAGATGGCACATGACAAACAGCAAGGAGACTTCTTTCCCCCTGTCCATATGTTAGAATATAAAATATATTAAGGATGCAATTCTTCAGCTGTCCAAATTCACCAGCATAAAAACCTATGTTTTGTATAATGCAATAGGTAGCAACCATTTTGCCACAATCACTAGCCGTAAAAACAGTTTGAATTGTTGACAGCTGCTCTTTTTCTTTATTTTTTTTTCTTTTCCCCCACCTCCCCACCATGGTTGTTTATTTTCAAAGGACCGACACAAGAACAAACCTGGCTCTTCTTCCTGACATGCAACAACCTGCCTCCAACCTCTGCAGCCTGCCTGGAACTGTAAGCTCTCCTGAGCAAGAGTGTGAAGGCTAGACCTAGCCTGCAGCAGTAGGTTTAAGGCTATCTCTCTAATCTAGCCCAGAGATCTATGTCTGCAGCAAAAGCCACGAGGCTGGGACTTGCAGTTGGAAGGCATTGCTTGGGGGTTTTGTGTATTTCTTGTTTCCTTTTTTCCTTTTCTTCTTTTTTTTTTTTTTTCAGAGACAGCAGGCTATGGTTGCAGCAGAATGGGATGAAGGATGGGCAGTGACCCTTTTCCTGGCATTAGGGCTGGGCTAAAGGCTAGCATGAAGGCCCCTGATGGGGGCATGAGGACAGAAAGACTGATTCACAGTTATTTTCTGGAGATTCAGAGCATTTACTTGGCATTCCTGTTCCCGAGCATTCTTTTCATCCCTTTGCCTAGTCTGAGCCTCAACCCTGGAAGCTGAACACGAGCCCTGTGCTCTGTGCTGTCACCCCCTCCCACTCTCAGCCAGGGCTGATTCTCTGGAGCTGCCTGCAGCCCCGCACCCATCAGGATCTGGGGGCAGATCTGGTTTTTTGGTGCCTCTAGCCCTGAATGTTAACCCCAGTTCCAACTCTGGCCTTGCCCTGAAACAGGAAAGTCCAGTATTCCCCAGACATCATTCTGGGATGCATGATCAGCACCAGCTGGCACCTGAACAAGCAAGAAACAAAGCTGGTTCTGCAGCCCCTTCACTCCGTAATCTACACCCACGATCTGAGGGAGCCAGCATCTTGCCAATCTGGAACTGTCCAGAATCAGCCTAGTCTGGTGGTACTTCCAGGATCCACATATGAAATTAATTGTTCATTCCTCTCTGTCTTTAGCCATGGCTGTGGGTTGCCTGAAAGACGGACGAGACTCAGGATGGGCAGCTCTGTGAAGTCTGAGTAGATGTTTGATGCTGAATTCTGAGTGGGGAGATACTCCAGGTTTGCCACCAGTGCTTTGGTTAGGGATGTGGACAGCAAGTCTGAAAAGGTGTAATATCTTTCTGGATTCGTCACTGTGCAGATTGGTGTTTGCATGGCATGTAAGTCAAAGTTGTCATATGGACAAGGCTGCTGTTGACCTACAAATAGTCAGAGCAGGTTGGAGTCAAGGTTTGGACAGGGAGGGCTGGGTAAGCAGGCTTCTCCCTGGATCTAGTAAGGATTGAGTGCTCAGGTGAGGGTTGGTGCGTACAGCTGTCTGGGGTAAGGTTTGCTCTGAGGTAGGAAGAAGACCAATTTTGGTTTGAATACCAGAATTTGCATTTGAGATGCATGGAGTCCAGAGAGCTGAGAGATGGCAAAACAAGACGAAAGCTGATACTGACTAGAAATGGAGAGCAGAGGGTTTGGTGGTTGCTGCTGTTTAAAAGAAAATGTCTCATTTGTGTGCTTGACATAAGATGTTTCTTTTCATCCTTTTTGTACTTGTCAGAAAATAAACTTAAGGAATTGTTTGTCCTTTCTCCTTGACAGGTTTCTCATTCTGTGGTCCTTGGATGGGCATGAGCTTGTGTCTTTTTGGGCTATGAACAGACCTTTATGTGGACTTGAGAGCTCCCACTGTGCACTGTAGACCTCAGGCGTGACAGACATCTGTGCCCTGGAGGAAACGTGAGGAGGTGGTACCACACTGTGTGAACCGCACTGCTCACACAGCTTGCTGTGCTCTAAGAGTGGGGAATATGGGAAACCCTTGTCCTTTGGGTGGTAGCTCCAGTGATGGAGAAGTGGTCTGGGGAGACAAAAGTGGAGGGGAAGGGGTTGTCACTTTGTGGTTCTTCAGCCTCTTGTTCTGGATGCTGTGGCCAATCTGCCCACCATGCCCTGAGAACTTTCCAGTCCCCTGCCTCGTTGATCCAACCTTGCCTCATCTCCTCGCCTTCGCTGTAGACTACACACCAGCTACAGATGGGGATGAACAAAGGAACAGCGCGGAGAGTTGGACACTCTTCTCAGGGCAGTTTTGGCTTGTTTGCAAAGCCACTCCCTGTGGGGGTATGTGGCTGAGGTGGCAGATGTGCAGTGACTTGCCTCCGTGACATCAGGTGCATTGGTGCAGCACAGGGTGCGAGTCATTCTTGGGGATGGGTAGGGACCAGACCAAGGGCTCAGTCCTGCTGAAGGCTCAACTCCTGGTGCAGCTGAAGGAAATGGAACTTTGAGGCTGGCTTAAAATGGGGCTGAAGGGTTTGCAGCTGAAGAGGGAGTTCTTTGATCATGTCACATTTTTGGTGTTCTGGCACATTAGTGTTGGTGGAGTAGAAGAAAGTGAATGGTTCCTTCAAAGTTGTTTTAAAAGCATTTAAAAGAAGACTTCAGAAGAATCCGTTGTGTGCTTTTTTCTTTTCCCTTGAGCTTGTAAGGATTACTGCTTATAGCCCTGAAAATTAAGAAAATACCCTATTTGTGAAGATATTTTCTCAGCCATCCAAAGTGATTGCATTAAGATGTCATTCAACATTATACACATGGTAGAGAGAAAAGCCAGTCCTGGTTTTTCCTCGAAGTTGAACAAGCTCCAGGCTGTAATGGAACTATTTATTTATTTGAGAGTGAAGAAAAGACAGACAAAATTTATTATTGCGTAAAGGAATCAAAAACCAATTTGAACTTGCCTTCAGTGTTGTCTGTACAAGTATTTCAATATGAAACTTTCCCAAGATCCTGGCAAGTCCCTGTCCAATTTATTTTATGGACTATTTCCTTTCCCACAGGTAAACCAGGAACACTCTCTTGTCTTCTTTTTTTATGTGGGGAAACCAGTAGCAATGCCCACAGATGCTACTGCAAAGTGATTTCAACTTCAATAAACAGAAATGAGATGTTGGCTTCCTGTGACCAGCCAGGCCCTTTTATAGGAAGCCCATCAATTACATTAAGTGCCCTGTGGCTGCCTATGGGTTGTGCTGTGCAGAATTAAAGGATTACACTTTGAATGGGATTAATAGCCTGAGATTAGCTCAGTTGGTCAGAGAATGGTGCTAATAACACCAAGGTTGTGGGATCAATCCCTGTATGGACCATTCACATAAGAGTTGGACTCGATGATCCTTGTGGATCCCTTACAACTCAGAATATACTGTGACCTGGAAATAAATTAAATATTTCAACAGTGTTGGTGTTGTTTCCATTGCTCTGTGTATTGCTCTGGGAGATGTTTAATGAGTACACTTTTTTGACAATTGGTGAGGCTGGGTGATGTGAAGTTCTCTTGCTTTGTGCTGGCTGAGATGGTGAAGTGTTAGAGATGGGAGCTGAGAGAAATTAAATCTGTATGGTGGCAAGGCTGAAATGAAAGTGAAAAGTGCATTTTGATCAAATCCTGAAGGTAGCTGTTACAGGTAGGGCAGCCAGGAGAACCTATGGTTTTGTACTGAAAGGAAAGGGGACAAGTGAGGGACAAAAATAAGATGACACAAGTGAAGCCCTCCAATGTAAAGGTGTAGAGCGAGTAGAGTCATTGATCGGTGTGTGCTGTGCTCTCAGCCATGCCTGCCTTTAGGGTGTCAGGGCACCATAACAGCACCTCCAGACTCGAGCCAGCTCTTTGCTGATGCTTTTTGCTGCCTCAGAGTTGTGTTAGCCAGGGCTGTGAAGAGATGTAAGCTCCCAGCCCAACAGAGTGGCTCTAGCAAAAGCCTTCAGTGGGTGATCCCTTCTGGGAGTTTGCTTTGTATTGGGAGGGTGGTACAGACAAAAGACACAGAGATTCATGTGGGAAGGCAGCTAAGAGCAGGCATGTCAAAACTGTAGCTGTTAGGAGTGGTTTTACTTCCAGGGTAGCTGCATCCTTGCATCAGTGAGTGCTTCCCAGGCTGTTGGATCTGGCAGGGTTCATCAGGCTGCACCAGACAAGGAGATTGAGCTGCTTGTGCTTTGGATGAGGCTGTGGTGCCCACTGTCTTGTGGTTGCACAGTTTTGGGCAGCTTGACTGCGATGCCTTGTCTAAGAGAAAAAGCTACAGGGCTCTTCCAGGCCTTGTTAATGGCATGACCCGAAAGCTGAGTGAAGGAAATGGCTCGATGGGCATGGGTGTAGGAGCAGCTACATGGCTCAGGGCTATGAGGGAATTTTGGTACAGACTATTTACAGGCCAATTTAATAGCTTGTCAGCATTTTGGGAGGGAGTGTGAAGGAGTGGTTTAAAGGAGGATGGAAGTATAGAGTGACACCTGGAATTGCTCTCATTTGTAAGAGGAGGATGAGCAACTTTCGTGGGCAGGAGATGGACAGCAGGGGATGTGGTGTTTCCATTTCAAAAGGAGGATTCCTCCCCATCCCTCCTGCAAGTCACAGTGAAACCCTTCCCAATGCTGCGGGCCAAATTTTATTCTCAGTTACACCCATGCAACCTTACTGAAGTCAGCAATTGTCTGTTTTGCAACCACTGCCTGATGCAATAACTTGAGGCTTACGTATCTTACGGGTTCGAGAGGTGTTTGCATTCCCAGCACGGTGACAGCGAACAGTGCTGGACATGAAATTGCTGCTGCCCGAGTAATTGCTAAAGAATAACTGAGGTCAGTAGCATTGCATGGATGTGACTGACTGCATGGGGCTGGCAATCCTCATGCGGTATCTGGGAGTTCATTGGGACCCAGGAGAGACCGACCCATCTCTCCTTCCAGCTGGAATGCCACTTTCCCACATCAGACACTCCCTGAAGTAATTATACCCTTTTTAGACTCACCCTTTAGCAATTACTTGCCTAAACCCTGCCTCAAACTGACATCATTGGAAAGTTCAATAAAAATATGGCAAGCTTTTAAACCATCTCAGGAAAGCAGAATGCTGTATTACTAGCAGTATTTCAATGCAGCTGTTTGATGATGATTTTCTTAACCTTATCTCTTAACAGGAAGAGTTTGAGTTCCCTCCCAGCAAACAGCCTAAAGGGTCAGCAAAGGCCTTGTCTCATCTTCAGTGACGTACTGGCCTCAAAGGGCTCCATGTCAGTTCCTTTTTTTTTCTTCTTTTTTACTCATCTTTGCAGTACTGAACACATTCTTCTGGAAGATCCAATCTCAAGCTTCTCAGACCTCAAAATATTGCCCATCACTAAGTCAATAGCCGTCTTGGTTCTTGTTTTTCAAAGTACTTTTATGTTCCTCTTTCTTCTAATTTTTTAAAATTTTATTTTCAAGCTGACCGCTTCTTTGAAAACATAAAGGTGTATTCAGAACTTGTACTTGCTCTGGGAGAGAAGGAACAACAGTAGCTTGTGTAACTTTTTAAATTACTGTTTTTTGGAGGGAGGAGGTGATAAAACTTCAAATTATTCCATTAATCAGACCCTCTATAAGAACACAGGAAGTTGTCGCTATTTCTGTTACAGGTGAAGTTGAAGAGCTGAACCTGCATCAGAGCAATTAGTTGAGAGTTTTGGGTTTTTTTCCATTATGATCCTGCCTGAACTGGCATACAGCTCATCCTAATGACATCAGAGTTTTTGGGTTTTTTTTTTTTTTAGTTCTTGGTTTGCATGGGAACAGTACTCCAGAAAAGAATTTTCCAAAGAAATAATAAGAAAGGAAACAACATGCTGAAAAAAGTCAAGGAAGCTAATTGGAAAATTTAGCAGGGAACGATTCCTGCTCTGTAACACCTGATGATGGAAGCATGAGGCTTTGCAATTGTAAACAGATTTTCTTTCCACCCTGCTTGGCAATCGTCTTCATTTTTTGGGTGTAACCCTTTCATGTACGCAGCTGCACTCCCCATTCCCACAGCGAGGCACGCCGGGAAAACCTTTTGATCTCTCCTTCCAGCCTTTGCTTGCTTGCATTGTGTTTATTACAACTTTTTCAACTCCTCCAGAGCAGGGCGTGATGGATGATCCTGGAGGATCTGCCCTCTAGATCTCTATGATTGTACTGGGTTGATGGTTTCTCCCTGACAGGTGCAGGCACGTTGATTTAAAACCAAAACAAAACAAAAATCTTTTTAGTAAAGCGAAACCTACGTGGTGTTAACTCCTTCCTCTGCTGCCGTGCTCAGGGCGGGAGAGCGGAGGCTTTGCTGGGCTTCCATTTCTGCCTCTGGCACCACCATCCTTTGAATCACAAATGCCTCACCCAGTCCTGGCTCTTGTCATTTGGTACCGCTGTGGCTGTTCTTCCAGAAGTGGAGTGCACCACCCCTGCTCTAGCTCTCTGTCTCTTTGCAATGTGCTTTTACTTTCCCCTTGTTCTCTGCAAGTTGTTTTGACTTGTTTTTTCTGTGGCACTGACCCACTGGCTGTGGGAGCCGAGGGGCTTCTCCTGCAACTTGCAGCAGGCTCTGGGGAGGGCTTGGAGCAAACCCTGCACACACGGCACAGTGAAAGCCCCTGTTAACACAAATCTCCATCCTGTGCCCTGGTAGATGCCTCAGACTGTTCGAAAAGGTACTGCTTGTCTTTCCAGCAGCTCCCCTGCCCCTGATCTACAGTGGTATTTGCAATTTTTTGGCATGTTTGCAGAACACCATAAGTGAAAACAACTGTTTGATTCTTCCTTGTTTTCCCCCTCCTCTGATTTACGTACTTTAAAAATTAAAGTACGTAAAGTTGTGCACCTCAGGCTCTTTGCAAATCATTACTGTGTCTTCTTGATGGTTTGGAGGTTGTAGCATGACTGTGATAAGCCAGAGCAGGTGCTTCTGAAAGATGTGAAATACCTCCACTCCCCGCTTTTGGTATTAAAGAAACCTTTTCATTTCTGAGGTGCTATACGTATACTCATATGAGCTCCAGGGAAGTGCAAGAGCAGTGGCACACAGGATACTTTGATACTGGGGAGACCCAAGCACCTTTTCCACTAGCTCTGTGCAGGTGTGTTGGCAAAACTTTAGCTGTCTGTTGTAAGAGAACATGGAGCCACTGTCTACGTGTGTAATTTGTGAAGCAATATTAAAAAGCACATGAAAAGAAATATATATATTATCTTGAATGTTTGTGCAATTTGGAGCGAGGTGCTTTCTGTGTTTTTGGGTGGGCATGCATCACTTCCGGCTGATCCTTTCAAAAACCATATTGTGGATTTTTCTTTAATAATGGAGGAAAAAATAAGTCACATCCCCAGTCGACCATTTGATGCCTGAGGAGTTTGGATTGAATCGTGCATTGAAAGGAGATGATATACAAAGAACATGCATCAGCTCAGCTACTTTTAATCTGTTCCTTGATTTGTGCACACTCAGCAGCTTTTTTTTTGGCTGCTGCAGAAAGCCAGAGCAGTGCTTCAGGCAAAGGCGTCACCCAAGCTACCTTAGTTGATGAAACTAAAGTTGCTTCCTGAGCATTACTGTCCTGTACATTGCTGGATGAGTTGGCTCTGCATCTGTGGCCAATCTGGATATCTGCAAGTGATTTATTGTGCTCTGAAATGCAGCTGCTTCATGTACGGCATCTGATCTGGGACCACCACTGGGAGTCGTCCTTGCTGAAAGTGAGGGACAGATTAAAGCCAGCTGAAGAAAAAAGGGATTATTTTTATGGTCCTTCTGGATAGTGTTTTCCCATTAATTCTTTTCATAAAAGATGGAAGACTCTAACTCTCCGGAACATCTGAGCTCCATTTTTTTCTGGTGGTTTCATTTTGGTAGTGAGTTATTGGGAGATGGCAGGAAGACATGTGGAGGGCGGCTTCTTCTGAAGCCTATGCAAGGGATTTCAAAATACGAATTTAAAAAAAAAAAGACCAAATATTTTTGTGAGTACTCAGGCCTGAATTAGCAGAGAAAATTAATTTGGATGCATTTGATCTTGATGATTTGAAGGCTGCAATCCTTCAATGCCTTGCAAATGGGTGAAACCCCACAGGGACAAGCTGAGAAACAGCAGGAATCCCATCTCCCTTTTCTCTTGTTTTCTCATAAATATCTGAGATACACTGACAACCTATCAGAAAGGCTTAATGTGTTATCATGTTTGTTGGCAGCAGAGTGTGTGTCATGTAGGTCCTCGTGAAAGCATTTGGCATGGATATCACCAATATTCTCTGAAGTGTTACTTAACTAGTACTCAGATAGCAATATGAGACACAGTCCACAACCAGTGTCACAAAAAAGTATGGCCTGTCAAGAATGAGTGTGGGTATGAATGCCGGGATTAATACAAATTTTCGTTATGCAGAGAGGCACTGACCTTGTCTATGCTGATTTGAAATTAAGTATAAAATTACTATTATCAAAGAGGTTCCTCAGAAAAAAGTCAATACAGAACGAGGTCAGAAAACATCATGTTTCTTAATTTTAATGAAAACAGATGGTATTTTTTAAATTTTTGAGTCTCTGTAAGAAGAAACCCCAAAAGCTATTTTTCATCTCTTTTGGTGAAAATTATTCTGTGTAAAAATGTGCCATAAATGTCCTTCTTCCAACCACAAGTTATTAATGTAAACCTCATGAGTCTACTATGTAGGGCATATCCAGCTTGGCTATTTAGACAATTAAGAAAAAATCCCTTTTGATATTTTTTTCTGGCTGAGAAGTGAAGATAATACAAATAATGTTAACTTATTTACAAAATCCAGCAGTGCTGGCACAAATATGGACATATCCTAAAAGAGAAAAGCACACGTAAATGCATAGCACTTAGCGTGAGAGTGTTAAGATTTTGGAAAGAAAGTAACAGACATATTTCTTAGTTATTTCCATTCTAAGTTAGTGCACGAGGCACTGTCGCACAATAATATTCCTGACCTGATTATGACTCTTTGTGGGCATGCCCTTAACGTTGAGGTGTGCGTTTGCAATCTCTGAGCAGTGGGGAGGGGGTGCATAGAATGGGCATGTCTCCTGCATATCTCCTGGGTATGAATGTCTATCTGAGCTTTGCTAAATCTGATGAACTTTCTGTGCCAGAAGAGCCTGTTGTCCACACATGGACACTGTGCAGGGGCTGAGAAAAAGAGCATTCCCAAAGCAAGCACGGAAGTGTATTTCATGCGCGGTTCTGTGTCTGGTACCCCTTTGCAGCTGCTGTAAGAGCTGGAACAACAGGCTGGCCCGAAGGCTGAATGTCTTCAGGACCAAGAAATGTCAGGTTTCTCTGGATGAGGCTGGGCTGCAGGATGCCTGGTACCCCTCTGCTTGGCTGGTTGCTCTCTGGGGAAGGGATGGGACAGTTAATAATTATGATGATTGATTGGAGTGGACTTCAGTCACAGGGAGGCAATGCTCACCAGTGGCAAACGCAGCAACAGCAAATGTGTCAGGCATTCCAGCCACTGGTCTGCTGGGAAAATGAAGCCTCCAGGAGCAACACGAGGACATCTGTGGAAAGCCTCACTGAATTGGGAGATGATGTACATATGTGATTGCTGAAGTAAGCGTCTGGGTGGAGTATAAATCCTAATTTTTATAGGTACTCTGGTGGATCTGTTGTCCTATGTGTCCATTACACCCATAAATACCCGTACAGTGCAATTACTGGAAGAGCAAAGTCAGTCACTAGAAGATTACTGCCATGGTAATTAAAGAATTACAGAAAAACAAGAAGCTCTCACCAATTACTGAGAGATGTCATCCCTGGGGGAAGGCAAAGTGAATGCAGAAGTATGGCCATGGAGGGATGTCATCAGCAGGGTGAGAAAATCTGCAGGTGATTCGGATGGATGGATGGATGGATGGATGGATGGATGGATGGATGGATGGATAGATGGATAGGTAGATAGATAGATTGATTGATTGATTGATTGATAGATGGCTGCTAGAGGCTTCCACCAACATTTGTGGCAGTAAGGAGAGAGGGGAGCACTGTAGCTCGCTCCTGCCTGTGCTCTTTCATGAGGCTCTGTGTAGCCACAGCAGCCTGTTTTGTTCCATATCAATGGTAAGTGCAGAGCAGGTAGGAACAGCAAGACAATACAGGACTTGCTCCTCCATTCAAAAATTTTATAGTACTATTTCTTGCATTGTAGAAAAGTTTAACCAAGTTGGGGGGGCCCTCTGTGCTGTAGGAGCCTCTTTTCAGAAGGGGACAGAAACTTAGTAGATGTGTGATAAGGAAAACTTGGTGGGGGAAGAAATATTATCACTATCCCATGTTGTTATGTGAGATCTCACTGTGGTTCATCTGGGGCTGGGTGGGAACTGGGCACACAGAGAGGGATTGCTCAGCATCTTCCCCAGCCAGATAATAAGGTATTCAAATGAGGAAATGGAGGAAATAAATTATCAACTCCAGCAGGCGCAAGCATATGCTGGAAACTGTCCCTTGCCTTTTTATTCCATAGGGGAAAAGGAGGCAAGAGGTAAGAGTAGGACGAGGCTCATAGAAGGATCGGTTTTACACACAGCCAAGGCAGGGGAGTCACAGTCTTGAGCCTTGTAGCAAAAAGGACTGGAATCTCCTGACATCACCTGGAGACACTGTTCTTCCTCATCCACTCCCAAAATGGAACACACTGCTGCTCTTATTTGGGCCAGCCATGCGCGTAGCAGGTCAGGACCAGTTGTAAAAGAATGTGTTCCTCCACACAAAAATGTAACATACTAGTGAAAATATTCTTGTAGCAGAAACTTACCTGGGAAGCTTAACAAGGAAAATCTTCGTGGGCATTGCAATGACAGAGTGGATTTTCCCTCCTTCCCTCTTTTATCTGCAGTGCCACTTGTAATCTTTGCAGGCAAGGGACAATGTCTAGCTTGGCTGAGGTCCTTCTGTGATATAAAAGATATTATTCAGTGCTCATTATCAGTATTGTTTGCTCGGATTATATTGTCTTTTCAGGTTGAATACACAGTGCATTAAAAAGCACACAGTAATAAAAAGTAACAAATAGAGGAACTATAAATGTATTTTGGCCCGCTCCTCAGCTGCTGTAAATTATTCTGTATGCACGGAAACCTCCTGATAAAGTGTTGCCTTTTTACACGACATAGTAAAATGTATGTTTAAGCAGGTTTAGGAAGAGACATTAATAAAGCTAAGACCATGTGACAGGCAGTTCGATAAAGTGGCTTAAAATAAAAAGCTTTTGACAGAGGTATTCAGCAGGATGGGTTTACGAGCTCATTTCTGTGCTGATTATTGCATGTGCTCTTTGAGTCAGAAGGAAGGTAGGATTGAAACCAGAGCTTGTCTGAGAACCATGTTGGAGGATGACATTTGGCATTGGCAGGAGGCAGCAACATTTAATGTCATTAAATGCTACACACCGTGTTGCTTCATGTAGAAGTCCTTGGCATTGGTTACAAGGCACGAATTGGGCACTGATTCCTTCCCCGAGCTTCTTGCCTTTTTTTCCTTGGCCTGGTATGCTAATGAAAGCCCTGGCCCATCTCTTTCATCTTGTCCCACATTTTCCTTTGTTGATGTGGAAAAGGAACGAGGGAGGGGGCCTGGACTGCAGAAGGAGAGATAAAGCAAGTTTGTTTTTGGCTGAGTCAGAGGACAGTCAGATGAAGAGTTTTCTTTGTAATTTAATAGCTGCATTAATCACCAGACTGCAGCTACTCCCACTGATGGCCAGAAAAGGGCCTCGATTTCTCACAACTTTGCTGATACCAAATGAGTCCTCTGCAAAAGCGCTCTCCTAGCAGGTACAATTAGAGTGCTTTAATAGGCATGCAGGACATGTGGAAAGATTTCTAATTATATTGCATTAAGCACAGCATAACCTCACAGCATGAACGATCCCTTTATGTAATTTCAGATTATGTGAAATTATTTTGTATAGTAGTGATGTAACAAGAGCATCCCTGGGAAACTGGCTAAGGGTGGCTGTTTCTTTAAAGGAAATAAGGTCTGGATTTGGCAGTGCTAGGTTCATGGTTGGACTTCATGATCTGAGAGGTCTTTTACAACCTAAATGAGTCTATTATTCTATGACAATGCTAATTCTTTATCACATTTCACGAATCGACAAGGGGCTTAGTGAGAAGCAATCGGTTTGGTTTGGACAGGGTGAAATCATAGGTTGAATTTGCAGAAGTCTTTGACTGTGTTTAAACACACTTGTGTCAGGATAATGTAAATTCCTCCCCATTTCCCTTTATGAAGGAAAGAAGGGAGAGGTGAGATTTCCTTGGTGAACAGTTTATCCCAGTGGAAGTAAGTTTAGCACTTTACCCCACTAGACTTTGGCAAATACCTGTCACTGAAGATTTTTGGGCTCCTAACTTTCACCTGGATCCATATCCCTGGTTTGAAGCAAAGCTTTTCTAAAGTAGCTGCCTGAGTATCTATAAAACCTATTTGTTTGTGAAAACAAATGGGCCTCACTAAGGCATCTTTGAAAAGTTTCCTCTTAAACAGAGGAACTGTTTTCTGGAAGGAAGCAAGGTGGAGGAACTAAAATGACAGATTATTCATTTTTCTGAATGAAAATAATGCAAGAACGAGGGAAAGCAGAGTAAAAGATCACAATCCCCTGAATTATCCTGAAGTCCTACTCTTCTTGTCAATGCTACCAGCATCAGATCGCCAAGTGCTGAATTGTCCCAGTTTCCTTATGTTTGGGTGTGCTCAGCCTCCTCTGTAGGCAGGGATATGTTCAGTGCCTCTAGAATCAGTTCCTTTACTTTCTTTCTGTTGGGTCTCCTGCCAGTGCTTGCCCAGGGGGCAGGTTGCAGCAGCGAAATCTTCCCAGGCTGACCCTCCCTCACCTCTTTGTCTGGAGCTTTCCCTCCCCTCCCTTGCACTGCTGACAGTTCCCACCTAAAAAAGCCTAAAGGCTTTCCTTTCTGCCTGCCTTGTGTTTGCTGGAGCCAACGTAATGCCTGCAATATGCACAGCCCAGGATCCAGTTTCTATTTTCCTGATTGCCCAGAGCATGTGGGGTTTTATATCCCCCTGTAAAAGTTACATCTTCTCCATCTCTGTAAGTCCCATAGATGAATGCACACAACCCCACCTGCCCCTGGCACCACTGCCTGGCAGGGTAGGCATTGTTCCTATCCAGCCCCATTGCTGCAGGGTTTGTTTTATACCACCACAGGCTTTTTTGGTTTTTTTCACCCCCCTCTCTCTCTCCTTTTTGTTGTTGGCAGTATGTTTGCCAACCTGGGCAGTCATTTTCAGTCTGGAGGCAAGTGAATGTAAAGGAGAAGTTGGAGGGTGTGCACACAGTATGTCCCTGGCTCGCTGGTGCAGCACTGCGGCAGAACGGACCTGGAGCTGCCAATGGAAGTCAGCATTTCCTCGAGTTTGGAAAGTGGAAAGATGACTGGATCCATGCTACAAAGCACTCCCTCTCCACTGGTGGTTGGTCATCTGGGTTTATTTTCAGCCTTTATTGTGGTCCCTTCTATAATCACAGCCTGCCACACCTGTAAAAACAGCACCTCGTGCTCTCTGCAGGGCTGGCTGCTAATTGCTTGCACCCACCAAGGCAGGCAGCCATCCAGAGGGCATATTCCTACCTGCAACTCATCCAGGGGTCATGATCCTACCTGCAACTCAGTGTGAAGGATGGTTTATTGGTAGTGAGGGGATGGGAGGGTGGAAGTGGCTGCCTCTCACATCCATTGTTCCATGCAAGGACAGTTCCACGGGAGCTGTGTCAAGGATGAATGCGAGAAGCACACTGTCCCCTCCTGGCCCAGGAAAAGGGCCTGGCCTTTGAAAAGCTCAGATACAGCGCGGCTTTGGAAACAGTCAGGGGGAAATAGCTTGCCCCAGGGGAGTTTGGCTGGCATGTTGATGTGGTTTCATGTAAAGGTGGCTATATTCTGAGACAAAAAACTCCTGGCTGGTCAATGTGAAAGTCCTTCACAACTAAATGTGTGATGGAAATACCTGTGGGCAGCCTGTGCTTTAAGGTAAAGGCTTGGAATACATGGAAACTTGTATGTGCAACCTGCTTTTCTATTCTTTGCAAGTTTTCTCTGTAGGTCCTCAAATATCACCTACAAGAAGATGTGGAAGGTTCCTTCCAAAAGATGGATTTCTGGCCCATTGATTGTTTGTTTCAGATAACTTCTCATTAGTGTAGAGGAAAAAATGGAAATGATTCCTTCTCTTCTCTTGAAAAACAGATGATTCTTAGCAGTGTTGCAATCATATTAATCCAAACTTACTTATCCAAACTTACTTTTCATGAGCAATGGTTCTTTCTGAAGACCGTTGCTGGAAGGAGAGTGGTGGAGCCAGATGAATAGCAAGTCTGGGCAAAATTTGAAGCCTCTGTGCTCCTTTCCCCATTGAATGTGCTCACCTCAGCTTTCTACTTTCCACACTGACATACCTTCCCAGCCTCGCTATTCCACGTGGGGATGATGCTCAGTAGTGTTGCTCCAGCAATCCCATGAAGAAGGGAGGTGGACTGAGGCCTGCATAGCCAGGACATATAGACATCAAGGAGATAAAACCACACAATATTTGAAAACAGCAATTTCTGCTATCCAGTGGATAGCTACAGGGCAGCAAATCCATCTCTTGTGCACAGCACATCAACAGATTTAAATGCAGGATGTGTTTGGCTCAGTGGGTGGAATCAAGCATTTCTCCTATCTGGTCTTTTTCAGATTAACATCCAGGATTACAGGTTGCAGAGAGACTACTATCCTCCTGGTACCTCCCCAGCAAATTACAGGAGACTGGGATGCAGAAAAGGGGCCTCAGCTCTCCCAGGTGATGCGAGAGGGAGCAGAGGGCCAGATCAATACCCTCATGCCTTTTAATTAGCTTGAACTCAAGCAAGCTTATTGAGGACCGGGATAATTTCATTTCATATGTTTGCAGATGGAGGCCTGCCTGTATTTCCCAGTTCTTTAGGATTTGTGTGAAGGCAACAGATAAAACAGAAGGGACAATGAATGGAATATGCTGTAAAAAGAAGGCAAATTGTCTTAATCAGACTGAAGCTTAGAAATATAGCAACCCTATAATACAAAAAGGAGTTCCTGTGCCAAATTCTTCTATGTTAGACGTAAACCTATTTAATCATAAATGAAATATTTCTCCAGGCTGCATGTTTGTACAAACTTGAGCTTATGTGTCAGTCACTGAAATTAGTCTCCAGTTCTTTTGCACCTCAGGAGATCTCAGTTCAACTGTGCAGAAGTCGAAGCACTAAAAATCATGCCTGCAATGTGGATGTACACTGAAATCTGTTAGTCTAAGTCAAGAATACCTGCCTGGTGCCAGACTGTACCTCCAAGGTACCATGACCATGAAATTAATTTCCTTTTCTTGTATCAATCAGAGGAGACCAGGTGAAACATCTAATTCTCCACACCACCCTTGGCCCACAAGAGGCTGACTGTGCATCGACAATGAGCTATTTTGAGCTCCTTTTGGAGCTCAGGAAAGACAGGAGTTTGTTTCCCAGTGATGCGATGATGAATGCAATGGAAAATCCTGCTTGTTTCAGTCAGAGATCCTGGAGGCAAAGGGATCATGCTGCAGGGGGACTGCCATGAGGATTTCTTGGTTTTGGCCTGGCCCCATGTTACTTTTTCCCATGAAAAGTAACGGGGTCTCCTCCTCTTTTCAGAAGGTAAGTTTGGCAAGAGTCAGTTTTCCCTTGTGCCAGGCCTCCCTCAGGATATGCCAGCTGGCGAGGGGAGGGGAAAGGCACAGCAGCTTTCTGTTGAGGCAGCACCACTTGTATGAAGCATGCCTGAAAAATTCCTAACCACAGATCTGCTAATAGCTGCAGCAAGATAAAAGGCATATTTTATGAAAGTAACACATTCCAGTGCTGCACGTGTGAGTTAGGAGATGGACAGGATCCATGTGAACACTTGCTCTGTTTGTTTGAGTCCACCATTTTGCATCTATAGGATCAAATGTCAATTATTTCTGCTTAACAACAGATCCTGAGACCATCCTACCTGGCTCTGAGCCACATAATGGGGGCGTAATATGCTCTGTTACTTTACTGTGGTTTTCTCTTTTGTTGAAAGACTTTTTTTGAGTATGCTATTTTCTGAGGTGAAATGCAAGATGCAGGAGTAGAACTGTGTTAGCTGGGATGATTTAAGGGTAAAAGAGAAAAAAGGTTTGTTTTTTTTGACTGAAAATCTTTTGTCAGATCAAGTAATGTGGCTGGAAAGATAGACAAGCTTTCCACCTCAGTATCCCTTTGTCATGCCTCTTTTTGTCCCACCTAAGCTTTCCTAGCTGGTCCCATACAAGGTGCCACTTCTCCCATAGCAGGGCAGGACTGAAGTGCCCTCGCACTGTTTGCTAATCCAGGGATTAGGGGAGGTCAAGCTGTCAGTTTCATAGACCTGTGATCCAAAACGATCCTTTGAAGATGGTCTTTCCCTCTTGAAGCCCTTAACCACCCCTGTCGTAGTCGTCCAAAGTAAAAGTGGAATTGCCTATCTTTCCAAAAGTTGTGCTTTAACTCAGCCACAAAATGGAGGTTTGATAAAAGATTAGATTTACAAGGTGAGATTGTATAGTTTGTTCTGTGCCAGGGACCAATTATATTATCAAACCAGTTCCTTCTGGCTTTAAACTGTTCATCTCTGTGAAAAGCAGCCCACTGTTTTCAGTTCTGGCTATACGCAGGATCGAGCATACTTAGAAAATGGTCTCCGTTACATCTCTTTCAGCCACCTCGTGCTGGCATATCCATCTGTTTAATGTGTTTGCTGTTTTCCTGAAAGGCAGTGGTTTGCTGACCTTCTTACAGTGTCTTAGGGCTTTCCCAGATGAGAGGAAGATGTGGAAAAAATATCCTTTACCTGAAGCAAACTGAGATTCCTGCAGTTGCAGGGCTGGCAGTCCACAGCTGGATGAATCTCCCTGCTCTCTTATGCTGGAGGCACAAGCTGCATGCTGTGGGAGCCTTGGGATCCTGGGTCTCTGTAAACCTGCTGTGTTTCAAGCAGCAGTAAATCCACTCTGAGCCCTGTGCCTACCCGTGCCTGCATTGCTCCCGAATCTCCAAGCTGCCTGACAAGGTTTTGCTGCCAAGACGCACGCTGTACCACAGTTCTGCTGGAGTAAATCCTTAGTATAGGACCAAGCTGCCCTCTGCTAAAAAAAAAAATAAAAATTTGTATTCATCTAAAATATGTTAATTGCATGCAGAAATATGTTGTGTTGCTCCTTTCTGCAAGGAGTGACCAGCCCTCTTCTTGCAGGTATTAAAGAGAAAGATAATGTCAATGGGTCAGGGGATGTAAGGTCTGTAACTTTTACACGGAAATTTTTAAAAAATCCTTTAAAAAAAGACAAAATGTACTCTTTTAACAGAAACCATCTGTACTTAAACTTGCAGGAAAAATCAAAATGGTATTTTTGTAAGTCTTTGCTTCACATCCTGAATTACCCTAAGTTTTTGCTGAAAGTCAGCCTTCCTTCCTGCCATGCTGCCCCCTCACATCCCCTCTCTCCAGGCTTTCTCGTCTCTCTGCACTGTCTGAAGCCTCTTGCTTTCACAGGCGATGCCCTTCCTGACCCCTGTGTCTGTATCTGCTCACACATTCCTCCCTTATCTTGCTCTCAGCCTGCTCCAGATTCCCTCCTGACCATAGACCATACTAGACCACACGTGTTTACAGAGCCCAGCTTGGTGCCTTCCAACAGAACTGGCTTTCATCCTGACACTGAGTCATATGACCTTCCTCTCTTTTTTCCCAAACCTTCTGTATATGCATGAACCCTTTAAACAGCGGCATCTGAAATGTTTCTCCATCCATCTCCGTATTTGTAAGTCTGCATGTATGATAATGTTTATATTAGGCAGCTGTTATGCTATTCTGAATCTGTTCTAGCTGTATTTTACCTAGACTGTGGTGACCTCCAGGCAAAGGCTCTGCTGTGCATGTTTATAAATCATTAAATGCGCTGTTGATGCTCAAAAATTAAGAACATTATTCAACTTTGAAAGGACTTTGAAATTAATTTTATGTGTCGAAGCAGCTTAAGAAAAATCTGTGGGGTGAGAATTTAGTCAATGAAGTCAATGGGAATTCTGCCACAAGGAGTTTTTGAGTACAGTCTTACAATTATTGCTGTCCTGTTGCAGGTTTAGCTTATTAGTTTGCTTTGCCTTTATTTTTATATAGATAAATACTGTATATATAAAGTTCCCTTGCTTTCCTAAGTGCTGCAGATTCAAATGTCTTCTGGGTTTGTAAATTTGTAAATATGACTACGTTTTGCTTGTTAAAATACTGTGACCTCAATGAAGAACATTTTTCCCCCCAATGGGTCACATGGGGCAACACCTCCACTTTTAGAGCGCTACTCAGCTCCAGGGAGAGAAGACTCTAAAATACACAGAATGTGCATTGCTATAATGCCTGTGCCTAAATACGTGGTGCTGTTACAAACTTCAGCCCTGTAGAAATCCTATTGTTTATCTGCGTGAGAGGCTCCACCCCAAACAGTAATTAGAACAAAGCTCCTGTCATAAATCTGCTGGCATCTCAAGTGAAGCTGGGGTTCTCTGGAAAAAGAGGTTATCTCCTCCTTTTGCTGCTGGTCCTTTGAACTTCCTGTGGTCAGGGAATCCTTCTGGTTTCAGCTAGAACAACAATTATGAAACTATCCCTGCTCTCCTGGCTGGGGTTCATGTCTAATTAACTTTAACAGGAGTCATAATTTTAAGAGTGATTTCTCAAAAGCGTTATAACTCAAGACAATTAAGGCTTGAGAGAGAGTGCGCGAGACAGGGAAGGGAGGAAAACAGAGGCACTCCTTGGGGCAGGGCACTTCATGCGTATTAAAGAGATGTGACTCATTCCTGCCTCTAGTCCCAGCAGAAGTAATACCTTTTGAATAAGTTCTGCGTGCTAGATAAAAACTTGTTTGCTGGTGCAAAAATTGTATCACGCGTGTCAGAACAAGCACTCCGATGGGCTATTCCCATCAAAAACAAGGGCACACGGCAGTGGATTTCTCAGTATGTTGGTGTAAATTTTGCACAGGGTTTTCAGCTGTGGAAACTCGTCAAAGTCTGCAGAAAAGGGATCAAGGGGAAGGAAATGCAGACCAACGAATGAATGAATGAATGAACGCAGTTGCACTCCTGGAGCAGGATGTTTTTATTCTTGTTATGCATTAAATGTATGGTAGTGTGTATATAATACACCCATCAGTCAATTTGATAGGCAAAACCTGATCTTCTTGAGGACATGTGAAACTAGAAGGGAGATTATAGCAAAGTAGAACACGAAAATCCTGGGGATCTCTAGGTCTGACATTTTGTTTATTTAAAAGCAGCTCTGCATGCAGTACTGTATATAAGATGGGTATTATTTTTAGCCAGGGCATCCCACAGACCTCTCACAGACATGATGCCAAGGAGGGCAACATCTCTACACATGAAGGATCCAGCCTTCTGTGAACATACAGGAAATCAGGTTTTATGACCAGAAATCTGAAATGTTTGTTTGAAATCTGAAACAGTTGTAGGGAAAACTCCTGCTGCTCCCGTTCTTTACTACTGTTGCGAGGATTCTAGAGGAAACAGGGTGTTTTTCTACCACAAAATTGGCTCAGAACAAGGTTAATAGAACAGAGCCAGCCAGCATACACAAAATCCTAACCGATGTTCCCAGGGATGGAACACCAGTTGCTAAAGCCACAGTGGACTATTTCACTGAAGGACTGTATCCACAGTTTCCCCTGGAGCAGCCTTCCAATAGCCCTGCAGAAAGCTGCTCATTTGCTCCAGATGAAGCAACACAGCCAAATGAATATCTCAGCATGACGAGAGACTCCAAGTGAGCCTACACAAACCGTGGTCTGCTCGGGAAGTAAACCCTGACCGCCTCGGGAAGAAAAGTCTGACCTACCAAGCAGTGGAGTGTCTTGTGTCCTTGGAGCTGGGACCTGGAAATTTTGTGCCCTCTGGGAGGGAAAGAGTTGATTTTCTCAATGTAAAAGCCTGGGGGCAAACCAGCCTATAAGTGGTATGGACAATCAGGGGCCCAGAAGTGAAGCAGGGAGCAAACCGCAATGATAGTGTAGATGTGTCCTAAGGATGATGCCTAATGGTTTTACAACATATTGTTGTAAGCAATGAACATTAATCTTCAACTGTAAATCAGCTTGTTTGCTGTTTACTCATAAGAATTTTGCATTGTTTTCTGCTTGTTACATTTCTAATGTTAGCATAGCTGTTTTGTTGTCTCATCTCATTAGTTTGGCTCATTTGGCACCTCTCAGAGATGACAAAATACAGGGAAGATTTTTGGAAAGTGTTTCATCACTATTGTTACTACCAAAATTATGACCAGCTCTAATGTTTTAGCATGATTAAAAGTGAATATCACTAACACTTGGACACATCTATGTCCCTTATTCTTCCATTACAAAAACAATGCTGACAGCTCCACCTTCTCCTAATGGCTATTACCCAGCAATAAGAAATAAATTAAAAAAAAAAACATGCCCTAGGAAAAGTATTGTCTTCATCCACCCAAAAGGCAGAAGTATCAGGGTCTTTACTGAGTCTGCCAGAATTTGTGCATATGCTAACCAAATAATGAAGAAGATGATTTATGTTCTTTGGAACGAGGACATTTCAGGGCTGATATGGTGTGATCATGCTGCTATCAAACCTTTCTGAGGGACAGTGGTGAATGCAAAAGCTTTGTTGCATGAATGAGAAGAGGGTGATTTGGAATAGTCCACATGGATTTACCAAGGCTAGATCATCAGATCACATACGCTTTGCAGGACCTCAAGATGTCTCTCATCCCACCCCTGCACAAAACAAGTCCAGGTAGAGCAGGTTGCTCAGGGTCCTGCACAGCTGGATTTTGAGTATCTCCAGGGTGGAGACTCCACAGCCCCCCTGGGCACCTGCTACAGTGTTTACCCTCATGGTAAACTTATTTTCCCTAATATTGACGGGGAATTTCCCCTGCTTGACAAAACCGATTGCTCTGTGTGATAAGGGAAGAAGAGCAGTTGTTATCTGCTTTAACTTAATGTTAGGCGTGATTTCCTAGAGCACTTTTGTATCTAGGCTGGAACATTCTGGTCTGGACAGGTGGATTAGTAGATGGGTGAAACACTGCCTTGTTTGTTGAGTTTAAAGGGCTCATATTCTACCTGGAGGCTTTTACAAGCAGAATTCTTCAGGGATCCATTCAGGCAATTTAATATCTTTGTCAGTGATGTGAAAATGGAGACATCAAGCCTGCAGCTGACACCAAACTCCCCAAAGGAGAGTGGCTGACATGTGCCAAGGCAGAACTGTCACTCAGAGAGACCTGAGTGGCTGGGTGAAGGGACCAACAGGAGCCACATGAAATTTGACAAGGACCAATGTGAGGTCCTGCAGCTGGGCTGAAGCAGCTCCTTGCAGCAGTATGGGCCACTGTTGAGCTCTGCAGGCAAAACTCCATGGCCAAAGATGTCCAATATACATGAGAGTCCTCTCCTCTTGCCCAGCGCTGCTGCCTAGGAGCTCTCCCTGGGCATAGTGTCTCACGCCACTTCCCCTGCGCCCTTTGCCCAGCTCGCAGGCAGGTGGAGCACAGCCTGAGAGGTCTTACCTCTCCCAGAAGAGCCAGGCTGTACTTCCTCTTGTTCTTGTCTGCATCAACAAGATCCACATCAGCTACAAAAGCACAAGAAAGCACAGCGCTCTACACAGCTGTCTAGCTCGTAATTATTATTTTATTGCTTTTTTGCAGACAAAACATTTTTCAAGGATGTGGCTAGAGTCTATCCCAGAGGTGAGGCCATACCAGTGATGCAACTGGCAGGACTGGACTTAGTCTTAATTTAAACTCATACTACATTTAACAGTGGCGCGGGCAAGTGGAATTTCTGCTTGAATTGAAGGACATCAGGTATACAGTGCAATACATAGTGTTTCATATTAAGTGGTCTTACAGAATCTGTTCACAGGTGTTTTAAACCCTACTTGAGTGCATTTAGATCACTGAGACCTATGGCAAGGAGGCATTTGTACAGTGAGTTGATCTCGTTTCCTACAATGCCATTTGGAGGTGATTTTCTAGGAATCCATGCAGGAAAAAAACCCTATTGTTGATCCTTCAGTGCCAGCATAGGAGCTCAGAGCTATGCCAAGAAAGTTAACAAAATAATCCTTTTTCTTGCTTGTTTCCCATCAAAGTCAATTTGTATGCAGAGGTTTGACTCTGGCATCCTGCTCAGAGAGAATCCTTCCCCTGCTCTAGCCTGGGGTCCCTCCCACAGGAAACAGCTCTCTATGAACTTCTCCAGCGTGAGCCCATCCCATGGCAACAGTCCTCCACAAAGTGTTCCAACACAGGTCACCTTTCCACAGGCTGCAGTCCTTCAAGCACAGCCTGCTCCAGCAAGTCCTACCAATTGTACCAGGAAACCTGCTCCAGTGTGGACTCCTCTTTCCAGAGGTCCACCGGTGGAAAGAGGAGTCTGCTCCAGCATGGGCTTCCCACAGGTACATAAGCATCCACCTGCTCCGGCACGGGCTCTTCCACAGGCTGCAGGTGGATCTCTGCATCCCTGTAGTCCCCCATGGGCTGCAGGGGCACAGCTGCCTCACCATGGTCTTCTCCATGGGCTGCAGGGGAATCTCAGCTCTGGCACCTGGAACATGTCCTCCTGCTCCTTCTGCACTGACCTTGGTGTCTGCAGGGCCGTTCCTCTCATTTTCTCACTCTGCTCCCCTCTGGCTGCAAATTAATTCTGCGCAATAACATTTTTTCCTTCCTAAATATGTTATCGCAGAGGCGTTACTATTGCTCCTGAAGGACTCGGCCTTGGCCAGTGATGGCTCTGTCCTGGAGCTCTCTGGCACTGGCCCTGGGGAAGCTTCTGACAGCTTCTCACAGAAGTCACCCTTGCTACCAAACCCAGGCCATGCAAACCCAAAACAGATGTCAGCCTCTCTGGCTCTTATGCTGCTAATCATGCAAAAGATGAGCATTTTTATGGAAAGAGCTGACTGTTTCCTAAAGGGAGCTAAATCACCCTAGCAGAAAAGTGGATTTGAACAGAAAAAGAGGAAATAAAACAATAACTTTATTTCCTAGATATCTTACTCAGACCTACTTACATAGAGAAGATATTGTAGATACCCACACACCCAAATCAGATGGAGAGCTGAGGAGAAAACACTGATGCAAAGTAGCTTCTATAGCATCTCATCATATTAGGGCTCTAATTCTCTACTCTCTTTATCAGACTTTTATAATTACATGGAGCAGGGAATGAGAAGGCAGAAAACTAAATGCAATTGATTCTGCTATTTGAACTACAAGGTTTGTGTAGGTGTTTGGGGGAAGGAAGCAAAGCACACCATCTCCTGAATGCTGAGCAGCACTGCTACAGTGATAATTGACGACTAAGGAGGAAGAGAATATTCCATTGCAAGCCTGAGTGAAACTTAGGCAGCACTGGAATTTGGTCTAGACTGGAGAACACTTCCACATTTGCATCACCACATCTTGAAAGCTGCAGTAATCGCAGATGTTTCATGATCCCCAGTGGCTGCCTTGTAGTGTTCTGGTCCCTCTGTTGACAACTGTTCAAGGTTTAAATGAGTTATAGCAATCATTGTGCTTTTATAATGGAGGAAAATAGAGTTGGAATAAAAGAGCTCCCATTTCTACCAACATGACTGAGCTGGAGGGAGGAGAGAGGCTGACTTCAACTTCTCACTTCTGAATTTGTCTTTAGGGGGTTAAGGGATGTGTGTGTGAGAAAGAAGGCTGCCTCTTTTTCTTTTCTTTTCTCACTTGTACTGCAAACTTGATACTAACAAAACCCCCTGTTAAGTGAAGAGAATTAAAAGGACTCTTAGGAAACTTTCTGAAGTCAAGTTTTATTTGTTTGAAAAGGCTTTTTCAGCACCCATCAATTCTTAGTGCTGCCTTTGCCAAGTAGCGCGAGGTCCCTTTGGTGTGGTGAGCTATTGCTGGCTGGGTGCACAAGAACGCACAGCTGGAGCACACAACACTGCGATAACATCTGGAATTTGTACAGAGGGTATCTTGGCAAGGAGGTTTCCAGTTCTACCAGAAGATAAATTGCCCTTCATAGCCTCAGGGTTTTGGAGAACAAAATATTCCTGTAAGGATGACACCTCCACTCCTCAGCTGTGAGAAGCAGAGCTTCTGGCACAGTAAAGAACTGAACCTTTACTTTCCCTGGTTGTTATCAAAGTAGTTGTGGTATGACCCACAAATTGAACATGAAATGACAGGTCTGCTTGCAAAAACTAGTGCAGAGTGAGTTAATTGACATTCCTTTATATATATATTAGATCCAATTCTCCATTATCCTTCACAGCTTAGTATACACCATAAAAGTTCAGCACAGGGGAGATGTGCATGAACATCTCTTTATAAAGTTCTACCCTTCCCTTCCCCATCAAGTTGGTAAAGATGCTTGGAACCTTTATAACTGCTCTGATCTGGTGTTCCCTCTTACAAGGTATTTTAAATTACGGTGGTAACATTTTAATAAGGCTATCAGTGCCCCAGGCCAGTGCCATAACCCAGTTATTTGAGATGTTGGGATGACAAACATCTGTTATGATATGTAACCTTGTTCCTGGAAGATTCACTCTAGTGAGGGGGAACCCTGGGTGTCTAGAGGGCTACTGCAGAGGATCCCATTTGATCCTTCACTTTAATTTCCAAGAATGAGAGCACAAGCAGAAGAAAGTGATGGGTGTCAATAAAATCATGGTGCTCCTTATCCCCTTGGGCTTGACAACACCTGGGTGTAAATAGAGCAGCCCCAGTGTGAAGAAAGTGTAAAGATCCCTTGAGAGGTTCCACTGTCCTGATTCTCACCTTGTACTGCGTGTGGTTGAGCAGCTCTGTGGTATCTAACACCAATTATCAAACTGCCTGAATAATGAAGGGGAGATGCACCTTGCCAAAAGCTAATGTTTCATTACAATAATTCATCCTCACAAATGAGCGCATTTTGCATGCATGGCATGCAGCTGAAAAGATTTTTGTCCCACTACTAAAGAATAACTAGTCAAAAATAGACTTGTATTGCTCTCAGCACTATTAAGTATCTTGCTATATTAACTTTTCAAGCTCTAGCAAACGTCACCAGGTGTTGATGAAAGAAACAGAATGGTGAAGTGAGACTTTAAAGGAGCCAGAATAATGTAACATTAAATATTTGACCTTTTACTGTCATTGTTCGAGTGCTCTGCTTGCAGCAACATGAAATAAAGAGCTGTGCAGAAATACTGTGCGCATGGTCTGTGGGTCATGGTAGGACCATGCTGGGAAAAGAATGTCCCATGCTGGTATCCTCCACCTGAAGGAGAAGAGTGAGGCATCCTGAAACTTTTTGTCTGAGTAGTCAGTCAGGTTTGACAAGGCTGACGCATCCCTTACCACACCCTCTACTTTTGCATGGTATAGAAGGAATTGTGCAGTCCTAAGCTTCATTCCTCCTGATGAATTCAAAGCCTTTTTTTTTAACCCTGCCAGAGACTGAGATGGTAATATTCCAGGGATTGTCTGAAAGGAGCACAGCAGGTGTCCAGGGATCCAGAAATGACAGCTCTTGGCAGGCAGTCCTGGGCTTGACTGGACACTGTGAGTGCCTTGTATCAATTGTTCCCTGCTCTCCCCAAACTGCCCAAACACTCACTGGGGCATATCTACATTTTAAAGTGGATTTTGCCACAGGGCACTGTAAATCTGCCCATAATTAGGCACCATTTGAGTGTATTTAAGATATGTCTTCCCCCTGACAGGGATATAGCTGAATAAGTTGTCTGGGCCCTCTCAGTTTGTTATTAATGACATTTCGGACCATGTCTGCTGTCGCTACAGAGGTGTTCCTACCGGCACCAGCCTCTCTTCACATGCACAGAACAGCTCAGACTGTGGAGTGCTAACAGTCAATTTTCTGGGTAGAATTCTGCCTGAGCGAAGTAAGGAAGTGGAAATTCCCAGGACTGACTTTCATGTCGTCACAAACATGGACTTTGTGACTGCTGCCATTCAGCCTAAGCTGCCTCTTCCCAGGCAGCCCTTGACAGGAGGGGTGGTGCACATCAAGCACCTTACAAAGACACATAACCAGATTAGTGGCTTGCACGTGCAAACTTGTCCTTACTGCCCAAAACTGTAGGAGTTAGGAACACAAGAGTCACATGCTGGTTTAGCTGGATGATTTGATCTGTTTGGAAGGCCAGAGCAGTTTTTTTGCAAGCTACAATAATGGAAATCAGTTACCAAGTCATATTCAGATTTGTGCTTTGGATGTCAGATGTCACTGGTTATCAATGTGTTTCAGCTACTTTAAATTTACTTGGTTCCTATTCAGGCAAGGAGGGCATTAAAGAGAGGATGCCATTAAATATGCTCAGAAGAGGGCATGTGAAATAGGAGGGGCTGGCAACTACTGCCAAAAGCAATGAATTAACAAGCCATTGAGGGGAATTTCAGTGTGCTCCTGGGAATTCAGTTCTCAAGACAAAACACAGACGTTTCCCTGGTATAGACAGGGACCAACACAGCGTGTTAAGTTCAGCTCAGGTAGTGTCCTGAGTAAAGACCCACTATCCAGCAGCCTAAGCCTAAAATAGAGCTTTTGGGTACACCCTTTGGGAGGCTTTTATTAAAACTAAGGAGATATGCCTAGCACTAATATTATGTAAAAAGGAGCTTCCCTCTGTTTCCTAAAGCAGTCATCAATGGCAGACACTTTGCCTCTTTGGAACTGCTTTCTCCTAATATCCTCATGGTGACTGCACTTCTAAGGGAAGCAAGTTAGGAAACAGGGTTACAGCATGGACCTTAGCTCTAGCTTGGGTTAAGGTACTTGTAGAGAATATTACATCTCCTTTAGACTAATTTGCTTAAAGAGGGTCTCCTAAGGCTCACACCATTTTAATAGGTCCCTACCTTAGGAGACGGAACTCTGGTAAGGGAGATGAACTATAAGCTCCAAATTACTGCATTCTGTTCTCTCTTGCATGTAATTTTCCTTGGGAGAAAATTCATATAAGCGTGGCCTGGTTTGGGTAGGAAGGTACTTTAAAGATCAGCTACTTCCAACCCCATTACCATGGGAAGGGGTACCATGAGAGAGGGACACTGTGAGACTGCAGCTTGCAGTTTACTGGACATTTTCACTCAAAAACTCTTTGATACCAAAGAAAGTCAAGGAACATAGGATGTGGCCTTAAGTATGTCAGGACAAGGCCCTTCCAGAAATAGTGAAGCAGGGTTTACGTGAAATCATCCAGCTATGACACTGATATTTTCATTCATTTAGATGAATTTTAAACTGTGTCTATGTGACTTGATCCTGCTTCAAGATAACGGAGTCCAGCCAGGGCAAGAAACATTGACTGTTTCAGCAAATTTAATTATTTGTATTTATTTCTTTCATTTCTCTATCTATAAAAACAGCTAAGATATGACAACTGTGCTGTTCACAGTTTCATCTCAGTCTTATCCTCTCGTCTTCATTTCAGTGGGGCTAATTGTGCAAATAGAACCACCAGAACCCAGTTATTATTTAAGTATTTCAGTATTTTTCTACGTGTCCAGGTAGCAGTGACTCATCCAGGCCTCTGGGTGTATCTCACAAACGCTGTCTCCATCACAGATAATGGTGTGTCTCACTGAGCTGGCACACCAGCCCAAGCTGAAAGGTGGGGCTGATTGGAGGTGGTGCTAAATCTCAGCAAGAACCGCAAATCAGCATAATACTTCTGGATCTCTAAATATGCATAAATATAAATGGACAGCTTTCAAAGCTACTTGTTGGGGGAGGAAAAAAAAGCTCTATGTTTGTATGTCTAAATACAAGTGCTTGGCTTGATACAGCACCACTCAAAAAATCTGAGTTTTATATACAGTATACACTGGTGGTATTAATTCAGAGATCTGTATTTGCATTTCAAGTAGTTTGGACTGGAGTAAGGCACAAAGTTCAAGTTTCCCTCATTCTGCATTTCCTGCCTATTCTGCATCTGTTTTCTACTTTTTCCTTCCTTCTTTACAGCATTAAGCCTCTATATTTGTTTTTCTTACTCATCCTTGTTTTATATTCTGCTCCCTTACGGCTTTGAAATGTAATGTCAAACCATCAAATTGTGCAGATGTAATCTGTATTCAAAACAGCACCCCAAATCCACATATATACACAAATATATATGTATGTCTGTATATATACATATATATATATATGCACTCATACGTAATGATTCACGTTATATTTAATACAGCATATATATTACAACATAAAAGTCACTGTATGACTTCACATATAATAAGCCAACTTGCATTCTGCCTCTTCGTAGCGCTCTTTACAGCTCCGGGCAGTGCCATCAGGATGCCCTTCAGGACCAAACAGCCCCACGTTTGCTTGGGGGAGCTCTTATGCCTCCACTACGCCACACTTTGCCCATCACCTCCAGCAGCAGGGCAGGTTCTCACGTAACCTGTACCATGCTGCTCTCAGAGTCCCAGCAGTTTCACTGGCACTGGGGAGAACTGCACTCCTTCAGTTTTCCTTGAATAGTTTAGGGAGTCTTGTCTTTTGGGATGTTTATGTAGTTGTTACTTGCTGACCTATCACTTGGATTTAAAACACAAGGAAAATGATGACTGCAAGAAAGACAGAAACAGGCCCAAGAATTTGTGCATGGTGTGGGCTGGTGGTGATCTCACACAAGTTTAAAAAACTTCCAGCAGGTGTGTTGTCACAGAGCATCAGTTGACTGATATGGCTGTCTCATGTACTGCACATCATGATGAAAGCCTCAGGATTATTTCAGAAAAACCTGGCAGAATTATTTGTGAGTGACTGCTGCTTCTTAAAATCTGGCCATCTTTGTTTTCCAACACCATGGACGAGTGGCCAGACCAGCTGAGGCAGTGCCACTGAGGGTAGCTAAGGAATGGTTCTCAATTGATGCTTGAGACTAATCCAGTGGTCACTGGCTGGCAACAAAGGCCCCTCTGGGCATCCTACAGCAAACTGCCTTTGCCAACACCCTGTACACACATGAACGTGTTAAGATGTCTTTGTCTCCCAAGACGTGGTCTATTTTTTAATTTTCAGAAGTTAAACACAACTTCCAGGGCACCAGAAGGTGGGAATAAAAAAAATCTGAGGAGAAAATTTTAAATGCCTGTTTCTGAATATCTTCTTTGTCAGGCACAAATGCAGTCAGCGCATGGCACTGGTCCAACATTTCATGCACTGGTGCACAAGTTTCACCCCTGTTTCAGAAATGCACTGGGCTTGGAGTGCCCAAAGCCCTCCTGAAGGTGGGACCCTGTGTATTTTGGAATTGATGAAGCACACACGTCGTTTTCCCGATGTGTCTCAACACCCTGGGATGCGCAGGGCTGAGGGCAGGTGCCAGCGGACCGGACCCATCCTCAATGGAATGGTGCCGATTCACCCAGCGCAGCCTTGTTCACCTGAACAGTCTTGTTCACCGGGCTCTTTCGGAAAGGCACGAAGGTGTCTGGCGTCGGGGGCACCGTGGCCCTTCCATCCCCTCCGCAGCGCTCTCAGCCCTCGGGCGAGCCGCCCCCTGGCCCGGGGCTTCGGCCGCAGCTCCAGGGCAAGGGCAAGCCCGCAGACACGGGACAGGTCGGGAGGGTTTCCAGTGGACTCCAGCCTCCGCTGGCGACTCCTGAGGGCAGCACACGCACCGAGGAAGGTGGCGGAAACAGCGGTGCGACGGTGACAGGCACCGTGCGGTGCCCGGGCGGCCACCGGGGAGCGACAGCGCTGGGCGCGGCGGGGCGGGGGCCGCGGCTGCGGAGGAACCCGGGGCGGCCGCCGAGGAGGCGCGGAGCACGCAGGCGAGGCGGCGGCTCCACGCCCAGGAGCGCCGCTTAAAACCACCACGGAAAGGTGTGGCCTCGCCTTTCCTCTGCCGGCGGGGAAGGGACGGGACGGGACCTCTGCTCTTGCCGCCGCCGCCAGCAGCCCTCGCCGCCCGCCCGGCTCCGCACAGCGCTCCTGCCCTGCCCTGCCCTGCCCTCACCTGCGGGCCGCCCCGACCCCCGGCGCTTCCCCGGCTCTCGGCGCACTGCAAAGGAGCGGCGGCACCGCGGCGGGCGCTGCCGGCCGTGAATGCCTTTCCTGCCGTCGGGTCCGGCTCAGTGTCCCCGTCGCTTTGCCCCTCGCCCCGCGTCGCCCCGGGCGGCTCCCGCGCTGCCATGAGCATCAACGGCGGCTCGCACCCGCGCATCAACACCTTGGGCCGCATGGCGCGGGCAGAGTCGGGCACCGACCTGCGCTACGAGATGAGCTCCCACGTCGTGGGGGGCGGCGGCGGCGGCGGCGGCGGCGGCACCACCCACACCCACAAGACCTACTACTACCAGAAGACCTACGGGGGGGACTACGCCTCCGACGGATACGGGTAGGTGCGGGTCCCGCCGGGCCCCGGCCCCGCTCCCTCGGGGCCGCCTGCGGACAGCTGCCGTGAGCCTGCTCGCGGTGATTCCCTAGGAGCGCAAGCTTGCAAGTTTCTTTTTCCTGTTCCCCCCTGAGGAGTCGTAACTTCTAAAAGGCTCCTACACGCAAGCGAAGAACTTGTTTTTTTAAAAATGTTTTTGGTGGTGACTCTTCTTGAAGAGAGTAACAGGACTAAAAGTAAGGTCTCACATTTGCACTGAGGGTTGTAAATGGGTCTATGCTGCCTGCATTGACCCAACAGTTCTCTGCTGATAAACCCCGCCTTGCTCAGTGACGCGAAACAAGCTGAACTGAAGTGAATTGCTTTATACCCCATACACCCAGGCTCTGCCTTCCCCAGCAGTTGCATAACCAGGGCTATAAAACAATTTTAACTAGTGGGAATTGTTCTCTTGTTAATTTTGGAGTTTGTTTGTAGCTTGTGAGAAGCCTGAGAGTTTTAATTCGTGGTCCTTTATAGAGCGATCCCTGACATTTGGTGTCAGGGGGCAAAGATACATGACAAGCAACATCGGTCTGCTCTTCTTGCCTCTTACCTTTTTAACTTTCTTGTCCTGTTGCTGTAAGCACAGTCAAGGTCCTGTAGGCAGGGTACCAGCCGTGAATCCTGGCTTGGGGAATACCTGTTCTCATGGATGCAGTTGTACCAGCAATGTGTGCACATCAAGTCTGATAAGGACTTTCTGCAGAGCGCAGTGGTCATGAAGATTTCTCCACTGATCTCCTTGGCTGGGAGTTCACAGGACTGAACCCATACAAAACACAGCTGGTGATGACTGGTCTGTCTGTGTGGAATGGCTGTATTAAGCCTGTTGGTCTAATTATGGATGCCACTGACTCAGGAATTGATGCAGAAGCACTGCCATGTATTTTGCGTTAGAATTTAAGCCCTAATTTTATGGATCGTACATAATTAGATTGCAGAAGGATGAGAATTAAACATACATAGTAAATAAACAGCAGATGCGAACAAACAGGCTTTTTTATATCAAGCAGATCAATAAGTGGCTGTAGAGCACTAGGGTTATCCTAGAGAGCACAGTGTGCTCTGCTTACATATGTCAGACCTGTTGCTGGAGGACCACTGAATGAATGACAAAATTAGCATTCTACCTATTTTTTGTTTATTACTTTGTCCAGTTCTCAGGTCTAGTTCTTTGACTTTCAGTTTGTTGTGTGTGTCGGTAAGTTTGTTACAACAAATTGCAGCAAGAACACTTCTAGTTACCAATGCAGTAGTATGAGAATATCTATTGCTATATAATTAGGAGAATTCTGTGCTTTGCCATTGGGGAGTGCACACACTAGGACTCCAAAATGCCATCGCTGTCTTGCATGTGTGAAGATTTGTTTTGCTAGTGGTGCTTCACTGCAAATACTTTTGCTGTTTACAAGAGAAAGCCATGAAAAATGAATGGCAGCGTGTGTTACTTCCTGGCCATTCTTCTTGTCCTCTCTTTACACTGGTGCAACTATATTTGGATTCACTAGAGTGATTTCCATGTCACTCCTGACTTTCACTAGAGGAGAAAAGGCTTCCTTTAATTTAGCATTCTTTGGCTATAGTTACATATTTTACGCCAGTCTGTAGTTTGTTAGGCTCTTGTTTCTGTAGCATTCAATGGTGGTGTAGCAAGAGTGGAAAGGACGGACCTGATCAAAAGGTTAACAACCTTATGTCAACATTCTTTCATTTGCTTTTTATAACATAATATTCATATCTGCTTTTTGGGAAGGTATGTCTGGCAAGGACGTTGCAATGAAAGTTCCTTTTCACTTTATTGTGAGACTTCTGAGTGGAAACAAAGACAATCATTACTGAGATTTAAAAAAAATAAATATAGGCACACACACACACATAAATAACATATATATATATGTGCATTTACATATTGTTTTACGTGAAAAAAATCTGACCATACAAATATTTTTTTTGCAACAGGGTGTATGTGTTTGCCACCTTACTGAGTTGCATAGGTTTATTTTTAAGCAGTGCTGATAGGAGTTAAAATATGTCTCAAAACAAGGTGTTTGTTGTCAGTTAGGGAAAAAAGCAGTTTTGACTGATTTTGCATGTATGTTGTGTGCAGAAAATCCACTAAATCCTCTTCATGTTGTGCTATCAGGATCAGGGCCATCATCTGTGGAATTGGTTTTAATGCTTGCATTTAGCCTGATATATTCAGTGCCAAAGTTTAGTGGCATCTCAGAAAACTGAGGCTTCTTTTTTCCATAGGGAAGATCACTCTAATTTTTAAATGCAGCAGGATTCAAGTTAGGGTCTAGTCTTGTAAGTTTTGGGGCGTATTCTGCCAAACAAGTCTGTGCTGAGTATTACATTACTCACAGAGCAATATGAGACGCTCCCTACCCTTAGGGCTCAGCAAGGTGCTTTTACAACATTCCCGGTTTCTTCTGGCTTGGGAACTCAGGATGAGCTTGGCCCAGAGTACAGATACTCAGCTTGACAGTGAGTCACACGCTGCTGAACTGCCAATTCATCAGTCAAATATTTATCAGTGTCTTTGCTATGGAGATACAAAATCTGATAAACCATGAGAGAAAAGAAAAAAAATGCAGGGTTGTGCAGTTTTATTTGTCATTGCTGAGATTAGGGAAGAATAGCCTAGGATTCTCAGTCAGTGGGTGACATGAACATAAATTAATGTACACAGTTCTACTTAAGGATTAATGTAACTTCCGTGCTTCAAGTTAGAAAAGGAGTTAGACAATTGCATCCTCTGCCCTGACACTGCTTTCAGGAACGGACAAACAAAGTAAACGCGGAGAAAACCGACTCAAAGCCCCAAAAAAGCTTTTGCCTTTCCCATCAGTCTCGCAAGGGTCTGTAGGGCCCTGGCTAAGCTGAGTGGTGGCAGAGCTGGCGCGGTAGCTTCCTCTTTGAGCTGCTCAGACGGCGAGGGAGGAATGTGTCTGGATTGCTGCGGAATCCCTGCCCTGCCGACAGAGTCTGCGCTGTGCTCTGGCTGGCAGGGAGATGGGGACGCTGCCACGCCGTGAGAGCACGCTCAGCTTGTGCTTTCCCCGGGTCACTGTTCCGTAGGGATGTGCGTGATGCCCGCAGCTTGGTGCCTTTGCAGGTGTGAAAGCCTCTGTCAGGAGAAGGGCTGCGTTTCCTGCGGCTGCTCTCCAGCAGAGGTGTATTTCCATGGTCCGGGCTGGAGCCGGTGTTTGTCACCTCCCTGTCCCAGAGGCGGAGGTGGGAGAGGCAGCGTGTGAGCAGCCTGCTGCATCGGGCACGTACGGCCTTTGGAAACGCTTCTCTTGCTCCTGGGGATCCATGCCAGTGGGAAAAAGCGTGAGGATTTTCTGTGAACAGGTGTGGCACGATCCATTGTGAAACCCTGCATGCTGCAAAGGCACTAAGCCTCGGGAGTCTTAATAATTCAGTAATTCACTAGTGACTCCTAAATTTTTGCACATTTCTAATGGCATTTAGAGCCTGATTGTGCCAAGCGCAGAGGTCTTTTGAGGTTTCCTGCCATCATGCCCTAGTCTATGTGCATACTTGGCAGATGGGACTAGTTTGGTGAGGCTGTGGTGTGCCAAAACTGGTCTTAGTTAGAGCAGAGACATATGGGGAGAACCCAGTTATGAAACTCTTGATGATTTGACAGTTCTTATCCACCTTCTTTGAGGCAGGAGGGGGAAAGCTGGACTACAGCATTTTAATTCCTGGTTATATTCTTATGGATATTGTGATTCACCACCTTCGTGCCGTTGCATTTTCCAGCGTACACACGCCCAGCTGGCAGGTGGTGGCGGATGGGTGGTGCTTTAGTCCGGTGGTATGTGCAGGCTCTGTGCTGGGAATGCAGATTCCAGGTCAGGTTTTTCCTCTGACTTGCCTACCCTGGGCGTACCAGGTAATCCCTTTATGAATCTATTGCTTGTTCAAACAAGTTTGTGTGGAGGGGGGCGGGAAGTGTGAAGAAAAAGAAGCGCTGTTTTTTTGCTCTTGTTGAGTTATGGGAATCACTCAATACTCTGGATCTGCTAAAAGAATTTATTTTAAAGCTTCCTTCACTTTTTGAATGAATAAAAAGAAAATTAAAGCTTTGAATTTTTAAAAGGCTAAAAGTTTTGGGGGGGAATTGGGAAATTTAACAAGGATTATTCTAATTTGCTTTAAATAGTATCTTTGGGACAAAACCAACCTCTTTGTGCTTCCAAACCATTAGGGAGCTGAGAAGCTTCAGGAAGGCCCCTCAGAATTGCTGGATGTGCTTCTGTGTCTCCTTTGTGCTGCTTCCCTAGGCACTTATCACCCCCTGGATAACCCAGCAGCCTCTGGATGTGTAGTAGCAAAGGCAGACACCAGAGCAGCCCCCACGGTCCAGAAATTTTTGCTGGGGGTGTGCAGGTCTTCAGCAGCAGCAGGAGGCAAATGAGAAAGCAGAGGGTAGCTGCCTTTCTTCCTTGCCCCGCGGGTTCTGCAGTGGTGACATCAGCTCCCACACTGGGCCTGTGAGGGTGCAACATGAGCGTTTAGAGATGATATTTGATTTATTCAAAATGCATCACTTGGGATAATTTTTTGACTGCTTGAATAAGTCAGTGGCAGCAGTGCTCAGCCCTGCTGTGTTCTGGGCTCGTGGGCACCACTGGGTTTGCCATGTCTGTCTCAGCTCTCATAACACATCATATGACCTTCATCATGTTTCTCAGTTGCTTTTAGGAAAAGCACGAATAGTGGTTTCTTATTTCAGTAGAGCTGGGGGTCTTGAAAGGATCACTGGTACTGCTCATCAGTGAAACACAAATTGTAGTTCAGACACTTAGGATTCAACAGTAAAGTAACGGCTGAGTTTAGCTCAGGTGGGGTATATTCCGGCAGGAAGGTGCTGTCTGGGCTGCTATCCTGCCCAAATCCCTGTGGCAACAGGGATTGGGCTGTCCTCTCATTTCTCAGGGAGAGCAGGAGCATAGTATTGCAGGGGAACAATGTGTTCTGCCTTGACATGCACTGGACAGGGTAGCTCCTGTACAGAATGATGACAGAGAGATGCTCTGCCTTTCCTAAGGCTCTTCTGACAGTAGGGAGCAACAGGCCTACATTTTAACATCCCAAATAAAAACAATTCATCTGTGTTTTTTGAAGTGTTTTCATAATTTTAAAACAAAGGAGCTACCTCCTTTTGTTTGCCTTTGTTCCTTTAATAGTTAATGACTTTTGAAATTAAGTTATTTTAATAAAAAACTCTGCTTAATAGGACCTTTTTAAATTCATGAGTCACCTTCCAAATAAGTGCCATGGTCTAATATAAGTTGTAGGGACAAATACGTAGTTAAGGTCTGAAGCAGTCCAGGCTGTTTCACTCAGCACTGTTCTGCAGGGTTTACAAAACCAAAGCAGCACACCAAATAGTCAGGTTATTGCAAATGTATGTATTTATTGGTAGGAGACTCTGCACTCTTTTGTTATGGGTCCTGCTAGAAGACCAGCCTCCAGTTCTTTCCATTTCTGCTGGAATGGTTGATAACATATGCTGTATTTACCATGGTCCAGTAAAATAAATGAAAAATCTGTTCATATTTTCTCTGCACAGTGTGCAGAGATACAGTGTTTGATACAGCAGGATCCTATTAATAGGTTCGAAGTTTAGATGCTGCCAGAGTTAAATTGTCACAGCAGCAGTAGGTGTTACAATGACCGAACATTACGCTAAGTTGGAGTTGGTTTCATGTAAACAAAATCAGACAAAACAAGGGAGACACTGACAAAATACCATGCAAAGTAATCCACTTAATCTGTGTTCTCTGAGGATTGTTGGAATCCTACATTTTTCTGAGGGACATAAATGTATTTTTATGTAACATGTAGGTTACATGGTTTTACTTTAAAAATCCAACTTTGTTCTTGCCTCCATGTTACGATGCTCTCCAGCATGTTCAGGGTTTGCCTCAGTTTCTTTGCTCCAGTATTTTCTGTGTTGAATATGGTTTTACTTTGGCTGTCTGTTTCCTACTGCCTCAAGGTTGGTTGTCTTTATTACTCTGAATTGGAGTTTCTGCTTTGATCTTCTCATGCCCATTAAAGGCCTGTTGGCTTCATTAAGAGATATTATACTAAGGGACTTTGAAACTGCTTATGGAATACCTTCTTGTCACACGGGTGAGAAGTATTGAAGATGTGTCCATATGAGATTGTGCTAATGCCATGTGATCTATCAGCATCAGTATATGTACGCTGCGGTACTGTCTCGCTGAGTATTTTCACTTTTTAAGTTCAGAGATTGATTTATGCCCTCGGGCATATTTGTACAGCTAAATCCTCTTCAGATTTGAAGTCCTTGATTCCTGTTGGCTTGGTGGAGCTATGCCATCAAACACCAGCTCCCATGCTGGCATCTGCTGTCTCTGTGTGTGTACCAATGTAGCTCCATTTGGTCTCCTGACAGATTTGAAAGCCAGTGCCTCTAACAGGCCATGACCTTTTTATCGTTATCGTAGGATTGATGGTCACATTTTCACTGGCATAACCGGTTAGTTTTTTAACAACAAAGCTAACATCCAAAATGTTAAAAGCAGCATTGATAAAATAGTGTGCTCTTTTCTGTTTTCAATTTGTGTAGCTCCAACTTCTGCCATTATTTTGGTTATGTCTTTATCTACTGGGTTGGAGAGCCTTAAATATGTGCTGCTTTCTTCTTGTGAAGGTCCCTGTGAACTGTAAACAAGTTACTTGTAGACCTTTATTTGAAAACCTAAAAAAGGTGTGCTTAATCCTCTCACTTCAAGGCATTGGGTCCTGCTTTTGAAACAGTTTTGTGCATCTATATTTAATCATCTTCAGTTTTTCAATTTTTTTAATTATTTGGGCAATAATTATGGATGTGGCATTCAAACATCATTAGGATGAACACAAAATGCTTGCATTTCTACTTTTTTATATTTTAATTTGTTTCAATAGTTTGATTTCTTTGAAAATAGCTTTTCTTCACAATTTCTTATCATGTTAACTGTAATAGCTGTTGTTTATACCAGTTGTCATGGTGTAGTTATGTCTTTGAGGTCAGTAAAGTTACACTGAAGCCAGAGGAGATACACTGATCGGTAACCAGTAAAAATCTGGTCACCGTCTATACTTAATTTGGCTTTAATGGATATCCAGCATTTGTAGCTGCCAGAGCTAAAAGTGATTAAAATAAAAAGACTCTTCCAATGTTCTAAAAAGAGAAAATCGCTTGGTAGGTTCCTCTCTCTTCTTTATTATGTTTCATTCATGAGAATAATTGTGGGTGTAATTAAATGTAAATTTCAGATGCAGTCAGATCGTTCTATATCTAAACACAACAGTGATGCCTAAGGAGAAGGAATGATTTAGAAAAGGAAGCTGACGCGAAGCCTGGCACAAAATCAGACCCATATGTTATTTTTCATTATTGTTTTCTGTAAGCTGTTTCCAAGATACACAGGGGTGCATAGCACAGTGGGGCGCAGCATTTGTACAGCCCCAGGGTCACAGTACAAGCTGGGGGCTGCATGTGCACAGCTTGTTTTATGTTACCCAGTGACTCTCCAGTCTTGTCTCCACATCTTTGAGGGTCTGTTCCCTGGTACTGGGGGAAGCTGCTGAAGAGTTGCTCAAACCTTTTCCATTTGTTCCAGATGAGCTGATAGGAGAAAGGCAGGCTGCCGATGCACCAACTGCGCGAGCTGCAGAAGAGCTCTTTAAAATATCGAATGTTTCTCACCACTCCAGTGATTTTGCCAAGGACAGTTCTGTTGGTTTTTTTTCATTGTCACAATCACTTTTGTGAAGAATGGTCAGAGTCTGTTCAAGCCAGTGGAAAGATTTCCCTTGAATCCAGATTGCTTGCTGGCTCTGAGTTGGACAGGTTCACACTGGTACTCTTTTTGGCATTGATGTTGTAAAGAATGTTTGATTCTTCAGTGATTTGTAATGGAAAAGGTTACCTACTGTGAGCACAAGAGTTAGAAAACTAGGCAAGGCTTGGAAACACCTCAGTTCTTACTGTCTGTTAGGGGTTTATTTTCGTTCCACTGGCAAGTGTTTGGGTTTGGGAGCTGCCTGGGCTTGCTCGGGAGGTCTGATCCCATCACCAAGGAATGGTTCCTCACTTGAAACACCTCACCCGCATTCAGCAGTGGCTCACCTTGGTAGCTGAATCCTAAAGGCTGGAAAAGAAACCTTCTGGCAGTATGGATGCAGTACATTATGAGGAAGACAACAATAATGAGCCCTTTACCTGCGTTGGTTTTTTCTCCCACTAGTGTTTTTAGTTCTGGAGTTTTACTTGTAGCCTCCAAACTCACACTTTATAAATTTGTGGGAAAGCATGTCCTCTGACTCCAGGCCCTACATCTGTTTGGTGGTAGCTTGTGCATCTTGCAATTCCTTCCTAAGACACTTCACTAGCTTTGTGCATTTCTGCTGATTAAAGGGCCCTTCTTACACTTGTGTGAACTTGTGTGCTCATGTGCTTGTGTAGCCAAGGATCCTGCTTTCCTCCTATGCCCTGACATTTGATGGCTGGTGTGATAACATGAACAATTACATCTCACAAAGGCTATACTCTAATGTATTGACTTTAACAAAGATTGTGAATAATTCATTCTCTCTGTAATGCTGCCAAAGTTTTGTCTGTCAAAGCTACAAATACCTGTGCTGGAAGGAAAACTTTCTCCTTTATGGCATGCCAGTTTCCATGTTCTGCTCTATCCTGTGGCAAAGTCAGTCCATGGCTGCTGTATCAGAACTATAAAGTGACTCTGCCATCATGGAATTGTCATTAAAACTTCACAGTGCAGTTAATGTGTGTGTGTCTCTGTGAACCTAAATGAGGTGGATTATTCCATGTGACTTCCCTTAGCTGTTCCAAATGTATGTTTCTTGTATTTCTTCAAAATGTGCAATTGCTCTGTATTTACTTCATCTTTGTCTTCTCCCCCACAACAGTCAGAATGGGACCTGCACCATGTCCAGACGCCAGAACACCATCCAGGAGCTTTTGCAAAACTGTTCGGATTGCCTGACACGAGCTGAGCTCATAGTACAGCCTGTGAGTGCTTCTTGTTCTTCTTATCCAAAGCGATTATGAGTGTTACATACATATTCTGTGCTGTTATCTGGACTCACAGGCTCTGCTTCTTCATCTCCTTTCTCCCCTTTCAGCTGTTTGTGTGAGGCCACTGGGAGTGGAATGACATACCTCCCTCCTAGGTCTCCTTCTTCCCTCTGAACTCTGTTCAGTAAAACTGCTTGAAATGCATCTGATTAATAAAAAGGGGACTTCTTGATTTTTAAAAAGAACCAAACCCACTCTCAAACAGATTCTGCTGCATCTTATTTTTCAGTTATAGACCAGGACCACTGTCAGTGTAAACAGCTGTTGCAAATGACTATTTACACTCTTCTAGTGTGTCCTGTGCGATATTGTCACCATTTTCAGGGCCATAATGAGCCTGAGCCACCTTAGGAAATACCTTCATTACCTTTATTTTATTTTTCCAGATGATTCCTAAAGAAGTATATAAAACTAGATTAAAGTCTTCTTGTCTGTTTCGGCTCAAACACGTACGGATAATCTCTGCAGTGTGCTACTCTGGTACAAACCCAGAGTGCCTGGGGGTGGGTTACTCACCGATGCAAAATTCACTCCTGGCAAACATGGGGTGTCCTCTCTTCCTGCTGAAGTCAGAGGAGGTGCAGGGTGGTGAGTGCATCCTGCTGTTGAGGCCACTGAGATGTGAACCCATTCACAGTTCTGGCAGTAGATGTGATTTAATGCACACTTTTGGACCCTCTGTGGACAGAAAATTCTTTCAGAAATGAACTCTGTGGATAGGAGTTCATTTCCTTTTCAGAGATACAGGACGTGTGAGCATGTTTATATAAAAATCAATGCCAGAGTAAATACTGCCTTTTGTTCAGGATTAATATTATTCCAGAGAAGTTGAAACAAAGAGATGTTTAGTTCCAGCTTGGTGCCACAATATGCACTGCTTACTTTGTTTCTTTCTTTTCTTCGTAAGCGACAGAGCAATGAGGTCCATAATGTTTTATTTGCAAAATCAGGCCACAGCTGCATTATGTTTTGTTCAGCATGGTTGTGTCAGTGTGGGATGAGGTCAAAAAGCTGTGTCTTCCTGGCTGATATACCGTGACCATGCTGGCCCAACTACCCTGAGAGGGTGCATGGAGATGGTGCAGTTTGCGTTTTTGCAGGAGGGGGAGGTGTTAGAACCTCAGGGAAACCTGTGGAAAACCAGGAGCAATATCCACCAACTCCTACTGGGACACTGTTTCCTTCTCATTTTCTAAACACAAAAGCATAATGTCTTAAGAAGTTAGCACACCATGTGAAGCCTTGGCTCCACTGAAATAAACATGAAGATGTGCTGTTCTTTTTGGAAAGTTTTGTTTGATTCTACATTTCAATAATTTTCTTCCATATTTTACTTTAATAATGATTTTCCAGTGACAGCGGATCCTTGCTTTTAACTGCCAATTAAAACTGGCAGTCAGAGAGAGACGAGGCAGTTGAAAATTACCATGCTCCCTAAAAAAATCAGTCCTCATAACATCTCTTTTAAGACAACCAAGATGAAGCTTAGATGATGACTACTTAGTTTAATCTCCCAACTTTTTCTCTTTTTTTTTTTAGGAATTGAAATATGGGGATGGTGTCCCACTTAGAGGGAACAGGGATCTGGAAGACTGTTTTGCACAGGCAAATGACCAAATGGACATCCTGGATGGGCTGATCAGAGAGATGAGGCAGATGGGCCAGCCCTGTGACATGTATCAGAAAAGGTATTGTCAGGGAGGGCTTGGGGGTGGGACTGTGACTGATAAAAGTTTGTGGTATCTCAAGTGCTCACCTTCCCTGGTATTGCAGGATGCAACAGAAATCAATAAGGTGGAACTAAATCTATTTCGGTCGTGCTAACATGGAGAAGGACCTTGCAGTAATATATTTCTGATAGAAATGCATGCCTTAGTGGCCCCCATGAAATGTCAGTCAGTATATTTTTTCCATAGCCTTTGCTTTCAGCACTTTGTTTTGAGCAGTTGGTGGTCCAGCAGGAGAGATAAATTGCAGTGTTTGTGTGTTTTCTGGGTGTTTTGCTCACAGACACTAAGTGGTTTCTTCCCTTTCAGGCTGCTTCAGCTCCAGGAGCAAATGCGTGCCCTGTACAAAGCCATCAGTGTTCCCCGTGCCAGGAGGGCCAGCTCCAAAGGTGGTGGCTGCTTCTCCTCTCAGAGTGGCTCGGGCTGGGATGAGTACACGAAACGTGTCACAAGCGAATGTTTAAGCTGGATGAGGCAGCAGAAGGTAAATCTGTGCAAAGCCCAGGGACGATGCTAAAACCTGGTGTTGTTTATGAACGTCACTTCATATGTAGTAATGTTTTGGGTGCCAGTAGAAAAGTAGAAGTACACATGAATGCTCGCATATTATTCCAAGTTTCTTTTTTCCCCCCCAGTATTGTACATATAGTGGATTCTCACTGAAATCCAAACATGGATTGGGGTCTTCTTTTGCAGAGGAAAAAGCGTGGAAATTAGATTTGAGAGCTAAATGGAATACAGCTGTTAACATAACAAAAGGCATTGGCATATTCGTGTTAGAGATTATTGTGCTCAATATTTCCTTCCTTCCTTCCTTCCTTCCTTCCTTCCTTCCTTCCTTCCTTCCTTCCTTCCTTCCTTCCTTCCTTCCTCAGATTTCCTTTGATTCATATTTATTTTAACCCTTTGTACAGATAGGGCCATCTTCACAGATTTAACCATTGTCCAGTGTTTTAGAGTTGTTCTCCCCCTCTAGTCTGTCTTTATCACAGAGAGGTAGAGCTGACAGCCACAGGACTAGGCTTTCAAAAGTCAGTGCTGAAAAGCACACAGAAGTGCTGAAGTTACTGTTTGTTGCATTCTGAGAACAAATTTGGCAATTCACAGCTGTTGCTCGTGTAACCTGGAGTGGGAAACACACACTGAGAGCCCACACTCTGTTTTTGTGCTGCTGAGGTGAAAGCTGTGAGTTTGTGGTTATACAGCCCTTTCTGATAGAGAGGTAGGGAGGATGGAACAAGGTAGCTGAAGTCACACCTTGCAGACTCCTTGTAAATTGAAATTGCCTTATTTTTATCTCTTTATTAGGTTGTTGCTTTGTGATTCTGTTATTATTATCTGCGTGTGATGTTTGCCAGGTGGCTCTTATGCAAACCAGATGAGGAGGGTAGAGCTCTGCAGAGTTGCAGTATTTTTATGTGAATGCTAGCCACAGTCTAGTCTTTCAGTGTGGCATGTTCTAGAGGAGGAAGGGGAAGTGGAGATGCACTCCTGGAGTGGTAATGTGTCTGAGCATTGTGCCTGGACAGCGACAGCAGACATTATTGCTCTACACATGCTGTGGGAGAGGAGGCTGTCAGACCTGCCACGGCCTGAGGAGTGATGTGGCACAGACTCTGGGCACGCTTCCAGCGATGAAAGATGGTGAACATGCTGCACCTCCCAAAGGCACCACATGACACCCTGCTCAGACAGCCCTCGCTAAACACAGGGAGCATGAGCAAGTGCTTTGTAGCTGTGTTCCCACACTAAACCTCCTGTAAAAGTAAAAAGCTGTCTCCCTCTCTCCCCCTTCATCCCTGCAGCAAAGCTGAGGTGGGGCCAGTAAGCACTTACCACACTGGGAAAATTTATTTTGAACTCGCCACCTTGCTTCTTCTTTCCATCGTGCCTTGTGGAGTCCCAATACTTGCTCACATTGAGGCTAGAATAATGTTTCCCCTAGTAAAGTGGTGAAATGTGGGAAAAAAATCTGAGCAGCTGCAGTTTTTTGCTGTCTTTCTGTTTTTTGTTTGGATGGTTTGCTGATAGGAGAATCAGGTTGTAGGGAGGGTCGGTCGAATTTCCAGTGCAGAATTAGGGGAAGTGCAGAGAAATCCAGACAGCCTTTGTTTGCCTATGGCAGCCAGCCACGACTGCCACTGTTGCTACAGTCTCTTTAGACTGTTTAAATATAACGAGAAGGGTCAAAGTCCTGTAACTTTTAAATGGCTGAATGAAAAATGGTTTCGTTTCTTGGACCATTTTCAGCACTGCCTTTGAACCCCTACGCCTGAGTTCTGGCTTTATTGTCATCTGTTGACTCATAGAGATTTGACTCCAGGCTGGTAATTACCAAATTCAGTCCCAACCCAAGATTAAGTATTTCTTTACTGGGCATGTGCACAGACAGGCATTCAGACAGAGTCCTAGTGTGTCTTTGCAGCATAAAAGAGGATTTGGAGTTTGAGGAGCAGAATTTAGAGTTTAGGTGGCTTTTAATATTTGAAAAAAATGAAACAAGGAACTGCAGTCAGTTTTTGGGTTAGTAATTAGCAGGTTACTGTTTTTCAAGTCTCTTTCTAGAGATTTTCACTTGGTATCCTACAATAAATGTTGCCAAAATTAGAAAACATCATGTTTTCTAATAGTTTCAGTTTATCTTCTGTGGGTTTCTTTTTCGTTTAGTGTGACTGCGTTTAACTAAGGTTGTTGAAGTTTACATGAGAGAAATTAAAATGGAAATCTGGTGTAGTGGGCTATAGAACTTAACTGGGCATTTTCACATGAATTGCATGAATAGCATTGTTTGATAAAGTCATGGTTTGTTTTCAGAGTAATAAGAATGTAATTTTACTGTAGAACATAAAATAATAGTTTGATCCAAAGAAAACCAGATGAAAACACACTACTGAGTGTGCTTCATCTAGTCTAACTACAAACAACTGAAATATTTTTCTCATTGTGTTTCTTCTGCTTTGGGAGCCTGTCACACGGATTAATTGATGGCAATTAAAAGAAATTATCACCCCCTATTCTGAACTTCTGTTTGTTTCAGTTTCACTCTCTACTGCATAGTCTGTTTCCTTCAGTTCAATTCCTTTATGCTCTGATTCTGGCAGTAATATTAGAAATGAAAGTACAAATCCTCTTTCTTGCTCCTAGGTTGAAATGGAGCAAGTGAAGTGGGGGTTTGATGCAGCATCCATTGAGCAACAAATTGGCGAGCACAGGAGAACTCACAATGCCATCGGAGACTATCGTTGGCACCTGGACAAAGTCAAAACAGATCTGGTAGTTACTGTCCTCCCTTACACATTGCTTGCTCTGGGTTTAGAGCATTGGCTTACTGGTGTTCCACTGTGAAAAAGGAATGTTGAAAAGTTCATCCTCTCTTCACAAAGCACTGATGTCATGATAGCAACCACTTTCAACTCTAGTTCCTCGATAATTTTGTATTTCACTTCTTTACTCAGAATGTTAAAATGAAAATTTTGTAGCTATTTAGCTTTTTATTGTTGTGCACCAAGGCTGGCAAATAAATATTGCCACATTTTTTTGTGAGAAGAATGACTAAGAATGATTATTCCCACTTGCTGTCTAGGTATATTAAACAAGAAGGTGCAAGAATAAGGTGGGTGCTCTGATACAGCCTTGAGCCGTAATTTTTTTCTGTGAAAAATGCCCAAATTCTGGGCTAAACTTAAAGCAGCCCAGCAGTTAGGTATAGGAGAGAGGAGGCTTATTTAATTTCCATTCATCTTTTCTCTTATTTGGGAGGACAGAGTTCAATCTAAAGAAAAGGCACTCTGTTCTGGAGCCCTGATCTCTCAACCAAGCTGAAAAGTGAAAAGGGTTTTACTCCCTTTTCCCTTTTGCTTCAAATAGGAAATGTGATAGTCTGCCCCGTGGAATATCAGTTCCAAGGTGGGGCACGTTTCCAGCCATAGAAATGGGAATAAAAATTAGAGCTATTTGCTCACATTGTAATTTATACTACTTCATAATCTCCAAACCTAGCTCTAGGACTAGCTGGTCTGGGAGTTTGGTGCAGAAAGGAGTCCAATTTCGAGTGATGTTTTGGTACTGCAGGGATTGTGTGCAAATTTGATTATATACTAAGCATCCCTGAGAGTAATGTTTGTCCAAGCCTTGGTTTTATACTTCCTGAGTCATCCAGTGGAGCAAATCTGCTATTGACAGATGTCTCTTGCAGGCATTTGCAGGTTACCACCTGTAATTATTATGATATTGACATTGTAAAGGAAATACCAGCAAATAGGCAACTTGTAAAAGGCTCACCATGTATTTGCTGTCTCTGTTTCAGCGGGAGAAGGCTGCGGTTCATCAGCTGGAGGAAGAATATGAAGGCCTGCTGGTGAGCATGAGATGTGGTCATCTCTGATATGCTGTTTGCTTTATTAATTCCTGTGTGATAGTCAAGGGACACTTCAGGTTTTGACAGAGTGACATCCATATTTAAATAATTCTATTTGGCAGTAAACTGAAAGTGCTTTGTAGTTTCTGAAAGATTCGTTTTGAATCATGGACTTGAGATTAATTCATTGCCTGGGGTATAATTGACTTATTCTCACCAGGAAGTTTCTAGTTTGCACCTGGTGAAGGGAGTTGGTCACTAAGCAGGTGAAGAGTAGAACTCTTCCTCCTTAGTGAGAGTAAATGTAGTGATGAAATTAGGCTATATATGAATCTTAAAATGTTACTCAAAGGTGGGACTAGAACCAAATTCTATGTAGGGCTGTGCATCTTCCCTGCTGTGTATCTTCATGTAAAGCACAGTGAGAATCTTGTGCAAATGGTTTATTTAACCCGTGGGATCAGAAGCTGATTCCTGTGCACATTTCAAGCAATAGGATGTGTATTTTGATGTGAAGACAGGGAAATAATTTTTTCATAAAGTGTCATCTGTGCAAAAGGTGCTGCTATAACATCAAGGTTGTATTATGAGCAGCAAATGCAAGTAAAAGTGATGTTAAATATTCAGACATTTCTTGTACTTCCCCCCATGCCTTTTTGCTTGCCTGCCTACAGGTCTGCGACATGTGTGTTTGAAATGACTTTCAGAAGCTGCTGACATCCGTTTCCCATTTTTCTATAAACTCTGACACATTGTTCACTATCCATTGCCAGCAGGTTTCATGGTTCAGTAAACCCAGGCACATTATCTACTGTCCTTTGCCAACAGGTTTTACAGATGTGTGGGTTTTACTGTTATTTTATTTATTTAAAAAAAACAAAAAAAAGGGGTCATGCTGTGCTGTGCTCTTTGCTTCCCTTTCTCCACCCAGCTCAAGCATTTATGTGTTTATGGCTTCTCATTTCTGTACTTCCTTCCAGAAATATTCCTTTGAGAGAATGGATCAACTTCGCCAATTCCAGAACCTCATCCAGGCCACCAGCAGAGAGATCATGTGGATCAATGACTGTGAGGAAGAGGAGCTCCTCTACGACTGGAGTGACAGGAACACTGATATTGCCAGGAAGCAGGAGTCCTTCTCTGTAAGATGGCTCAGCCTCCCTGTGCTTTCCATGGGCCCTCTCTTGGAATAGTCAGGGAGGAACAGCCTTTCTTGGGAGAGATTGATCACAGCATGTTTCTTTACTCTTTGAATTTCCTGGGGTTTTTTTTAGTAGTATTTTTTCAGTTAAGAACTATGTGACAACCTCTTGACTCAAGATTGGACTTTTTTGGGAAGAGTTTTGCTCCCATTCCATGAGTTGTCATGGCTTATTTTGGCCTTAGGTCGCCTTCTTGGTGCCCCATGGAGCAGTGACCACATACGGCTTGTGCACATAGTCATCGTGCTGGTGTGCTGAGCTGAGGGACTGGAATCAAGCAGTTTCATTCTCCCTCTTAGGACTACGTAGGTGTTAGAGGTCCCTGATTATCTGTCACCAGGAAGCAGAGCTATGCTCTCTTCCTCTGATGGTTCTGCCAGCAGCGTGTTGAGTGCACGGTCAGACATAGGTTTCACTGCTCCTTGTGGGTGTGTAGGGAAATTGAGCATGTGTGTTTGTTTAACCTGTATTGGTGCTGATCACCAAATTGAAAAAGGAATGAAAGTTCCCACTATTAAGGAGGTGCCTTTTTTTTTAGTTCAGTTTTCCTCGGTGTTGCACGATGCAGTCATTTTTGCTTCCATCATTCCTAAGAAGGGCAGAACTTTGTGTGCTTTGCTCTGTGAAACAACAAGCCTAGAGACTAGAATCGAGATGATTGTACCTTATTTGATTCTACTGTCTCCATAATTAACTTCAGTACACCTAATGGAAACACTATATAATGTTAGAAGGGATAATTTTCCATTTTCACAACTATCTGGGAAATTTTAAGCAAATCATCCTGTGTAGTGTACCTTTGGAGCTTGTTTAATGCTGTGTTTCGGTTGTTTAGAAACGTATGAGTGAACTAGAGCTTAAAGAAAAAGAACTCAACAAGCTAAAGCAAGAAAGTGACCAGCTAGTGCTCAATCAGCACCCTGCTTCAGACAAAATCGAGGTAAGTTAGACTTTGCGTGATTTCACTTGCTCCTTTAGTTGCTATGTGGGAAAAGTTCTCAGTGAAAGTCCACATACAAAGTGCTGCATTTGGCAGGCAAATCCAAGAAGGGCTTGCCTGCCAAAAATCATGTCCATTTTACCCAGCTGCGTGAGCTGCTTTAATAAATGTCACTACCCTCCTGTACAAACCTGGCCATTAAGAGCTGCATGATGATAGATGCATGTAAAAATAAATTCTAAGCTTTGGGAGCTATCTGAGTGTATTGAAATTGCTGTTTCTCGTTTGAGTTGACTACAGTGCAGTACAATTTATGACAGGAAGGCATGTTGTTGTTGTTCTGCTATCTTAGCAGGCCTGTTTTAAAAAAAGCCACACCCTTTGTTGAGGGTTTATATTTAATCCAGGTGCAAATACTTTCTGCAGCTGAAATTCACAGTGCCTTTCTACAGCTTAGCCAAGGCTATTTTGCTTTCACAGCGTGGTGTACACTTACTTTTTAATTAAAAAGGCTGCAGCAATTTGGAAGACGTCATTTTATTAGGAAATCTGTAGTTGTTGTTTCTAGAGTGCATAAGAACACTGAAACTGAAAGAAGCTAAAAGGAAACAAAATGAATAATTTCTGCTTTTCAGTGTGTTTACTTTGTTAACTTTGTAATCATGGTGTCTAAAATCCTATTTTTCCTGTAGTCAGTTTGTCATTTAAAGGAAAGATCCTTGTAAGCTCCAGGAGTGAAGTAAAAGTTGTGTGTAGTTTTTTTAAGAATATACATTATGACTGCGGATTTTGAAGGATTTTAAATTAAAAAACAACCAGCATAAAAAATCATGTTTGGAGGTGTTCCTTGGAAGAAGCAGAACATGGCAATTTGCAGCTGAAATACTTTATTTGTGCATTTCACCCCTCTTTGTTAACACACCTGGGGCTTTATGTTGATCAAACAAATTCAGGTCATGAACAGATTTCTCTTTGTGTCTCACAAGCAGGTATTTAACTCATTCAGTTAGGTGGATGCTTAGAAGTTGCAAAACCATTTGCATGAGTTACATTGTTCTAGTGTGCATGAATTTGTTTTAGCAGATTTTTATTTGCATTTATGTGGAGCATAGATAGTTTTTCTTGAGTCTGAGTGTGGGAGAGAGATCAGTGTGGTGGCCTGAGTTGCGTATATTACTGTTTTTCTTAGGCCTACATGGATACCTTGCAAACTCAGTGGAGCTGGATCCTGCAGATCACCAAATGTATTGATGTTCATCTGAAGGAGAATGCAGCTTACTTTCAGGTGCGTAGTGATGTGGAGAATCCACACTACTCTTTTACAAAAAATTTGATTCCCATCACAGATATATTTGTTGTGCGTAGCACACTGCTGCCATGTTATAAATTATTATTGAGCCAGGGATTAACTGGGATTTCTCATTAGAGTCCATCCATTTTTAGCAGACACTTTTAAGACCTATGTACAGTTAAATTCACACCTTTTCTCCCGTAGTTCTTTGAAGAGGCCCAAGCCACAGAGTGCTACTTGAAAAACTTGCAAGACTCTATCAGAAAGAAGTTCATCTGTGATAAGAGCATGTCACTGCAGACTTTGCTGGAGCAGATCAAAGAGCTGGAGGTACTGTCACACTCGCCTGACAAGTTATGTTCTGCTTTTCTGGGAAATCAGCTGCCCTCCTTAGATACCAAATGTATACCCAAGTGCACTGCAGTGTTTAAATACAGTGCTGTCTGAACTTGATACCATTATGGTGTATTCCTGCCCATTTCTTAGGAAAGCCTACAAGTGGATTGGTGTTGTTTTAACTTGTATAATACTGTTTGGTAATTCTGATTTCTTTTTAAGTCTAGAACAACAAATTCCCAAGTTTCTGACATCCTAACAAATGAAAAAAGAAGAAATGCTTTTAGTCTTTGGTGGTAGAATAGATTTTGCCTCAAAGGATAAGTGCATTCAATAAATTATTCATCATGTCACTGTATCACTGCAGTCTCTTTGAAAGGATATAACTCAGCTTTTTTAGCTGTTTGCTTATCATGAATTAAGTACCACAGTCCCAAATTGGAGAAAAAATGGTCAGTGATGCAAAAGGCCAATTGAAGAAGTCAGGTTCAAGAGTGCAGTTATCAGCCTTTTTTTTGGTAGCATTCATTTTGTTAGTTTTTTGAACTTATGCCTGTGTTTCTTGAACATCACTTTAACCACATTGAAGATCTGTATGAAAAACTTGCTATGCAAACTTTGCATCTTGCCAGAGCTGCAGAAATACTTAGTTGGTTGTTTCTCTGCTCTTTTTAAAATTGCAGTTTTACATTGTAGGCCAAAGACTCATCCCATTGGAGCTGAAGTTAGTTTTACCTACTATAAGCTCCAGATGTATCCCTCTGTTAGTAAAACGGTGGTAACCAGATGCCATTTCTTTTTAGGATAAATTTGTAACATACAATTAATCTTTGCAGAATGAACGAGAGAGAATTCTTGAATACAAGAGGCAAGTGCAGAGTTTGGTGAATAAATCCAGGAAGATTGTGCAGCTGAAGCCACGTAACCCAGACTATCGGAGTAACAAGCCCATTATCCTCAAGGCTCTGTGTGACTACAAACAGGATCTGGTATTGTATCCCTTTTTGGCTAAGAATGAACATTATTTAAACTAGAACATGGCAAATTACTTAGTAAGCAAACCACTGAGCTGACAGGTGCAACCCCTTTGTCTGCTTTTGGTCAGCTTGAATTTCTTTGACAGAAGAAGCTTTGCTTTTCTTGCCATTATGAAGAAACAAGCTAGGTTCTGATTAGTTAATAAATCAAGCTAGGTTCTGATTAGTTAATAAATCTAGTCAAAATTATTATTAATCTATTAAATAGCATTAATACTCATATTTCAAAGTAGCACATAAAAGTCTTGTCTGTAATAGGTTTAAAATTGTTATACAGATGCTGCCCAGCATCCACACCTTTTTTTTTTGGTGATTGCTCACCTTTCCAGTGTCTCTCTGGATCCTTAAGTGAATAATTCATCTAACAAAAGGTGAGGAGTGTAGTTAGTCATTCCCCATTTCTTTTCTGGATGGAGTATGAAATGAATGGTGATGTTTTTAGTTCCTCCTCTGTACTGAGGCTGTTTGGGTTTATTTCTGTATTTTTCTCCTTACCAGTGAGTTTAGATGCGCTTTCTGCTTATGTGCTTTTTCCTGCGCCATGGCCACACCTCTGGCTGCAAGGTGTCAGGATTTCTGGCAGCTGGGGCTGGTGAATCTGGCTCTGCCACACTCACTCCCAGTCCCTTTGCAAATGTGGATGCAGCATTAAACATCCTTATGCCTCCAGCTCGCTGGCTTAAAGCCATGCATGGTTGCAGAGCTTACCAGGCCCTGTGTCCACATTCAGTCTTTGGTGTTTGTCAGGGCAAGCCCCAGGTCTGATGACCAACCTGACTGGCAACAGCTCAGAGTGTTCTGTGGCTCACACTTGGGCTTTTTTGGGTTTTCCTCATGTGGAAATGAGATTCAAGGAGAAGGGTTGATCTGCACTGATCCATTGCCGCGGTATGAAGCCGAGATGCACACCCAGACCTGGCAGCTGGGAAGCACTCCTAATTCTGTGATCTAGATGTATCTTCCTTGTCTGTCTCTCCTGGAAGCCCCACCTTACTTAACTAAAGAAAAACATTGTTCTGTGTCCTGTACAGAAAACAGTGCGCAAAGGAGATGAATGTATCCTGAAGGACAACAATGAGCGCAGCAAGTGGCTGGTGACCGGCCCCGGAGGAGTGGATATGCTGGTGCCATCTGTCAGTCTTATCATCCCACCCCCCAATCCCTTAGCAGTGGATCTTGCTACCAAGTGAGTAGCTCCCGGGGTCTGGACACTTGCCACTGGGGATTGGAGTTCACTCAAAATACCAGCCAGTCACGAAATATGTTCTGTGCCTTGATCAGAGAGCACTCCCCCTGCCCATAAGGGTGGGGGATTAAGGACAAACCCTTGACTTGAGGAGACTCACTTTATTTGCTGGGATCTAAAAATATTTAAATGTTAATGTCTACAAGGTTTTTCTCATCAGTAATAATGAAAGCAAATTAGTTTCCAAGATTTTTTCGAACAGAGAATGAACCTTAACACACTCCATATCTGCTGGATATTTCTTGGGATGTTTTGTAGCTGTGCTACGAGGACAGATGCATTTTGATCATGGATTTTCTTTTCTCATGCCAGAATTGAGCAATACTATGAAGCTATTTTAGCTTTGTGGAACCAGCTGTATATCAACATGAAGAGCCTGGTGTCATGGCATTATTGCATGATCGACATTGAGAAAATCAGAGCGATGACTATTGCCAAGGTAAGACACCCAGCTGGCCCTGCCTGCAGACCAGAGACATCCATGACCTGATGTCAACTGTGCCAAAGAGACCTTGCAGTATCTTGTGCAGATGCATGTTTGACAAAACCATGGGCCTTCCTTTTATTGGGTTGTACAAACTCTCATATGTACAGAAGTTGTAATTTTATTAAAGGAGAAGCAAAATGCTTTCCTACTCAAGCACGATAAGGATAAACAGGAAGATTAGCTAAGGGAATTTATTCCATACTTGCTGTTCTTGTTCCCACTGTACAAGGGCATGGATAAACAGCATAAGAGGTAGAATTTCAAACTGTTCTTAAGTTATGAAATGATTGTAACAAGAATAGTTTAGTTCAGACAATACTCTTAACAGCATACTTTTAGACGCAGCCTGGTTAGGTTTTATTCTAAAGTGTGATGACTTTTTTTTTGTAAATTGATTAGTTTGTTCCTTAATGATTAACTAGTCATAAAACTTCCCCTAATGCTTTTTATAATTTCAAAATTCCCTTCTTCCTTATTTCAGCTGAAAACAATGCGTAAGGAAGATTACCAGAAAATAATAACTGACCTGGAGATCCATTATCAAGAATTCCTCAGGAACAGCCAAGGCTCAGAGATGTTTGGTGATGAAGACAAACGAAAGATCCAGACTCAGTTCACTGATGCTCAGAAGCACTACCAAACCTTGATCATACAACTGCCTAATCAACCACGACAGCCACAAACAGGTTTGTAGTCTTCCTGGCTTTTGTAGAGTTTGGACTGCTTGGGTTTCTTCAGATTCCAGGAGTGCTGGGTGGTACATTCTTTTTATGTGAAAATGTTCTCTTCAACATACGAATAGGAACATGTTCAGGGATAGTTCTGCTGTCTCCCAACATAATAAAACTGGCCATGTGCAGGGGAAATTTTGTTCCTCCTTGCTTTGGTGGGAATCTGGGAATAGCCCTCCAAAGTTCATGGAACTTGATGGGAGAATGACAGGAATTTAGTCCATCTGATACATTTTCAGTCATTAGGAAGCAAAATCTCACTGCTGCATTTCAGGAAGCAAGTTTATCTTTTTATGAAGGAGAGATTTTACTCCCTGAAACAGCTGCCTAAGGGCCTAGGTCTAAAGATCAAGTGCTTGGATCACTTGGGCACTGCCTTGGCTTCCTCCATGTGGGTGCTCGGTTCTCTGGCAGTTGACGCTTACCCAATTAATTTTACAGTGGTCCCAACTGAGAGCTGTCCCGTGGGTTCCTCAAACACCATTATCGTTAATGAGAGAAACCGAGAGCATGAGAAGCAGGAGGCCTGGCTGCTGATGGAGCTTCAGAAACTTCGGCGTCAGATTGAAGCTTCTGAGGTTCAGATGGTTCAAAGAGCTCCTCTTGGAGTGGATCAAGGGGCTATGCACGACTTTTCAGCCAGAATAAAGGACTTAGAGGTAATTGTGGATGTCTTTCTTTGAGCATCTCTGTACTGCAGAACATACTGTAGTTCTGTTTATAATCAGCTAGGAAAGACACACATCCTGTGCAGAAAATTGTCAGTTGGAAGCTTACCATGATGACTTGGATTGGAGTTTAGCTTCTAAGTAGAAAAAGTTGACTCCTGAATTTTAGAAGTCAAATTCTGCCAGGCAAGGAATACAGAAAGAGTGGTATCAAATAGCTGTGAGTTCATGTTAAGCCTCGTCCAGAGTAAAGCATCATTAAACTCCTTTTCCAAGGATTTAACCTCACTTAACCACCTACCTGTAAAGTGCTGTCTGTGGGATACAGACTACATACGTGAGAGTTACAGACTCTCTTACCTCTCCAAGTTCTTTATATTTGTAGGAGACCAGGGAGAGAAGATGGGTACAAAAAGATAACAGGTTCAGCATATGAGAAATTCCCATGAGGCAATGAGGTTGCAAAGGTCTCAAGGGCAGAAGGACCTTGGCATGTCAGAGCTGAGTTTTGGAGTGGAGATGCTCAGAAAGAGGTATTACCTATTGTGGACTGTCAAAAAAGAAACTGCTCAATACTGCTTGCCTTGAAGAAAGCAAGCTCAGCCACTGCTTCAATGCTCAGTCACGCTGGTTGTGTAAGAGCAGACTGCTTGGACAAGGAGACCAATTTCGTATGTGCTGCAGAATGAGCGTTCAGCCAACCAAAAATGTGCAAACCAGGCATTTTCTTTTTCCTTAGGGCGTGCAGAATGACTCTCAAATAATGGCTGAAACGCTCAATAAGCATAAGGATTTGCTGCCTAACTTCAGAGGCTGTGAGAAGTATGTGTACTTGCAATCAGAGATAAATGCCCTCTTTCAAAAACTGGAAAATATTAATGGTGTTTCTGCTGGCTACTTAGACAGGTAAGTAAATTGAGTCTATAGCAGTAAATATTCCCTTTCTCCCATAATTCTTAGTCCAGAAAACGACCTTTTGTTACCACTAGTAGCAAATGTACCAGTGAAATTACGCCTTCTCTGCAAATTGTGTACATGATGATGGAAACAGACTCTTTTTTGAATTTCTTCTCTTTTCTGGAAGATTTTAAAAAAAGAAAGTGAGAATCGTGGGTATCGCAGAAATTTCTTGTGTTGCCTATTCTCTTTAGCCAATCATCTGCAATTAATTAAAAACATCGCCTTTTCTACTATGAGCCGTAACAGATTTGTCTTGTATCATTTATTTTAGCTTGAATGCACTGAGGTGTCTGCTCCAGGTTATTCTGCAAACAGAAGATGTGATCAGAGTTTTTGAAGTCAGACTGTCTGAAGAGGAGACCGTTCCTTTGGATCTTGATAAAGTGGAAGCTTATCGGGCTTGTCTGAAGGTGAGGGGCCAAAACCCAAGGACACAGCAAAGCAAAATTCATAGCTGCCAGCACAGATCTATTGAGCTGGGTGAAACCCTTCCAAACCACAGGAGATGGAAATGCCGATCCTGTTGTATTTTATGTATGGACATACAACGTTTTGTAAATCAGGCCCAGCGTTGCTGGCTGGTGAGGGGATGGGTTCGTCCTGCTCCGCTCTGTTGTGGTGTGACCTCACCTCGAGTCCTGTGTGCAGTTTTGGGTGCCACAAGATAAGATAGATAGAAAGTTATTAGAGGTTATCCAAAGGAGGGCCACGAGGATGGTGAAGGGCCTTGAGGAAGCATATGAGGAGTGGCTGAGGTCACTTGGTCTGTTCAGCCTGGAGGAGGCTGAGGGGAGACCTCGTCACAGTCTACAGCTTCTTCACGAGGCGAACAAAGGGACAGGCACTGATCTCTTCTCTGTGGCGTCCAGTGACTGGACCCAAGGAACAGCATGGAGCTGTGTCAGGAGAGGTTTAGGTTGGATATCAGGGAATGGTTCTTCATCCAGAAGTTGGTTGGGCACTGGAACAGGCTCCCCAGGGAAGTAGTCACAGCACCAAGCCTGGCAGAGTTCAAGAAGCATTTGGACAGTGCTCTTGGGCACAGGGTGTGACTATTGGGATGTCCTGTGCAGGGCCAGGAGTTGGACTTAATGATCCTTCTGTGTCATTTCCAGCTCAGGATATTCTGTGAGTCTGTGAAATGATTGAAAGGAATGTACAGGTTATTACTCCTTTTAACCCCCTGGTTGTTACTGCCCCACCCCAGCAGGGCAGTTGCATGGAAGGTTTCTGTAATCCATTTCTGTACTATTATCTGTGTTTATTTGTATCATTTGTGAATGTCGATTTAAAGGTATTATCTCCTTCCTTGCAAACAGGCTTGTTAATTGCCCTTGTTGTCCTCTAGGTGCAACAAGTAAAATTGAGTGTTATTGTGTGTCCTGGTTTTGCTACAGAGTGTATGTCAAATCTTAGAGTGAAAAGTATCCAGCCTGTACAAAGGGAAAAGGGAAATAACTGCTTTGCTGAGCACAAAGTTGTCTTGCAGATCCAGTCTTTTATGTGCCTTTATCTGCTGGTTCTTTTGTGCACTGAATGCATTTGGGAGAACAAGAATTCTTTCATTATTTTCTGTTCTTATATTTAGTAGGGAATAAGTGCGTAGGTGGCACAAATGGAGCACAGCCAGGCTACCTTTTTATCATGTTAAATGAGAGCTGCAGTTCAGTTGCTGGGAGTTGTTCTTAGCTGATGTAAATTTGAGCTACACACAGAAAAAAAAAACCCCAAACCCAATGCAAAATGCTTGAGCATATCACTGAAGGCTGTAGCCATTCCTGTGACTGGGGGATGCAAGGCAGAGCACTGCCTGCACTGCATATTCCATTTGGTGATGCCCACAGTATGTGAGTATTTGTACATAAATGTGTGTGTGTGTGTGTGTGTGTGTGTGTGTGTGTGTGAGGGAACATCTCCATGGAAGATTAACACATTAAATTAAACACATTTTTAAGCCAAACTGTTTACCAAAGTAGGTGTTTCACTTGACATAGGTTAAGTCCAACTGACATACCTATACATACCTTACTGAGTTAGAAACAAAATCTTTAGATCCCAACACACTGTTCATACTGTTAACTTGGTTAAATATCAGTATCTTCTCAAGAATAAAATAAATGACAGCATTTTGGTTTTTTCTCCAGAAAATGAAAGCAGACCTAAATATGAAGAAGTCACTACTGAATACCTTGGAAAATGAGCTGCAGAGAACACTTCAGATTCACTCTCAGTCTTGCCAGTCGTACACCCTGTATGACATGGACATTGGAAAGTACTGTGACAAAGTTACCCAGCTAATAGACCGCTGGCAGAGGGCTGATAAGCAGATAGATAACAGGTTTGTTCATATTTCCATAGCATTTTCTTTCCTGCTGTTGCTACCAAGATCATCTTAGCAGTGGGTTTGAAAGAATGGTGTGTACTAATCTTTGCTTCCAAAGGACAAATGGTGGCTTCAGGGCAATAAGACTGGAGCAACTGTGAATAGGTTAAACATACTTCAAAAGAAATTGTGCAAGACTAAGAAGAAAAATGTAGTTAGCCATGGAAATGTCTACCCTATGTGCTAAGGAGTTGTTCCTATTTTCTTTTTCTTTCTTAATTCGTGCTGGTGTTCTTGGATTAAGTATTTCCAGTCAGCATTTTCCCACTCCAAAAAGGCAACCATTCTGAGCACCCTATACCTGAAGGTTAAAAAACAAATAACACTAAGAATTAACTAACAAAGTCAAACCTTGAATCTGAATCTGAATCTTGAACTGAAGGCATATTCTGATTGTTTGGGGGGGGGATGAAGGTTGGGGTATGGCTTATTTTGGTTTGTTTTATTTTGTTTTTATCTGAGGACAAAATGTAGCCCTAACTGGTTGCTGATTGTTCAGTGAAAATTGAGAACAAGAGTACTGAAGCCAGCAAACTTGATTTTTATCACTGCAAAGTTTTATCCATCCGTCACTTTGACAGGAAGGCCCAACCTCTGTGTATTACAGCGTTATGCAAAAGTGAGATATTAAAAACCTGTATTGGGTGACTAAAAACCAGTACAATTCTCATTTATTTAAAATTTTTGTTCAGAATATCCTTTTCAGAGCTTCCCATAATTTTACATTAGTTTATTTCTGTGTCTTCTTTCTGAAAACTGTGTGTTGAGAGAGAAAGAGAATGCACTTTTCATTTTGACAGGTTTTTCCCTTTTTTTCCCCCCTAGATCATGGGATTTAGAAAGGCAGATCAAACAGCTGAAAACCTACCGAGATCTCTACCAGGCTTTGTGCAAGTGGATCTGTGATGCCAAGCGCCGGCAGGATTCTATTGAGTCCATGAAGCTGTGTGATTCCAACACTATCATGAGATACCTACATGATCAGAAGGTATGCAGCACCTGAATGAGTTGTCTCCAATTATCTGGATTTTAAATAGTTTTGCTATACAGAAAATATCAGTATCAATGCAGTCTGCAATACAGTGGCCTGTTTTGAATTATGAAGTATGCAAGCTACTAAAAAACACCACATATGTAGAAGACAGGAAGGAGGAAATATTCTTGTCCTCATTACTTTCTGTCAGCACTGCAACAGATTATGAACAAGACTGGTTTTGGCTCCTACACGTTCACTGACACTTTTACACATCAGCTTTGAATTAATTCAAGGGACTGTAAGATGGTGCAACTTATGGGACAAATTACAGCACAAAAATAAAAAGCAAGTAAATGCATCTAAGCTAAAGTCAAGAAACTCTCCCTACCCAGCTCTAGGTTCAGTTGCTGGGTGTTCTTTCTGAGAACAGCCTTTTCATGCCCAGAGAGCTTGCTGTTGTAAAAACTGCCCAGCTACAGGTCATTTCAGGTCTCAGCCTCAGGGGCTGCAGTAGTCTCCTGCTGCAGGTGCTTTCTGATGGAGGCAGTGTGTACAGGAGGAAATACTGGTAAGTCTTGCAGGAGTGTCTCACAGCTCACTTTTCTCTTGACAGAACTTGCACAGTGAAATCTGTGGGAAGCGAGACAAAGTCGAGGAGCTTCTCAAGCATGCAGATCAGTGCTCAGCTGCAATTAAGGTACTCAGATCTCAGCATTTTTGTGGGGTGTGGTCTTTCATGGTCAGGAACATCCCATTGTCTCTATTCTGCTGACGGGTGAAAAGTCAGCTCCCTGATGTCTGTGTACAGAAATTGCTGGGGTGAAGTACTTCTGAGTGCAAAATACAATGAAAGCAATTTGTGTACTTGCCACCTGAAGACTACAGGATAATGCAGTAGATACCAGGGACAGCTTCTCTTCAGCTGAACCAAAGCCTCTGTTTAGCCAGACCAAACTTTCCAGTTCACATGTTAAAAAATATAAGGAAATCAAGAACAGATTGGCAGCTTATCAATTAGGTCTGATTAGAATGTGATCTAGGAGGCAAACAAATGCAGATTAGCAGGAGGAATGGTATGCAATAGCCATGAAAACCAATAACATACACAGGGAATGGTTTTGTTGTCCTTTCAGTTTTATGTCACCTTTGTATCTGTGCTTTCTCCAGCTCAATCTTACTCTCTGTGACAAAGATCTTGCTATATATGTGGTACGAAAAGATGCAGAGACAGTTATTTCTGATGAGGTTTTGGTTGATAACAGTACTTAGGCCAGTTGCTCCCATGAATCTTTTTCATCTCCATGTAGCCCTCAACTAACAGAAACACTTGTCTTACTGTTTTTGTAAAATGTTTTTTCTCTTTTTCCCTTGTCATTCTTCCCTGTGAATCACCACAGGAGTACTTGAACTGATGAGCTTCTGTTTATGACAGAGGATCATCTGTACATGGTCAGAAATATAAACAAGGGGAAAATGTAGCTTTTTATTAAGAAAAAAAAACCCAAAACAACACAAAACTTTGCATTTTCTGAAATACAGATTCCCACAGAGTTCTTTGGCTTGTTGCTAAATGGGTCTCACTTTTCTTCTTTTTCAGGATTATGAGCTACAGGTTGCTTCCTACAGTTCGGGATTAGAAACATTACTCAACATACCTATCAAGAAGAGTGTGGTTCAGTCTCCTTCAGTGCTGATTCTACAAGAGGTATCTTTCTTTCTTCCCCAGGAGTTTTTTTGAATGCATTTGTTTGTCCGTGTGAGCCATTGTGAGTCATGCCCAGCTGTATTCTCATACTTGGCACCATCACTGGTAATGTGCTCTAAGCACGTAAGCACAAGGAATTAGTGCAGAATAGTCACTGTGCTGTAAAATCAGACTTGGGCTTGTTTAGGCAGAAGATTAGCCCTCAGGAATTTACCTCATTCCTATGCAGTGTCCACTGCATAGGTATTGTGAGAAAGGTAAATTCGTGCCCCAAGTGGTTTAGTCACTTTCAGCCTGGGAATTAGCTGCTATTAAAAATTTAACTTGGGTTTCTTGTGACTGTTAGACAGGAAGAGCATGATGAACCAGGGAATGAAGGCTTGAATTTAAACACATCAGCCATGGCGGGGAGAACAATCTTGAAAAATTAAAAAAGGTGTAGATTTTTCAGAAGGAAGAATTTACACATTTGGTGTCCTCAAAAAGCCGTGTGAATTTGTGAGGAGGAGAATTTGCTTTTTAATTTGTCAAGTGATGTGTTTGCTCAAGTAGATTGGAACCCTTTAAATGGTCTGAACATAGGTATATTCATGTCCAACTCCAGTTCAAGCTGCTAACAATTCTGTTTCTTTTCAAGGCTAATGAGGCTCAGTCCCGCTATATAGAGCTTCTTACAAGATCAGGAGATTATTACAGATTCTTGAGTGAAATGTTAAAGAGCATGGAGGATTTGAAGGTATTCTAACTTTTATTTTCTTTACCTTATATTTTTATCACAGATTAGCAAACTGTCACTGATCAGAGGCAGAAAGTACAGTGTAAAATAGTCCACAAATCTATATTCAGAACTCAGAAGTGTCCTATGAATGAGGCATATTAGCAGTGTCACGTATCTTTTGTGAAAGAGTACAGTATTTTACAAAGTGACCTCCAAGGTCGTGTGTGAAGTGAGGTAGAGAACTGGTCTTCTTGGTAAATAAGGAGGTGCTCATCAAGGCACACGAGTGATCCTTCCCTGCCCATCCCAGCCTTGACCTCAGTGAGAGTACAGCTACCTCAGTGCTGAAAACTTGCTCCTCACAATCAAGGGCACCTCATTTCGGACCATATTCTAAAGTGTTTCAAAAGAAACAGCTCCTGATTTGATACAGCTCAGTGAAACAGACGGGCCCATTTAAGAAGTTGTGTATATGGAATGTGATTTTCACCTGTTTGAAAATCAGGGAGATTCTAAAAGTGACTATTTCGTACTTTGCTGGTGAACTTTTGATACACTGCATTTTGGTATCAATAATGCACCTCCCTCCTCAAGTATCTTTTCCCCTCTGAAAGTCATTATATGCTAATTTCTGAATAAGGCTTGACTCTAAATAAATAAGGATTCCAGAATTTGTCTTGATGACATTAAATAAAAAAGGGGTTTTAGTTCTCACTGAAACAGCAAAAATATTTAGGTTGTCAGTGTTACAAATGTATATTGTATTGCATGTGATGATTTTGAAACAGTTATCACAAGTATTTATGGGAGTTTCTCTGTTTGTTTGTTTTTCTGCTATCATGTTGCAGATGAAAAACACCAAAATTGAGCTCCTGGAAGAAGAACTCAGGCTTGCTAGAGATTCGAATTCAGAGACAAGCAACAAACATAAATTCCTGGAGCAAAATCTGCAGAAGTACCAGATGGACATTTCTCAGCTCAAGGCAAAGCTGATGAGTTTGGAAGAGATGAAAAGACAAGCTGAAATGGATGGAAATTCTGCTAAGCAAAACCTAGACAAATGCTATGCCCAAATAAAGGATCTAAATGACAGAATAACCAGGTTGACTTATGAGACTGAAGATGAGAAAAGGAAAAGGAAGTTGCTGGAGGATAGATATGAGCAGCAGAAGAATGACTATGATCAGCTGCAAAAAACAAGACAAAATGAGAAAGACAGCCTTGGTTGGCAAAAGTTAGAGTCTGAGAAGGTCATCAAGGAGAAGGAGTACGAGATAGAAAGATTAAGGGTTCTTCTTCAGGACGAAGGCACACGGAAGAGGGAGTATGAAAATGAGCTGGCTAAGGTAAGAAACCAGTTTAGCGAGGAGATGAGTAATTTAAAGAACAAGTATGAAACAGAAATTAATATTAAGAAGACAACAATCCAGCAGATAGCTGCACAAAAAGATGATGATGCAAAAGGCCTCAGAGCCCAGGTTGACAGACTGACAAGAGAGAACAGAGACCTTAAGGATGAGATCGTGAGGCTGAATGATGCCATTCTGCAAACAACAGACCAGCGGCGGAGGGCAGAAGAAGATGCTCTCCAGCAGAAGGCTTGCAGCTCTGAGGTGTCACAGCAGAAGCACCAGTTAGAGCTGGAGCTGAAACAGATCATTCAGCTTCGTGGGGAAGACAACTCGAGGTACAAGCAGGCTCTTGAGGAGGCTGCCTCAACTATTCAGGATAAAACTAAGGAGCTGGAAAGGCTAAAGCTTCAGCTTCAGGAAGAGGCTAAAAGCCGATGGGAACTTGAAAATGAATTGGCTAAGGTAAGAAACAGTTATGATGAGGAAATTATTAGTTTAAAGAACAAATATGAAACTGAGATTAATATCACAAAGAACACAATTCATCAGGTCAACATGCAAAAGGAAGAGGAGACAAATAATTATAGAACGCAGCTTGATAATGCCATGAGAGAAAATAGGAACTTATGTGAGGAAATTAGGAGACTGAAGAATACAATAAGTCAGACAACAGATAATCTACGGAAAATAGAAGAGAATGCTCAGCAGCAGAAGGCAGCTGGCTCAGAGCTTTCTCAGAAGAAACAGCAGCTGGAAATCGAGCTAAAACAAGTTATTCAGAGGCACTCTGATGAAAGCATGCGGTACAAACAGTCACTTGATGATGCTTCTAAGACCATTAAGGAAAGAAACAAAGAGATTGAAAGGCTGAGAAAGTTGTTGGATGTAGAGACAAGTCAGAGGAAAGAAGTGGAGGATGAGAACAGTCAGTTGAAAAGAGTCCAGTTTGACCTGCAGAAAGCAAACACGAGCGCTACTGAGACAATTAACAAGCTGAGGATCCAGGAGCAGGAACTGGCCAGACTGAAAATTGACTATGAAAGAGTTTCACAAGAGAAAAAAGGCAGGGATCAAGAAAGTGCAAAGTTCCAGAGCACTGTAAAAGACTTGCAGATCCAGAAACATAAGCTGGAGGAGGAACTTTGCAGACAGAACAAAAATTCAATGGAGGAGACATCCAGGAGGAAAAAACTGGAGGAGGAAATAGAAGGCATGAGGAGATCTCTCAGAGACCAATCGGTTAAAATAACTAATCTCACACAGCAGATAGAGGAAGTATCTATTGTAAAGAAGAGGAATGAAGATGACCTTAGACACCAAAGAGAAGTATTAGATGGTCATGTGAGAGAGAAGCAAAGATACATGGAGGAGATACGAAAGTACACATCTGATATTGAGACTTTACGTCGTCAGTTGGTCCAAGAACAGGAGCAATTAAAACAGGCTCACCTACGATATGAGCACTTACAGAAAACCTCTGAGGAAAAAAGCAAAGCCTTGAATGAGTGCAAAATAGAAATTGAAAGGCTTCAGTCTCTCACCGAGAACCTTACCAAGGAGCACTTGTTACTGGAGGAGGAGCTGCGAAATGTTAGATTGGAGTACGATGACCTCAGAATGGTCAGAAATGAAGTTGATGAGAAAAATACCACCATTGCTGAACTAAAGAATCAGCTTCAGATGAGCAGCAAGCAAACCCTGGAACTTCAGGGGTTGATTAATGATTTACAGAAAGAAAGGGAAAAATTGAGACAGGAAATTGAAAAATTCCAAAAGCAAGCTCTAGAGGTATTCACACATATTTTGATCCCAGCTTTACTGTTTCTCAGATATATAATTAATTTCAATGTCCATTTGATCAAATTAATTCACCCTTTGCTGTTTGAAGTCACTGTACTTGTGACTAACATCCACTTTATGACCCTTCCTCTTGTTAATTTTTAAGTAAAAATGGCAAGTTTTGGCCACTTCTTAGCCTCTTTACTCCCTGGGAACTGTTCTAGGGAGCCATAAGCTGTCTTATTACCAAGGAGAGCCTTGTCCTCAGCCTTTGTCCCAGAAGAAACCTGTGCTCTGTGCTAGTCTCCATCAAACCATCCTAGGGGAAAATGAGAACACCTGGACTGCATTAACAGTCCCCTGCTGCCTGTGTGCTTCCCCAGGCTGTTTCAGCCAGGATGGATTAAAGCAGTCCTTTGAGGCTGACCTGAGTGCTGTCACAAACTAAGCTGGCTAAAAACCCCAGAACCAACAAGCTGTCAGGGTGCTGATTAGCTGGGTAAGGTGTTGACTACAAGTGAGGATTAAAAGTCATGTTGTCAGCTGTACCTAAGGTACTAAAAGCCTACCTTTCGTGGACTGTTTTGGGGATTTCTGTTCCTAAGTCACTAAGGGCATTTGCAAATTTAACTATTGGCCCTTATTTCTTAAACTTTAGGCGACAACATAAACAAGTTAAAGAAAACATTTTAAAATATTTTGTTCCTCTGCCTGGTTTCTTGTACAAAGAGCTACTCTTTGAATGCATACAAGTGAGCATGTGGGAAAATGTTTTTTCCTAGACTTGTCCCTTATATTTCTTTTCTCATTTCCATCCTCAGTTTTTCTTTCCTTTATTCAGTTTTTCTTTCCTTTATTCTAAAAATCCTAACACTGATCTTTAAAAAATACTAACATTTAGGATTGAATAACATCTGTGCATATATATAAACACACACGCATATATAGATATGCATGTATTACAAATAGATAAACTTGTATTCAGTTTAATATGGGCTGCATTCAAATGTGCATGCTTGTGGGTGTTTGTGCATATACACATATGAATACATTCCGTGAATAAAAATGTGAGGCAATGCAGGTAAAATTGTTTGAAGTGACACGTGAAACTGACAGGAAAGCAAAAATTGAGTCATATGTTTCCTTTTTATCCATGTATGACTAGTCCTTAGCTAATGCAAATTCCCCTGGATTTGTAGGATTGCCAGGACATCTGCTGAGCATCAGACTATTAATGAGTCTTGAATGCTCTGTGTATTTGTCAGTGTACTGTGAGAAGAATCAAAAAGTTATAGAGACCTAAATCAGCCAAAGATCAAGGGTGTGGGTGACAGAATGGAGTCCCTTGAGTCTCTGGCAGTACTGGAGACACTGTAAGTGAAGGGATGATGTACCTTCTCTGGTTTATGTGTACCCATGGTCTTGGGTAAGGCACTGCTGTGACTAGAATGTTTTCCACTGGGAGCTTGCTGCAGGTTAAATGACAGGCTGGAGAGCACTGTAGGTGGAGGGCATAACTCTAATCAGCACAAACTCTAACCATCCCTTCTTGGTTTATTTCTTCTCTGCAACTGTAGGCATCCAGTAGGATTCAAGAATCCAAAAACCAGTATAGTCACATTATGCAAGAAAGAGAAACCCTGCTGATAAAAATGAGTGCTTTGGAGCAAGACAAAGCCAGGCTGCAGAGGTTAGAAGAGGAGCTGAACCGTTTGAAAGTTACCCTGGAATCAGAATCACGTTTGAAGCAACGCCTGGAAAGTGAGAAGCAGCAAATTCTGAATGACCTCAATCAGTGGAAGAGCCAGCATTCCCGGACAGAGGAATCCATAAGGAAGATCCAGTGTGAGAGGGAGAAAAGCGAGAGGGAGAAGAACAACCTGAGGAGTGAGATTGAACGGCTGCAGATGGAAATCAAACGGATCGAGGAGAGATACCGGTGCAGACTGGAAGAGACCGCTGTCAAAAACCAGTCAGAGTTGGAGTCAGAGCGTCTCAGGCTGCAAAGAGAGATTGAGAAACTCAAGCAGCGCCCATATGGGGCCCACAGATCTACACAGACTGAGGAAGACTTTTGTATTGATGCCTCCAAGCTGGTGTTCAGTGGGCTGCGGAAGAAGATCACAGCCATGCAGCTGTATGAGTGTCAGCTCATAGACAAACTCACGCTGGATAAACTGCTGAAGGGACAGAGGTCGGTGGAAGAGGTTGCAGCTGACATTGAACCCTACCTCAAAGGGGCAGGTGCTATTGCAGGGGTGTCCCTTTCGCCCAGACAGAAGTACTCTTTTGTCGAGGCCAAACGGAATCAGTTGATTACAGCAGAGAATGCAGTCCTGCTCCTAGAAGCCCAGGCAGCAACAGGAGGTGTGATAGACCCACATCGAAATGAGATTTTAACAGTGGACAGTGCTATCGCCAGAGATTTGATTGACTTTGATGATAGAGAACAGATCTATACAGCTGAAAAGGCTATTACGGGATTTAAGGATCCTTTCTCAGGCAAAACTGTGCCGGTGTCTGAAGCCATCAAGAAAAACTTGGTTGACAGAGAAACCGGGATTCGTCTGCTTGAAGCCCAGCTGGCTGTAGGAGGGATTGTTGATCCTGTCAACAGTGTTTTCCTACCCAAAGAGATAGCTTTATCTCGTGGGTTGATTGACAAAGACCTGTACAGGATGCTGAACAACTGCCAAGGCAATACAAAGAACTTCATTGATCCCACCACCAAAAAGGCAGTCACTTACATGCAGCTGAAGGAAAAATGCAGGATTGAACCACACACTGGGCTGCTTCTCCTTCCAGTGCAGAAGAGGAGTATGTCATTCCAAGGGATCAGGCAGCCTGTCTCAGCAGATGCACTGCTCGAGGCTGGAATCATTAAGGAATCAACCAGGAATGACTTGGAAAGAGGTGCCATTACAGTGGAAGAAGTGAGTGAGAGAATTATTGATTTCCTTCAGGGCTCTAGCTGTATTGCCGGTATCTACAATGAGAGTACTAAAGAGAAACTTGGCATTTACCAGGCTATGAAAATAGGTTTGGTTAGGCCAGGGACAGCCCTTGAACTCCTGGAAGCCCAGGCAGCCACAGGCTTCATTGTAGATCCTGTCAGCAATGTGAGGCTGCCTGTTGAAGAAGCTTACAAAAGAGGCCTTGTTGGAATTGAATTTAAAGAGAAACTTCTCTCTGCTGAAAGAGCTGTCACTGGGTACAAAGACCCAGAAACTGGAAACATCATTTCTCTGTTCCAAGCAATGAACAAAGAGCTCATAGAAAGAGGCCATGGCATTCGTTTGCTGGAGGCTCAGATCGCTACTGGAGGGATCATCGACCCCAAAGAGAGCTACCGCTTGCCAGTGGAGACAGCCTACAAGCGTGGCTACTTCAATGAAGAGCTCAACCAGATCCTTAGTGATCCAAGTGATGACACCAAAGGGTTCTTTGATCCCAACACAGAGGAAAACTTGACCTACTTGCAGCTGAAAGAAAGATGCATAAAGGATGATGCAACAGGGCTCTGCCTTCTGCCCCTGAGAGAGAAGAAGAAGGTGGTGCACACCTCGCAGAAGAACACCCTCAGGAAGCGCAGGGTTGTCATTGTAGATCCAGAAACAAACCGGGAAATGTCCGTTCAGGAGGCGTACAGCAAAGGCCTCATAGATTATGAGACCTACACGGAACTAGCTGAACAGGAGTGTGAGTGGGAAGAAATAACTATCACAGGATCAGATGGCAGCAGTAGAGTAGTCCTTGTTGACAGAAAAACAGGTAGCCAGTATGACATCCAAGACGCCATTGACAAAGGCCTGGTGGAGAGGAAGTTTTTTGACCAGTACCGTTCTGGCAGCTTGAGCCTGACGCAGTTTGCAGACATGATTTCCTGCCGGAATGGCACTGACGAGGTGTTCCGGCACGAGTCAGTGACTCGGTCTCCCACCGTGCTGAGTGTCAGGAGTTCTTCTTCGGTGATCCGGAGCGGTTCTTTCTCAGAGACCCCTGATGAGTGCAGTCCTATTGCAGCCATATTTGACACGGAGAACTTGGAGAAAATCTCCATTTCAGAAGCCATACAGCGGGGCATCGTGGATAGCATCACTGGGCAGCGTTTACTTGAAGCCCAGGCCTGCACAGGGGGCATAATATGCCCTACCACTGGCCAGAGGCTTTCACTTCAGGAAGCCACTAGCCAAGGCATCATCGATCAGGATATGGCCACACGTCTCAAACCAGCCCAGAAGGCCTTCCTAGGGTTTGAAGGCATAAAGGGTGGACGCAAGAGGATGTCAGCAGCTGAAGCAGTGAAGGAAAAATGGCTGCCTTACGAGGCTGGGCAGCGGTTCCTTGAGTTCCAGTACCTCACTGGAGGTCTCGTGGACCCGGAAGTGCGTGGAAGAATAACTACTGAAGAAGCCATTAGGAATGGATTGATTGATGGTCGCGCTGCCCAGAAATTACAAGACACCAACAGCTATCCCAAAATTCTGACCTGCCCCAAGACCAAGCTGAAAATATCCTACAAAGATGCCATGAATCGGTCAATGGTGGAAGACATCACCGGGCTTAAACTGTTGGAAGCAGCCTCCATTTCCTCTAAAGGCATATCCAGTCCCTACAATGTCTCCTCGGCACCCGGCTCTCGCTCTGGCTCTCGCTCTGGCTCGCGGTCAGGCTCACGGAGTGGGTCTAGGAGAGGAAGCTTTGATGCATCAGCAAGTGCTTCATATTCTTACTCATACTCAACCTTCAGCAGTGGGTCTATTGGGCGCTAATAACAAGTGAGGGAATGTGTCTGCATTTTATTATCATTTAGATTATCCTATATTCCCTTTACTAAAAGAAAAAAAAAAACAACAACAAAGTCGCTCAAAGCAAAGCCTTGAAGTCTTCTCTGGGTGTGTTACACTTTTCTTCTGAAAGAGCTGTAAAATGCTTGAATGCAAACTTACAGATTAGGGAATGCAAAAGTAGTATTTGTGAATTTTGAGTTTTGGTTCCCGTTTCCTTTTAGTCTTTGGATTTTAATAGGTCTCTGTATATTTTAAATACTGTGTCATGTGCCTTCTCCTGTTATCCGTAACTATCAACCTATAAGGTCATAACTGAGGTTTGAAAGTCTTGCAGTAGTTGACTTTTTCCCCACATATACCTTTTTCAATTTGCTATTACAAAGAAAAAGATACAAACAATATGGACAGAAAATGCCCTTAATACTGGTTTAGAATCTATACCATAAAGATGAAATTGTCTTTCAGATGCTCTACTTTAAGTTTGGCTAGCCATTTTCTGAAGTATAACTTGGTGAATGTAAAGGGCTATTATTGGGCTGGGCTTTTGTTTTACTGTTAACCCATATACATTTTCTACTGTTTTGCTTGATTTCCCTGTAACAAAAACAAAACCAAAAAAATCTAACTGTACCATGTGAGCTATTCTGGGCAATAAACTTCTGAAGTTTTAAAGTATTTGGTGTGTACTTGTTTATTTTATCTGTGACATTCTTGGAGGTGCAGGTTAGAACCATTTTTAAAAGCAGCAGACGTTAGCTTTGTTGTAAAAAGTGTACAGGCACATTACTTTCCATGATGCTGAGCCATCACTTTTATGAATGAGGACTTGTGATTCTGATTTTTCAGTAGGAAAATGAAGATAGCACCAATAATGGATGCTATGCCCCAGAAGCAGAAAGCCTTTTTGCACCGTTGTTTATAGAGTTGATGACTATGATAGGAAGCATATTTGTTCTGCTTGTGATCCAGCTCATTGTCTCTGCAGCTACAAGGGACTGATCAGATTCTCCCTTACACATTCATGTAATTTTGGACAATGAGCAGAACAAAGAACTGGCTGGCTTAGCTGGCCAATACAGTGGCACAGGAACATCTTTCAAAACCTGAACAACTGCCTCCTGTAATGTCCTTCCACCTTTTCTGCTGGCTCCTGAAAGCCTAGGTTGAGAAAACCACAGCAGTATATCAGTGCTTGCATGATGTCTTGCTGTCATCACTTTTACTTAGGCTGCTGGCAGCCTGCTGACTCCTTTTATCTGAGCTGAGAAACCAGAGCAGGACTAAATGACCACAGTGTTAGAGGACACAAAGTGATTTGAAACCACTTCAGCTCTAATTAATGTTCCTTAGCCAGCGCAGAAAATGTCTCGTATGCATGGAGGCTGTCCTGTCCTCTCCCCTGTCGCACACAGTTCAGATACTTCTGGGTAGGCTCTATGTTCTCAGCAGACTGAGTGATCACTTACAGGAATTTAGTATGGCTTTATACTACTGCTAGGACAGTGCTTTAATGATAAAACTATTTGTATAATTTGCCAGTAGCTGAAATAATTTTTTCCTTTAAGTTGTTCAAAACATAAAGCTGATTTTATCCATGTACCATGTAGGAGCCCCACTGCTATATGACTTTTAATTGCTATAGATAGAGGGAAGCTGATGGGCATAAATGCTGGTCACTTAATGATACTGCCATTTTTTTTTTGTAGAATGTTTCTTTTCTGCAGTAAGGAATAGTGCAGGTTCTGATCCTGGTCTCTGGATAAAGTTTGCCCTCTAGCCTGAGAAGCATTTCCAGCATTTTCTGAGGATGAGGGCTGTGTATGAAATCTCTGCCATGTATAAAGTATCCTCCATTACTTGGACAAAGGAATTAATGAGACAAGTCAGTGTTGGAGACCTCTAGGGAAAATAGGTGATAAAGTACATCCTGTCTTCTAGGGAATCTTCACAGATTTTGGAGATTTCTCTCTACAGCTGAGTTTATTAGCTGTACCACAGAGGAAGAGTTGATGTCTGAAAGGCTTCCTAACTGCTAGGAAGAAAACTCTGTAAAAAAAAAAAATCACTGCTTTATTTAATCACAGACTGGTTCTGCAGCTTTAAATGGCTGTGAAGTTGCTGGGATCTACAGTAGGAGTAAAACTGGTCATTACCAAAGGAAAGTTCACTGTTGGGTGCACACACCCCTGCAGTTTGCATGGGCTGAGAAATGCTGCACACTCCACAGCAGACTGGGCTTCTGTTTTTAACTCAAGGCATTCCTGGCATTTCTGTTGAATTATTTAAATCTCTAACTTTACATCCTACCTTTCTTACTGCTAAGTCAACATTTTACCTTCTCACAGTGACCAAAAAATGAGATAATCTCACAGAAATTATGGCGACACTGCTTTCTCCTTGCATACACTCCAGCAGCAGCTGCTAGTGTGGGATTAGTGGTGGTTTTATGTGGCCAGAGGTGTGTGAGAAACAGGTGCTTAGGGCCTGAGTAGCAGCTGGGCCAGAGGAGGCAGCAGGTGGGGCAGGACACTGCTAATGTGGGATGCTAAAGAGATAAATTGAGAGTTTTTGTCCACCATCAAAGGGGGGTGAAGGAGGAGGTTTGGAAGGAGCTCTTTTGTTCCAGGTCTGAGGTCTGATGTTTGACGTTTGCAATCCTGTGGGGAGGTCAGCTGGCAGAGAGAGGCATGACAGGTGAGCACAGCCAGTGGGGCAGAGTGGAGACCGTGTGTGTAGCAGTGCTCAGCATTTCTGAGCTAGGACAGCCTTGCCCGGGGGTTGAAGAGTAAGCAGGCTGTGGTTTGTTGTAGTGGGATGTAGCAGGAGCACAGAGATAAATTGGGGGCTGCTGCTGTGTATTTGGGGCAGGATGTTCATAGGATCTTTTGCACCTAAAGGTGGAATGGACTCTGTTCATGCGTTTTAAAAGAAAGACTGGCAACTTTGGATGATCTCTGCTGCTGAGACAGTAATTCCTTGGTATTGAAAAGCCTGAATGAACTTGTTGGTCTGGCCTGTAGCTGTGAGCACTTCCCTGTTCAGGAGGAGTGCTGAGCTGAGTATATTCATTAGCAGCCTCATAGTTTCCAGCCACTCCTCTGAATTTGCTGCCTCCTGCTTCCTCCTTGTGCCTTGGGGTAGGTGATGCTCACCCTGTTCAATGGCAAATGTGTGCCCAGTGTGCTGACTCGGTTGCTGTGGCTGGGGGGGGAGTTCTCCTTGGCAGGCTCAACTCTTCAGAGAACTGAACTTTGCGCTGAGCAGGAGAGCAGTTCATTCATGAGTGTTTTATTGACTGATTTAACAGCCTTGATGTTGTGAATTTGTTGTCCTGCATTTTGAGGCTGGGAAATGACTGCTGGTTAGGGGCCAAGGTGTGTAATGCACCATATGGTTTGCACTGAACACAGCAGTGCTCAAAACAGAGTTTTGTCTGTCTTAGGCTATTTGGAAATGTGCACATGCCATGGTTAATTAATAGTCCAACCTTATGAATATGGAAGAGGGGTGGGGAGATTTACAGAATAGCAGCAATATGACTTAGTATAAGAATGTTTAAATTACTAGAAAATTATAAGCATTTAGGAGGGTGGGTTTTGGTTGGCTTTTGTTTTGAATTTGTTCCAATTTTAAAACATTTTTATAATATAAATCTGGAAGGGTAATTTACTTTGCTGGAGTTTCTGTGACCCTCGGCTGTTCTGAGATGAGCAGAATTTATGTGTTGTGTAATGCTCTCAGAATAGTGCTACACTCAAAAATATTTTTTTTTACATGCCCAAACAATATGAGACTAATTGCGGCTCCATTGACCAGGAGTGACTATGTGTGGAAGGGTGAAACTGTGCTAGTGTAACATTTGAGGAGGGTCCTAGTCCAGCACATGCTGGAAAAAAATACCAGTAACTCAAATGGTGATGATGAGGAGGTCAGTGGAAATGGAGCAGCAAAGCACTGGGTAAGACATGCTTTCTCTTAAATTCTCCAGTATATGCAGCACCCTCCTCATGCAAATCATAGAATCACAGAGCATAATAAAGACCTCTAAGACCTTTGAGTCCAACTGTTAACCTAACACTGTCAAGTCCACCACTAAACCATGTCCCCTAAGTGCCACATTTAGGGTTTTGGGGTCATCACCACTTACTCACCATATGGCAGATGATTAAGCAAGTGTGGCTGGGTTCCCTGGCACTGGAAAGGCTTCTGGGAGACAAAGCACCTTTCTCTCCCTTTCCTTCAACAGGCATGCTCGAGCCATTTCTCTCACCGAGGCCTAGGGACACATCCCATTATCTGCCCACATGGTGGGAACGGTCAGACAATCTCGGTTTCTCAGAGAGGTTAAATGAGTACTGTCATTGCAGCACAGTGAAAACATACAAGCTGCCGCTACTGCTGCTGAGTGCTGTCACTTGTTTGCAAATAAACTCCCTGCTGTATAATAAGCTTTCCACTTCTAAGAAATTGTATTTAATGGCTGAATGGATTAAATAGAGGATGGAAGTATTCCATAAGAAGTGGCTGCCATTCAATGTGAACATCACCTCCAAGACCATGGCATCTGTCTAAGCCAGAGAGGCCTCTACCCAAATTGGCCTTTTACCTCTTACAGCCTTTGTCTCTTGCAGGACACAAAATAAGAGGAGAAGCACATCTGGCCACAACTGTGTTTTGTGAATTGACCCTAGAGGCTTTTGGATTCCTACCTGCTTTCCCAGCTGTTTCTTTCACTCCAGAAAATCCTTTATGTTTTCTGGGGCCAGGCTTGCCATTAAGTCTAGGCAGATCAGATTTCTCTTTTTTAAAAATATTGCAGATTTTAATTTTTTTTTTTTAATTAGGCCAAGAGCAATGTGGTTGTTCTTTATTTTGATTTTTTTTTTTTGCTCCTGTGAAAACAAAGTACTGGAAATTATTTTACAAGCAGCCAAGGGTAGAACTGGGATAGCGCTTGGTTTCTTGGCTGAGCTAAGGAGTTTAAAAACATAATCCAATGTTTCTTTTTCATATGGTTTTATTTTTAAAACTTTATTATTAAATTCAGTTCAATTTTAAAATGTTGCTCTAAACATTTAGATTAAGGAAATATCAGGAAAATCTTTAAACCTCTCTAACTTTTTTTTGTCTGTAGATCTATTCATGGCATTTAGCACATGTTTCCAAATAGTTGTAATTGATCTGGCATTGTTAGTTTTTCTGGCAAATTATTTGGGGGTGTGTATGGAGGAGAGTAGGAAGAATGCACTTATCTATAGCCTGGGAACTTTGGAGCCTCCATTTCTTTCAGTTTGCTATTAGAGATTCCAATCTAATGTTTCCATATTTATTCAGCTTGTCTGTGGACCCTCTGCTGTGCAAGTTGGTGAAGGAAGGGGTTGAGTCCCAGCATTGTTAGACAAATTTAACAATGTTGGCCTTTGCAGATGACTTGGTTCTGTTATGTGAATCTTGGGATGGAATGCAAATTATTTTTTTCTGAAATTTTGTAGGTCTCTTGTGATCTGACAGACCTCAAAACACATGGGGAGAAGTGCCACAGCTTTATATCCAGCCTGTGAAGGATTCCTATATGAACAGTGGCTGTCTGGTGTGGACAATAAATGGCACATCCCTCAATATGATTGATCCAGAGAGTTCCAGAAAAATACCTTGGTATACCTATATATAGACCCACGGTTAGGAATATCTAAGCTGCCTCTACTAGAAAAACTGAATGGGTGGTAAAAGCAGATTATCAAATGGCTTCAGCAGAGGCTGCCCAAAGTGGGCATCTTGAAGGGATGTACTATCCCATGATGGATATACTTAGCAGACTGAGCTAATGGGAAGTCCATGTACCTACAAACCCTTGATTTGTCAACTTGAGGGATCAGGGATTGGCTACCCTTATCTACCCGTGATGCCATGCTGTATTCCAGCACTTGGGATGGATATCCAGGTATTGCCACACCTTCTGAACTGGTCCCTAGTGTTCAGGTCCATAGTCCGTACCGAATTGCTCTGTTGTCAGATGACATCACAGGATTGGTCATCTGGTATGAAGGTGTAGAGAAAGAGTTTGAACAACTATGGCTTGTGGCTAGGTGGTGATTAAGAGAAAATTCTATCTGTTTGGGACCCCAGTGCAGTCATGGTGATCTCAGAATTCATGGAATCTTCCCAAGGCCTTGAGACTGGAAAATGGAGGAATTTTTGAATGGGACCAAGTTGCTTTCCCAGGGCTGATTGCCAGATTTGGAAAGGATAAAATTAGTGGCAACTGGATTGAGCATCATTGGGGTGCTTCTCTCAGAAAGCTCATCACTGTGTTGTAAGTAAGCTACCCCACATTTTCAGCAGGGGGTAGGGAGGACACTCAAATTGAGAACTGTTGTCATTCTCGAGCTGAGAGTGAGACTTGCTCACGTATTGGTGGGTATTGCCCTTCAGTTCAAGATGAAAGGGTAAAGAGGCCCACCAATTTTGTGAACTATTGGCAGAGGAAGCTGAAGAATAGCTAGTATTTCAGGAGTCACTTTTAAGAGCCCATAAAAATTAATTATATAAACATGACTTGATATTTGCCAAGGCAAGTCAGGCCTTTCTGGTGGACATAACTGTTGGATATGAGAGTAAACCATCACCACTTGCTGATGCAGTGGCTGAGAATTCTACATCTGGAGGAGCAAGTCCAGGAGGTGGCAAATGCCAGTAATATAAAATTAATTTTATTTCTCATAGGTGCGTGTGGAAAGTGCTGAAGGCAATTACAGGCTACTAGCTGAATTAGTACTCTCAAATTCCCAGCTAGCAAAGATTATCCACTGTCTTTTGAATCAGGGTGTATCTGCGGACATTTTACTTATATTCACAAGTCAAGCAAGAACTATTTTCAGATCTCTGTTAACCAGAAATTAGACCTGCTCTGGAGGATATAAAAAGGCAGGCTGTGTCTCAAGTTCTCCACTAATATGCACAGAGGCTGCGAATAAGGTCAATTATAATCTGTGTGATTTTACTTGACATTAATAGTATATTTCTTTATTTTTACATATACTTAGTGAGAGGTTTGTAAGTTTGCCTTCCACCCTTATCCCCTACTCCCCCCCCCTCCCATGATACTTTTGGCTTATCCTTCTTAAGGTCATTTTTGGAGCAGATTTTCTGATATTCACCTGCTTTCCAGTCCTTTGATTTCAGTATTTAAAATATCTGTATCTTAAAGTCAAATTCAGACTTGTATCTTGAACTCTCTCAAAGTTTTGGTGAGCAGGTCTCCAGAAGTATTTATGAAGATCTTTATTCCCTTCACCCTGCTTCTGGAAACAAAAGTGGCTCCTACAAACAAGGCTTTCCTCTTCTGTTGGCAACCTAGGAAACACCTATTAACAATTCTCATCACCCCTCATTGAGCTCTGAGTGTTGCACAGTCCCGTGTGCATCCGTTCCAGGGGTAAATAGGACTCTGCTTGTAACAGGGACGTGACACTGCCCTTTGTTCCAGCCGCACCCCAGATATCCACATAAGTCACGGCAAGACTGTAGTTGCGTGTTTCCCTGAGAAGGTGCTGTTAGGCCGTAGCACCAGGGCATCTTCCTGCCATCTGCCAGCTCTCCTCCAGACTTGGCTTTCCTGCTGGGCTTTGCAGCAGGCTGGAAATGGTACTTGAAGAAGTAAAACAAAAAATTTAAAATGCTGCTTTCTATTGTGTTGGCACCTGACAGATGCACTGTAACGTGTATTGGTACCGCACTGGGCTCTAAAACTGGTACCCAAGTTCCACTACTGAAGATGCAGGCTGTGTGTGCTCTGTAATACAATAAAGCCAAGTCTTCCTGGGGAGTGTCCTCGACCCTGCTCACTCTTACTTCCTGCCAAGGCAGTTGAAAACATCTGGGATCTTTCACTTCTAGAAAAGGGCAGTTAATGGCAATAGACTTTCATACAAGATCACTATGCAGTTAAGGTGAATCTTAAGAGAGTTTTTAAGCCACACTTATGAATTGTGAAACTTTCATTTCTTTTTTCGTTCTGGAGAACCTACAAAATATCTATTTCTAGTTCATTTTTACAGTAACCTTGACTAGCAGGAAGAGAGAAGCTTAGAAAGCAGCAGCAATAGACAAGAATATTGGCTTGCGTGGCAAGCTCCTTGATGTAATCATAGTAAAAAACTAGGCTGTGGAATTATCTGGAGTTCTTTAGCCACCATCAGAATTTTGGCAAGACTTTTTGCAGTAAAGTCAGTTATGTAGTGTGGGAAGGTAAAGTTTTGGAAGGTGTTACTTTCTGCTATAATTTTATTTCTTTTTGCTCTGCACCCCTGTTATTTTGAGTACTAAAACTGATTTAATGTGCCAAACATACTGTATTGTCTTGGGGACCCAGAAATCTTTTCTTACCCTCCAGCACTGTGATCCACAGGGGGCCCTGAGCAAACAGTGAAACCTTTGCCAGGATAAGCCTTTTTGCCTGAAAACTGGTTTCTTTAGCATTTCGAAGAGAACCTTAACTCACACACTTCCCTGGACTGCCATCCACTCCTCAGATCCCACATACCCTTCAATCCTCTGAAAATGACAAAGCACTCCAAATAAGGCTCATCTTACTCAATATTTCTTGGTGTATCAGAGGATCTTTTTGCTATTGTTTGTATATATAAGTGAATTTAATGCTCTCCAATAACCTTGTTTGATACCACTAGATAGTTATTTCCAATGTGAATCAGGAACTGCTTCAAAGCTGGAGGTTTGCCCATAGAATTCCACTCACGTGCTTTTAGTTAGACATCTTCAGGCACGAGAGCATAACTTTGATTTCAGGCCATCTGAACAATGTATGGAACAGTTTTTTGCTTCTCCATCTCATGGTCACCCAAGAAAAGATACTATTAGCCTTTAAAGGAAAGGCATTTTCTGCATGCCATTATGTAGTGGAGTCCAAGTATTGCACTTCCAGGAGTAAGAATAAGGGGCTGTTTCATATCAAGGATGTTGGCAATTTCCAAAAAGGGAAAAAATAGAGTAAAATGCTTTCATTGTGGATTCCTAAAAATCACTTTTAAAAAAGACTACACTTGCTTTTACAGAAATTTCTGGCACCAGTGATATCAATGATGTAGGCCCAAACTCAAAATGACCTTGGTTAATATCATATGCTCACCATCTCAGTATCTCCCATACCTCCTATATAATCTTAACCAAAGCAAAATTAAAGGAATGGTGCTGTAAATAACTTGCCTGAATCTTCTTGTGGTACACAGTATACGATACCAAAAATTTTGTGATCTGCTGAATAACAAACATTAGAAAATGCTTTGCAAAGACCACAGTCAGGACTAATCACTCTGTATAGTAATAATTTCCTTAATTTTTAGAGTAATGAATAAAATAATCTCAAGGCTGCAGTGTTTCTGCCTACCATGTAGCTGTATATTTGAATCCTGTCCTTTGGCTGATTTAGTGATATTGCCCAAGTGCTCGGTGTCCTTCCTAAATCCTTCCTAAGTAATCTGTGCAGAAATAGCAACCTTAAGGAGTAGGCAGCTTTTGGTAGTCCTAGTCTTTCAGGTAAGCCTGCTAAAAATCACTGAACATTCCTTAAGCCTGGTTTTGCAATCTTCTCAGTGCTTGAATGGTCAGTCCTGCAGGAATCAGGAAGACTCATTTTTGGGAAAGGTATTTCCATGAGTGAGCAGGAATAGTACTTTGTAAAGGAATTTTTGTTACAGTGGCGGGGTCTAAAATGTGTTGGGCCTGTTGGCACCTTTTGGGAGCACCAGCATTGGGATAAATCCTGCATTCATCCACTTTTGCTGGCTTTCCTTATATAGCCTGAGTGGAGAAGAGACGCGGCTGGAAATCAGTGCATTAAACCTCCCACCCAAAACAATAACAACTACAACTGAATCACACACACAAAAAAGAGGCATAGAAAAGGTGTATCTGCTCAGAAATGACTGTAAGCCACACCTAAACAGATTATGGAGGAGCTATAGTGGGTCCCAGTGGCTGTTATAGGTACTTAATGAGCAGTGTGCATTAAATCAGTGGAAGGCAGTAAAAAAGATTGTCAGTTGCAATAGAGGTGAAGCCATGCTGGTGTTTGGACTGAAAGTTATCCTAAAGACAACATTTCCAAAAGGTATAATGATTAAATATCTACTTGTAGTGAAATATTACTATTGAGAAAATTCATTTGCAAGTGAGCAAGGCACTTGAGCAAGGGTGAGATGGTTATGTACTAATTAAATAACTGATACTTAGTATTAAAGTTGAGATATGATGCAATGCAAAATATTAGGAGAACCAAGTTTACTTTTTTCTTCAGAAAACCCAACAGTTATTCACATGGACTTTTTAAATATAAGTAAGAACTTTCAAGCCTGTGTTAAGTGTGTTATAATGTCTCTCTCTCTCTTTTGGAACCACACAAATCCAAAACTATTGAAGGCCTGCTAACCGATCTGCCTAATCCCTGGTACCTGGTATCTGATACAGAAAAAGGAACGTAGTTAGTGAAGGGAACAAAAGAACACAGCAGTTGTTTTATGCTTTGTAATTACATGTGCTGTTCAGGGATTCTGATTATTTGCCACATGTCTGAGTAGCCAGAGGTTCTTTCGGAGTCTGCTGGGTCTGAGACAAACTGTGAGCTATAAAGCAAGTACTAATTGGTAACTCTGGAGCAGGGACATTGTTGATAAGATGAAATAACCTTCAAGCTGATATTCTGGTATCGGAAAGATGGGAAAAAGATAAAAGTGCTTCTGTGAAAGGTAATTCAACAGCACTTGTTGCCCAATGGTCTTACACTTTGCAGTAACTCATACGTACCATATGCCTTATGATTTTATGCACATGCATGTACTAGGCTGGTCTAAAAGCAGGTTTTTGGGAAGGGAAATAAATAGAAAAAGAAAGCACCTGTCTTTAAACCATAATGATCCTCTAATCTTTCAAAGAGAGGCTGTATAAGAAGCATACCTGACATATTGGTTGTGGATGTTCTTGGTGCTCAGCCAAGCCACCAGTTTTCCTTTTTAGTACTACCAGTCATAAAATAAGGATTACAGTCTGACCAAGAAAATGCTTACTACCTAAACACAGAAAGAATTTTGGATTAAAAGCTTTCCAGATAAAAGTCAATGAAAGTGTTAGAGGAATCTGTGGTTCATGGGATGGAGAAGTGGGCAGCTGTGTCAAAAATGTAATTCTCACTGCAATCACTTATTTCTTGTAGCATCTGTTTTTTTAAATAGCACTTCTTAGCATTTCATACATTTCACATTATTAACAGGCCCTATCACTTTTAGTTAGATGCAGTTCAAATGCAAGATACTGTCTTTTATATCTGGAATAAAGTTAGAGCATGAAAAAAAATTTTTCATTTCTAAACATCTGACAGATAAGTATTATTTGCTATTCCTAGGTGTGACTACATGGCTGTCCTGCTTATGATTGTAGAATTACAGAATAATATATAATATTTAATATACTAAAATTTAGCTGTCTTTGATATATATGACTTCTCCCAAACCAGTGTATATCACTCTTGGTAAAAACTATTGTGCCTGTGAAGAGTTAAGAAAAATATTCAGAGCCTAGGAAAAGCCTATCTTCTGAAAATTTAAATTAGCAGTGGCTCTAGAGCTGAAATTTACACTTGGATTCAAACACAGATCTCAATCAGGGTAACCACACCTCTTTGTAATCTTAGGTAAATTAAGAGGAATTAGAAGTACTTTGATTTCCATCTACAAGAAGAGAGGCTTTGCCTCCTGGAGATCTCAGATGAAGTTCTGGCTCTACAGAAAGAACAGGGAAAAGACTACTGATTCCAGTGGGACCAGTTTTCCACCTTAGTTCTTTAATATTTTCTAACAAACTCAATCTTTTAAGCAAATGAGTAATACAGTCGTGCAACCCCTTAATGTTTCATGTATTGTTAGATGCTTGCTCTGCTTTATACTGTAAATGTTTGTCCTTCTTACCAGGCAGACTTTCATGGCCTGGCTCTCTAAAAAACACTGCTCCAATCCTTGGAGAGTTTCCATATATCCCAAACTAGCACTGTCTCTCACTCTTTTCTAGCAGTAAAGAGAAGAAACATGCAACAAAGAAAGGAAAAAATTAGAGAATAGATAGACTAACCTTGGTTTGTTTGAACATTACTTGATGTACACTTCCCTTGCGTGTACCAAGCTGTAAAAAATATATATGTCTAATTTCCATACTTACAAATCAATAAAGTAAGAAAGTTGCCTGTTCATCTTCCTTTAAGGAAGAGGTGAAGGAGAAAACAACAGTGAAAACTAGGCAAATTAATTTGTTTAAAACCTCAGGGAAAAGAAACCATGAAGATGTCTTATTTGCTGTCAGCTTACCACTCCAGGAACTTTACAGAAGGTTTCCTCTGCTGCCATGTTATGATCTACAAGAAGTTCAAGCAGTGGCACATTAATCTACGGGATAAGTCAACATCTAGACAAAGTGTTAAACTTTCTGAACAGTTACATTCTAGGTCCAGTCTGTCTCCTTATCCATACAGACACCTTCTCTAGGTCCAGTCTGACTGCTTATCCACAGAGACACCTTCAGTAGCATAGTGAGCATTTCCCAAACATAGGACTAAGTGTAATAACTAATTCACAGTTTCTGGGAGATGGAGTTTTGCAGGTTTGTGAATTTGTTCACATGGGATGGAGAAGATTTCTGGTGTGGTGGTGCTTTATCATAAGAACTAATCGTGGAGATATTAAACATAAAGGAAATACCTTATGCATTTGGTTTGGAGTGTGGTATGGTCTGACGTAATCTCAGCTGGAAGTGAGTTTCTAGAATTTTTTTGTGTATGAAATCCTATGTTGCTTTTCCCAGGTTGGATAGCCCTGTGTTGTTTCGGTGGTGGCTTTTTGTAGCCCCATGAAGAAGTAGCTTGAACTGGTCAGTCCCATCTCAGTCCTTTATTTCCCAGAGGTCCCATGTCATCTTAGAAGGGTTCCCTTTCCTTCTGAAAGGCAGAGACAATGGAGTATTCCTCAGGAAGAACAAATCTAGAGACAAACTACAGGACAGATTTAGAATTATTTCTTTGTTGTCACTGTAACAGTATGAAGTCCTGTTGAAATTTTTTTTCCATTAATGATAGATCTCATGGGAATTATGGCTGCCAGTAGAAGGGCAATAAGTGTACCAAAGAGGACTTTAAATATATTGTAACACTTTTAAGGAAGGAGAAATACCTAGGCAAATGAGTAAAATAAAATATTATAATTCTCATATTATAATATTTTAGGTCTGGGAAACCCACTGAAAATATCAATAAACTAACTGGAAAGAATAAAAATAGATGTACTCTCTGTTTAATTCTATCTTTAGTCAAAATAAGTTAATTGATTTAATATCATTTAACTGAACTGCGTCCAGACAGCTCTTCTCCTTTGCAGTGGTCTGGCTTCACAACAAGGCAGATTAGAGTCCAGACCCTCACTGTTATCCATGTCACAGGGACAACCTGATGCTACAGCCAAAGACACTCAGGACCTGTGTAATCACAGAAAGACAAACTTCTTCAGCTCATGGCAAATCTACAGTGTCTTTGTGAACTCTTCAGAATTTCTAAAGTTCTGAGTTCATACTGTTGCTTTGCACATGATAAGGCAGTTGGACTAGATGACCTCTCCAACTGGAATGATCCAATGATGCTCTGATGATGAACTAAGCCAAGGCAACATAATAATCTGCAGAAAATATCAGTTACCCTTCTGGGAGATTTAACACCTTCATTAATGTATATTGTTTGGCATTTGTTGCTAGGTAAAATACTGCAGTATTTTTGATACACAGATGCAATAAAATGCTGCAGTGCACAGCTTTTGCAGACAGTTTTTTTCCTAGGGAGGACTTAGCATTTTGGTCTTCTATAAAAACACCTCTAGCACCTGGAGCTGCAGCCCTCAGGAAGAGCTTAAAATGATCACCTACAGCACAAGTATATGTTCACTTCAGAGAGGGAAATCTTTTCACTGTCTTGGTTGTAATATCTGGAATATGCAGGGCTTGAGTGCATGCCAATGGGAAGCACTAGGCTCAGGCATTTACTTAAATTGCAATAATTTTTAAAATTAGTAGTAAGACTTGGATATTGTTTACAAAAGTATAACAGCTCAGTAAACTACTGTGAGTTTAAAAAAAGCAAATCTCAGAGACTCAAGGATTTTTGTAACTGATTAAGCTTAGGAAGAAACTCCCAGTGTTACTCTGATACATTCCTTTTTTTTTTTTTTTTTTTTTAAACAGTGTAATAATAGTTTTGTGGGGTTTTGTTTTGTGGGTTTTTTTGTTTGTTTTATTTTTTTGTGTTTTTTAAAATAAGGTAAACTTGAAAATATATTATGTAAAAACACTTCAGCCTGATTTTTTTCATTGCTGCGACCCACTTCTGGGGGCTAGTTCCATGTCTACAAACACTGCAGCAGTGCTAGGGGCAGGTGGTGGGTCACAGGGGGTTCATTTGTGACACCTCACTGTAGCACATGTGGTCAGTGCAGCTGCAGCATCCTGTCCTGACGGGACAGGACGAGATCACGGAGCTGGTGAGGAGCTTCCAAGCACAGCCCAAGACTTTGCCTACTGTCTCAGTAGCCCCATCGTGCTGAGGTCTTTCCCCAAAGTTTCTCACTTGTCCCTTTCCCACTTTTAGTTTTTTCACCTGCAGAATGGAGGAGACACCCCCCAGCCAGCCCAGAGTGGCCGGGGCGGAGGAGGGTGCTCCCCAGAAAAGCAGCTCTCCAGCAGAGCCCTGCCAGATGATCGTGGTGGATCCGCTGCAGACGGGTGAGAGGGGGCCCTGCTGGACCGGGCAGGGCTGGGGCCGCCAGCACATCCTGCACAGTGGCAGGATCCCATTTCCTGTCACGGCAGGGGGCCTGGAGGGTGCGTCTGATGCTTGCATGCTGGGGCTGCTCAGGGCTGGGCGCTGCCCGAGCACAGCCTGTCCCAAGGAGGAGCCCCAGCTCCTGCTCCGTGCTGTGCGCAGCGAAGGGCAGCTGGCTGGCGCAAGGCAGCGATGCTGTGGAACGCTGGACCTTTCCTGTCTGTCTGCCAGCGCATTGCTCAGCCTGGGGCACTGGCACTTTTCCCACCACGCTGTGTCCAGCGTGGCAGCTCCTCTGCTGGGCACCCTTCAGCAGGGGCTACACGGGAAGGCCATGCCGGGGAGCGGGTGTGAGGCTGGGCAGAGAGCAGATCTTCCTGTGCTCTCTCCTGTTGCCAGACCTTCTGTAGCCCTCCCCGCTCTACCCCTCTGTTAGATGCCAGCTGGTTGCACATGTCCAGAGAGGAAGAGGAAGTTGTGGACTCCATCCAGATCCTTGCCAGCAACCTCAGCCAGGTAATTGTGGCCAGCTGGATAGTGACTGTGCCAGCATCTGCTGGCAAAGGCTCTGCTGCGGGGCTGCTGGAGGCATCCTGGCTGGGCAGAGCTGCTGCTTCCACACAGTGCTGTACCTCAGGACTCCCATCCTGCTGGCCATGTGTCCCCCCTTCTCATGTTCCCTGCTTGTCTTTTTCTCTCCTGGCTGCCAGGATGTGAGCTGCAAGATCACCCTTCTTAACAAAATCATGGATCTGTGTGTGAAAACCATGTTCTGTGGCTCATCACAGCGCCTGGTTGACTTCTGCCGCAGATATGACCTGGTAGAGAGGATCCGGGTGAGGGGACACCCAGTGCTTTGGGGAAGGGGGCAAGGCCCCCCCAGCACTGGCACCCTCACCGAAGTGAGGGCAGAGCTAGGGTCTGGTGGCTCTGGGTGCTGGCAGCTGCTAGGCTGCAGTGTGGTTGTGCTCCGCAGGTGCTGCTGGAAGATGAGCCCTGGAACCAGCTGAGCACGGACTTGCGGCAGGTCGCCATGCTCACCATTGAAATATTGAGGTACCTGCCCATCCCTCCCAGAGACCCTTCCCCAGAGGACAGCACCCCCTGCCCAAGGCCCTCAAGGCACTGCTCCCAGTGTCCAGCTAGGCTCTGTCTTTTAGCATGACAGTGGAACCGGTGCTGGAAGACAAAAAGAGAAGCCTCCTAGAGACATGCTTCAGAACTGTCTTCTGGCTTCCTCCATTGTGGTGTTTAGAAAGAGATCAACAATTCCTCTTACAGAGTGTAAGTTCTGGGTGAGCTGCAGAAGCTCCCAATCCCTCTGGGCTGCTTCCTGGCCACGCTGTGCTGCCCCATGACCAGAGGTCCAAGGCAAGGAAGGGTCTCAGCTTTGCTTTCCTGCCTTAGTCCCTTCATCCGCTTCTCAGGGTCCAGCCATGTCCAGTGCTGCAGGCTGCTCTGCTCGCAGCAGACTGCCCGACCCTAGGTCTCTCCTCGACAGCCCAGGCATCATCTCCTGACACTGGGAGCTCAGATCAGTCTCAGATCAGGTGAAGAATCACTGCCACCACTCTGTCCTCCTTGCAGACCCTGACAACCATGGACTCCATGCTGAAGGCAATAGTGCTCAACTCTCCTCCCTCCAGAATCAGTGAGGAGCTGCAGAACATCTTGCAGGTACGGCCTGTGCAAGGAGTGGGGGTCCCAGTGCTCCCCACCCTGAGGGGGAGGTGTTGCTCTCTCGTGGATGAGTGATCCCCCCAGAGCAGTGCCATGCAGGATGGTGCTCACCTCCCATGCGGAAGCAGGGGCTGTCACCAGGCTGCTAGAGGCTCCTTCAGGTGACAACCACATGGTTGGCCCAGGGCCTTTGTCCCAGGCCTGCAAGGGACCCCAGGGGCAGGAGCCTCGCTGTAGGCTTTGCTCGAGGCCAGAGGAAGCCTTGAGGGATAGTGCAAGTCCCAAGCAGGACTGGAGCTGCCCTGCTGCTGCTGAAGTGGATGTTTGCTCTGGGGCTCAGCAGCAGCTTCCCTCTGCCCAGGTGCTGCTGGACTTCACCAATTCTGGGATAGAGGAAGTGTGGTCGAGGGCCTTGGGGAGGATTGAAAAGCTGAGCCGTTTCCTGAATGGCTATTCCACACAGAAGGTAAGGCCCAGGCACCCTCTAGACAGGCTGTGCCACTCTCCCTTGCCAGGGCTGCTGCCCAGCTGACTGCTCTGGGATGCAGGCTCTGCCAAGCCTGGACTCACCAGGTATCCAGCCCTGGACACTCTCTCAGGTGTGAGGCTTTGGCAGCAGCTGCTTGCTGTCAGCCCTGCTGCTCTTCTGCCTCTCTCACACAGGACTGGAACCTCTTTAGAAGAAAGGACTGCACTGACTGCTATGAAGACATCCAGATCTCAATCCTTGGACAGCTGCTGGGACGTCTCCTCCTTTTACAAACTTCCAGCAGAGGAATGACAACAGCTTTGAGTGCTCTTCATCACCTCAGTGAATTCATTTGTAAGCAAAAAAATAAGGGACATTGTGATGGACATCATCCCCCTGCACACAGACATCTCCTCATATCTGTGCCTCTCTGCTTGACCATCTTTGCCCCTCCGGCTGCTTCCTGTACCATCCCAGCTGTAATTTGCTGCAGAAGCCAAGTGCTTTTCTCATGTCCAGGATGTATTCTCTGCTGCTCTCCTTCCTCCCTCCTTTCACCATCTTCAACCCTGCTGATTTGTGGACCCCAATCTGACACCCTCCAGAATCTCCTTATCTGCTTTTGTCCTGCCATCCCACAAGCAGAACTCAGGGCTCTGTGGAAAACTTGCTGGCAAAGCTGCTCCGTCTTACTGACTGCTGCATCTGCACTGCTCTTTAGGCAGGTCAAGACTAAAGGATAACAAACAACTCCATAGAGAAGGTGACACCACCTCCTTGCTGTGTTCTGTCAACCTACTCAATACCAAGGTAATGAGCTCCTCCCTTGCTGGCACTCTTGTCTGTGCCATCGGCAGGGCACATGTGTGAGCAAAGGCACCCAGAATCAAAGCGGTGGATGAAACCTCACTGCCTCTGACAAGAGGGTTCCCGCTGTCCCCCAAGCAGGGACTGTTTGAGGGTGGCACTCTGGTGTCCCAGCAGCAGCTCCAGCCCTCCTGCCCAACAGTGAGCCCTGGGTCTCTGCAGGGCCAGCACCCGGTGACAGCTCTCTACCCAGCTAAGCAGCACCAGCAGGGTACTTGGTGTGACATGCCTTTGCTCCCTTCCCTCCTGGCACAGGCCTTTGAAAGGTACCTCACGCCTTCTGAGAGGACACACATCATCCTTGCAGCCATGGAGGTAATGACAGAAACCACTGACTATGACAAGACAGTGGCAGAACACATTCTGAAAGTGGCCATGGGAGACCCGGACTTCTGGCTGATGGATGTAAGTGGCCTGTGGCTGGATTGCCCTGCCCTTCAGCCCTGCCAGGCTTTGTTCCTCTGTCCATCCCTCCCTCTCTCCCTCTGAAACCCGGGTGTCTCAGGCACCTGAAGCCCCCTTAATGCAGCAGAGAAGGATGGAAAGAGCAGCCAAGGACATGGCTGCACTCCAGTGGCAGCACCACTTTCACCTGGGTCCCCTCCAGGTGCAAAAGATTGTGAGCTGCATCTATGAAAGCCTGCAAGGCGTCCAGAAAAAAGCACTTCGGCACTGCTTCGACCCCCTGCTCCTCCAGATGGCTGCCAAGTACCCTGAGGAGGTAGTCACAGCACTGTTGAATATTGCTCCACAAGGAGACAGGTACTGGCCCTGAGCATCCTGAGGGCTTGTTTGCTTTGGGGAGAGGGACCTCAAGACTCTCTGACTTCCAGACCCAAGGAATATTTCAGAACACCTCCGAGGAGTGGCATTCTCCATCCCACCAAGATTTCCAGCCCTGATGCGTTGTCTGGGCTTGCAGGAGCCAAACCTGGTTGAGCCAGCCCGGAGCCACCATGCAGAACACCACCTCAGTCCGCTCCTGCCTGCCTGGGCAGGGTCCCCAGGCACACCAAGCCCCATGGGGCTGGCCCAGGCCGTGCTGTGGCCAAGGCAGCCCTGCTGACAGTGCGTTCTGCCTTGCAGCACAGCCCTGCAACTATGGGATCAGATCTTCTTCAAGCCCCAGATTATGGAGAAGATATTAGCAGTGTTCGTTAGCTTGCTCCGGTCTCTCTGGATGACCAATATTCCCAGCTCTAATGCGGAGGGCACTTGCATTACTGATTTGGCTGTGAGTTACCAGAAAAGGCCTTGATCCCTTGCCACGAGCCTGCAGGCTCTGCCAGTGTCTCACTGCTGTGCTTGCTCTTGCAGCTGCCTGCCAGGCAGTTTCCATCCAAGGACTTGGGTGACAAGCCTGATGTCGAGAGTAATCAGAGGCATCCAAGACTGGTGACAGCCTCCCTGCTGGTCGGAGGCCTCCACATGCTATCAGAAACGTGTGACATGGTGAGCAGGGTGGTGTTGGGCACAGCCATGTTGGCAGCTGGAGTCTGGGGCTGTGGGTAAGGTGGTGGCTTGGCTTGGCTTGGCTTGGCTTGGCTTGGCTTGGCTTGGCTTGGCAGTCAGGCTGTGGAGTGACTGCTCCAAACACCCTCCCTGCCATGGTGGGGCCTGGTGGCTGCCTGAGGAGTTTTCCAGGTGTAAATCTTCTCACAAAAAATAAACTGTCTTTTATGCAGGCAAGAAAAATGCAGGTCCTCCTGCCAGACATGATGTGGGTCCTGCAGGCTGGCAGTGCAGACCTCAAGATAAGGGGCCTAATGTTCTTCAAAAATATGATGTGTAAAACCACCACATTTCAAAACCTGGAGAAGACTGTGCTTAGCTCCATCACTGGGCGGCTGATGGAAAATCTCCTGCTCCTCTTTGACTCGGTAGGGCTGATGTGGGAGCCTGAGCCCTGAGACACCGGGGCAACGACAGCTGCCCTGCAGGCTCTGCTCCTCTGGGCTCTTGCGGCTTCTGGGCCTTGCAGCCCAGCACTACTGCTCCCCACTCTGGAATCTTGCCCTGGACCGTATCCCCTCACCTCGGCCATGATCACCCCCATCACAGTGGGCAGGGAGCCGCTGTTTCTGAAGCTTATCTTTCCTCCTTCCTACCAGGAGTGCAGCCAGCTGCGAGAGCTCTCCATCTGCCTCTTCAGAGACTGGCTGGGGTCAGTGGTGGGGAGCAACAAGAAGAGGAACAGATGCATAAGGAGGGTGCTGATCCCGCTTGTCTTTCGCCTGAGTGACCAGAGCCCCAGCGTGGCCAAGGTACAGCTTTCAAGGCTGAGCCCCCACACAGACAGGGCTGGGCTGCTGGCAGTGGACAGTGTTCCCTCAGCACAGCCCCTGGGAAGGGTCTCTGCAGGACCTCTGTGAGCGGGGGTGGAGAAGCTGCCATGGCCATTTCCAGCACCTGCCCTACCTGCTCCAGCAGGGCTTGGCAGTGACCCACGCCCACGAAAGCCTGAAGAGGTGTGTCCCTACACATTTCTTTGCTGTCCCTGGTGTGTGCTGGAGGCCAGGGCTTTGAGCCTCAGTCCCCAGGGCTGTCCCCAAAAGGCCCTCAGATGCTTTGGCAAGGGCACGTCCCAGCTTCCTAAAGGCAGGATCACGCCAGGAACAAAGCCAAGAGGTCTCCTTTGCCAGATATGGTGCTATCCCCCAGCTTTTGCTGTCGTGCAGGCCTCCAGGGAAGCCCTCCTTGCTGTTGCAGAGCTCCTCAAATGGAAGGAGCTCAAGCACCTGCTGGAGACACAGCAGACACATAGGATCGGCAAGTGCTTGGTAAGGACAAGCCCCAGGGCGCAGGCTGGGTGAGAGTTGCCCTGCACCCAAAGCCCTCACCAGCCCTGCTGCAGCCCAGAGCCCACAGCCTGGAGCTGCCCCCTTGTCCCTGTCCTCAAGGACAGAGCCCCAAGGGCCTTTCCCTGCCCTGCACCCAGCGGGAAGGAGGGCTCTCGGTAATGATGAGTGCTGGCAGGAGGGACTGCCCCAGCCAGCTGTGGGGTTGTGTGACATGCCCATCCCCTTGTCCTCTCTCCAGCTGGTGAAGAACAGGAGCAGGGCCAAAGAGTATCTGCATCAGAGCTTGCCATACCTCAAGGACCCTCAGGCCCCCGTACGAGCGGCGGCTGTTGGGTTCATTGGTGAGCCCCAGCCCCTGGAGTCCCCCTTTGGGCAGCCTGGCCCCTGTTCCTGCTGCTGCACTGCCCTGCTGTGCTGTGTGCGGGGCCTCAGCCCTCCCTGTGCCACCACTGCCCATGTCGGTGGGCTTGGTGGCCATCGGGCTCGGTTCCATCTCCCTGGACTAGTGCTGGTTCCTGGGGTCACCCTGCTAAGGGAGAAGGCAGGGTCAGGCTGCTGGAAGCACGCTAGGGAGCAGGGGCTGATGGCGCTTTGTGCCTAGGGCTGGCTGCACTGCACCTGAGAAGCATGGAGAAGCTGGATGAGATCTGCAGTGGTGAGCGGGGAGCGTGGGTGGGAGGGGAGGTCTGGGGGTCTCTGCAGACACGGGAGTTCATCTCTGTTCTGTTTCTTTTGGCCACAGCCCTTCAGCCCCTGCACACAGACAGTGATGCCTCTGTCTCTAGCCTGGCAGTTCAGATGACCCACAACCTGAGGAGTCCAGGAGTTCGGCAAAAACTGGGGCACATCCTATGAGCATTGTGCTGCTGGTGCCCAGAACCAGAAGGAAGGTAGCTGTGATTTCATAAAGCTGGAACAATAGGACCAAACCAATGGTGTCCTTCAGGTGTGCAGCATCCTGAGCAGACTGTCCTTCCTGGCCTGTCCCACTGCCTGTGGGATGACTTTCCCCTCAGAACACGCTGGCCCCAGGCTTGTTTGAGAAATGGAACCTTCTCTGAGGCTGCCCCCAGGAGAAGCTGCATTTGTCCCCCCCTGAGAAAGTCCCTCCACCATGCAATGAGGATAGGGCACAGAAAGAATGGCCCCAGCTCCTGCGTCCCCATAGGTCTCCAGGCATTCTCTGAGGCATTTTCTGTTGCATTGCCACCTCCCTTCACCATGATGTATTTGGAAGGGTTTCCAAGCAGAGTACCATGATCTTAAGGGGACCAGAGGGAAACCTCAGGGGTCCTAGAGGGACTGCTTAACAAACAGAGAGTCTGTCACTGCCACCACAACACACCAATATTCGCTGGTCACAGCGCAGAATATGATAGCTGTGCTTTGCCTGGGCAAAGTAAGGGAAGAAAACAAAGAATATCACCAGTCCTTAGATCCCAGTGGCTGGTCTGGAGCTGGGGTTGCGAGACAATGAGAAAGAGAGGAGAGTAAGGGGCCCGATCCACTCCCTTTCATAATTAACTTGGTGCCCGCCTCTAATGTAAAACATAAATTTTGCATACTTTATTCCTGCAGGCACAACCAGCCCTTCTGCAGGAAGTGAGCAGGGGGCTGGACTGAGCACAAGTCTCAAGGCAGAGTGAGAATTTGGCTCAGAGCAGCTCTGCCCCACCTCTGGGGGGCCCTCTCCTCTGATCACACCTTTCCTGTATCAATACTCAGAATGTCTGAGGCAAAATATACTTAGGTCCGGGCCATGCCTGCTCCCAATAGAGGCAGGGAACAGCTCCCGTTGGAAGCCAAGAGCCATGAGGGATAGCATGGGACACATGCTGCTGTCCCCAGTGCTGCCCCTGCCCACCCAGGGCAGTTGTGTTGCTTGTTCCCCCCAGAGAGGGAAATCTTTCTACCATCTCAGTTTTAATATCTGGAACAAGCAGGGCTTGGGTGCATGCCAGTGGGAAGTACTAGACTTAGGCATTTACCTGAACTGCAATTATTTTTAGAATCAGTGGTAAGACTTGAATATCACTTACAAAAGGTGTAATAGTTCAGTAAAGTACTGTGAGATTAAAAATTAAAAAAAAAAAAAGAAAAGAACTCTCAGTAACCAAATGGTTTCTGTGACTGAATAAGCTTAGGAAAAAAATATTACCCCTCATCTGTTCCTTTATTGTTTTAACAATGTGCCAAATATTAAGGTTTTGGGGGTTTTGTTTTGGTTTGGTCTTTTTTTTCTTTTTTTTTTTTAATATTTAATAAGATGAGCTTGAAAATATATTATGTAAAAACATGTTAGCATAATTTTCTTCATGAATTATTTTTGTGCTTGCCTATCTAATTTTTGATCATTTACTAAAAATAACGTCATTGAATACACTCCTTAAATTGTAGGTTAAAAGAAGGAATTGAGTTACAATTTTCCCCAGTGTTTAGGAACTGTAAATCTCGTCAGGAATGTGAGTAGCCAATTCAACAGGCAGCAAGACTAGACATTCCTGTCCACAGGAGAAAGTTACACGGAACCTTTTATGAACACAGAGGATGAGTGTCTGATTTTGAAAGTTGCTGAGATATATGAGTTCTTTGTCTGAGTCTGGGAAAAGAAACAGGCAAGTTCAAAATCTTAATTTTGCTTTTGATCCATTACCTTTACTGAACAGTGTTTTTTTCTATTTACAGAGATACAGATGAAGATTGAATTTAACAAATTTCTAGCACCTAAAAAATGCAAAGCATAACAGAAAATGGTTTCAGGTAAAATGTGATTTCAGGTTTCTTGGTCTGTGATGTGGTGATTTTCAATGCCTGCTTTTTCTGTCTAGTGGTTTGTCACTTGGCAAATGCACACAGAAATCTCAATGAAAATCCCTTTAGTTACAGTATATACAAACAAGTTCAGGTTAAACTAAATCACTAGCATTCATTTAATGACATAAATAACAGAATAATTGAGGTAGGAAGGGATCTCTGGAGATCATCTCATCCAATCCCCCAAACTGGATACCATTGAAAAGGGCCTGGCTCTCTCTTCTTTGCACCTTCCCTTCAGGTATTTAAATACAATGGTGAGATCCCACCTTGAGTGTTCTCTTCTCCTGTTTGAATGGTCCCAGCTCTCCCAAAGTCTCCTCATATGTAAGATGCTCCACTCCCTCCATCATTGTCTCTGCTTTTTATGGAACTCTCTCTAGTACCTCCATGTTTCTCTTGTATTGAGGAGTGCAGGACTGGACACTAGACATGATAACTTTCAATGACTTATGAGATAAAAACAGAAAATATTTGATGATATATTTTAAAAAGAAATTTTAATATGATTTCAGTGGAAACTAGATTTATGTGAATGACCAGCTCTTCCCCTAGATGGCTATAGGAACCCAGCAATTCCTGCATGTTATTTCTCCTCATGTGCCTTATCTCACACTTTAGCAACACTGATTTATAAAAGCTCTGGTATGTTCTGATCTCTAAAAATAACCCCTGAAATGTCAAAAAATATCTCTAATTCTTTTTGCTCTAAATAGTTTTGTGTCATAGACATTTTGCCTCATCACTGTAAATCTGCAAAATCAGTCTTCCTTTAAGGACTTTGGGATTCCTTTCTGCTGTTTCGTTAAGTTGCAAGTGACTTTCTCTTTGCTTGGCAGGTTTGTTAACTGAAGCTCTATTTTGCCTCTTATTTGATTGTCACTTATTTTAATGTCCTTCTGAAGTGTAAGAGGGGTGGCCTTGTTTTCCTCTTAAAAGGTTGGGAGGAAGAAAGGAGTTGTCTCTTGTTGGAAGCACTGATTCATTGAACCACTTCCAGTTTTAATTTTGAAATAAGGTATTATGGGTCTTGGAGACATGTTTAAAATTATGTACATGGTTAAGTGCTTCATTGCCTTTGAGCGTGAATGAATACAGATCAACACAGTGATGAAAACAGGCAACTTTAATAATACAGTGGTTCTCTGAAATAATTTTCTTTATAAGTGTAGCAAAATTTACTATAGCAAATTATTTCAGGCGCAGTTGCTTAAAATTCTGAAATGGCAGCAACTTAATCAACTTCCCCGTTACCTTGATAGGTCAGAAAGTCACAGAGTTTGTTACAGCTTTAAGCAGTGACTTTCTGTCTCGGTTTTTGTTCCAGGCTGATAACACTTTTGACCTGTAACTATTTAGTAACAGGTTACTCTTTTAGGCTAGAGGTCCTTAAAACCAACAGTTTACAGCTCTCTGTAGCAGTTACATGATTTGTACAATCTCTTCTTAATTTTTTTTTTCATTTGGCATGTATGTCCTAACAAGAGATACATATGTGTATATCTACATTTTATGTATGCACATATATATATATGCATATGCTTTTGTAATACATGAGGAGCATATGCTTACCCAAGTAGGCCACCCAAGTTAGCAGTGTGTAGTAATCTGCACTATGTCTCAGGTGTGTGTGTCACAGAAGTAACTTTTGAGGTACAGTTTTGCCTTGCAGATTATCAATCTGTCTGGGTACTCTCCCTTGGGACATGAAAATATTTCCATTTCATTTCCATTAATTTTAAATGGGCTGTTTGGTAGAAGGCTATTTAAATCAGGCTGTTAAACTCAGCACTTTGCATTGATGTGGGAACTGCTGAAATGAAAGTTGAAGGAGCCACTCTGGGGTGAGCAGAGGGGGGTCCAGTGCAGCGGCTCTGGTGGAAAGTACGGCTGAATTAAATTTTGTTTTAACTGTCCACTCCCAGACTCTTAATTGCCTAGGGAGTGGAGAGTTAAGCAAAAAATCAATACTGAGGCAGCAGTACTGGAATCACTTCTTAGAGGAGACAAGGCTTTGTTGCAGCAGTTTTGTTTCATGAATCGTTTTCAGTCTCTGACTGTGGTTTCCAGTGAAAGCAGTTCTTTAGTAGTCCCACCAGCTTCAACTGGATTGATCAAAAATGATCTGACTATTCCCAGGTGCAAATCTCAGCGAGTCTGCTCACATGCTGGTAGTTCATCAGCTTTCCTATATGCTGTCATTCCTTTGCCAGTGTCTAGAAAACCAAGATTTATTGCTGTATCTAGCTCCCACTACAGTGGAAGGATAGGAGTCTGCCCCACACAGGTGGCTGTGCAGGCAGGTCCACCTTTAATTAGAGGTGATTACAGAACAGTAGAATGAGTTATTTGCATCTTTTTTTCTCCTCTATTTTGCTTGTTCTAGCTGGAAGTTAGAAGAATAAACACATTTGCCCACCTCTTCACATGCAAAATATGTGTTACTTTTGTTCTTTTCAGTCACATAAGGTGACTAATTTACCGTCACACCATAAACATTAGCTTAATAAATGAACATGACCAGCTTGCCATATGACATGGAAATAGACGCCCATAAGAATGAAAGATCAGTCCAAAATGATATAGCCTAAATACACTTCAGGAAGTCTTTTTTGTAAGATTCTGTCACTCGGATATATTATGGAAAAGCCACACTCTCTTCTACACTTAATTTTGAGGATAATATTCAGAACAGAGATATAAAAAGGCTTATAATTAGTAAATTATATTAAAAAGGGAGAGGGGAATTTTTATTATACCTTTGTACTGAAGTCAGAGGTAATTTTGCAATTACTGGCAAAAAGCGATTGGTCACATATGGATCGATAATTCCACATATAGTAACAATTTCTTTTAGCACTTGCCATTCATAGCTACACTTCTGTGTGTATTTTCTGTCTTCCTTGGTTGTCCCTTCCCTGGTATAATGGTTTTTCACAGGAGTTTTGGCTACTGTTGTGTGCTGATCTTTGTGCTCCAGCCATGCCTATGGCAAGTTTCAAAATGGTGAGAAATACCTGCTTCCAAAATGCAAATGTGTCTGACTCTTAGCTCCTCTGTTCAGATCTTGCCTCTTTAGCCATCCCTCACCTCAGCATGGTCTGGGATTTAACTGGTATATATGATTTCTTTATTTTTCGTTACTGTTTTTTGTAGGAAGAAAACATAAAAACCTCTATCAGAGGTGTATTGCCTATATCCCACTGAATAGCTGGAATGACAAAGGACGTTTAAGATTCCTAGAATGCTGTTAATCCAGCATTACTTCAAATATAAAATATTCCGCTAACTTTTCGGACATGTTTTTCAGATACATGTGTATATATGCCTATACGTATGTAGACAGGCGAAGAGTTTTCCGTTCCCGGGGGGCGGCGGGACGGGCGCGGGCGCTGTCCCTGGTGCTGAATCCAGGCGCGGGATGAAGAGCTGGGTCCCCCCCAAAGGGTGCGAGGCCACACGCGATTCCTGCAACCTTTCCTTCATGGGGTGTGACGCTGGTGTCCTCACGGCTGATAGCAGTCTGACGTACTAGCACATGCCAGGGCTGCTGTGAGAAGTCCTCGCCCTTGCTTCCGTGTTTTTTACTGGACAATTTGTCTCTTGGAATGGATGTGGCAATTCCTTTCGTCATGCGTGAGAAGAATAAAGAGGGGTATCCAGAGAAGAAATGGGAGATATGCTGGAGCATGCAAGCCACATCTTTAGAACTTTGTGTCCTCCGATAACCTGATGATAGAAACAAAACTTGAACCAAAATAGCCTGTTCCTTAGCAGATAAAAACTAGTTTCACCGAATTTGCCTTTTGTTTCTCACTCAGACTCTGATTAGTCAGATTGTGAGTCACAGCTATTCATGCAAAGATAATAGTCTTTCATCTACAATGAAGCAATTTTGCACACCAAAGCATTTTCTGTGAGACATACTAGTCATACCCTTTACGCAGTAGTATTTCTTAATAGTAGTTTGTTCCAACTCTGTGCTTGAATAAGCAGAACATTTCAGTACCTAGAGTACTGATTTGAAGACAGCAGAATTTCAGAGCCATTCAGCCATTTCCAGCCATTCAGTATGGAAAGCATTTTTAAACTTGGCCCCTTATACTAGTGTCTAACTGACATGTGAGTTATTTCTTTTTAAAACACCCCAAACAACAAAACCAGAAACAAACCAACCTATTTTCACTCTTCCAGAGGGAAAAAACCAACACCCTGAAACTCGATTCTTTGTGACACTTCATTTGATGTCTTAATCCTGCCTATAGGAATCATATGACAGGAGAAAGAAAAATTATATTTGGTATTGTAATTTGTGTCTTGTATAAAATAACTCCTTGTTCCGTAGACTTTTGTCTTTCCTGCATCATCCTGTGTCATCTATTTTTGTTGATTATCCTAGGTCTTATTCAATTACCAAATTGCACAATAACTGTCTTGACAGAAAAAACAATAGTGTGAAGATAATAATGGAGAGGATGAGTAAATGGGGTAATTTCAGACATTGCTCTGAGTCTGATGACTTCCACAGAGAAAATTCCAAAATAGAATGAATATACAGTATTATCAGTACCTTTGCATGAAAATGCTGCAAAGTAATATATGCATGGATAGATATTCCTCTCCACTCCATATTAATGATATTGCTGAACTTTCTGTATTTTCTCTTTGCAGTTAGGCATTGTGGTTTTGATTTTTATCATATCCTATTCAGGGTGTAAAAAAGTCAAGGGTTAAGCTAGTGAGCAATGCAAAGTGGTAAGATGAGTCAATGGCACCAGCTCGTTCTGTGTTCAAAGATTCCTCTCCCCAGGTTTCTTTTACACATAAGGACAGTCAGGACAGTTGATATAAATGACAAATGTGAATTTAAAGTAAGTACAGAACACTAAATTAAAGAATCCTTATTCTGATAAAAATAATCTACACATGCAGAATGTAGATTAACTAGAAAGTAAGGCTTTGAAAGCCGCAATAGACCAACTGTCCCAAGTTGCATGATATACCTGGCAAATCCTGAAACAATTTTTCTCTTTTACCCATATATTAGGTGAATACTTCCCCTGAGAAATCTGGGGAAGGATACAAATAAATGCATTACAAAGGCAGAGTCACTAAGATTGAACAAGCCTGGTGTTGGAGATTTAGATTGGGAGTAATTGGAGGGATTGTAGAAGGCAGGTTGAATGGAGAAGTTAGTGGGAATGGGAAAGTTGGGCAAAGTTTGGGCAAAGAAACTTGGTGCAAAGAAACAAGGAACCAATATGAAAACTCAAAAGCAGTCTTAATAGTTGAGGAATCTAGAACTACAAAAAGATGACAAAGAGAAATAAGGACAAGGGTACAATAGAGACTGGTGAACTAAACTGGTTCTTATTGAATGGATAAATAAATCTGTATCTTTACCAAAAGGTAATTTCTGAGGATTGCTATTTTACAGACAAAATACCATGTTGCTCTTCCCTTCAGGGCTGATTCACGAAGAAAATGCCAGCTTTGTTACTGTGACGTTTTTACTGTTAAGGCCATGTAATGAAGATGTGATTTTATGTCTGCATTTTTCTCTTTTGTCACACGTATGCCCATTAAGAAATCAAGCAAAACTTTGGAAAAAGAGAAAAGTTATCATTAGATTATGATGTATATGATTCTCGATTGAAGTTTTTTGCTTCTTCCAGTCTTGATGATAATGAGTCACTCAGAACTCATTAAAAAAAAACCTTTCTGTTTCATTTACTAGATGAGCACCAGGAGACCTCTGCGTGACCATGTAAGCTGAAATGCAATGGTAAAATTACAAAAATAATATTTTAAACATTCTGGATGAGCAGCCAAAAGGAATGATTTTTAACCTCTGCTTCATAACCAATCTGTAAGATCTCTTGTCTCATTAACCCTCTGTTTACACAGATCTTACAAAAATAAATTATTTATTAAACCCTTAAGCTATTTAAAACACAAATACTTTGGAAAGCTTGGTGAGCAAATTCTTAGAAGGATTAAAATAATATGCAACAAGTAAGGATCATACATCAAATGATAGCAGGCAGAATATATACTGATAACAAAATAACATGACAATCTGTTATATATTATAAATAAAATCAGGTTGGCATGGAAAGAAATACCACCAACCCATTATAATGAAATTAAAGACTAACAGAATGTGTAGATTCAAAGGAACTAAATTAATGGTCCATAAGTAACCTTAATTCTGTTATTTCTTGATGCTGACATGCTCAGCTTTGCACCCGAAGAGGTTCTTTTAGTTTGGTTTTTTTTGTTGTCTGTGTGTGTGACATATATATTTTCATCAAACCTGTCTTTCCCCATGTTTGCACAATGCAAATACCATGGAAAACACTTAAAATGTTTCCTTGCTACCAACAATTTCAAATCCTTGCAGATTAAGCCGACTGGCACAGTTAACAAGATTTCTATATGACATCCAACATGCTAGCTCAGTGGACCAAAGCTTTGTCTGGTTCACAGACACAGCTGTCCTCTTTCCCTTTTCTTGACATCGAGGTCTGAACTGTGGGAACTTTTGCCCCAGAACTTTACACTTCCAGTATCTCAACCAACCAAATGAATTCTGCACTACAGATACTGCCATGAATTTTCCATTTTACTCCATCTGCAGGAAATGCCTTAAGAATTGAGGTCATACAGCTTTTATAACACCAATCTTTCTCATGACATGAAAACAAAACCACCCAGAATCATTAAGCCACAGCCAATTCCACGTATTATGTGTACAGAGTTCTAAAAATTAACAAGATTCAAGGACTGAAAGTGTCTGCTGAGCAGATTATTGGTAGACAGGAGTAGAGTAGGCAATGAGTGATGAAAGTGAAAGTAAAACTAGAAAATTCCAATCTGTGGAATTGAACTCTGAATAGCAGCACACGACATAGCAGTTTCTGTGTGTCAGGTGTTGCAAGGTTACCTTGGTTTGAAACCCTCTTATAGAGAGGCTAAACAGATGGTGACCCTCTGTTGCACTGGTAACATTTCCATTTTTTCTGCCCTGGGGTAAAAGAATTAGTCATTAAACTTCTAATAGCTGATTTGCAACCTCTTGTGATGTACTATGATGGGATTATTTTTGACGTAATCATCTACAGGAAAATTTTGAGACCTCATTCGGTGTGCACTGTCATGGTGCTGAGCACTAGGGAAACATAAAAACAGGCAGACAGCCCTGCCCTGAAGAACTTTTTGCCTAAAATAGGTTTTTTCATTTTCTGTTTTTTAAAACTGAGTTCCTTCATCAATTTTGCCTCTGGGATGGATGGCTGAGAAGAGATAAAACAGGAAAGAAGCATACAAAATAAACTCAATAAACAATGGGTTTCCTAGTCTCATGACTGGAAAACCTGGTCTCTTGGACAGTTTCCAAGCTAGGAAGGAGGCTGTTGCTTCCATTATACCACGTATCTCATCTGTTGTGAAGCTGCGTTGTTTCTCTCCCTACAAGGTGCTATAAGGGCTGTTGGATGTCTTGCTGAGCATGCCCACTGTTATATACTGATGGCCTTGTGCTCCAGAGGGGATGATGTCATGTGGAAAAGCAGGAGAAACTCTGTCCTTTCTGAAAAAGTAGTTTTGCTTTGTCTGCCTTTTGCATATGTTTGTTGCTAAGGGTAATAAGGGTAAGTTTCAGAGAGCAGCATTTATTATTTATCGAATAAATACAATAAATCAGAAGGTCTACAAAGCACCTTGGGATTCAGACCCAGATGGGCCTGAGACAGAGAGCACAAAACCATGTTTTGAAAGTGCCATCTAGTGGCTCCATGCGAGGGTTTGGTTTTTTTGGTGTCAGAACATGAAGTTCATCTCCCGAAAATCTGGGATCAATTTGGGATCAGACCAATGCTGGTTTCAGAGTCAGAGTGGTCAGTGGTAGGACCTCGGTAGCTATTTGCAGCCTCAATGAGAAGTGCAAATGCTGGCTCAGCTAGAAGACATAGAAACATGTGCAAATGTCCCAGGAATGGAGATGTGAATCTCACTTCTCCACCTGGATGTGGAGATTTCCATGGAAAATGGAAGTGTGTGTGGAGATATAAAAATAAAAGGCACATAGAAATAACTGAGATTTATTCTTCGGTTGGCAGATCATCAGTTTTTTCCAGGAAGACAACAGCCCCTAAATCCCCAACTTAAGGTGCTTAGTAATAGAGATTCCTTTCTGAATTTTTATTATTAAATACCTCAAAATTTGACTGCAGACCTATAAGGGTTTCCAGAGACAGAATGAAAATTACTGATGTGTGTTATTTCCTTAGAAATATAGGGACAAAATAACTGGGTCAAACTGGATGGAACAGATTTTTAGCAAACCAGTGGCAGTTTTGTTTGGATGGAGTGCATGGCTTTGTGACTAGAAAACTGTAGAATGGAAACCAATCTTTGTTTTCAACCAGATTTTGCTGGTGAAAAGCCAAAAGCTTGAAACTGAATTAATTGTTTCCCAAGAGTCACTGAATTCTATATGAGCTCTTAGTAGCTTTATTACTGTAAAGTTTGGAGTCCTTAGTTTGGCATTAGTTCCTTGTAGAAATCATCTCTTTAATTTCTGATCCTTTTCTGCTACTGCCAAAGGTGTTGTAAGCCAATATAAATCGATGTATGATTTCATCTTTTACAGTTTCAGAAGACCAGAAATCATTCTCAGAAGTTATGATTTTAATTCACTTGCCACTAATTTAAGCCTCAAATTTTCTTTTGAGTTTTTCTCTTGTGGGTGGACCAAATGGACTATTTGTTCCTAGTTCCATTTACACACATCTATCAGAATGAGTGACGCTCTGCAGAAAGATAAAACCTCTGCAAGAAGTAACTAGATAAGCAGAATTTTTATATTCATGTATAATTTAAGGACAATGTATAACTGTCTTGGAACTGGTCCTCAATTATATTTTATTCAATAGCAAGAGGGTTTTTCTGCAGTTCAACTTTCATGTGGCACTGGTAGTTGAATATATGATGAAATACGTGATTCACAGAAATACCTTGTTTAGCTCCAGCTGTGCTCTTAAAACTTGCCATTTCCATGTGCTTCATACAAATATTTAGTTAGACATACATTGTGTGGGGTTTTTTTCTGACTATATACCCTTTCCTGAACTGGGGTCAGAGTAGCAATGATCACACAATACATAAAAATAGGTATTCATGTTGTTGCTGCTATATCTGTTTGTAATAGTTTAGGAGACACTAAGGCACCATAGTGTTGAGGCCTAGACATACTTCTTTATCTTCTAAGACCCAAATAAATGATATAGCATATGACAAAAATCCAAAAAGAAAGGAAAAGTACCCACAAAGAACCATCCAGACAGAAATCAAAAAGTCCCAAGGAAATAAGTCTGTTGAGTTAATTCAAGATTACACATTCCTGATCTTTGCAGTTGAAATTAGTTACATCTGGAACATTAGGAGGGAACACCAATTTCTTGGTTTTGATAGATATTTTGATATTAAACCAAATTATGTCCTCTGAAATGAGGAATATGTAAGTGATAAGGAGCCATAAGGCTAGGAAGAATGGCTGTGTTTTTCCTAATTCTACTGATGCATAAAATTATGCTAAAAAATTGATGTTTTCCTGCCTCTCCCACACAAATATTTGGGATATTTGTTCTCTAATCAAAAGCATTATCAAATGAAAGAAACTCTTCCGAGAAAGCATTTTCAAAAAGCAAAGTCTTTTTCTGTAAAGCTTGAAAAAAATAATCCTTTACCTCACCACAGACCATTTACAAAAGCAAACTGCAGATGCTTCCTCAAGTTCTAGTCATATGACCCTTAATTTAAAATGTGTTTCTTTTTAAAACGTGGCCTATAAACATGCTTGGGGGGAGCTCAACAGAGTCATTTAGGAAACAGAAACTTGAGACATGTGGTTGGAATATGGTGAAGAGAAAAATAGAATGTATTGCATTAAGGACATTGAAAGTCATTTCAAATACAATTTTCTAATGATTTTCTCTTCTAATGGGGCCCTGGAGAGACAAGGGATAAAGGCAACAAGGTACATGGCCAGCAAGATAATAGGCCTTGAAGTTTGTCATTTACTATTTGTACTTAGCTTTTAAGTCTGTAAAACAAATCCTTCTGAGGTAAAGCACTCAAGCAAACAACTGTCAAACTGTTTGTCTGGTGTTCTGATCTTCAGGGTGACCAAGGAAATGGTGCTTTGCCTGCACAGATTCTTCTGCCTATAGATGATCTATTAATGAACTGATAGAGCTTGTTATACTAGTTAGTGTATTTGACAAAGGAAAAAAAAATCAGTTTAAAATCTTATACTGAGCTATTGCAGTCTGAGTCCCTGTTAATTGTTGCATTAATTGTCAGTCTCAGCAGAGGGTGGACAAGAGAGATGATAAGAGAGGATGTCAGAGTTTAATCTCTTGTTGCTGAAGAACTTCTGTTGAGGCCTCTGCCACCGCCTCTGCAGTCTCGACCGTACTCCTTACTGCCAGCATACCCTCACAGACAAGTAAGAGAAGGAAATTGGTGTACTGCAAAATTGTAAAATTATTTTGTCTTTAGGTTTCTGCATGGTTCATAGTAAAAGTCTGGTAGAGGAAGAGAAGTCTTAGATCAAGCTGATATTTAAAACTCAAATAAGGCCCAGTAATTGCTCGTTCCTTTTCTATAGCTGTGGTATGTTTGTGCCTTCTGTCTGGTAACAGATGTACCCAGCCTCTACTGGAGCTGGGAGGACTTCTCCTTAGCCATGGTGTGGTGAGAGGACAGGTTGCTTCGGGAGGGAGACAATGCCTTGGTGGACTATGTGATAAAGGAGTGACTGGCAGGCCTTGCCAGACAATGTAAAGCACTCTCAGGCACTGCCTGCCTGCTCTGCATCCACAAAGTGGGAGAGGGACCTCTGGGCAAAATTCACACCCTTTCCCAACTCACCTATTCCCAAAGAGAAGGTATCTGAGGAGCAAACTCCGATTTCCTCCTTATTAGCTTCTGTCTCCCTTATTTTTTTAGAAAAACTTTTTTTAGAAAAAGTTGTTTTCAGTGTTTCTATTCCAGAAATTGTTCACAGTCTTTTAAAATACCACATGACTGTACACATCTTTCTTAAATCACTTCCACGAAGTCCAGGTATTACTCCAAGTTAGACATGCAGCTGCCTTCTTGCTTTCACAGCTCTGCTCTGGGTCATGGCCAAGCCCCCTGCAAATAAATTGGAGGTTTTTTACAGGCAGTAAAGCGAGGCTACTGTAGCCACCTCTGTTACTCATCAGCTAATTTACTGGAAACCTGGAGACTTGTGTGACTGGCCAAATATTCTTTCTGGAGAAACACAACATTCCCTGACAGAAAATACTTTAAAAGGCAGTGCAGTTTGTCAAATGATGTATCCAGATTGATAGCTGAGTGAAGAATAGTCTTTTTATTGATTGTTTTTCTAGAAGACTACAAATTCTGCTAAAAAGTTAAAGGCCATAGGTGTATATGAAAAGGCACCAACTATTTAGTCATTCTGAAGCTTAGCACTCTGGATGAAATTTTGGCTTGTGAAACCAAGACTATCTTTCCTTCTTTCATCCTTTTGTTTTGTTTATAGGAGAATGTAGAATCAATAAAAGTTCAACAATAGTTCAATAAACTTCAGGAGGTGAAAGTAAATCTAACAAATTGGATATAAGGAGTTCTGGAGGATTCCTCTCTAAAACTTTCCTCATATGTTGACAGAGTAGAAAGGCAGAGACTGATTGCAACAAGTATTTGGTGCATTAAGAACTAAAAATGTACTTGGGTTAAAAATAAGAAAAGTACGTGTTTTACAGCAGATATAAGTATGGTACCTGGAAGTGGTGTTTAAAATCTATCCCAGACTTTCTGCAGAGTGCTTATAGATTGCAGACCTTCTAAGGAAGAGCAAACAGGAAACCACATTTTAAAAATGATAGCTGAACATATGGACATTTTCACATGCATGATGCGAAGCAAGGAGCGTGTGTTACTGAGGCAGTGCTATAGATGATTCTGAGTCACAATGGACCTGTGTCAGACCCCAAAGCACTATTCTAGTCTAAACTGTAGTAAAGTGTTCGTCTCAGGCAAGAGCTGGGTTGCAAAACTGGGGGAGCCACTTTACAATGGTGTTCAGATACGAGTGTTTTAACCTACAATGTTTATTACTTGGAAGTGTTTCTTTTGTCTAGTAAGAGGTTATGGAGAAAAAGCAAAGAGGAATACTCCCAAATGGCCAGAAGACAGCCATCAACCAGCAAAAGCTTGAGATTTCCTAGAGGAAACTGCTCAAAGTACTAACTTCGAAAACTTCTGCACCACTTAAGAGCAAAGTTGGCTTTGCTCATATGAGCTGAGACTAGCAGCATTCAAAAGTAAAGGGGATGTCTTTGGAGTGAAAACGACTTTCAACAGGTCTCTCTTAAGAAGGAGAGGAATTTGGAAAAATCAAGCTAGGAATATCTGTAGAAGGCATAAAAGATCCCCTTGCAGAGACATGCTATTATGTGATGTCTGCAGCTGCGGACACACTCCTGCTGGGCTGTCTGATTCGTAGGTTATCTGCCTAAGCTATAAGGCCAGGACGATAAAAGCACTAAACCCCGAGCAGCAGGATCCTGTGCAGACGGCTCAGCCTCCAGGTTATCCAAATGGATAATTCAGCCACAGCACTGCCTCTATGAAGGCACACAGAAAACAGCAGCACGAGTTTAGCATGAGGTGGCCTGAGACATTTCCATAGGGCTGCGCCTTTGTGTTTGCTGAACCTATTGTCCCTGGATTAGTGGGTATAGCAGCTATGGCTGCTGTGAGGGAATGCACAGGCTGCCTGATATATGTACTTGATAGAAATTTCAGAAAAAACCAAAACAACGGTCTAGACTGCTGTTTGCAATTGTTGCCAGTGCTGTGTGTGTATGAGGCTGGGCTGCTGTGCTATTCAGTCCCTGAGATGCTGTTATCAAAAGTTGTGCCTCCTCACTTTTTCATATTTCATGAGCTGGGCAAGTGGATCAGCTCCATGACCAACTGTGCTGCTAAAGCCCAGAGGGTACCACCATTACACAGAATCAATTAAGTTGGAAAAGACTTCTGAGATCCTCAATTCAGCCTGTGACACAACACCACATTGTCAACTAGACCATGCCGCTTAATGCCATGTCCAGCCTTTCCTTAAACATCTCCAGGGATGGTGACTCCACCACCTCACTGGGCATCCCATTCCGATGTCTAACCACACTTACTGTGAAGAAATTCTTCCTAATGTCTGATCTAAACCTCCCCTGGCGCTTAAGACTGTGTCCTCTTGTCCTGTCGTTGGTTGCCTGGGAGAAGAGACCGACCCCCACCTGGCTACGCCCTCCTTTCAGGCAATCATAGAGAGTGATAAGGCCACCCTTGAGCCTCCTTTTCTCCAGACTGAACAACCCCAGCTCCCTCAGCCGCTCCTCATAAGACTTGTCCTCCAGACCCTTCCCCATCTTCATTTCCCAGCTGCATCTTATTATCTACTCAATCGCACAGTTTATTGCATCTGCTGCTCCACCCTGCATGTGCCGAGGTGTGTCCTAAAGATTGGTGTGTCTAGGTAAATATATGTATTTTTTTTATCATGTCAGAGACGTCTCTGTCCGTCAGAGACGCCAGCAACAACCCTACCGCCAGGGGCGGGCAGGGACATGGTGGGCCGTGCGCGGTGGTTGCTGAGCCCGGTCCCGCTCCCGCTCCCGCTCCCGCTCCCGCTCCGGTCCGTGCCGCGGCAGCCTCCGCGCCGGGGGCTCCTGGCGCCCGGCAGAGAGCGCTGATGCTGCTGCTGCGGCGGCGGCCGGCGCCGACTCTACAAGCGTGTGTTTGCACACACTCCACTTTCCCTGTTGCTCTGTCTTTTTCCCGTTCAGCTCCTGAGTTTTCTTCTATTTAACGGGGTACAGCGCTGGCGAGAACTCCTCCCCGTCTGCCCAGCGCTGGGCGGGAGGGCAAGGGCAGACTGGGACCTGATGCGGGTCTTTCCGGCCGCCCCCATCCTCCCGCAGGGAAAGGCTTTACAATTCCTCCCACCTGGCAGCTGTCTCCAAAGAAATAAAACAAATACGTCAGTTTTAATTTTTTTTAAGGAATTTTCTACCAAGCATCTGATTAGTAAGCCATCATCGCGATTGCCGCCGTCCCATCTCCTCTGGATCCCGTTTTTTGTGATGGCTGCTGTCCCGCGTGGAAGCGTTTGGTGGGACAGAGGTGGCAAAAAAGTTTTGAGCTGCTCCACACCTCACCGGGTTTCGTACGGCGCTCCCTCTACTCCCCCTGTAGTTTTCCCGACCGCCGCCTATAGCTTATAAGCATAAAGTATGCCCTTCGTGCCGTTTGGGGTTGCTGTAGGCTGTCACAAGTGTGTTTTATGGAGGCTGATTTTAATTTTGCCACCCAGGAGAGTAATAGTCCCAAGGAAATGAAGCATCTTTCTGCTATTGTTATATATCTGAAGGAAAAATCCTGGCACATAATTGGCTAAAAAATAGTAGTGTGATGAGTCAATAAATTTCTATTGTGTAGCTTTCTCTGAGTGAACAATGCTATGTTCTGGGGTAGTGTTAAACAATTAGTTCACATATCATGCAAATAAGCACATCCTAGATGGATACATCTGGGGGTAGTAGAAATTATTCATCTCTGGCCAATCAGACAGCAGTTTTTATTTATTTCAGTGTTTAACAGCATACCTCTCTGAGCTCTGGGAGACCTTGTGAGCAATTGAAAATACAATAACTTTACAAGGAGAGCCAGCAGTTTTTCCTCACTCTCGATCCAGAATAATATATGACAAAATACCCTGTTCCCACAACGATTATCCTTTCTATCCCCAAGTGTTTAAATAGATAGCTGGGCAGGATTGACAGACCTCTTTACAGTGTATGTCCTGCCATTGGGGCTCCCTACCCTTCTCTAGTGGAAGAGTTTTTGGCATTAACGCTTCTACCAGCACAAGGCAGAGAGAGAGATGAGTCTGTCCAGGAGTCCATCAGAAATGAGCAATAAGGACAGAGCCCTAGTTTGTATAAATGCAACTGGCTGTGTTGAGGAAAGTGGGACAAAACAGAATGCAAATCAGCCATATTGTTTCTTTTGAATGTCAGCCATCATCTCCTTCTGTAGTTTTGTTTAAAGGCAAAATATTTTATCTTCAATTATATGCAGTGAAAACATTTACAAGGAATATACCTTCACCGTTGAATGGTACTCACCATTATGCTTGAGTTGTTTGGAGTAGTTCTGTGTAAATTCCTGCAGTTATTTTTATTGTTTAGTGTTACAATAGTGCCTAGAAATCTGAACTGTGTTTGCTAGATGCTGTTCAAACATGTACTAAGGGACAATCCCTTCCCAGAAGGTTTGCAGGCTAGCTCTTTACTGAGAATAGAATTTAATTCCTGGATTTCATTTCTTGGTACATTTGAGTTCTTGAATCTCAAGAAAACTTAATTTTTCTCTGTTCTCATTTAATCCCAGTTATTGCCTAATTAGAAGTTAATGTTTTTTGAAGGGGGACTACCAAGAGAGTTTTCAAGCGATGTGAAGCATGCAGCATTTTGAGCTAAGTCTCTACAGATGGTGCATGCCTACAGACCCCACTAGATCTCTCTAAGGCATTAAGGAAAAGTTTAATATTTTTCATTTTGTGCAGGGAGATTAGTAGTCCCCAGCTGTGCCTGAGACCATCCATTCTTCACAGCTGGCCATTCTTATTAATCCCCAGGAAATAGCCTATGTTCTAATTTGTTGATTTTTAAATACAAACTGAGCAAAATTCATTTAAACACAATTGTGGAAAAATTGAAATCATACTTTGTGGTGGATCACATTCGTGAAGAAGTAACTTTTGTGGGGGTAAAGAAGCAATACCCTAGGTTCACCTCTGGTGGTTTTTTTTAAGTATTGTGATAAATGTAATGAGAGCACATAAGCATCCCAGGCACACTCCTTCATGAGCCCAAATGCATTTTTAGTCGGGCTGTTGTTTTTTGACTTTATGTATGAAGAGACATGTCAGCACAGAAAAACACTGAGCACTATGACAATTGGAATTGACAGTCCAGAAGACTGTTAATGATGCCAAAACCCAGGAAACTGATGCTTTTTACTCATGTTCAAAACTTTGAAGTGGATTGCTCTATATGGGTTTCCTGAAAAGGTGAAGTTTCTTAGGACTGTCAGCTCTGACAATGAATGATCAGTAGATAATTACAATGAGAGCTCATTAGGGTCTTGTGTGCTTTCTAGCCAGGTAGGTCTGTCTAAAAGCCAGTTCCAGCTTCTCTGTTGCTCAAGTGCATGTTCTCCAGCTGCAGGGACTGTGCCTGGCTGTCTGTGTTGTGGTGGAGGTCCTCTTAGTTTGCATTTCTGAGGCCTTGAAGCAGACATTAATTTTCTCCTTGTTCATTCCCAGCTGGTGATGGGCTTTTTCCAAAATTCGAATTACTTGAGCACTAATTTATCGTCCTGCTGGTCAAGAACTAATCACAGTTAAAGTAGAAGGTGCATGCTTTGCAAAAGAACTTGCTAAAAACACAGGTTTTTCTCATAAGCCATTTAAGAGAGGCAAACAGAGGGAGTTGCAGGAGAATGTAGTCTGCCAGCTTACAACTCCAGAAGCTTCTGAGGGCTTTGGTCACTATGCCTGAGGAAAATACGCAGAGGTGTTGTTGTTCCTGCACCCCCAGATTGTTAATTTCTGTCCAGCCCCAGGCCATCTCACACCCTTAGGCTGCATCCTCACTTAAAGGTGTTTATTTGTGAATGCACTTCTTTTTCTTGGTTTCTGTTGCGGAGTTTTTACTGAACCAGCTCTTCCTTAGGAATATCTAGGCAGAGAGTTGGATTCTAACAGTGCTGAATCCTTGTCCTCCACTGTGGCAGAGCCATTCATCTGGCATTCGCCAGTGATGGTTTGGTTTTACTTTAACAGTGTTAGCTGTCATGGGGGTGCTTTAACACACTGCAAATCGCATTTCTCCAGGAAAAAAAAATTAAAGAAACACTGTGAGACTTATTTATTCTTCATTTTCTTTCTTCTTCTTTTTTTTTTTTTTTTTTTTTTTTTTTTTTTTTTTTTTTTTTCCCTATCCCTGGAAGCATGTGAGAACTAAGAGAAAGTAACCCCCTGTGAAATGTATTTAGCACAGACATCGCATGCTTAGCCCCAACAGTTTTGGGCTGCTCTACTTGTTAGTGCAGCCATAACCTGGGGCATGTGAAATATGGAAGCCAAAATAGGGGAAGGGTGTGTGTTACTTAATGTGTACATCTTTTTCGTATTATATTCATCACTTTGAAAATTTACCAGAGGAATATCAGACAGGTGATATATAAACCCCAGATCTGGAAACTGCAACCTTGTACCCCATTTCAAAGAATATATAAAAGAACTTTTTTTGTTTTGTCGAGCAAAGACAGCAAAACAGGGAGAGATATTATTAATTGCTAATTAGAAGTAAGTGCCCTGTCATTGTTTATGTGGGAGACATTTGTATCTATTGTTTGTCTAAAGTATTAAGAAAGCTTACTAAAGTTCCTGCAGTGTTAGTCCAAAGGCAGTTATTTACATATGCAGGTTAAAATCTTAGTAAGGACACCTTGTCTGGACCAGTACTTACAACTAATTTCACTTATTATTATATTAATTTTTTTTTGCATGTACAATCTTGTCCTCTGGTTTACCTTAGAAAGTAACATCAGAGCTGATTTTATTGCTGCTGTAAATGCATAGAGAATAAATTGAAGGCATATTGTGCCCCCAAATTAACTAAGTTAACATTTGAATCTCATTTTTGTAATTTAAAATACTATGAAAGCTGTGCATAGGTACATATGTATAAGATCTGCACCCTAGAGTATCAAACATTGATTATTAGCCTTTTAAATATAATAAATAAAAACTGAGGAATTAATTTTAAATATACAAATTAAATGAGTGGAATTTGGTGTTTCTGAACAGCAGAAGTCCATATCCAATTTTCATTACTTTTGAAAGAGAACAGCTGCTTCAGGGAAGTAGCAGATCAAACACCCAACCTAGCATTACAGTTCTAAGTCTGGAGATGGCCAGGCTTTTGCAAACCAGTATTCTCCAGTGAAGTTCATTTTGCTAAATTTAGTGAATCAAATGAAAAAGCAAACGAAAACTTGAATCTGTCTTTACTTTGGTTTATACTGAAAGATAATGTAGTCAACTGAATAATACCTTACTACCTGGTAAAAGCAGATAGAAACATCCTGCTGGGATCTTAGCTTTTCTAGGATTTTCATTTGAATTGAAGCCACGTATGTGACAGTACAGCAACTAACCAGGAACACCTTTGTGATGTAAGCCATAGAATCATTGAATCGTAGAATGTGCTGAGTGGTTCAGTACCCGTCAGGGTCATTGACTATAACTCCTGACCCTGCACAGCGCACCCCAAGAGTCTCACCATGTGCCAGAGAGCACTGTCCAAATACTTCTTGAGCTCCGTCAGGCTTGGGACTATGACCACTTCCCTGGGGAGCTGTTCCAGTGCCCAGCCATCCTCTGGGTGAAAAACCTTCTTCCTGATAATCAGCCTAAACTTACCCTGACTCAGCTTCATGCTGTTTTCTTGAATCCTGTCACTGGTCATAAGAGCTAAGAGATCAGTGTCTGCCCCTTCTCTTCTCCTTGGGAAGAAGTTATAGACTGCAATTGGATCTCCCCTCAGTCTCCTCCAGGCCGAACAAACCAATTGATCTCAGACACTCCTCATATGGCTTCCTCTCAAGGCCGTTCCTATCCTCCTTTGGATGCTCTATCAGCTTAATGTCATTTTGATATTGCAGCACCCAAAACTGCCCCCAGCACTTGAGGTTAGGCCACCACAGGGCAGAGCAGAGCAGAGCAGAGCAGAGCAGAGCAGAGCAGAGCAGGACAATCCTCTCCCTTGCCCTGCTGGTGATGCTGTGCCTGATGGCCCCAGGACACTCCTGGCTGCCAGGGCACTGCTGACTCATGTTCAGCTTGCCATCGACCAGGAACCCCAGGTCCCTTTCCATGGCACTGCTCTCCAGAGTCTCATTCCCCAGTCTGTCCGTACATCCAGGATTGTCCCATCCCAGGTACAGAATCCAGCACTTTCCCTTGTTGAACTTCACACAGTTGGTGATTGCCTGTCTCTCTGATTTGTCACAGTCTCTCTGTGGGGCCTCCCTGCCTTCGAGACAGTCACAGCTACTCCCAGTTTTGTATCATTTGCGAACTTGCTCAGTGTCCCTTCCAGTCCTGTGTCCAGGTCATTTATGAAGATATTGAAGAGCACAATGTGAGGATGGGGCTCTGTGGAACCTCACTAGTGACAGGTGACCAGTCTGATGTCACCCCATTCACTGTAACCCTTTGTGTCTGACCTGTGAGTCAGCTGCTGACCCACAACATGATGTGTTGTTTATCCAGCTGTGTGCTGGACACTTTGTCCAGAAGGATCCTGTGAGAGACAGTATCAAAAGCTTTGCTGAGGTCCAGAAATACTACATCAACTGGCTTTCCCATACTGGCTAGGTGGGTCATCCACCGTGTCATCCTGCTTCTCAAAGACACAAAAAAATAAGTCAGCCTTTGGGTTTGTTGTCCCATGAGTGTCAGAGGAGGCAGTGTGGAGCTTCAGGAAGTACAGCTCCCCTCACAGCCCTGGAATGGTTTTGTTCCTTTACTCCAAGAAAAATATGAGAGGTCAAATATCTGTAGACAATATCTTCATTTATCTCCATAGAGTAATAAATTCTATGAATTTAGCTGTTGTCCTATTCCCTCATGTCTTGTGGTTCCTGTAGTGACATTCACAATATCTTTTTTGTTTCCTGCAAAGCTAGCTAACCCCAAAACCTTGAAGAATACAGATATTCCTGTTATTCAGAATAACATCATATTAGTTGCAAAAAAAATGTGTTCCTGATGTTGCCACCTTAAAAAGATAAGTCACAAGATTGTTGTTAACATTTTGTTTTGTGGGAAATTCTTTCTTAGGTTTTGGATGCTGATGGCATCCTAATACAGTCTGATGTCAACAAATGCAAAATTGCTCTGCTTGTGCTTTGAACTGGTCCGTCATCATGACTTTTAGGCTCAGGCAGAGCTGCTGTGTGTATGCCTTTGGGACAGTTGCTGTCATCCTTGGAGTGAGGTAGAGAAAGCCTTTAACTGTTTGCAGAGTCTGGATGGGCATGGCCTGAGGTACCTTAAGAGGTGTAATGCGAAGGGGTACTGACCACCTAATCAGAAAAACGCATAAACCTTCCTAACATTCTTAACTTGAGCTTTCTGGAACAAAAATACTGGGAATGTCCAGCACTTTTAGAAAACTTCCTTCTGAGCTTAATTATTCACTTTTTTTCCTTAGTTTCCCTGCTGTTGCTTAGTCTGTCTTGCAATTCTTATGATATGATAACAATACTGATGTGTTAGTGCCTGTTACAAAACCACACCACTTCTTAGCCAGAAGGAAAAGAGATAAAAGAAAGGCATTGGAAATCACTATTATGGCAAGTCCAAAAAAATTATGAAAGTTAGTGTAACAAAGTTTAAAAAAAAAAAGAAAAGGTGGGAAAAAAGAGGAACTTACATCTGATTTGCAGCTTTATTTTCTTGGGGCATATGTATGAATTATATACAGCACACAAATGATCTAAAGTGAGAAAATATAACATTGAATTTTTCAGACATTTTCAGTGATTTTGTCTGTTAAACTGTGCAAGCAAACTCCTGTTTTCATTTTTTGTTTTGGAGAATTTGTGTTGTTATATACTTTGGTATTAAAGAATATGCTGTCTTCTGATTTCCATCACTATGGTTTAATCAGCAGCTGAGTTTCCTTGCACCTAAAAATAATGATACCTCCATCACCCAAAGATGAATTTAGTCTTCTCTGTCTGGCCTGGTTGTATGGACAGAGGAGGTGTATCCAGTGATGAGGAAATATGGCTGTGGATTAGGAGGGGATATAATTCTGGTTTACCCTGTCAAAAGTCTCTGGAAATGTATTCAATTTTCATTCTGTATATCTATCCTTAAAATGCAGTCGCCCTTTATAAATTGTGGCCTATGGACAGCCTTGAGAAGCACATACCATCCTCCCTTGTTGCCCAGAACGCTTGGATTACACCATTTGCTGAACCTCCCTTTGGGTGCCCCTTCATCTTGGCACGAGTCATTGCGAGGCTTGCTTTGGCTCTGTGCTTGCTCTCTTTTCAACATCTTTGTGGAATGTAGTATCTCTTCGGGGCATAATCAGTCAGGGTGCAAGGAAAGAACGTGGGACAGATTAACAGAAAAATCACTGCGATGCTGATAACTTGCTGATAGGCAAGAATCTCCACCATCAGCAGAGCAAGAAACTTATTTAATTTGCTGTATTTGCTTTTCGGGAAGCAATGTCCTAATCACAGTGAGGGCATGCTACACCTCTCTAGTCTTGTCACAGCGCTGGTTGTTGAAGCACTGAGACTTTTGGCAACTTCCATACCTTTCAGAAGCTGTGGTTTTTCCATGGATGCCCCACAGTGACAACCATGTCTTCCCGCTGCTTTCTTAGCAGGAATTTCTGGCAGTGCAGCTGTGTGTTAGACTGTAATTCAGGTGTTCCATGTGGTGGACACAGACCCTTTGGGTCTTAGAGAGCCTGTCCCATGGGTTTATTCAGGACGCAAACTGGGAGTTAAAAGTTTGGCCAGTACATCCCTGGTTCCACAGACATCCTGGAGAGGTTGAGTTTTGTGGTTCTTCTAACCCTGTCATTGCTGTTGTTCTGAAGCAGAGAGAAAATGCCCTTTTTTATGCCAGTCTTGAATGGAATGTGTTCTTTAAAATTTCTTTCTGGAGTCCTGCACATAAAAACATCCATGAACAAAGAATTTGGGGTCTACTCTGTGTCCTGAGACATTACCCACAGTTTTTTGGGTTGGTATAAGAGAAACAGCCCTATAATATGAATGAACTAAACTAAGAATTCTGTGGTGTTAAATGTAGATCTGAACTCTCAAAAATGGAGGTAAGGAGTACAGTACAGAGAACTGCCTTTGCCTCTCATTTACAAAATATGTTGTCTTGGATGACCTCTAAGTTTGTTGGCCAAAACACTTTAGACCTCCTTTGGTACATTATATTGTTCTCCCCAGTTCAGACAACTGGGTTTAATTTTCAACACATAATTATTCTACACTTCTTTGTGCATTCCCTCTTCATCTCCCCAAAGTAAATGCATTTTGACAGTTACCACCAAGAAATAAAAAATGTTATATTCTGTGGTTCATTGGACACAGTACTGGAAAGTGAATCATTCCCTTCCTGCGTAAGTGTTACCATATACTGTATTTTGTTACAAACATGGATAGAATATATATATGTATATGTATATCTAAAACTGTGTGTTTTGCCTGATCCTGTATGTCCCTAGGAATCTTATAAGTTTAAAGGCCCTGGCTAGGATATAAATTTGAACATTACTAGATCTGGTCCACAGTGAGTGGCTTTATAGCCCTAGAACCTCCTTCAGACACAGTCATTTTAAAAGCTGCTTATGCAGGTTTTTATTTGAACACTATCATGGCATTTTCACAGTAACATATTTAATACCCTTGAACAGTAGTTCTTGGAGACTCAGTCAGAATGTGCATTATTTGTCCTTTTTTCCCCCCATTGCTTTCCTTTTTTAGTTTTCTACATCCCTTATGTTCTTTACCTCATTCCTGCTGTAAACATGAATAAAAAGTTAATTTTATATCAGCATTTCTTTGACATTCAGGGGTGAAAAAATCTTGGTTATCTTTTAATCAATTTTCAATTTGGAATGCAAGTAGATGTTTAGGTTTATACAGCTGTTGCTGGCTCTCAGCATCATGTTAATGAAGTGCTCCTTTTTAATGTCTTCCAAAGTTCCATGAGAGATTTGCATATGCATTTATTAATCTGACACAGCACTGGAATGAACTCGTATGCTGAGATATTTTTCTCTTCTCTTAAGGATGTTTTTCAACTCTGTTCTGACCATCTCAAGGATAAAGAATCAGCACAACTTGTTTATATCTGGTTTTCCACTTTCAATATAAGGGCCTTTCCCTATGCTCAGGGGAATACACCCTCATCTTTCACAACATGCCCAAGAAGATAGCCCAAAGGTGTGAATTTATTCTCAACCTGTTGGCAAGAAAACCAGTTCACTAGGATTCAGCAGACTGTGTTTCCAGGAGAATTCCTGTCCTGGAGCAGAACATCCCTCACTGTTCATTACAGGGCAACATGGCTTTGCATCGTTCATGGTGCAGGAAAGCAAAATCTCTTTCATCGTCTCTTCTTGATGTTACACCTAAAATGACAATGCTTCAATTCAACATACACCTAAAAAAAAAATTAAAAGAATGAATCAGTTGTTTCTATCTATGCTTGTAACCTGGCTTTAGATGGCCTGTAAGATAGCAGCCCTTGTGGGCTTTTTTCTTTCATCTTTCCTTTTTGCATCCATATCTGAAAAGGATGCTTTCTTCCTTGGGGGAAGATGTAGTACTCACTCTCTTCTCTCACTGTTGTACCATAGGAGCAGTAACTGAACCATAGGGATCCCAACAAAGAAGCAGAACAGCATTTGTCTGTGAATGAAGTTTGGATGGGTTTGCCATTCCCTGGAGAGATGTGTTTTTTCCCATCCATCACCATCCTGTGTTGTTGGGACCATGGATTGTGACCTGTCTGCTTGCAAAGCCGTGGATCAGATTTTGTGTCGGTATGCCTTGTCCCATCCCTGTAGAGGGGATATTTTGGCTGCTGCCAGGGCGGGGCCTTGTGCAAAACTTGTGTTAGCTCCGCTCACAGAGCCGTTTGCTTGGGGTGAAGGCAGCGCTGTTAATTTAAAAGTTTAGGAGTGGTGATTCATAACTCCTGTAACAAATGCTAAGGCATGTGCTTATCCAACCAAAAAGGGCCTCAGGAGGTGGAGGACATCTGGCAAACCCACATTAGGGAAGAGGCTTGTCCCCTCATTTCTGCCTTGGGTTAGAAAGCACTGAAATGAAGACTGGAAAGAGGAACTGTTAAGCTATGAGAGTGAAGAATTAAGGCTGCCTGTGCAGCTCTCCTCTGCTCTCTTGTATATCCATCAGTGCTTAGACTTTGCTTCATTATCTATCACTGGTTCTCCAACAAGCTATTTAATACATGTAAAAAAAACCCCAATAAAACTAACATGAACATATTACCACAATTTAACATATTGCACTCTTAAGGAAATGGATGTTATTGAGCCTGTTGTGCTGTTAGTGAGAAATGGAGTAATGTAGCAAGCTGCTCAGAATATTCTCAGTTTTTTCCTGCAATCTTGAGATATAACATACCTTTATAAGGGCCTTTGGGTTTCAACGGTGGTGTAGACACTCCTTAACATAAGAATGGAGTACTTTGTCTTCTTCTGCTTATATTTTATATAGTTGACAGAGTAAGCCATATCAAAACTGTTACTTCCCATTTAATATCTCAACTTTATGAGTCAGATTTCCAGAGAGTTTGAATTAGTGTAATCAAAATGATATGTCAAAGAAACTACTCCAGTCTACTGGCCCTATATCTCTTGATATGACTTATTTATACAGCCCAAAGTCCTGTGGAATTTTATAATTAAAATAATTTCTAAATTAAACTAAAGCACTCGAAAGCAAGATACATGATTAGCATACACTTAGGAACATGTTTCTAACTGTTAACATTCCCCACTATGTTTTAACAGCTCTATCAAGCATTAAAATTCATTATGAAATGCTGTAGTCTGACCTAAAATCAGTTTCACAAGTGAGGAAGCTGCTTCTGCAGAGAAGCAAATACTTGGAGAATTAGCCCTGCAGCCTGAGCAGGGCTCAGCTGGGGGAGATGGACAGTGACCATGCTGAGGCTTTGACTGCCATGGATCTGAAACCAGGGGAATATCAGCCTGGCATCACCCAGAGCTAAGGTGGGTCCCATTGAGGCACAGCTGCATCTCTGGGTAATGGGTAATGTATTTGCAGATGTTTAAGATTGGGACGGTTTGACTTGCTAAGAATTAAACTGTAGGCTTTATTATAGACAATAGACATCACTGCACTTTTTTAATAATTTGTTTTGAAAAGAATGCCTTCTTAGCTCTGTGCTGAACACAGTGAATGGGTTGGAAAAAAAGTGATGATTGTCTAAGATTTATATGCAATGTTTTCCAGTCCAAATCTGTTCCTTTAAATGTTCATTATTTTTTCCTCCCCCAAATTCTGAATTAGGCAATCATGGCACATAAATTTCCAAATGAAAGCAAACAGTATCCTTTCAGCCTCCTCTGAAACAGTTTTTGGACAAACTCTGAGGGGAAAAAACTGTTATCAATGCTTAAAGCTGCACTGACCCCAAAATGAAGTTTTCCCAGGTTTGCTGCTGCAGTCTCACTTTTCTGCAGTGTTTCGTAGGAGGTAATTTCTGTGCTGGTTATGATTTGAAAGGCCTGGCCTGCAACCCAACCTCAATCAAATTGGAACAACATGTCACCAAAGGTCCTGGTCCCATGGTATGTGCTTGGAAATACAACTCCCGAGTGCGGAGAGGTTTCTGGCAAGTCAGTGAAACTAAACTCAATTTCCATGGCTAGAAATTGCTGCAGGAGCATTTCATTGTGCTGCAGTTGCTGTGCTCTGTGTGTTTGTGTGTGTGTGGGGTGGGGGGGGTTGCAGGCTTGCATGTGGGTGTGTGTGTCACTGAGATACGGCAACTCTGAAAGCTGGATTTGTGGACAGAAATGACAAATTTCTGTTAAATTATTGACACAGAAGGAAAAATACTTTTGTCTTTTGAAGTTAACTAAAACCAAATGGGATTGTTTCCTCAAGGGAAAAGTAGGAGTTTAGTTATGATGCATCCCCTCCCAGAAATCTTTCAAATTATACATACTGTACCCTCTGTTTATATAAATATGAATTACATGATTGTGTGTACAGGGTCATTTGTAGTTCAAATGGAAATGCAATGCTGCCAGGCAGAGGCTATGGAGAGATCGAGGGGATTCTAGGATCTGCCATTTAACCCTTTTCAAATGTTCAGTGGCTTTGAGTAAATCTGCAAGAAAATTTTGCCTGGCATAACGAGAAGACACCCTAGTTTTGCTGGTAAATCCATATTTCTATGCAACTTTTAATGGAGAGAGGCTTATTGTCTCTCATTTATGTGGGGTGCTCTGATTGTACATTGTTGTGGATGGTGACAACCAACAGTTTATGCTCTGCATTAAATTTGCTTATGTGTTCTCATCCAGCTGTGAAGTTCAAATTTTGCAAGGGATGTTTTCCCACATACAGGATAACAAATTTGTCATATTGACCTAAGGGTTGTTCTTTTCCAATTTGCCAGTGATTTCTTTTTAATTTCAGCTAACTTAATAATAGTTGGTTTAATTGTCGTTAAGCCATAAATAAATTGTCTTCTGAAACACATGGGCTTTTTCTCTGTCATACAGTCGTGTTTCTGTATGTCAGCAGAAAGACATATTTCTGACTGGGTGTCCTTCAGTCTTTTAAGCTGAGAGTTTCTCAAATTTAATTTCACTCTAGGGCATTCAGTTATGTTTTTGCTCTCTTTGTTTACATCCTTGGACTTTACTTTCAACTGCTTTATGTCTTCTTGCAAGTTCTCTGAGGAAACTTAGACAAAATCGATAGAGTTCCCTAACCTAGTAGCTCTGGGCAGTCCAAATATAATGCTTATAAAGTAGGAATGTCATGACTGTTGCCTTGTAGACAAAAAGTTTTGTTCCCCACCTGTAGTTTTGCTCCCAATCTGTGTCATGCCATCTGTGTCATGTCTGCCTACCCTCTCCTCCCCAATTTCATCAGTTTTCCTGGAATTCTACAAGCTTTGGGTAGCCTGTGGTTTATTTCATCTCCAAGAAGGCTTCATCTGCACAAAACTTCCCACTTAGATGAACTTTTCAACTGAAAATGTGAAGCAATTACCACTGGCTATGTGCAGTGTCACCTGAAGATTGTAAGGATGTATATGTTCTGTTCCTGAGACTGAGAGTTAGACTGATGCCCAGAAAACTGTTTGACATTGATTTTAGCATGGGTAAGGAAGGCAAGGCATCCAGAAAGAGCTTCTGAGACAGTGCTTCAGATGATTTTTTTGTTTGGTTTTTTTTCAGGGTTGGTGGCAAGCAGGGCGCAGGGTTTGTCTGGAGTGTGAAAAGACATAATTCACTTCTCTGATCTTGTGGGTGGAGTGCCTTCCACTCTGTCTTCTGCAAAGATGTCAGGAGAGTTGTCTGTACCTCCTCACAGTGGAATGAAGGCTGATTGAAGAGCCAAACGCTCCTAAAAACAGTGGCCTGTGTTTTCAGAGTTGGCATTGGAAAGACTTCTTTTTTTACCAAAGAGCTTTGGGACAAACCAGCCTGCTACTGACAGGGAATGTTGGGCAAGTGACTCTTTACACTGCTTCTGACCTCTTCACTGGCACATGTCCCAATTATCTGTTCTTTATAAGTAATTTTTGACAGTGTCAAGGGACACATCTACCTTTCCATTAGCAGCAAATTTGCCAGAGGCACATTCATAATGGCCTGTTAATAAAAAGCAATGCAGGTGGATACAATTTCAGAAAGCAAACGCTTGAATTAGATACACGGGTATCAGTATTGGATTCGCAGGTATCAGTATCTATTGACCCAACACTGTATCTCTTCTGGTCTCACCTCAGGTAATGTTAGAGGCAGCCAGGTCAGTAGGCTTTTCCAGTTGAAATGGAAACAGGGCAGTTGTATCATCTGAAATTTGTAGCAGCTCCTCTCATTTGGAGATCACTCTTGGTTTTTGACAGACAAAGCTATGTAACTAATACAGAGGGTTTGATTTCTTAAAGTTAGTTTTCCAGATGCTTTATTCATGTTATCCTAAGAATCCTAGCCTCAACATACTTCCACTGTGAGAAAAATACCTGGCCTGTTTAAAGGTGTGTATGGATCATTGCAAACAGCTTCACACTTCTGTTTCTTCCCTCTTAAAAAACCCCAACTAAATATTTGAAAAATGAATTGTGATATATTAGTGAACAGAATGTTTGAAATGAGGGTGGCAGAAGTGTAAAACTCGCTGGGCTGGCCATGGGACATGATCACATGGGTTATTTCTCTACTAAGTGATCAGTGAGGCTTGGTGCTTGGCACTCTCCATTTATGTCTAATGATTGCAGAGATATTGCAATGTGAAATTGGAGCACAACAAGAGAAATCAAGCCAAGCTGTTAAGCAAGATGATTTCTGTCAGTTATTTTTCTCTTTCGTTATGGTAGCAACAGGATTATAGGGCTGGGATATTTAGCCAAAACCATAATGCAGAAAAACACCTGATTTTGGGAATACAGTCAGTGCCACCCAGCGGTTTTATATTGTCACCCTTTTCTAGCATTCCTATCTTATATAATGGCATTGAGCTCCTTCTGCAGCTCGATATCCAGCTCTCTCTAACACTCCCAGCTCAAGCCCATTGTCTCCACATATTCTTGCACACTGAGCTCTGCTGGACTTAACCATGGTGGTGCTCATCTTAAATCCTCTGAAATCCATTGCTCCCCCTCCCTTTACCATCTCCCTGCAAACCCTTGTAGCCTCCCTGATTCCTTCCAGCTCCAGACAGGCAAAAATGGCAAGACTCCTTTCATGAGTAAGGAGATATTAGGGAGAGCTAAGGTAGATTGGAAATAGCAAGAAAAATCCTGCCTTTTAAAAGTACAATCTGAGCTTTTTACAAGCATTTTCACATTTGCACAGTAGCTCCCTGAACCTTAACTCTGTCATCTCCTTCATTATTTAACTCTACTTTAATGGAACAGTTCCTTAATGAGCCACAGTAGAAGAAGTAATTACTTTTGGCTGGGCATTTATCAATGGTAATTCAAATACTGTTTTGTCTGTTGTCAGATTTGCGCATTAATTCAAAGCTCAGTTTGGTTCTGAAGAGTGAATCAATGGAAAAGGCAGCAAGAAAATCTTCATATTCATGGACTTTCTTGCTCAGTTTACAAGTAAAAACAAAATGTTTTTCTAGCTACTAGTTCATTATACCTTAACCTGGGCTTGGAATAGTCAAAGAGGGTTCTCTCCGCTATCTACATGACGACAAGTAACATAGTCCCTATTTTCCCATTGAATTACCTTTTCTCTCATACAGATCTGATAAAATGAGAGTTGCTGTTACTGAGTTTTATTGCACTGATAGGTGTTTGGGATGTGTCACAGTACAGCAGCCTCCAATTAGCTAAGCAAACTGTACTGATAAAAATAGGAGCTGGTCAAACCAAATCCAGCATCAGCATGCACATGAGTTTCAAACAGAATTACTACACAGGTCAAGTTTCCAAATACTCCAGGTCAGGCATAGGTTTCAGATCTTAGATGACATCTTTTCATCCTCCATTCCATTCTATTTATCCACTGAAGTGTGTTTCTGTAAAATTAGATTCTTCTTATATACTATAGCAAAGTAGTATATAAATGTATATATATGTTACATATATATAGGGGAGGTTTAATCTTTCAGAAGCATTCTTCCTCATAAAAGTTTCCTAAGCATGGGGCTGTTGAAAGAGGCTGGTGTGCAGTGCTGGTGGACTGGAAGTATCTCTTCTTGCTGACTGACATGTTTGGGATAAAAGAGCCCTTTGGAGTCCTCTGCATCATCTCAGTGCACTTTTGAGAAAGTTTCTATAGAAAAGGCATGTGCTAAGTATCTGCAAATGCTGTTAGGTTCACAGTCATTTCTGTGTACACATGCACATACACAGATTCTACATAGGCAAAACTTCTATCTTGCCGTAAATCCCATTCTTAAACTTACAGGTGTCTTATTTGGGTGTAATCTAGGTTTGCAAAAGTTAAGGTTGAAAACCCATTTGAGAATAAGACATAAACCCTCATGATTTCCAACCATTGTTTTTTTGTCAGCTTTTTTACTTGTCATTTGCTTAAGGTAAGCTTGAAAATTAAGAAACCTTACAATGACTTCTGTTAATACAGTGAAAAGTGCAAAGAGGCAGAATTTGAGTTATCTTGAACACATGCTGGCAATGTTAGCAAAGGATTTTGTAAATATATGGTAATCCAAAATGACTGTAAGTTATGATCAGTCAGAGTCACCAAGAAGGAAAGAAAGAGATCATTTTCAAATGCTGTTATGCTGGGTTTGGGAAGGGATGTGAGGAAAGTCTATCATTAGGTTCTCTCTGCAGTGCACTGAATGGATCCAAGATGCTGTTGAAAAGGACAGATACACTAAAAGTGACACAAATGAAAATTGATTATTACGTAAGTTAAACGCTCTAATTACGCGATTACTTTGAATATAATGGTGAAAGTATCTTTTAAGTATGTAGTTTGAGCACACCAAGTTTGAGATAAGAAGTGATTTCCGTAGCTCACTTTGCTGAACTCTAATACCCCCCAGTGAATCTCTGGCGATACCCACACTCAATTTTCCCTCCTAATCTGGTCCTTCCAGCTCTTGCATTCCTTATATCTAATTATTCTTCTGCAATTCTTCCCATTTTCTCTACCCTGGAAAAGATTAAAAAGCTTTTGAAAAGTAAATAGTTTGCTTACAATGTTACCATGACTTGGGACGTTTCATTGATGCAGTTACTGTTAATTTAAATTGATCAGCTTTTAATTCAAATTCCTCTAAAGGCATGCCTAGCAATTGTAGGCACAGCTAACAAATATCCTGCAACTAAAATTCTGTGAGGGCTTTTGTTTTTTCAGTTGGACACAGACAATGAAAATAGAAATAAAAATTGTTAAATATGTTTAATTAAAGGTAAGGCACAAAGTACTATGATAGCTTATTCACAACTGAAACTAAAGGGAATTTGCCATTTTAATAATCAAGCAAAGCAAACCCCTAGTCCCAGTGTTTTCTTATCACATCCTTGAAGGACAGAGATATGCAGGAAATCCTGCAGAAGCAGAGTGCATGAAAGCATATTATTGATGTATTTTCTTTCATTGTCTTTGAGGGAAATTTGGTATGGAGGAGGTAGAGTTTTAAGATTATGGATTCTCTGGCAGGAATTACAGAAGCAAAGGCAAGTATGAGGAACAGGGTGCTGGGAAGAGGTAGGACTCAGGGAGGGGCCAGAAATTCTCAGTCTTGCAGACTTGCTCAGCAATACTTAGTTCTATTATTTTGGGCAGTAAAGCCCATGTCATTTTGGGAAGGAATCTGGGCTGAGAAATAATTAGCTGTATGACAACTGCTGGAAATTACTGGGGATCTGGGAAGTGATGGGTCTCTTTCTATTAATTTCCTGGCTCTCTTCTTTGAAGAGTGGCATTTTCATGGCTCGTTGTATATCCTTGAGTTTCCCACTGGGTCACACATCCAGAGCTCACATTGTCTCCTGTGGAAGCACTCACCAACAAATGGACAGCACTATCTATTAATTGTCAGAGGAGTTCAGAGCTTCTTACCAAACACATATTTATTTGTACCTCAATGATCATTTACCACGAAATGTTATAGTCTACACCATGCTGAGATGTCTTAAGAAAAAAAAAATTGTTTGAAAGGAGAACTGTAGTCTGTCTCCTATGGAAATTGCCCCCTTGACATTTGGGAAGTCCTTTGGTGGGGGATAAGGGGACGTTTTGATTAGTTGTTACTACTATTTGATTGGTTTGTCTTAGCTGAATTTTCTTCAATTCACATATGATTTGAAGTCAAAAATCCACCTTTTCTGAAAGTAGATTGCTGTAACTGTACATAGCACAGAGGGCTGTACGCTCTGCTTCAAACAGCAAAGATTTTAATGATGACAGTGTAATATAATAACCATACAGGCCTCTGTGTAGAGGAAGTAGTTGATCAAGGAGGTATCTAATTATTCAATTGTTGGCAGTCTAGTTTGTTCTAATACTTTCTTGGATCTGAATTATGGTCAGATATTGAAGATGATGACGACAGTAGGGTGCCTGGAAATTTAAAGCACTTTCACCACACTGGCTTCAATGTGTTGTCATGTTATAATGATTGCAGTTTATTCATTGTCACTAACCTGTTCAAATATTTGAGAACAAAATGATGTGGTTATATAAAACTTTGTGCATGAAAGCACTACTCTCAAGATCACTTTTAAGCACTGCTGTTGTCATCTGCAGTCCCCTTTGATCCCAACCACATATCTGCGTAGTAGCTCAGAGGATCTGTGAACCATATCTCCCTTTCTCTCTCTTTTGGGTTGCAGCTGCTCATTAGAACACTTCAGGACATCTCTTTGAAGAAACATGGTGCTGACAGTGGCTGATGAAACCCAAAATGCTCAAAAACCTTGGGTTGCGGGAGGAAATCCATATGTCAAAATCCTGTAACATCTTGAATCTGTTATTGGAGGAGAAACAGCCTAATGTTTAGGGAACTGTTTGAGAACCAGAAAACCAAGATTCAGCTCTCAGTTTCCCATCTAACCATGGAATAACTGTTCCATTCTCCTTGTTCTTTAGTTCTCCAGGTGAAAATACATCTTTTCTTTTTTCCTGCAGGGGCTTGTAAGAGTGACTTCATTAAGTGCTGGGACATCTGGGCACTCTGACAATGGTTGGAGCTCAGAAGGGTGCAGTTGGAGGCATGAGGGGTTGTCTCCTGGACTGATTCAGCCCTGAATGATATCTGTTTATAGGACAGAGATATAGCTGCTTACCACATATAAGTCCTGATAATTTTGTCAGAATTATGTTACAGCAAAGTGCACAGTAATTTAGCAAGTCACAGAGAAGCTGCATGGAAGACCACATTGACCCTTGGGAGTTATTCCCAGCAACACCATCTCATCTCAGCATGTAATTCTAATACAGCTTTAATCTGGAGAGTTTTTACGGAAAGGCAAGTCCTACTGCATGGATTATAGAGACTTATAGCCGGTCTCTGTGTTTTGCTTTTGACAGTTTCACAGAGCCAACAAGCTGGAGAAGATGTGAACTGGAAACTCCTAGTCTGCAGCACTGGTCCCATGTTGTGCTAATTTACAGCTTCTGTAAAATTTTTTGATGGCATCAACTCTACAAGAAATATATTTTAGGGCATAATATGGACCAACGATAAATATTTAGAGATGAAAGTCTGTGAACGGCTTTGTCTGAGTCTAGAAATCCGGTCTGAGTTCATACGACAGACAAATTACATGGAAATGAGTATCAGATATCACTGGTGGGAGGAAAACACAGAGGTCAACACTGTCCTTTTCAGAGTTATTTCTATAACATGAACCTGCAATTGACATTATACATAACTTTTTGCCTCTTCAAATGTAAAAGTGAAGGGAAAATACTTAAAAAGCTAACAATAGTGTTCAATTGTGCAGAGTATTCCTGACAGTAACCTAATTCCAAGAAAATGTCTGTAATATATGTATGCTTTTGTTCTTGGAAATGGTTCCTCTGATTGCTGGTGGCACTGTCCGACTGCCCAAATGAAGTGATCCCTCAGGAGCTTTGGATCTCAGTCCGGGCAGCCAGCCTGGAGTCATCACCTTGCCAAGCCGTGCTCCCTAGAGCCAGGCTCACTGTTGGATGACCTGCACAGGGAAATTAATGGGTTTCATGTGAATATTTTGATATTGCCACCTTTAAGGATGCTCTAGGAATACTAGGCTATGCAAAAGTATTGGTACCTGATAAAAATAACTTGTCTATTCTGTTTTTAGGGAGAGTGTGTTGGTTTTGTGTGGGATAAATTTTTTTTTAGAGTAATTATCATGGGGTTATGTTTTGAGTATGTGCGGGAAACAGTGTCAGCAATATGGAGATGTTTTCATTATTGACGAGCAGTGTTTGTACAGAGTCAAGACCTTTTCTGCTTCTCAACTCACCCTGCCAAAAAGCAGGGTGGGGGTGCACAAGCAGTTGTGGAAGGACACAGCTGGGACAACTGACCCCAACTGACCCAAGGGATGTCCTGGACCATACGGCATTGTGCTCAGCATATAAAAGCTCGTGGAAAGAGGAGGAAGAGAGGATATTTGGAGTTATGGAATTTGTCTTCCCAAGTACCTGCTACCCATGATGAAGCCCTGATTTTCTGGAGACGGCCAAACATCCGCCTGAAAATAAGAAGCAGTGGATTAATTCCTTGTTTTGCTTTGCTTATTTAATAGTGTTTGTCTCAACCCACAAGTTTTCTCACTTTTACCCTTCTGATTCTCTTCCCCAGCCTGCCAGGGCAGGGTGAGCAAGTGGCTGCATGGGGCTGGATTTCTGGCTGGGGTTAAACCACGAGAAAGGGATTGCATTCTTGTCTGTAGAGCCCAGCCTTGGAGGGCCCTGAATCCAAAAGTGAGGCCTCTTGGCCCTTTCGTGATACAAACAGTAATTTAAAATATACATTTGGCACAGTGCACAGAGAGAACATCCAACATCTGTCACATTCCATTATCTTGCCTTGATGCCATTAGGCTATTATTAGTATTTAAACTAAATATATCTTCCCACAGGCTGCTAATCATAATACCTCATTCGCGTATCCATTTCTTTTATTGCCACAAACTGTTCTGAACATCACATAAATGAAACTGGAACATCACTTGATGGACTGTTATCATATTTTACTGCTTTATTTTATTCTAAATGGGAGGAAACAAAACTTGCCAAGTGTTGTCGTATGGTTTGAAGAAAATTAAATGGATTTCCCTATCGTTTTGGGTGAGGGAAGTGAACAGAGGCTTCTCTAATGGAGATCAGATGCAGGCATTTGGTTCCACACTAACAAGGGCCCATATGCTGTTGCTGGTGTATCAGTTTTGTCTTGGGGCTGTAAGACTCTGGAATGACTGGTTATTTTTTTTTTAAACTGTCTTTTATAATTAATTATCTGACTCCTCTATCTCTTCAAAGCAGAGTGAAATAAAGACGTCGTAAGAGAATAGAATTACTCTAAGCCAGAAGTTAGCTTAGAAATGTTTCTTTCCCAAGCCAAATGCAGTGCTTCTACTGGGAGCTCTGCTCAGCAATTTGCAAATAATTGCCCCAAACCTCAGGTAGCATTTTGAAATGAGTTGTGTTCTTAATTCACATCAGCACAAATTGCAGCTGCTTGCCCAGGGCCAAGAGTGGTGCCCTTCCCTGGGATGCCATGAAGGATGCTCAGGAAGCATCCAGCCTGCATCACAGGCAACTCACACTCCATCTGTTCCCACACATCAAGCAGGGCCCACTCAAGCTGCTGGGTCCTGGGACAGGATTGTCCTCCTGGTTGAACACCATGGTCTTGGGTGTTATTTCAGCCTGGGCCAGGCAGTGCCATCCCAAACGACTCCTGAGGTGGGTGGATGCTGGTGCAGACCAGAGGCAGCCCTGGGGAGTAAGGGAGGAGTGCTGTGGATATGAGCTTCCCCTGTCTGGGGGCTCAGTCCCAGAGAGCAGTCCTAACAATATTTAATTTCAAAACAGGGAGAGTGAGAGTCCTGCAGGCACCTTCAGAGGCTGTCTCACCAGCCTTGCTCAGTGAGCTAGAGGGTGGTCCCATGGTTCCATCCATCTAGAGAGTCTGAGCAGAGCATGCTGTCAGTGCAACTCTGCAGCTTCTGGTGTCTGACCTCTGGCATCCTACACACTGGAGGGACTCGGTTTTAAGCTAATCCTATCTTCTCATTGACATTATTTATTTATTGTTTTACATTATTTATTATAGTATTGTACTTGTCAAATATGAAAAGAGTAACAATACATTAGGGGCTACTCTTTCCACCACGTGCAACTCATCCTTTCACATAGGAGCAAAGACCCACATGGACCCAGATCACATCAGCTGCCCAAGCCCCTTCTGAATGGCTTGCAGGGGCTGGGTCTGGCAAGGGAAGGTCTCACCTGCTCTTCAGAGCTGTGACTGTGAGCCTGCACCCACAGCTGTGCCAACCTGTGTGGAAGTGCCAGCTCCAGGGAGCATCCACGCTGTGTTAAAGCCCAGTGACACTGGGTGGCCGTGTCCCAAATGGTTTTCCCACCCTGAGTTACAGCAGCCGTGGCTTCTCAGCCTGCATCCCCTGGGGACCCAGCAAGGTTGGGGCTGCTGGCACCCTGCAGGACAGATAGAGGCTTCAGAGCTTGTGTGCAAGCTGGCTGAGACAGAAAATTTGAGCTCTTCTTTAGGCCAACAGTGCAACAAAGACAAGCCTTGCATTACAGGCGTGCTGTTGCTCTGGAAACTTGAAGCCTCCCATAAGCAATGCAATTACTAGCTGCTTATCACTTTTGCTTCACCAAGGAGGAAATTTATTAATTTAGAGAACACTAAGGACACAGAATTTTTTTTTAATAGCTTCTAAAGGAACTACATTTCTTCGTCGTTTCTACCTACCTCCAGAAGAAAAATATATAAAACCTCTTTTATCAACTTCTAAACATTTCCTGTAGAAAGAAAAAAGATGAGTCTCTTTTCTGAGTTACCTCATCTTGAGCTGGCACGGAAACTTGTATAGTGCACAATGGCAGCTGCATCTCTTCAGCTAAAATTGATATAGGGCTGCTGCTCACCTCAGCTCTTCTCCCGACTTGTTAACAAAATTATTATTGCAATATGCACCTCTTAAATTTAAATGTCAAATGGTGTTTGGGAATAACTCATATCCTCTTTCTTCTTAGCTGAATTAGTTCCCTTAAGGAACTAACCCGTAAGGCTATTAGCTGTCACAGTAAGAACAGGTAATGAAAAATATTCTCTTTGGGGGATGAGAGCGTGTTTGAAAGAAAAGTGTATGAAAGAAAAGGCTCAGCTATAAGACAACAGGGGTTTAAAAGTTTTTTTAAGCTGCTACAGTTCATGATGTCTAAAAATGCCTTTGTAGACTTTCTGCCCTGTGCAGTGTCTTCTGGGACCCTGCTTTTTCCTAAAATACCATGTTTGATTTGGCACTGTGTGAGGTGCCTTTTAAAGCAAAAGTGAATGAAAGCCAGTGGTGTCTACTGAATGTTTGTTAGTGGCAAAGAACTGTAGGAAATGTGTTTTATTCCCCAGAGCCTGAGGTGACCACAAGGCAGAAAACCCCTTGGTGGCAGCTCTGCTCTGGGGGTACTGTGGGGTACCCCTGCTCTGAAGAGGTAATGGTGGCAGTGGGGAAGCCTTGGAGATGGTTGAGGAGGGCAGGAGGCACCAAGCTGCCCATCACTCTTCCTGCAGCTGCCCTAGCCAGGAAAGAGATGTCCACTGAGTTCAGGGTGGGATGGGTGCGAGGCCGCGTGGCTTTCTGGTACAGAGCAGCAACTGAGCCTAAAGCAGCAGGGAACAGTCTCTGACTTTTTTGTTTTGGAAGGTGTTTAGGACCCTTTGTCTTTTAAAACTTGCCCCTGTGTGCAAATGGATACAGGAAAGGCAGTCTGAGCACAGTGGACTTTACAATAGGATACTGCTGGGAATGGCATTTGTATTTTCAAACTTTAATAATCTGGCAGTTCCCACTGTGGCCCCATGCTATTTGGGTCTATCCCAATTTTATTGAAAAGTGTTGCTGAAAAGACATATTTTTCACACTGGTAAGAGCATACCTCATCATAGTTACTTTAAATAAGATTTCAGAACCCTTTTTTTTCCTCTCCAGGATATTTTCCAGTCCCATTCTGCAGTATTTGTGAGCAATTTTAACAGCTGTTCTTTCCTTAATCATTATCATTGGTCTTGGGTTTTTTTTTTGTTTGTTTTTGTTTTGGTTTTGGTTTTTGTAGTTTTTTTTATTGGGGGGGGTTGTTTGGGTTTTTTGTTTGGTTTTTAATTTGTTTGGGTTTTTTTTTTTTCCTTTGTTTTTCTTGTCCCAAAGCAAAAGGTAATAGCCAGGCCTTTGTATCTCCAACACTTTTTCTTTTGTCTGCATGGAAATATGCTCCTCAGCAGGTGAGTGAGCTCAGGTGTTCAGCTCTGGGAAGCAGCTGTAGGTGCCTCTCTGCAGCACACCAGCCACAGAGGGATGTGTGTGCTCACAGCCCACAGCAGGATAATGCAGACGTGGAAGGGAATCATTTCAGCAATGGACACTGCCCAATCCTCCTCTTCTGTTGACAAGGAGCTGGGTAGGCAGAGGCTGAACAGCGAGTACCCAAGCAGCATGATGTAGGAAATACACCTGGATCCCTTCCTTACCACCTTGAGGTAGGGATTGTGCACTAATTCTAGTAACTGGCTAATGCAGAGTGCTGCAAAGTGCCACCTGTTAAAATCAAAGTCTGCCAGTTCATCCTCATGCAATGAGTTACTACAGTCAGTGCTTGTTTTTTCTAGTCAGTATGCCAGGCAATGCTCATGGAGGGACACTGCCTGATGGCTCACCAGCTGACACCAGCACAGGATGGAGTGAGGACCTTTCCTCCTCTTGTCACCTCTTTTTGCAGCATTCATGTTCTTGCAGCCAGGTACCTCTCTAGTTTACATTGTTCAGAAGAAATTCAGTTTTTTCTCTGAGATCCCACCAAGCAAATACCATGAAAATATCCAGAAAAATTGCATCAATGACACAATATGTTAATGCTTATTTAATTGTTGACATTTCAGGTCAGATTCCCTTAATACTTGATACTGTTGACTTCAAATAAACTTAAAGCTATAATTGTTCAGACATAAGTACATCCTTGATAGGGTGAAGATGGTAGCCAGGGTTGGAACAGAGTTGGAATTGTTTGTGAACCTCATACTGGGACTTATTTAACTTTCAACTGTTTGCTTTTGCAGGGATAGCAGTCCAGTCGTGTTGTTGAATTGATATTTATAACCATTTCTTAAAGCGTTCTGATCTGGGAAATCACCATTGCATATTTTTAGATCAGATTTCTGAGTAAAGAGAGTAGTGGTTTGCTATGTGCAAATAAGCAAATAAGATGATGTTACTATTTTTCAACTGCCTCTACTTGCAGTGGAGAAAGTTCGTTCAGCAAGCAAAAGGAAAAATTTGAGCTTTCATAGCAAATGCTGTTTTTAGCCCGCTTCAATCTTTGAACTAAGATTATACTCAACCACTCTTTCTCATTGCACAAGCAGACTTTGGAAATTGATACACTAAAATTAGGAGGCATGTTTGCATTTTCAACCTCTCCAAGTGCAGTGCTACAAATAGTTCATTCCAGCTATGTCATTATTGTACAACATAGGGTTTGGGGTTTTTTTAGAAAGCACATGTCATTGCTTACATCTCTTCCACATTGCTTTAAAAAAATACCCACTTTGTTTGGCAAAATGAGTGTGAGGACCGAAGTTGCCCTTACTGCAGTGTCCTTGCTGACCCCATAAACATAGGAGCCTGCGTTTGTCACACGCACTTTGGCAGGCAGTGGTGCATCTGGAGGGAAGGTGTGAATGCAAAGTTGTGTCTTTTTTGTGCTCAGGAGATGGAGAGGGGATCACTAGAAAAGTAAGTTCTCCACTCTATTCAACAGTGTATTATTAGTCCTGAAAAAAATTAAATGCAATGTGTACCTTTCTGCTACAGTTGTGTAATCCTGGACCTGGGAGGATTGATGAAGGTTTTGCCAAGTCCTCCGCATGAGTACAGATGAGATAGTGTATTTTAAGGCATTGTGATGAAAACTCTATTTATTTTTGTTTGTTTCGTTTGTTTTCTTGTTTGTTTCTTTTAATTCTGAAGGCTTCCAACTAAAGCTAACTACCTCTTTACCCTTTCAATGCTTCACATGCCTAGAACTGCTCCTCACAATTTTGCAAAAAACAACAAGGAAACCTAATTTGCCTAAATAAGAGCAAGGAATGATTTGATAAAAGTAGACAACCAAAAACCCAGTAAATCCTCTTTGACTAGAAACAGGTAGCCCAGCATTTAATTGCATACAACCTAAACACCGTCATTACCAGAAGAAATTAACTGTGTAGTTAAGCCTTGCTGGCACCACGCCACACCTTGGAATGGGTATTCTATGGGGTACAGGCTCTGTACATGGTCATGTGTGAAAGACTTTCTTCATGAAGCACTGAGCAGGTGTGGGATTGAATACAGGCTAAAGTTTGGCTAAAGGACAGAAAATTACATAAGGATTGTTCTGGGGGAGGTAGGAGACCTCTTTGCATTATATGGGGGGGTTGTTTATTTTTGGTTTGGAGTGGTTGGTTTGGGGTTTTTTTTTGTTGGTTTCTTTTGTTTTGATTTTGGGTTTTGTTTGTTTGTTTGAAAGAGAAAGGAAAATGTTTTATTGCTCACTTGCCAACGAGGGAAACTTCGAGGAACAGGCCCGAGTTTCTCCACTTTGCCACCAGGTGTCCGTCATGAGCAGGGAAAGCTGGTGACCTGAGCGATACCCAAAAACCTGGATTCGCAGCATTTTTGAAGATCTGACAGCGAAAACTCGAGTGAAATTACGTGTTACCATAGAGTTTTGGACGGTGGGTATGCTGCGAAGGCTTCTTGGCAAGCGAAAAATCCAAAATCCTGTCGGTAGCTCCACAATATATATTTAACTAACTCTGAAAACGTGTGTATCTCAGCCTGCAGCTGTTGTAGAATACAGAGTCTTTGCACTCCTCCGGAGAATTAGGTATGCAGCTCTCATCCAAAGTCCTAAAATCCTTTGGGGAAACTTGCCTTTTCAGACGTCAGGAATATCTGAGAGCAGTCACTGCATGTGACCTCTGGAAGAAGACTTAGTCCTTTTCAGTCTCATCGAGTTTCTGAGTGACACTGGAACTTTCGCAGGTCTGATAGCATTCACTGAATCCCCCAGTAAAGCATTCACATCCAGGCATAAGTAGGGTACAACTCTGGAAAGCACTTCTGAAAAAAAAAGTGGAAGACTTAATTAAACTTAACAAAAGTTGCAATGGTTTAATGAGTAGGTTGTTAACTTCCTAGCTACACGAGGGAACTTACCTCAAGAATAAGGTAACTTAAGAGGGAAGTATTGGAAGGTTTGCTGTGTGCCCCTGTCCTCAGATGCCTGAATGCTTCCAACTGTTATAACAGCTGCTGTTTATTGCAGTAACCCCTATGCAAACGGCAATATTTCAACTATATTTCTTTCAGATTTAAAACATAAAGATGATACATGTTTGAGAATCAGAGGAGCAGAAGCACCTAAGAGCTGCCCTAGAGTTTAACACTATTGCTAAATGTGCACCATCTCTTCAATATCTTCGAGAGAAGCAGGGGACACTTTGGGTGGAAGGGTTCATTCTTCAGCAATAATCGTGTAATGGGACACTTCCCTCTCTCATTGTCAAAACAGGAAGCTGAGGCTACAAAGCTCTTCTGGACACAGCGACACGAGCTACACCCAAACAGACTCAGAGACCGGGAAGTGAACCGCTGTGGGAAGCGGCTGTTCTCCTCCCTCACCACCTGCGGGATAAGAACCTGCCTAGGAAATGTCCCTCACTCACCTAAGAGCTCCTGCACTTCCTCACAGACTCCGAATGTCTTTCCTTAGGGGCTGCAAAATATCCTGCATCCCTCTCAGCTCACCAAGGGGACAGCTTGTGTACTGAGCTCTCCTCCTGGGAGCCTGGGTTTTCCCAGCAGGATCCCACACTGCCTTACAGAAATACAGGTGTGTTGCTCACCTCCTCTCCGGGAGTGAACCCTAGTCTCCTCATTTACTAAAACCAGCCCCATTGCTCTATGCTGAGAGAAGTGGATAAATGAACCAGCAGTACAAAAATTTCCCCGGACATTGCCTTCCTGAGTCCTTCCAGGGTGACATGGACCTCTTCCATGAAGGTAGTGGGATCCACTGAAGCAAAAGGTGCATGTTGGATCCGTGCTGTCACATGCACCCTCACTTTCAAATTCCGAGTGTCTTCACAATCTGGGAGGGTAAAAAAGTTGCAAAAGCAACTTGCATACTCCTCTCTCCCACCCCCATGATAGCTGTGCTCAAATCCCCCTAAGGATGCCTTTTTTCCTTTCAAAACAAGCTTTAAAATATCCAGTATTATGATGTTCCTTGACTGGTGCAGTTACAATGCACATGTGTAACCTTGCTTTCACAGAAGTGAAGGTTCAGTGTAAACTCCACTTCTGAAAATACCGTATTCTGTCCTGAATATTCTCAGCTGTGTCTCTGGGAAGCTGAATATGAGCTTGTTGCCAGATTCTGATTCTAATAAAGTTAATGGAAATTTTGCCAGTGACTTCAAATGGTCCAGATATTATTCTGGGGCCAACTCCTATGAAATGATCCCAGTTCAAACCTAGAGCAATTCCACTGATTTCAGTAAGACTAGCCTGGCTTTTCTCATCCAGCCCGAGGAAGATCCATGAAGTCAGAGAACGGGATATGGAAGAGCTGTTTCTCACTCAACCAAACAGCTGTTATTGGAGTATTGGGTGGTGTTGGGGCTTTGGGGTTTTTTTTCCCTCTTTGATGAAAGTGATGAAATCAGAACCGCAACCTTACTGTAGGAAGGGGGATGTTGTTTTATGGCAGTACAGCCTTCCCTACAGGATGCAGACCGGTACTCCATCGATCAGGACTGGCGGGGGGTACCTGGGTACACCCAGCTATGTACCCCAGCTCCCTGCTCAGTTCTGCAAGGTACTCCGGAAAAAAAAGCTGTGTAGAACGCTGTAACTTGCTAAAATGAACCGCAACGCTTATTCAGATTTAGAGCACTCCACCTATTTTCAGGACAAACAGCCAACACCCGCTGGGGGCAGGAGGGGTGGCCGAAATCCTTCCTTTGACGAGAAACAAGCCGGCAGAGGCGGCCGGAGCCGCAGTTTGGCTGAGCGCCGCTCCAGCGCAGCGAGCCCGTGACATCCGACGGGGCCGGCGCTTCTCAACCTGCTCCGCCGCCCCCGCCCCGCCCGTCCGCTCCCGCGGGGCCGCGCTACCTGCGCCGCTCCCCGCCCCGGAGGAGCGGCCGCCCGCCCCGCCGAGAGGCGGGCGCGCTGGTGATTTGCCTTCGCCGCCAGCAGCCGCGCTCCGGCCAGCCCGCGGGGACCGGGGCTGCAGCCGCAGGAGCCGCTCGCTCGCTCGCTCGCTCCCTGGCAGCGGGAAAAGTTTGCCGCTCTTCACCCTGCTCCTTCTCCCCCCGTACGCAGCCCCCGCGGCCCGGCGCGGATCCCCCGGGCAGGGGCATGGCGAACTGAGCAGCCGGAGCGGGCCGGGGGCGGCCCCGCCGCACCTGAGCGGCGGCGGGCGCGGGGCGCTCCGCAGCGCGGTGCCCCGCGGGCGGCCATGCGCGGCGGCGGCGGGGGCGAGCGCTGAGCCCCCCCGGCCTGGCCGCCCCCCGCCGGCCCGGGCCGAACCCGCCGCGGGGGGGCAGGGCTGGAGGGCGGCGGGCAGCCCCCGGGGACAGCGCGGAGCGGGGACGTCGCCCGCCCGCACCCGGCCGAGCGCCATGCCGCGCCGGCTGGCCTGGCTGTGCTGCTGCTGGGCGCTGCTGAGCGGCGCCTGCCGCCCCGCCGAGCCCGCGCTGCCCGCCGAGGGCGGGGAGCCGCCGCCGCCCGCCGCCGCCTCGGGCTTCCTCTACCGGCGGCTGAAGTCGCACGAGAAGCGGGAGATGCAGCGGGAGATCCTCTCGGTGCTGGGGCTGCCCCACCGCCCCCGGCCGCTGCCGCGGGAGCCGCCGGCCCCGCCGCCGGGACGGCTGACGGCGGCGCCGCGCTTCATGCTGGACCTCTACCACTCCCTGGCCGAGGGCGCGGAGGGCAGCGCGGGCGCGGAGCGCGGGGGTCGCCCGCCGCCCCCCGCCCCGCCGCTGCCCAGCCCGCAGGACAGCGCCTTCCTCAACGACGCCGACATGGTCATGAGCTTCGTCAACCTGGGTGAGTGAGGCAGGGAGGGAGGAAGGGGGTGCCGGCTGCGCGGAGCCCACCCAGCCGCTCGCCCGTCCTGCGGACACCCCTGGCCCGGGCAGTGGGGATGGACGGCCGCTCCCGGTGGGGCGCGACGGGGTCGGGGCTTTGCCGGCTGGGACCCACCTTGGGCGGCGCGGGCTTCGGCCGGGAGGGCAGCTCACTTCGGGGAAGGGCAAAACCTCTCGCAAACAGTAAAGAAAGAGTACACCTCAGAATGGAAAACCTTGGGGGGTTGGGGGGGGTGCAAGGGAAGAATAAACGAATACTTTTTTTTTAGTGGTCCTTGTTCTCAGGGTAGTGGTCAGAGCCTGTCTTTCAGAGTTAAAGCCACCCTCCTCTGGTTCTTGGGCAGCGCTGGGGTCATGCCAGACTACAGGTTGCACTCACTCTATGCAAAGTCCAGCAGCGCAGAGATGCTTTTGGAACTTGAACAAAGTACAGCCACGCTACTCCACAGTGTCCTCTTCTTCCCTTTTTTTTTTTTTTTTTTTCCCCCCTCTTAGCTTTAGGGGATCAGAGCTGGTGTGGTGGTGAATATGTGGCTCTGTGTAGGTTATTCTGGTGACTGAGCAGCCAGGGAACATGATAAAAATCTGTATCTTGTGGAAATCTTGAAATAAATTCTGTTAGACGTCAACCTGCTCTTCAAACAAATCATCCTGTCAGCGATGTGAAGGGTTTAGAGGCGGGCATTTCAGTGGGAAAGTTATTAAGCTTTTTTACTTAAAGGAGCTCTTAATACTATGGGATTGTAAGGAAACAGTGTAATTAGATTCAGCCTAATGTGGAGAATGAAAATATTTCAGTTGGCAAATTGCAGTTCCTTTTTTTAGGGAATTCCTGTGAAGCTCAAATGTCTTAGCCGGTCAGCTGAAAACTTTGCCGTTTCACTAGTGCTGCCAGAGCTGTGTGCTGGAACGACAACAGCTTGTCTTGTTTTTTAAAAAAAGATACAATTTGTTGTGTGTTTACTCATTTGGAGCAGGGATGTATCACTGTAGCAGGAAATTTCTCTGAGCTCCCAGTGCTGGTACAGGTGTTCAATAGCTTTGTACCACGCTGTATGTATCTAAAACAAGAGCTGATTAATTTTTGTACCTGATGGAAATTGTGTAGTAGGTCAGAAGTGTTGCAAATAGTTGTTGAAGGATTTGTCTACGTTGAAACTGAGGTGACCACAGTTGAGTGGGTACAGCTGAGCTGCCTTAGGTGCCCAGACCTTTCCAGGAGTGTGGAGCCCAGTTGCCTCCTCGTACTGCCGGTGTGTGCCTGTCAGGGTCTCTGTTGTCTTGTTTAAAGTCTACTCGGGGATGTTTAGGTGGTGCTGCCATCTCAGACCTCCGATGATTTGATTGAGACGTCCTGAAATTGTCCGTCAATGAAACCAGTGTGCTCTGTGGTCTCAGCTCAGAAGCTGAGATCTGGGAAATATATGGTACGGGTTTCAAGTCCAAAGGGCACCTGTCTCTGTTTTTCTTCCTTCCGAACCTCTCTGTCCTTTGAATACACAGAGCTGATGCTGCTGTCTCTGTTCTTTCCCTTGGTGACTTTCAGGATGTATACTTGGAGCTGTGAATTTAAGAAGGACAGTGCTGCCTATAGCTGTCTGTAAGCAACACCCATCGCACATTTTACTTGAGGGATGTGAAACAAGGTGCCTGTAGGGGCTATGCAGTTCCCAGAAGAGCTGATTTCAGGGATAAATGTGAGCATGTGGTGTTTTAGAAGTAATTAGCAGGAGAGTGTTATATGGCAGACCTGCAAGTACGTATTTCTTTTGAACATAATCCCATCCACTCATATGATTCAAATCAGTTCTGATAATTTGGATATAGACACTTATGTAACAACGAGGAAAATTATTCATGTAATGTAGTAAAATAATGCAATTGAAATGCTAGTTATGAGTCTCAGGAAGCATGAATCAACTGTAGAAATTTCTCATCAACTTCCAAATTCCGAGTCATAAACCATAATGTCATTTAACGTGATTGTTTGTTACCAGAGTGTTGGCAAATCGATGGGCTGGGACTGAACAGCTGTTTGACTGTTTTTTGTGCTTCTCTGACATGTCAGGGATTTTTTGGGGTCTTTCACCTGTGTATTGACATTTACTTTTCCATTTAACAGTAATTCAGGTCAGAAAACTAAGATTATATTCCAATATAGAAACCAAAGGTTTCGTGGAGAAAGCCAGCTTGTGCTCTGTCAAAGTAGCTTATTAGATGAAGTGAGAAGTGCAGTGAAAGATGGTTAGGATCGCAGCAGAAAGGGAAGAATTCCTGATCTCAAGCACACTGACTATTCCAATGAAGTACACGTCAAGCAACCCTGAAAACTCACAGCTGGAGTCCGCTTATAAGCGGACACTGCCAGAATTATTTTAGTTGGGGTTTTCTGCATGTGGCCGTATGTAGAGTTACCTCTGTTCGGTGAAACTGACTGCTGAAGAACTTTGTGTTCAACCTTAAAGGCTTCCCTTTCCCTTATGGAAGGGGCAACTACCAAAGAGATGTGTGGGGTCCTTGATGGTCTCTCAAGGTGAGGAGTGTATGGTATCATCTGGGGGTGCAGGTGCACGTGGCTGTGTGGGTGTGAAGTCAGTGTGGGTGACCTGCCTTTGGGTGCTGATACTGCTCTTTCTGCAGCTCAGAACAAGATAAAAGTTTGATGCGTCTTGTTGTGCTGGAGAGCCATCATCTAGGTCAGCTTTGCAGAGAAGGCTTACTTTGCCATGAAAGTTTGAGGGTGTTGATGTTTTTACAAAAGTGCATTTAATTTTTCCAGTCCTGTAAAGAGTCACTTCCAGCCTAAAAAGAGTCACTAGCTTGTAGTCACAGCTGATTTTAAGTGTGCAGTGCTCCAGCCCTTCCTGGCCAACCTACATCCTTCAGTCTGGGGATACAGCAGATGTGTTTTCTGTCTGGGGAGAGCTGTGTTTCTGTATGTGCTCAGGGCATGAGTCCTCTTTGTAAAGGTCTTGCAAAGCTAAAGGACTTTGGTGAGGTCTTGGATTATTCAGGCAGTGCAGGCTTGTCCCAGTCTCAAAGGTGGTGATGTCCTTGGTGATGGTTTCTATTTTGTTTTGGGGTTTTCTGAAGTGAAGAGCGACGGTCACAGAGGTGTGGAGGTTCTCCAGACACAGGGAGTTAATGTCTTACAGGGAGGACAAGAAACATCAGTCTTTGATATGAGGAGTGTGGGATTTATCTTACCTACCTGGTGATGCCTGTATTGTGGTATGGACTTGCAAGGTGTGGGCAATGATTCCCAGAGGGGCTGATTATAGGGGAACTTGGTGTGTCCAGGGTTTCCAGGAGATGCTTACCGCTTTGTTTTATAAAGCACCTGGAGAGCAGTGTCAGGGAGGAGAAATAAAGTTTTTTATTTTTCCATTACAAGCAAAATCACACAAGATATGAATGAGTTCAGGTAATTTAGATAATAAATTTAATTTATCAGGTTAGATACCAAAAAATAATTTGACATAAAGCATAATCTGTCCTTGGTAAATCTGGTCCCTATTTTGAGAAGATGATCCTATAAGTGTCTATTTTGGGTGTTTTTATTAGGATGAGACACCCAAAAAGTGTCAGTTTCTTTTCATTTCCCACATAGGAAGTCTGGATAGCTAGCACAGATGGAAACATCTGCATAGATTCATTGATGAAGCAGGGTACCAAACTTCTGTGCTGTGGAAATGGCTGTACAGCAGGGTTGTGGGGCTGGGGAATGCATTGTGGGCCAGAAGGCATCTTTGTGAAACTGTTCAGCTCTTCTTGTAGGAACAGCCTTGACATATTTCCTACTTGGAAAACGTACCTTCCTCATGGCACCAGATAAGGTTATCTCCTCTTGGCAAAACAGCCCGGGGTTGGTATGAGATCCCTCTTGAGGCAGTGATGCTGGATTGACAGCTTGACTGTCAAGCATCCCTTTATTTTACCACCATTTTAGTGAAAGATGTATCAAGTTCATTGCAACAATCTCCTTTTTCCTCAGCCCAGGAAGATGAGGAGAGAGAGGGGTCACTGCTCAAACCAAAGTGCAGACTAGGGTCAGATCTAGAGTCCCCTCAGTCTTCTCAGGCACATCAGTGCTGATGTGAAGGGGATCTGCTCTCCATCCCCTGTTTCATCAGCTGGTGTCTTCAGAGTAGTGCATGCTGTGTGAAGCAGCACAAAACAAGACTCTCAAAGACTTTGCTACTTTCACTGCATCCAGAATTATTTGTGCATGATGAAAGGTGCTGTGGAGCAATCCTGTGTCAGAACATGATCTGCACCCTTGTCTTCCTATCCTGGCATCCACACTGAGAGGAAAAACAGCCATGCACTTTCTACAGTCAAACCCAAGGAATTCAATGGCAGTCTGTGGGTTTCTGCCGTGACCCAAATCTGGGGCTGTTGATAGCTGTGCAGGAAAACTCTGAACCCATCAAACCCTCCAGAGATAAGGATCATAAAAACAGTGCATTGGGGTGTAGTATCTGGTTATTCAGTGTTGTAGCTTTTTGTAACAGACTTACAGCACTGAATCACTGTATCTCTGTACTTTTGGAGAGAGGGTTTTCCCTTTTATCATAAGACCCACGGGTCCTCTGGGAGGACTTAATGCAAAAGGTTCAGGGGAACCTTGCCTTTTGCCAGGCAGTCCTGCAGTCAGCCCTGAAGCTTCAACACGATTTGAGTCAGGACTGTGGTGAAAAGCCTCTTCTGTTTTTGAATCCCCAAACTCCAGGCAATCTCCATCTTCCCTGCAAGACTTCAAGTGTCTGCTGGGGCAAGGGTGCTCCCTTTCAGTGCAAGGGAGCTGCTTGGAGGTAAATATAAGACTTGTTGTGCAAATACTCTCTCTGTCCCCTTGCCTATAAAGCAGCATGTTATGGATGTGATGTCTTCCAAACAGGCCTTTCATCTTTTTGGCAGCAATCATGTACCAGATTTCCTTCTAGGAATGATCTTGCACAAATCCATAGCACCTTGGGTGCAAGCAATATGCCTTTGTTCTGCACAGCTTTTCACAGGAGGGAGGCAGCGCTCCAACATCCTTACACGTGTTTCTAAAGCAAGTGAATTTTTTCATCTGAAGGATTTGATCAGCCCACCTGCCTTTTTCCTGGTACCATGCTTGCTGTTGGGAGGTATGAAATTAGGCAACCAAGATGTATCAGGGATGTTGCGTGATTGTATTGATGGGACCACACCATTCATACTGTCATCCCATCTGTTTATACTCTTGGCCACAAGTTGTAAAGGTCAAGACATCTACTCACAGGGAATAACTGGAGTGTGTGATGCTGCAGATCTGGCTGTGCTGCCAGCTGGCTGTGTACAGCCTCACTCACTCGCCATGTGCGCAGCGTCCTCCACGTGTGTCCAGAGCAGGCCAATATTAGAAATCATGAAGCTGATGATGGGAATGAGTTTACTGACTTCTGCCAAGCCTTGTATAGCGGGCTTGGATGCCAAGACAGATTCCCAAGTGCCGAAGAGCAGACTTATATTTGCTGTTCAACTGATGCAGCTCAAGGTCCTCATTTATGTCATCTCCTTGAAATAGCTGCTGCTTGCGAGCTGCCTGCTAGTGTGAAACTGCCTGACAATATGATTAAAGAAAGTGCAAATGGTCTTTTAGAAGTCCTCAGCTCCTTTGGCCTTGGAATTTGAGGGACTGTAGTCATCTTTCTGCCTTTGGCCAGGAGCCCTGGAAGATGTGTGGCTCCTGGAGAAGCTGCTCTTCAAAACCTGTGCTGTTGAAATGAGTGGATGGTCATGTTCATGTAAGCAATTTATCCAAGTCTGAATGTCATCTGGGCTAAGCTACTGGAACCAGACCGCGTGGCATTAGTGGGATTATTCTCTGTCTTGTGAAAGCTTTTCAGAGCTTGAAAATTTACAGTCTAAGACTTCAGCATTTCACACAAATTTTTCTTCCAGCAACAACAATAACAACAGCAATTTAATGTAATTGTAAAAAGCTAGTATTGCCAAACCAGTCTTGATTATTTCAAGCCAAATTTTTTTATCTGTAAATAAATGAAAAGTTGCATTTAAAATTAGAAACCCAGGTGTGGGACTGTTTTTGGTTTTTTGGGTTTTTAAAAAAATTTTTGTCAAAAGCAGAACTTCCTAGTTCTTTCCTTCAAAAAATCGAAGCTAAACTACTTCTTATAAAAAGGTTTTCTTTTGGCAATTTTCTTCCAGCTCAACATGGCTTTAGCAGAAAATCACTTGGGCAGCTGTCATGGATGTCTTGTGCTGAGCCCCTGCTGAGACTGCTCGCTGCAGGCTTGTGCCTGTGCCAAGGAGCTATGGATCCTTGCTGGGTCTAGCCCAGTGCATTGCAGTGGTTACACTCTCTCTCGTAGTTTTAAATATAAACTTTTAAGCAGTGTTTGTGATTTAGGAGGAAGGAAGGTGGTGTTTAGACTTTCCATGCCATGGAGTCACGATTCTTTTTAGATCATCTTGCCTCATTGCTAACTTGTAGGGGGTAGAGGAAGGTATGATTTACTTCAGACGTAAACAGTCCCATTGTGTGTTTCTGCTGTATCCCAGTGGATGCACAGCTATGCTGTTAGGTACAGCCCACCTACTAATCATTTAGCATTTCCATTTGACCATTTATATGGCAGTGTAAAGCAGGGACCAAACACTATTGCCCAGAAAGAAAAATGGCTCATGGGCAAGAGATTTGCATTTGTTATAGCAAGTGCTGGATCTCAGAACCTGGGAGATGGAGGTTAAGGACTGGAAAGTTGTCTTCTGTCCTCCAGATTCTTGGAGCTGGTGTTGGGTCACACCTAGGTTCCCTGTTTGATGGGGCAGCACTTTTAAACTGAAAGAGGGTAGGTTTAGATTGAGAATAAGGGAAAATTTTTTCCAACCGAAATCATGAGACACTGGAACAGGTTGCCTGGGGGAGTTGTGGATGCCCCATCCCTGGAGATGTTCAAAGTCGGGTTGGATGGGGCTTTGAGCAATCTGTTTTACTGAACAATGCTCCTGCCCATGACAAGGGTTGACTTGGATGACCTTCGAAGGTCCCTTCCAGCCCAAACTGCCTGTGATTCTAAGTGTCGAGAGGGCACTTGAACTGGGATTCTGTAGCCGTGGTATACTGAGGGTGAGGAGACATGCCTGAAAAACATTCGGTGAGTTGTTTCTTTCCGCCTTTTTTCCAGTCGCGGCTGGCGGAGGCTGAGGAGCAGTGCCTTCTGCAGAGCTGCGGCGCTCGCTGCAGGGGTGGCTGCCAGCAGCGCCCTAAGAGGCGCCTGTGGCCCCGTGCTTTGCGCCTGGAGCAGGCTCCCGAGGCAGTGGCGTTGGGAAGGGCATGGAGCTGCAGCTGCTGCAGAGCTGTTGCAGGAGAAAGAAGCTTAATTAAAGAAGCTGAGTCCCTGTGGGATTGCAGGGATGTTTAATACCTCGTAATGGACTTTGATTCCTAAAACCTGCAGTGGATTGGGGCTGGCATTTCCTGAACTTTCAGTTACTTAAGAAACAGTCTAGTAGTGTTGGGTAGAGTTTTGGAGTGGATTTTTTTGCTTGTTTGTGTTTTGGGTTGGTTGGGTTTTTTTGGTGATGTAATGAGATTATTTTTTTGTTTTGTTGTTAAGGGTACAAAGATTTTGACAGCGCTGCTTTCAGCTCTTTTTATTTTACGTAGCAGTGTTCATCATAGCACAATGACAGAATTGAATCAGTGGTAGCAACAGTGGGAACTTTTGGCAAAAAAGGATAATGTAGACAGAGCCGAAGTGTTCTGCTAACTAAAACAGTAGCTGTATTTTTCAGAGAGCTAGACATGACTGTTTTGATCCAATGTGGTGTTAATCACAAGAATACATAACTGCTTTCCTGTGAACTTTCCCCTTAAAAATATCCAATGATATCACCTGATGTTTTGCACGAATGCTCAGTATAACCAGAATTTAGAACAGCTGGCTCCATATAAACTTGGAACATTCATAGGTCAAATATTAGTGTATAAATAAAAACATTTTTAAAATGAAAACAGAAGCAGAGTATTGGAAATATACTCAATGTGCAGATGTACTTCATGGCTTGAATAGCTTTACAAATTAATCAAGACAGTGTTAACACTTGTTCTGAAGAGTCAAATTTCCTGATAGTGAATGCGAGTGTTTTCAAACAATATTCCAAAGATGTGTTATTCCATGTATGTTAATGGTTGTTTGCAGTGTGAGAAATGTATGAATCGGCTATTTGAAGCACTCTTTTAACTGATATATGTTTGTTCAACCCAAAATCTTGTCAAATGGGTATCTACAGTTTCTTTTATCAAGTGCAGACTGTAAAATGTGCCATGTTTAAAGCCTGCATGGAGATGTTTATGTTGAGGTGTACTGCTGCAGCTTTCTTATCTTGTCACTCACTGCATCACACTCGTGTGGCGTGTATGGTCAAGGTATTAGACACTCTGTTTGTACAGGGGCTGAAGGGTGACATAATGTCTATTGAAGCACAAGTGTTAAGCTCCATACCAGGCAACAAAGAGCACTTAAAAAATGAGAACAGATTAGAGCTCGTGAGCAGGTTCTCATAGTCATACACGTAAGCCAGGGGGTGTTGGAGGGAGGAGAGGGTGTGAAACAGATGTGTCTTCTTGAATCCTTGTCTCTCCTGGGCTTTCCAGACCATTTGAGAGAGAAATCCGGAAGAGTGAAACTCTTAGCAGTCAATTCGAGTCCTTTTACCAGGAATAAAATTATCCAAATAAATTGGAAAATAAGGTTTAACTGTAACTAATGTGTACAAGATGCAAAAGACTTGTCTGCCTCTGCCTTTGTAAACTTTATTATAATACAAAGTTGTTTGAACACGAACACTTGTTGCTGCCTAACTTCCCTGTTTTTCAAACTGCTTTAAAATATCTGGAATAAGGCTCTGTATCAGGGAATAAAGAAGTGGTCAGAGCTTGAATTCCTCACAACACAGAGGTGCAAGCTCCCTCTGGCCAAATTCATATGAACAGAGGTCATGGCAGCAGTCTTTAATCACCAGATGCTCTGCATGAAAAAGGAGGCAGCATTTCTTATGTCGCTTACCATGGGCTTCCCATTCACATTTCTTCACTACTTTTGGCCACACTGGTGGTGGGGTGCAGAAAGAGGCCTTATACACTTCTAATGTACCTGAATCTTCATCATGATGCCAAGCCTGGTTCTTCAAAACATTCGTGTGCAAGCAGTGAGAGGCTTCTCTGCAAGCCTTGACCTGTGTGCACAATTTTGATGCAAAATAGTAGGAGGATAGTTCTAAAATTTAAGCCTGGTTTGAAAGTTGTGTTTTAATATCTACACGAAGATTTGATCCACAAGTACAGAATCCAGGTGCTCAAATGATGAAGCTTGGCGAAGAAACCCTTCATTTTAGAAAAGCAGCAGCCTCTCTTGCCCGCAAACCATCATCCTGAGACAGCATTTCAAGTATGCAGACCCTTTTGCTTAATTATTGTAACATCAAACATCTTTGACATGAAAGGGACCAAGCAGTGGCTATGCAAGATAATGACTTGTTTATAAAAATAATTTAAACAGCATATGAAAAGGATAAACATGCATGTCCTGCCAAAATTCACTGTATGTTCTGCAGGCTTTGGTGATTGTGAATCTCTTGGCTTGCTCTTTCAATTTTCTTCTTTTTTTCTTTTTTTTTTTTCTTAAACCCGCAAAGGAAAAAAGGCAGAGGGGGAAGGGAGTGAAGAGAAAAGAAGGGAGACTTAAGAAAAAAAAAGAGAGTTCACATATTTAAGGAAGTTCCAACTTATTACTCTATGGAAGATAGCTGGAGAGAAAATACATTTGTTTAACGTACTACAATAGATATTCTCTTTGAGGTGTCTGTGTCTTGTCTCTTATATGTGATAGTTTTTACACTTTAATGATTGCAGCAGCTGTCCTGTCCAAAAATGTTCCATTCTGCAGGATGTGTAAAGCTCGTTACTTGCTAGACAACATGAAGATACTACTCTGTCTCATTCAGAGCCTCAAAGCACTTCCTAAGCATTGAGGTCTCACAGTGTGCTCTGACGAATGTAAATCACTCTTATACTGATTTTCCAAATAACTAAGCTGGAGCTCAGAGGCTATGACTGGGCCAGGGCTGTGATGAGGTCTCTGAAATTCTTGCTTCCCGTCCTGCAATCTCACCATGAGACTGTGGGCTGGTTTACTGACCTGGCCGGTCCCGCAGCAGCTCATGGAGCCCGCTGAAACAGTAGGGTCTTATTTGGTGAAACCTGTCTTTTTTCAGGTGGCAGCAGGAATCAGCTGCAGCCTACAGGTTCTCACTTGGCCTAGGCTTCAGTTCTTCCTGCTTGTGAACCTTGCTCATCAGTGTTGCACAGTCTGTGCCTTCTGCAGCCAGGCTTTGTTAGGGACGCGGCTCTTCAGACATGCTTGCTGAATATAGGAAAGATGTAAGAGGTCACAGGCCAGCCCATGTTTCACTTGAAACTACCTGAGAGCCTACTAAAGGTTTAGTTGACTTTTGGTAATGTCCATGCTGCGGGAAAGCTAATAAGAGATGTTCTTCCGAGTTAACTGACAGTTTTGTTGAGAAACTCCCCATAAAAAAGCAGTGTAACAGCTGAACTTGCTATAATGACTCCTTTATGTTTCAGCAGCTATTGGGATTGGGTCTGCCTGATACTTTTGCTATCTCTAGTCTCGGTAAAAACAGTTTTATGGGGTCCCAAAACAGTCTGTTGCTTCTGGCAGCCAGAGAGCTGGCAGCTCCAATGCACTGAGGCTTGAAGAGATAGTTCATTAATTCATGGCACTTTCCAGAATAAACATGGCAAACCTCCTCTGAAATAACAGACGGTAAATCCTCCTTGTCACTCAAGACTGCACATTTGTCTTCAGAAAGGGGCCATGAAAGAAGCTGTCCATCTCCTAATGAATGAGAAAATAAATAGATGAAGAATTGTGCGTTGTGTTGTACTTGACAGGGCGAAGCTTTGGGGGGGAATAGCAGCAAACCTTTCCTCCCATCTTAGCCCTGTCAGGTGTGGCCCTAAACCAAGCAATGCCCACTGGGCAGGCTATCAGATGGCATAAACTATCAAAGCTCTTTGGCAGGGATCCTTGGTGGGAATGACAGCACTTTTTGCTCCTTCTTTGACTCTTTGGGAAGGTGGGTATCAACACCTCTCAGCTTTAGGTCCTCAGAGACAGGACCTCTGGTCTCTCTGTGCTGTGAGACTTGTGAAGGTTGCTACAAGCTGGGGTTGCTCAGAGCGCACAGATGTTTTGTGCAGCTTGTTATTTTCTATGTTGGAGGTTATGAGTCAGATTACTGTTACCAAAATGTTTATGTGAAATCATTTCTGAGTCATATATTTGCATCATATACAACCTGTCTGACAATCAAAACATTCAGAGCTCGGCTAATGATTATACTAAGTTTTCCAACACTCTGCTCCAACATAACATAATTACACGGCAGAGTGCAATATATTACTTTGACAGGGTTCTTCATGCGTCTTGTGATGTCAGAACATCATCATTGCTATTATTTTAAATTATCAGAGTTTGTTGCATGAAACAAAGTTAAAAATAGTGAAGAGGCAGTTCCTCAGAAACAAAATGCCCTGCAAATGTTTCTGGGCTTTTTCAGTCTCCAAGTAAACATATTTCAAGAAATTGCATAGTACTTTTAACTTTATTCTCTCCAGAGAGGTGCTTGATCAGGGCTTATTAGTTTAATTGACAGAATAGCTGAGGATATTTGCTTGAAGAAATTGTTTGGTGCCTGCAGGACTGTTTGGTAGTTTCTCTAAAATACATTTTTAAAGACAGAACCAGGTATTTTTAGCAGCACAGAGTCTCTAAACTACTATTTAATGCATGTTATCTCTTGTGTGAGTTTTAGCATAAATAGGAGTTGTTTATAAAAGCACTCTGAATAACTAGGGCAAGCATTTAAAATTACACTTATCTTCAGGTGTGTGAGAACTTGGGCAGGAGTGTTTGCCACCATATTCCAATGAATTTAGTAATTCCACTTTAACAGTTCATTCTAGAGCAGGGTGTGGAAAACTGAAGCATCCCCCAGCTCTGTGCTAAGGTAATGGTCAAGGAGATGAAAATTGCATAGGGGAAAAGGCCTGCTCTTTTGTTTGTTTTTACATACATATCTATGAAAAAGCATATGAATGTTGAAATGGAAAATGATGTTAGGGCTGACTTGTCTGAATTTGGTTTACAGTCTTTTGGAACTGGCTTTGGGAGATCGATTATAAGTGTGAAGGGCACTGGCAGGTCCCTTTAAATATAAAATATCATTGCATTTCATCTCTCTTACTGAACTGGCAGAGTGTGAAGTGCAGGATGGATTATGATGACATTCTTTATGTTCCTAGTGGAAAAAAAGGTATGGACAATACAGTAGTGGACTTTCCTGGCTACAAGTGTCTGAGCTGTACTTAGTAATTAGGGAGCCCACATTTGGAGCAATAAAAGCATCCCCGTGTAGTATTAGTGAGCACCATCTTTGCTTATGCACTCTTCTTGGCCAGCGTCAGTGGCAAATACATAATTGGTCTATGAGGACCAATATATTGTGAAGTGTAGTGGAAAATGCCAAAATAAAATTTCAGTTGGATGAAGTCCATTTGTCCTGTGCTAATTTCTAGCCCTGTAAACAAACACAGCTGCTGAACGTAGAATCAGTGCTCAGAGTGGTTAAAAACAGTGATGCATTGCTAGTGAGATCACGGCAGAAAAAATATGTAACATATGAGGTTGCAGTAAGGACCAAGACTATCCTCAGCTCTGATTAATTTTTTCTGTTTATATATTTTCATCTATTTATGATGCTGCAGTACAGCTAGAGTGTAAAGATTGCTCTTTGATTGCCAGATCATTCAGCTGAGACAGACAGTATTAAGTATTGAGGAGCCAGTTGTCACGAACTTTTGCAAAAGAGTGAATTGGCAACCAAAGGCTAGATGAATGTATATGTATTTATTTTATATTTCTCTTTTTCATACCAATATATCACCCATTTGGTCATCTGGGCTTTGTTATTTGTTTATATATATATGAAGCATCCATACAGGTATGTTTGCCTGTCACTTCATCTTAATTAAAATGTCTTTAGAAGTGCTGCAGTACTGAGCAAGGAACGTGAGACTTCAAACATTAGAAATCTCAGGGCCAAGCCTGCTAGGTCATTGGCAAAGTAGCAGCACTTACACTGTAATTTGTCTCATGGCCCAGTTATATGTTTTGACATCCCTGAGCTGACTAATTGCTCTGGGGAAAAAAAGAAGTAAAGAACGATCTTGGTAACTGTAGTAGAACAGTTTCCAACCTCTTCTGTCCATCACATCCATTATCTAGTGACTGCTGCATGGTCATCCCCAGAGCTAGTAGAGTAGGGAGCTTTTGAACAGCATCAGTTTTAAACTTTTGGACATTTTATAGCCATCCTGGGGCTTTGACTTGTGGTAGGTGCTTCACTCCATGCTCTTGCACAGCACATGTTGGTGCCACCCTCTTCAGAAGCCTCCTGGGGCTGAGGAATAATTGGGTGTTTGCATTACTGTGTACTGGACTGGTGCCATCATGGATTTGGTCGTGTCTGAGAACACAACTGGGGTCCATCAGTGGCCCCGGTTCTGGAAACTCTCCTAGCCCCTACCCCAGCTCAACTACAGGCTGGCATGGAGAGTTTAAATCTCAAACTGTCAGTCTGGCACGTTCCATAAACACTAAATTGACTCAGAGTGGCTAGGTCTAGCGCTATAAAACATACCGTTCAGGTATTATTGCCAAGGAAAAAAAATTACCTGTAAATAGCAGACTTACAGCATAGGGGCTTATTTCTGTGCTTATGCTTTTTACATTTCCATTTTTGCACCAGCTTGGCAAGAAGTTAACTTAAATGTCAAAACTATTTTTATGTAAATATATGCATTATTGAATCTCTTACTCATAAAGCAAATAGTACTTTAAACCCACACAAAACAGTTGAAGCTATATATATTTTCTCACTACTGAATTTGGCTTTTAATAACTTGGAGTGAACTGTCCAAAATAAAGTTAGGAATCAAGGGCACTTTATTTTCCAGCTAGCAACATATATATTCTTGGCTTTGCACTGTACCAGTTTGAGATGGAAGAAAACCTGGATTTGTACTACAGATCCTCTCAGCAATCAAGAAGAGAGAAATATCATAGTTAAATAAACACATTATTTTAAAATTAACAAACTTTTCTGAAACTGTATGAAGCTACAAAAAATATGAATGACTATTAAGAGACTGTGGAGGCTTTGATATCAAGCAGTGGTTTTCTAATGTGTTTCTCCTGCTGGAAGTGCAGCCTTGTGCCAGTCAGAGGCAACAGTTACCCAGAGAAAAGGCTGTAATCTGCAGAGTCCCATAGATTTCACTGCTGCTGTTTAAGGAGTAAGGACAGCAAAACCTGCCCTCAGCACGCACACACAAAACCACAGATGAGGTTAGGGACTGTGTACTAAGCCCAGGTCATAGTGGCCTGGAAGGAGATGCTCGCTGTCCTTCGTGGGTTTATGGTTTGTCTCCATGTCATGAATTTCCTTACCCCCCTGCCCTCCTGCTTGTGGGAAGTTACCTGAGGTCAGTATTGCATCCCAAAGAAAAGGTGGGAAAAGTCACTTCAGGAAGCCATGCAAACAAGAGCTTGTTGCTGAAGAATACCTCGGCAATGCGCTCCCGCAGTCTCCTTGTGGGATCCACCTTGTTACTGTCCTATTGCTCCCTGCCACGTGCTCGGTGTCAGAGCCACCGTAGCAGAGGTTCCCCTGGGCATGTGGGTGTGTTAAGGCTAAGCAGGACAGAAGAAGAGGGGAATCCTTGGCAGAATCGTGTGGGATCTGCCATCCCAGATATCAGTTCAAGATTTTAAATCAATTATCCATTGATTCAAATCATCTCTGGCTGGGTTGTGGGGTATTTGCCTGGCACTGTGGGTGGCACAAAGGACACATATTGCTGCTTCTGCTTCCAGGGCAGCTGAGCTGTGAAAGCTGCTGTGGTTATCTGAGGCTGAAGTACATGTGAAGCACAACTAGGGAAGACCCCTGAAAAAAGCCAATGCTTGGAATGTTGGATTCCAAGCAAAATAGGGAAAACCGCACCGGAGTTGCTGTAAATACAACGCCTGGTCGTGGGTAAGTCATGTCCAGCAAGTCACTTGGGCTGACCAGACATTCCTGGTTTCATGGGCATGAAGGAGAGGTGAAACACTGGAGGAGGAATGAACTGGACCAAAGAGAGGGTCATGGCTCTTGTGTGTGCAGGCAAGTGAATTTGAAAGATGGTGACTAAGAGATTCTGGTTTTCTAAAAAGAATGCTTTCCGCTGACTGAAACCACAGCTCTTGCTGATGCAGCTTTTGATTATTTTACCTCTTATTCCATCTTTCCTGGTTTGCATGATTCAGACTTATGTAAACACTAGTAATGGTGCCTCATTGCGGTGAGAGCGGTGCTGTGTGAAAGAGACAAGGCTCACAGGGGCAGGAGATTTGTCTTGAAAGCCTTTTTGTCCATGAGAGCCCCTGTGCATCCCCCATCAGCCAAGAAGCCAAGTTCAGGTATCTCTGTGGTGCCCAGAAGAGACGTATGAGGAAAATAGTGCTGCTTTCCTTTCTTGCAATGTCCTCTCCTACAAAACCTCATCGTAATGATCTTTATTCTTTCTTGTTAAATGCAGCGTATGGTAAAATGCTGCTGAGAGTGGGGTACTTCGGGTTGTCTTTAAACACAAGCCTTAAGACAAATCTGAAACAACAGATGAATAAAATGGTTGTGGTTTAGCTTGAGCCATAAATACTATTTTCCTTTTTCAATATGTTTTGGAAGCTGAGGGGAAACCAGTTAAGATCTAGTTTAAAGCAAGCAGACTATTCCTTTATTTGACTGAGACGTGATTCATTTTGACCAACTTTATCTTAGTTTTTAAGTAATTCTGCTTGTGTCACATTCATTCTCTGAGCTAATTTTGTTAACCTTGCCACCTGAACAAATTAAGCACGTATCTTCATGTGGTGTTCCCTTAATTATCTACCTGCTGGTCACAGTCGGGACACCTATACTTCAATCTGTTTCTCTCTGTAGCCAGAGGACAATTAATCCTGCAAGTTTTTTCCCCAGCCTTTGAAAACTTTTTCTGTGTATTGTGCAAATAATGTTAATAAACTTAAATGTCCTCTTTTTTCATTGCTTTGGCATTCCTTTATGTCCTTGGAGTGCAGAGGTAATAAGCTAACGTCCAATAGTTGGTACTTCCATTAGCCATGGTGGTGTACACTAAAAGCCCAAGTCTGAGCAAAAAGGGTAAATTCAGGTTAGGACTAGCAAGGACCCTCAGAGCTATTGAAAACAAAGATGTTTGTAGGCATTTTGTCCAGCAACCTCCACAGAAATCTGTTCCAGCTTTCCTCCATGTCTCACAGGTCACAGGACTCCTGCCAGCTGCCCTGGAAAAAAAAAAGAGTTGGAGCAAAGAAGCGAAAAGCAGCAGGTACAGCTGTAAGCTGCTGGGGAAGGTGTGCTGGGAGCAGGAGAGATGAGCAGTGTCACTGGTGCCCTGGGGCCTGGCAGCAGTGCAGCACCGGTGGTGGTGTTCCCTGCTGGATGTGAACTGTTTTCACTGTTATAGAGGGAAAAAAACCTGATGTGCAAACTCCTCCTGCTGCTTTGATTTGAGCAAAATTTCATCTCTGGTCCTAGCCTTAGCATGTGAGAAGTTGTCAGTAATTTGGTAATGGAGTCTGAGCAGGCTCTTGTCCCACAAGAGATACTGAGACTCTTTCTCTAGCTGGGATCAGTACCTGATGCTTCTTCATAGGATCAGAGGCAAAAGCCGTGGACTGTTGATGTGAGTCCTGAAATGTGGGACTGATGCCGTGTAGCTCTGGGCCAAACGAGCACAGGAAAAACTGTGATCGCCTCCTGCTTCATTGTGCTCCAGCTGTACTGACAAATTTGACACCTCTGTCCTCATTTCCCAAGTTTCAAGTTCCCATTTCAGGAGCTGCAGGAGCAGTGGTTAAGTAGGACAAAGCACATCTCAACTCTTCTGCCAGTTTTTCATGTGGATGTGTGCATGCTGTGCTCATGCTCTCTTCCCCTCCTGCTCAATACCATCATCCTTCTGTCAGGAAAATCTAAAAGTTTGCAGTGTAAAGGTATTGGAGGTAGCTTGTGAGACATGTAAAACACAGGTACTGTGTATCGGCTGTGGGGGGAAGGATCTGCTAGTGTTGAAATTTGGTTTTTCTTCTGACTTGTGACATCTATATCGATATAACAATACTGGCATTGCTGTTGGTAGAAACAGTGACTGAACATTGTTCAGTGAATGCCCCAGACACAAGCATTGGTTTAGATAAGGCTTGACTTTATATTCTTCTTATGTAAATGATGGAGAACAGACTCAAATATCTCCAATTCCATGCAAAATTATTTCGAGTGGTATGTGGCCAGTAGGTACCCTGTGTGAGAGTAACCGGTGTGTCAAGAAAATGAGGCAATTTTGTGAATAGTGGGGGAAAAGCCTTAGAGTTTAACTGAAACAGCATTAACAGATTGTCTCTTGGAATGCAATCAGCAATCAGTAAGGGTTGTTAAATAGATACAAAATTCAAGTGACTGCTCTTAATAAAGAAACAGCTAAATAAATATTTCAAGAAAACAGTGAAGTCAAATTGCAATAAATTTTATTATTTAGTGCACTTTTAAGGCCCCAGGATGGGAATATATCTATGTTCAGGAAAGCACTTAAGCACATGCTTTCCTGAACAGGGACAATCTAAGGCTTATACTTAAGTGCTTTCCTGAATGTGGGCCAAAGCCTCCTAAGAGTTTATTTTAAAGACACTCTTCCCTTAATTAAAACACTTGGTCAAAAGTAACAATTAGGTGTCAGCTTGCTTACTGTCACACAGCAACTTTCTGTGACAGCAGGAGGTAGCACTATACAATGGCTGAGGTCAGGAAGCAAAGCCTGCTTCATCAGTTGACACTGTGAGAGGAAACTCAATTTTTATGGGGCTCCCAATAGCTCCCTCCAGTGAGTGCCGGCGATCTAAAATAAATTGAAGAGCTCTGCCAAGAAGTGGCCCAAAGTTGTTTACAGGGTCTGCATTGGAACCAGCCTGAGCTTGAGGCTTCTCCCCACTGCAGCAGTGCTGAGCAGCACTGGAGCTCTTGCTGGTGCTGCTGGTATGTGTGGTTGGACATCAGTCCAGGTAATCTGTTCTGCTTGTTCAGACCTTAAATTTCTATTCGATCATTCCTCACAAGCTTCCAGTTGTTCTGTTTCTCACTCAGGTGGCTGGGATCCAGTTGTGCTAATGGCACTATCAGATGTGCTGGGCAGTGCTGCTTCTCCCCTGACCCAGGGTTCTGGTTGGCTCTGAAATGTGAATGGAGCAGTGGTGACACCTCCTGCCCTTCCCTGCATTTGGTGTTCAGTGCTTCCTACTTGGAGGAGCAGGAGTTGCTGAAGCAGTTAGGAAGTTGCTTTGCTGGGAGGGACAGGTGTGACCTGGTCGTGAAAATCGTGAAAATGAAGTTGTTCTGGAATGTGTTGCCGAGGAGTCCTTGTTCCCCAAGGAGGTGACCTTCAAGCATCTCCCATGGTGCCAGGAAACACGGAAAAGGAAGGGTTTTATTCTAGCACCTTGGAGGCAGACAAGTAACTTTGATGAGACAATTTCCATACAGAACCCACCTCAGTTCCTGTACTTTGAGCATCCCAGTCCAGAAACCATTTTGCTGAAGTGCTGGAAGTGGTGTTGGACTCCTGCCTTGTAGCAGCCTCAGCTGTCCTATGAACAAGGAAATTCACTCTGGTTTTCCTGAGGAGTTGGACTTTAAATAAGGTGTGTATGGTTTGAAAGACTGTTTCATTTTCTTTCTCTCATCTTGGGCTTAGTATGCCTGCCCTTTACCTGGTAACTAAAGCAGTTCAGTGTCTTCCCCACTTCTGCTGTCCTTCTGACTTGACTCCATTGTTGTTATGGTTGTTCTGTCTCATTTATTTTTATATTCTTTGCTCCATAATTTGTGATCTGTAATTGTGGGGCAGCTCACAGCAATGCAAACCATTGCCTTTTTGTGTGTGGTTCTTCTGAGTGACCCTTACATAGGGTTTTCATCAGGTTGCAATAACCTTGATTTTTATACCAGCATTTAATTTCTGGTGTCCAGGGATGTTAGATGTGGCAAGGATTTGAAAGGTGAGGTGAAAGCAAGTCCATGCCATGTTCAAAACTGCTCCTGAAAGATTTTCCCACACTAAGTCTCACATGCGGTTTTCCCTTCCTTGTCCTTTTGGATGTGGTTTCAACTTGAGCATGGGAGGACCTAAAGCTTGCTCTTGGCTCTTCCTGGCAAGGAGGCAAAGAATGAAGGAGAAAATATTTTTTTGTGGAAAAAGGTGATGCAGGATGTAAGATTTGGTAAGCAAAGACTGAAAACTGCATCCCTGATAGGCTGAATTTTCCACTTTATGGACAATGTGCCAAAATACTACAATAAAATACATAATGTGTTTCCTCTGCCTTCCCATTGTAAAACTTTAGAGTCATGGCATATTAACCAAAAACAGATACATCCATTGAGTTTCCATACTCTGAAGCAGTATAGGGTGGGGTGAAGCTGGTATTAATAGGTCTATTCATCACAATAAATGTTCCTGGTAGATGTGGGTGGTTCAGACTCAATGAAGAAATGGCTCAGAAGTGATCAGTCTCCACCCAAAGAAGCAGGAATTTTTAGCAGGGAGTGTCCCACATACCGGTAATAAAAAATGATGGCTAACTGAAGAGTCTTTTCTTGAAGGGTTTTATTTTAAATTCAGGTGACCTGAGGTTTCATTAGCGCCAAGAGTCATTTTGGTTCCCCAGCTGTTTCCTAATGCAACTTGCTAATTATCAGTCTGTGCTCCATAGGTAAATCTGCATTTGATTAAGAGCTGGCTTTAGGCTGTTGTCTTCTCACTTCTGTCCCAGTGCGCCATAAAAAGCCCTATAAAATATGGAGGTTCTTGAGGGAGCTGGCGTCTGCAACGCTGACTGACACGAAACCAGCATTTTTGTGAATTTGTGTCATTATGTAAGTTGTACATTCTCTTCAGAAATTTATCTATTTATTCATGGATTTAATTGCTATTTCTTCTGCAGCAGGGCTTGGAGTTCGTAATGAGAAGTCTGTGCTGGGCGTTGTACCAATACATAACAGAGAAGGCAGCTCTGCCCTTGACTGCTAAGAGGACATGATGGGATGACAGGAATAACAAAAGGGGTGGAGGACAGAGTAGCAAAATGCGCAGAGATTAACAGAAAAACATGTGTCTACTCACATTAAATACATCATTTGAAATACAGCGTGTTATGTACCAATATGAAGGAATATGCATTTTACAGTATTACATATCACATTTAGAGATTTATATGGTTTTTTAATCTTTAAGGAAAAGTAAGGATTGTACAAAGTTTATTTCTGTTCAGGCAGAATAGTCTTCTGTACCTAATCTTTCTTCCATGTCCCTGGGAGGCATGTGTGCATGGAAATCATTTTTAGGCTGGTGAAACTAAAACAGAAAAAGAGACATCAGTGATGTCTGGGTTTAGAACTTGGATATCTGCTCATGAATGGATGTTTTGAACTCTCTGCTTGGTGGAGAGCAGAGGGATCATTTATGTTGTTAAATGATGGGCCTGTATTGATGGTTGATCTCAGCAGAATATACAGAATCTCTCGACGTTTTGGAGAGCAGCGTGTAGGGGATCAAGTCAGTCAACTGAACAGGATAAGAGCAAGCGAATTTCTATTTCTGTGCAAAGCCCAAGCATAGACAGAAAGGAACCTTTCCCCTTAAAGTTATTTTTTGGGAGGATGGTAAGAGTTCATGTAGGGTTTGTGACACAAAGCAGTCGCTGAGGTAAAGGTAACCTGTCATTTGCTGCCCACAGTGTTTGCTGTGGGCATTTTCAGAGGCTGTAGGCATGACTGCATTTCATGGTATATCCCACAGGGGAGCTTATGGGCTCCCTGGAGGTGAGAGGAGCACATGCTTTCTGCGTCTGCCAGATGGGCCTTCTGGCCACTTTGATGTCCATACTGTGAAGTCACAGAGCCCAAGTGGGTTGAACAATGGACAAAAGTTGCCTGAGAAGGATGGAAATGAAAACGCATTCCTGTTTCTTACAGTAACATGGATGTTTGTCCCTGTTCTGGGTTTGTCTGCTGTGGGCTTTCTGCAGCGATTGTGACAGCCTGTGCCTCAGTGGAGGAACACTGTCTGTTCAGCTATGCAAGGACTTGTAATTTGATCAAGTAATTCTGAGATGGTCGCATTTTTGTGGATGAGTGTGGGAGGCCGTGTGCCACGTCACACCCTTACTGTCTCGGGTTTTACCATTTAAGCCTCCTGTTTGCTGGTTACGTAAATGCCGATGTTTCATTCTTAGGACTTCATTTCTGGGTCTTCCTGTTCTTAACTTCGAAGAAAGCAGCAATCTCCACCACAGTCCAGCCAGTGTTCACAATGTGACTTCATACACATTGTGGTTTGCGCTGATGAACTGCTAGCCCTCGTGGGTGAGAGGTGGCTGGTGCTGAGTTTGGATGCTGGTGCACTCCCCTGAAATATGTGGCAGTGAGGAATTCAGATGGTAAATCACGTCCCTGGTTGGTGGCGGTGAGAACAGATGAGTGGTAAGCCAGGCTGAAGTGGAAAAAGCGGCTGGAGGCTGGGGCCAGGATTCTGCATTGGTCAGTGATGGAGAGGAGAGAAATGTGGGGCTGGTGAAATAGATGAGTCAGGCAGGAATGTTTCTGCACAGATTCCTGGGAGGAGGAGAGAGTGAGGTGGAAAACTGACGTAGTGTGTGAGCAGGTTGGGGTGTAAGGCTGCAGCTCAGCTTCTGGTGGTAGCTGGCACAGCATTGCAGAAATGCAATGCTTTTTGTGGAAGCAGTGGTAAATGGTGGCATTAAAGAAATTAAAAGTGTTCTTAGGAGTTGTGAGATGCTGCATTGCACCACAAGCAGTGTTTTGAGGGAGTGGACATTGCAAAATTTGCAAAGAAAGTTGGCAGTAATTTTGCTGCTGTTGACTTTCAGTGGTGCTCTAGCCTAATCTCAACCACACCTGCAAGGAGGAAAAGGCTCTTCAGCTCTGGGAGCCGATGTTCCTCCTGCAAGTTGTCTTTGTCCTGTCTGTGGCCAGTCTTCCTTGAGGATGATCTGGGTGCCAGTATGGTCCCCTCCTCTTCCTGGGACAAGCCTGAGCATCCCTGCCATGGATATAAAATTATTGCAAACCCTGTGCAGCATACCTGATGCAGGGGGAGGGCTGGGCAGGACCTTTGCTTGCCTCTTCTTTTGGAAGTGCTGGTGGCCACCAGCTTGCAGTGATTTTGGAGTCTGAGTTAACTCACAGGTACCAACAGTGAGCAGATGCAATTTGGCTTGAAAGTAACCCTCTCACTTCTCACTGAGAGGTGTATTTTTGATTAGTTCTGGTAAATAACGATTTTGGTATTGCATAAGTATGACTTGTCATGAGTTGCACTGCAGGGTTTTAGCATTATTGTTGGTCAGTCTGTTTTTAAAATTAACATTTTAGCTTTTTTAACAAAAGAGCTAAAGTGTTATGGTTTGGACTTTTAAAGGACATTATTCTTCCTTCTATTGAAATAGAATTGAAAAAGGGAAGAAGAAGAAAATTTAAAAAATAGTGTCTTTTCCATTAACAAAGATTGTTTTTTCCATCCTTTTACTGGCATATGTGATGGTTTTTTGTAAAAGTTTCTTTCATTTTTTTAAGAGCCCCCAGCCATTTTTGCTTGAAGGAAACGTTTTAAATATGGAAAACATCATTTTTCATTAACTTGATTTTTCATTAACTAAATTTTGGAGGGTTTTCCTTGCTATGAGCACAGTTTACCAACTGGAGCTACCTAGTTGGTTTCTTGAATCCATTTTTGTCAGTGGATCTCTGCATAACAGTTGCCCTCTTTTTTTTTTTTTTTTTTTTTTTTTGGCCAGAGCAGGATTAGAATGAAAGAACCACCCAAAAGATAGAGAGTGGGCATAGATTAAACTGTTAGTCCAGACAAATTATGCAGAAAACATGCATCTCATGCACTGTGAAAAACATCAGGGATAAAAAGTATCATCTTTAGAAGTTTAGCTTGTAGAGTGCAAAGAAAATAACCACATTGCAGCACTCTGGAGCAAATTTTTTGCTTCCCTTTTAAAATAATTGAAAAATCAGTTATTTTCATACAGTCATGCGTAAGTATTTTAGTTGACCTTGCCTTTTCATGACTTTTTCTTGCACAGTTCTTCAAAAATTCCTTTACTGTCTTTCTCAGATTTTATCTCAGAACATGTGTTTTTGTCATTAATTTCATTCTCATGCCTTCATTGTTTTACCAACTTTTTTGTTGGCTTGCAGTGTATCTGTGTGTGTCTTATTATCAGTTCCAGTTCAGTTTGTCCTACGAGCGTGATTTCTTCTCCTTCCTTTCCTCCCTCCTTTCCTCTCCAAGACTCCCTTTGTAGTGCTAAGCTCCCAATGGCTGGAAGACTAGGACGGGGTACTGATCCTCCTTTGTCATCTTGCATTTGTCCCTGAGCATTTCTCACTGGACACCTTTGGAAACAAGGCTCTGGGCTTCCTGAGTTGTTGGTCTGGTCTGTTAAAGCTGTTTCTGTGGTCTCATGGGTCTGACTCTGTCTGGTTAGGGCTGTAAATAAGCGTGACTTGCTAAGTGCCACATGGCAGACACAAGGATCAGCCTCAGCCCTGCATCGGCCTTTGCTGATTGTTATTTTGATGGAGCAAATGAAAAGGAGGCAGACCCTTCAGTGTTGGAGCTTGTCATAGAGCATTATCAAGAGACTTTATTGGAAATTGTCCCTTTGCTTCCATGTTGCTGGTTTTCTTTTCTGAGGAGCTCTGCTCGAGTATCGCCTTAAAGCAGCCTGCCTCCAGGGCAGGAGCCTGTGAACAGACTGTCAGGGACCCACAACCACTTTTGTGATTTTCGCCCTCATCAGCCTTTTCCCACATGAAAACTGCAGGGAGTGGATTGCCAGCCTTTCTTTATTTGTGTATTTCTAGAGCAGAAATGAGCAACAAAGATCAAACTGCTCAGGTTGTTGTCTTGAATGAAAAGAACAACTTGGTTAATATCTTCGTTCTTTGCCTTTCGGTCTTGTTTTCAGTTCTGAGTTTTCCAGTAGAAGCCTAGAGAGATACCTCTATATGTATCATTTAATACCAAAAGGAGTTGTGTTTAGTTTAGTGGCTGACTCAATGATTTTGAATATATGAAAATGAATATAAGTGTATAATATAAGACTCATGATAAAACTTCTCAATTCAGGAATGAGATGAAGCACAATATTGATGGTACAAAGTCATCAGCTCTACTGCGGCTGCAGCAAACCCCTTCCTGTTGTTCTGCTGGACAGACTGTGCACCAGGAAAGCTGTGTTACACTGATGAGAAAAAGTAGATACCTGTAACTTCTACTCCAGTTCTAGACCTGTTCATTAGAGGTCTTTGAGCAGATACCCAAGGGGTGAACTACAGACGTATCAAAAACCTAAACCTGTTATCAATAAAGACTTTGAGTTATGAGAGCACAAACAGGGGGTAACCTTTTGAGGCATGATTGTTTGGTTTGGACATACCTACAATTAGAAAAACAAAATGTGCAAACAGATGTTTCAAGGTTTTGTTTTCTTTTGTTTTGAATAAAAGTATCCAGTCCTAGCTCAGGGACTTTTAGGCTGAGTTCTGGTTCAAGGCTGGTGGGAGATCTTACAACTGACTTAGAAAGTCCTGAAATGACTCAAAGTGAGCACCAGCATAAATTGTAGTGATACCCATGGGATATCATTGACCAATGGATACAGAGTGGACAGGCCAAGTGGCAGTCCTGCAGTGGGGCTGCTTTCACTGATCCTGGTCCATGCGCTGTGCATTCTGTTTTGGGAGGTGCTGCTGTGTTTCTGTGTGCTTTCTGGATCCTGCAAGAATTTTGTTATTTTGGTTTGGGGTTTTTTGTGGTCAAGTGAGTGGACAAATCAGAAATCTGTTGCTGGTGCTAAGCCTAAGAGGGCATAAGATTTTAGTAGGGTTTTATATGTGAATGAAAAGGAGCTGCAGATTTAGTGTCCATTGAACAAGTCAATGGGATGGCAGGGAATGGCCTGTTTGCAGCTGACAGACCCTGGAAGTTAGTTGTAAAAAAGAGTGGAGTAGATTATTCCAGCTAACAGATCTGGGGTGTTCACAAGCTACTCATTGACAACTGGAAAATGGAATAACATCTTTTGGCTGGTTGAGTCCTTGAAGGATTAGTAACCCTGAGGACAGCACTGCTTGATGGGTGGGAGGAATGCTTCAAATAAAGAGCATTAGTTCAAGGGTTTTTGTTGCTTTTTTCCTTACATAAGTTGAAATTTGGAAAGACACCTTTCACAGCAACTGTCAGGAAAAGTGTGATATGAATTGCCCTCTCCCCCACGAGAATCCTCAAAGAGCTGGCTGATGTCAGTCTCAAAACCTCTCTTGATGATTTTTGAGAGATCTTGTCCCGATTTTCAAGAAGAGCAAGAAAGACGATGCTGGAAATTGCAGGCATGTCAATCTCTCTTCAGTGCCTGGTGAAGTTATGGAGAAGATTATTCTGGGAGGTACTGAAAAACACCTGGAGGACAATGCAGTCATTGATTACAGCCAGGACGGCTTCATGAGAGGAGAGTCCTGCTCATCAAAGCTGATTTCCTTGGCTGACAGGGTGACCCACCCAGCTGATCCAGGGAATCCTTTCTGGATCTCGGTAAAGATTTTGATACTGTCTCTCACAGGATCCTTCTGGACAAAATGTCCAGCAGCCAGCTGGACAAAAAACACATCATGTGATGGTGAACGAAGGCTCACAGGTTGGGCACAAAGGGTTACAGTGAATGGGATGACATCAGACTGGTCACCTGTCACTAATGGGGTTCCACAGGGCCCTATCCTCAGCCCTCTGCTCTTCAACGTCTTCATAAATGACCTGGACACAGGACTGGAAGGGACACTGAGCAAGTTCACAAATGATACAAAACTGGGAAGAGCTGTGACTCTCTCGAAGGCAGGGAGGCCCCACAGAGAGACTGTGACAAATCAGAGAGACAGGCAATCACCAACTGTGTGAAGTTCAACAAGGGAAAGTGCTGGATTCTGCACCTGGGATGGGACAATCCTGGATGTATGGACAGACTGGGGAATGAGACTCTGCAGAGCAGTGCCATGGAAAGGGACCTGGGGTTCCTGGTCGATGGCAAGCTGAACATGAGTCAGCAGTGCCCTGGCAGCCAGGAGTGTCCTGGGGGCATCAGGCACAGCATCACAGCCAGGCAAGGGAGGGGACTGTCCTGCTCTGCACTGGGGCAGCCTCACCTCAAGTGCTGGGGGCAGTTTTGGGTGCCACAGCACAAGAAAGACATTAAACTATTAGAGAGTGTCCAAAGGAGGGCTACAAAGGTGGTGAAGGGCTTTGAGGGCATGCCTTACAAGGCACAGCTGAGGTCACTTGGTCTGTTCAGCCTGGAGAAGCGGAGACTGAGGGGAGACCTCATTGCAGTTACAGCTTCCTCATGAGAGGAGGAGGAGGGGCAGACACTGATCTCTTCTCTGTGGTGGCCAGTGACAAGACCCAAGGGAGTGGACTGAAATTGTGTTAGGAGAGGTTTAAGTTGGATATTTACACCCAGAGGGTGGTTGGGCACTGGAACAGGCTCCCCAGATAAGTGTTCACAGCACCAAGCCTGACAGAGTTCAAGAAGCATTTGGAGAATTCTTCTGGGCACTTGGTGTGGTTCTTGGGGATGGTGCTGTGCAGGGCCGGGAGTTGGACTCAATGATCCTAAAGGGTACCATCCAACTCAGCATATTCTGTGATTCTCTGGTTCACCTGTGAGCTGTCTAAAGCATATCGTTCCTCTTTACTCACTGGGCTGATGGGTTTCCAAGATGGAGGATTTACTTCTTCCATACTCACTTCTCTTAGATGTTTCTCATGCTTTATCTCAGACCCTGGGTTTTGCTTTGACTGCCCATTACTTCTGTGTGTTCAGAATATAGAGGATACAAGTTTGAATTGCAGTTTGTGGGATGTGAAAGGCACTTTGGAGAACTCAGCAGAGCCTTCTGGTCCATTCCGGGCAGCAGGGCTTTGCATATGGATAACTTCTCTGTGGATCAGGTGTATTACTTCGAGGGAATACTTGCAAGGATTAAGGAGGACATGCCAGTAGCTGACCCTACATTGTTTCACTTGAAATATCTTGGGATGCTGAGCTGCTGCTGAATCTAGAGTCCAGGAGAAATGTGTTGCATGTGGCAGCCCTCCCCTGTGGCAGGAGGTGCTGGGAGTGTTGGGGTCTGCAATTCCAGTGCAGGTATTACAGGAGGATCTTAACCATCATCCCCAGCTGCAGAAAAAGTACATCCAATTTAGCCCAAAACCATACTCCAAAGAAATGAAAATTTCCTGACAACTGGAAATGCTGTTTTTCTGCCAGCTCTATACCTGGCTCCAATTTCATCTCCTAATGGAAACAACCTGCAAGATCCTAATTACTGGCTGACAGCTCGGGACAGAAGAGGTAATGGCACTGCTAAATGCAGGAAGGAGATTTCATCAGGGCTTTGTCAACTGCCCTGCCTACTCATTGATGTGAGGCAATGACTCCACTGTGCATCTGTGGTCTGGCCCCAGGTCCCTGTCTCATACTGGATCACTCTGCGGTATGGATGTGATCTGGATCAGCTGTGAACAGACAACATAGGATATAATGGTACCTCGGTGCTTTTATGTTGGCCTTATGTTGCCTGTGGGAGGCACAGACTGACAGATGACTTGGCCAGGAGCCTGCCAATACAAAGCCCAATAGGTAGCAAGGAGTGGAGCAAGCTTCAACTGCCAGAGGAAATTTTTGCTGTATCTTGGTTCTTTATCACATTTTTTTTATTTGGTAGTAGGAGTTTTAAAACTGGATTCACCCTACCAGCAAACCACAGCATCAGCACTAATACTGATTTTCATCCCTTTTCCTTCTGTTTTTTTAGCTAGATCATTTTGCAGATCTGACCTGGAGCTTGGCTTCACACACACTTCACTCAGCACAATGAGGGGCCAACAAGAGCCATTGAGGATGAGATGTCTAGAATGGCATCCTGGAAGTAGAAAGACAGACAGCAACCTCTAAACTGTCTCTGCCACAAAGGGATGTAGGTTGTGGGACTCCCCTCTTGGAGTTAGAATCTGCCATCCTGGCTTTCCAGGTGCCTTCAGAGGTGCTTCCTCTGGTGCTCACTGTTATGCCTTTCAAAACATGGCCTGTCTTTCCTGTTCAATTTTTTGGGGGATTTTTGGTTTTTCCCTTCCTGGTGCTTAAAACCAGTTTTGCGTATTTTCTTTCTTGCTGGAATTCTTGGCAGTTTACCATTAGAATCACAAATTATGCATTTGTTTAGAACCCTCATCTACAGATCCTTTTTTGTTCTAATGAACCTGAAGAAGTTAACATAAGCAATTTTGTAGTATGATGTAAGAACTTTTAAGTGGTTCTTGTAGGCTCTTAGATGTGTTCCTAAACAGTTACCCCAAATGTTCTCTATTAAATCTGTGCCCCAGCAAATGGTAGAGTGGGTTGGCCTCGCCCTTTCCATAATTCTTCATTCCTGCTTGTCGGCACACACATGTACAGATTTACTGACGTGCTCGGTTTGTGTGGCAGCTAAATATTTGCATAATTTCTTTGCAGCTCTTGTAAGGTGACTGCCTCTCTTGCTTCTGCATTTCCAGAAAACCTTGTTGATTTGGTAATTTTATGGTTAAATGTAGGCAGACCTAATATCGATATTGCACATATCAATCTATATAAATGCATGTATATGTAGAAAAAGGAATGAAGTACAGCTGTGCAGAAGGCAGAACGTTTGTGTTGTTGTTTTTTTCTGTTGGAAGGACCACTCCAGTACTGATAAATTTAAAAAAAAGGGAAAAAAGAAAAAAAAAACCAACAAAAACTCAAACCCCCTCTCAAATCCCCTCAACTTTCTGTGGTGTGAAGACCCTCTGGGCTTTGCTCAAACCTCTCCTCCAGGTCTGAGTGAGAACAGGCTCAGAGATTTGTTGTCTCTTAACTTCTTTTTAAGAGGGTTTCCTTTAAAAATCTGTTTATGGTTGGGGAGGACATGCCTGAAAAAATATTTGCACATAAAACAGCTGTTAAGTGAATCTCCACACACTGAGATCAAGAGAACGTGAAGAAATATGTACTTCCAAAGACCTCTCTGCCAACTTGGAGCCTCCTTCAGAAAGTAAATACAATCTCCCTACAAGTCTCTGGTAACTTAGTTACTGAAAAATAAATTGAGCTACTTAGACACTTGAACCTTCTTATTTTTTTTCTCCCCCTCCTGCTAGGTCTGAAGCGAATGCATAAAATTGTGCTGGAATGATATGCACCGAAGCCAAATAGATTGATTTTAATGTTTCTTTGGTATGTTGTCAGCTAGTCAAGTGCAGGCAGCGATGGAGTTCATCTGTGTGTGAACTAACCACTTCCAGTGGTGCAGCCGCCAGCCTTCCGGCAATAAATTAAAACGTCACAAAGCGCTTTTTAAATCTCCCCTTGATGCTACTCACTGAAAAGATCATCACCTGTCAGGGCTGTTGGAGGTGCAGTACAGTGTTATTAAGGACTTTTCCTTATTTATAGTTTAACTCGTCTTTCCTTTATTTGCCAAGCCCCCAAAGCAGAGGGCTCACTGTGGCAGCACGACTCAGTTTTGCTCTGGTTTTGTTTGTTGGGGGTTGCCATTTGGTCCTGGGGTCCTTCTAGCCACCGCTAGTTCTCTGCTGCAACCCCACGGCCCTTTAAAACCCTCTGCGGCCACAGCCAGAAGCGGCTGGTGGTGCGCTACAGATGTTTTTACAGTTCGTTTCCAAACAGCTGCTTTTTCCTTCTTTCGTCTGTTTTTCCTTTATTTATCAAGTCCCCGAGGAAGGCCGACGGCTCACAGCCCTGGCAGGGGCTCCCCCTGTAAGAGCTGTAGCACAGACCCCCGGCAGCACCTGCTCCTGCTGGGGGGCACTGCAGCAGGTTGCAGTGAGCCCCAGCCTGGGGCTCTGCAGCCTCTGCTGTGAGCAGACAAGCCAATGCACCTACAGCTTCTCCTAAAATGGTCTGGGAAAAAGATAGAAAAACACTTGAGATGAGGGTGGATCGTGCCAGGGCCTCTCTATGGCAGCTGGAGCTGTCCTCTGCTTTGAGGGCATGCCATCTGAATCACTTTTGTCCAGATACAGGTCCTTAAATGAGCTGCCTGGATTAAAATATCAAGGCATGCAGCCTGTCATCCCAGAGAGGAGTGCACGCTTGCTCACCTGCTGCTGCCATCCACCCACAGTATTCCCTCATGTGCTGAGATTTGTCCTCTACTGAAATAAAAAGTTTTGACTGCAGGTAGTGGGTGGAAGGAAGAATGAAAACAAGCCAGAGCACCCTATTTGGCCAGCTGACAAAAATCTCCAGGCGTTTGAGACCAATCCTTGGCTCATGAGCCCTTTTTTTCCCCATTCATATTTCATATTCCCTTTCAGCAGGCAGATTTCTGTGGATTGTTTTGGGGGGAAAAGTCCAAAGATGAATCCTTTCTCTGCTTGCCCACTAACAAATTTGTTTGTTTCTTAACTTGTTTGCAAAATCATGAATATATTCCATCTGCTGCTTTTTAAAAAGATTTTTCTTCATGGCAGTTCCTTCGTTGGAACACAGGACAAGTGAATGCTGTTGGGATGCTCTAGGGCTGTTACAGCCATGTTTGCTTCTGTTGTGTGGGCCAATAAATCCAGGGCTTCTTTTTCCCCAACAAGGTTTCGAGTTTTATAACAGCAGATTTCTGCTGTCTCCTGGACTGGAGGATGCTGATGGAATTGCTTGGTTGAGGGTCAGGTCCAACTTTGTTAACTCAAAGGGCCTGTCAGCTCTTTTGTCATCATTTTGTCAAGTCTTGGCTGGGCAGATAATTACTTGTGACAAGTTCACAACTTTGTGAAATAAGTGATTTTTTTTATCGGTGCAGGCTCTCAGAGCAGCCACTGGAAGGTTGGATGCCAAACCAAAGGGCTTGCTGGATAAAGAGACAAGTGATAAAATGGTTTTGCATTTTACGATTCTTTTGTAAAAGACCTCAGCTGGCCACTCCTAATGATGAGTTAAATTAACTGTGTGGTCTTGCAAAAGGAAGTGCAAGACACTGCCATTCTCTTCTAATAAACAGCCATCGTGCTCTGGCTTCTTGCAGAGCACGTGGAGCGGGGGCAGCTCTGGCATGGAAGGAAGAAGCACTGAGAAATCAAATTTGAATAGAGTAGATTTTATGCAAGCTGACAGGGAGTTCTGTGTCCTGGAGAGGAGTGCCAGGGAGCCTGAAGGATAGTCCTCTGCTGAGCTGATTTCTGGGGATCCTCAGCAGAGGGCGAGGCAGAGGTTGCCTGCGGCAGGGGAGCAGCAGGGCCAGGGCAGCACCACTGCTGAGGGTCCTGCCTGCCCAGGGGCAGGGGGGAAGTGAGTGAGGTTGGGTGAACAGGGCTGGGTTCCTATCAAATGTGGGCTTGTGCAGCAGGGAAGCCAGAGGGTTGTAAGAATACCTGAGAGGAGGGTCGAGGCAGGGATGTGGTGCCAGTCACCGTCTGGGCTGGGGTCAGAGTGCTCATGAAAGAGAACGACATGTCTCTCATTGTGGAGACATCCCCATGTCTGTCCTTCCTGCCTGTTGCCCAGTTTCCTCACACAGCTGGATGGACCCTTCCCTCTCTCTCTCACTTGAGCAGACTACTGCTTTGCAAGTGGCTGGAGGTGATTTCTCATTTGAAACATATTCCAGCTTAGCTTTGGAAAGTGAAAGTCGCTTTTTGTTGGCATCTGAGTTAGGTCACTCCTGTCAATACTCCCTTTTTACATCACTGTCAATGATCTGCATCTCCTGTGCCAGATTAAGTGGGTTGAAGCTGAACATGCCAGACTCGTGTGGTGTCATGCAAAATTAAATGCCGTTTCTTTGCCTGCTGAGTCAGGAGGGCCAAGAACAGGGATGGCATTTGCTAGTTAACTCATTTCCATGCTTTGGGTATTTGGCAGTAGCTTTGAGCTCTCTTCTCTTTCTGCTGTAGCAGTTGGTTTGTTTCAGAGCTTATCTGCTGTTGAAGTAAACTCTTCAGAGTCAGCATGGTGAGAGGCAGTTTGGTATCAGCAAAAAAGTTATGCAGCAAGTTTTTCCTATGATTTCATCAATATTATGGCATTTGCAGGATTAGGAAATATGCTATAAGTCCAGAAAGGTGTATTTGGCCTTCACGTTCTTAAAGATGTCTTTTAGGATAAAAACACTTTCTTAAGGTTAACGAAACAGTAAGAGTTGGGATTTTTTTGTAATCTGAAGTGAGGCACCTTTATTCCTAAAAAATAAGAGGTCTGATTTCTTTTTTCGGTTCATGTAGGTTTACTAGTCCTGCCCAGATGCTAGCTTAGATAGACAGCTCCTCTTTGTCTTTGAAACACACTTGCTTCTGATTTAGGTTTGAATTCCACAAAAGCTTAAGCTGATACTTAAACCTGTGTACTCGGGAAAGACTCGTTAAAATTTGAGTGGAATGTATACATCCTGAAAAGCCATGCACGTGAGTACCATTTTGGAGGAAGGACTGATGAAGCACTTGGGTTCAACTGAATGAGAGCATGGCTTTGTTCTGTGCAGCTTGAGAAGCATAACCGTGCATCTTCCTGAGAGCCTCTTTCTGCAGCCCCTCCTCTTACAGAGCTCTTACCCACTGACTTCAGAGAGATCCACACTAAGAAACTTTGTCACCCGTGATTGTTGCGTTTCAATGACTATTTAAAAATGCCATCTCGAAGGTCACCCTTTAGAGAGATGATGGGAAAGCACTTAATTTCCCTTCTGTTTAGGATTATTTTTGGCCAAGTTTTTTTACCAAAAAGGGCTTAGTTTCAGAATACTAAATGTGAAAATCTGTACTGCATGACTTCATTTATTAACAACAGAAAAACTGTCCCATATGCTTTACTGGCAGAGAAAACATATTTTTACATAATAGAATTAGAGTAGAAAATATTGTTCCCTCTTGGAAACATTATAGCATATTAAATATGAGCTTGGGAGCTACATTTCCAAACAGTTTGATTCTAAAAGCTTATTACAGTTTGATGTATGCTCTAGTATCTTTCATTTATGTTGGCTCTAGGCATCTAAATTAGCTAAGAAAATTTAGAATTAGGCTTTAAAATTATGAATGTGTATCTTGCCACTCCTGAGTCTTCAAGCAATTCTCAGGGACTACCTTTGCTTTTGTGGGGCTTAAAACTGGAAGTGTAGTTTTCATGGCTAAACATGTGAAAGAAGTGCATACACAACTGGCCTTTTATGCCTTAAGAGCTACTCCAAGCACTGACATTTATGAACATATTGTTTTGTTTGGTTTATGCTGACATCTGGAAGCCTTGATTTGAACTGGTCCTCTCCTGTTGTGCAAAGCACTCTACATAAGTATCAATCCCTGTCTAGGAGAGTTCACAACCTAATTAAAACTAGATGCAATAAGTAGCTTTACCAAAAAGTCAAAAGGGAATGTGAAGAGGGAAATGGTAAAGTGCGGTGTTTTTTGTTGTCTCTGGATTCACATTAAAAAATCCCCAAATTCATAGGAAAAGTGTGAAAGCAGTATTTTGAGTTATGAAACTCGTTGTTTTGCTGGTACACTTTGCATTTTTTCACAGCTGGATTTCTACAGCTGTGTTCAGATGAAGGTTTGAAGGTTGCATTGGTATAAAGGTCTCCTGGTGAGAGCCTGGACAAGTGCAAAGCTCATGGAGACACATCTGCTGGAGTCTTGGATCTACATGTTGCAGCCTCGACTGTCAGCAGCTCAGTCTGCAAAGAAACACAGGCAGAGAACTAATAAAAGTCTCTGCATTATTACACTCCCACTGGGCATCCCTGACCAGACATTTAATATATGCCTTGACCTGTTCATGACTCCAGGTTGCTCCTAGTCCTCTCTCTGCCTTTGATTACAAGCAAGGTGCAACTCGTACTGCTGGCAGGAGTGAGCCCTGTTGGAAAAAGGAAGGTGTTGCCTGGTAAAACAGGAGGGTTAAACCTCTACTCTGGTCCTCCTGAGGAGTCCTGTGCGACAGGTTTGGAACCAGCAGCAGCAATACACACTTTGCCATGCTGTTCCCCTGGTGTCCTCTCTCCTCCACCTGGGGACAAGGTGATTGCATCCCTGTTGCCTACAAAGGAGCCTTTCCACAGGGGCTGGCTGAGATGGCTTCCAGTTTTTTCTTCTTGAATCTGAACTGGGAACAACCTCTTCCCTTCCCATCACTGTCCCACTCTAGAAAGGTTACAAAAATTTCATCAGGAGTTTATTTGTTCAGGGCACGCTTCAGCACAGCAGTGTCAGTAAGGAGAAATCCTCATGGAAACACCTGCATCATAACAGACCTACTGTCATTAAGAAAAGGAACAAGTTTTTTGCAACTCTGGATGTATGAACTAAATCTCATATTCAATTTTTATATTTAAACCCCCACTATTTTTAATATAGATTATTACTGGAGATGGGGAGGAAAGAAGTCTCTTTGCCTTCAGGCAGTAAGTGGAGATCAGAAAAAGCATTTAAAGACTGGTGTAAGCACATTTTAACAATGCTAAAAGAAACCGAAGGCAAAATTCATGGTGTTTTGTGTTAGCGTATTAAGTGAGCTTTTGTTATCATCCTGACTCTCTGGTCAGAGAATGTTTTATTCATTAGGCACGGCAAGTTGGAGTATAACTTTTTTTACTCTGTCTTTGTGTTGCATTGTGTGTTAAATGTTCACATGTGCTTTCATGAACAATGAAGACAGTATCTTGGGTCACAAGTAAGGTAGGATTTGAATTAAGATTTTTAACGTAGAACACACACAGATGAGAACTAATGAATGCCTCTGTCAACTGGGATTGCAGGGACCTCCTTGAAAAGGCTTCAGGTGTTCTTAAAAATCCCTCCCATAAATTATCCTCCAAAATACCTCTTCCCTCTGTCTGTCACAGAAATCTAGAAAATGGTGTGATTTGTCATGAAGCTGTTTCAGTCCCAGGCTCTCTGTGACAGCAGCAGCTTGCAGGCAGATGGGTGCTCCTTGGATTTGCTTCACTTGCTCAGACTTCAAATGAGACTCTGAGTGGAGTGAGATTTAAGAGAACCAGAAACTGAGCCCAAATGGCTTGACTTGAGGACGTACTGGGCTTCTGTGACTATCTTTGGTGGCAGTGGGGCTTTCAAGTGGCACTGCTGCCCCAGGTATGTGTAACTGAGCCCTTGTTAAGGTTGCCATCGGTGTCTTTGTCCAGAAAAGTTCCTGTTCATTTTGTTGGCCTTTGGGTTAGACTCTGTGTTTGGCAGCCTGTGCTCAATCCTGCTGTCACTGAGGGACAGCCTATTTGCTCTTCACACTCTTCCCATTACCCATGTTTATGGACTGTCAGCAAGTGCCGCAGGCTGTTAGCCACCTCTCCGTGCCCACGCTGTCTTCATAACCAGATATTTCCATAACAGAAAAGGGGATTAGTCACAGGAGGAAGCAGGTGTGTCATGTATAGGAAAGAGCATGATTAAACAGTGGTATTTTCTGCTTAGGCTTCTCCAGTGAACTGGAGGAGTCATCCTCGGCGCAGCATCCCCTGTGGCTCATCTGTGAGGCTCAGGGACAGGAATACCCCCAGGCTAACACCTGCATTCTGTACAGAAGCATGCTGCCTTTAACTAAGCTATTGGAAGTTTTCTCCTTTCTGCTTGTGAGCCTTTGGAAAAGGAGGAAAAAAACCCCAAAACTTCAATTCACAGTAAATGTAGTTATGTGGTAATTCTTTTTTCCTTCTTTAACTAAAGGCTTTTCATGTCTTTCCCCTTGAAACTGTTGGGTTTTTTTCTGCTGAGTTTTGCCACCCCAGTGATGGGTGGGGATCTGAGCACCCTTGTCTGAGGAAGGTGGTGTGAAGAGGAGAAGTTTTGGCTTGCTGCTGTTGATCCCACCCAGAGCAGGTGGGAAGGTCTGCTCCTCCTGTTGCTCTCCTGTACCTGTGCTTGCCATGCTATGTTTGTTCCTGACTCTTCTGGTGGACCAGCAGCCAAACTTGGGTTTCTGGAGTGATGCTGTAGTTACTGGGGTAATTTTTTCTTGGCCTTTATCATGCAGCAGTTTTTCTCGTAGGTCAGACTGCCGCACTTGCAGAGTGAAGGTGTGTAGCTTGATTAAGGCTGCACTTTGGCATCCTTCTTGCTTTTCCCTATATCAAAATGGCCAGACATTTCTGCTTTTCAAACCTAGGCTGCAGTTGCTGTGGAAGGCTTTGTTTTAGTTTTATTTAAAAGCTTCGGTTTTGATTTTTATGTTGCTAGACCTTAGTTGAGCTCTTTGTGGTTGGTTTTTGAGATATTGAAACCTGTTAGAGAGAAACCTGTGAGAATTCACACTGTGAAGACGGTTTTTGCCTGGTTGGGTCTGAGTGCTTCCTAAAGAGAGGCAAATCCAGGTGAAGGGAACCAACATTTTAGGTGATCTTCACCAACATTTTAGGAGTAAATTTTGCCTTCAGCTGCACCTGTCTTACGACTACTGCTGTGGCAAAGGCAGACAGAATTTAGGCTTTGATGCTCTGATCTATGAGACAAGGTTCAAATGGATTTTTCCCAGTCACATGTTGCCTGCATATTTATTTTTTGATATACTCATCAATAGTTTTAGGATATGGCTGAAGAGGTCCAAAATATAAGTTTATTGTTCTGCTACTGTTGTGCAGGCAATTCAGAGTAAAACACCACATGTATTTTGAAAGAGACAAAATAAATATTAGAACCTTGTACCTCACTACCCTTCCACAGTTGCTCTTCATATCAACAGCAGTAATGAAGGAATAACACAAATAAGTCACCTCCCTGGAGTGGTTTCTAATGTGCGAACAGAATTTATGGGGGCGCATTATTCAGGAAACTTATTTTCTCCATGGCAGATACTGCAACCAAGTTTATGAAATGAAACGTCGCTGAAAATAATCCCTTGTATTTTGACAGCAGCTTCCGAAACCCCCTATCTAGTTTGAGGATTATCTTAATCTGGATCAAGAGATACTGATGAGAATTTGCAGGAGGCAAAAGAATTTAGGGGGGCTTTATTTACTTCAGGCAGCTGAAGAGAGATCATGTAAAAATTTTGCTGATAGCCTAATTACAGTGAGTATCCAAAACGAGTAAGGGCAGATGCCGTGTTTGGACTGTGTACTTAATCCTCTGATGCGAATGGATATTGCTAACAGGGTCACTCTTCTGTCTGGTGGTCATCCTGGGAGCACTCAGCCATGCATGTGGGGAAAGAAAATGGTGATAAAAAAAACAGGGAAGCAGCACCTGGGGATAGAGTTATGTTAGGAGGTGTCATTCTCGTTCAGAGGAGGCATGCGAAGGTAGTGTGATGTGTTCAGAGACCTCTGTGCTGCTGCTGTCTCTAACCTCCATGGCTCAGAGATCTTGTCATGAGGATGTGGCCAAAATATTAGGTCACTGGTAAATGAAAGATGATTATGAGGAGCATGGCAAGACGCAATGTAAGTAGCCTTTCAGATTAGGTCGTACGAACTGGGGGTTTTTGTTCATAAAGCATAGCCAGTCAGCAAGTGGGATGGATGGCACTCAAAGATGGTCTCGAAGTACTTTTGTAGTTTCTTTCTGTCAGGGGCAGGAAGCAGACCTTCTCTGTCAGTAGAATTTTATTGAAGAAAGAGCCTTGTTCCAACTGGTGAAAGGGCCAGCATCATCCCTCAAGTAATTGTATCCACCACAAAAGGGATTTTGTGTCAAAGGAGCCTGACCCGATTCATCAGGTGGGTGAGGGGCTCCTTTAATTGGTCTGAAATGATGATTTTGATGATAGACATGGAGAGCAATGAAGTTAGGCTTGGCTAATTGCAGGCTTTCTGAGCAGCAATTAACATGTCAGAAACATAGTTATGCTTGAGGGAAATGCTGATACTTTCCTTGCCTCCTATTAAAAAAAAAGCAAAACCCAAAACAACAAAACCACAAATGGAAGTCTCCTGTAAACTAATGCAAACAATCTGGTAGTGCTTGGGAACCTGTTTGTCAGTGGCGTGACCCGATGGCTGTAATGTGGGCTGCCAGCAGCTCTAGCTTTGCTCTCACTAAAAGCAGAGAGGATCACGCTGTGTGTATGAGCCTTGTTAATGCCCCTGGCAGCTGTAAGAATTGCCAAGTCTATAAAAGCAGCTTATCTCCTGAGGAGGAGAGCCCCCTCACCAACCCCCTCCAAAATTAGACAGATTAGCTTCCTAAGAAATGGAGAGTTATTCCTCCCCAAACCTATGCTGCTCATTCAAGCTAATCTCTGGAGGGCTGAAAGGCCTCTTGTCTGTGATTGGAATCATATGATAAAGCCTTGCTTGCTTTCTCTTTTATTGTGCCAAAAAGTTTTTCTTGCTTTTGATCTAGCTGAGAGCTGAAGTGGCTTTTAGTGTGTTTATGTGTCATGCGGAGCATTTTGAGACAAGAATTTTGGGTCTCGTCTCTGCGTTTCTGGCATGGTTATCTCCTCACACCCCATGTGGTGCTCTCCTCAGGCATCAGCTGTACCTTCCCCTTCCTCGTGATGGTTAAAAGCACCTCCCAGGGAGCTTTTCCACTGACACAGTGGGGCAGAATGCAGACTGAATAGGGGTAAAGTTATCTCCCTTTGCAGAATATATCCTGCAGGCTGAGAAGGAGAGAATGCTACGAGAAACCGTGGTCACGCCTCCTCTCCTGTGTCCTGGCCCCATGCTGGGGAATGACACTTGTGTTTTCTGCTGTACTCAGGCATGACCTGTAAAAATACTGTTAGTAAACACTGAATTGCACTATCTGCATAGTAATAAAGAGATGTAATGAATAATCCTTGCTCCACTCCTCTCTGTAACCTAATCCTTGCCTGATGAACACTGAGTTTACTTCTGAAGAGGTCTAACTTTGGCATAGATGTGTGAAGGCTATAAATGTTGTGAGCTTTTTCCCAAAAAAAGACTAACTTTCCACTTTATTAAATGCTTGAGAGTCTTTTACATCAAAAATCTATTACAGATTTTTTCCTAAGAACAAGTACTCTTTCCTCCTCCCACACAAAAAAAGTCCCAAGGAAAAAAAGAAATCTTTCCAATGTTCAGTACATCAGGGTTGTAAAAAGGCAACTAGCCCTCAGTGCTTGGGTGACTTTTATGCCCCCCAGGGCTGGATCCTCATTGCTCCGAAGAGCTATAGCACACAGGCTTTGCTTGGACATGCTAAGATTGCATTTCAGAAGGACAAGAGAACTTCCCCCACGCGGTGTTGTCAGTGCTGCTGCCCGATGCTGAGGTGTCCCCCGTGCTGCTGCAGCTGTGGGCATCTCTTGTTGCAACCTGCCTTCCCCTTTTGGCCTGAAGAGCTCGGCTGGTGGCTTATGGCAGAGCCTGAGTGCGCTGATGCTCGGCTGGTGCTGGGGTGCTTGGGGACATGATGTGGGTACAGACTCCCCCATTGCTGGTTACTCTGTGCTTTCCCACAGTGCAGTAGATTGGTACCACTCCTGCTTTGTTTATTGCCAGCTGGGATTGAGGGTCCTGGGAAACACTTGTCCCTGAAAGCCCTGAAGGGAGGAAGAAAAGAATTGCAGGGCATGTGGTTAGTTGAGCACTTTTTAATTTGGGAACATCAAGGCAGATTCCCAGGCTCTCCTCTGATAAGATGAAACGCTCCAAACTGTGTCAAAAAATGAGGCTTCTAAAAACATCTGAATTTGGATCATGGCTCAGACCTTGGCTCCCTTCTGACCTTGTGTAAATCATGTAATCTCCCCTAAGAAACTTAAGGGGACCTTGCCCTTTGAACCTGTGGTTCTTGGCTCATCCTTTTTCTGGCTTTCCTGTTCAACTCCTGGAAGCCATTCTTGTTTGCTGTCAGGTTGGGGAACTGACTGCTCCCTTTTCTCTTTGCAGAACAATGGGAGAAGAGTCATTCATTCATCTGGAAGCTGGTTTCTGTCACAGCAAAGTTTCTGCCTTCCTCTTTTTTTTGGTCTGTCTTGCTGGCCGAAAGTCTGAATGACAATTCAAAGCCTGCTTAGCTAATATGACATGAGGAATAGAGCATTTTGGAGTAATGGAGGGAGGATTGGTATTGTTTTCCTGACTCCTGAAACATGTGATGTTTAGGGCAGGGGAGCCTCTTATCACTCACTGAGCATCCTGAAACTCCTCTTGTATCAGGAGAAGAGTAGAGCATCTGCCTCGCTCACTTCGTTTGAAAGAAACAGAAATACTTTTTGTACACAGTCTGTATTGTGCTGCATGCACCTATTTGTACCATTCAAAAGCACTGCTTTTTAAGCACCTTTGTTTTTTCCCATCAGTTGATCAGAAACACAGTAATCAGCATCACTTCAACTGTGTTTTACTTGCTCCATCACTTCTGTGAAGGCCAGCGTGGTGGTTGTGTTAGTGGGAGCTGTCACTGAGGGCTTGCCTTTATTTTTTTCTTTCTGTGATGATTATAAAATCTTCATATTTCTTAAACCATTCGTGGCATTTAGTGCCCTATTGTTTTCCTGCTTTGCAAGCAGGAAGGGAAAAAATGTATATTTTCCTTTTCAATAAACTGGCCTTTGTCAGACGTTGACTCACTTAGTCTTGGTGTGCCGGACTGCCACAAACGAGCTCATTGTAAATGTCTCTAACAATGTGTAGTTCATGCCTCATGTTTTTTGAATTATGAAATCATATACTGATATGCAGGTATGAGAAGGGCTCTGGATCCATTCAGCACAGGTGAGATTGTTATCTAGGCAGTAATTAGCTTGAATAGGAGACTGGACTTAACTGTTTCCCTATGATAACTTTAGAGTTCAGACATTGAGATGCTAATGTTGGGGGCTTTTTGCATTACACAGGTTCCTTTTCTTCTCACAGCTTATCTCTGTTTTAATGGTTCAAAATAGATGGCACTTGAATTGTGCAGATGCATCAGATACTCTGGAATGAAACCAGATCTTTCCCAGTGAGAGTCATGGTGAAGTTTTCATGTAATGAGAATGACTATGAATCAATTACTTGAGACTTCATTATGACGAAAGAAAACAAACATGGCATCAGCAGTGGGTTTAGCAGCCTTTGTTTCAAAAAGGAACTTGCAGAACCATTTAAGGCAAAATAAAATCCCAGAGAGAAGCATCAAAGGGTTCAAATGAGAGCATAAAATACTGTACAATGAAAAATGTCACAAGGGCTTCTATGCCTTAGATATGTATGTGAAAAATTTCGGACTGAGCCTTCCCACACTATGGGAGGTCATCAAATAAAGCAGAGCTAGCTCTGTTTATCTCCAGTCAAAGCGACACATGACTTCATTTGGGTTTTAGTCTCATTACTGCTGAAGTGTGAAGTGTCAGGTTAAAAAGACTACACGCTTTTCACCCCTAGGGATTGCTCTAGGGTCAGGTCAACGCTATGGCTCAAAACATTTCCAACGATTAATGTTTAATACATTTTAAACTGAAGTCCTTGAGAATACAAAATTAACCCTGTGGACGTCTGTGGTTGGGACTTCTTGATATTCAACTGTTTCAAGGAACACAGTGTGCTATTACTGCTGGCAATGGAGGGTTGAAACAAAATCAGAAGAACATATTTCTCTCAAACCCTATTGTTCTTCACAGAGTGGTCCTGGGAGTCTGTTCTCTTGCATCCTCAAAGGCTGGCAGGATGAATTACGTTACACGAACATGTCAGTCTTGGGCTGTGAGAGAAGAGCAAGTGCCCAACATAAGCAAGAAAGCGCTGCTACTTTTCAACCAGGAGTTTCCCCTTTCTGACTTTACCGTCTACATTCCTCCTGTCATATACTGAAACTGAAAAAAAACCCCAATCAAACAAAAATAAAGCCAAACCAGACAAAACTCAGAAAACAACAAAAACACAACATAAAAACCTCAAACAAAACCAAAGCCCCCAGAAGGGTGAAGATTGCAGTTTCTACTGCCATTTTAGTGACAAAAAAAGAGACAGAGTGCCCTCCTAATACCTACAGTTTAAAAACCTTCCATGAGCTTTTCCATCATACCACACAGTATCTCTGGTGACTCTTGGCATTGTAACTCTAGTGGTAGATGTCTAAAATGAGTAACTACAAGAAATTGGTGTCTTCTTCTGTCTTGTCAGGAATATCACTTTTTGTGGTAGTTTATCATTCTTTGTTGAGTCTAAATAATTCAGAAAAGACTGGCTAAGAAACTGCTTAATATACTGCCTTTTTTGGAGTGGCATGTGGACAATTTGCCTTAGTCATAATTTTAAAGGAATGCAATAGTCTCTACAGTATAAAATCTTAAGAGGAACACATTTTTATGGTGGCAACATTCTTCATTCAGACCTTTCTTTTAACCTAGACTACTGGCACGATTATTTCAGAAAGGCATAGATTATGTCCTTGTTGAATTTGTGGCTCTATAAAACAGTGGGAAAATGAGTTAAATTCATATATATTGCTTTGTGGCTTACTTTTAATATGATTTAGTAAAAGGAAGCGCGATTAATTAAATGTTTCAAAATTTAAGATCAATGTTATTCTTCTAGATGTATCATCTCTTAAGGTCCTCTCATGGCTTTTATTGTTGAATGTCAAAGGAAATATTCTGATCAGCAAGGCCTAATGGAGGAATGTTTCTAAAACAGGATTATGAATCTTGTAAGTCTTTGTTTCAGAGCCTTTTTCACTGTCTTGAAGATTAAGCCAATGTGTCACAATCTGTTACTCTGGACTCAGTGGAACAAATAGCTCAGTTGAGATCCTGGGTTTGAATTTTATTAATTGAGCATTTGTTCTTAGGAAACAGAAAAGCTAAGAAAGATGTTGATATTTCCCCCTCACCGCCAGCACTGGAGTTGTCTATTTTTATTTACTTTGAGAGGCAGGGGAAATTGGACAATTGGCTGAACCACAGTAACCAGCATCACCCGCTTCTCATTATTTCTGATGCTTCCTTAAACTTCTGAAATCTTGAGACTGTAAGGAAAGCATAGAGATTTTTCTTTCTGTTTTTTTGTTGGTTTTTTTTCTTTAATTAGAAAACCACGCATAATCTGGCAAAAATTCCAGTGCTTTCAAGCAATGACAGGATATACACTCTTGTCTTTGATCCATACATTGGGAAGGGCCTCGCCCCCTACCCCATCCCCACCCTCCTGCTCTTTGCAGTTTAACTTGGACTGTCAGAAGTGGTTTCAGTGTATAATCCTTTGCAGACAGAAATAGATCTATGTCCCTACAAGTGCTAATTTGGCTGGTAGTCCCCAAAAACTAAAGCTCGTGGTCCCGGTGTTTGCATCCCAGTTTATCTTGCTGTGAGATGAAGCACTGCGTAGCAGATGGGCTGTCCCAAGGATAAGTTGAAGAGCAGCTCTCAAGTTGGGAAAAGAATGTGCAGCATGGATGTTTTCTCTTTGTGGTTAGGTGCAGGCAGAAAAGGATGAAAATGTGGTTTGGAAATCAAATGCAGACAACCTCTGTTCTCCTTGGAGGACTGCACAGAAAGTGTGTGTGTGTGTGCAGGAGACATTGCTGACCACTGACCACATCCCACTCACCACCCATTAGGGATTTTCAGAATCCATAAGCAAGCCAATGGCAAGAGACTTGTATCTTTTTATTTTTTTTTTTTTTACATGAGGGGCTGTTCATTGTGAGTATCTCTTCTAAGCTTTTGCAGCTGGCGAGTTGGGTTTATATCTGAACTTGAGGCTGTATCTGGGCTGGGAGGGTGTGGGAAAAGTTCAATAGACAAAGAATGGGGAGTTTATACTGGGCATTTGCAAGTTCTTCCTGGGGATTTAAACTACTTGTAGATCTAAACCTCAGATTCAGCTGCCCTGTGGAAGAGGATTTGTCTTCTCTGTTTTCACTCCATCCCCAGCATTTTGAGTACAGTAGCATAAAGCTTTGAAAATACTGCACTGAATAGTCTCAGTCTTAAAAGGCTTTATTTCAAAGTGTGGTTGGCTAAGTCTAGACAAGTGGCTTAACCCCATTCACCTCCAACATGTCATATGTTTCTAACTCGCTTAAAACTTGCATTTAGAAGTTAAGCTTTACCCTCCTGGGATCTGGGCCAGTGCTTCCAGCCCATGTCCTGGCACTCTAGCGTGCCAGGGGCTTGCACTGATTTGGCAGAGCACTGGCACCTCCCGAACAACCTGAGCTTGCATGAGCACTGGTGTGACCAAACTTCTGTTAACAGACTCTAGCATCACTCCTCCCATTAGCCTTGACCACAGGCAAAAGAGGCCAAAATTCACATTTTCACACTCAGAGGCTTTTGTCAGCTCTATCAATTCTATTTCATTTTCATATTTCATATTCAATTTTTATTTGCTTTCCAGCTGGGTTTGTATATATCATAAAAGCCTTTTCCCCCTTGTCCAACTAATCAAAGCTAAATCTAACATGCAGAAGAAGTTCATATTTCCAAAATTCTTATTCCCTTGATGAAGTGCTGTGGTTGGTAAGAAAAAGCCAGGTCCTTGCCACTGCTATCCTGGTGAATGTGCTGGGGGTGACTAGGAAAAGGGATCCAGTAACTTGTTTCCCTTTCTGACTTTTCAGGTGCTTGCGAGGCACACATCATCTCCTCCCAGTGTCTCATCAGTGGTCTCTGACAATGCAGTATGCAAACGTTTTGTTCCATGTAACCAGAAGGAAGGGAGGATTTAACCTGATGTAAATTTAGTTTTCAAACAGTTCTCTTGATCTCTCATTTGAGAGGTAAGAGAAGTGGACGGGGTATGCGTGCCACAGAGGTGCTTCTCCCTTCCTGATGGAGGCAAGTGTCCATTGCCGGAGTTAATGTAGCACTGTGTGTGTCGGCTGGGTACAAAGCCATGTCCCTCCCTAGGTGACAGCTGGTGGTGTGGAGGACCTGAGGCCTTTGTGATGTGCATGCAAACCTGACAGACAAGAAAACAGTGAATTTGAACATCTGCATAGACCTAAGCTGCTGCCAGTCTCCCCCCACCCAAACAAAGGCGAGCATTTACATCCCACCCCTCCACTAGTGCTTTGTTGGTGTGTGTGCGAGAGCGAGGGTCACACACCTGAAAGGAAGCAACACAGCTGGAGGGTGCAAAACCCACACGCACACAGTGTTTCATGGGCCATGGCAAAGGTGCAGCCAGTAGGGAGGAGAAAGAAACATAAGAGGTGCAGCTCATCGGTGATTGTGCTCTTGCATGTGCTGATCAAACGAGGGGGAGAGTTTCAGTCCTTTATTAATGCACCTACGCTGGTACTTGGCAATGCCATCTGCTTCAGAGCTCTTTCCCATCTATAAAGCACAGTTACATCTACAGGGAGAATTAGGAAATGGCCTGAAAACATATTTTTTACATAAGGTTTGTAACCTGAATAAAAGTTTAGCCTGCATGTGTACTAGATGAGCAGTGGAGAGTAGATTTTTAGGAGTTAAAATAGCTATTGAGTTAAGTAGATTATGCAGTATTTGGTCATGTATTTCCTAGTCTTTCTGAATGTCTGCTCCTGTACCTTGTGATGTGAATGCTATTTTCTCCAAATGCAAATATTTGTTACAGTTTTCTGCTATCTGTAGGAATGCAAAATGAACTCTAAATATATGGAAACTTTCTATTACCTACAGACCAAAAAGCAGATGTTAGTCTTGAGTTGGTGGAGGTGAACAGCCAAATAAAGTTCAGCCAATTTTATTGGGAAATGAGGAAAATCAAGTAGAATATTTTCCACCATTAAATTGCCTTGCTTCTCCAGCATGCTACTGGTATTAAAAATATAGATTTGCTATGTATGCCAGCAAAATATTTCATCTTGTAGAGAGAGGAGCATTGTGAGGGAAGCTGCAAAATAATTTACATTCTGGTTTTCCAAGGTCTTCATTGGGGAAAAAAGAAAGAAAAAAGAAAAGGGAAAAAAAGGCAAAAAAGCAATTTGCAGTTGGTAAAATAACTCAGATAGAGGTTTTTTTGTGGAAAAGGGTTTTCACAAGACTCTTAACAGCAGCTTAAGAATGGAAAGGAGTTTTCATGAGAGTCTTTACCAACCCGTTGCGGTTTTGTGAAAGGTGTGGCTATTCCATCACTTAAATAACTTGGCCTACAGAGCTTTTAGTTGGGACACTGTTTTGACTGCAGTGCTTCAAATAATTCAGGAGTGTCAGATACAGTTTTGATTGAGCCTTCCTGCCCAAGCAGGGGCAAGACCTTCTGTGTTTCTGATAAATGTTTCAGTTCAGCTGAGTTCTCTGTGAATTACCAGGAATGGCTTAAGTGTAATTTTGGATTCTACCTGATAAAGCAGCAACTTTTGATGAAGCCATGTCAGGTTTCCCTGACCTTTTTCTCTGAGCTTGCTCTGCCCTCTATTGAGGTGAAATTAGGCCATTTGTATATTTTCATCTAGTGATTTCTGTTTTCTTACAAGCTGGAGTTTGTATGTACTGTTTGCATGAAACCTTCTGCTTCAACAAAACATGATTTCAGTGGTTTCGGTTCACTTTGTGATGTTTTGGTTCCAGTCAGACATTAAAGAGCATCCATTTGGAAGTGTTGAGGTTTTGGAAATGGAAGCTCCATTTCTAGCCCTATCATAACCCCAGGATCCCAAGACCATTATGTGTGTTCCTGTGACATTCATCTTTTAATGCTTCCCTGTAAGGCATCTAAGCTGTGATGGCATCCATAAAGTTTGTAAAGAATTTAGAATTTGAATATACATAAGAAATTGTTACTTCTTATTTAGTAACATTCCCTTTTGAAGCTTTGTTTCCTAGTTATGTGGAACTCAAGCAAGACCATAACTTTCCTAGCAAAAGTGGTTGCATTGGAAAGGGGTTCTGAGGGGAAGCTTCTTGCTTCTTGCACAAACTTGTAATATTTGAACTTGTAAGCTGTATATCCTTGAACAAGGAGTGAAAGGTAGGGATAGAAGGAATATTTGCTGTATTTTGAATATATCAGTCCAAAAGACTTTTGATTCAGCCCATGTTGGTTATTTAAGAGTGTGCAACCTTTCAGAAACTTTTGATTTTAAGAAGAAAACTATTCCATGTCAAAAAACACAACATTAAAGCTGTATATAGAAGAAATATCAGTCTTTGAAGAAAAACAGAGTGAAAATACACCCCACAGCCTTTCCTGAGCCATACAGAAATGCAGCTTTAGCCTCTTCTGTTGTTCTGCATGTAGGATATCATGAATATGGAGCACAAAATGTTAACTTGAGCACTGGCTATTTGTATATAACAGCAGGTCATAAATGTTAAGACGTTTAACTATTGCATTAATTTTTCTCAGTTTTTTATTTTGCATCCATTTCTCTGCTTTCCTTCTATTTCTATAGGACTCCTGAAGTCCTGCTGTAATGCTGGTCAAGCTGCTCACACTGAGCCATCCACTGATAAATTTTATTTTAAAATAGCAAAACTGGTTTTTTATTCAAAGTCAATTGGCATGTACTTCATTTCACACTTAGATATGTATTGGGGAAGTTTATCAGTGCATGTTTTGCTGCTAGCAATGTAACCAAAACTAAAAACATTAGCAAATCCAGCTTAATTTGTATTTATTTTTGGATAGACTGGCTCATATTTGTATTTTCTCCATTCCATCCATTCTGAAAACAGGATTCACATTTGACTGTCTCTTCAAAGCCTTTCCATCACACTTTCTTCAGTATGTAGAGTACAGTTGACTCCTTTTCAAAAAACAAAATAATCCTCCTGCTTCAGACTAAAGGCCTTGATGTTTGCACTTGATAATCCCACAGTGCCCAAACAGGGCTGGTTTGTGACACACTGAGCCAAATCAAAGATATGACTGTAGTGAATCACAGGGGGTGACCACCTTAGGTCAGTCAAGCTGTCACTTATCAGAGCACTGCCCATGCCCAGCGCTGCTTTGAGTGAGATGCCACTTGGGTAGGTCCTGAGACAAACAATGCATTGGATGTAGGGCAGCTATCCCAGCTTCTGCTCAGCTGAAGAAATAGCAGAAAGGCAGTGGCAGAGGAAAGAAACTTTTCATAAAATTGAGCTAGACATATGAGGCTAAAATAGGTATTCAAAAAGGTTTGTATCATTTTTGCTGTTGTTTAGTATCAGCTTTTTTTTTGTATATAGAATAAAATCTTGTTGTTGAATATAAATATTTCTTCCCACTAATAAAAATCTTATTGTGGTGTTTTTGTGGTTTTTTTGTTTGTTTGTGTTTTTTGTTTTTATGGGGTTTGTTTTGTTTTGTTTTGTTTTCCCTAGTAGGAAAAAAAATCAAAACCCAAAATATTAAGAGCATAATTATGAGAAAAGCATTTCTAATGGAAATACTTATTAGAAAGTATCTTGTCTTTGCCAGGATTTTTTTTAGGCCCTCAGCCTTATCTCAGTGCCTACAGTAGAAGCTCAGAGTTCTGTTTTACCCAGACTCTTTCTGGCTCAGCCTAACCAGAGTTGCTCAAGGTATTGATATTTTCCACATGGTAAAGGCAGAAACTTTTGTCTTCATCCCATAGAAAACGTTTTCTAATGCTGGATGGAAAGACCTTCTAACACTTTGAATCGATCCTATCCCCAGTAAGATAAACCTCCTATCTAAAATATTTTCCAGCTCAGATTTTCCTCTGATGGAAAGATACTGAGTGATTCTTTCCATGCATTTGAGTACCAAGGTGAAAAATAATGTTGCTAGAAGCTCCTCAGGATCTTGAAATACAAAGGCGATATTATTCAGGTTGGGGTTGTTTTTTTTTAGAATGTCTTCAGATGAAAAGTGTGGGTCAGAAAGAGTCTGTAAGGTTATGTACATCAACACCTCACCAAGACATCAAGCATGTGGAATTCTATATTGCAGTGATTATGCTTGAAAGAATGTTCGAAAGAATTCTCCTTGGCTACTCAAACAAGTGCACATATATCAGGTAGTCACAGGTCTTCAGAAAACAAACAAAAAATCCACCAAATAATCCCTCCTTGAGTTGGCCTATTTCCTGTAATTTTGTAACTAGCATAAAGTAGCCAAAATCTGTGGTCTAGTCTGGTTTGTTCTGCAATTTTCTTTTTTCTTGGGGATTTACAAACCACAGAGTTGGAATGGATCAGGATAAATATTTGCTCATGCACCTACTGATTAGAGCTTTCAAGGTCCCCAATCTTGTTACAACACACATGTGAGCATTAGCATTCATGTAGGTTAGGTAAATACAAGGGGTTTCCTCTCTACCCCCTTCTCCCCTCCTTAATTTCAGCTTCATGGAGACAACACTTTCAGTGTGGTGTGTATTTCTTTTGGTATTCCTCAGTGTTTTCAGCCTGGCAATTATCTGAGACATTTATTGTAGCAGAGAGCACATTTTTTAGAATCCTTTTTATCCCCCTCCCTTAATATCAAGCTTATTATTGCTCATCTTGGAGCACTTCATCATCGCTGTTTCTGAGCTGGAGATTTCTCCAAGTATGATAGCAGCTGCAGCTAATAGCATCGATTAGACAACACTGAGGTTCCTGTTCTCCTATTTTGACCGGAGGAAGTTCTTTACTAGGACATGCCATATAATTAATTGCCTTTTTCTCTGCATGCAAACATTATAAAAGCTTTAGCCTTTCTGTGTCTGTGAGAGAATAGCTGTAAAAAGATTAACTTGCTGAAGCCACAACCCCACTTGTTATGGTGGCTTAGTGTGCAGGGTTGAAAAAGTTTTAGTAAATTTGCATTAAAAAGGTCTGGTGCTTTTCAAATCTCCCTGTTTAGGACTGTCTATATGTTTGTAAAAAGAGTGCTTTGATGTGCTAACCTGTTCCAAACTTTCTTATGATTGATGGTTTTCTTATTAAAATACAAATAAAAACTGAGTAGGTATGGCAGCTGTCTCCATGGAGTCTCGTTAATACTGTCAGATACATAGCATTACCATCCTGCTGTAACTTTAAAAAAAATTTTAAAGGACTTAAGGAAAAAAAAAGCTTTTTTTTTTTTAACCAATGTGCCTAAAGTCATAAACTAAAATAAATAGTCATAAACTCAATCATAAACTGAGTCATAAACTAAAATCTGTGTCTGAGCAATTTAGTTGTTGACAACATTAAAAACACTTCAGGCACAACAAAAGATAAAAGATGTATTTTAACATGAAAGCCGGAAATTTGTTGTAGGTATTTATTTAAATTGATTTCTCTCTACATATTTATCTATACTAAAATTTGAAAGAGTTTTGATGTTTTTCTCCAAGGATGGCATGCGACCAGTCAAGGCAAGAGAGGAGGGCATTACTAAGAAAGAAGAGCGGAAAAATAAAATCAGTGATGACAAGGCTGGATTGGGTGGGGCAGAGAAACACTGGGATAGCCAAACAGCCAGGACATGATTGCAAGGAGTGAAGATATAAAAGCCAAATGTCTAAAAATTCATTTGTGGGCAAGCGGCTCTGCTGAGAATTTTAACACATTCTCTTTTTTTCATTTTAAATTCTGTCTCCCGAAGCCTGATAACTTACAGAAAAGGGGCAAGATAAACTGAAAGCCAGAAATACCAACATACTAGGTTGTTTTTTAAACCAGCGATGTTTATTAATTTCCTATTTGTTAACCTGAGACCTTTTGGAGTCAATTTATATGCTATTACTTTAAGAACATTTGTAGATAACTTTTGATTTTTAAATGCCTAGAGCCTGAGGATTGCTTTGGGTATCTGGTGAAAGTGAGGGGGGTGGGGAGAAAGGGGAGAAAAAAAATGTAGTATTTGGCAGAGTCTGTCCCTTTTTCTCCTGGATGTTTTTCAGGTGAGCTACCCAGCTATGCTACTGTATTAAAGTCAGGCCAACTATGTGGAACTAAGGATTATTCCACAAATCCTCCTTTAATAGTTCTTTTAATGGTGCTTTTCCTCAAGTCTTACTTTTTCCCTAGGATTTCCTACCTGACTGTGAGTCTCCCATCATTCCCAAAACATTGCATCTCCCTGGCTCTCACCCGGGCTGGGTACTGTGCTCCATAGCCAGGAATAGGAGCTGTGTCCCCCACCGGCCCAGCGCGGGGCTGCAGCCACTGATGGCTTTATCAGATGGACAGAGACATTCCAAGTATGCTTCTGGTCACTGTGGGATATGGGAATATAAAAAATAATGAAAAGGGAAGGCTTAGAGCAAAGCTGTTAGTCAAACCAGGGCTTTTTGTCAAGGGTTTTTTATTTTTTCCTAATTGTTTTTTTAAAGAGTGAAATTTTTTACTCCTAAGCAGATTGTTAAAGTTGTGTGATGTCATGTTCTTTCCTTTTTAAAGCCATGTTTTGAGCAGCTGAAAGGCTGCAGGTTAGGTAAAACTATTGATGACCATTTTTTGACCTCTGCTCCAACCGCCCACAGCGGCTGCAAATTTTTAAATGTCTGACGGCTGCTTGGCTCTCTGCAGCATCATTATGTTGGTCGACAGCAGATGAGATTTCAGAGGTAAAAAAGTCACTTCCCAAATTGCACCCTGCTGGCATGGCCAGTAGAGAGATTAAAAAATGGGATTTCAGTGGCATGGTAGGGCAGGAGAACTCGGTTTTTATGAGCAAGGCATGCCAGGAGCTCCAGGCTGACTCTGGCTGTGTGCATGGTGGGGGCAAATCGTAACACAGGGCTAGTGTGGGGAGAGTGCTTTGCAAGTTGTTTTTGCCTCAGAAAGAGGAACACTTACCTCACATTGCTGCAATGGCTGTAAAATATTCTGGGATTTCTGGCTTTTTTTCAGTTTTCACGGTTGCCACTCTTGAGCACTTCCCAGATGTGTTAGGGTTGCACAGTGAGAACTCTGAGCGGCTTCATGGCCCTTCTGCCTTTGCTGGAGAAGGCTGTGGAAGTGGTGAGACTTTCGTTTTTATTCTTTTACCCCTCTTTGCTCATCCTTCACTCACTTTCCCAGCTTTCTGGGCCTGAGAGAGTCTTGCCTGAACCTTCAGGGAACCTGTCAGGATGGCCAGGACAGAAGGACAGGCCGGAAGGAGTGATAAATAAAAAGCGTGGCAACAGAAATAGTGGGTTTAGCAAAGGGGCTCTGATATTCCTGTGTAGATCAATGTCTTCCAAGGTTTTGTTTTTTCCAGCTGGCACAGGGAGTTGTCCTAATGCCTTGGTGGTGTTCAACCCCAGCGGTGGCTGAGAGTCTCCCACCCTGGGGACATCTGGAGCCCCTTCCTCCGGCTCAGTGTGCCCAGCCAGCACATGGTGAATGGACGCACTGAGGGGAGGTTCACTTACAAACCCTGCTGTTCCTTGGACAAATATACATAGCCAGGAGTAATAGTCTTTCAAACTCTTCATGTTCCTTCAGGCACTTCATGCATTTGCTCTCCTCAGTCTTCAGAGTTGTAGCATTTTCTTGCTTTGGCATACAAAAAGTGTATGCTTTGTAGTCCTGTTAAAAGTTGGGAACTTGTGGCATCTCCAGACCATGATTTTACTCTTTTTATCCCTGCAGCCACTTTCTTAGGTGCAGTGCTTCCTCCTTTCTTTTATCTTCTGTTCTCTGGCTCATACCAAGTCTGGTGTCCTTCACGCTCTCTCACAGAGTGCCCTGCCCGTTCCCCAAAGCCCGTGCTCTTTGGTGGTCTTTTGGCTGCATGCTGCTTAATTCGGTCATTTGGAATTGGAGCCCTGTGTAAAACACTAAACAATAAATGAGGCAACAGCATTTCGTGGTGCCTGCTGGAGTCACAAGTCATGTCAGCAATGGCACTGCCCTTGCAGTGGTGGTGTAGCCTCTAGGACAACATGACAACCTCTGGAGCGGGGCTGAATTCTTCTGTGTCAGAGTCTTGAGTGCTGGATTAAACCTTTCCAAAAAATTTATAAAACCTTAAGCACTCTGGGCAGTGTTTTTATGGGGAGTGATTGCACTGTGCTCAGGAGATATCTTTCTCAGCTGGGCTATTAAATGAAAAGCTGAAACCTGCCTGTGATGCCAAGAGATGAGTGCTCAACAAAATGAAAGCGTGCAACTTAAATTGCAAACATTCTTCTGTTGCCTGCTTTCCTACTTGCTGCTGGTTGATTCATAGTCATACCAATAAACATAAAACCTACCTGCAGGAAAAGCAGGGAGGGTATTGCCCATAAATTAAAAAATCTTTCCCACTTTGCACCACCTGCGTTTTGAAACTTAGCTCAAACCTGCAAGTGAATTGGCTTGTCCTGCCTTAAATTCCTGCAGAAGAATAGATAATTTAGAGAGATGGCGCGAGATAACCATGCCATTAAGAAAAATTCTGAAAACATTTCCAGACCCAGTCAGGGCACCCAGGGCAGCTGCGCTTCCAGGGAGCTGCGTGCCAGTGGCTGTGCCAGCAGGAAATGCAGCGTGACCTGTGGCGAACCTGGAGGGTGGGAAAGGCAGCGAGAAGATTTCCACGGGCGGCTCGAAGTGTCCCAGGCAGTTGCTGTGTGGCTATGGACACAGGAGCCAAGGCTAAGCCAAGGAAGTAAGCAGGAGCGGTAGGAGAATTCTCTTCCCACCACGTGCAAGCTGCAAAGCACTTCCGATCGTGTCTCCGTGCCGAAGGGCTGACAGCATCGCCTTCCCCCCTCCTACGAGCTGGCTCTGCATGCATGAAGCCTGGCTGTGAAATAGAAATGCTTTTTGGAAAGCATAATATTATTTTAATCATAAATTATTTGGAAACGCAATACAGAAATAGCTTCAGATCACTTCTTCCAGAGGGGTGTTTTTGCAGTCAGGGTCTTTATCAACTTCTCAGTGGGAACTGCATTAATATTGCCACAAAAATGCAAACAGTAGTGCCTTTGATAAAGCAATTTGGCATCCCTTAAGCAGAAAGATGTTTTGTTTTCCTAAGATACGATGCTGTTTGCAGTGCAGGGACCTGCCGTATGTGCCAGCATATGGAAAGAAAACACCAGTTTTGTTAACATTTGTGTTGAGAAGCCGTGGGGAAGGAACGGAGGAGGTGGCTGTGGGAGCAGTTGCAAAGCAATCTCTGTTACTGCCAGGGGGACAGCCCTGGAAGCCCAGAAGTGAGTGTCGGTGGCAGAGGTGCTGGTGGTCTGCCGTCAGCCTCCTGGCTAAGCTCCCCCCAGAGCACTCTGTCAAGGTATCTCCTACTCCTCAGTGTCACTTTAACTCTTCCCGTCACGTGCTAGAGCAAGGCTGGTCCCCACTGCCACCTCTTCCCATTGCAGAGTGGAAAAGCTTTACTGGGTGTACAGTACGCATCTTTGTGAAAATGTGAAAATGCCTTTTTAGTACTTTCTGGTGTCCCATGGGTATTATGTATTTGATTAGGGCATTATTTTGATTTTTGGGCTGCCTTTGGTTCAAGAATCCTGAAAGGAAGCTGTTGTGCAACTATTTTAATCTCATTTTACAAGCTGATTCCAGCTTGATTCCCAGCACAAAGAAACAAAGAAGAGCTCTGTTGTATTTTTCATCCAAAAGTAAAAACCCCTCCTCCTTTGAAGCTCTTCTGTAGAGTGTTATGTTTAGAGAGTGATTTGCTATTGTTTAAGTTTAATCTCCATAATTACATTGGGATTGGATTAATGATGGGTTATTTTCTGACTCATTATTTTCTGGCACACTGAGCTATCGAGCATAAAGCCAGGTCTTCATCGGATGTAAACTGGCATCGCTCCACTGAAGTTAGTGGAATGATTCCACTTTATATTGTGTCGGCCCAGATGTGATATTAGAGCTGTTTTGAAGAAAGCACCCTTTTGGAGATTGTTGGCCTTGAATCTTCTTATTATTGTAAAGGCGTCTAGGAATTAACTTAAAACTGCGTTGGATTTATGGTCGCGCAGCCAGTCATGGTGTCTGCACCACCCCAGCTGGACCCAGAGGGATCAGCAAAAGGTGCAATGCCAGATTGAACCAGAAGTATCTCGACCTTTTTTTATGTTTAAAAACTGCCTTTTATCCCTGTGCATATGGGACAAGTTCATCACTGAGGTCCAACAAACTTTTACATGCTCTTATCTGTGAGAACAAACCTTGGTCAGTTTGTTTGGGATACTGTACTGCAAATCCGAGGGAGATGTCTGGGAAGCAGAGGGGCTGCTTCTTTTTTGGAATGAGTTATTTTTGCTCATTCTGCTCTTCAGAAAGGGGTGAAGGGGAAGGAATTTGGGAAGATCTGGCACTTAGAAGAGTGGCAGCAGGAGCAGTAGGCAATGGATTTAATGTAGGTGATGAATCCCTCACCATGACTGGGGTGATAGAATGAAACTGTCTTTTCTTGGGAGATTCTGGGAGGCTGTGTAGAGTTGCTGTAATCACACCAGGTAGTTGAAATTGCCGGGCTGAGACCAAGTTGGGAAGAAACAATGTCCTCTACTCTTGTGTGTGTTGGGCAGGGAAGGGTTTGCTTTCAGACCTTGTATTCTAATGTCTCATCTGAGTTTTTTGCTCTTTTAAAGAAGTGTCTTTCTCTCCACTTGGGAAATGGTTTGTTAATAAATCATGGTTTTGAGAATGGGAAGGTTTTGCTTTCTTTTGTTTCTTTAGAGTGAAGAGAAAGTGGTCAGTCCTATCTGTAAGCCAGTAGTGGATTTAGGATGTGGCTGCAGTGGGATAGACCACTTATCTTCTTAGCTTGGGACCCAACTGATGATGGCACTTACTGTATGTAAGTGTGAAAAACAGACAACAATGATTCTTTTCTGGTGCATCCTCATGACTTCCAGAAGCCATTTGTTTTTGCCACTGGCCTGCTCTCGAACCTGCAGGTCCACCTAGAGCAATATAACTTCAGTTTCCTTGTTAAACAGCAGAAAGTAGCTGTAAAGCTTTTTGGTCTTTTCTCCTTCCTATTTGAAGATATTAAACTGGTACAGTGTGCTCTTTGGGTTGTACTCTGCTGTTTTTTCAACAGTATTTAGGAAATGCTGCTTATTTTAGGAAGAAAGATCAGCTTTAATCTTTAACAGTAACAGTGCTTCTGCAGTTGTGATCATCTGTCAGAGATGTAGGACTGTTCGGGAGACTTGGTATCTTTTTTTAGATTGACCTGGTGGGTTTGGAAAATACCGACAAGCCTTCAGGCATATCGTGGGCATCACTTCAGAGTAAAAAGAATGTACTGCAGACCCCATCCATGTAGATCCATTGTGAAACAGGAGGCAAATTGTAAGACACAAGTGAAGACTGTGCCTTGCTCTGAAGCTGGACATCCCTCAGATTGGATGTACAGACCCCCACATTCTTACTGTCTTTTGCTTCAAAAGAAGCAACTAACAACTGTGGACCAAAGTCAAGGAGGTTTAAGCTTACATAAATTTTGTTCTGTGCAAGCTATTGTCAGCCAGTATTGAAGAAATTCTGGTGATGCCACTGTAAGTTCACAGCAGTAGATCAGTCACATATGTACATGGTCCATTTATTAGAGGGGACTGTTGGAGCTTTAGTAATGCTTAAAGTATTTGAGGCCTAATACATTGCTTCATTGCTCCAGATGTGATAAACGCTGTTGACTTAGAGCAGAAATTGGTGATGTAATATGGAGGAATTGCCTTTGTGCTGATTGTGTAGATGTGGTGGTGAATCTCCTGTTGGCAATTGCAGTGTTCAGGTGTTTTCCCATTTTATTTGGGAACGGGTCATGTATGAAGGCTGAGAAGAAATGAGTAGGAATGGCTTGCATTTGTACTCAAACTGAATTCATGGACACTTATGCAAAACCCACTTTGCATAAGCAGGCTGTGAATCCTGGCTGTTTTTTCCAGAGAGTGGCAGCTGTGGCCCAGCAAAACCAAGTCACTCTGAAAGATCTTGATGTGCAAAAGATTCTTCAGTAGTTTCAGCTTTACTGGGGTCAGGACAGATGCAGAATGGCCCATCCTAAATAGTCCTACCTTATTAATTTGCAACCCCACTCCTTCGCTGCGCCCTCCGAGGAGCCAGGTTGTCATGGAAATCATAATTATTTATAAAGGAAATTTATTTTTAAAAAATTTACTTCTGGAGCGCTAGGTTAATATTTTTGACTTTATTACCTAGAGTTTGAACTAGAGACTTTCTTAAGGTGCTATTTTAGTTCTCACCTGAGCACCTGACCTAGCACTTTTCTCAACAGCTGAGAACTGGAGAAAATCACCAGATATCATTACGCTTGGGGCTGCTGTTCTGAGAATTGTGTTTCCTCAGGAAAGGCTGTTGACCTGTTATTTCTGCATACTGGTTTACTTCCGATCCAAAAAGAAATGCTTGAAATTCCTATGCAGAAGGAGAGTTTATTTCCATGACTGTCATTAGACTTATGTTTCCTTTAGTCCAAGGTGTGTGCAACACAGTCAAATGGAAGTAGGATGGTATAGTTACCAAAATAGATGTGTTAATTTCTCAATTAATTTTTTTTCTGTGCAGTGTTTTTAAAGTAACAAGTATTGTAAGCAGCATGCTATTTTTAAACCAAGGACATTTTGTGCCGAAATTGGCTATTGCAACACTGGGTTAGAATTAGAATACACAAAATTCAAAACCACAGTAACCCTAATTTTGCCATTCTTGCCTTTTTAACTGCTCAACAATAGTGCTGTGTTTGTACAGTATTTAAAAATATTTGTTAAGGGGAATGTAAAGAACTACTGGCAGGCTTCTCTGTTAACTGTTTCTGCACACTCTGCTACTCTGCCCAGAAATGGGCTGTCATGAAAACTTGGGGGTGATTCTGGTGTCCAGAGCTCACACCCTCCTTTGCATTGCAAGCAAAGGAGCAGCCACCAGCCAGGATGGGGACAGAGATCTGTGTGGTGGAGTGGGCAATCCCTCTGGCTCATGGTGGGCTAAAATCTCTCTTTGACATCTCCTTTCCCAACTCGGATATGTGCCAGCCTGATATGTGCCGGCCTGGATTTGTAGCCTCCAAGGGCTCACTCCAGCAAAAGAATAGTCATGTTTAGGATAATATAGTCTGACCATGAAGATGAATTTTATAGGCCATAGTTTGTGCTGTGACCCTACAAACACTGGTTTTGCCTGGCTTGGTCCTGACGTTCCAGCACTCTGGGAGATGGTTATGGGAGGCCAACACCACTCAGGGCTTCTGCCTTCCAACCTGCCCCAGCTGTGAGCTGCCTGATTTTCCCTGCAAGAGCTTTGCACAGTTGGGACATTCCTACGTCCACCTTCAGATGGAAATTAGCTTTGGATTTCACATCACCGGTCAGGCTGACCCGAATGTATTCATGTGGAAAAAATAATAATGGGAAGGCAGCTTGAGAAATGATTTCTGCTTTTTGCTGTTGCCTTGTGTTTTGGTGTATGCTGTCTGTATTTTGAATACAAGCTCATATGATGCATTGTAATGCGATAGCAATCCAGACTGGGTAATCCTGGGAACCCGCAGCTTGAATCTTGGCTTTCCAAATTTTACTGTTCTAAAACTTGTCCTCTTTGTTCAAAATGAACAGTTTCCAGGGGGCAAAAAGCCCCCAGAGAAGGACTGTTGGCATTTTATATTTTTATGCTGTCTTGCTGAATGAAAACAGTTGATTATTAGCTTGATGGGGTGACAATGAGTATATAGAACTTAAATATCTCACCACTCCCACAAAGAAAAAAAAATCCACCCTCCATTGTATCATGGGAAGATACATAGCCAGAAAAACTTTCCAACTCGTTAAACTTTTATACTTGCTTCATACAAGCTTAATGTAGGCTTTTTTCCGTCCTCTGATGTTGTTGGGCTGCTTCTGAGCTGATCACAGTGAAGGAGGACACCATCAACTTAACAGTACTTCTTTCTTATAACAGAAACCTGCCTTTCTTATAAAAGAATAAGCTGAATTGCTTTATCTGAACGATTAAAAAAAGATTTCCTTGTTTGTGTGTTTCGGGTTGTTTTTTCTGCCAAGCCTGATAATGAAATCTGTCTGAATGTTTCCCCTGTAATCAGTTTAGTCAGCTTCTATGATTGTGTGGCCTATTTGGGGAAGGACAGGGATAAAGGAAGAAAGTTTTAAAAAACAGGAAAATACTATTGTGAATATATCAGTCAAGTTATAAACTGGGAAAGGGTAATTGGAGGTAAGCATCATACCTGCTGGTACTTGTCATGCTCTGTGGTAGATGTTTCAGTGGGCCTTTCTTCCTCTTGTGGCTTGCGTTTGACTTTTTAGAAGAGAAGTGTGGGAAAATACTGATTTGAAGGACTAGAGTTTGGTCATATCACTTCTAAAGTGCACATTTTGTAGCAATGAGTGGAGGTCAGGCCGCTGTAGCTGATTTGAGGTGAGAAAGGAACAACAAAAAGTGATGTTTGGGCTCATTTTGAGCCCTGTGCTATGTGGGACAGCTCCAGGCTCTCTCTTATGCACTTGGAGAGACCATACCGCATCTTGATGTGGGGCAATAGCTGGCAGGAAGCATCAACGATTCCTTTGCTGTCTGTGGTGTAATTTTAGCTTTCTGGCACCCTGATGGAGTTCTGTTGCTTATCCTGGTTGTGTCCTTCCCCTTGCTCTTCCTGCTTCTCCTTTATCATCCTCAGCCATGAGCCTGGGGAAGAGCCGCCTCTCTGCACCTCGCGGGCAGGTCATCTCGTCCCTGTGACAGCACGGAAGGGGGTGTGGGTTCCAGCTGCTCACTGCACCCATCAGTGAGGATGTAGCGAGTTCTAAATCGAGAGTCGTTGCTTCATATGTGTCCCTCTCCAAAGCTGTGGATTTAGACATTCCCTCACCATTAATTACATCCTCTCGTCTTTCAGCAGCGAGTAAACAGGACAAGCTGGGCACGTCCTGCTGCAAGCAACCCAATGCAGTTTCTCATTGGTTGGACGCTTGCAAGTTTCTCAAAGTATGTGGCTCCCCTCTTTTTGGAAGTGCATCTTGTGAGACTCTCCTCAGGATGGGGAGTGTTGGGGCAGCTCAGGTGCCCTCACTGATGGAGTACATGCAAGTGACACCATCCAGTCTGGTATGGCCAGAGTCAATCCCCATTAAATGCAGGGGCAGGTGCTTCAAAGGGAAGCCCAGATCAGCCATAACCAATAACCAGAGACATAATTCCTGTTGGCATTGGAATTGAGTGTTACCATCATTCGCCTTGGTGTGATCTCTGATGGAGATGCTGAACGTCACAACCTCATTTCTGGATGATACAGAGACCAATCATGCACATTTGTCTGTTGTTTGACATCTGAGCTGCTCAGACAGATGCTGTGCAAGACTGACAAAATTGGTAGCAGTGTTCCATTCTGACAGCAGTTTGAGAATTTTTCTGTTTGCCTTGTGGCAGCCCTTAACGCAGCATCCCCAAGTGTGGCGTCCCACAGAATGCTCGGCAGCAGTCATGCAGAGGTGAAAAGATTTCCAGGCGAGCTTCAAAGAGAAGGATGTGACTAAGTGTCTCACAGGGAGCCAGGACGTCGACCCAGCCAGATGAGGCAGCTCACACGAAAGGGCTGCCAAAAGAAAGGGAGAGGACGGATGAAACGGTGACTGGAGAATGAGAAGGAGCAGGCAGTTGGGCAAGGTAGAGGGGAAAGTCTCCAAGGGCTGTTTCCAGCAGCTGGGAGATGTCTGTTCTTCAGGGAGGTAACCTGTGGGTAAAGTGCCGAACCTCAAGCACGTTGGCTGTCATTTCTGGCTCTGCTGCAAGCCTCGGCCGCCTGTCCTTGGGCAAGTCACTCTCAGTGACTCAGTATCCCAGCTGTAGAGCAGAGATTGCTGCTTACCTCATGGGGATGTTGTGATGGTAGGCTTGTGGACGCCTTTGCAGTCTGATGTATTAAATGGGGGGAACAAAAAAAAGTGACTACAAAGACAAACATGAAAAGGGATTTGTTCTTCCCTTCCTGCCTCTGAACGCAATCATGTCCCTAATGATAATGTCATGGTGACTTATTCATCACTGACATATACTCCTTCAGTTCCAGTGGTGGGAACGGCTTTTTGTTTTTACTTTTTGTCCCCTCAGGCTTGTAAAGATGTAATTTTGTATGTTTATATAATATGTTAATGTTTTAAGCAATTTCCAATACAAAATTAGAAAGAATAACAAACAATTAATCAAAGTCAGACTAAACCGAGATGTAATCAAGTAATACAAGAGTGGGACTAGAAGCAGAGTTTGCAAAGGGAGCCTCAAACAGAGAAAATGCAAATCCTGAGGCCTAAAGAAGGAGGAATTCTGTTTTGTGTCCATCTTAAACCCTATGCCTGAGAGTGTACCCAAGGAGGTCTAAGGCCAGAAGCCAAAAGGGCTCCTCAGCTCTCTCATTCTCAAATAAGTTTCTGCAAAGGAGGGGGAGCTCCGGTTAACTTTAACCCTCAAAACAAATGTCATGGTAATCATATTCACTCACAAGGTAGTCCAATGGCTAGTGCACAAACCTGGGAGACAGAAAACAGCACATTTTAGGGCACTTAGGGAATTGGTTGACCTGGTGCTATCACTTGGTGCCTGTGTGTGCTAAAGCAAAGTGGAATTACTTGTCTCCTCTGTTGGAAGAGGGCTGCGAGACTTATGGAAATGCTGTAAAGAACACAGAGAGCCACAGGTGGAAAAGGCTGGGAGCGGTCACAAGCTTCAGAGTTTTACACAGGGGCAAAATGCATGGTCATATTTCACCTGTCAAAGCTGGCTTTTCTTTAAAAAATAGGAAACCCCAAAAGAATTGGCTAGAGAAGAGGAACATTCATCTTCACTTAATACTGTATTTGAAAAGCTTTAATTGCATAAGTTTTCCTGGCACTTGCCTGGGCCATCTTTGGAAAAAAAAAAATAAGATTCTTGGTTTTTTTGAAGGAACAGGTGGCAGCGTGTAGAAACCTTTTGCTGTTAAATTTTAGTCATGGTTCCTTTTTTTCCTTTTCTTTCCTTTTGCCATCTGCAGTTGAGTACGACAAGGAGTTCAAGCCTCACCAGCGGCACCACAAGGAATTCAAATTTAATTTGTCTCAGATTCCTGAGGGCGAGGCCGTCACAGCCGCCGAGTTTCGCATCTACAAGGACTGCGTTGTGGGAAGCTTTAAAAACCAGACCTTCCTTATCAGCATCTACCAAGTGCTGCAGGAGCATCAGAACAGGTATGCAAGAGGGGGCTCGCTCTGTGCCACCAGCTGCTGTCCTGGAGAAGGCTGAGCTTGTGTGTTAATGTTGAGAGGACTGAAAATAAATATCAGGTTTGTTCATGTTACCAGGGTTATGTTATTGCATGGTCCTTTCCTCATGGGGAATGGGCATGGTAGAGTGCAAATGAGGGTGTGACTTAGCTGCAAGCTTATCTTTAAATAGAGAAAGAATCTGCTGAGAAGCAGTAGATTTTTAAACCACTGCTGGCGTTGCTCTTGTGTACTGAAATTCACCTATCCCCTTTCAACTTAATACTACCAGCATAAAAAGCATAGCCTGTTTGAAAAATACTGGTAATTAGTGCAGACTTGATCTGCTCTCAGCTGGACTTATATTAAAATAAATAAAGAGGAAGAAAATTCAGCATGCTGACCACAGCTACAAAATCACTTCTGGTCTTTCAGTGGCAATGAGAGGAAAAGTGAGAGAGGCAGGGTAGAAACTGTGACACAAAAATCCAAACAAGTGTAAATGGAGTGATTAATTTAAAAAGAGTAATGTTTCAGATGGAGGAATCATGTAAGGCTAAAAGATGGAAATACGTGGTCAATTAAATGTGAGAGTAATGCCGTGGTACAAAAGTGTTTCATTACTTCTACCAAAGCTTGTCAGGACTGTAACTGTTCCTCTGCTGCAGGCATTTAAAAAAAAAAGAAAAAAAAAAAAGAAAGAAATCAAAACCAGCAGTGTTTAAAAAAGTTCCATTTGTTTCTCTGTGAAGGCTTCATGGGTATTTTCCTTTCTGCTCCTTCTTTCTCCAGCCTTTCCACTGGGTGCCATTTGAAGGGATCGGCCTTTGATGATTGGCAGTTCTTAGGGCAACATCAAATAGCTCGTGGTTGTTCTGTGGCGAGTGTTCCGTGGCCTCTGGGGAAATGGAGAGAAATAGTCGGGTAAATAGGTGATGGGGAAGAACGTGTGGGTTTTGGAAGACCAGTGTTCCCTTTGTGCTTCAAGTTGCAGATTGCTGGAGTGCCTCCAGGGGAGATGTGCTTGCTGGTTAGGATACTGCATCAATGCCCACTTGAAGAGGTGATGAAAGTCCAGATAGTCACACAGATTTCATAGCTATTAGTTATATTGTTCATTCAGAGCCATATTGAGGGAAAAATGGCAAGTGTTGGTCTGCTCTAGATTCCACAGGTAGAGATCCCACCTCTGGAGCTGGAAGAAAACCTCTGCCAAGTGTCTGTGGAAGAAAGTGATGCACTGCTCTGGGACAGTCACCAAAGCAGGACACAGAGTAGGAGAACTGTCAACTTTTATGTGTACATAACATTTTTCAGAGCAAACTGAGCAAGCAAGGCATTGTAGTAAAGAGAATAAAGTACAGGATAAAGTACAGGACATGGCCCCTAGTGTGCCCTGTTCCTAACAAGTTTACAAACTGTTCTGAAAGTGGCTTTGTGCAATAATGATGCTGGGACCTGTTTCACACCCCACACCAGAACATGCCAAAATGGGATTGCTCTGTGAGGCTGCTGCATGTCTCCTTGGGCATCTGCCTGTGCTGGGCTTCCCTGAGTGCTAGAAACTTCCCTAGGGACAGAGCACAGGCAGCAGCTTGTGGGGGGATCACCAGGGTGGTCTCTGTCCAAGAGCTGGCAAGGATTTGGGATGTTTCAAGTCCCTTCTGTCGCTGCTGGCGGCCATGCTGCGGGGATCCCGCCGCTGGGACTGGGAATGGGACAGAGGCTTCCTCCAGGTCCAGCCTGCCAGCAGCTCGCCTCCCTCCTGACAGGGGCTAGGCGTGAACCGCTGACCCAGGGATGAGTGTCTGTAGTTCATTACTAACCTCTGACTCATCCAGTCCCTCAAGGCTCCCTTTTTGTTTCTTTTTCTGCTTTATTTATTTACTTTTACTGGTGGGAAGGAGGGAGACATTTGGCTAAAGCATCTTGTGCTTCAGATGAGTCTGTGGGACTTGTCACATCATCCTCACAGAGGTGGGCAAGATGTGGCTCACAGATTCTTGCAGCTGTAGAATGGACATGCCCTTTTCCATTCTTTTTTCCTTTCAGCTTAAAGGACTCTTTCAGGTATGTGTAAAATATAAAATTGCATTTTGTGATTCACATTTTATTTTGAAAATGTGTGCTTCCCTATAAATACATGGATAGGCTTGTATTTTCTGCACGTATCTGTGTGTAGAAGTGCATATATACATTAATTGTCCCCTTTATATTAAAAATATGCAGATGTTAAAAGACAGTTAAAAAAGGATAGTAGAAGCTGCATGTTACTATTCAGTGTTATATTCAGTTGAGGTCTGACTCCATTGGCCACAGCTGCCACAGGTTCAAATGTTCACCCTCACTGGTGACCTGGGTGACTTTGGCTTGTAAACATTCTTGAAAACAAATGTTAAAAAGTTGAATTTAACTGTTCACTAATATCTCTGCATGGAGGGGGAAAATGCCTCAGATTATTCTGGTATGCCTTAAGAACCTATATTGCTTGAGTGGTCATGGGTTTTGATCATCAATTCACTTACTTGTTTTTACTGGGGAGAAAAAAATGTCCAAAATGCTTTTTTTCTCCCCTTTTGTCTCATGGGATTAATTTGGACTACAATGTTCTCTTTTCCAGTTCAGAACACTGGAAAGTGAAATTGTAAGGAAAAGAAAGCACTGGTTTTTGAAGGAACTTGCTAAATATTTGTAAGGCTTCTATTGAGTTATAGAAGATATCTTATGAGCCAGAAAATAACAGCTGCCTTTGACTTAAAAAAACAAAAACTACTAAAAAAAGCTGTATCACACTTCCTTTAGACTAATGGTTTTGAATAACAGCCTGATATTTCCTGACATTTTATGACATTTTATTGCATGAGGAGGAGTCTGTACAGATTTTGAAGTCTAACTGGTGAACTAGCAGGTGAGAGAGAGGAGTTGATGTCATACCTTTTTTCGTCTTTTTCTGCTGACAAATATTCCTTCTGGTCAGGAAAATTCACCTCTAAAGGCTGCAGAACGTGCCTGTTCAGTTAACTTTTGCAGTCTTCAGAGAAAGTTCAAATACACCATGTTAATCTTGGCTTTTATGAGGTTGACAGTTGTCTGAGGCAATTATTGGTAGCTGCTAAAATACTTTTGGGCACAAATAATTCTTAAAGGGCAGCCTGGCATGTGTAGATTTAAACCAGGAGTCTACAAGGGAAAGGCAGCATGCACCTCTGGAGGAAAAATATAAAGAAAAAGAATCCTGCCTGCTACTCTCAAAGAAACAAGTTTGGCAGGGCAGGAGATAAGAGAAAGAAAAAAAACCAAATCCTCACCAAAGCTCAGAGCCTAGAAGTATCCCTTGGCTCCAATTAAGTGTAATGAAGTGGCTTCATTCAGTATTACTTGAGCAAAAGGAAAAAAAAAGCTCATCTGGACAGTAACAGCATGAGCGTGTGACTCCAGCCCAGATGTGCGCTGCTGCACGGATTCATGAGGCATTGCTGGCTGCTCCCTGATGGCTAAAAATGGAACCAAGCCTGAGGCTAAAATTTCTACCAATTACTGAATTATCAAACTGATTTTTACCACTGTAGATGAGGCTAAAATCAAGGCCTATATGGGCCCATTTGAGACTGTCTCCTAGACAGACATGTATAAAAAGAGAGCATGAATGATCAGAGATCAATGCTGATTGAAATAGCATAAAACCTCTGGGCAGAAATTTGACCTTATCCCATCAGAAGTATGAAAAATATACTTGTGGGGGCTCCAGGCAGTGAAACTCATATTGAGGACAGTGTGGTCTATGTACATTCTCTCTTAAGAAAGAAAACATTTTTAATACTGACTCACTTGTGTCAGTAATATTTTCATCTCCCTATTCCTTCCACCCTTTTGTAAGGTAAGAAAAATAGTGCCTAGAAACTAGGCTTTTGTTTTTTTGTTAAACCGCGGTTAATGGCCACGTTTTGTCATAACACAAACTGCGGGAGCTGTCAGTGGGATGCTGCCAGGAGATTAATGAAATCCTCAGGATGGATGGGTCAAGCTTGTGGCCAGCCATCAGCACTATGCATTTTGGATCTTGTGGAGAAGAGGCTTCACCAGGCTGGGCTGAGGTGACATCTGGTTTGCTTTGAGGGGGATGACTCTGGGTTTTGAAGGAGGCTGTGGGCTGTAGGGGCTGATGCTGGGGGAGGGAATGGGCAATACATCTGCCAGATGTTGCTGCCCTTCAGCTCCTGACTCCCCCAGATTTTTAAGGGACTGGGCTGTTTGAACACTAGGGTGGGATCTTTTTCTTCTTTTTTTCTTCCCCCCCTTTGTAATATGCAGAAAACATGGACGCTTGCCAAAGCTGCGGTTTAGGAAGCCAAGTGGTGTCAGCTTCCAGGTGCTTGTCCCACCTTGGCTGTATCTGACAGACTGTTTAATTTCAGCAAGCAGGAGCTACACAGCCTTAACTCTCCTTCTTGTGTGGTACCAATGCACAGCTAAACCTGGCACCTGGGCTGGAGTCTAAAGTGCAGCACTGATTTTGTGGGAGAACCAGCAAAACCCTCTGTGACTTCTGATACCTCTTGGGAGTGGAATGCCATGTAAACAGAACCTTTACAAGGGAAGGGAAGAAATGAGTATGTCCCTGAAAACAGATCATTATTTAAACAGTTTCTTTCTCGAAACTTCCATGCCCTCACTCAGAGAGGTGTCGGGTCAGGACTAGGGAAGGCAGTTTATGGTTGATCAAAGATGTTAGTCCTTGGTTTGGATCATCAGTATGTTTTCAAGTGTAAATATCCTGCTAATGCAGACCTCAAAACACTCCCACACTGTCCAAACAACTGATCTATGAAAAACACAGTGGCCTGTGTTAGTGATCAAAGGAAGATATGGTACTTTAATGGTCAGTTTATTAAACAGTTTCATTTGCACCCAAAATGAAATATGAGGACATGACGGTCAGGAAGATTCCTCCTACAAGAAAAGACACGTGTGGACATGAGTGTGCCTGGCAGAGCAACTGCCTGGGGACAATGTTCTTGTTCTATGGAACACAATTCCTTAAGGGTTAAGGTGCTCGTTGGTTTTTAGCTGCCAGTTATAGTGGTAATAAAGTCTTCCTCTTTGCAACAGGATATTTATACAAATGCGATCCGAGCTTCTAATCTAAAGGGCAAATTGATTCAACGGCAGTGTTTATAGCTTAGAAAATAAATAACCCTCCTCGACTGGGTTTTGGAATGGGTTGTGTAATACAAATGACAAAGCTAACATCAATCTGTTTCAAGCTGGGGTCAGATTTGTATACAGTGTGCATATATTTGTATATGATAGAGCTGTTTCCATGATGCTATAGAGAAGTGTCTGTCTGCATCTCAGTTCAGCTCCCATTGTGAGTATGTGATTTGTTGTGTTTTAGGCTGGTTGGTTTAGAGTAGTTTGAAAGTCAGAGTTATTCTGGATGAAACTTACTGGTTCCATAACCAGCTGGTATTTTCTGTCTAAACTAAGGAATGCCATATCAGTGCCTTATTTCTTTACTTAAGGCACAAAGATAAATTCTACCCCTTTGCCCCCTCCCCCATCTTCATGAGTCAAACTGCATTTAAATTCTGAAGTGCAGTACTGTAGCCATCACTACAGCTAGAATATCCCTTTTTCTTATAGAATTGTAGTAAAAAAATATATATATATAAATAAATCTCTTATCCCTATGACTTGGGGTGATTTTTTCTTTTGCTTTATTTATACTGTTCTGATTGGTAAAATATTAATTCCTCAGATCTCTAAAGCTCAAGACCTTAAGCTGAATGGGGTGGGACACCTTTGCACTCAAATACCTGTGTTGACTTTACTGGGGATTATCATGGACCTATAGGTTGAACTTCCCATGGTCTTGGTGTCTTCCAGCTCTAGGCTCTGATTTTCCACTCTTTGCCAGAGACAGCTCTGAAACCTGAATTTCACCCTGCTACTCTGGAAGACTTAACCCTCTGCCCTTGGAGACTTTGCTGCACACAGTGATACAGGACAGCCTTTTCAGCACAGGGGAGCTCTTATCACACAGAGCAGTGGAGGTGTGAGGCTGAGCTTATCCATCCCTTCTTGTGCCTTTCCATGCCTGGATGCATCCAGGATGGCTTTCCCCTCCGTATGCTGAAATGCAGACCCCCTCCAGAGTGTCCCAACCTCTCCATTCTGTGCCTTTTTCCTCTGCTGTCAGTCCTTGCAAATTGGTGCCCAGCTGCTGGTCTTCTGTTCCATCTTGGAAGCAACTTCATTTATAGGTTGACATTTCTTCCTATTTCCTTCCTTGTTTCTAAGAAGCTCTTACAGGCTGTGCACATCTCTCCTGGCCCTCTGGCAGATGGCATTGCTTCTTCAGGACAGTTAAACTGAACCTCACTTCTCATGAAACAATAGAGACTGCCTTTTCTTTCCATGGCAGCTCTCTCCAGGTGCTGACATTCCCCTGCCTGAGGCTCTCTGTACAGGGGAGCACTGATAGATTGAATTTTCTGTGCTGCTGTTAAATCTTTGGAGTACTGGTCATTTAGATATGCTAAGTTGTTAAGGTTTTGTGTTGCATCTTTTGGCAGTACCTTGTGCCATGGGAGCTCCACATAAGGTCCATTCTATAAGTAATAAACACTTTTAAATTCAAAGTAGTGCTTATATCTACAGCAAGATGGGGGATCTACAGGTCTGAAAAGGCTGCAGTTTCAAAGTTTTATCTATGCAGAGCTCCGTCCAACTCTGTAGGGCTGAGTAAGTTGTGGGTAAGAGTTATTTGCCCACTGAAAGTGGGTAAGAGCAAATAATCTTGTTAGTTTGCTGTACGCCGTGTAATTTTTACAGAAAGTTGATGTCAGTGCAAACGAAAGACTCTGATCCTGAGGTATGCAGAAGAGTATTTAGAAAGTGCGTTAATTAAAATGTAGAATCCACACACTTCTGTGCAAAATTCCCTTTTGAGAAACTGCTGCTAGGCAGTCTAGACTATTATGTCAACTTGTCTTTGAAGAAAAGTAAACAAAAAGGTTGAGCTGAGGAAAGTTTTAGAGACTTATAGTAATTAATGCTTTGGTAAATGGCTGTTGATGCGTAACAATCCTTTAAACACCTGGGTAATTGCAAGCTTTGAAGTTGGGCCAAAAATGTTGTTCCAAGACATGTAATTAAAATACGAGACCTTTAACTTGGTCATTTTGAAGGTGAGATTTCTGTTTGTTCTCACTGTCTCCCTGGTAAAACTTCTGCCTGCTCGGGGAAAGAAGGCCAGGGAGGGTGGGAAAGTAAAAAAAAAAACCAAAAAAAACCCCCTAGTTCAACAGATGCTTCTTTAAATTTAGCTTTTTATAGCTTTGGTGTTTTTCCTGTAGCAAAGTTCCATGTTGTAATGTGTATCCAGAACAGAGAAATTATTTTCATGTGAACATTTCACTAAGTATAGTAACTAAGAGAAACCACTTGACCTGGTTATTAATTTGACTGAATTCTAATTTAATTAGTGTTCAATTAAAGAGAATTAACACCCAGAGACACTTTGTTGAAAGGTTTACACAGAGGTTTCAGTTAACAAAATATTTATCTTAGAGGGGGAAAAGCACTGAAGTTAAATGCAAGCTGTTTCTCCTATAAATGCCCTGAGTACATGGTTGGGATGCTGGCATTAGGAATAGTAGCTATATTTGATATTTATATTTGACAAATCTGCTCTCTGAGGACACTGGAGCTAAATCCTGCCTTCTGAATTACACAAGCCATATTTCTCCCGTAAACTGTGTACTCCTTTCTGTTTATTGCAGCCACTTGTGATTGCTGTGTTGACCTTTGCTTCTCTGTCCTTTTTCAAAGTCTTCTGAAGGCCATGGAAACACTCCCATTTATTTAATGAGACTTTAGCTGTATTTCAGGGCCTTGATGCAGAACAAAGAGTTCCTGTTTTGAGTTGGGAGTCTCTAATTTGTATCTTCCTATTTGATATCCTCTCTTGTATCAGGAAAGTTGTTTCAGCTCATCACCTCCATTTCTCCCATTCACTTGCTTCCCTTTACTAATACAAGGTTAATAAATATTATGCCTGCAGCAGCCTTACTATGGAAATCAGTAACTGAACTCATCCAGATGGTCAAGCACACTGAAAATAAAGATGAAACTGTTGGGCACCTTCGTGACAATGAGGTGGCAGTAGCTGTGTAAAAACCCAGAGGCAGGTTTAGACAGAGTATGTTAAGAAGCTGCCTGTTTTGGTGATGAAATTTATCTTCTGTACACTGAATTTTAAGGTCCTATGGAGGTGCCAGAGGTCCTGTGATGTCCTTGAGAACTGGGGTTCCTTGGGCCTGAAAGCTTTGGACTGACTCTGCTTTCTTCAGCCTATGCTGAGAGCAGATGCTCCTCCCTCTCCTCAATGATGCTGGCTCAAACATTTCTTCCAGCCTTTCTTTTTCTAGTTTTTCCTGTTCCTCACACTCCCTTCCTGTTTCCCTCAGGTTCCATCTTGCCTCTGTTGTTCCCAAACACTGAAGCTTTCAGACACCCTTCCATGGATGTGACCACATACCCAGTTGCTGCTTCCTCTTGGAAGGCCACTGCCTGCCTCACTGCACAGGATCAATGTCATCACTTAATGACTAGAAATTCAATACTTTGCTTTGTGTGACCTGCTCAGTATATGATCCGTTTCTCACCTTCTTGTCCACTCTTGGGTTTCACTTTGACTGTGGGCTTGCAGCTACTTGTGTGTAGTGCTCTTCAGCATGGTGTCTGACTGCTTCCTAAACTATTTCTCATTTTGGGCATGGCTATAAGGCCTCATTCTTGTTGTGCAGATGAAAAACTTTGTAATCTCTTTTTCTCTGCAGAACTTTTATCCAAGGTCTCTCCATCTAGTCCTTCCATGTCTCTGTGTCCCCCATGACTGCAAAAAGTGTCCTTTCCCTGTCTAATGAGATATTCTTTCCCTTTGGCCAGGGGCTTAGATGAGATATTCTTTCCCTTTGACCTTCTTTCCCTTTTCCCTTTTCCCTTTTCCCTTTTCCCTTTTCCCTTTTCCAGAGGCTAGCCTGGGAGATTTCCCAGTTTCTATTCCAAGATCAGACATCGTAAGGCTTTTTTTGCAGGAGTAGCAGGGCTATCTATTAGCCTTGTGTCTGTAGAGAAAAGCAGATTCCCCTCAGGTGTTTCATGGTATTTGGTTTACCAAGGGGAAAAGGAGGGGAAATTATGTTCCCTGCATGCAAAAAGTCCAGGGGATTTTGTTGCTAAGTTCTGAATCTCTGTTGAGCCTTTGTGGGTAGCAGTTTTCAAGTACTTACTGCTTGGCCAAATTTGAGGTGATTTTCTTAAAGGGGGAGGGACATACAAGATTTCTATTCTGAAAAAAAAAGAGTAGGTAAAGAGACTCACTTAAATAGTTGGGAGTCTTTATTGTGTGAGTAAATTATTTCTTTTATTTTTTTCCACTTCCTCCCTAATTTTGTCTTTGGATATAGGTGACTAAATATTTTTTTAAAACCTTCATGCAAAAATGGAAACTATACTTATATGCAATTCTGTGCAGCCTGGTGGGGCTTGGGAGACAAATATTGATTGAAAACAGGCTTAAAGAGAAAGCATTCAGATGTGTTACCTACATATGCACTGTGGCCTAAAATACTTGTGGGGTGAACCTTCAGCGTTGGCTTCATCCAGTCAAAAAATACAAAAGTCAGTTGAATAACAGAGCAGATTGAAAACCAGTCCTGTGTGAGACTTTTTGCAGAGAGTTAACTGGACCGGAAAGCCCAATTGCCCATTTTTCTTCATTTTTCAAAGGAATCAAAATCTTTCCAAAGGGAGAGTGACAGGCTGGGATAAAGTGGATCATTGTTATTTGGTAGAATTGTTCTTTGGTCAGGCAGTTTTCTTATTATATTTGTGGAGTACACTAAAATGGGGAACACTCATTGGAAGGCAACTCTGTATTTTAAGTAATCTAATAATTGTGGAAGTTCAGTCTGGAGTGGAGTGGGGTGGGGGGAAATTTGATTTGGTGGAAAGGACAATTGCATTTGGACATGAATAATCACTGATGTAGATACACCCTAGGGAATGACTGTGTCCTTTGCGGTTCAGCAGCATGGATCTAAGGATTATAGTAGATCACAAGGTGAACATGAGTTAACAGTGGGAGTTTTGTGAAGGAGCCAAAATCATATTCTGAGGTGTATGAGTAGAGGCACAGTCTGTGAGATGCATCAAGATTATCCTTCCACTGTACTCAGCATCAGTGAGGTCTTGATCTGAGCTGGGTCAATAAAAAGCAGTGAGAGTAGTCAAAGTCTATAAAACAGTGCTTGTAAGGAGAGACTGAAGATATTGTAATAAGAAGGGGATATTGTTGTGACCTTTAAGTTAGATAATATAGGGGGAAAAAAGGTCACATGAAACCCATTCAATTTCCTGGGAAGATGAGAGAGTTCCTGAGGCTGGTGATATATACAGGATCAGGTCAGGCAAACATGTCTCAGGAACGACGTGGATGTAGGTAATCCTGCCTGGAGTTCAGGGGAATGGGCTACATGATGCCATGTGGACCGTTTTGGCTTTACAGCTCTCTGATGTCCAAGTGCCTTCCCAAAGGTCAAGGCAATGGGAATATAAACTTTCAGCCTCCTCTTCATGTTTTTTTAGACCTGACTACTCCTCTGTGTGTAGTAGTGTGTAGAAGTGGTGCTGTCTACTCCTGTGCGTGTGTTTGAGTGTTCAGGAGGGTTCGCTCTTACAGCGTTCCTTGTGCAGAGGAGTTACAGAGTACAGAAATCAGCAATGGGTGCGAGGGGGAAGGGCAGAACAGGTGCTAGGAAAATCCCTTTTCAGATGTAGTTGACTTTAAGCATTGGAGAGGCCCAATGTTTAAGTCATGTTCAGAGGTGGGAATGATCTAGAAGATCATTCCTCTCTCAGAACAGGAGAGGGAAAGAGTGGTCACAGCTGCAGCTGCTGTTTGCAGTTGCCTTTAAGCAACACTTCAGTTTATATACCCTGCCTGGGAAAGCCCAAATCTCTCAACCTTAAGGTTTCCAAAACATGGAGCAGCTGGCCAGCCTTAGCTGCTTGCTGCTGTTGGAGGTGAAGGTCAGAGTTGATCCTGAGCCCTCTTCCCGCTGGAAGAACGGTGGCAAAGACTCCTGTGGGAAAGGCTGCTGAGTCAACCACAGAGTGTGCAGCTACCAGTGAGGTGGAGGAAAGCCTCAATGCTGTAAAAATATCTACACTAGGAGCCCTAGTACACTTAAGTGCTTATTTTTCCATGTGTGATCTCATGTAAACCAAGCTGCTGGGCAGTATGACGTAGCAGTTGGCCAAAAATAAAATGTAACTCAATCAAAATGTTTTTTTTCTGAACTTAACCTTTGATGGGTAGGAGAGACAGGTACCCTTTTTCCTTCTTTACATTGCTAGAAAGAAAATCCAGGGGGGAAAATAGATGAAGATGGTATTGACACTTGGTATCCATTTTCTGGTATGGCCACAGGTAAAGGGTAGGAACTGTAGCTTTCTTGCACAGAAAAGTTGTGTCTATAATACAGTGAGCAAGTGTAAATGGGATTTCTCTGGGTGCTTCTGCAGTTGATTTTATTGAACAGAGTTTGAGTGAGTATCTGATGTTATGAAAAAGGTAAAATGACTTAAAAGCATTTGAAGCTGAAGCCCACGAAGGTGGTGCAGCCTTGGAAAAAGGCGACTAATCCTTGTTGATAAGCCTCAGAAAAATGTCTTTAGAGGCCTTCAGAGGTTCATTTTCCTTTACTGTTTGATGCTTGGCCAGTCATTTATTTGATTCTTTATTTTGGCCAATTGACGAAGGCCTGTGTTTGTGTGTGGCAAGCTGAAACCATGAAGCCCCTTTGGCAAAAGCCATTGAATGGCTGGGTATGCTGGTAGTTCCACTGGCTGTGAAAATAATAAATGTATGAATGAAGTAAAGCCAGGGCTAGTATTGCACTCTTCAGGAAGCAGAGTGCCTTACTAATCCCTTGCTGGTGGAGAAATTGAGAGTCCTGAGGAGTAGGACTGCTTTCCTCCATCTTAGAAAATGGTGAAAACCTTTGAAATCCTGAATTTCACATGTGGAAGCACGTGCATCTCATGGCAAAACTCTGGATACAAACAGGCAGATTTGGGACATTGTTTTGTTTTATTTATTTTCTAGACATTAACATAATGTAACTATTTCAGATTTTTTTTTTCTGTAACAGCAAAAGCCAGGAGAGGGAATACCCAACATCACAATCTTGTCATTACCCTTCTCCTCTGCAGGGCCTCTGACCTGTTCCTGCTGGACACGCGGGCGGTGTGGGCGTCGGAGGAGGGCTGGCTGGAGTTCGATGTCACTGCCACCAGCAACATGTGGGTGATGAACCCCCAGCACAACATGGGACTGCAGCTGAGCGTGGTGACCCGGGACGGTAGGTTACGGGGCAGGTGACATGGGTCACCCCTCGAGTCTCCTGGATGCTGTCTGGAAGCGGTGCTGGCATAACCCACTTGGGATGTGCTGGGGTGAGCACCCTGCCTTCATAAGGCAGCTGTAGCCAACTCTGCCAGCAAGATGTCTGGGGGCACAGGTGGTGGGCTGTCAGTTCCTGGCTGTCTTTCCTTTCCTGGACATGTCTTTCCCCCTAAGTGAGGTCAGGTGTCCCTAGACAGTACCAGGACCAGCTGGTGGAGGTGGGTTTAGAGGTGGAAGGGGGGATGCCTTGTGGGGTGAGGTTTAGGAATGAGAGGCAGAGAAGAGGTAGATCTGTGGGTATGTACCTCACCATGCGGGTTTATGGCAGCCCTCCTGGCTGCTGTGGCTGCTGCTGATGCTCAGATCTCATCAAAGCTGACATGGGAGCACTGCTGGAGAAATGATGTGGTTGCTGTGTGGGGCAGCTGTGATGACATTTCACAGCCTACAGACACTTTGAAAGGTGGAAAAGAAAAGACAGCAAAAGAGCATGAATTTGAGTGTTGGAAGATAAGCTGTGAAGAGGATCTAGATGAACAGAAGGTGACCGAAAAGATGACAGTGACATCTGTTTTCTGTAGGAACCAGTCTCCAGCCTTGTTTTCTTTCTATTGCTTCATGCTGGAGTTTGGTACACACCTGTGATGTCAAGTAAGACGAGAGGGGCTGGAGAAATGTTAGTGCCAGCCCCTACCTCCCCAGCTGGGCCGAGAGCCCATCACTGTGCTCCTGACAAAAGCACACCATCTCTATTCCCTCTGCTGTCCCTAGAGGTCTCCTAATCTCATGTCTGCCTCTTCTGTTCCCCAGGCAGCAGAACTAATTTCATGACACATCTGAGTTTAGTGTTTTACATATCTATCTATATACCTTTAATGCCAAAATGTGAGTAGAGGTGCCAAAGGGGAAGCAAAGAACCAGATGCTGCAGTGAGGTCTCTTGTCCAGCATGGGTGGAGTGCTGTCCTCAAAATGTCCATAGGTCATGTGGCAGGAAAGGAATGTTTGGTGTTTAAAGAAGAGTATGAGCAGGAAGAGAGGAGGCACTGCTTATGGGGTTGCCGGGTTGCTGAGGGGAGCAATCCAACTGCACCGTTTCTCTGACACTGTCTTTTCTGTTTGGCTTGAAGGTTTCAGTGTAAACCCTAGAGAAGCAGGCCTGGTCGGGCGGGATGGCCCTTACGACAAGCAGCCTTTCATGGTGGCCTTCTTCAAGGTGAGCGAAGTTCACCTACGCACCACTCGGTCAGCCACCAGCAGGCGCAGGCAGCAGAGTCGGAACCGCTCCACCCAGACTCAGGACGTTTCCAGGGTGTCCAGTGTCACAGGTAATCATGGAACGTGGGTAATGGTGCAGCTCAAGCTGGGATGACTTCTTGTGATGGCTCTGGTTGCTTTGGAGTGCAGAAGCAAGAAGGGGGTTGTGAGGTGGGATGCTCTTCCTTGGGGGAATAAGTTACGGCTGCAAGGTTGTGGAAAAGGAAGTCTCACAGAATGAAACTTACAGGAGTCCTCTTGAATCCAGTGTGTAGTTCAGACCCCCATGTGAAGTTGCGTCCATTGAATTCAAGGTGGTGAGGTATTTTAACCACAACTGTTGTGCTTGTAGGTTGTTTGCTATGTGGCATTTGTCTAGAATTACGCCCTGTGATGTGCAGTATTTAAAAGACTCCATCTCTGTATACACTGAGATTTATGGTGTTGCACATATGAGTTCCCAGCAGAGTCCTCTTTCAGTTTTCTTTGGAAAAAACATGGCAGGACAACACAAGATGCTTTATGTTTTTTTAACCTTGTGAGAACATCAGTGTACACATGGCGAAGTACATTTCCAGGCAGGCAAAGAAGTTTCCCTGTTTGCTGTGGAGAGGTTGCATGTTGCAGGTGTTGTACAGCAGCCTTGTGAGTGCTGCTGTGGGCTGGTGGGGCAACAGAGTAACAGTGAGATTTTGACAAAAATTGAGAGTTTTCTAAGTCTTGTCTGTTTCCCATCACCACAGTGCTACAAGCCCTTCATTCATTGAGTACCTTCTTTTCCCTCAAATATTTCAGCCTATTGCAAGTTGCTTGATTAATTTGCTTATGCTGCCCCCTTTGTTTCCAGTAGGATCTCTGCTTTTCCCATGTCTAAAAATGACCATGCCCCAAGGAAGAGAGGCAGATGTAGTTCTTTAGTCCTTGTCCAAACACAGTAGAGGGACATGAGCCAGCATTGCTGACTCTTAGCTGGTGGGAATCTGCAGGGTGTCCCCTGCTCTTGCGTGTTTGGGTTGTGGGTGAGCCAGGCTGCACCCAAGGTGGCTGCACGCTGCAGGGAACAGAGCCAGGTTGGGAGCCTTTCCAGGGCTGGCAGCCAGGGCTTGTGCATGGCTGTATTGACTCAGCTCAATCACTCCAGCCCACTGAGGTGATGGACTTGCCCTCTGGGCTGGAGTGTGCCAGCAGCAGCTGGCCTCCAGTGGCCTTTGCGTGTCCTTGTGGGGCACACCGCAGCGTGGCTGTGGTTTCCTGTGCCATGCCATACAAGTGCCAGACTCAGCTGGCTGTGAGATGTGCCTTCATGGATTTTAAGGGCAGGAGGAACAATACAGCAGCCCAACCTCCCTGAGGGAGGCTGGCCAGTGCCAGTGGGGCATTTCTGGAGGAGTTATCCTCCAATCTGCCATCAGAGCACCTTCTGTGGGTGTTAGTTGCTTTGGTCCTGGTCTCCTTCGGGTTTCCACGCTACAGTTTTAAAGCTGGGCATTGTAGCTGCTTTCCGAGTTACTTTCCTGCATGATGAGCTTGCCAAGGGGACAGGTAGTTTATTCAGCTGGGTGTTATAAGCCCAGCCATGGTGCAGGCAGTTCTCCCACTCAGGTGGGCTCAGCTCCTGCGCTCCCTTTACGAGACCAAATTATTTAATGCATTCACATTGCTTTGGGAAAGTTACTTGCTGCATTGCTGTTTTGCAGTACTTTGTGGCACTCAGAGTTAGGATAAGCTCCAGCTTTCTCTCCCTAGCTCTGCAAACTTCACAGTGCTGAAACAAAATTTTCGCACTATTAAATCAGGCGATGTGACTCAAAGCCCCAGAGGGAGCAGAGATGTTGGTCAAAAAGGGCCATTTTTACTTCACTACTTTCTTGACTGTACCACACATCAGGTCATAAAATCCTAAAATGACAAAGAGGGAAAAAATAGCTGGCATTCTGTGGTCTCATGGGGTTTTTTTGGGCCAGCTTTAATTTAAAACCTGGAATTTGGCAGCGCAGTAGTCAACAAAGTATAGTTGAGACTGTGGATTTAAGGCAGGGGAAAGGAAGGGAATTTAAAGTTAAAATGTATATTTGGTTGGTTTCTGTGTTTAGAAAAGAGAGACTCCATCATCTTGTTTTCCTTTCTAAGTGTGACACTCTCAGACTCTGTTCTCTTTAAGAAGTGGTTAATTTAACAGCCCAAGAGGCACCAATGGCCGAAAAGTGTTTTTAGCATTAGAGATCACAGGGCTTTTTTCTTTTTTTTTAACCTGTGAGGATAAAAATATCCTGATGCATGGTGGGGCTGAGGAAGCTTTCTCCCCAGGATGAAGAAGAAGGCAAGCCCAGGGATTATCCTGAAGGCTGCCTAGCTCTTCTGAGGGTGCCCTGATGCATCTGGACCCAAAGTGGGTGCAGAACTGGGATGCTGCAGTTCCCTTCTGTGCATGTCCTTGCCTGTGCATCTTCTTCTCTTGTCATATCTCACATCTTGTCAAATTTTTGGTCTGTGTTCTTCTCCAAGCTGGGATTGTTGCTGCCTACCAGGGCTTGAGAGCAGATTCTCTCCTGCAGAGCAAGGCAGTTGTTTGGTGTTGGTGGGTTTGTTTTGTAGATTGAAACTTCCTTCCTCTATGTTAATCAATACACAGGGTTTTCGTTTTTCCAGTCCAAAAAGGAACCCCTTTCCCAAGAGATGCTGTGAGTTGTTTTGGGGAAGCATCTTTTAAAGAGCCCCATTTACTGTCTAGATATAGCAAGTATTTCAATCAGTCTGGAATGCATGAGGTGTGCTGCTGTGGTACTGGACCTGGGAGGACAGGGAGTTAGGTGAGAGCACCCTGCTGGGTGTGGGAAAGGGATGCAAAGGGACCCCACAATGCTCCCTTTGATGTGCTGTTGTCCTGCAGTCCAGACCAAGAGCTCAGATAACAACGCTATGGCTGTGGCACAGGATTTTCAATGCTCTGTATTTTTTTGCCAAGAATGCTTATTTCCTTGTGTTATAAACATGTAATTATGACTGCCTTATATAAAGCAAAACTGAGTAACCCCCATGGTTATAAACTGCTTTGACATAGAGTCCTGTGTCAATGCATTCCTGGAGCCTCAATTCTTCTGCAGGAGGAGGATGAGCAGGAAGAAAAGGGAGTATTTTCATCTGTTGAGGCAGAAAATCATACGCCAGGTCTGGCCCAGGACATGGAGGAATAAGATGGGTGTGAGGACCATGCAGGTGTTAAATCTCTGCTGTTGTCTGCAGGGCCTGGAGGCCCTCGCTCAGCTGAATCTTGCCATGGGTTGAACTTGTGCTCTCAGACTCGTGCTAACCCTCCAGCTGACCAAGGAGATGGCACTGTCCAGCGCAATGGGCGCTGACCCTCTGCCCTTCAGCCAGCTCCACGATTTACAGTTTCTGCACAGGGCTATCTCCTTGTCCAGTGGAGATAATCCTTCTCTTCTGCAAGTCAGCCTTCAGGCACGTCCCTTCCTGTCAGCCCCTCCTCCTGGAGAGAGTTACCTGCCTGACTTGGGGCTGTACTTGCTGCTCTGATTGAAACTCAAGCTAACCCTCTTTTTGGGTCCTTCTCTTCAGCCATCCTAGGGCCCCCAGGACTGCTGTGAGGTGCTCCATGAAAAAGTGAGAGGCTCTTCTCGTGGCCTTTCCTTCCAGCAGACATGCATGGCACCAGACAGATTTCCCCACATGTATGGGAGCCAGATATTGCAAAGGGCAACATCCACAAACAACTGAAGGCAAATAAGGCCAAATGCTTTCGTGATGTTAATAAACTTTGTTATCTGGCAGCCAATCTTCCCTTCAGTATAGTTTCCCCTTCAGCACAGTGCTTGGATGCAGGCTGGAGCAGCATGGCCAGCATCTCTGTATGTGCCTTCACATATGGGTTCACGTCAGCCCGGCATCTCCCCTTCTTCCCACCCAGGCAGATCACTTTCATGTGAAGTGGGCTGTTATTAACTGTGTGATCAGTTTACACTGGCTTTATCCGGACAAATCACCAAAGTCAAACACCAAGAAGAAGGGGCTGGCCTTGGAGACCTCTGTCAAAGCTATTTTGAATCACAGAAGCAATTAATTACTGTGTGGAATTCGGTAAACTGGCACCTTGGGAGCAGCGAGGGTGTTCTCAGATGGATCCACCTCAGTAAATATTTATATGTTCTTTGCCAGCACTTAACGTGGGAGAGGTTATAGGAAATCTAAGGTGGGTGCATAAGTATCTGTAGGAGGAAGACCATTAGGGTCAGGCTGTTCTCTCGCCCTTTTCAGCAACACACATGCCAGTGTCCAGCCTTAAAAGAAACATCTGTGCTTGCAGAAAGTCAGACCTGGGTCCTGGTGAAGGCAGACAACATTCAGTGCAAGCACACCACAGAGACAAGCCGTCTTAGCTGTGCTGTTTTAACTGTGCTGCTCCAGGAGTTATTTTTAAGTGCAGAACTAGGGGTTTGAGCTTTTTTTAAATCTCTGTTTTAGACAAAATTGTTTGCAGTATGATTAAATGCAGTGCCTTGTAAATGCCAAGCTAGCGTTTCTGAGTTGGTATGTTCAGGGGAAAAAATAGAGACGATTTTGCTAAACCCACAATGAGCCTCCAGGAGCTCCCAAAGCAGCTCCCTAAACTCTCAGAGATGTTGAAGGCCTCTGGCGAGCAGTCCTTGCAAATTGTGCTGTGGCAGTGTAGGGCAGCCCTGTGGCAGCTGCTTGCAGCATCTCCCTGCTGCAGGCTGCTGCTCTTGGCCTCCTGGCTCCCTGCTGCAAGGCTGCTGGGAAGAAACACAAACCCTCTTGCCTCTTGCCAGTTGGATCTTGTGCTGCAAACCACCTAGAGTGGCAATTTGGGCTAAACCAGCTGAGCATGCTGGCCTGGGGTAGCTGATGCTGCTTTCCAGGCTTTGGAGAAAATGTGTTGTGGAAGCCAACTTCAGTAGCTCAGTGAGCTTTAGCTCACTGCCAAAACCCCGTGACTCTGTGTATTCCTCTTCTTTTCAGGCCCATAACCGGGTGTACATCCAATGTCCGTGGCTCTAGGGCGTATGCCGAGCCCCTAACTGTAGGGAATGGGTCCTGATTCTGTGCATCTGTATCGCTGCATCTTTTTCCCCAATTCAGAAAGCTACTGCTAAGGGTTGCTTAAAGGTTTGTGACTTTTCTATAGTTGGGCTAAAGCAGCTTCCATAGAGTAGATGGGGTAGGCAAACACATAACAAGAAAAGAGGGCAGGGGATCTTGGGGTGAGGGTTAAACATGGGGAGGGTTAAACCCAGGGAGAGGGGTTGTTTAGTGTGTTGACATGTAGGAAAGCAAAGGCTGAGGGTGGGCAAGTGAGGAGGTAGAGCTGTCTTCATCTGCCTTGGATGGAGAGCAGCCAGTGCTCCATGCGGAGTGTGAATCAGGTGACTCTGACCAGTGAGCTGAGGTGAGTTTTTGGGGTTAGTGTGAGAGGGGACATGTTCATAACATGTTCTGCTTCATGCAGAACCAGCTCACAGGAGGCGTGTAGCTTGTTAAGCAGCTCCTTCTTTTCCGCCCCTGTGTTTTCTTAAACTTGTGATTGCTTGCAGCCTTCCTTCCCACTCCTGTTTTCTCTGCCTCCCTTGCCTTCTCCCCTTTCCTGTAGCAGATTGGGTAAATTGTAGCTGCATTTGGAACGCAGCATCATTTTGCCCATTCAGTTGTGAATAGATCAACTCCCCTGTGAAATACAGATGGTTTTCCACTAAACAAACTATATCTTTTCCATTGAAGAGCAATGAAGTTGTGTTTTCAGGTACTAAAATGAAAGCCTTTGATCACTAAAAGTATCTTCTCATTTTTTTTCCTGCATTATGACCAAATAATTTTGAAACCTCTCATGCTAGAAATTTGCTCCTAGGCTGAGCCAGGGACTGGAAAGCTTCATCTGAAATAAACCACCACACCCTGGTTTCTACTGGGTATGTCTGGTTTGAAAATGGAAAGCTTGAATAGAGAGGCTTGCCTCCGTCCTTGCTACCACGTGCTCCTGGAAGAGCGAATGTTTATGCTGCAGCAGGCTGTTAACCAGCTCTGCTCACCTGATTAAATCCGTGATTGAAGCGAAGCTATTGAAAGTCTGAAATGCAATCCTTAGAGTTTAAAACCCAACTGCTTCTAAAAACAACTCTCTAATCTTTGGTGGTTGGGAAGCTGGGTTTGAGGTGTAGGGTTTTTTTCCACCCTCAGTGTTAACTGTACCCAGCTGTACTGCTGTGCTGCCCTTAATGTCAGTTGGATGTGCTTTTAGTATTATAGTTTTTCTTTTGAATAAATATTTGCATTTGTAGTTCCCAAACTTTGGTGGGGGGGGTGGTGCTGGAGGGAAGAAAAAGAAAGGCTTATTCAGAGCCAAGGAAAAAGTCACTAAAAATATTTTTCTATCCCAGCTGCCGCATCTGGGGAAAGCTGCACTGGGAGGGTGTCCTTTCAAGCCACGTTAGGGGCACCAGGGGGCTGGTGAGCTGAAAGGTCCAGGGCAGCAGGAGGCAGGCACATCAGCCTGTGGCATCTGCCTGCTGACAGGAGTGCTTTTACTTGCAGATGAGGGCTGTGAGAGAGGAGAAGGGCCTTGTGGAAAGCCATGGGAGGAAAACATGGATGGGGACCTGGGCTCCCATGCTGCTTGGCTGAATTTGCTGCCATCTCTTCCTTTCGTGCTTAACATCGGTGCAAAGCACAGGGTCAGCAGCTGTACCTGTGGTGGCCAAGTCACCCCACTGCAAGGGTGGTTTCTGTGGCTGCTCTGCTGAGGCCCAGCAGCCACCTGAGGTGTGACAAAATCAGCAACCACCCATCAGGGTGGATCTGTGCAGCCACATGGGGGTGAAAGGCTCCTCTGTCACAGCTCAGCTCCTCCACTCACTGTGGTTCCAGGTGTTCACATGCTGAGCCACCTCTCTTTCCAAATATAAATGGGAAATTCCACTCGCTGTCAAAAGCTGTCCTTTGTGGGATCATCAGGAGCAAGCTCCTGCATGGTTGAAAGATTCTCATACATTGCACCACGGCAAGGGAGAAGGTCTCTGGTCAGGGCTTTGCATCCTGTGTCCCCACTCTTCTCTCCTATTGGCACTAAGGAGAATGGTGAGAGCATGTCAAGTGCTGTGTCATCTGCAGATAAGCAGTTTATGGAAAGGAGAAATGTGTTTTTCAGAGCATGGTTTGTAAAGGTCCGAGGGCAGAAGTGGTGCCATGGGTCACATGAGATGTGTGGTAAGCCGGGGGTAAGGGACAGAGGGAGGAGGACGTGGCTTCCCTGCCTATGGGACACCTTAGCTGTTTGAGGACTTCTCCTAACTGGTGCAGGGACACAAGGGGATGATTAACCTTCCTGGGGCTGTAATTCTTTCTCTCAGTGAATGTGTGCAGTGTGAGCTCCCCACCTAGGGTGGCACATGTCGGAAATGGCAGCCAAGGATTTGGGGTGAGTGTGAGCACCCAGCGGGGATGCAGCCTATGCTGGGCTGAAGGAGTAGATTTATTTTTAATAAGTCATTTTACTGGAGGTGTTTTCCAAGCACTTTTAAGACAGATGAAGTAATTGTAACTGAGTCACTGTTATTGGGGTTCCTCCATTCCCACAGGCATCTTAAAAGCTTCAGCCCTGCTTTGGATGTCCCTCAACACCCTTATCCTTTTGGCTGCTGAGGGAGCTCATCATTTCTCACTGCTGAGCCCGCAGCATGCACACATCTGGCCAGCTGTGCCCTCCAGCAATGCTCTGCCAGTTTTACTTTCTAAATTCTTGTTTTGCTCTTTTTCTTTTAACAGATTACAACAGCAGTGACTTAAAAACAGCGTGCAGAAAGCATGAGCTTTACGTTAGCTTCCAGGACTTGGGATGGCAGGTGTGTGATGTTTCTCTCTGGGTAAACCAGACATTTTGTTATGAAATGTTATCTAAACAGTGTCACAGTAATTCCACTCGAGTCTGCCATTATGCTTTAAAATGTCCCTTGTGCCTCCTCACTAAAACCAGTCACAGAGAAGAGCAAATAAATATTGATAGTTGTGACATTTGATAAGACCCAGAGAAAGCTTGATACTTTATGGGATTCAAGTATACAGCCATTCTCTGTCACTCATGGGAGTCACGGTACGGGCAAGGGCTTATATCTGTGTACCTCTAATGATAAGGAAAACAATCTGATGTTAAGCAGTGATTTTAACTGATTTTTTTTTCTACTGATCACCCTGATTTTAACCTTGGTCGTTGTTTGAAATCCTCCACAATCCCTGCCCCACAATTAGCACTGCCTGCGGTAGGTAGACTGAAGACTGGCTTTAGTTGCAAAACCATGAGGCCAGAAAGTTGTTTAGAGTAAGTTATTTAGGCTTTAGTGCAATCAAACATCACATTTCAAAGAATGTCCTCACCTTCTCTTTTTAATTTTTTTTAGCATCTGTTCATTCAGCATTTGTGAGGGAGGTCCCATTTCTATCGGCTAATATTTTTACCAAGTTATAATTCAGGATCCCAGGGTTGTCTCTGCTGCTTCTGTAATACCCAGTACATGAAAGTCTCTCAGCTAATGGGACAGCAGCATTTTTTGTAGCTTATGTGTCAACTCCAGCCCACTAGCTGCAACTGTGGTTGTGTGTTGACTCCATTCCCCATTACTTGTGAGTGGCTTTGTGGCTTTTCACTTGAGCAGAATCTTTCCACCTCTTCCTTATCTTACTTGCCCTGCTTTCAGGCAGGAAGTGGATTCCAGTGAAGTTCATAATCTTGAAGGCACCGCCTTCATCTTTCTGGTTGCAGAAAGGTAAGATGCTGCCAAAGGAAGGCCACAGACCCGCAGGGCTCATTGTAAGAGTTGAAATCCAGGTCCTGCATGTTGAAGGGAGATGATCAAGGCAGGGCAGAGCCTCCTGCAGTAGTTGGGCACTCCTATTTCCTTCAGAACAAACTTGGTTAGCAAAGCTTGTAGCAACAGTGTCTGGCTGCTCAGCCTGCGGTAGCAAAATTCAGGCAAACACAGGTAATTGTTGTCAGGTAGAGGGAAAATTGTCTAAGAGATACATGCATGTGAAATGTACCAGTGCATCCTTCTGCAGGGTGACCTGCAGAACCCAGCACCTAGGGAGGCAACGTGTCTCCTGTCAAGTGGTGCTGTTTTTAATTTTCCTTTGGCTCTTTTGTGTCAGCAGCAGAGAAGCTGTAATTTTTTTATTAGCCCTTTGATGAAGAATCCCCTTTTTCCCTAGCATGGCACTCAGATTGCCACCAGGGCCACCTGCTTGCACATGCAGCTCAGGCTGGCTATCCTGCCCCTCCTTTAGGAGTCTGGCAGATGTGGAGAAGCTGTTATGCAGCTAAGGCTTCCCACAGTGTCCTTAGCATAGCAGTGTCCCTGTGTATAAGCTAAGCTGTCTCTGAGGCAGCACACCAGTGTTTTACATTATGTTGCAGAGCTCCCTGGTTGAATTATGCCTGCATGCCTGCTCATATGTGGTTTTCTACATGAGGGGACACCAGCTGTGGCTGTGACTCAGCCTAGGAAAGGTAGTTCAGGCAGAGGGCCTAACCTGCAGGAAATGTTGGAACATAAAGGCCTCCAAACCACAATATCCACAATACAACCCAGCGAGAGTTTTAGGAATAAAACCAGTGTAGTTCATGGCAGTTGAGCTGTACATAGATGTGTACCATTCTTTGGCCATTAAAATCAGCGCGTCCATGGAAAAGTGATGGCTGACAAAAAGAGAAAAAAACCCAACTAAAACCCAAGCAGTTTCAGTGAAAACACATTTTCACCCTCAAGGAAGAAGTTAGTGGAAAATTTTCAGCTGCTTTTAATTGCATGCAGTTGTCTGTTGAACCATGTTCTGTTTGTTTCCCTAAAAAGGACTGGATAATCGCTCCAAAAGGCTACGCAGCCAACTACTGTGATGGGGAGTGCTCATTCCCACTCAACGCCCATATGAATGCAACCAATCATGCCATTGTACAAACTCTGGTAAGTCTCCAGGCAGCTCAGTGCCAAAGCACCAGGTGAATTTGTAAACAATATACCAGTGTCTCAGTCGTGTTTTCTTTCTTGGCAACAGGTTCATCTTATGAATCCTGATTATGTTCCCAAACCATGCTGTGCACCTACCAAACTAAATGCCATATCTGTTCTTTACTTCGATGATAATTCCAATGTAATCTTGAAGAAATACAGGAATATGGTAGTAAGAGCTTGTGGATGTCACTGACAAACAGTCTTCACACGGACTCTGTGATACTGCCATGAACTTGGATACAACCCTCCCTGCTTTCATGACCTTGGGATGTGACGAACTGCCCTTCAGAACACCATGTATGTGCCTTGTGGGAGGAAGGGGTGTGGGGACCACCCCCAGGGTGTGAGCAAACTGTTGGACTTCTTACAGACTGACCGTGCACCATGGTGGCTGCTCAGCTCAGCAGCAGCAGAATGCCCCCGTGCTTTAGTTGGCTGGGATGGTCTTAATCTCACAGAGCAGCTTGGCCTGTAGCAGGTGCTTGGACATGTGCTGCAGTTTTACCAGATGGGCACTCAACACCCAAAACAAGTGAGGTCTCTTTTTGGGGGCAGGAAGGGAAGATGAGGGGGAGAGGCAGAGAAGCTAAAGAAAGTGGTGTTAGCACTTCAGACATAGAGTGTACATCTCGTGCAAGATCCTTTTGGCCAGAAGGACCAGTTACTGCACCTAGACTGTTAGTCTCCTGCTGACATCTGTCATGACAGTAAGCATCTAAAATTGTGCCAAAGCAGATGTTTCAGTTCTCTTGTGCTCCAAGCACCGTTTAACTCTGACCTTGCAAGTGTAAGATGGCTTGGCTGCACCCTGTGTTAGAAACACTACCATGAACTCAGACCGTGGCTGTTCTTCCCAGTTCACCATCTGACTGAGCAATACAAATTTATACACTTGTTCTTATGCAACTTCCTTCCACTCCCCACGTGGAGCTGCCTCATCTACTACCACTTGCCCAGGAAGGAAGTCAGGACACTTCTACAGCTGTAATTCAGACGTAAAAGCTTAGGGGCCATTCATTCTCTAGCTGGACAGTTTGTTTACAGGAAGACTGAATGTCAACATTTGCAATCTTTCCCTTTCAACTCATGCAACTAACAAACTGGTATAAAGGATATGCAGCGTAGAGCCATGGTTTGTCTAGCAGAAGCTAATAGCAAACTGTTTTGATCAATATTAAACTTGTATTAAATGCACTTACCTCTATTTGCATTTAAAAGGCTTCTTGTAAATACAAGCTATAATTTATTGCACTTGTCACTGTATATTCATTGTGCTGTATCATTTATAGAAAGACTGCTTTTTTTAAAAGTTTTTATTTAGAAAAAATCTCAGTGTAAACAATTGTACCACTTTGATTTTATACAAGAAACTCATGAGATTGTGCTTCACTAGAAAGTTGTTAAAAACATAATAAAGGCTTCCTGAAAGGCAGAAGTACACACGTTGATCCATTACATCTGCCAGTACAACACTTTCACTGTGGCTTTTTAACCTTTACACATTTTCAGATCAAACAGAATCAAAAGTTCTGGACAAACAGTGAAGTGAAGAACCAGGAGAAATTCACTGGTTTAAAAGTTCATTGATGTTTTGCCTTTTTTTTTTTTTTTAATAAAAAAGAAAAGCAACCCAACTTACTCCATATGATGGACAAAACCCAGCATCTTGACAGATTAGTCAAATTAGCCTGTAGCAATCCTCATTCCATGAGTTTCTGTGCACATGAGACAGCAGAATTCAGTCCTTGGTTTGCTGTTGCCTTTGTATCGTGACAGTCTCTGCAATGTAAATTCTTTGGCTTTCAATTAAATCTAACATGGAACATCTTATGCACCAAAGAATAAATTCATATTATAATCCAAGACACCACAAAGAGTGTGGTCCTAGCACTCAAACTTATCAATGCTTACAGCTTGGAAAAAGGTTAAGGCTCAAGAAGAGGGGGGAACTATTTCGCACTACTGTAGAACAGCTGAATGGAAAAAAAAAATATTAAACATTGTACTACTTGTTGTTCTCTAGGTACTCTGACTAAGGAGCAGGTCAGCACAATGTCTGGATTCAGGCAGGGGGAGGAAACATGTCATCAGCTCTGCAGTCTAACTGATCATTTACCATTAACGGAGCAATTAAAACAGCACCTATTTTTTCACTCTGGCTCTAGAGAAGTAGAGCATAGTTGTGCCTCTGGAGCTGGATGGCAGCAGCCTACGGAAATCCATGTGACACATGTACACTATGGCATCAATAATGTTCAGGCACATGTTACAGTACCATCACTTTCATTATGGCTAGACCTCCCATGCTGAGAGGATTAACAGGAAACAACCAGTTCATGGTGGCCTGGTATCTTCCAAAGGTGTGTGTGTTTTCAACCTTTCAGCATCTGTATTAAGACAAATAGAGTTTCAGTACAATTCTAGAGGCAAAAGTGACTTGATGCAGATGTAGCTTTTGCCTTTCTAGTAATGGTAAGCAGTTTGTAAGGATTACTTTTTAATCAGATCTAACCTGAAGACACAAATATTATACTGCTGCCCTTCAACTGGTTTTCTTAATGTATTTTGGTCTCAAAGGAAACCATTTACACTTCATTGCAGGAATGCAGAAATGCAGTGCAGCTACCAATGCTGAAAATACTCTTGATTTGCACAGTAACTACTTGTTAGCTTTCCTTCATGCACAGAGTGGCATGTCCCTAACACACACACAAGGGGAAGATACCAAAGTTTAGTACATTCAATTTCCTAGAAACAAAGAAACAAAAAAAGCCCCACCCCCCAAAATACACTATTTGAAAATTAGCGAAGATAGAAATCCCTCAGCAACTGTACAAAGACAGCCAGGGACAGAGCATCCAGACTTTTATTACAATTCATCCCTTGCCTGACGCAAGACAAAGCTATGCAGCGATTCAAGGTCTCTCGTTCCATTGTGTTCACTGACTTTCTTTCCACCTCGGAAAAGCAGAAGTGTAGGATAACCACGTACCTTCAAAAGACACACACACAAAAGAAACTTGCTATTAATGTTCAAACTTGTATCCATTGCTCATATTTACCTGATTCTGAAAAGCCATCAAACCCCTCTAAAACCATAAGCCATTTTAATTTTAAAAAAACAAACCCACAGCAGAACTTCCAATGCCAACCTGCAATTTCTGAACATTTTTAAGGGAATGGGTTAATACATGTTCCTCTAGGGTCTTGGAATGGCAGCTCCAGCTCTGTCTTCAATTGTCTGCCTACCAGCTCTGAAAGAAGTTTTTTTTCTAGTTAGAGAATTTGGCATTGGATACCACAAGACTGCCTAGGTGCTTGCAGAGAGAGAGGCTTCCTAAAGTAGAAACTTCTTCAGTTTTGTCCAATAATGAGAATGACCAAGTCTGAACTAACAGCTCAGGAAAGAAATGGTGTCACCAGCTGCCTCTTTTTTGCTAACAGAGACCACAGCTGTACTGTCACCAGGCACCTGGAATGCAGCAGCCAGTTGGGCTGCACGCTGGAGCCTCCAACATTTGGTATACAATACTGTCCCCTTCATTTCAGAACATTCACACTTACAGAAAATCTGTTGCAGACGTTACGTTCCACAGTGCAGTCTACTTCTGCTATTTTGACATCAGTCAAACCTGGAAATTGCTCTTTGGCAAGGTTCTCCCAGGTTGGAGCCAAGTTCTTACAGTGACCACACCTAGAAACAAAAGAGGGAGATTTGTTTAGCAGATACACTTTCCACTTTATCTCTACTGTCTTGCTGCAGTTGCTGTAAGTTTAACTAGCTGCCTTTCCTATCCCCTAATGATTTGGCCCTCCAACTCCCTTGCACTATTATGTCAGTAAATGAGCTAAGAAAACAAGTGATTTTATTTAAGTTAAGCACTGAAGTACTTTCTGGCCTTTGTTAGTCTTGCCTAGAATGGTATTCTAGATGTCGGTGCATTAACATTTTACCCCACAGAGAAATATGAAGCCAAATAAAGACAAGCACAGAGAATATTTAACTGGGGAAAAAAAGATCTCTTGGAAACAAAAATGCTTTTAGGAAGACACAGAATGTCTGTAGTACAAATTAAGTTTTCAGGTAGCATGTGCCAGTTATGCTAAAGCTACACAGCCTTAGTTTAATTAGTTAAATGAGATTTTAATTTCCCTATTAAATTTCATCCAGTTCCTAATGGCCTTCTTGACCAATGCATAGTAAAGCATTCATTTTGTTTATATTTTGAACTTGGCTTAGCCAAGTTCCTAATGTGAACTTCTTGCTGCCTTCGAAAAGAATTCCCAAAGCACTTTAGACTTTAAAGCTGCATTGCTCATTCTGTTCTAACCCAGCTGCACCTTAATTGGGTTATTAAAACAGACCCATAATTGCCTTGAGGCTGGATCAGGGCATTTACAAAAATAATGAAAGATGTCTCAGCAAAAGTTTTCTTAATGCAAGCCAGTGTATATTTAAACCACCTTGTTAATACACAGTGACAGTATAAAAGCATTTCTGACCATGCACAAAAACTACTAGAACAGGATGATTTTGTGCTTACTTTGCAAGTTAACATTAATATTTATCCAAAACTAACTGAAAGACAGAACTAGAAAGCAACATAATAGTGTTTGCTGAGCCGTACATAAGCTAATCCACTTGGAACAGAATATGGTCATTTATATGCAGGGCATTACAGGCAGTCACAAGCCTGACTTTCAGAGCTAAAACTGGGATATAAGCTACATAAATATAGGAAGCATTTTCCTAAATGGTGGCTTTTTGAGCATTGCAGCCAGGCAGCACACATTGGTTTTAGAACTTGACTCTACATCCTCAACCACCGTTTCTCAGCCTGCCATCCAACACTGATCCTATCTGTGAGATCCAGCAGTATCCCATGAGAATCTCATGAGATGAGGACATGATATTTTTAATAAAAGCTAAAAAGGGGAGCATTTCATGATCTCAAACTTTCCCAGAAGAAGTTGCTCCAGATAATGAACTAGTAGATACACCAACAAGCCCTCGGTTCAGAAATCAGACTGGAAGCTGCTATAGCACAGGTGTGAATTAAATTTCCCAGCCAGTTCTGCTGGTGGGGCAGAAGCAGCACAGGTCTAATCCATCTAAGGACTCCAGGCCTAGCCAATCTAAGTCCCTGCCAGAGTACAGAAGAGATAAAGGCAGTGAGGAAAGAGCAGCTAATGATGAGGGGTGTGTGAACTCTGGGCAGGGTATTTCTTAACCCATTGGTAGCAGATACTTGCTCACATCCAAAAGCAGATCCTTCAGGTGGAAGAGAGCATAGAAGTGGTTCTCAAGCAGCAAACCACACTGTGGTGAAAGGGTGACAACACTGGAAAAGCCTGCAGCATTGAGCTTACAAGGAATGAAACGTTCCCAGGTACTTTTTGCCTACAGTAAGAAACACATTCTAAGAAACACATGCCTACTGTCAAAGTTAAGCTGCAATATTTTGATATGCCTGACCACATCTAAATATGAGTTGCATTTGCTTGTGTTGCTTTGTAATGGGCCTTTTACACCCCAAACAAAAGATCTTTTTATGTTTTATATACTGTGTTAATAGAATGCTAGTGAGTAAATCAGAGATGTGTTATCTTTCATACAGTGAAATACAGCTTAATTTTAATGTCTCCTTGTACACTAGGCTTCCTTCTGTTGGCTAAAAGACCAGCAATGGATGAGCAAGATGGCATGCAAGTTTCATTAAATTCAATGGAGGCACAAATTAGATGAATTCTATAAACCAGAGAGAGAACCACAAAACTTGTTTTTCTTTCAGAAAGGGAATAGTAAGAAAAAGGGGGAAATAGTTGTTCTACAGGTTTGTAATACTGAGGTCTTAACCCAGCTGAGGTCCCAGGCTCTGCTGGATATATCAGTAACGGCAGATGCCAGACAGGACATTATTTTCATTTTCCCCTCCAATGCCTTCCGTTGGGTGTGTACACCTACACCGCTGGACACTTCTACTTTGGGTCACTCTAAGAACACACTACATGAACATACACTCTTACGAACATCTTAAAATTGTCACTTGTGCAAATTAGTTTTTTGACAGTTATTTGAAGAGTAACAGGCAATTAATTATCCATAGCTCAACAATGTATCAAAACTCAGGTGCTCAAATTAGGCTTTCAAGGGAGGCTGGAGAGGGCCCTAAGGCCAGCATCTGCTTCTTTCTCAGCATTGAGATATGGTGACAAGCTCCCCTCACCCTATCCTAATGCAGGGATAGGCGCATGCTGAGCCTGCAAAGAAAGCTTCTCTCCTTCTTACCTCAGCATTACCTTGAGGCTAACATGGTAATGGTTCTGTGTCAGCCTTTCCACAGAAAGACAGCTCAAGAGAGCTAAACCAGACTGTGATTTTTTTTATTTGCTACAACTCTTGCCAACACGCACATTCTTCATCTAATTCACAGTTTAGATCAAGACAACAAATATGGTGCTACAGCTCAAAGACCTACAGCAACTAATGCACTCACAGCTTAGACCAGCAATAATCCTGAACAACAGCTGCAAACTTCTTACCATGGAGCGTAGAATTTAATAAAGGTGATTCCCCTAGCAATGGTTGCATCAAAGTCTTTTTCAGAGAGAGAGAGCACTGCAGCCTGTTCCAAAAAAAAGAAAAAAAACAGAGAAAAAAAGTCAAAACTTTTTGTATATACAGCATCAGCCTACTGAGCTTTTACCTACCTAAGAGGAAAACAGAAATTGGAAAAGATAATATTATTGGCAATATAAACAAGAGTAGCAGCAGCAGACCTGACTTTTACTTCTCAGCTGCTTCCCTTCCCTAGAGAGATGAAGATAAAAGCATATTTTACACTGAATCTCATCCATAACTGGGGAAACAAAGCTTTCCTATTTTCAGAGGATTTCCCTGTATCCAAATTTTCAGTTAATATAAAAAATCACTTTTATTTTAATACACAATGTTTCAAGGAACAGCCCTCAGAGGAGTTGGCTTCAAGCATGTAATGGCCATCTGAGATTTTAATGAGGTATTCAAGGCACACAAGTGATGTCTCAAGAGCTGTTCTCCTTTCTGTCCCTGCATCGCACGGACAGAAAAAAACTGTGACTAAAACCACAGATTTGCCTGTCAAGATAGCATCATAACACCACACTTGCGTGAATGCCAGGAAGTGTTTACTCCTGATAGTATCAGGAATGACGGAATGATGGGAGGATAGCACATTGCTTACAGTCTCATATGAGAGCACGGAACTGAAACTTCATTTTTTGTATGAGACCCTTAAGGGTAGGATTAAAAACAAATAAATAAATCTCATGCCTATAAAAGCTTTCAAAATCAAATGAAAGCAAAGGAAAAACAAGATCACAGCTGACCATATTATCAATTCTATTTTAATGCCAGTAATTTTATGAAGCCAAAAATAAATTTAAAAATCCAAATTATCCAGTACCTTTAAATATTTCTGTAAATAACTGTTAGTTCATGAAATTATTTCACTAAGATGAAGTGTTATTACCTCTAAATAATTATTTATAAATTAGAAATTATACTTTTATACTTTCTAATTATATACTTTCTAATTATTAAATAATCAGAAATAATTAAATTAAGTGAAAAGTAAGCAGCAAGTAAGTATTCGTCGAGTCTGAATTTCCTAAATGGATATCTAAAAGTGATGTTCCAAACATAATGTACAATCTAAGATACAGAATGTGAAAACTTGATAAGTAACAGCATCCCCATGATTCACACAGTAAAACAAATTTTAAAGATCTGTAGATTACTAACAAAATAGCAATGTGAACTATATAACCACAAAAATAAATTTAATATCAGATAGCCCAATTTTAGCTTGGTGTCTCCAAAAAAGACATCTAATGCAATCACATAATCTGAGCAGCTGCTGGTCACACTGCCTTAATCCACCTGGGTCATTTTTTGAATGATTTTAGCCATGTCTGTCAGTAGAGAAGTCTCATGGATGTAAAACTACAGCTCCTGTAAAAGGGCTGGCAAATACTTGGGCTATGTAAGACACAGGGTATCCAAGTAGGAGCACTGAGACACAAGTTTGGAGTGGGAACTCAAATTTGGAGTGGGAACTCATTCAGAGTGGGAACTTTTGATGCCTGTGGTAACAGCTGTGGTCAACTGATGGCAAATTCAGTCAATGTTTGCTGGCTACAGGGGCTGGCCCCTTCTTTGAAAATTTATGAAAACAAAATCAGAGTCAAGGGGTCTGAAGATAAAAGTTGTAAGGACAAGTTGAGTCCTACACTATGTCTACTTTTATTTGTCAAAAAAATCACCCAACAATCCTTTCCTGTTTGTGTGTGCTGGTGAATACAAGGCAGAAGTGGGAATTTGTGTCACATGTGGTTTGTGTTATTTCTATAAAAATAGAAAGACAACTAATTACTTTCGGCATTGTACTAACACCAGCTCATTGGGATCTTCCAAATATGAGGTCAATTTAAAAAAAAAAGTGAAGGGTATGAAAATTGCAAATCTATGTGGTCTATAATGTTTGGTAAGCCACTTTATGTAAGGTGGGTAATGCTGCTGGAAAAGTCAACTGAGAAAGGTAATATTCTCCTGTGAGAAACTGCATACAAACTGTATTTATATTAATAATACTGATGCCTAATTACTTAAGTTCATTCTACATCATGAGGGAGTGTAAATCCCTGTCCCTTATTTTATAGGCAGAAAGTATGTTCTGCACATTTCATGAAAAATTATGCTTGAAAACCATCCCTAGATTCTCAGCCTCAACAATCTTTCGTTCATCTCCAAGAAAGATGGCAGATGAAATGCCAAAAGGGTTAGAAAAGACAGAAAACTAAATGACATGAACTACAACTACACAAAGCTTATTTCTGCCAATTCCTTGACAACATTTATAAGCCTGTAGCTCCTACAACCATGATTAAAATACATCTCCGAACACCAAAGAGTTTTCTTGTCACGGGACATGTTATCCTATCATACTGGTACTGGTCTTAATAATCTTTTTTCATTGTTTCTGCAGATAAATTTCTAAGTATAGAACCCTGGCTTTTTTTAGGGGCTTACCCATGTGCACCAGCCTCCTGGGTTCAAGTGATAATCCGCCAAGAAATGTTCATCTCTCTAGTGATGAAATACGCTGTCATACAGACCCAAGTGCCAGCAGTTCCATGGGCCAAAAAGACCACATTTATGCCTGTATCTAAACAAGGTATTGCAACCATAAAATAGGAATCAGATTTTTTTATCCTTCTCCAATTCATCAGGTTAGTAAAAGCATCCCTAGGATTTCTCATCTGATTCCAGTCATTAAAATTACTAAAAAAATAACTAGGAAAGTGTTTGGTACTGTTTATATCCAGAAATTGTCAAGCTATCAGAGAGAGAAAAACACACCTGTAAGACTTGGACCGGCTGCTAAAACAGTCTGAACACTTTACATTGCTGCAGAATGCAGGAGCACTTACCTCTACATGGGTGGGCTCTGCAGGTGGTGGCTGTGGGGCTTCAGCAGGTTTATCTGCCAGTGGCTCTTTCCCAGAGCTCTGTAGTTGGGAATCCACGTATTCCTTTAAGGAATCAAAGTCCCTCTTCCCTTTGTACTGGTCACCCTACAATTATAAAATAGTTTGTGCAAAGCTGTATAACGCAGTTAATGTAGCAAATAAATAATTACGAGAAAAACATAAGATTTCCATGTGTAAGCATATTAATAATAAATATGATTATCTAGTTCTAAAACCTCTCCATAACATTCCATTCACTCCACATCTTCAGCTTTTGCTATAGGTTCTTCAGTACTTGGAGGGAACAATCTAAAATTCCTTGAAATGAAAAGTACTTTAGAAACATTGAAGCGAATTTTTGAAACTTTTCCACTTTGACCTTCTTCTCTTACTCTAGTCAGCTTTTTCAAAGTTTTAATTTTTTGAACGTAAAGCTACTACAAGGAATAAAATACCCATTGCTGTTCGGGTGTGGTCTCTGTTATCCCATGAGCTCTACCCAGTGCTGTGACAGGGCTGAACACCTTAACTTGCCTGGACTACACAGTCATTTCTCTGGCCTACACACTTGGCACAAATCCTTGGAAAACCCGAATAGTAAGGCAATACATTCTGAGCACCTAAGTTCACCTGGGAGCAAGAGATGACAGCAACCTGCTGCGGGGCAAGCATTTCTAATGGCACCACTCTCATCCTATTTTTTAACCTGCACATAAAGTAGCCAGCCAGTCAGACCTTTGAGAGGCCATAGTTTGCCTTGGATGCTTCCCCATATTTCAGGTACTTTCACAAGCCTAGAGAACAAGACAATCTTACAAGATATTGTCAGAACAAGAAATCAGAGCACTTGTGAGCAGCTTCTAGTCTCAAATCCACTGCTGGCCCTCTCCAAACTGGCTCTTGCAAGATTGCCCTCAGGGCTGTCTGTGAAAATTAGTACTAATTTTTCTGTTCAGAAGAGAGATCGTATCTTTGAAGAATTACATATCCACTTTGGATAGAATTCTTGAGATGTGGTCCCATATGGTGTGGGCTGCAAGATATATCCTATTGCAGACCAAGAAGATTCTTTAAGGAACAGCATACAATCTTGCATACATTAGAAGGAAGAACAGACATCTCTTTAACTTTCCTTTATTATCAGAACTCTTTCTACACATTTTCCTGTTGGGTTTTCTTGCAGGCCTGTTTTTAATATCCACTGAATATATGTAATTAATCTTGAAATTGTGAAATGTAGTATAAATAACACTATAATTTATAATACGTTTATTTACTGCTGTCCATGTATGTGGTATTTATAAATACGTTACCTCCCCATAATTTCAGAATATTTTAGTTCTCTGAATTGCTGCAAGGAAAAATATCAACTGGGCCCACAGGATTCTCACTCGTAGTGTCATGTGAAACATTCAGGTTTATATAAGAAGGAAAATTTGCATCTCTAGACATCACTCAGCAGATGGGTACCACTTAGAGATGAGAACCTTCTGATACACATTATGGAAACGACATACTTTATTATTATTTCTATTTCAATTATGTTCTTGTGTCCCATACAAAGTAAAATACTACGATAAAGTAAACCTAGAATTCTGCCACACAGCAGCATAACTGGATATTCTGTTTATAGATTTATGAACATTATACAAAGTGTCTGCAAAACACAGAGAGGAAAAACCTTTAACTTCATCTGTGGACAAAGTCTACCTGTTCCACTACCCAAATGAACCTCCAACACCTTTTCTTTCACAAGCAAACTTTTGTTTATGTCCACTTGATTTTTTTTCCAGAATGTAAGCATGGTCCAAATATTATTCAGAGAAAAATGGTGTGATCTTTTGCTGACCTTGCAGACTCACCTTTTCACCATTCCTAAACCAGAGGAGTGTGGGATAACCACGAACTTGGGTTTCAGAGCAGACTTCATAATGCTGGGTACAGTCGACCTACATTTTGGGAATAAAACCCAAAACTATTCAGTGTCTAAAATAAACATACAACAAGCATCACAGCCTCCCTTGTTTAAAAGCTCAGAAAAATGCAGGAACAAGCAACACAAGGCTTGGCAAAACTCAGTACCAAGTACTGTCTTGAGAATGATTATGTCTGCCTTCCAAACAGTGTTTTGGTTGTATAATTGGGAGGCTCTGTGTGTATTTATTTATTTTTTTTAAGGAGGGATCGGGGAGGGAGGTATGGCTAGAAGGAAGTAGTAGCAGGCACAAAGAACAATGAAGACATAATTAAGTATTTCAATTAAAAAGTACTTGGTATTCTCAGCTAATAAAATCAGTTCATGGACAATGAGACACAAAACACTAATGTGAGAGAGCTTTAAAGTGAAGACATACTGGCTCACCCATTTTTAAAAAGACTACTCTTTAAAGACTTCAGAAGACATGTCAACAGCTAGCAAGTTAACTGTATTCCAAGGGAAGCTCCAAGTGCATGGCAACATTCAATTCTAGTATGTCACAAATCAGTCTGTAAAGTTACTAGTTTATAAGCTTTTCGCTGAAGATCAATTCTGAAGATTAAACAGTGTTAAGACACTATTCTCCCAGATTAGATGAAGGTCATGGTTCAACCTTCTTAGAAACAGTTGTTTCCTGTTTACTTACAGACTTAAAATCATAGCCAAGACATGTTTCACAAGTTATACAGTTACACAAAATTGTCTAGGCATCAAGACAAATCTTAGTGGTGGTATTAAATAGCAACTCTCAGTAATACAAACTGCAAACACCACAGACAACTGATTAAAACAGAAATTTTGGGAATTTATTGTTTATTTTTCTCTGGGTACCAGAGAATAGTAACTTCAGAAAACTACTTAAGCAATGATTTCATAAGACAGCAAACAAGGGTATCAAAAAGTACAGAAGGCTCCAAAGGAGAAATAGCTCCTGATATTTTATTCTCTGAGGAAATCTAACTTTATATCCACCAGGTTTGAAAAGATATATGTATGTGTGTCTTCTCTGAAGTTCAACTGTGTTTATATGTATGTGTATATATATAAATATAAATATATATATATATATATGTGTGTGTCTCCTCTAAAGTTCAACTCTGCTGTCCTGTGCTGCACATGTACAGCACACCTGAATTAACACATTTTCAAAAGCATTAAAAAAATTTTAAAAAAAGAAGTCAAGCTCATCCCTCCTACTACAGCTGAAATTGCTGTGAGGGCAGAGGCAGGGGAGACAGCAGAGGGAGAGTCCCTCTGCAGAACTGACAACACTGCCACCACGCAGTATTTCAGATCAGTGGAAGCACTGAACCACTGTGAAAGTTTAGGGACATGGAAGTTGAGCCCAGTCCAATTTCCACTGTTGGCAGATACAGAGGGATTCTCATCATAAGCCACCTGAACTTAGGTATGGGTCAGCAAATAAAGCCAGTAACTGCAATTGCCAGACCACCTCCATACCTCTGCACAGAAGTCACTCCACGTACAAGTAACAAGCTCCCATGGTAAATACACCACAGAACCTGGTTATCAACCCTAAGGGAAATAGTAAAGCAGGACAAGATATCAATTTTTAAGGTGTAAGACCCCCTGCAACCTTTTAAGAGTTTTATGGGGAGAAAGAGGAAGAAAAACAAAACCAAAACCAACAAAGAAATAGCTCATCATAAATAGCCAGTAGGGCTAAAGCTTGCTAAGGAATCCAGTGCTGCAAAGAACAAATTAGAAGTCACTTTCCCACTCAAAATAAATACTGAAATCTATCAAGTTCTGACAAAGCAGACACATAGTAAAAAACAAGTCTAAAAATATGACTCCCTGCATCCGAAGTATTACATTTATTTCCATCTCTCTCTGAAATGCAGAGAGGCAGCTGTGTTTGCAACAAGGCTTTGCTTAAAATGGGAGAGTCCTGTTAACTGCAGATGTGTGAGAAAAAACATGACCGTCTCAAAATTAAAATACAAACTATGACTATAAAAGGATTTAAGAGGTGACAAATGAAACAATTGTTATTTGCAAATCATAGCACAAAAGGCATGAGTCTTGGCTGAAACATCCATTGACACAAACCATATTTTCAGACTAAGAGTGCTTCACCTACCTTACCAATCTTTACAGTTTCTGAATGCTCAAAGGCTTGAGCCAGCTGTTCCCAGGTTGGGGCCAAAGCCTTGCAGTGACCACACCAAGGGGCAAAGAACTTGATGAAGTGATTACCTTTTAAGTAAAAAAGAAAAAAAAAATATTTAGCTCAATTGGAATGGACTTGGCCGCAATTAAAGCCTAGGTACTAATCTCAGGCTGCAAATTTATCATGGTATTTCCTGAGTTAAAGATAGGAAACACTCTGAATCAAAGGCCAGGACAAAATACTTCGGCAATCAGGTTTTCAATACTGTATGTGGTCCCACAGCGTTGCCAAATTTCCTGAAAATCCAAACAGCTTCACAATCTCAAGCCAACAAGTGAGGTATTAAAACTGATATTTTTAACCTAACCATTTACTTTAGTGTTTAATTCTACTGTCAACCAGTTGTCTTGTTACAGAGTGGAAAAAACTACCAAGGTATAAATGTTAATAACAGCATAAATTAAAGTATTAAACTTCAACTTCATGCAGTGATGTTTCCTAAGAAATGCTTAAGTCCATGAATTACCTAAAAAATGTTGTTCGGTTTTCCATTCTCCTTTTTCTGCCCTGCTCTTTGAATTTTCATGTCAACTACTCAGAAATTGCTGCCTTTAGTAGATGTTTGTGGTATTTTATGCAGAGGAGAGTCTCTGTGATATCTCCTACTAATGTTTAGTTTAAAAGTACATTATTGATTGCAAAGTACCAGAATATGCAATTCCTTTCAATTAAGATTAATTAATTCAAATTGCTGCACATTTTTGTACACATGAAGGCAAGGCTCTGTTAAATGAAATACAAAAGAACTTAATTAAAACAAGGAAAAAATCAAATTAATTTGCAGGAAACACCAGCAACTGGAGAAAAGCTCTTTTTAAGAGAATTTCTCATAATCTTTTGAAGACTGCTTTGGGGCTGGTATTACTTGAATTCATTTCTAGTTTGAGGGTTTGTCCACAAAGGAAAGTCAGAGGAAAGGCAGCATAAAATAACAAGGAAACAAGCTGCAGTAACGGTGAACTCTAACTTGACTAGTCTGCATGTGGAAGACTTTCAGACTGATTGACATGCTCTGTGTTGGTCAAGTAAACTACAAAATTAAATTTCCCAAGAATTAACAAGAACTTCTAGTCAGAATCAGCTATTCTTTACCACATACTCTGACATAGTCCCCTCAATAGAAAACAATATAATTTATTTTTGTCCCAGAGCAGCAAAAAGGTAAAAGGAGGTTATTTGACAAAAGAAGTCAACCTTGGTGGTATAACTACTAAGCCTTATGTTAAATTTAAGCACTGAACTTCTTGTAACTGAAGGCAAGAGAGGACAACAGATTTACAGATGATCATAAACCTGCTTAACCATCAGATATGACCATGACAATGTCTCCTCTTTGAAGGCCAATGGATACATAATAAAAATATTAAAACATTTACAATCCACTGAACTTTACAGTCTGAGAAGATAGTTAAATTGATAAATGCTTAGCATCTCCCTGATGGCTTGGAGGAAAATTCATTAAGAATTTTGATTAAATTCTGCATCAAGCCACACACACTGGGAAATTTTAAGTAAGCTGCACAAATGCAGTTTTACACAGGAAAATATTTCTAATCAGTTAATCATTACTTTAAGTTCTAGTATCTACCTCCCTAGTGATATCAAATAAGTAGACATTTATCCAGGCTTTCTTTTTTGGATAACAGATAGAGATAGTAGGATCCTCTGTTGTCATGCCATCCCAAAGTTTGTATGGTAAGATTTTGCTCATTGTCTAAAAAACCATTATGCGAGGGGTGAAATTTCCCATATTAGGTATCCCCCCCCTGGCATTAACTTTTAATGCTTCCAGACAAAATATTTTTCAAAATAGCCAAACAGACCAAGTGTTTTGCCCACATTAAATTCTGGAGGAAGGAAGCGAAACAATATCAAATAAAGGGCCAGACTGGAGTGGGATGGGGGCTGGAAGGAGGAAGCGGGTGGATTATACTCGTCCAGAATAACAGTCTGGGAGGAAGAACAAGCCAGCACCCAGGGAAGGAGGAAATGGGACTTGCAAAAACACAAAGTGGCAAGGTTGTGATTGAGCAAGGAACTCAGGAAAAGAGACAGTTTAGTTGAACAAGCCCCACTAGCTTATTCCCTGGGGTTAGGAGCCATAATTTTACTGCTTTCTGAGTGCCGTACTTAAACTCTCTCATGATCTGCAATATGTAGTTTAACTACTGCCTTTTTACATAGTTTGCACTTCCATCCTCTTTCACCAGGTATTACTGGAAAATAAAAGGGGTAAGAAGGTACCCTGAAAACTAACACTTCTGATGCAAACTTCCCACTACTAATGTCTCTGTAACCAAGTCTTTCTTCTTAGGAACAAACAATTACCTTCTGCTATGTGCATCTTGAAATTGTCTGCTGAGAGTTCATACATTCCCTGCTTAGGTTCAGGGGCTTTTGGTGGTTCCGCATCAGATTCTGGGTCCTATTCATGAGAAAAATTAGCTTTTATTTCTCTTCTACAGCAAAGATACAACATTTGTTTCCTGTACCACGCCATTCTGTGATAGTGCCGTAGATCTGAAATTTTAAATTCCTAAAGCAATGTCCTTATTTAGCTTGATTTAGGTACCTAATGTTTCCTAACAAACAGCTACTTGAAAGCAAAAGGTGAAAAAGATTGCCACATAAAAGAGAGTTACCACCGTGTGTGGAATACCAGTCTTTCACTGTGCTGTAGTACAGTCCCAGAGCACAGTAATTGCTGTAGCATTCATTGCATCACCATCTATTAGCATGCTTAAATTATAGACAGTTCCTTCAGAGCATCACACATCAGCCACAAGTGCCATCACACCCATTTCAGTGGTCTCTGGGCTATTTAAAAATAGTGCCAAAGCTATTTTCCGCTCCCCTAATGCCAGAAGGAATGCTGTCTACCTAATGGCTCCATGAAGACAGCAACAATGGAAATAGAGCAAAAACTTCAGACGTATAACTTGCAAGAAACTCATAAGCATTTCAACAAAAGCAAGTGAATACTTTCTAGACTCTAACCCTAGAGCTGAAAAGAATATTTTAGGAACCTCAAAGTATATTTCATAAAATAGTTTAGCATTTAACGTTTAATTAATAAAAATACCATGTTTGTTTAAATATAATCACATTCAGCAATCACCAAAGATTTATCTCGATTAGAAACAGCAATCACAAATTTAATTTTAGGCAAGGCTCTCTTTCCATGTATGAAGGCTACCCCTAAATTTAAGGATTTTCCTAGTGATGGTATTAGCTTATCTTACATAACTGATCATTTTAAACCCTTTCTTTAGGCCACAACATTATCAGAAAGTAACTGAGCTAAAGATGACATTCATGTTTTAAGAGGTAATTAAGCCCAACACGAATGCAATTTATAACATATTAGAGCTAAATTGCTTTTCTTACTCTAGAAACATTATGGCCTACAGGTGTCAAATTAATTGACATCAGGAACTGTACCTTAAAATGTCAAAATTAGAAGCATTAAAACTGCATTATGTACAGTAGTTTTAAATGCAGGAAATGGAGAGCAGGTCACAGGATGACAGTTTTAATTACTACTCTAACTTATGTGTAAGCTGTTTCAGATTGATACTGAAACCTGGCTTTTATTCTCAGGAGCAGATTTCCTCCTGGAAATTGAAACCTAACTTACAGAAGCAATAGATAACCAAGTCTTCAGAAAAGAGTGTTTCCTTGTCTTATTTCCTTTTCACTTACAGATGGTTCCTCATTTAGTTTCTCCAACATCCAGTTTTCCAGTGCCTGGAAGTCCCTAGGGCCTTGGTATTTCAGAGGCTCTTGTCCTGGTTTAAGGAGCTTTAGGCTAAAGGATCAAAATGTAGAGAAAAATGAGGCAAAAATTTTCACACAGGAAACATTCTCAAAGATAATGTGCTTTGCTAATCCACAGCAATGCTGCTCAAGCTGCAGTAACAGATCTCTTGACTATTAACATCAGCAGCAGGCATCCCTTTCAGATTAAAGTGTCCTGGTGAGAACTTAGGACCCTTTTTCATTCCCAAGTAAACTTTTAAAGGAGCTTTTAAAAAGAGCAAAAAAGAAATACCTTGTTAAAAATCAACATTGTCTAATATTACTTTGATCAATAAGCAAGATCAAATTAAAAATTGCAGCACCCAATTCTATGAAACTTATTTCAGTCTGTCAAAGAGCATCAATTTTGTTTTGTTCACCACTCTCCATCAACAAAGGAAAAATATCTAATGCTTATCTTCCCAGGAATTTCTTTCTCACCTTTTGTTCCCTGACTGCTCTTGTAGTGTAGGGCTTTTCACATGGTATTAAACTGATTAAAAGCACACTGAAACAAGTCAATAGGACAAGAAGAAAGGTGACTGCTTGTAGGCATTCAGACTTCATGACTGTAACATTTAATAATTGCTATCAAAACTTTTCCATAAACAACCAAAAGGTTCTACTACTAAATATTAAGTTAAAATTGGATGTATATTTGATAAAGGTGTGATACTGAAGTCTGACCTTATTTTTTAAAGCAAATCAGAGTTTCAGTTACTTCTGTCACCCAGCCCTCAGTTCCCCTTGCCGAGCCGTCATTTTGTACTGCTTCTTTTTTTCTTGAAATGTTTTTCTCTCTTCTTGTTCCACAGTTGGAAGAAATGAACATATGAAAGTGTTGAAAAACCACACAATGCAAATATATTCAAAAGAGATAGGAGCTCCCACTGTCATTTCTATTCAAGGTATTCTTGAATGTTCCTTGTGATGATAGAAAGTCAAAATAATAAGGAAGAAACAGAAATGAAAAAGAACATCTAAAGCACACCTCCTGGCAATACTTTTGAAAATTAAAAAAAAATTAAGGTAACAGCTTAAAAAAAGTTAGCTGCACCTTTAGTTTCTTCAAACAAGGGTAATTTTTCTCTAGTTCAATTGAGAGAGTATTTGTTTTGCAGCAGCAAATAATCCTGAGAGAACTGTACTAAGAAGCGCAGGGACTGCTCAGCCATTTTTTCTCTGAGGGGATGAAAAGAGGATGCAGCTTTTCCTATGACAGGTGTTTGGAAAAGAAGGGTAGGGATCAGCACATCCTGGACTTCCAATGATACCTTTGCCTGAGGAAGCTGTGAAATTTCCCTTGCTGGAGGATTTTAGAAACAAGCTTCTTCAAAACTGACTCAGACAGGAAGAGAGTTTGGTACCATGAATTCCCCTTCACTGCTGTATTTCTATACCTAGCAGATGACTTATTATTTTTACTTTTCTAATAGACGAAAGCAAGCACTAACAATTCCTATATATTCAATGACCTTAAAGAGGAGGGAGGGAAAAAACCCTCCAGCAATCACACATCCATTGATTTTTTTTCCTATTCAAAAATCTCTGCCACTTTATTTTATGAGGAACAGCACCACAATATAATCTATGCAAATATGCAATGACAACCAATGCTTACTTCTGGAGATATGAAAGCAGAAGTGTAATATTCACTTTTCCTTGGTATTTGTAGTGGAACTAAGACACACATTGCCCTTAAGGACAATTCCTATCTCAGCAAGGACTATGCTATTTATAACTCTCAACTTCTACTCAGTTGCACTCATCTGTGTCCAAGTGGATGCAGCCAGGAGCAAATGAAAAGTTCAGGCTGTTTCTGGGGTTGGCAAAAACACCAGACAAAGTGAGCAAAGGGAAGGAAACTGAAAAATACAGGCTGTGGAAGGGCTACAGATGATTACAATCTCCACTTATCCCCACTATTAATAAAGGAGTTGAAATTATCTCATCCATATTTGCAAGAAGCTTTAAAGAAGACACAAGTGAAAAATAAATCCTTTTGCTCCTTTTTGGCAGTTTGAAAGGGAATACATACCTAACTCAAAGGCACTGGCCTCTCACAGATACTCTAGACCATGTTCTGCCTACCAATGTTGAGGTAGTAAGACACACATCCTTTATAACAGTATAAACATAACAATCTTAAAATACTGGATCAATATAAGCAAACTTACCTAGAAAAATGTCCACACAGTATCACCACTGCTGTGCCAAGTGATACTATTAATTTACTGCTTTATGAGTACTAAGGTCACAAAAAATCTGAGAAATCACCTATACTACAATTGTGAATGGTGCGGTGGCAAGTTATTTATAAAAGTGTTGTTAGTAGAAACCAGCTCTGTCATGCATATCACAGCTGCACAATGTACTATTGCTTCAAAAAGAGGTACTCCCAGAAAAAAGAACAGGAAAATTCTGGACTGCAGTTAAACACAACCACTTCCAAGACATAAAACTGCTTCTTAAAAAAAAAAAATTTAAAAAAATTTAAAAAAAAAAGCATAAGAGTACTATGTATCACATGATACTTGGCAACATGGTAAAAAGGTTTAAAATGCACATAGCAGGTCCAAAGGGCTACAAAGAAACCCAGCAAAAATATAGCTTAGAAGTTAGCTTCAATAAATTGGCAGAGGATCATGGAAAAGTAAAAAAGTAAAATAGGAGCAGACTTCTTTCTATACTTACGTAGGGTATCCTCGCACGCCAAATTCAGAGCACAGTGGAATATCCACAGTACAATCCACTTTAACAATATAGACTTGTGGGTTTTCCATGTTATTGTATTTATCTCCCAAATCGTTCCAAGTTGGCTGGAGGCGCTGACAATGTCCACACCTGTGACAGAAGGAACAAGATATTGTTTAATAGCTGCTCACACTCAGAGGGGAATGAGCCCATGGAAAAGTCATATGCAATGGTGATTTTGATAAATTTAAACAGATTTTTAAATCAAAAGTTAAATCAGTTAAATTAGGAATCTTCCAGACTCAAGCACTGGAACAAGAAACAATAAATATTATTAAGAACTGTAGCATGTGGCAAACACATCTCATGTAAAAATCACAAAGATTTGAGAACCTCTTGCTACTCTCCTTTTACATCACGAATCTTATGAATAGCCCCCGAACTTACTGAGGCTATTAATCAAAGCACTGTCAGTCTTCTAGCTTTCCAGAAAAATCCTACAAGGTTGCCCAGCTTTCTTCCTTTACATTCTAATATTTCAAAATCCCTTTTCTTTTTAGCAGTAGGTAAGAAGATAATAATTTCTAGCCTCTTTGTAATGACACTTGCACTCCTGTGCTTCACAGGAATTGTAACACACAAGTCAAGAAACATCACAACTGATTTCTGAACAGTTTCCCAAAATCTTGATCACCCTTGTGGGTCCCTTCCAACTCAGAATATTCTGTGATGCTGCGAAAATCCTCCCATCCTGTGCTCTGCCCCAGGAGCACACCATCAACTCTTTATATCTGCATACACACAGAAAACTGGCCTCATACAGTTACTACAACAACACCTCCCCAGAAGCAGAAAATGGCTATTATTCTCACTGTTTTCCTAGTCTTTCAAGTCATTATAGCAATACTCCATTCCTCAAAGTACGATTAAAAATTTTAAGGAATGGATTTTCATTTCTCTTTAATGGCTGCTTTTGCCAACCCTCCAAGACATCTAAAAGGTACAAAGTTGGATTAACAGAAAACATTCTCAGACTGACAGTACAAAAGCAGTTATTGCTTGGCATGCCCTAGAAGATCTACTCTGCAACTAACAATTAAATCACCATTAGGACTTTAGAGAATGTTGCTCTGACTTAAGTCAGTTTCACTCATATGAATGATTTTGAGTACACTTGTAGAAAAGTTGCATGGATTCACACCTTTCTAGGTATCCTGGTATCATTAAGAGAAAAAAAAATGAACAAAAATCTCGAGATTTACTCTAAGATAAAGAACATTTTCTGATCTTAATAAAATCTTATTACAGTCAGTCACAGTGGGCCACACATGCTCCCACAATGTGAGTGAATACAACTCACATCGTGTGATCATATTCTAAATTGTCCTGGTGAAGGGATACAATGTGTTATTAAAATCAAATATTTCTTAAATATTTAACTTCTGATTGAAGTCCCTCCATAGTCAACTCCTTCACAGAGCTTGAATTAAGAGGAGGATTTTAGATACCCTGGTCCCTTCCCATAGCAGATGCAGTGATTTGAAACACCAAATAATACTGGCTGGTGTTGTAGAACAGAGCATGGAAAACTAGGTAAGGGAATCTCAATTAATTAGCCTCCTGTTTTTTAAGTACAACAGAGCTGCCTTGTCCCTACTTAACACCATGATCTCTGCGACACACACCCATTCCCTTCCTTCTTTGGATTACGGAAGCTAAAACTGAAAAAAAAGCTGGAAAATTTTTCCTGTCAGAGTCAGTAATTGAATAGTTAGTCATTCCCAGTTTGAAAAAAACAAAACCAGTATTACATAGAAGGAAATACAAGACAGTCCTCAAAATATTTTTCTGAAGTTTCCAAAAAAAAAAAAAAAAGTATATAAAACCAAGAAGGTCAAAAACAAAGAGAGCAAGACCATGCAACATCATATGCTTTCCTCAGCCTCATGTACCTACACAGTCCTTCACTGCTGCTACTCTACAACACATTAGTGGAGCTGGAAAAGCTCCTGGGGAGTGGAGACATGGGTGTCAATGATGAATCCTACTCTTTCCTCCCCATGTGGGGTAGAAAGTTGCAAGCATCCATAACCTCCATTTACAAACACAAATGAAGATCCAAAATGAGACTAACACAGACATTTCTGGGGGCTACTGGCACAGCTTGAGCTCTGCAGCCAGCAAGGGCAGCTCCACAGCAAGATACAGCACAAATCCTTATCCAATTAAAAACATAAACATGTAAAACAGTATAGGCTGCACAGGAGCAGTCTTGCTCTGGACGGAAGAATCCTGCTGAGGTAAAATCCAGTCAACAGAGTTCAATTCAACAGCAACGAACTCCGGTGATCAATTCTGCTGCAGCTCAGTACACTCGCTGGAGGTTTACCAAGAAAGTATGTTGAAAAGATCTGTAAAAGTCAAAATAATGCAGTGAAACTACTCAGTTGAGATTCCTTACTATTAAGGAACCAGGGGAACCTCACTCCTCTGTAGAAATGTGTTGGGTGTTCTTAATAGGCAGGGCAGTGAGATGTGCACAATCCAGCATTAGCTTAGCAGAGCCAACAGAACAGCGTTTGTACGACAGCTCACCATCGCTCTAAGTGATTCGTTTAGATGTGTAAACAAGTAGCTAGTAACCAATCTACTGCTTAGATATAGAGAAGTAGAAGATGTATATAAGTAGCCTTCTGATCTGGAATAAAGGGCTTTCACCTTGATCATGTTGGTCTGCGTGTGATTGACCCGTGCCCCCGCAACAGAAATGCAACTGGCATGGCAAACAAAAATACTTTGTGCCATCAAGAGAGTAACCTGCTCACTCTTCTGTCCCCAAGTGTAGCTACCAAGTGGGACAGCCTTCTGAACAAAAGCCTTATGACACCTGATGGCAAATGACTTGGGATGCTCTCTTCTTGGAGTATCCTGCCATATTTGAAACAAATGTAAGACCTCACGTACTGCCACCCTTTGCAAGTGACGTCCTCAGCAACATGTTTCAAGAATCTGGAGGAGAAGGGTGGTGTTGGCTCTAACCCAACTCTTACTGATAGTAGTGATGATGCAACATCAGCAGCATCCACATAAATCTGAAAGAATCCTAGCTGAACATTGGGCTGTGTGCTATTTGCCTTGGAACTACAGAGAACAGCCTGTGAGAAGCATTAGGAGATTAGCACAACACCTCAGAACAGGGCAAGAGGCTCTAATATAGACTCCAGGACTGACAGGCTGCCCCCTGATCCCACTGACTATAAAACTACTGGTGTGTATAAGCTCTCAAGCATTTGGATGTTCCCTTTGTTCTGCTCTTCCCTTGGACCTGAAACCTGGCCCTGTTGCTGCCTGTCAGGAGCCAGACATCCAGACCAAGGGCCCTGAAGCCAAGACCCAGAGATCTGGAGGAGATTTGCTAAAGATGAGAAGAACATCCAGAGAAGCTGCAACAAATCTGGTAAACGACACAACTCCCTCATTCTTAAGTTGGGCAGAGATCCTCAGCCCTCCCAAGAGGCACAGTGTGATCCAAGTCTGCAAGGCCAGCACTCCCTTTGATCCATACTGAAGATATCCCGCATCTAGTGGATTCTGCAACAGCCCTTTTGGCACACGGTCTCCTACAAACAGAGTCTCATCTCTGATTTTAGGGATGCCTCTGAAACAGTCGAAGTGTGGACAGACACAGATAACACCTGAGAACAGAAGCACTCCTGCTCTGTCTGCACAGGCATTTCTTAGGCCTTACTGCACTCTCAGGCAAAAGTCCTTCACCAGCAAGTCAGGCGTCCTCCACTTTTGTGATCTTCAGAGAACAAAGGCATCTGCTCTTTCAGGCTTTTACTTAACATTTTCACATGGCATAAATAAGTCAATGTCAATAACAAAAAAAGTTTTCAAAGGAAATGCTTTCCTGCTGTGGATTTCAAAGACTCTCATATGCCTAAATGGCGCCATGTAGCAGTGGACAACTTTGGATCAAAACATAACTTTTGCACATTGTTCCCTTTATTTTATCTACATTTAAAAAAACTCGGGAGAAAAAAAAAGGAAAAAAGAACCCTAACAATAAAAACTCCCAATAACATTTACTGGATATCACTAAGATAAAAAAGGGTAGGGGAAGAGGCAAAGAAAAGAGAAGAATATGAACAACCATAAGAAAGACCCAAAGATGAGAAGTACTGTTCTCTTGACAAGGAATATTCAGTAGAGCACTGTTCCCTCATTCATCTCAACCATTCTTGTGCCAAACATACCAGCCCAGGACAAAAGCCCAGTGGGTCTCTTGCAAACCTGAGAACTCTCTCCAGCTTTCCTACAGATACCTGTGGCCTCCGGGACACAGCACTGCGGTTAACACAGCAAGTGTACCTTTAATTTTCGTGATTGCAAAGAGAACACAAATTCTGCAGTGGAAGCATCTGCGAGCCTGGGCTGGGGGGCACAGGGTAAGTCAGCGGCGGTGGCCAAACTGAACTGCTCTCGGTCTCTCTGAGGCACTCCGGAGGGACTCCCCCCGCAGCCCCAGCCGGGGGCGGCTTCGGGCGCCGATAGGTCGGACCCCATGATCTCAGAGGGCTCTTCAGCCCAACTGATCAGTGGCTCTGTGACGGGGGCGCCCGGCGCGGCCGCCGAGGCCCGGGCCGGGCACACGCGAGGCTCCCGCTCCCCGGCCCCAGCCCTCCCCGGCCCCGCGGCCCCGGGCTGCCCTTCCCCGCCAGCCCCAGGCCGGCCCCGCCGCGGGGCAGGGGCGGCGCGACCCCGCGGCCTCCCGCCGGCCCGGCCCGGCCCTGCCGCCGCCGCCACGTCAACGGGGAAGAGGCGGGCGGAGGGCGCGGGCCGCGCCGCGCCGCGCTCGGTACCCACCACGGGGCGAAGAACATGACGAAGTGGGGGGCGGCGGCGGCGCCGTGCCGCAGCATCTCCGCGCTGTAGAGGTGCCGCCCGTGCGGGTCCTCCGCCGGGCCCGGCTCCGGCTCAGCCCGCGCCGGGCGGCCGCAGAGCAGGGGGCCGAGCACGGCCAGGGACAGGACGCGCCACCACGCCGGGCCGGAGCGGAGCGGAGCCATGGCAGCGGCGGAGAGCGAGCGGGCAAAGCCCCGGGCGGCCGCGGCCGCCTCCGCTCCGCCCCGCCCCGGCTGCGGCCCCCGCCCCCGCCCGCCTCCCTCCCCGGGCAGCCCCGCACGCACAGCCGGACCCTCCTTTCTGGAAACACCATTCTGGAAAAGTGTTATTCGCACGTCTATTTTTTATGTTATTTATTAATTAGATTGCTCGATATATCTATATTAAAATTTAAAATAATTGCAATAAGTAAAATAATATATATTTATTATATACAAACACGCTCATTTCTGGAAATCCTTAATTTTATAGAAGTATTAAGATATTAGTCAAATACCATATAATATCTATTTTTATATTCTATTTTTATTAGATTGATCTCTAAATTTATATTAAATTTTTTTGAAATAACAAATTTTACATCTTTTTGTACACACACGCACACACACATATTTCTGGAAATAAATAATTTTATAAAGACCTTAAAATATTATTTATATAACACGTATCTATTTTACATTATATGTTAATTATATTGATCTATGGGTTTATATTAAAATTTCAAATAATAATTCTTTTCTATGTATTTACACATGCACACATACTGCAATGAAGCTTTTCTTACAATAAATGAGTGATAAGAAGGCAGGCGTGGTGGTACCAGCCAGGTCAGTAACTCCAGGGCTGTGACTCTAGGAGAAAGCCTGGCCCCGATGTCCTCAATCCCAGCTCCATGCCCAGTCGCTGCGAGGTCCCGTTCCCTTGGCTCTCCTGCCCTGCACTTCACACCTCCTTCTGAGGGAAGGGAACAAATGGGAGCTCACACGGCATTGAGGGTTTTTGAGCTGCAACAGTGTAACAATAATCAGTAAATAGTGATAAGAGCAGTAGCAAATAACACTGAAAGGTGATCAGTGTGAGATAACTGCAACCTGATATAACAGGGGAGAAGGGGGTTGTACTTCATGGAATCACAGAATGGTTTGGATTCAAAGGGACCTTAAAGATCATCTGGTTCCAATCCTCCTTCCATGGACAGGGACACCTTCCACTAGAAAAGCCCTGTCCAAACTGGTCTTGAACACTTCCAGAGATGGAGCATCCACAGTTTCTCTGGGCAGCCTGCTCTAGCGCCTCTCTACTCTCACAGTAAAGAATTTCCTCCCAATATCTAATCTAATCTAAACCTACCCTCCTTCATCTTAAAGCCATTACTCTTGTCTTATCATTCCGTGCCCCTGTAAAAGTCCCTCTCCAGTTCTCTTGCAGGCCTTCTTTAGATACTGGAATGCTGTTCCAAGGTGTCTCCAGTGCCTTCTCCAGGCTGAACAACCCCAAATCTCTCAGCCTGCCTTCGCAGGAGAAGTGTTCCAGGCCTCTGAGCACCTTTGTGGCCCTGCTGCAGGCTCATTCCAACAGGTCCATGACTTTCTTGTGTTGAAGATCCCAGAGCATTTCTATAATTGCTTCAATTTTAATTCTTTTCAGTTCCAATTCAAACTTGAAGTCCTTGAGTTTGGGATAGCAAAGTGGGTAATAATCAGGGATTCGCCTTTTTTAACAGCAGAGTGCATTTTAATGAAAAGGTCAGGCGTCTAAATAGTTCATCATGCACACGTACACGCAGACACAAGTTTGACCTTTGTACCTGCAGCGATCTGTGTTGGTGTAATATCAGGACTCAAAACCAGCAAGACAGGCTCATCCTGGCACTGCTCTGCTTGCTGACAAGCTGCTGCTTGTAGTCAAGTGCCCAGACAGGTAGAGTTCACTTCAAACTGTGTCCTCCAGACTCCTCGTTCCCCACATCATCTCATCTCTTCACTCTAACATCACCCCTTCAACAGGATTCACATAAGGGAGGGCCTGGCTGTGCTGTCCATGTGCTTGTGTAACACTCATTTCCTGGGCTGGTTTTCTCTTAGAGCCTGTGCTGACTCTGGTTGCTCAGCTCACTTTTATGCTACTGCATCTTTTCAAAGACCATCCTTGGAGCCAACAGAAATAACGTATTAAAAAAACAAACAAACAACCCCCCCCCAACCCCTAAAGATTAAAATCAGAGATCTCTTTTCTTTGAAAATTTTAAGTTACTTTCTAAAGCTACTATCTGCCTCAAAACTAGGCTTCCAAAATGCCCCATTTATGTATATGTGAAACAACTAGAAAGGTTCAAACTATGCTTACTGCCAAGCTAAGAAAAAAAGACAAACCTAGAGTGTCCAGAAGAGTAGCTAATCACCTGAATCAGAATTTAATTTCAAATCAGTAACCTTAAGTACAAAGCAGTAGCCCTTTCTCTAAACAAAGTTTCTTTCTGTGGTCTTCAAATAAAGGGATTGACTAATCATGAATTTAAAAAAGAAATAAACAGAGACAAGTGCAGATCATTTCCCCTTTTCAGCACAGGAAAAAAAACCGAACAAACCCCCTAAACAAAAAGGCAGTATCAGAGATGGTGAGAATGACTAATTCTCAGACCTTGAGGAACAGTGTTGATACAACCAGGTGAGTTGTCTAACCACAGAAAGTACCTCCTGTCGTTAAGCAAGCTGGTTTCTTTTCCCCATGAGTGTATTTTTGTTCTGCTTTTTTCCCTGTACAGTTACCATACTTAAAAATAGACTTTTAAATTACAGATCCTCTTACCTTAGTTAAAAATGACCTAATTAGAAGCCATTTTGAAATATTTTTTAATGAATGTTTGAATTTAAGGTTTCCATCTAAGCAACATACTACAGAGAAAGGGACAGCAATACATCATCACCTTCAGTAGAAATGTGAGTACAATAATTCAGCATTCCCTAGATGAACAGGTACAGGTTATAGTTAAGCTCTTGTCAATTAGTCAGAACTACTACTAGGTCAGAACTGCCAATAAAAATAATTTTTTCTCTGAGAATACCTCTTTCCATAAATTGCTAATAAGATTAATACCACTTATGTACATCAGTGTCTCCTTCTTTCTGATTTTCATTTTGATTAAAACTCAATTACTTTGTCCACCCCCTCACTCCAGCTCCCTGCTCCCTCTGCCTTGTGCCAGAGTAAATGTTATGGAGCAGCTGAGAAGGCAAGACCTGGGGCAAGTGGTCCCAAGGACAAAGAGCCACCAGCATCAACTACTTATTCTTGCTGCAATTGCTTCTCACTGATCAGCTGCTCACAGCAACTCGTTCTGGGTGAAAACATGCATCTGGAGGTAAAAAGCATGAACAAAAAAAAAAAGCTACAGATAGCAGCTGATGGTTGCAACAACTGATTTAAACCAACCTCCTAATGGAGAGGAAATTGCCAATGCACAGCAATTAGCCCACATTGTTTATAAACATGAGGGGTCAGCCTTGGATGCTGGCAGTCACTACTGATAATGACTCCCAGTGAGTCCTACAGCCTCTGTGCACATATGCCATCTCCCAGTGTCCTCCATTCTCATGATGTCAGTTCTGGAAGTGCAAATAATCTCAAAATCTTCGCAGAGAAATAATCCTGATACCCCAAACCTAGCCCACTGACTCAACTCCCCATGCAACCTGCTCCCTCTGGCTGAGAGGCACCAGCTTATTCCTGGTGGATGCTTTGACCTGCAGAGGTCAAACAGGACAAACAAATCATTTATTCACGTGTAGTGTTTGGCCAAAGAAAGTCCTTGGTGGGCAGTAGGTACTCAGGGAGGCTGTGCAATGCATAGGTCTGATGTAAATGCTTTGCAGGACCAAGGAGCCTAGAACTAGAAAAGACCTCAGAGTGGATGACTTTTAGTCCTCATTCTGCCAGATAATAGCATCATACAATCCTATTGGTAAACTGTCTTAGCTCTATTTTAAAACAAGCAACAGGCTGGAGGTTTTCTGCCTACCTCACTCTGAAGGTTAGCTCCTTGCCTAGGATTATGAACCTTTTTCGTAGTCAGCCTGTTATTTATTTATAGCTCATTCATACCAGGGCATTCCTCTGCCAGCATTGTCTTTTCAATGGAATACTCTTTTCCCCTCTGACAGTATTTAGAGGTAGCAGTGACATCCTTTCTCGCTTTTGTTCTGCTAGACTAAACAAGCCAACAGCTCCCATTCATGCCTGAGTACCATCCCACAAATCTCCTGCACGAACCAGACTGGCAAATAAAAACAATCATTCATCCTCTCATTCATTCCCACACAGCTGAGCAGCAAATGTGTGTTCTAGCACTTGCACATTTCAGTTGTCTTACCCCCAGTGATAAATGCATTTCAAAAATGGGACTAACATCTAATATAAGAGTTTGACTATTTTGCAGATGTTTCCCTTTCCATTCATGTCACAGACAACTACTTCCTCTCTATGACTCAGACCTGAAAAGGTGAGATTATGTATGAATTTGATTTATTTTGGGTTTTTTTTAAATGTGATTTTCTTGCTGGCAACCAAAGCAATATACAGCAAAAGACTGCCCTGCTTGATAGGGTCCAGAAATAGGTACTCCGACCCACCCACACCTTTGTGCCATACCTTTTTCTCTTCTATACTACTCAAGTAATAGAGGACTATTTGCAGGTGTGGAAACAGTCCTTCAGAAGCAGCTTTGTTGCTCTATTTTTCTCATCTTCCCATTTCTCACTTATATTTTCCGCAGTTTCAAGGACTTTACTAGAGCCAGTCTTGTTTTCTTAAGAGCTTCCTGTTTCTGATCTGTATTTTACAACAGCAGCTGAAGTCGTGTCTCCAGAGGCTGCTAATGTCAAGGAGCAGTGAGGGAAAACAAAAAAGCTGCTTCAGACTCTCAGGTAAGAAATACCAGAGGCATCATGCAGCCCAGCTAACAGTCCTTTGAGCAGGAAAATCTGAGCCTCTGCATTTACTATTTTAACACCTGTATTGGCCATGTTCGCTGCCTTCTGTAAATTAGGAATGTTTTACCTAATTCTCTTTCAGCTTGTGATAACAGTGTACACACATTTCTTTGCAATGTTCAGTTTTAGACCAAATAAAAAGAGTGTTTCAGGAGCTGTTATGGCACCAGGGAAGATGCACAGCAAGCTCACTACTCTGGACTTCAGGAGAGCCTCTTCAGGGGTCTGCTTGGTAGTATATCATGAGATAAAACCCTGTAAGGGGCTCAAGAAAGCTGGTTTACATTCAAGGATTCCCTCCTCCAAGTTCAGGGATGATACATCCCAACAAAGAGGAAGTCAGGCAAAAACTCTAGGAGGCCTGCATGGATGAACAAGGAGTTCCTGGACAAACTAAAACACAAAAATAAAGCCTACAAAGCGTGGAAATAGGGACAGGTAGCCTGGGAGAAGTTCTCCAAGCAGCCAGGGATCAGGCTAGAAAAACTAAAGTCCTGACAGAATTAAATCTGTCCAGGGACATCAAAGGCAATAAAAAGAGAAAAAGCTTCTATAGGTACATTGGTGATAAAAGGAAGACTAAAGAAAACATGGGATTTCTTCAGAAGGAAATGGAAGACCTGGTTACCAGAGACATGGAGAAGGCTGAGGTGACATTTTTGCCTTGGTCCTCACCTGAAAGAGGTCCAGTCACACTGCCCAAGTCACAGAATGCAAAGGTGGGGACTGGGGGAATGTAGAACTGCCTGCTGTAGGAGACAAGGTCCAATCAGCTGACCCCAGCTGGCCAGAGGGATATGGTCATGTTGCACTCACAAAAAAAGCTGGGAAAAAGAAGGAGAAAAAGGGAAGTTCAGTTATATCATTTGTCTTCCTAAGTCACTGTTACGCAAGATGGAGCACAACTCTTTTGGAGACAGCTGAATATTTTCCTGCCAATTGCAAGGTGTGAATGAATCCCGTATTTTGCTTTACTTGTGCACACATCTTTTGCTTTACATATTAAACTGCCTTTATCTCAACCCAGGAGTTTTCTCACCTTGAGCCTTCTGATTTTTTTCTCCCAACCCACTCAGAAGGAGTTGGGGCAGGAGGGCATCCCACTCAGGGGGGTGGGCATGAAGCTTTTTAGGGGCAGGACCCCACTGGAGGTAACCAGAACATTCACCCAAACCAAGATACGTTTTCCAATATTTTTCCTCTTTTTTCCCCCCCCGTTCTTGTTTGGGAAAATTTTTGAGAAATCTTCTAAAACTACATGAGTTGTCGCTTCCAATCCCAGTCAAAGGCTGTATGGACTCTTTGATTTAGTGGTTCGCAGTAATTTGCAGGCACTCAGCGTACAGCAGTGAATGCTATTAGAGTGCAGCTGACTCTAAGACATTGGACAAAACCTGGAAAATCAGAGCAGATTTTACTACATATTGTATGTAGTACACAAAACAAAGGGAAAAGCCAGTTTTACCATAGGATACCAAAATCCAATGGGTTGTTAAAGTGCTGCCATTAGCATAAGCCCTGATTTTGGTTTCCATGATTTACAGCAAACACTACTTATTTTAGTATGTCATTTGTATCTTGTGTGTATCATTTAACTTACCATGTAAATGTAGTTTTTTTCATTAACATTCCATTGTTAAGTCTACCTATAATTCACACACACACACACACACACACACACAAGGACAAACTCTAATGTACAGCCCCCTAAGAGACTTTTAAAGCTCAGAATAGAGCAACTTGTATTTTGACAGCTGTCCTTTGAATCCCAAACTATAACCCCTCAGGGGACACAGCATTATGTAATTTTAGTGACAGCCCAATTGTCATTCAGTTAGAAAGAAGGATGTTGTGATCTCAATGGAAAAGAAAAGCGATACTGCCATCTGTAAGCTTATAGACCTTTTTCTTTGGTAATTTGTACCTCTTATGAAGGGTTCGGAGTGGAAATTACTACAAGCTGTTGAGTAAAATGACATCATTTTGCCACCCACAAAATGTTACGAGTTTGTCAGCCTAGCAAATGGCACAGCAGTAAGGAGAGAGCAGTCTCATGGCAAGCGAGTGCTCCTCTTTCTGGAGGAAACTTATTCTCATTGTGCTGGCCGACCACTATCTCTGTGGGACTCTGACCACTGTGGCCACAAATCCCAGTTTCAATAGCTGCTCTCTTCATTGTCTGCAAGAAAAGAATATATAATTGCTGGGAATGCTACCCACTCCATGGTCCTCTGATTTTTTTGGTTCAGTCAAATGAAAATGAATTTTGTTTTCAGGCAATTTACTCTCAATTGTAAGTCACTATGTGGCAAAATTAATAAATGGAGAAATTCACTTTTGCAATTAGAAGTTGTTAGGAAGAATAGGATAATACAGATTGAAAATTTCATGGATCATAAAGAAGGAATTTCCTGCTATTAATTCTGCAGCTGCTTTAATGTATTCCTCTTAATGATGGAATACTGGAGGCTATTTTTTTCCATGGTTGAATTCTCTTCCATTACACTGCACACACCCTCTTAAGTAACCTGCAGCTGCTTTTATCTGCCAGTACAAATGCTGGTCCATTGTGATATTTGACACATTACAGAGCCCTTCTGATTTCTCCACATACCCTAAATAAAACCAACCTGAAGCTCAAGAAACAGAGGCTGCAGGCATGAGAAGAATTTTAAAATGCCCTGACATATCGAGAAGGTGAACGAAGATTAGGAAAAGAGCAACCAAAAAGCACATGTGTAGACAGAGTTACTCACTCATAGTTTTTGGCCAGCTCCACATGCTGTAAAGCAAGAAAACTGGTTTTAATTATTTTTTAATCAGCACTTTCTCCCTGATCTGCCCTGCACTCTTCTGGTGGCTCATAACCAGCCAGTACTCCAATATCCACCCAAAGAAAAGCTGGACTCTGATGTTACTCTCTGAAAGCCAGCTGCAATTAAGGCGACCAATAAGAGCAATTTTTTTCCCTTCGTTTTTCTTTTTTGAACTGCGACACCACCTCTCTTTAGTAAAGAAGACCCAAAACTGGGAAGGACTGTAGTTCTAACTGACAGGGCTGCCATTACTTAATGTTTGTTTTATACTTCCAGTATGTCACATAATCTAATTTGGAAGTTTTGGAGCACTAATGAGCTTCTTTTCCTTGCAACAGCTGATGTCAAATGCAGTCTTCATGGCTTCACAGAAGCAAAGAATGTACAGAGATTAAAAAATAAAACGAATAGCCAACCTTAAACAGGAGCTCACTGATCAGGATGTAAACACAAATGCCCTCATGATGTGCACTTCATTCCCTTCAAAGCTGGGTCTTCTTAAGGGCATGAGAGCAGCTATGAACCGCTCTGGCTGGGAGATCCCACCTGAGCCTGTGGAGTGAATCAGGGACCACAGAGCACACCACGCTCAGCACTGCACAATGTTACATGCCAGGCAGCCAGCAGGCTGCAGGGAGAGGAGCTCTCAGAAGGGGCTGTCAATATTTGCACCCTTTTGTTGATAGATTTACTCATGGCAAGTAAGGCAAAGGTCATCAAGGGGCAAATATTATAGACGATGCTAATTTCTTGGTAAGATGGACAATTTATCAAAGTCAAATAAAAAGTCTTGTGCTTTAAAATAAGGGATCCTGCCCTAAACTAGAGAGTAAAGAATGGTGTCCAGGAGGCAAGAGCTTCACGAAGCTCTCAGAAAGCATTTGGCTGCACAGTGAGATGGCCAAAGACAGAACATGAGGGGACTTTTCCCTAGAAACCAAGGAAAGGGAAGGGAGAGCCCTTATGGATAAAAAAGACAGGAAGAGAGGGAGGAAATAGGAAAAAATTATGTCACAAAACTCAAGAAAAGACAAATCTTCAAACAAGGTGCAGTCATCAAGGAGGCTAAATGTAGCAGAGAAACATGCCTTCATTGCCCTGAGCACAGAGGGATTTTTACAGACTCCTTGGAAATGGGGATAACTGTATTTCTGAAGAAAGAGAAAGCATGAGAGGATGGCAGATAACAGTGATTAGATATAAATAATTTGACTAGACAGTGATTTAGCCAAATTAGGTCTTTCTAGCTCACCCTGAGGGATCTGTTCAACTCCTGCTTGGTGAGAAAGACATCAAAACATGGTGCATATTAAGCACTGTCTTTAACAAATTTATTACTGCTACTCCTTCACAAGATGGGAAGAGGGGCTGTGGTAGGATCTTTGGAGGGTTTTTTTGACACCTGCAACCAGTGCAGTTTCATCAGCTTTTCTGTCATTCTCCTATGTGCCCAATTTTTTCCCAAGCAGAGACTTCTGTTTTAGGAACACTGACTATGTCCTTTCCATTTCAGACTGCTCTAAAGTGCTTTAGCTATCAGAGATTTTGGAAGCATCATTCTTAATGAGAAAAGTTGCTCTTTTTGTAGACAGAATTTAATCTTATCTCATCTCATGAAACATGATCATGTTTCTAGTGCATTATTTTTCTAGAAAAGTTTTAGGTATCTATATTTCTGACCTAATCCTTGGGTAAATACGACTAAATCAGTGACTGTAGCTTTAGGCATTGAGCCAGGGAGGAATTAATTTTCTGTGCCCATGTTCTCAATGAAAAGCTGAGGTACCTCAAGCAGTTTTACAAAACTAAACATGCTGGATTTTCTGTGAAGGCTCAGTCTATGTGATAAAAAGCAAACCCTTCCCTGATCTCCATCTTGCCAAGATACATAGACTGTATGTGTGCTGACTACTGGAAAGCATTAAATAAATATTTTCACTCAGTGTGAACACAATTAGTTCAAGTTATGCATGTGTAAAAGTTAAAACATTATAATTAAACAGTTACAGCTCTAAAAATTTGGAACAACTTAGGTTTTATAGAAACTCTTACACAACCAACCACACAAGGGCAGCTACTCTAGAACTGCATAGCTCACTATTCTTCCTCTTCCCACTTAGATTCTGAAAGTGAAGGAAAGACAATCAGTTATTCATCCATAATGCTGAAGTTGTCACTGAGGCACATAGACTCCAGTGTGGCATCCTACAGGAAAACAGCAGTAGCTTGCAAAGAGGCTGGATCGACAGAAGTCACTGATGACTTAGAACATCTCACCACCAACCTTTGAACAATTTAATTTATTTTTTTCCTCCATCTCATGGAGAACACCATGTCATTTGATCATAAAACAAGGAGGTACAAAGACTAGTCCAGGTACATTGAACCGGTAGCATAAACCCTCCAAAATTCCTGTTTCTGTGAAGCCCAGTCTTAACTGAAAACCCTTCACCAGGGGCTACTGCCAGTTCTTCATGCTCTCTTGCAGGTCATAAGATTCCCCTCAAAGACAGCGAGAGGAGTTACTAGCAAAAACCTCTCTGAAGGTTCATTCTCTACAAACCTTCCTGCCATAAAGTGCCTTTTCCCCCACCTATTTGGTTACTCAGTTTTCTGCTTGAAAAAGGGGGAGGGGAGAATCTCACTGTTTTTTGCATTAAAAATTAATTTATCCTTACATATCACTTACCGAACTTGCGTTTTATATACTGATCGATGATTTCATGTACTCAAAACCAGCAATTTGCTCAGGGTCCTATTTCCTTTTACACTAAAGAACTATCAACCTCTGCAAACAACAGAAACTTAGGCATAACTACTTGCTTTTCATGTGTACAAAGCACTACGTGGAGTCCCTGATGGCAAACAGATCATATCACTAAGTCAATAACACAATGTGTGCACATGAGGGAGCACAAACCAGGTGCCCACCTCACACTCTGGAAAAAAAGGAAAACACCTTTACTCTCACACCAGCAAGATGCCCTGCACAGTTGATACATTTTTTAATTCAAAATTCTTTTGGATATATTCAAGATTATTACAAAGTTAACATCAATGAATATTTAATTCTTTAGGAATATTGACTCAGCTTTGAGTGACTACGTCAGAGTTTTACACTGTGCTCCACAAACATTAGGACAATAACAGGTAAGGCTAAGCATGTTTTGGATGAGGGGGAAGGAGGAGAGAGAGGAAATCCAGGGTTAAAATGCAGCACTTGTCCACTTGACATTTAGATACTTCATTCAAATATAATGAATCCAGTCTACAGAAGTTTTATATGAATTCTAGTGTAAATCTGAAAGAACTCAAGCGAAGAACAGGGCTGTGTGTCCTGTCTACACAGTACCCCTGCTTCAATGTGTTTCAATGAAAACAACCGTGAAGAAATGATTAACATAACCATTAAGGCTTATGTGCCAAGGAGTAATTCTACGTAGATATTCATGTGATGGGCTTTCTTTGATTGGAAATATCTACCTGGTTCTAAGAGCTGAAGAAGCTTTCAGCAAAAAAGGAATCTCAGACTTTGAATTTACCACCTTAAAATGACAGCACATAAAAAAATCCCACAAAACTACCTTTTTCCCCATGTGTGATTGGGATGGATCTGTATGAATGCTGCCTGGAAAAAACATTTTGACCATAGTATGAGAAGAGAAAGACATTTTGGCTGAACCTCAAGGCATGCAGGAGCCATCCATCCCGTGTGTTTACATGCTCTGGATCCTGTTTGATGCAGGGCAGATCCTCCCAGCATGGCAGCAGCTCTGACACTGGTGCTTGTTTCATCCACTGAGATGAAACCAAGTCCTAGCCAAGGTTTCTTTCTCTGTTATCTCAAAGAGGAGGCAAATAGGTCTCTCTAGATAAGGCTGTGTACATAAGGCTTGTTTGGAGGTGGAAGCTTTGTTAATGGCAGATCCTGCTTTTAAAGTTGATCTTTTGTTGGCAGCATGTGACTGACAGCTGGCTCGAGCCTCCAGCAGTGTTGGCAGACAGGCACTGTGCAAACCCACCTCAGTGACCAGCAGCCAAGGGATTCAACCCAAGGACTCCAGTGCTGCCAGGTTTTGAGAGACACAATAAGCTCAAAACCTTTCTGATGAGCCACTGTCAAGTGACAAGTCTGTACTTCTGCTTCATTCAGAAGAAATTTATACTCAATCCACATGAGTGTTGTAAGGATTAATTTAGGAATACTTGCAAAATGCTTTGGAGAAAAGATATAAATAGCAAATATATTTTATTGAGCACTCCAGCTAGCAAATGCAGGAACAACTTCTAACATGTGGTTAACTTTTACTTTATTCTTCCTATAAGTTTGTAGCTTCCTGCTCCTTCAAGTCACTCAAGCCACAGTGAGGTTACAGCTCTTAAACAGCTCTACTGGACATCCCTACTATGCAGAGAAATCTGAAAACATGGATTTTTACAATAGAGTTATAAGAAATCATGCTAAAAAATAAGCTTTGTTACTCTTAACATGTGTTGCCACAATGACACCTGGCTTGGGACCTCTGTTTGGAGGTAAAGTTCAAGCAGCAGAAGAAGGAAGTGCAGTTCCTTGATAGAGCTCCGTGAGTCAACACATGTCATCGGCTTTATTGCAGTGAGTCACCTCCGAGCCTCCGCCTGCTCAGCCCCTGACAGCGAAAGGAGACTTCACCATTTTAGCTACTCCAACAGAGCAACTACTGCTCTTGGACTACAATTACAACAATTACTGCTCACTGGAACCCAAGTCATAAATTTGAGATACATATCCAAGCTTTTACGAGGTTGGAGGGCACATCAACACCAAGGGCTTTGCACCACTCCCATCTTCGGAGGCACCGCTCTGCCTCGAGCTGCTTACATCTTCAGCAGTTGTCCAAAATGAGACACTGCAAAGAGGGAGGTTGGGATTTACATGCCACATTTCTCATACTGACATACCTGGAGTCCCTCTGGAACAAATGGACCTGGTTTTAGTGTGTAAACTATTAATTTTATGTGGCAATATTATGCAACATTACATGTTTATAACCATTCTTACAAGGAATCTCTCTGACACACCTGGTACCTTAAGACATTGCATTTTCTAACTTTGTCCAGGAAATAGAGAAGAAAAGGGGAAAGGACTCAGTTCATAAAATAGACTAAAAGTCTGGAAAAAGGTTTTGGCAGAATGTCCAGCAGCTTTCAGGCACCACCTTCTGAACTCTCCCTCCGAATCAAGCTGCCACCCCACACATGGCTTTCTTTTGCTGGGGACTGTGCTGGCGCTGTGCATGCACTATGTCTCAAACTCTGGAAAAGCCCTTGGTGTCCTCTTAATGAAGAAAGAAAATTGCTTTTTCATAAGTGTATTTAATTATTAATAGGAAGTGTATTTAATTATTAATTGTCCACAGGCAGCTCAGAATAGCAGTATCTGTTGAAAAGTTAAGCAACCTCTTAGATCTCTATGTTCCTGAACTGTTTGGATCCTTTGGGGGACAGATTCTGCTAAAACCTATAGATCTGGATTAAATTAGAGTACTTCTCACCTTGACCTGTAGCTGGAGGGTTATTTGCCTTTGCCACTTTCAAATGCTATATTGAAGTAACATCATGAGCCCTTTCTCAGCCAGCACAGTGAGTGTGTTCAGTGCTGTTTGTTCCTTGGTCTCAGAAATGCCTACCAGGTGCATTTGCCAGGTGTTAGTGAAATAACACACTGGGGAGGGGGAAAAAACCACAAACAGCTGTGTCTGCCCATTTAGAATGTGAGATGGCAGCTGTCTGTGTTACCCAGATTCTAGAGTCCTTTATTCCATCAACGAACCACCACTACCTGGTGCAGCCACCAGCTCCACATTTGGGGTGTTGTCTTTAACTTTGTTAAGGTTTGTGGTAAGAAAGGGCGTGAAGAAGGCTGACCTGCCTGCTTAGAGTCCTCTTAGCCAATTTTACTGCTTTGTTCTAAGAAGAAACTCTAAAAGAAGCTGAGGGTCCCAGTACAATGCTCCCTTCTGATCTCAGAGAAGTTGTTTAGCTTCCTCTTGTCCTACTTTTCTCTTGGGAATCCAGTGTAGCTCATGTTCCTCATCTATATTTTGCTACTGATAAGACAAGAAATCCACAACATTTTAAGAATTATGTGACATCCATTTAAGAAGGAAACCTGTGTTCCAGCTTCCTCAAATCCTTGTGAAAACCCTTAGAATCTGAATGAAAAGCAGAACTGAATCTCAGGCAAAGTTAATATGATGCCCACAAAGGGGAAGCTTAAGGAGATATTAGATGGGAGGGAAAGAGGAAGAGTGAAAACTAACAGGCAAATTGAATCAATAACACATCATTAAAAAAATAGGTTTTTTACATCAAATGACAAACGAGCAGCAGCACCGTTAATGCTTGTATGGCTGATTGCTTAGAAACATATGAAGTAAGGTAACGGGGTGAACACCCCAATACCTTAAGGGGAATGAATACCAATGGGTTTTTAAAGCCACGGTCATGGCATGTTGACTCTGGGCTCACACTGGGATCAAAGAGACTCTCAACCCCACCTCACCTGGCTGACGTAAATAGAAAGTCACGATGACATAAGCAGCTCTTGGCCCCACCACTCCTTCCCTCTGCTGTCCCTTGGCTCTTGTGCCAGCTCAGTTGTGCATACCTTCACCTGACTGAGCTCACCGGGGCACTAATCCTGCTGGCAAACACCTGGCACAAGGGAAGGGCACCACAGGAAAAAGGTGGGGAGCACTGCTGATCCCCACCGGGAATTCTGGCAGCTCACGGATCATCTCTGGCCTTGGTTCTGCAGCCACTGCCTGCCATCAGTGTGGCTCTCAATGACCAGCCCATAGCACTGGTCTGCCTCATCATTTAGGTGTCCCCAGTGTCCTTGCATGGCATGGCAGTCTCTTTAGTCAGGAGCAGGGGTGCTACAGTGAAGAGGTGGATTTCATTCATAACACCGGCTGCGTTGATTTCTTCCAAGAGTGGTAGCATTTTGTAAGGAAAATATTTAAGTTTGTTGATTTCTTATTTTGCCTTGTGATTTAATGTATCATTTTTTCCTTTCCTTCCTCGGCACTATTCTAGTTGTTAGTTATTTATAGAGCAAGCAAAAATGGACTAAACTCTTAAAAAAAAATATGGGAAAGGCGTGATCTTTTCTTCTGGTGCTAACCGTCTAACTTTAGATGTGATGGGATAAAGTGGGACTGAGAAGACTGGAGGTTGAGATGGGCTCATGGACAAAGACTACAGCATAAGTACATTTTGAATGTTCAGTTTTTAACATAACATTGCTGATTCACAGGAAATCATTATTTTGCCACCCTGAACTCATACCTCAGAAACTGGTAACTTTCTCATCTCTTGGTCTAGTGGTTATGAAAAATTTTATTGTGAACCATCTTCATGCTGTTTTTTTACCACAGTCCTTTCTGCTGTGAAACAAAAATAATGTCAATATTTCAGTAAAGCCTAACTTTAGAATTAAAAATATCAGGAAATTTAAAGTTTAAAAATCACCAGCAATTTTGCATCCTTGTGTTGAAGGAACTGAGTCCTAAATTGGACATGATGCTGCATGGAAGCCAAATCTGAGATGTGAAGTGAGAAGTAGCATGTTCAAACAAATATAAGTGGAGTTGGATTGAACACTTGTTTTGGGAGGAGAAGCATGTGTCTCTGTGACCCTTGCAAAGAGTATGTTTCAAGCTGAAGAGCTACACATGGTATGAGAGATGCTCCGATGAGAGAGCTGGATGAAGTTGTGGAAAAGATAGCTCTGCAGAAGAAGAAGTGGAAGGATCTCGAGACAATCTAGCTGTATAGACAGAGAAGAGGAAAGAATAACAAAAAATAATCTCTACCCAGCCAGATTGGAAAGATAGTTTCTGACATTGAGTCAGATCAAGAAGCAAATTTGATTATGACATATAAGAGATGCAGAAAAAAATGACATGCTCCAATTTCTCCTTAATCTGAAATGGGTTTAACAGTATGAAGGCCAGCTATAGTGGACAATCCACAACATACCATTTCCCACTTCTGCCCACTCTAAACCCTCAGATTGGCTATATTCTTTTGTTAAATTAAGCATATTGAGTCATATTTCATTAATCATTATGAAATTTGTGTAACAGAACTTCTATCTTCGTCAGTGTTTCAGTTACGTTCAACAGGCTATTTGGTAAGATGTGTCTTTTGTCCAAAAGGCTGTGCAAGTATCAGATGCACAGCTGTAACTTAGAGTTACCATTTTTGTGAAGCCTGAGTTTCTCTGAATAGCTAGCAGAGCAACCTCCTCTCAGAACTGTGATGCAGTCACGAGGTCAAATTTTGATATAATTTTTGTAAGAGAATTTGCCTCAGGTGTTACTATATTTTTGCCCTTGAGCAAAAGAGTCATCCAGATCAAGCACAGCAGCACAAATATCAACAGGTGATCACTATTTTGCAGAATAACACCAGAGAGAAACAGGTTGAAATGTCAAATGTGAACTGCTGTGTGCTCATTTCACCCTTAATACAGGACTTTGCATTTAAAAATACAGCAGTTCACCTAAGAAGACCTCAGCCAACTCAAGGATGTGTGTGCATTTGTGGACAATACTTTCCTCAGGACCTAACTATTTTCAGGGTTTTGTCAGTGTGGCTTTGGCACCTGAAAAAAGCCTGCTGCATTAGGCTGATACTATTAGTAGACCACTTAAAATAACTGGCTGGCCCTCCATTACGTGCTGCGTGCCTCCTCCTCCTCCTCCACCAGGTAAATCCTGCAAGGCGTGCTTGGCTCTGGGTTGCATCCTGCTGTTTATCGGCGGCAGGCAAGCAGCAGCCCCTCTGCTTCCAGAGCTTCAGCCTCTCCCTGTGCTGGTGATAAGTTACTCCTCGAGCCCTTTCTGCCAATTGTTCTTGGCAAAGGGACCAGGGAAGACTATTGTTGTTACTGGCTGTTTTCTCTGCCTCTGACTCCACTTGGCGGAGGCGCAAATCCATCTCTGTGGTGTGGAAACAAGCTGCTGGACTTTGGATGAGTCAACTCATTAATAAACAGAGAGCTACAAAGGAAACGGGGATCAGTCTTAACAAAATAAATGCTTTGAAAGTTTATTGGATGCTAGGGTGTTTGTCCTCCCCAGCATGACACTGCTTTATCTTGGGCCCCAGCCTTCCTATAAGAAAACAGGGAAGTTAGTAGTTTATCAAACTTTAATCAGCTTAAATGTTGATGTATTGCTTACATAGCATGGAAAGTATTTTCTCTGTTGTTACTGGTGAAAGTGGGTTATTTTTAATTATAAATTTATATCTGTTTCTATACCTTCCCTGCTTTGTGGAGCATGCCAGTGCTAACTGGAAAACCTTCCATTACCTACTGCTTACCCTATCTCTGTGAAGGAACCCAAGCCAGCTGCTCTGTGGGAAGCTCAAGACTGAAGTATTAAATTCTCATGGAATTCTCCTTGCTGAAGCAGAAGGATGTGATCAGATTCAGGAACACGGGACTCAGAGGACAGGGGTTTCAGCTTTCTGATGGTTGGGGTTGGTGGGGTTTGCTTTGTGTTAGTTGTTTTTGTTTTATTAAGAAGAGGATATTTGGATTTTCTCCTTGTCCCTAGCCCACTGTTGACCAGGAAAGATTTCATTTGGATTGGGCCCTAGTGTTTGTCCAGCAACACCATTTTAGTGGTAAAGGAAAAGCCTGGCTCAGCTTTCTTGATGCTCCTTATGCCACCCCTAAGGACAGCAACCCCACTTTCCTTGCAGCAGCACTGGGAAAGGTTCACAGTTTCCTCATCTGCAAGGTGTCCATAGCTATATGTCCTTCTCTCACCTTCGGAAGCCAAACTTTTTCTCCAGTAGACCCTTCAACAGTCAGTCCCCACACCTGTGCTCAACTTCCAGTGGTATTAAAATAGAACAAGATAGGTACATTACACTTCAGAAAAGCTGGAAGCAAAAGCAGCCGTAGGCAAATGTGCTGCTGGACTTATTAATTCCACATAAAGAAAATATGGACACATAGAAAGCTTATTTATGATGAATTCCTAATTAGCAAGAGCAACAAAGTATTACAAGTTTGCCACAGACTGCAGCCACCTTGCCTTTCAATACCTTTGCATGGTAAATATATTTCAAAGCCCAGAAAGTCATTCCAGTGGCATGGATGTATTCACTTTACAGGGGGGAAAAAATGGGATTCTTTGTACTTTCCTAGCAGAAGCATGCCCTCTCTCTCTCCCCCAAGTCAATGTGCCATTTGGTTTCCCCCCAAGACACCTTTCAAAGGTGCCATGCAGGATCCAATGTCAGCCCACTTCCCACAAGGTATTTTTAACAAACAGCACTGTTAGTTCTTCCTGTCCAATATTCACTGACAAGTTTAACCCTGGAAAAAAGCCAAGTATGACCAGCCATGTGCATTCTCCTCTTCAAGAGTTCTGTGAAATGCACGTGGATGTTTATCTACCCAGGAAAACAGTGAGGTCCAATAGGATGTGGGAATCTTAAAGGAGAAAGGATACATCATGCTTCCAGTAAAATGTGAGGTTTTTTTGTTAAGAGTTCCCTAACTAGGAGTTAGGGAGCAATAGTTACACAGTATACAGTGTGAAATAGATTGTTTGAAGAAGTAAAATCCATGGAAAACACATGCCTAAAGACAGGTATCTGATGAGATGCCTTCATTTGTGTTAAAAAGTGTCGTACAAAGGATAGTATTCAAGAGTTAGGAGAGGTCACAATGAAATTAGGCCAAGAAAGCCAATGGAAAGTTTCCTAAGCAGAGTCCTTCAATGAAACGTGGGCAATTTTCCCAGAAAGTTCACTGACAAAGCAGTTGATCAATGACAACCTATAGTGTGGACAACAAATCAATTGTGTGTTATATAAAAAAACCCAGTTTCTTTAATCAGTTGTAATAATCAAATAGATTTAATCCATTTTCTCTCTACTCAATAATAAAGAAATATGAATAGATGACTTTGTGCTGTTTACTGGATTAAAGACTTCAGACTCCACACCATGCCTCTAGAAGTTTCTCCCTACCTACACAGTTCCCCAAACTTAATTTGATTTTTGCTGCTCTTTTCCCTTCTCAGTCATATTCCTTCTGAGGTAGAGCAGACTGTATTGGGTACTCCAAGTGAGTACATACCATATATCAAGGTTTTACATTATTTTATTTTTAGTACTGTTCTTTATTCTTCTCTTAATACTACCTCATTTCCCATTTATCTATTTGCTTTTCAGCCAACATGGCATGATGGAAAGATCCTTTCACTCAGTTCTCCACAGCCACATCTGTGTCCTTTTCCCAGCTGGTTTCAGTGAATTAAAATCTAGTATATACAAATAGTCAACATTGTTATCGAAATCACATTACACTGCGCTAGCAGCTTCATCATCGTGTCAGATTGCCTGATCTTTGTTAGGTCCTTCCACATTTCCTTCTCCTCCTTTCTAAATGTGACTGAGTAATTTCTTTGGGGCATGTGTTGATTTTACGATCCCACTGCTTGCGCCTTCCTCCAAATCAAACATCAGAGAGCAGCAGCACAAACTTTGGGGGAACTCCACTTAACCTTAATTAAACTCTATGAAAACAACTTGCATCCACATTTTCCGTGGTAAAGTCTCAGACTTTCTGCCATAAAGTAAACCGAACTGACCTTTTTATGTTAAAGAAAGAAAAAAATGAGGAAAAAAAATCAGAATCGTGTGCACAGTCCCTGATATAGACTTGTTGAGGAAAAAAATAGGCAAAAGATGAATGTCAGAGCTCAGGGGACATCATTGCTCACTAGGAAGCCAAGCACAAATAGAAAGGAGAGGAGGGAAATCACAGAAGTGAATGCGACCCTTGGGAAACAACTCTTGAGGGTGAGTCCCACAGCACTCAAGGAGGCCGGACAAACAATGGCCACCCTCTTGGTCACACCACCAACACACGGTGTGGTCAAGGAAGGGACTGGTCATTGCTTAAACATGCATGTCCTAGAGGACTTTGTCTCCTGCAAGTCCAAAGGCAGCTGTTGTACCCATTGCCAAGGGTTTATGAAATGCAAAAACCGACTCATAAAAAGAAGAAAAAAAAAAAGGGAGGGAAGAAATGTGCTAAAACTCCCCAGTCCTCCCAGGTATAATTACAGAAAATAACAACAAAAATAAGGTGGGTTTTGGCACTTTTGGTGTTCTGAGGTGTTTACTGTTTTGAGTCTCGACTGCGGTAACGTGTAGGACGCATAAACAGTGGAGTTGGCCAACCAGAACGGGCACGCAACCTGCTAATTGGGGAAAGTCTGCCCAAGCATCCGGCCACGGGTTGACAGCACAACAGCCCCCAGAAAGTCAATTTTTATTTTGATTTTTAAAAAAAATAATTATCTTAAATGCTGGCTCAACCACTGATCTAAAAATTAAATGAATATCCGTTCAATAGGCAAAATAAATGGTTCTTGTTCTGAGTATGCATTATCTTCCATCCCTCCTCTGTTTGTAGCATCTAATAGCAAGAAATATATGAAAATAACATAACTGCAAATGCCTTATCTATCTATGTAGTACTCCTGTCTCTACAGTTTTGGTTTTCTCCTTTTCCTTAGTTACACAGAAGTTACACAGATCCCAGGAACAAGATATTATGCTTAGCACAAAACACAGCTATTCCACCAGCATATTCAGGAAAAATCCCCCACAAAAAACCCTACAAAACCCCCTACAAATTTCCCCCCCTACTACGCTTGGATGCACAGTACAGTTACCCTTTAGAAAGAACTACAAATTGAGAACTTTTCTTTCCCTTTCAATTTAACAGAAAATAAATTTGGAGCCTTCAGGACTCAATTATTCACACAGTAAGAAAAGGTGACAATCCAGTTTTCTATAGACATTAAAATAACGATAATAAATTCCACTTTTCTCTAATAAATTCCATGTTTTAAAAAAAGATTGCCTAAGATTTCCAGACCGTTTATCTTAAAATACACTTTGCTTCCAAGCAAGCTGACACTTGAGCCTTCTTATCTAATCTTTAGCTGTTTAATGCTCTGTTCAATTTCTTCTGATCAAAGGGCTTAGCAAAATATCAATATAGATATTATAGAATGCCAAGCCATAATGACTCTTCATTGGCTTTACTCAGCTCTCTAGGGCTGTTTTTTCCCCACCTTTTTCTTCCTTATGATCCCATAATGGAGTGAGGCTCTGATTCTCAGCCCAGGTTTTAGCTAATTGCACGGGGCCACAAACACTTTGAGTACTAGGCAGGTAAACTACATACTTCTAACTGTGAAAGGTGGCAACTAAAATAATGTTTCACATTGTAAATTATCTGACCTTTCAGTTAAACATCTGTTACTGGCTTAATGGCCACTAATGACGTTCCAGTAACAGAAACAATTTACTGCCTTTTACTCCTTTTGTATCACATTGCCAACTCAGCAATGAGCTGAAATGAAGCCAAAGGGACAGCACGGGTGGAAAGCAGAGCATCAAGTCCTACAGCAGTCGCAACTGTGAGGCCATGTGAAAAGGATGGGAGGTGAAGCCTGTGGGGCTTTCCCAAAACAATTGTGGAAACCATTAGCTTATCACCTCCTTGCCATGAGCAAGAGTAGAGAAAGCAAAATGGAAATAAGAGTTCACCTTCATATGTGCCTTCGTATGCATCCAGGGCTGTCAGGTAGGAAAACAAAGATCTACTTAACAATAAACTAAATTTAACCTTTATTATTTTTTTGGTTCATGGAAAAACCACTGTGACATTTTGGGTAAAAGACAAGGTACTCTTACTACCTACCCTTCACAGATACTAACAACCAGTCTGCTGTTCACAAAACATGTCATGAGCCATGGAATGTGGTAAAGATCTTTGACCTCATTACTCATGAGATGCCTTCCAATTTTAAATGCTTGAAAAAAGCTAGTTTTGAGTTGTGATGAACTAATTAAAACTTGATAAACAAACAGGATCACATCTTCACTATTTCATAAAACAGAAATAAATAAATAAATTGCAAACCTGCAGAAATAAATTCAATTTGACAAAGATCTAAATGGCATGGGCATGAAAATTCAGTGGTGTGAGAACAGTGATTACATTAATCAAATTTCCTCACCATAGTTGAGGGTCATTATTAAAAAAAGGGAATACGTGCTTTTGTGCTTGAGAAATCATGCCTGATTACAAAACCCTCAACTAAATTCTAGCTGCAGTGAAGTTTATATGAATTTTGCTAAAGGCTTCAGCAGGAGCAGGATTTTGTCCTTCTGTTTTCCCTGGCACAAGCACAACACAGTGTGGAGACATGCAAAGCCCTCTGCTGAGTCCAGGTCTTTCTGGCCAAGTGATCCCTTTTAATGCTGAATGTGCTTCCAGATGCTGAGTCCAGACAGGCTCTGCAGCCTCTGCTGCTGTATGGCAAGTGCTCTCACACCCCTGGAGCTGGTGGAGCTCTGTCAAGTTCCCTCAAAGAAGTAATGAAAGAAAAGCAACTCTTAGGAAAGTAATATTATATATATATATATATATACATAGATACATATATTCTAATTGAATCAGAGCTATCTCTTCTTAATCAATTAAACAGAATCTATACCTCTCCCTTTTAAGAGTATTTTCTTCACATTCCACCCTTATGCAAGAACGAGAGCAAGTTCAATTAGGGGCTTCTGGTTTAATACTACTTGTCTTTTGATGTGCATTGACTTGCTGTTTCCTTGCTAAGACTTCACAAATTTAATAGTGCAAGGTTCCCCACACTGTCTTGCTAAGGTGATTCGTTTGGGATCCAAACACACTTTTCAAAAGTATTTTCCATTTGCTTGGTTATTAAATACCTAAAGGAAACTCTTTAAAGATCAAGAGCATCATCTCTTTTCCCAGGAGCAGCATTTCATTGTTTTTATGCCAATATAATATCTATCATACAATCCAAATTGAAATCCTCTCTAAGACCTATTAAAACACAAATTAATGAGTAAGTTGAAAATTACATTTGGCAGAGAACCTGCAAAAGCAGTTATTATTATTATTATTATTATTAGCATTAGCATTAGCATTAATAAAACAAAACAAAAAGAAGAGGCATAAAATGAACACAGAAAGCAGATGCAGTCATTTCACAGTGACAGAAACTGGACCAAGACAATGCTGGTAAAAATTACATGCATTGAGATGCATGAGAAAGAGGTAAAGATGCTTCATCACCCCTGATTTTTTTCCCATATGTTTTCCTGTTACAGCATATTTCTCAGACCATGTTACTGGTTTTACTTCACAGAGATAAAATGGGGGAAAAAAGTCTTTGTTGTACTTTCCTATCTCTAAATCAATTTGATTCAAAGTATTGACTGTCAGGTTCCTGTTTCTTCTCTGTGTAATTAATGTGATGTTAATGAAAGCCCATAAAGAAAGAAGCCTTTGCCTGTCACTGGACAAAGTAGGATGTAAAAGCACTTCATTGTTCCTGCTTTGGAGAAAAACAATTTGCCACAGCCAGACCCCCCTCGCAGCAGTGCCAAGCACACGGTAATTTATTACCTCTGGATGTCTGATTCCAAGCGAAGGAAACTGAAATGTCATACCTTCATTCATAACACCATCTCATGGAATTATTTTTTCCGGATTCCTGGGAAGTTGAAATATTTGAGAAGAATATCAGGAACTGTTGTTTTAGCCTGTTTGGTGAGTAGATAATTGCCTTCCAACTCTATTCTTTCAGGAAATGATGTGAGTGTTGCATTGTTCCTAGACGGGGGCAGCAATGTTTTTTAACAAGACACACACATACATATTTTTAAAAGAAACAAAACACAATAAAAACATGCAGTCTAAGCCACTGTACTGAACCAGACTTTTTGAATCTGGCAGAGATAAGGGGCTGGCCCAGACAACATGTCCACATTTCACATAACTCAGAGCATTCTTTAGAAGGGATGTAAGCAACACTTTTTGTTGAAGTACAAAAAAAAGAAAAAAGAGAGATTTCAAACAAAACCTTTTATGATGTGAGAGTAAAAAGCTCATTATGTTAAGTGATATCAAGCATGACCAGAAAAGACCCTAGGGAGAAATTACACTTTCTTTATTGGACTCTGTGGGACAAACCAGCCTGGGAACTTGAAAGCAGAAGGAAGGTGCACGTGGAAATCACATCATATATGAAGAATAATTCCTTACCGTGTGAAAATTATTTGGAAATAGTTTTCAGCTGAAGTTTGTCTTTATGGCAGTCTTTTCAAAGGGAGCACACTGAGGCAATGACCTACAGTAGCACTGACACAATGGCTGCTGGATAACCTCCTTGCAGAGGTATGTAGTCTTAGTCCAGTTACGTGTCAACAGGCAAAATATAATGAGGACTGAAACTTGTAACAAGAAGGGCTCTTGTTTCAGCCTCTTTCTTTATTTTGATTAAAGATAATGGCAAAAATTTAAATCAATTTTTGAATTTCAATTTAATTTTTGATTAGAGCAAAATTTGGCTTGGAAAGGGTATAAAGCAGGGACTACTATTTCTTTTAAGGGAGAGGCTGCAAAGGACTAAGGGAGAGCATGCAGAAACTCTGCTATGGCTTTCCATGCTCCAGATTGACCACCATACACTTCTCTAGGACTTGCATCCTCTTAAAACAAACTGAAGGAAAATTTGTGCATTTAGTGACTGTGTGGTGATGGTGACCACCTCCGCAGCAAATACAAAATGTACAAGAACCTGATGTAGTGGGCTGTGTTGTCCATTTCCTCCCTACTTCAACATCTGGATAAGAAACAAAAGTCAGTAATCACACAGTTTTATTATAATATTCTATCTGTTTGTGCATGTTTTGAAGGAAATTGCATTTGCTGTACCATCTGCAAGTCACAGCTGCAAGAAAGTTTCAAAACACAATACATTCTTGTAATTAAAAAAAAAAAAATCTATGTATATATTTTGAGAGTTGGTGTTTTGGTTTTTTGAGTCTTTTTACAACGAGAGATGGTAGCCAGTGATTAGGCCCACCTGTCCTGGATACATGGGTACACAAAAGGTGTTAAAATGGGAGAAAGGTGCTGTCCTACACGAGGTATCTGTGCAGCATTTGTCTTCTGTACTCAAGGTACCCCAGACAACAAATTCATCACATTGGCTGATACAATGAGCATCTCTAAACTTGCTCAGGACATATTCTATTATCTTCAAGTGCTTCTTGATTCCAGAAAACTTTTCCATTTTTGTGATGTATTGCAGGCTGCTTATTCTAGACAACTTTTGAGTCCTTAAGACTGTGAGAGCTTGATGGATAACTCCTCCTTAGGATTCCAAAAGCTAATTTGTTCTTTGAAACCAAGCTGCTACATAGGCATACAATTGTAGTTCTACTTTACAATTTTGAACATTGTTTAGTAAATATTTTCTAAATGATGTTCAATTTTCTTTCAAATCAGTACATTGGAAGGATGCACAGTATCTCCTATTTATGTAATTCAGCTTAGAAGCTTTCTAGTTGACAGAGTAAATATTGGGACATACTTAGAGCCATCTGGACAGGGGATTTTCAGGAATCGGAATTTATTTAATGAGGGCTAAAAACATGTGGAAAGGACAAACTTGGGTCCACTCATAAAGGACTTCCTATGACCTCGAGCAATCCTGTACTAAATTTCCCAGAGCTAAAGCTCCTGAGAAGTTCCATGCATATTCTAGAACACGTTGCAGCAAGAGGCATTTTTGCATAACCTAGGTTGGGAAAGCACTGATTAGGAACCACCCCACAAGCTTTGCAAATCAAGGTTGCAAATTTATTTTACAATCAATCCAAAGACAGCTAAAAATTCTTATCCTGCAACATTTACTGCAGCAAGAAAAAAGGGTTTTTTTTCCCAGATCAAAGAATATTGGGACCATATACCATGAAATGCTGGAAAAATTTATAGATTATGCCCATCTCAATAAGTTAGTAATGAGTACCAAGCAAAAGCTGTAAATAGTGCTTTGATTCTCACTAAATTCCATTACATCACATTAAATGTAATGTCTGTAAAAAAAAAAAAAAGTATATATATATAGACACTCACTTGCAGGTCTCCTTGTATCCACCCAGTGAGTTATAAGAGGAGAAGACTGAGGAAATGTATGGTTTTATTTTAAGTTATGGTTTTAACATACAGTATCGTCCACCCTTCAGTGCAGTTGTCTCGAAAGTTCATTTGAAAAGGTTGTCTTTTCCTTCAACATCTATGAAATGATACACAAAAATCTGAGCAATCCATGTTCTGATTTGGCCCAGACAAAGCATTTAAGGCAGCAAACTGAAATTTAGCTGGGTAGTCCTACATGATTCCTAGTTAAGAAGCACAAGTCTGATCCCGGATTTTCAACGCTACAGTTTTAAACCCTAGAAGGACTTCTGCAAGATTTTCTTCTTTCTAATGCTCACTACTGTCTTGAGCAAATTTGTTCCTACTTTGCTCATTACTTATCTGTGAAACTGCCAAGGTACTGCATGCAATATTGTACACTCTGCAGAACTGGAAGGTACATGGATATGGAATAATGCATCTCTACAACATTTCTTTCAGCCCTTAGAAAACTCCCTTTGTTAACTGCTTCAAAATAGACTCTGATGCTTTTGACTTCTCCCTTCTCTTTTAAATGTCTACATTATTTGCAATTTTGGAAGATCTTTGACTAAACTATTTATGAAAGTTGTGTTAATCATTAAAATCCTACTACAGCTGCTGCAATTCCATCTTCCTACAGATTCTGCTGCATCTTAACACACAGACCAGAAGCCTGACCAAAAGCACTGGGCTTACTGCATCTTTATTACTTTGAGAAGTTCATTTCATTATAAGCAATTAAAATAACTGGCCTGTTTTAAAAATGTGGGGTATAGTAATTTTGCTCACAAAATTTATTTGCAGACAATCCCATTTCCTTTTTATGGCACAACTCTTTCAATAAGCTTAAACTTTTGCATCAAATTTTCAGAAAACTTGATCCACTAAAACAGTAGGGTAAGAATGCAGCTCTTGAAGCTTTTAATCTCCAACATTTGAGTTTAATCTCAGATTATAATAAATTTTATTCAGAATGCAGAATAACTGCAAACAACATTGCTCACATCAGCACATGCCACATAAGTAACTTTGAGAGTGTCCTGTTCTAGTGGGGCAAATGCTACTGTTAAGTAGTGCCACTTAACATTTAAAAGTATGCGGCTCCATCCACAAAATGGCTTTTACTTACACAAAACACCATGTTACAATTGAAGAGCAGCATTTACATTTCATACCTCATATAAAATCAGGCTTCGTGCTCCTTCTCCAGACTGCACTGACACCTGCTGGGGAACATTTGTCAATCTCAAAATCCACACCCTTGAGACACCTTAAGCTTTTTTCAACTCAGCAGTGAACTGATTTAATTCACTGGCTGATAATCTATCTGCTATATAGTTTGACTACTGAAAAAAGCTCCACAATTTTTGATGAAAGATTTAACAAGCCATAAATTAGCAGAGAAGATGTGATGTTCCAGTCGTAATGATGTACTTTTCCTATTAGAAGTATTACCTAGTGTCACCATAGAAAGAAGCAGAGGAAGGGCAAACGAACCAGCATTCTCCCTCATTCCTAAGATTAAAATACTGTGGTAGGCCTTAGATATAAAACATTCCAAGAACATCACACAGGTTCATTGTTAACATAAGGCAGTTTGAAAAAACCCAAACCCTTAAATATCTCTTCAGTTTCTCAATTTGTTACTGCTCCTAAACACAGCAGCGGCAGATTTCATACAGCAGCTCCAAAGAGGACACCAACTTCTTGCTGTGTGTTCATTAGAACAGAGAGACTAAGAAAATATTCCAGAGGTTACATGACACCCAACCTTACTTTCGGTAACAAAGAACAATTCAGCAAGATAAACAGTACTAATAGTTAAGCAAAAAAGTTAGACACATAGACTGGTATGAAGACAGATTGCAAAACTCACCTGTCATACTAGAGATTAACTTCATACTGAGGACCTTTTTCAACTCCTATTGGAATCCAATGCAAATTTCTATCAAGTTTAAGAGGGATTAAATGAATCCTCAAGATTTTTAAAGCTATGGAACTCAGTCATGAAAAATTGCAAGTATAAGGTGAAACACTTCCTTCATGCACCAATGACATAAAACCAACTATTAAACTATTCATTTTTCTATTTCTCCCAAATGCCTCAGACTGTGAATAACAGGGATTTGAATCTTGCAAAGGAAGTTGCACTCTGGAGAACCATTGTGTCCAGACAGACCATAGTCCCACCTTGATAAAAAACTTTTTTTATCAGTCAGACATATTGAGATAGTACGGTACTCAGGTATTGGTTGAGATTTTTTAAAGCATTTGGACAGAAAAAATATGTTTTCCTACAAATGTTGGCAAGTTGCTTCAAAGATGATTAAGCATTTCTAAATGACTCAAAATCTACAGCATATCATGCAAAAAACCCTGAAAGTTACTAAATGAAATTATTTCACGAACAGATAGTTTTCATTTAGTCCCCACAGTGAATAACATTGACCAAGTGGTAGGTAGAGATTTGGAAGAAACACACTTTCAAATGATCTTCAGCATAAAAGATTCTTCAGCATAAAACATTCTGAAAGAGGAACACGTTTTCAGTGTTAGTACTTCAGAGGCTTTCCAAAGAATCAGGAGCACACATCCCAGGTTTTGGAAATACCATTTTATTTTCCAGTGAATATCCGACTTGTAACACTTGCATCATTGCTTATGAGCCCTCAAATTGATGAAATACTAAATTCTACAGCTCCAGTGCACAGTTAATTAGATATCTAAATGTTAATAAAAATTGTCAGTGCAAAAATAAAAATTAATTCAGTTAAATGCAGTTAAATGCATTTTGTTACAAAGATATTTGGGCTTTGAGCACATATACATCAAATAATCTGGTAAGAGAGGAGCCACTTCCAATCTGTGCTCCAAACAAAACTATTCCATACCCAATTCTAAAGACAGGCAAGAACTAACTTTTTCTTTTAAAATGAAAAGTCTGAGCTTAGTTCCAACATTCATCACAGGTTCATAAGCTGAGATATATTACAGAAGTCACCCTCTATCCAGATAGGAGTTGTTCTAAAAGAGGCTTTCCTATTTTTCATGTGTGGGATACTTTTGAGACATCTATGTTTTTTCCATTCAGAACAGAGAATTAACAACATTCCAGCATGCCCCAGTGCTGGCAAGTCCTCTTTTCAGTCCAGATACACAGTGATGATTGATGAAGCTGTTGGGCCTACGGTAGCAGGCAGAGCAGCTTGGCAGGAATTCAGGGTTATTGAAAGAAATCTCAAATACTTATTCCATCTCCTCTACTAACTTTAATCACACTATCATCACGCTGCCAGGAATGGAGCCTTGAAACCAAGCCATAAACCTTACACAAGCAACCCTTGTTGGTATATTACTTCTGCAATACAGGTAATGCATAAATTCTGTTTATTTTTACCTGTTTCCATTCTACATCGGACACCAGCTAAATTATGGAAAGATATTTCCTGCACTAACGGTTAGCTTGCAGCAAATTTCATTAAGGTACTACGTCTCATTTTCCTTGGTTAATGAACTGATTAAGTTAACTTCTTCAGTTACACTGCTGGTAACTGCAAATTTGGAATAAAAGAAAGCAGTGCGCGAGTTTCACATATGCTGTAAGAGCAAGTTAGTAAGAAAGCAGATCAGTACTACAGGCATTTTACCACCAATCTGCTCATTTGTTATGCTGATAAAGAAACAAAAATCTTACCTCAATTGCTTCATAAAGCTCTGACAAGCTTATCCTAAGCAAACCAAGAGCATGCCAAATACTTAAGGTAAAACTGTACTAGCTACAAAGCTAATACAAAGACTGATATGCTTATCATGATTACTTTTTAGCTTATTTTGGCTTTGCTTAGAACAGTAAAGCTTAAAAAGAGAGGCCTGAGACATTTACAGGGAGAAAAAAAAAGTAGGAATTGTTGACCAAGCTTACCTTACAATTTTTATGTTAGCAAAAACCATTCATATTGCAACTCTACTTCATAATACTGAACATACAACCGAAAAGTTTGAATTACAATTGGATTTAAAACTCTGTTGAGATCTTTCACCAGCAAAACTTCAAAGTAAAATATTCCATAAGAAAAGTTTATTTTCTTGAAATCTACGAGCAGAACACAGAGTTTTCCCAGTGAATTCTCAGTTAACTATGGCTGGAACCTATTAACCTCCTTTTTGGGAAAGGGCTGTGGCTGCACACCAGGATAGTTAGTACCACATTAGTCGTTGTTTTCCCAAATGATAGGATGCTTTGCCAACGGGAGAGAGCTCCAGTTTGCAACTCCCTGAGCTGATGCATTCATGCAATTTTCAGTTCCACCTTCCAACAAACAAGGAAATACTGGCATTCCGCCTGCCCTGAACCAAACAAGCATAGATAGGCACTTAAGTTGAAAGTATGAAAAATTTTTCTTCCCATACCAAGACTGTAGAGGAAATTCTCCTCTTTGCTAACAGTTTCAGCTTTCCAAAAGAACCTCAACTTAAGTCAGAAGCAACTGAGCATGGCACAAATCCAGCAATATTAAAAAAGATTTTAAAAAGAAACATATTTGGCCAGTTCCTTCTCCATCTCAGAATACTGCTCTTTGAGGCGCTCCATCGCTTTTCTGTGCTCTTCATCCACCTCTGCACGTTTTTTTTGCTGTTCTTTCATGAACTCCTCCCAGTGGGTGATGCACTTCTCTTCACGAGCCGTCACCTTGTCTGCCTGAAGCTGAGGAGGAAAATATGAAGTTTTTAACAATCATTTCCATATTAAAACGGAGGGTTTAATAAGAGCTATATGTTAAAGTATCAGAAAAACTGGAAACTAGCAAGAAAACATATGGAAAGGCGAAATTAAGAAGAAAACTTTTATTTTTGTATAGCTAATCCAAAATAAGTGGTAAAATGTCCACAATTAATCCACATTTAATGTCCACTATTAATGTAACTGTATTAGCAACTATGCTATTTCTATAGCCTATGACAACATAGATATTAAATGTTTTGAAACTGGCAGTTTTAGTGTTTCTGCTTTAGCCAGCTAGCTCTCGCTGTGATTAATGTCTTCCCTTACAGATAAGTTATTTTTCCCCCCCATACCTTCCTACTGCTTGGCTTCTGGTAAGTCTAATTCCTTTCACTCTCTTATCTTGGAAAAAAAATTTAAAAATGTCTCTGTATCTAGAAAGAGAGATCATACACACACCCAATGCACATGACAAAATGCAATGTAATTCTGTGGATTGCTTGTGAGCTGTATTAACAGTCTGGTCCCCTTGTATTACAGGTACAGAAGCCAAAATAAATCTAGGCAGTTGTTCTTTCATTTGCCCCATCTCCCAGCAAAAGAGCAGATAAATCCTTTTCTTTTTTTAACCCCTCTCTTTTTCAGTGTATCAGCAATAACCCTTTCCTATGTATGGCATTTTTGTCCACTTAAGGCACTGGGAATATATTTATGTATTCCTAAACACTCTCTGCTGCTCTTCAAGATCACACAGCATGCACAAAATACACCATTTTTTCAGTGCATCATTTGATACACTTCAACAACATTATGCCAAGAGACATTTTGTTTGCAGCAGATACAGTAACATCCACTAACAAAATACAACAATGTATAATAACAGTTGGACTGGTACACTACTTTGCATTTAACAGGTTTGGAACATTGGTGTTTCAAACACTTTTTCACACACTTAAGCAGCACCTATGCAAACCTGACACTACATTCTACCAAAATCCCATTATTTTCTCAGAATACATCATTTCAGAAAAGGAAAAAGCGTTTCTCCTCAAGGGGCTGCACCACAATGACAACTTTTATCTATGGTTTTAAAAAAAGCTACCTACCTCTTAAAACTTCCATTTGGAAAGTTCCAAGCCAGAACGTATTACTCTACAATCTGAAAGAAATGCTATGAATCCTGAAGAGCTATAACTACTCTTCCACTACATATTAAAAACAAAAACCAAAAAGAAAAAAAAGTAGTGGAAACATAAAGCTAAGATTTTTCAAAAAGAATAGTCACCATTCTTACTGACTGTTCATTTTATAAGTTATAAAATTCTTACTAAAGTTTTACTTCAAAGAAACAGTAGCAGAACCATAACAGCTTCTCATTTAACCCCACTAGTATCTACACTAGTGTTAGACACAAGCAAACTCTGTCAGGGCTCAGCAGTGGGCTGTTTGCACAGTACCAGTATTCAATTGCAACTGGACTGCCCATCTTCATCAATTGCAAAAAAGGAAAGAAAAACATGACTATCAACTTACATCCATCAATGCACAGCCTGTTTTTTTGCTTGATGGCCATGGAAACGTCTTCATTTTTTCTAAACTAAATTATTATCAACAGCAATTTGCAAGTAAAGAGATAGCACAGGAACACAATAAAGAAGTAGTAACGGGAAAACATGAAACTAATTTCTTGTGTAATTTTCCAGGTTTTAGATTCAGAGCACATGTATTTCAAATAAGCAAAGTTTAGCCAACTGAAAAGGTTCCAATGATTCGCATGTTCCTATAATATAGCCCTTCATTAAATAACCCATCCACAACTGAAAAACACACTTCCTTTTCAACAAGCAATATATATAATATGGTCAATGTTCTCAGCTAACTAGGAAAGATTTACATTTCCATTCTGGTAGGTTAGTAGATGTTATTTGTTCCACAGAAAATAAGCTTTTTTATATTTAAGCTTTCCCTGTATGTGACAAATGTTATAGTCTGAGCTAGGAGGGAAAAATAAAGCAAAGGAAATAAAAAAAAATAGTTTCCATATATCAGGAGATTGTGGGAAGAGTTAGCTAGATCCATTAACTTTGCAGTGTACATTTTATAAGTGCAGAAATCACCCCGAAAGAAGTTTTACTGCAAGTACATAAGGTATAGAAAAATATGTTTTTAAGTTTTGCCATACTGAAGGCAGATAAACTTGCTGTGAAGCATAAGACTATTAGAACACATAATAAAAATCTATCCATCCATCCATCCATCCATCCATCCATCCATCCATCCATCCATCCATCCTTTACCTTTCTTGCTTCATACTCCCTCTCTTGGAGTCTATGGATCATAGCGTTGGCAGCTTGCACTGAAATAACAAATTGCAGTAGATCAGTCTGCTGCTGTAAATCAACGAAACTTGCCTGAAAGGGATTTAGAAGATGTGAGGCTATTGCAAGGTGAAGATTATATTCTACTGTGTCACTTAACTCTGCCTGAGAGTCATCAGTACTTGCAGAAAATGCTTTACATTTATAATTACTACACTTAAAAAAAGGAGGCTTATTGCAGAGTTCAACCTTTGCGTGTGCTAGAAGCCAAAACCAGAAAGGCAGCGAGGTGCTCTAGTCCCCACACTATTAGTGTTGCTGATGAGCTGGAGTGCACTACTCAGCACCTCCGGTGACATCAAAAACCTCTCTCAAGTTAGTAAGTAGAAACAGGTGACCAAACTCTAAGTTTTAGTTGGGGTGTTTTTCCTTATTTTTTCCCCATCAGCTGTCTATAGACTCCACATGGAGAACATCTTTATGCTGGAGTCAGTCTCTTCTCTAATGAGACTGGGAAAGCTTTTCAATGGAAACAGGAACTGTATTCCTACATACTTTCCTCCCCCCTAACTTATTTAACACTTAATTAATGCAGAATTAAATAAACTGATTTCTCCAAAGCAGGAACTGGACAACTGGCTCAAGCTGCTGCTGCTTGAGCAGGGAGGTTGGACATGACCTCCAGAAGCCCCTTCCCACCTCAGCCATTCTGTGATTCTATTACTAAAGATGTACTGCACAGCTGGCCATTAGAAAGTCAGGCAGCAGCATCGAAGGTTCATCCCAGTTGGATGGTATTAAAACATATGTCTTATTTGCATGACTAAATTTTAAGTTTCGATATTTTCCTGCAATTGTTTTATGTGTAAAGCATCAGCTACCATTTGCTATGCTGCATATGCCAGATGCCATATAAATAAGTTACAGGAAATAAAATGCTTATACAACACGCCACACATAAATTGTAACAAAACCACAGTGGCATGTTTCAACTGCATAAATTTGGCAGCTAAAGCTATGTACCCACACTCTCTTTAAATCTCCTTTGAAGAAGCCATCCTGCTGAATGAGTAAGAAAAAAGGATACTTAAAAATTAGTAAAAATTCTAAAGTTTAAAAATCTGAGTAGTAAAGAAATATATTAACTATAATAATACTGAAAGTCAGACTAGCATGCAATTACTATTACTTCCCAATTTGTGTCTGAAGATAATAATAATAATAATAAATTTCATAGCTATACAGCAGCAAGTTTTGTTTTAAATGAGAGACAGTAGTATGCACTCTTGTGGGAAAATTAAGAAACTTGAAGGTCACACCACAGCATGCTTGCAACAAGCTAGGAAACAGAAATTTTGTCCATGGCTTTAGTCAACATGGAGCACTATTTCCAAGAGAATAGAAAAAGAATGAGCTTTTCATAGAATCAATAGAAAACTTTAATGTAACCTTAGCAAGAGCTGGTTGGCTGGACTACAACATATCAAAAAATGTCCCTGTTGTTTCCCTTCTAAAATTTCACAGAAATGAGAACAAAGCACATAAACAGTAGCAAATATCCAAGTTTGGTAACTTTTTTACAAATCATATTTTGAATCCAAACTATTTAAATTACTCCTCAAAATGATGCCTCCAGAGTAATAAGAAGCAACCTGCTTACATTTCTTGAAGGTTTCACTCAAATTGTCTTGCATTGCCTGCTCACACTTGGGAAGAATGCGTTCATTCGTTTCAAAGATTGTGTTCTTTAGATTTTCAAGTACTCGCAGCTCTCGGAGGCCACGTTTTTCCTGCCAGAAGAATGAAAGAAAGTGAGTGGCTAGCAAGGAATTCCACTTTGCAAAATAAAGGTGGTTTCCCAGTTGATAAACTTATAGCTTCATCTCAAAGACTACACCATTGTCTACTAAAACATTACTCTACTTATTTAGCAATGCAGATAAAATTGCTTTGCGAAAAAAAGAGAGCAATGTTCCACTCTTCACATTACAATACAAGAATTCTTTGAATGACTCTTCTGGCCCTTGTGAAAAAAAGCAGTATTAACTAGTTACACACTGGGTGGAAAAATGTGTTGTTTGGTATAGACAATTTACAGCATATCTAAAACAACAGAGAGCAACAGAGCTTGAAAGCATTCAATTTTTATAAATCAGTTTTGTTACTGAGAAATAACATAGCAGTGATTCTGCTTGCTTGATGTCTGACCCTCCACATTTAGCATTAAATGAGGTGAAAACAATGCAAGTAAAATTGTTTTAGCTGAAGTAAAGCAATGAAGTTAACTAAAAAATAATATAACACAGCTGACTAAAGAGGCAGCTCTTCTAGCTCACTACTGATCATGATTAATTACAAGTACAGCAAGATATTGTTTTATTGTTTAAATTTTAAAAAATAATCTATTTTTCTGAAGCCACAGCACTATTCCCACTCTGAATTTCACCAGCACTTTCCTTTAGATAAAAACTCTACATAAACAAAAAATACTGTATCACATGAGGTGGGACATGATCACCATACCCATTTTAAAACTTCAGAAACAGAGGCACAGAGAAGTAAAACCACTTAATTAAACAGGCTCCAGATTTCCTGAGTGCAAATCTCCATTCCTTGCACATAAGGTGCTAACCACTGAAAAAATAAGCACGTGTTCTACTACAAACAAAAAATATCTCATATCTCGAAGTTGGAAACAAGTGGAATTTTTGGGTCCCAGTGGTCCCGAGCCCACTTAGAAGAAATTCTAAATTATAAAAATTTAAACAATCTTCTACTTTGCTATTTCCCCCCATAGAAGTATAAACCAGTAATTAAATTTCAATAAAAGATCTAAGAATACATTAAATTTGTTTAAAAAACAGAACAAGACTTCAGGTGCAATGAGACAAATCTATGAATTATCAATCTAAAGATACAAGTTCTAATTTCATCCATGAGTTTAAAATTTTCTTTCCTGTGGAATGGCATATAAAACTACTGACTGTATCCTACAGCTTAGTTAGGGAAAGCAGAGAAAAGAAATCATTTCTTATGACTCTCAAGCCCATACAACACAGATCTGATGACAGTTCATTTTACATCCATATTTTGCTAAACCAGAGAGCAGAGACAAAATAGATCTGCTTGAAATATAAGTTACAATCTGGGTTGGGGGGTGAGGGGGAAAGACATTTCAATGTCATTCAAATCAGGTCAGCATTTTTGAAGTTTGAGCTCTAACTGCATTTTCAGGACTGACTCTGAACTCCACATTCTGTAAGAAAGAAAATCTGCTCAGAAATAGCCTTTTCCTGACATAAGATTCAAATTTTCTGAACTTTTGCTGCCATCTTGTGGAAACCAAATTATACGTTCCAGACAAAGCTGTATGTAAACACTTTTACACATTCAGTACTTCAGCCTCATTTGCAGGCAATCATACAGCAGCCATTCAACTTTTAATGGTTTTATTACTTTGCATGAAGTGCTACTCTTCTCTTCCAGTAATATCACTTCTTCTTCTCTAGCGAAAAATCAAAGAAAATAAAATTACAACCGTGCTAGCTGAACCCAGCTGAGGCATAAAGTAGTTTCTCAGCGAGATGTAAACCTATGCTAGCCAACAATACTTTCCTTGAACGAACTGGACCTCTCTAAGATGTCAGGACTACATTATTCTCCTACATCAATATTCCTGCCAGTCTCTTGCAAGCTTTTAAAAGAAAAAGACCTAAATTACTGCCTTTTTTACTAAAGATGCAAATGTATACTACAAGTGCATTATTTTGGGAAAAAAATCCACGTCAAGTCCTTCTGAAGGAAGTTACATAGCTACTATGATATCTAAAAAGATGCTAAAACCATTCAAAGTTTCAGACGGTGACCGCATCCAACATACTTACTTCAAATTCTTTAACAAAGTAACGTATTTCTCCCTGAATTACTGGTCTGTGATCCAGCAGTCTTGAATAGACTTCCCCAACATCTAGAAGATGAATGAAAGCCAGAATTTTAGTTTTTCTCTCACTCTCACACCAGGCTACACAACACAGGCAGCACACCACATACCTCAATGTGAGGAAGGACTATTGCTCACCAAGCACATACAAAACCAAAAGAGCACCAGAACAGCACTTGTAAGGTAACCTATCTATTCAGAAAACCACCAGCTAGCTAAAACACATGGAGCAGTATTCCAGATGTCAAAGACACCTTTCTGTGAAGGTGAATGTTCTCCTCTGTGGCTCAGCACTCTCTATCTCAATCCTCCTCAGTACAGTTTTCTTATCTAATTGTTAATGGTGGTAAAAGAACAGAACTAAACGCTACAGCTTCACAGAGATTCACAGCGTGTGTGGGAGTCTTCTGCAGGAAGAGACAAGAGGAATCCTCACTACGAAGGAAAACTGTCAGTATTTTCTTGTATCCCAGGGCCAGACTTGAAATTTAGTCTTGGAAAACAGTGTTTACTATTTAAGTATGTGTGAAGAAACTGGCTCGTCTGTCATAAAGAAAAAGCCTGCTAAATTGAAAAGCACTGTGAGAGCATAGCAAATACTGTTTCAAGGAATATTCAGAGTAGTCCCAACAGAGACTGTAAGCCGGCACTGCCATCTGATGGCACTGCCATCTAAAGGATGCGCTCTCCTGCCCCAGCTGCTGGACCGGCCCTGCGGCTCCCCGTCTCTACTGTATCCACCCGTGTTTGTTCAACACCCTGAATCCCACATCCCGCCCCTTCCAAAACTGAGCAGAACGCTTATTTAGAAATTGGGGAAAGACATGATTGCAGTAAATAAAGCACGGGCTAAACCACTTCCCAGTCTACAGGTTTCTGCGCAAGGACTACCCAGGGCAAAACTTGGGCGAACAAGACCCAAGTAAGAGGTTCCCCAGGAAACTCCATGGCGGTGGCAAGGGCCTCGGTGGCCTCCCCAAAACAAAGCCACAGAGACACCCTGGTTTCCAGTTGTGAGAGATGAAAGCCAGCTAAGCCTCCCAGGTGTCCAGCTTTAAACCTCAGCACACGCCGCGGATCCCCGAGGGGCTGGAGGGCGCTGCAATCCCGGAGAGCGGGACCGGTCCTGGGCGGCCCCGGTTCACTCTGGCCGCTCACAGAGCCCCTGGGCCGTCTCTCGGCCGCTGCCCGCGGTGTTACACAGCGGGCTCGGCACCTCCGGGAGCCCGCCCGCTCCCTCCTTACCCTTTATGATGGGCTGCGCTCCCTCCTTACCCTTTATGATGGGCTGGATCGGGGAGCCGGCGGCCGGCGCGTCCCGTCTCCTGTCGGCGGGCGGCGGGGACGCGGGCCCGGCCCCGCTCATGGCGCTCGGCAGCCCCGGGCAGCGCAGCCCGGCTGCCCGGCCTTCCCCGGCCCTGCCCGGCCTTCCCCGGCCCTCCTGCCCGCAGAGCTTCCGCCGGCCCGCTGCCGCGGCGTGAGGTCATCGCGGCGCGCCGGCCTCGGGATCCGCCCCCAAGGAACCTCCCGCAGCGGCGGCTCGGGGGCTTTAGCTGAGCGGGGAGGGGCGCGCACGGGGCCGGAGGGCGGCGGGGCTGGGGAAGGGTCTGGAGGGCCTGTCCTGTGAGGAGTGGCTGAGGGAGCTGGGGGTGTTTAGCCTGGAGAAAAGGAGGCTCAGGAGAGACCTTATGACTCTACATATCCCTGAAAGTAGGCTGTAGCCAGATGGGGGTCGGTCTCTTCTCCCTGCTAACAAGCGACAGGACAGGAGGACGTGGCCTCAAGGTGTGTCAGGAGAGGTTCAGGTTGGACATCAGGAGGAATTTCTCCCCAGAAAGAGTGATTAGACACTGGAATGGACTGCCCAGCGACGTGGTGGAGTCACCATTCCTGGAGGTGTTTAAGCAAAGATTGGATGTGGCACCTGGTCTAGTTGACATGGTAGTGGTTTCCTTATAGGTAGGATTCGATGATCTCAGAGGTTTTTTTCCAACCTAATTGATTCTGATTCAGAAGTTATAGAAAGAGACATGCATTAAGCAAACCCAATTTGATTTTGGGCATAGTGAACATGAATAACAACTGCTGGACACACAGGCTATAAAAAAAAAAGAGCAGCAGTCTCTTTTCACAAGTATTAAAGAAAAAATTACATAAAAGCCCTGTACATTTCTTTTAAAACTATTTCAGAGTACAAGACACTCTTCTCAATATGAGAGAGACATGGAGCTCCTGGAGCAGGTCCAGTGGAGAGCTACAAAGTTGGTGAGGGGACTGGAGCATTTCTTACACTGAAAGGCTGAGGGACCTGGGCTTGTTCAGCCTTGAGAAGAAACAACTGAGAGGGAACTTTATCAATGTCTATCAGTATCTGAAGGGAGGGTACCAAGAGGATGTTTCCAGGCTCTTCTTGGTGGTGCCAAGCAATAGGACAAGGGACAACAGGCAGAAACCAATGCACAGGAAGTTCCACTTGAACAAGAGTAAGAACTTCTTTACTGTGCAGGTGACTGTGCACTGGAACAGATTGCCCAGAGAGGTTGTGGAGTCTCCCTTGCTGGAGATATTCAAGAACGTCTGTATTTGATCCTGTGCCATGTGCTCTGGCACAACGCTGCTTGAGCAAGGAGATTGGACCAGATGAGCCACTGTGGTCCCTTCCAACCTGACCCATTCTGTGATTCTGTGACAGCATTAGGATATTTTCAATATACTTCCCCTCCTTCCCCACCACTTATAAATTAAAGTATATTAACTTTCCTGACTTTTTTCTTCCTACTACTCAATAAACTCAATAATTTCTAGAACAGGTTGATCTTATTTAAGCCATTGCATCTAGTTTATTTCTTCTTTTATATATAGTTTTTTAATCTGCAATACATACTACACTCCTCAGTGTCATTGTATGGTCAATGACGAATAAACTGGACCACAAATTCTGCTACAGCTGCTGCAGCCTTCAGTGTCCTGACCTGGAATACCAGAAAGGTGGCAATTTAGCTGGAACAATTACTAGTTTATTAGTTGAAAACAGGAGTAGTATGTACTTTGTTAGAAATTAGTTCTGCCCATGTTCTACTCTGCATAGCTTTTATAAGTAGGAGCAATTGTGTGGCTTAGGGAAAAAAAGCTATTAAACTGACACAAAAAAGGATCCTATTATTAAATCCAGTGTCAAATTAAAAGCTTGGAAATTGCTCACTGAAATTATTCTGTGGGTTTTTTTTTTACAATATCTACAATCTTCTAAACTCAGGCTTAAAATGAGTGAATTGGTTTTATTGAAACAATCTCCCCCAAAATCAGGCAAAATATAGTTAAAATCCATCTAAATAATAAAATTAATTTTACATTGGAAAGTGTTCGATATTTCAGCTAACATTACTATTAATTTCAGCATAAATATATAATGTAAAATACTTTTTTGCTCCTTCACTGTTACATAGTCTGTAAATATTACATTAATTAGGCAATTAGTAGATATAAGAATTATTTTAAAAATAGTTCCCTTCTACATTATCTTTTCTCCCCAAAGTGATCACCTATTGCAGCCTATAAATTAGTATTTATATTTTCCCACTTGAATCCAAAAAGCATGTAAGCATTTGACAATCACCAGCAAATTACAATAGTTCTCATATATTAATAATATCTGCAGGATATTCCAGCTGGCTCAATCATCACTAATAATTTGGACTAGAATTGTTCAAATGTTAATTTTATCCTTTCCAGCCTAGCTGCCATTCTTTCATAGCCTCTCAGACATGTTATTTCCCCCTCTAAACCCTATGCTCCACATTTTTATTTGCTAAGGAGGAAATCCTGTAGTTAAGGAGCTTTATAACTACTGCATTCCTATGAAAGAGTTTTTACATCATGATTAATGTCAGGTTCAGAATTATGGAACTGCAGCAAGGGCAAATCCTGTGACAGATGGTTGCATTGGTTTCTAGGACTACTGTCCTGAAACCATTCCTCCTTTGTTTGAATACTGTTGGTTTGTTTTTTTTTTTTTTTTATGAATATGCTTTATTTGTTGTATTTATGCCTGGTTTTGTTTTTTGTTCCCCTGCTTACTCTCATTGCCCAGTCAAGCTTATTTTCAAAACATATTTTAAAGAAATTAAGGAGGACTTAAAGAGGTGATGACTATAAAAAGACAATACTTGTGGAGCCCCTAACCTGTCAGTTTGTAGAAAGTAGTCATCAAGTCACAAAAATATGGAAATAGCTATGGCTTGGAGCATGAAAATCAACATATGTAGTCATCATGTATTTTTTTGGAAGATAGGCTAAACAACCTCTGTCATTTTTGCCATGCAATGGAACCCGCTTTCTCTTTTAGGGATCACCCTGCCACTTCCCATTAGCATTAGCAGCACTCTGAATTGCAAAATCTTCAGATGAACGTGCCGAGTCCTGTCATTTCCCCCACAGGCTGTCTGGCGATGATAATCCACTAAAGGATTATTTCATCCAAGTGGCGGTGTCCGAGTCAAATGCCGGCAACAGGCAGGGAAACCCAAACCTGTTGAGGCAGACATCTGCCCAGATGGGAGGAATCGGAGCGACGGCCCTTAAGAGGGCGAGGCGGGGGACATACTTTTCGCCAGCAGAATAAGTCCATGGGCTGCACCCGTGATGGGAGAGCAAGACCACGATCGTGATGGCTGGAAGTTTGCAGGCTGCGATGCCGATGCTGGCCAAAGCAGGCCCGGGGCTGCGCTCTTTGGAGGGGTGCCTTGTCACATTAGCCGGGCGGCCATTGTGTTTGATGCTCAACCTGGACAGACAGGCCTGCCAGGCAGAAACTGCTCAGGCAGATGATGCTGGGGAGGACAAAAATTATCCACCGCAAGACTGGAAGACAGATGACACCCAGCAGGAACAGCAAGCCAAATCTGCAGAATCCACAATGCAGCTGGCTAGCCCGGGGCTACCTGCCTCTTTGAAGAGGAATAGACATCACCTACGAGCTGTCAAATTAGATCACCAGCCTGAAAATGCTGAAAGAGATTTAGTTCTTCCAGCAGAGAAGGGAAAGTTTAATGGATGAAAATCTTCCTAAAGGGGCCAAGGTAGTATGGGAGGGGAAAGGGGAATCCTTCAGATGCAGCAACAATGAAAAATTAATCACCTCCTGCCTGCCTGCAGAGTGAGAGATGGGATGTGCAGTGTTCTGTGGCAGCCGTGCTGGCTGTAGTCACTACCAGCATGGAAAATAAAGGCCACGCCTGCAGGAACGTGCACAGAGCAGCAACAAGTAATGCTTGCGACAAAATCGATCCCCCTTTCCAAATCTGTGATATCTTTATATCGCCCTGGAGCTGGGCTCTAAAGTACAATACATCTCACATTAAGACATGCAGGGGTGGGATACAAAGGCCCAGTCTGAATCCGAAAGCTTGGCGCAGCAAAAGGTGCATGATGCCATTTCCACTCTCATTTCTTCTGCAGTAAAATTCAGGCACTAAGAAAGTGTGCATAATACAATTCAATTTTGATAAACAAATACAAAAAATAATTAAGATTGCCAAGTGAGTAAGCATGTGCTCAGGTGTATGGTGAATATGAAACATGGCGTTTCCATCAGGGACAGCAGCAGCATGATCCAATTATAGATGTAAAGAAGAAATACTGCTCTTAGGGGGAAAATATTAAATGTAGCAATCCATTAAGCAGCTGCATCATTGCAATTACACTTTGAAGTTAAAGACTGTGAAACACACCAAAGATTAGAAGAAGTGATAAGATTAAAAACCAAATGGGGAAAAAATCAAATAGGCCTACTGATCCTTGTTTCTAGGAAAAAAAAAAAAAAAGAATTACATACTAAGTTCCGTATATCCATACAATTATAAAATCAATTTACGGCCATACCAAGCAAATCTACTTGAAAAATCTATTCCCAACCTCAACATTCAGGCAGCAGACCAACCATAAATCACCTGCAGAGATGCAAACAGAAGATGCTAGCAGATCAGAAAGAATATGAACCAGACTTCTAAACAGAAAAGCTTACACTGGATTTCTTGATAATGATTTTATAGTTCTATCTATTCCTTTATTTTCATCTCTCTCAGCTAATCGCTTTTTAAGTACTTTGTCTTCTTCCAAATCAACAGCCAACTTTTGATCATCTATTGTTTTTTTAATGAAGAAGAGAATAAAGATACCCAAGCTCTTTTATCTGTAATGCTCCCTAGGTGTATTTCACAGACAAAATCACTTCTAAGTCACATTTTCATATAAAATAGTTAATACAAATGAATGTCTTATTTGAATTGCAAAGTACATTTACATTAAACCTTACTTAAGAGTCTCAGCTCCCTGCAAATAACCCAGGATCCACACCCACACTGAAGAGTCTGGATTAATATTCCATCAGCTATAACTGAAATTAATGTGTGTATATGCATATGAGAGAGAAACAAAGTGAAGCAGTAGAATTATTTTATTAAGATACTCCAAAGCTGTAATACCTATTGGGAAATCTAAGGTGCACCTCACAGAAAATATGCTCACCATTTCTTGGCCTATATGCTTCCAAAGATCCAGACAGTAACATGAAATTCCTGAGAGAAGGGCTACTTCAGTTTACAAATATTTTGACAAGGGTTGAGTGGGCTACAGAGAAGGGTTACAAGATAAAAAAGATTAAAAATATGTGAAAATATTACCTCTTATGGGCAAACAGATAAGGTATTTGCTAGGAGATTTCATTGGGAAAATGAAAGACTTTGTACACAAAGAATCTCTGGAAGTTCAATAGGTGCACACCTATTGACAGCAAGTACTTACTGTGGGTGGGGTGAAGAAAGGTAACAAAACTTGCTGGATTGTTTTGAGTGCGAACCAGAAGTCCTATCTTCTAACTCGTTTTCTGTGTGAAACAGTGGGATGACAGCCTGGTAGGTAAACCGCTGATGACCAGGAACTCAACAGAAAGCATGCTATGCATTTAAGCTATCATAAATAATTTATTTAGTTTTTCTGCTGAAAAGCCTACGCTTTGGTTCCATCCGAATGGTCAGATTTTCTTAGTACCTAGGTCTAAACTGGAACTTTTTTTTTTGTTCAGTGTAATCTTTCCAAATTTCTCATTCCTACTCGCTGTTTTCTAATCTCATATTAAACCTAGATTTTTCTGTAAATCCCTATTGCCCAGTTACAAGTCTCAGACCAAGAAACACCCCTAGAGACTTCAGAAGTCAAACTGAACTCTTCACTTAAAAGTGAAGTTACACGCACAAAGACAACTAAAAATCATCAGCACATTTCTAACATATCTGATGCAATACTTGAACACCTGTTTCAACCTGGTTGGTCTACAAGCAGTCATCTTGGCATCACGGGGAAAAACACAAAGTGCTAAGTGTAGGATTTCACTGAACACGTACAATTATCATATTTATTTCACTGTTGAATTCTTCTGTTGCTGAAAGGTTGTCATACAGCACTATCTCACCATATGGCGACACACTCAAGTCCCAGGGGCACATACTTAAAAGACCATAACATGTCAGGCCCCTTGAATAAATTAGAACAATTATGCAAAATAATAATATTGCAATGATGAGATACATTAACAAATGAAAGTGTCGCTGTTCATGAAATGCTGTGAAAATAAATTCCACACATCACTGTGGTCATCATCATCATCAAAATGCAAAGCAATGAAAGTAAAACAACATCACAATGCCCTTCAGCAACTGAAGTTTTAAGAAAGGAAAAAGGGGTTGCAAGGGAGGAAAGTCTCTTTTACTAATGCTCAGTTAAAGTATAATAAAATATTACAGAAAGAGGAAGTAGCTTTAAAAGAACATTTACCCATGCAAAGCCTTTACACAGACCATCAATGTTAATTTGAGAGCTCCCACTAGACTACATACCTCATCTTTTAAAATTATAAAGCATAGTTGTAAAAAATGCACCTTATTCAGTCTCACACTGACTCAGACACAGTCGTGGGATTTTTCAGAAGTTTTCTTACAGATTTATTTGTTCTCGGTCAAAAGGCCTAAGACAGAAAGGGGAAGAGGCGAGAAAAATCAATACCATCTGGTTCTCAGTCATCTCTCTAAAGGCAAAGTCACAATTCATCCTTCTTTGTTTTTAACCCTCTATCCCCTTAAGTTTCTCCATGCAGGGGAGAGAAAATTGAAATATGCTCAAGTTACTATACGGTAATGTCCAAATGCCTTTTAGATAGTACGGAGTCAAATATTACCAATCCACTTTTAAGCATTTCATCTTTCTGCTAGGTGAACTTTTTTTTAACATTTCAACGGCAAGTAACACTTTTGTTCTACACCAGAGAAAATAAAACTGGCACAAGAGGCTAGGGGATACTGCAGCAGTAGCATGTAGCCAACTTCAGAAATCCCAATACTTGCAAACAGCACCTGTTTGGGACTTAAAAAAATATGACACTTCGTAACATTATCTCAATAACAACCTGTCTAAAAAGATGACAGTATTGTTTCCAGCAACATTTAGCTCTACTTCAATTTCAGTGTTCTCAGCTGTAATGTAAGCCACTATTTTCATGGATGAAGGCTTGCACATAGACTTTAAGGAACTTAAATTGTTCTCATCTGCAAAAGCATAGATAAAAAATAAATAAAACTGTAAGATGAATGTGAAACTTCCCTAAACCCTGACCAAATGCAACAATTCACACCTATGCTCCCCTTCTGAAACAGAAAATGGTTCATTATAGCAGAATTTAGTAGAAGTGCAGCTATTTTTCTACGTCTTACCATCATTTGCTCCCACACAGAGGGAAAAGCAAATGCACTTGAATACATACTATTAGGTTACAAATGTTTAAATAAATTGGAAATTAAGAGTGCAAGTACTGACAGTAAACACCTGAAGGTCTCAGGCAGTCAAATATGAGAAGCTTTAAGCACGAAGTTTCTAATGTACATATATACTAAAGCCCACTCCACAATTCTTGAACAGATCTCAAGATTTCAGAGTAATCTTTGTAAGTATGTAAGGTGAGCTTCTAAACAGCAAGGAATGAGCAGCTAACAGGAGACATAATAGAAATGGAGAATTAAGCCCCCAGGAAATGGTGAAAAATTTCTGAAATTTTTGCCCTAAAAGTAACTTGGTGTGCCTGTAAACACTCAGTAAAAGAATTAAAAATAGAGTTATGTATATGTACAGAAAACACCTATTAGAGCCTGGAATTGTCCAGGTTATGCTTATTCTTACAAGTTTCTTCTGTCCATTTATGTGTCAGGATATATTTTAATTACCTCATCTCACGATCTACTTCTTTTAAAGTACTTTTAACATTCAAAATGCTCAAACATCTATCCAAGATATCTTTTTTATATTTACTGAGAGGATCCTAAGTAGCACATAAAACCAAAGAACGTACAAGTGAAGTTGTCTAAGCACTAACATAGAAGTTCATTTATCAATTAAAATGTCAAAATATTTTTGTATTTCTTTCATGTCTTAAATGTTAACTGAATTGTGCAGAAGGTAATTAACCAAGTTAGCACTTTTATATTTGTTACAAATAAGAATTGGAGGAACACATTCTACAGTAAAATGACCCATCCAAATGTGTGACTCAATGATAGTAGTGTAGCTGGTTTTAAATTCAACTTTAAACATTGCTAATGAATGTGATGGAGCAGCAAATGATCTTGAGGATTTTGATCGGTGTTGTTGGGGGCTGGGAAAAGTGCATTTGCACTTGTGTAAAAAAATGAAGTGAGGCACATGCAAAATCTTTAAGAACACTAGCTTTGCTACCCAGTTTGAAAGACAATGCTTCTAGAATCAAAACAGTACACCAGAAAATGGAGCAGGAAGTGAACTAACCTTTCAAAATCTTCCCTACTGAAGAAAAACTAGAAAGTTGCACAGCCAAATTAAGACTACAGTTTTAAAATAATTTATTCAGTCACATAAATACTTTGTAACATTTGCATGTTCCCTTTTTCACATCCTTGGCACACAATATAGCTCTTAACTTGTACAAAACTAGTGTAAACATCCATGGGAAACAAAATGAAAGGAAAGCTGGTCGACATACATAAAAATTCAATAAATAGCAAAAGGAGTGAATGATTGATGATAAAGATCATGTAATTTCACTTGAATGTTTAATTAAAGGAACTTTCTTTTTAAAAAATACTGAATTAAAACTCCATTTCCATCTTTCTACCATTTTTGCATTTAATCGGATACACAATAACAATTCTTCAGTTCAAAATCTTGAATGAACAACAGCAATTCAATGCAGTTGTATTATCTGAGGCATTGACAGTTTTGGTTCACATACAGAAGGTTACAAAACAGTATTTGCAAGTTAGTGGCTTTGGACAGTACAACTTCTAAACTCCCACACCTCATTCCAACATGACATTAAGATTTGCCTTAATGGGCATTAGTGTATAATCTGTTCTTGATAAAGACGACATCGGACAAATGCTGTCGGACACCTGGGTAATGCTGAATGTGGTTGAACCAACGAGACACATTAAGGTATTTCTCCTTTTCTTGCACTGTGAGGTCCACCTGCATGGGGAATAAATACAAGGCACCAGTAATACCAGGCACTGCAGAGTCATAACATGTGGTAACTGCAACACAGAGTCATAACCAATGGCAAAATAAAAGTGGATAGTTTTACACATGATTTAAACTCAAGTAAGTTGTTATATCAATTATACTGAGTAATTATATTAAGTATATTAATACTGTCCAGCAGTATTCTATCCTAATTTCATGAAGTAAAACTCAAGCCCATAATATGTGTGGACTTTTAGTTTACTCAAATGAACAGACCTGGAGGTGGAATATACATTTGCACTATAGAGAGGGGGGAAAAGCTTGCATTTAATGCATCTCTCTATTCATGGGGTCAGCATACAGTACTGGAGAGTGCAGGGAAGAGTTCCTCAACATGCACAACCCTTTCATGTTCATTTAGCAGTCAGTCTTGCCTCACAGGCAAAGTGACTACTTTGCCTTACAAGGTGCATTTTAAGTATAGGGTAAGTTTTTTTTTCCCAGTAATTTCAGACTGGATAGGATAACTGGAAGTTGTTTTGTACGACTATTGCTCAAAATGTAATAGCTACTAAGAATCAGCATAACTGTTCAGATGTGCTAGCTCACATTGAGATAGCAATGGCATGATTCAAATTACTACAGTAAAACTAGCTGGAAACCTGTCCATACTTCATAAAAATATTTAAATTACTATCACATAAAACAGCTTCAAGATCAATCAGGAAGTCTCTAACTATCACACTATTGCAACAGCTCCTTGTCACAGGAATTGTGGCTAAGATAAATGCAGAGCTTCAAGCCTATCTTCGAATCAGAGGACTGGCTTAGGTAAAGTTATCTACAGTTACAGATCCAAGTTTTAAAGGTAGAACTCTTTCAACCTTAGGTCACAAACATCCTCAATGCTTTACTACAGAATCTGTTATTACTTTGGAGTCTTTCAAGCCAGTTGTAGAACTATTCCCATCTTGTATCACCTGTATTACTATTCTTGATTAGCAATTTTATGTCTTCTTATTCCTCTGTAAGCAAGGCTTATCAGTTTAGACCATAATCTCTTTTCTCACATTAACATACTACAACTGACTTACAAATGGGGTAGTCCTCAAAACAGACTACAAAAGCGGCATCAGGAATGAAATATGATCCTCACATCAACGCCAATCCTATCTCACCAATACTGAAACCAATCAGTGCAGGATTCACCTCACTTTATTTTCAGTTAGCCAAGTTAACCATCAAGCTTAACTTAAACCTTGACAATGCCTGCAGTCAATGAAAAAGGGCACATCTGTAGAGGACAGTGTTAACAGACAAATCACTATCTAGACATGCCTAATATTTTTCATGTTTAGATTTCTAAAGCTAATCAAGGTTAATCTCCTCAAAAGCTAAACAGATGGCATACACCTTATGCTTTGTTCTACAAACGCTAGATTTTATGGATGCTGCACGTTCACTGAAAATTTGGTCTTGGGCACAAGACAGCTGGAAACAAATCTGTTTCAACAAACTTTGGATCACAGGAAGAGCTACACATACTCATTTACACATATTCAGGTGTATGAGTAAAAAGCTGCTGTTTAAACCCAAGTCTAATGTTAAATTTCACCTGGTGACACATCACCCTTTTGATTTCAAGAGTCTATCTGCCTATCAGATTTGCTGCTTCTCTTTGCTATTCTCTCACATAGCCCTGCACTCGGCTTAGAACTGGGAAGATTTAAACATGTAGCGGTAAAAAGAACATCAGGATATATACTAGAAGGAGAACCAATGGAAAAATACTGAGGAAGAAGAATTTCAAGGAGTTGTAGAAAGGAATTCTAAACCACTGGCACACAAAATTAAAGCTCAATTAATGGGAAGTTAAGAGCATAGTAACTGTGGCAGCAACCAAACAGGAGGGACCTTGTAGCTGCTCCTAGACCCAAGGAGCTGCCCTTCCGAGGAAATGTACCTGCCAGAATACAAGCACAGCACTACAGATGTATTTCCATAAAAATTTCTGGAATTTTCTACTGTTATGAACCCCAGTTCAGGCAGTATGAGAAAACCTGCTTTTCTTTCTGCTGGCATGGAGATGTAAACATTATTCCTACAGTTGTATTGTCTGATACAAAGGCACAGAAAAATCATAAAAACCAGCTGATCCAGAAATATAAGAGAGTTATTGGCAATTAACCAAGTGAATAGCACTAACCAGAACAGCACTAACAAGAATTTTTAAAGGCATTACAAATGAAAAGTGTATGTTATTGTAATATAACACTGTTTCACAAATTGCCTGAGTTTCTGCAAGTGTAGTATATTCAGGACCAAAAAAATGCAGTACCATTTAGGGAAAGATGCTTTTGGAATAGAATTTGGATAGAATTAATGGTAGTTGGATGCTGATGCTCAATATGAAGCTGTAGAACCACTTAAAAAGTAACACAGTGTGTGAAAAGAACAGTGTGTGTACTCTATAGCAATCTAAAACTACTGGAAGGAAGGTATTTAATTATGAGCAAATACTAAAATACTGAAACTCGAAGTTCTTGAATTTACAACAACCTTTTTCAAAGTCTTTAAAGGGTAAGCACCTGGTTATGGAAAGGCTGAGCTAAACTTTAGATTTAGCAGCAGATACAGTATTTCCTTCCCATACTCTTTTACTGATAGTTTTTAATCTTCACATTTCTCCAATGTAAATCAAAAATAAAAGCCTGGAAAACTAGTCCTCTTTCATTCTGTTAGCATAGTGAAAAAACATCTGAAGGGCAAAATAGACAGATATGCTAATAATAAAACTCCTTTTTGTACTCTAGGCACAACAAGCAAGATATTTTTACTTATTTACATAATGTACTCTATCAGTGAAATATATTAAAAAGCACTTTGTGGCATGCTCTACTTTTTACTTGGAACATAACTCTTAGGTTAATTGTTTAGAGATCACTTCCATGGCATTTTTTACAACATTTTGTTAGATGGGTATTTTCTGTTCTTCCTCATTAAATTAGATAATTCCCCCAAGTTAAGAAAGGCTGCTGTTCTGCTGTTCAAATAATTATTTGCTATTAAAGCAATTATTTTAATAGCAAAGAAGCAGACACTTAATTTGACAGGCTTTTTTTTTCATGTCATGAAAAAAAAGGTCTTTTTCTTCTACCACAAAGCTCACTGAGAGGAACCAAGGTGGTCATCATACAGTGCAAGTCTGAGAGTTTCTGAAAAGGCTAAAAATACACAAGCTTTAATTATATTTTCTTTCTGTAGCATTGGGGATGCAGGCATAAGGTCCCATTCCCACACCCTGCATGTCACGAAAAACCTAAAAATACCTGCTGACATATGAAGATCTTCAGCATCAAGAAAAGGAGAGGATACTACCAACTTTTTTAATTTAGCCTTTAGATATGGGAGAAAGAGAAAAAACCCAACAGATGGGTGGTGTATTTCATGACATACATGTGCTTTCACATAGTTTCATCTAATTTTCCGCTGTTAAAGGAATAAGCTTAAAATTACATCTTTTCTTTAAGTTAAAACTGGTTTTTTTGCAATTCAGTTTAAGAACCATTTCTAGCATAATTGCTTAGAAGAAAAGCCTGTTACCTCAGTACTAAAATAAGCAACATATCAGTGAATATTAGCAAAAATTCATGGCAATCTGTTTATTACAGGAAATATTCATTATGGAAAAAATAACTCCAAACTAAACTACTATTGTCATCTCATTATAGTTCAGTATTAGTGGTTCTGGCTCAAGGACAACAGCTTAGTTTGTTTTGTACTTAATCATATTCGGTTTGATCCCAAAATTTTGACTGAGGCTTCTTCCATTTGCAAATATAAACTTCACCCATAAGTAATTTTCCAGAGCTTATTAAATAAATTTTCAAGTCAGACATAGAGATTTGAGACCACTTCCTTGGTTCTGACAACGTTTTTGAAGTATAAAAGCAGATCAATCATCATATTGATTATTTCTCTTGAAATAGAACTGGACTTGTGCTTGTCAAAAATATTTAAGAATGAATACATCTGGAAACTTTTAAAAAAAAATAATTTAAAATAAAAAACAGATATGAAAACAAGTTCATTACCACAGGGGGAATTTAATGCTTACTGATTGCCTAAGCTATCCTCAAGCAATGCTTCTAAATTCATGTTTTCTCTGCAATCTATGCTTTAACCTAGTAGAACTTCACTGTTCATATTTATCCACATACATATTTCTGGAACTGAAGTGTCTGTAAGACGACAACATTAGTATTACATACACAGAGACATCAATTATATATGACAATGTAGATCACATTGATTGAAAAGGCAGTATCAAGCATTACATTTTTTGGGTGTTTCTCACCTATATTATGATGCAGAACAACAATGTGTACTATTTAGTTCCTGCCTTATTACTGTGAGTGTGTATTTCTAATTAAAAGACTCAAAAGACAGGACTTTTCCCTGTCTGCAAAAAGCCTAGAACACTACCTGGGAATCTGATTCTCACTGATTGAAATAATAATTCTTTTCCCACAATATGGATTTTTAAACACATTTCATTATTGTGTTTATTAAGATAACTAGAAGGTACAGGGAGAATGAAAGGCAGGCACACAATTACAGAATTAACAGTTGCTGCTGTTCAGTAGACAAACTGATTAGTCAATTCAAATGCATGAGCCTGGACAGTGAAGGATCAGACTCCAGAACCCATTCTGGATAATGGGAAAGCCAGGGGAAAATGAATACAAAGATGTATGATCTATACTCAGAAACATCAAGGTGAAGAATTGAGCAATATGATTGGTTGGTCTCAAAAACTTTTCCAATGAAATGTGCATCAGAAGGGTTTTAAAGTTTTACTACTCGGCTTATTCAGGATGATCACTGTATGTCAGTAATATTTACAGTATCCTATCACTAATATCTGTGTTAGCATGTAGTTTTTAGTCTATCAAAAGCAGAGATTAACCTTAAAGGTATTATCAGTAATGTTTTCAGATCAATTTTCTAGACAACTTGATGGACAGCATGATCTGTGGGTTTGCCCTATGCCCCTGTCTCCCATTTCTACCTCCTTAAAGCATTACAGGAAACACATATTGGTAATTTGCACAAGGCTTAGCTGAAGCAGTGGTGGAACGACAAAGTGCTTCTCAGGACCACATTGCATTAGGAGATACAGCACCTCCCCTGCCTCCCCCATAAAGCTTAGGGCAGAGCAGCAGCTCTGGACATACTCTCTTCCAATTGCAGGAAAAATAAAAATAATTTTTAAAAAAATTAAGGAAAAAACCCAGAAGATTCTACAGTTCAAAATCCTGACTCTATATGTTAATCAATTCTGCAAACTTCAAAATACATGTAATTTCTAGTTAGTAGCTTCTAGATTTTAATATGTATTTAGAATAGTAACCCCATTTCTTGCCCTTTATACCTTTTCGACTCAGAAAATTAACTTCCATGAAATCAAACATTTCAGAAACAGATGCTGTACTATAAACTTGTCCCAAGTAGTGTCTGGATGGTTGCAGGCACCCAGGAGCACCAAGTCATTTGTTTTTACCATCTGTTCTATTTCCCAAAGCAATAACTTGTATCTTTTCTTCTTGATTAGGTGGTCTACTCTAGAGCAAACTCTAAATTTAAAATATGCTTGGATTTTCCCCTGTCTAAGTTTTTTTATAAAGTCTCATTTGAACTCATACTCTCTTACAGAATATATATACAATCATATTTTTAGGAAGTATTTATAGTTTTTTTATGTCTGCATATCATATGTGAAAGGTAACCCATTCTGACACTGTAGTCAACACATCTTTCCTATTACTTAAGATACTTTACAAGGCAAATATGATTTCACAGAATTAATTCTACGTGACTTATTCTAGCATGTTTTCAAAACCCATCTGAAATGAAGCTTTCCTTCCTTCTCCTCTGCTTGACACTCACTTGAACTTTTACTCCTGGACAGTCAAGATACAGATATGTAAGTTCTCTTTCATTTCGGGTAGTATTTCACTACTTCATTCCCCCTCCCCTCTGCTTCCATTTTGAAATTTAGTATTCTTCTACACTTCTCCCAGAGCTCTGCTTTTAATTGTATAAAAAGTAACCATTCACCCAGTTGATTGAATTCAATTCTCAGACAGAGATGAATTTGTCAGAGGTATCTTCTAATTATCCTCACTCCCCCCCCCCCCCCCCCAATTTTCTAATGCAAAACTGATTTCATCTTCTCCCAAGAATTTAGTAGAGCTTTTCATTTAAGTCCTTTGGTTTCTTTCCACTCCAGAGAATGACAATGGATCATTTACAAACACATTCCAGCCACCAAAATGCAAATAACTTCTACTGCTTTACCTTTAAATTAACACTTGGGGTTCAGAACTGAAGGTGCACCAATTTTTAAGCACTTCATAGCAGCCTGAGCTGACTACAAAAAATCTCAACATCTTCCCCACTCAGAACAAACTTTTTTTGGGGGTGAGGTTTTCTTTCCTTTTCCTCCTAAGCACCAGCCCCCCATGCTATTTTCATATTATGTACCTTACGAAGTCTTATCACTCAAGTCTTGAAACATAAATGACAATTTGTTATGGCTCACAGTTTTTTACATGCATTCATCCTTCAGGAACTTAATTTGCATACATTTGTATTTCTCTAATACTAACATAGTTACAGCTTTCAGTTCTGACACATCCTCTCAGCTTCATTTATCTACTTCCCCATGTAGTTCTGTGAGCAGTCATGTTTCAGACTTGAACAGGTAAGAGTCCTCAATCCTAGAAACACTGGGATAGATATCTTCCTTGCTACATTTTACAGATGAAACGAAAGCATTCTGACGCTACAGCTCTTTTGTCAGATCCATAGCTAAACATTAAAGAATAAAATGAAAAACTTAAAAACAAGTTTTATTTTCCTTTGCTCTGCTCCATAACTGTCACTGATCAGTTCAGTAGGTCAACTTCTACAACAATAAAATGCCCTTTAGATAAATAAGAATTATGATAGTTGTACATATAAAAATGATGCAAGTAATGCTTACCATGATATGATGCAATCCATAGTACATCAAAATGTCTGCTAAGGTAAAAATGTTTCCTGCAAGGTAGACTTTATCTTCAAGGTGCACATTAAGATCCTAAAAAGGAAAAAGTTGTTATACTGCTGTAGTATTGACTTCATGAAACAATATATTAAAGCAGTTGTTAAAAATAATAGAAACTTCCTCTGGAGACCATGTATATAAAATAAATGCTGGTTTTAAATTATCCCAACTCAGCAAACTAGACAAACAATAAAAGAAGAATAAAAATTCTAAAAAGTAAGTGACACGATAATAAAATAAACTATCATTCTCTGACAGTGAGAATTAGGTAGAATTTAAATGCTGGTCTCTAAACAAAGTGCTTTATATCCAGTGAAATTTTTGTAAATGCAAATGCAATTTATTTTGAGCTGACTCCACAGAAATACTTCCAAGTCTGTCTTTTCTTGGCTTCAAATTATTGAAATTCAAAAATTAAACACTTGTGTATTTATTATGAGTGCAAATTCAAATATTTAACATTTGATTAGTAGAAAATGCAGTCCTATGATAAAAGGACAGCATACTGCTCTCCCAGCAGCAGCTATGCCTGCCTTCCAGGACTTGGTGCAGCTGATCAGCAAAGTTCTGGAACTCCAAACATGCAAGAACCGGGGAAGCACACAAGGATAGTGGGGTGGGAGACAAGGTGTTTCAAGCCTAATGCTGGAAACTCGATACCCATCAGCTGCAATCACTTGACAACTGCTTTTACTAAAGTTGAAATCACTGCTAGCAATTCTTTTGACTGATATTGTCAATTTCAGCTGCTGTCCAACTCTAAGGAGAGAGCATTTCAGCATTTTGAAATCATCTCTCAACTATTCCAGATCAGAGGCTATGAGCGTGGGTACTAAAAGGCTTCCATTTAGGTTGAGTAAAGACATGATTTCAAATTTGTATTAAGAGAAAGACCCCTTTTCATGGCTTTTTATGCTACCATTCTCTGCCAGAAAACAAGAGGCTGACAGACTCGTTGCTCGAGTTTATCAATTTTGAGGACACAGGCATCACACATCAGCTCTACCTCTTTACCCATCCTTCCTTTTCGCTAAATCTTACCTACCTGTCACCCAATTTATGCACCTTTCTGCCCCCTACTCTCCTCTAAGAAAGAAACATAACAACAAATAAAATAACCCACGTTAACCTCGACCCCAGCATAAGCCAGCTTCAGTTTTACTATATTCTTTTCCAAAATGTACAAAAATAGTTTCCCAGCTTTTCCTTGGATTTGGAAACACCCTTTATCTGAAAGGAAAAAAAAGGAACACACCAGTAACATCTGCTTAAGCCACTCCCTCCTCCTGCCCTAGAAACAGAGGTAAGCAGATTAAACGTAACATTTTAAAAAATTTTAATTTCTCAGTCTCAATTACAGCACATTACATTTTCAGACAACCTTTTATTGGAAAAAAAAATGTCTTGGGCAAGGAAAAGGGGGTTAATAATTAAAAATTAAACAATTAGCAATTGTGAACAATTGTGAAAAGTGAACAATTAAAAAATAATATTTGGCCTTAAGAATGTTGAATTTTTGTGGTTACATAATTTTACTGATATAAAGCTATCCTATAGTGCATAGATTGAAAATAAACCAAGAACAAAACACAAAACTAAAATGTTGAGACTTTAAGACATCTAACCTTGCATTTGCTTTTGACAAGTTCAACTCCATTAAACCACCTCACTATTCTTTGATAACCTCTTCATGACAGGACTCTTGTACTTCCGTAATATTTAAACATCCTCATGTCTGTTTTGATTTCTTTTATTAGAGCAAATCAAGGAAAAATATTAACCCTTGCATAGTTAAAATTCTGTAAGGTCAACTGCCCCTGGCTATGTAGCTTCTTTTCTTTAGACTGGTTTACTGCTTTGTTCATGTTAGTTAGTGCTCAAATTACTTCAAACATGTAACTACAGTTCTGTGGAATTTCCTACACGCAACACAAAAGCAAATGCAATGTTAAGAAGAAAATACCCCCAAACCTAGAGATCTGCTTACTAGAAAAAAAACCCCATAAACTTGTCTGTTCTGACACAAATTCTCTGACCAGCATTTTTCATTTCAATTAACCAGAATTTCCACATGCATTATACTGAAAACTAACACCACTGAAATTATACCTTCCCCCCTCCTCCCTGTTCTTCTTAGCTTAGGCTATGGAATCAGGATTTTGTAAAGAAAAAAGCTCATTATCTCTGAGGGCAGCATCATCACAGTTACTTCCCTGATCAAAATTTTGGATTTCTTCATCAAAGAAATTACAGAATGCTAATTCTGAGCTTTATATTGTGTGTGTACACTCAAAATAGTCATCAATAAAGAAATCCTAAAACTTTAAAGGCAAGGTAAGCCATTACAGCGTGAACAATTATTTATTCTGGTTCATCAAATTTTATGAAGTCGGTTAACTGAGCAAATTAAATTTGACAAAAATGGTTTAGTCTTGTATAAATTAGCATTAGTTTACAATTCTGGTTTTGTATATGTACTTTCTTCCCTTAAAATACAGACAGATATTCTGATTTCATTCTGCAAGTCAAGCTAATTCAGAAACACCACAGTAATTTTTTTCATGCGCATTACGCACATTTAGTTAATCTAGCCTCATGGGTTATGCTTCCCATGGATAATTATATTACTGGCTAATAGCCAAATGTGCTAACATTCCTGAAAGTCAAGTTTTCTTAAGTGACCATGGTATTCAAGTGAAATAGTGTTCCTGTCCTTGAGAGATTAATGAAAATATGGACACAAAATTGTATTGAATTTCTATGACATGCAGGAAATTCAGGTCTGTTGGCTGTCATCTGAATCATTCATCTTTCATGTACTGAATGCCACTACTTAAATGAATTACATAGACACAAGCCCAGGATTAAAAGAGAAGTCCTGGAAATTGCTTGTAACTATATAAACTTACTGTTGCAATCCCCCAGGAAACACTTCCTCAAATTTGGTACTTAAGGCATGCTGCATTAAAATGCATTAACATACATTGAACAATTGCAGCAATTCAAACTTTGGTTTTGGATATGAGGTGGGGAAAAAGCAACAGAAAGAAGGTTTGTTGCATTATTTATGGACTAACCAATGGATTTCCACTTGCTTGCTGTATGGAAGAAAAACCTCCAATTCACAGCACATATCTAGCAACAGCTCAACATATCACATTAACAGCACACTTCTGACCACCCCTCAGTATCGCTTTACTGTCTGTTAAATATGCAATCCAATGGCCTGTAATCCATTTAATCTGCTCAGGCCGCTGAATCCCTGCCAGTCACTGCTAGTTGTGACAGTGGCTCAGATAAGAAACAGTTGCTTCTTATGACAACTCAGTAGCTTTCAACGGACCTAATCACACTCTCCTTTTGCTCTGGATATTCTGTCCACAACACTCTGCTGCTGTATATGCTTCCCTTACACGCAGAAGCATACCCTGTCCTTTCAGTCAGCAAGATTCTCGAGGTCATTTATGCCCTAAATGCCTTTTTATCTATTGCACCACGCAGAGACAAAAAGCTGAGCACTCTCAAATGCTTCAGGAAAGCCCCTGACAGCGCAGAACCCAAGAAGAGCAGAACTACAATTTTGGTCCATAGCCATATTTTTGATTCTCATGCAAGACTCTTCTGTCTAACTGGCAAACTATGAGCTAAACCTGGTCTGGAAGAATATTATATTCAACATACTGAGTGTCCCATAAAACACAGAAGAAAAACAATCAACAAATGTTGCTCCAATAATCAAAATCCAATTTTTAACCTGTAAGTGCACAAAAATATCCTGGTGCTAAGAGAAAATGGAGAGAAGTGAATACAGAAAACTGAAGTTTAAAAAAACGCTTGTTGGACAAGCTTGCCAAAGCAGGTTGACATCCCATTCAGAACCCTGTCAAAAAACAGTATACAAGAACTGTGGATTAAAGATATGGACAGAGCATGGATTAACCTGCTTCTGTACCTGTGGAAACAGCAATTTTTCAAGCAAGAAAATAAAATAGAAATTAAAGCTCTCTTATTCAGATTTCTAATTGGATTTCGTGATTACAGCCAGGCAGCACAGGACACAGGGATAAAGCTAATTGAAATAATGGAATATTGTTTTGTATGAGACACTGAAAGTAGTACACAAAGATTCTTAGTTATAATTATCCCTCAGGGACCAGAGATTTCTACATTTCTGTGGATGCTTTTTTGTGAATTTAACAAGCTACCATTCATTTGGCAGACTTCTTTGAAGATGGGGTATGAAGGGAGAATAGTCCTCAGGCTTAAAATACCTAAAATTGATAAAGCAGGGACATTAAAATCTCCTGAACATAATTCACTAACATCTAAGTAGACATTCGGTGGCACAAAGATTTCACGAAGGTTCTCAGTTTCTTCCTGAGGACCAGAAAAAATACTAGTTATCATGCATGATGAGTCAATTTTCAGTTTTCTTATTTACCACTAACCAAACATCAAGGAAACAAAAGATTATACTCTTATCCTGTGGAAAAGGAAATTAACTAATGCATTGGATATTATGCTATCACTGCTATTGACATTCATCATTCCTACATATCTGCTGAGGAACAGTCCAAAAGTACTGCTCCCATTTATTTTGTCCAGTACAGGAGCACAAATCAAAATCAGACAAAACTCCCTAACCCCTTTTATTGGCCCATTCTGAACAGTGTGGCATTTGCTCTGAATGAATATAAAAACCCTGGCTAAGATGGTCTGTATCACCATTATATTCCTGCCAAGTAACAGCTTTAGGCAACACATTAGTAAGAACAACTTAACAACCTATTTTCGTAAAGTAAACAGAAAATCCTTCCTGTTCAAATTAACAAACATGAAACCAGTTATTTACTGACATTTTGTAGAACCACATCACCTCAGTTAAGGGTTAAATAGAGGCAGCCTAAAGTTTATAGCAGAAGTGACTGAACTGTTTTTGGCGCAGCTTATTATAAATTGTGGCTCTAGGCTGCAGCCGTCCCAAGACTGCCATTGTGTATTCCAGACACGTTGTAAAACTACAGCCTCAGACTTCCCTCCCTATTTTAGTTTTTCTTTTTTCTTCACTCGTACTCCCTTTTGGCACAGTATACTTTAATGGTAGGCTGCCCCTTTTCTGATTAATCATGGTGGCAAGAGAACAAATTACAAAAAAAAACCCCTTAATTGCTATACTATGAAATTATTAGTGCTGAAATAATTCCACAGCAGTCTTGTATTAAAATAAATTCTGGTTATTCAACACTTGCTAAAAAAACCCCCAAACTTTTAAAAGGTACTATTAGACTGCACTTAAAGTGAGAGATTCTCTCTCAAGTGACACCAATTGTTTCTCAGTAAGGAAATTTTGCATTGCTTGGAAACACTTGATTTATCTCCGTATTTGTATTTCAGCACATTGTCTTTTCTACACAGTCAGTGTCACTAAGGCCAAAACTGAAAAGAGATGGCAGCTTCAACAGGAAACTGCTATATCTCTGCATCTGGTTTTAATGCTCCAATGCAGTTCTGCAAATACTCACACGTACATGCTGACAATGCAGGTATCATCACTAAAGCCATTGTGAGCAGATGTATTTTGTTATAACAAGACAGAAAACTTGCTTTTTGTTTTTATATGATAGAAGGACAAGAAAGGTATATAAAAGTTCCTTATTTGTTCTCATAAAGCCTTCTCACAGTTTGGGAGAACACAAAGCATCACAAGTTTGTTCAAAGATTGACTGAAACTGTGTGACACTTGTCATAAAAGTTCAGACAACAGGAACCTCCAAGGGCCACCTAGTCAGACCACAGATAAACCTGAAATCAAACCCTCCTTAGTAAGTGCCTCCTTCAATCAAATTCTGAAATCCCAAAGGGTAGACAATTTTCATGCGGTATCTCTGGAGTAACCATGACTGAGAAGGTTTTGATAGCATTTGCACATAGAAAGTAAAAGCAGAGATGTTATAAAAAGAGAAGCAATGTAAACAAACTCATGATTAACCAATGGAAGATATTCCACAGACACAATGAAACCGAGATAACTCAGGTTATTCAGGGTGCAAGTGAGAGAAATGGTTCTTCAAGATTTTCACCACGTTGGTAGGCAGACATGATAGTTCTCAAGATCAAGAGGACGATGAGCTTGAAGAGGACAGCAGATTAGTAACAAGGTTTTGCTTTGTATCATTTTAAGACACGAGATTTTCCTTGATTTTAAGCAACAACGTGTTAATGCTGCTTCAATTTGTCTTTGGTTTCTGCACACCTTGTGACACCTTGCAAGAGCCAGAAATATTACTGCCAGCTTCAAATAGTCAACCTTGCAGCTCACAAAGCTATTTCTAAACTCAGACTCACTGGCAGCACTGAGCAATGTAACTCTCCAGCTAAACTACACTTTCAAAATTAGAAAAAATAAACACTTTAAAAATTGATCGAGTTTCCCTACCCTTTTGTACACACTTCATAAACAGCACTAAACAGCGTACAGCAGATTTTCTCTTCAAATTCTTCCCACAAGACTGCAAAAATACTAATTACCAGTCACAAAGAGTAAGAAGGAAAACACTAAAACTTGCTCTCCCCTATTCCTTCGCTATTCCTATTCCTTGTCATCTGGCTGCTCTTTTTTTTGCTTCTACCTGTTAAGATGAAGCCTCAGCCGACAAGAAAAGTTCAAAAACAGCAGACCAAGGCCTCCACACAAAGTAGCTCATTGTGGAAGGCAGTATTGTAGAGATTCCTTTATGATTTCACTTTTCACATACAAGTCTGTCCAGTACTTCCTTTTGGCATCAATACCAGTTGCCACAGCATCAAGTACGGCCTGTATCACATAATTACCAAATCAACAGGAATATCTTACAACAATCTTACAACAATCAGAGAAGTGTTATCCTGAAATACAACACCAACTTGTCTATAACCAAGGGTTTATGAAGATAGTAAGAAACTGACATCTCACACAGGCATCTGAACAGTCTCTAAACTCTGTGGAACACACTGCATAATTTACAGCCATTGAGCACTGCAAGACCTCTGCTTCATGTATTTTACAGTTTTAGCTGTTTTCTCTCCTGTTTCAGGTTATTGGGGTATTTTTGTCAATAACAGTGAAAAGCAGCAAGAGGAATAAAAGCCAGTACTTAACAAGTACTCAAGCTCTTGGCATTTGCTCAATTTTATTTGCTCATACACACATTAGCACTGTAATCTTCTTCAAGGTCTAGTCACTCCAAAATTCAGTGGCAAGGTAATTAAGTACTCCTTACCTTCAGAATTGTTCTAATATCTTCCTTACTGGAGCCTCCATTTACTCGAGTCACTCTGTATTCCAACCACTGCTGTACCACAGCTTTCTCCTCGGCAGTGCTTCCCAGGAGCTGCTCTTTCCTAGCCTGCCTGACCAGGTGGGCAGCGATGGTCATCAGCCCTGTCAGCCCAGGGCCATTGTTGGTTTGGAGAACAGGAACCTAGAAGTGAAAATAAAAGTGTAAGACTAAACAAATAATTAAAGAAAGCAGTTTCTATATAAATACCTATTTCTTTTTTATGTTCCCTCAACATGACCTTTGAAGCAATTTATCAGAATTTAGAGGCATTCATGGTAAATATAGTGCCACAAAAAACAAGTCTATGTTCACTTTTTGCTCTTTGGGGTGTTTTATCTTCAATTCTTACAGAAGAACATGAACAAATCACGACACTTTTAGCTCCAATTAAACAAATTCTGCCATTATTAGCCAGAATAGCATTGCTTTTTCTAACACTGGCAGAAATCTTATTAACTGACTTCTAACTTGTTTTCAAATTCAGAACTCAAGACTGTGAAGTCAGGAGCATCCAACTTTTCTCTGAGCAAGCAGACCGCAGTAACCACACCTCTGGAAAAGCTTATTCCTACTTACTGCTCATTCCCAAAGCCCTGACAGCAGTCAGGAGATCACTGGTACCAGGAGAACAACACAACACACCTCCAGCTTTACCCATGTCCTTGTGAGTGACAGCAGCACGTGTTCAACTGTGGGAAAGGAAACTGAACCACCACATCAAGAAATAAAGTGAGTTAACTGAAACTCACTGCAACAGGCTGAAGCCCATTCAATCATTTATGCAATAAAATGAAGGAAGCAGATTAAAACGCGGCACTCTTAAAGTATTTGACCACACAGAGGAGTCTGTCTGTGTTCAGACTTACTTAATATAAGGTGCAAGTTGAAAGCAAGAGTCTTTGACTACTATTAAGTTTTTTTCCACTGAGCATCCTGGCAGAAAGAACTACATACAGATCTAGTTACCTGAATTTTTCAGCCTTATGCTTTACAGTGGTAGTGCTAAAATACCAGTTGAGCTGTAATAAGAAGTAATTAAGTCAGCTTTTGCAACTGAAAAATAGATATTCAGGACTCTAATCATAAACAGTCAATTAAAAAACCCCAAAATTTAAGGCAACTAGAGAGATTCATTTCTCAACCAGCCTTCTCCAGGAGGCAGGAGCACACAAAAAGCTCACAAATCTGTGACCCTCCCAGCTTCATATTATGTTTTTCATGCTTCAGGTGCCTCTTAAACCATGGAACCTAATGCTTCCATACAAACTTTGAAACATTAGGACATCTAGAACCATAGAATCATCAAGGTTGGAAAAGACCTTTAAAATATTCCAGTCCAGCCATCCATCCAGCACTGCCACTGCAACCCCTAAGCCACCTCACCCAGCACCACATCCAGACATCTCTTCAGCGTCTCCAGAAACAGAGACTCCACCACCTGTCTGGGCAACCAATTCCAATGCCTGACCACTGCAAGAGTGAATTTTTTTTTCTAATATCTAATCTGAATCTTCGCTGTCTCAGTTTAAGGCCATTTCCTCTGGTCCTCACACTGCAGGACCGGCCCGTCCCCACTACAACCTCCTGTCAGGTAGGAGTACTTTAAAACAATAAAATATTTAAGAGCAACACGTCCTCGCTACAGACATGCTCCTATTATTAAAACAGTATCTATTTTTTTCCCCTGTTATTTAACCAAGATAGTGCAGACATAACTCACACAGGCATAGGAAAAAGAGAGTGATGAAAGAACAAGTATATGTCAAGCCGAAATCCCTTTCACGACACACGATGATCTTTCCCACAAGGGAAGGGGTTTCCAAAACCTACAGGCTCGCAGGCAGCGAGGCCCTACAACGTCCACGTCATATGTGGGGCGCTGAAAGAAGCGCTGGAGGGAACACAGGTGAGACCCCAGTCAGGGAGATGTCGGCTGCTATTTGGGGGGCCGCAGCCACCGTCACATTGGTGTCTGGGGGGAATTGCCAAGGAGGCGGGAAGGGAAGCTCGGGGGGAAGCAGCCATTGGGCAAAGGAGACCAGAGGACACCCACCCGCCCGCCCACCCGCGTGCACCGCCACCGCCACCCGCCCCAGGCCCCTCCTCGCTCCCTTCACCTTCCGCTCCCCCTGGACGCCGTACTTGTTCCCGCCCGGCAGCCCCAGCAGCCGCTCCAACAGCTCCAGCTCCTCCGCACCCCGCACCGCTGCCGCCATCTTGAGCGGCGGGACACGCGGGACAGGGAGGGAGGGTGGCAACAACCACGCACCCCATTGGCGGACAGAGCCGCGGCGGCGCCGAATGAAGCGCCGCTGCCATTGGCCCGAAGAGACTGATCAGCCAATCAGAAGCCAAGGAGGCTTTGCGTACCGCCCTTCGGGGAGGAGCAAAGAACAGCGGTGCCAAGAACAGCGCATGCGCAGTTGCGCATGCACGTCCCCGGCGCATGGTGGACCAAGCAGGCGCGCGCCTAGCCACGCCCCCGGGGCGTGGTCTCGGGGGGCGGGGCAGCCGCGAGTCGCGGCGGAGGTGGGCACAGGGGGGGCCGTGGTGGGGCTGCGGGTTTCGCGGAATCAGTTTGGTTGGAAAAGGCCTTTGAGGTCACCGAGTCGGACCTGTGACCCAGCACCACCATATCAACTGATATAACTAGACCATGGCACTAACTGCCACGTCCAGTCTGTCCTTAAACAACTCCGGAGATGGTGACTTCGCCGCCTCCCTGGGCAGCCCATTCCAATGCCTGATGGCCTTTTCTGTGGAAAAATTCCTCCTTATGTCCAAGCTGAGCATCCCCTGGCACAGCTTGAGATTATATCCTCTTGCCCTGTCACTGGTTACCTGGGAGAAGAAGCTACACCCTCCTTTCAGGGAGCTGTGGAGAGTGATGTGGTCTCCTCGAGTCTCCTTTTCTCCTGGCTCAACAACCCCAGCTCCCCTCAGCCACTTCTATTAGACTTGTGCTCCAGATCCTTCTCCAGCTTTGCTGCCCTTCTCTGGACACACTCCAGCTCTGTCCCCGGGGTCCCCCCACTCACGGCGTCCCGGCCTGCCTGGCCCCTCGCTGCTCGGGTCGATGAATGGCTCAGTGCCGCACAAGGAGCTGCCCCGATGTGCCGCCGGGGGGATTCCCTCACACAGACCTCCCCTCTCCCTTCCCGGGGTTCTCAGGAACCATTGTACTGCTTCTCTCCATCCATCCACTGGTCCTGCCTTCCTCCACCTGGCAAATCTTCAACTCATTGTCCAAGTGCAGCTAAATTTAGTAGGGGAGCTGCAGATTTGTGGGGAGCTACATCCCTAGGGATCTTGTGAAATGAAGAAAGATCATCCAGAACAAGCTGCTACACTAGGGCATCAAAGGAGGAGGAGGGATAAAAGTAAGGTTAAGAAAATCATCCTAATCCCCACTGTTAATAGTAATACTGAAGTTAAGACATAAAACCTACAAAATCGCAGCTGGCCATGAAATAGCCTGATTTAACTGCACATTAGTGTATTTGAGGGTTGGTGAAGACATGTTCTAATCACCTTTCCAATGGAAAATACTCTGCTGCAGATGTCGTACATCTGATCATAAATGTTAGGAATTAAAACAATTTTAGAATGGCAGGTCTATTTGTGCTGAGTATCAAAGCACAGTTCTTGATAGAAGACTGCTAAATACCAAACTAACATGTCTTAGTAAAAAGAAGGAGCTAGTCTTGTCCTGCTACTGACATTTTCACAATACAGACTCAGGGCTATCACTGCGTTAGTCATCTCAGATAAGATGATCCTGACAAATGTCCTGTTTCTCCAGTGAAACACTTTATCTTGATAGAAGGTGACATTTAGATTTGTACCTTCTGTTACAGAAAAAGTCTGAAAGTGGACACTGAGCCTTCTTCTGGCTGGGGAGCAAATCTTAAATTGTGAGTGGATTTTTAAGCTTTGGCAGGACTTTGTAGGATCTTTTATATTAACATCTGCAAAGCACTTAATTAAAAAAAAAAACAACTTTGCCTTGAAAATGGCTTTGCTCTTTGCAAAGCTTTTTTAATTCTTCATCTCTTTTCTCTAAGCGATACTTTGAAATGATAGTGTTCCAGCAGTGTTTCAGTAGTGCTCCAGCTGTGTGATATCAACAAATGACCTAAAATTGTACAGAAAGCCTTCCTTTTCAGTAGGAAAAGTGAAATAAATGCTTTGCCTCTTTTTTAAAAGCTAGTTGATAGTTTCATTATTGAGCAATTTTACTTTTGGTAATGAACCATCTCTCAGTATATACCTACACTTACAGATTATTTTATATATTTATAATTTTTGGATGCTTTGGAACATAGAAGATGTGACCTACCAGTGTAAAATATTAGTATCGATGTGTTGAACTGTCTATCAGTTAAAATAAAAATATTACAATTTCAGTCAGATGAAACCTGGGGATTGTTGGGTGGTTGCTTGGTTTTGTTTTTTTTTCTTACGACTTTCCTCCCACCTCAAAGTTTTAAAGACCTTGGAAAAGGAGACTTTATAAATTAGATGGAGGAGATTAACTGCTTACGGTTGTGTAGCAGTTTTCCCTTGATAGCAGTGTTTAGCAAAGTCTCTCTCCCTTTCTTTTTCTCTGTGCACAGTTCTCCCTTCATTCCATTAGGTGGAGCTTTGTGATTAAGGCTGCAGAAGAAACTTGCTTCCGAGTGAAAAATGATTCACCACGAAATGGCTGGGGGAGGGAGGAGGTGAACGAAGCCTTCTTTGCTTAGAGGTATCGTTGTCCTGTACGCAAGCTTGAGACACAAAAATCTGAATCAAGACCCTCATATACAAGGAAAATAAATTGAAAAATCGATTCTGTCAAACGGGGCCCTGCTCTAATCTGCTGTTGTCATAGTCAAGTTCTGAATCTAAAATACCTTAGGTTATAAATTAAATGTCAAATATAATTAATTTGGCACTTGAAACATGGAGTGGATGACTGTCCTTTGGAGAAAGCCTGACAGCTTTATGTATGTCACATTGGTATCTGTTAAAACAAGCTTTACATGCCAGACGATCCTTGTGTGAATCATATTGCTGTTAGCTGTACCAGAATTTTGTCGATGGAATAAGTCTCAGAACAGTTTTCTCCTTAATTGTCTGAAGCTTTTGCAAGATAATATAAATCAAGTGTCATCTGCCTCATCTGTGCAGAATAATGGTTTTATCATACATCAAATAAGCAATTTATTTCTTATTCATTACTACAGAAGCTATTGTTGAATATTTACATACAAATCTATATTTTATACAAATGGAGAATGTTTTCTGCCCTGTGCCTTGAACCCACTGCGGTTACAGTTTGAATCCAGTTTTCCTTCCATCTTCTTAACTTCAGCAACAGCAGCTGTAGCCCTGCAATCCCCTTCCACACAGAGGCCAAAGGTATATCTGAGTACCACTCCTTCCTCAGCCCTCTTCCCCTGGGCACAGACATCCCCTTTGCACAGCCTCTTCCCCTAGCCCCAAACCAGAAGCAAAGAGGGCTTTCTGCATGTTCTGTGTTTTGTGTTCTTGCTTTGCACAATGAACTACACTCACCTTAATGCGTATTTGTTCACAGGTACCCCCGGGGAAATGGAGGAGGTGGGTTTGCCCAATGAGCACTTTTACACAGCTGTTGAAATAAAAATGCCAGTATACCACATTATTTCCCACTAACAGGACCAGTAGGACCTTCCTAATTCAAACCTCATAAAAATTCCCTGAGCAAGGTGCTGCAGCATAGTTTCGCCATTAATTTTTAAGTGTGGGTAACAAACTGGTTAAATGTTTGTGGGTGATACTCTTTACACTGCCTCTGTGATCAGGCTATTCATTTAGCTTAAAAGAAAAAAAGAAAAGAGACTGTGACCTTGCTCATTGAAATAGGGGGAACTCGTGCAGCCAAACTAAAAGATCCAGACTTACACCTGGCTCCTGTAGTGGCTGAATGAAGCAAAGATGAAATGGATTTTTTTTTTCCCAAGTGCTCTTGGAAAATCAAGCACAAGAAAAGAATGATGCTTGTAACAGCCAACTCTCCTCTGCTTCATCTTCCCTTTTCTTCTGCTCAACCCCCTGCTCTATAACAGAAACATGAGCCCCAGGTCTGTGATAAAATTTAGCCATTCTTGTGTCAGACAGAAAAGGACACCAAAGCAGTATTTTAAAGCTGAGGCACAAAAATTTTTTCTTTTTGTCTCATTTCCACTAGGTTACATTGACAAAAGGAATTCTAGTTAGAAACCTTTCTACAGGCAGGGACTCAGAGAGGTTATTGTCCCAGCTGCTGATTTCAGCCTAAGTGCAGATGGAAGGAAACAGGGAACATTGCTGTGATCTTACTGCAGTGACAGTGCACCACCAAAAGCAGGGCAGGGGAGACTTGTCATACTTCTCAGAAGACTGATGTCTTGTACATATATGTCTTAAGAGATCCACATGTTTATTTTCATTTTGGGAAGAGCAACAAAAGGATTTGTTGCTAACCATTATAAAACTGACTGATTTATTTTTCACTTCTGTTCCATGGAAAGCGATTAGAAGTCATGGTTCTGCCCAGGCACAGCAGTGACTTAACATCATCATCTTAGCTGCAAGACAGGGCCAGATCCACAGGCAGGATAGCTGCATTACTGCACTGCTGAAGAAATGCTAATTAGCCCAGGTAAGAGGAAATTAGCTCTATACTGCTGTGCCTGTTTTTAAAGTGTTGCCAGACCTGACTCACTTGTTCAGAGCTCAGAATTCTCCAAACTTTGTGTTTTCTAGGCATGTCTACCTTTGGATCTCAAAAACCACATGACTCAGTTATGAAATTAAACAACTGTTGAACATGAGTGACACTTTAGGTTTGATAATTCCAAAATAACTGACTATTTTCCATGGATTTGGAGACCAATCAACAGAGTGAATGCATGTATGTGTTCATAAACACATATATGCATCAATAAAAAAAGTCTCATTGATGTTCCTTCGAGGTATTTTATTTTTTGACAGAAAGCCCAGGTAACTTTATTTTTCAATAAGGAAAGAGTCAACTCTTAAACACTGATTGTCACAATATTGGTTTTCCTGAGACAAGAAAATACGGACCTGCATGGAAAATTTGTTGTAGAGACATATTCTGCTCTCAGCTCATCCCTGTTTCTTAAGGAAAATTTACTATCTCTATTTCTGACTTGCCTTCCAAATTAGAAGATGTCATTAAAAAAAACAACATTGGTGGGTTTATGGAAATCCAGACTTACAAAAAATAGCTGATTGGCAGAGAAGAGAGCAAACTGGTGTCTGACATACCAGCCTGAATGCTAAGGTCTGGTGTGGCAGAGGTTTTTTCAGTACTTGTGTGTGTCTAGCACAAGCAGTTCTGTCCCTGACAGCTAAATAGATGAAGCAGATGACAGATTTTAAAAGTGCTATACCTAGAACACTAAACCTAGCTTATCATGTGCAAATGTGGTACATTTGGTTGTTGAAAATATAATCTGCTGCTTCTTTTACAGCTAAGTAAGTTCTGGGTTTAGTCTGTTGTGGTTTTGAGAACATGATCATTGTAAGTGGATTGCTGTTAAGAAGTTGTTTTTAGGGCGTTTGCCTTATTTACATAATGCAGAGCCCTGGGATGAAAAGGTTAAGCTATTTCAGCATACCCTATCAGTAACGTGCCACGTTTGTCCAGACTAATTCTGTTCTTTGTTCTCTAGCTACGGCTGTGCTGAGCTGGAAATATGTCCTGAATATACACTAGATGGCAGGCAGGTCAGGTGGCTGGAAGCGAGCCTTGCCCATTCATCACGCAGCCCTTTCTCCTGCCTCCAAAAGATCAATTGGTCTTCCTCAGGCCTCTGAAAAGCATATTTGGCTCGTTGTACTGGATATGAGTATGCAGTCAGTGGACTAGAAGCTGATGTAGCCCTCTGCCCACAGGATGCTAGGCCATGTTGTTTCTGACAGATTTGCTTTTGCCTTTTAGCCGACAAGGAGAAGATGCCCGATCAGTAACAGCTCGATCAGTAGCAGCTGTTGTTGAGAATAAGGCTTGTGTTAGAGAAGTGGATGTGTTAAAGAAGTGCTGTCAGCACCTGAGGCAGGCTCTGATGGCTTGTCTTCAACAGTAGACTCCTGTATTTGCCCTGCAGGAGATGATGGCAGCTTGTCGCAAATTTTTTGTAGCAGAACATCTTTCCAATGCTCTGTGATGCCCCAGGATGAAAGATGCCCTCAACGTTGCCCTTAAAGTGGAGATCTCATTGCAATGCCAGTATGTACAGCCTTGAATACATTAGTGCTTACTGCAGGATCCTTTGGGAGCTGTCGTGACACAAGGTCAAATTCAGCCCTCACATAAACTTGTGGTGCTTGCTTGACCCACAGCTCTGTCACTAACAAAAATGCTGTCAGCTTTCACCTCTCCTGATGTCCTTGAGGAAAGGGTGGATTTGAAAGGAGATGTCACATCACTATCAGATCATGCTAATGTCATAGGTGAGTCTCACAGGGCTCTAAGAATGAACCACATTTAAAAATAGTCTCCCCTATAGTTTTCTGTTTTCCCGTTAGTGGTAGTTGTAGGAAAGCCATGAGTAGCCATCAATTGCTTTTCCTTTCTCAGACAAAAAGTTTCCTCAGTGTTGAGTTGCATTCAAATGCATTTAGGATTCCTGCTCTGGTGTGAGAATTCCTGAACTGGTGCACCTCTTCTGATTTTAATTATCAATTCTTCAGTTTTTAAGGACACAGCTACTCTGAGACAGACTCATGCTAATGTAGTTATTGGCACAGATAAAACAAGTCTATACTGAAGATCTTAAGTGGTTTCTTGTATCTGTTGCAGGGCTAGAGTACTTCCACAGATGCAAGACAGTTTTTGTTGCCAGTTCATCTAAACATAATCAACACATCTCTGGATAACAAATGGTGGAAAACATGTGTTTTTTTCTGTACTTTTCTCTAAACTACTGCTGCTTGTGGCTCTGTATCAGTTGAGAATTATGGAGAAGTGAATACTCATGGAGTTTCAATTGCTTTGCTTACTGAGTCAGTGAAATAGTTGGGACTCTCAAGAACAGCAATGGGAAAATCTCACTTTGAATTAACCTTTGAACAAACCTGTATCTTTTAGTGTTTAGAGAATGCAGTAGTTACAGCAGTAACAAAAGACAAAGGAATCAGATAGCTCCTAATCTGGCCATCTGACACTTCCTAAAGTAGAGTACCTGTATATTTTCTGTAATAGGTCAGGAATGATCAAATACTACACACAAGCACATTTGTCTTTTCTTCTTTTTTGAGTCACCAAGGAACCACTCGCTAAAACTAGGAAACATTTCAGAACAGGAAAATGAAAAAAGAGCAATAGAGACTTGACAGAGTGAATGGGCAGGTGTATTTATACAGACACGAATGCTGAGAGGGTCCTTCCCTGAGTGGCAACCAGCCCCAAAGGAAAGCTAAGAAACCTTTCCTCCTGCAAACGTGGTTTGAGAGAAGTTGCATGAAGACAGCAGGAGAAGACATCAGCTCGCAACCAGACAAATGAAAATATGGAGCTAATGGTTTGATTTCTCTTTCAGGTACATGTGCTCACACGGTTTATGTGCAGCAAAGTCCCTGAAGCTGGCAATGCTAGTGAAAGTAAATGTTAAGTAAATGCTCCTTCATTTGTTCTTTGCTTCACTTTGTCTCTTTTAACATTTAATTGCTGGAGACATAAATCTACAAAGTAAACAAGCAAAACTATAAAATTGGATTTAAAGCAGTACATTGTATAACTTTATAATGCATTTTTTTCATTAAAGCAACTTTCTTAAAGGCAAAATGTGTTTTGAATATAAGTTATAGACCCAGGCCAACACCAGCTCTGTCTGTGGGAGGCTGCCTTTGTGAGAAGAAATTTACATTTAGCTTTTGAAAAGTGTGTTTGTTTACCATTAGCACATACATCACGTAAGGGAAAATCTGTATTAGGACTCAGGACTGCAGGAAGGAGTTACACACAAACCTTATGAGTTTAAGAACTTCAGATTATGTTGCACCATGATCCATGAGTTTGATAATGGATCCACCAGAAGAAAGCAGGGTCACAAATAGAAGGTTGTCTTGTTCTCCAGTACCTTTGCAAAATCACAGAGTTCCTCCTTTTTCTAGGTGTCAGGATGTTTTTTCTTTTGTTTGTTTGTTTGTTTGGTTTTTTGTTTTTGTTTAGTTTAGATTTTTTTAATGATCTCTTCTCCTTTTCCCTGTTGCTCCCTGCAGTGATCTTCAGTCTTGCTTCTACTCTCAATCTAAAACTTGTCGAAACCATCCATGGAAAGACAGACTTTTTTAAAATCTCATGTTTATTTACTGCTGGTTTGGAAAGCATTTTGTAGAGATGATCAAGGCTTATGTGATGATGAGTATTTGAACTGATTACAGCAGGGAAGTATAATGCAAAGGAAGAAGGTTATGGTTATAAGCTGCTGGGTGTTGTTCAACACATCAAGGACATTGTGAAAAATCTCATTTAAAATTATTTGAGCCTACAATCTGGGGGACTGTAATTGAGTTTTATTTCATGGGAGCTCACAGAAGTTCAGACAGTGGTTTATAAAATACACACAGAGATCAAGTGGTTTGAAATTCAGACTGATTTTCTATCTTCTTTTTTTTTTTTTTTTGGTGTGGGAAAAATGAATAAACCCTCAAAACACTTTTATTTAAGGCCAGCTCCTGCCAGCAAGGGAAATTTAATCCACTCAAGCCACCAAATCATTGAGTACATTTATTCATTAAAGTAATCAATCAGTGGAAATAGATTTTTCTTTTTATATATTAAATGGAAAAAATGATGAGTTCATAAAAATGTCAAGAAATTTTCATCTCTGCTATCTCTTTTCTAAGGTCAGCTGTCTTCAAACGTATTATCCCATTTGCAGGAATCTTACTTATTCTGTCTTTCTTGTAGAAAGCTGAACATTGAGTATTACACAGAGATTAAAATTGAGTAGAAACTATAGAAAATGTCAAACATAGCAAAAATCATGACACTTGCTCTTTTGGCTAGTCACAAAAGCATCAACAGTTGTTAATTTTTGAAGCTAGTACTCTGGCAGGGTTACATTAATACATCAGTCACAGTAACTCCTTGTTTACATTTTTGCTAGCATCTACAAGTTTGTCAAGATCTATCGTCTCTTTCCCTTATGCAGTTGGCTTCTTTTATTTTGACAAATGGACCCTTGCCAAGAAGTTATGTATGTGCCTTGCACATCATCATTTGGAAGCAGGAGACAGCATTGGGATTATCATTTTTCTCTACTATTTATAATGCAGGCTGCTTCTTTGAGATCTTTTAGTGGAAAAGACTGGGTGAAGAAAAACATCAACTGTCCATTTGCCACGGGAAATAAAATTAGATGCATTGTTTGCCTGACTCACTCTAAACCTAGAAATTAAGCTCCTTTTATTTTGGGAAAGATGAAGTGCCTCCCAGGTTTGTCTTTGAGCTCTTGTTCATTTAGGAAAGGAGGAATGTAAAGGGACCAACTGCATCATAAAATTCAGTGTCTTACATCTGCAGACAGTCCTTTAAAACGGACTAACCCAAATTTATTAAACACTCTAAGACCTCTGAGTGAGAGACCTTACAATTGTTATAATGATTCTAAACCACAAAAATGTTGTTACAGGTAAGGAAGAGATGAAATAAAAGGCATTGCCAATATTTTGGGTGAAGTAGCAATTTCTTAGGTAGTGTTTCCAGATCTTCCCATGAAGATATGGGACCTTGGGCCACGCCCCAATCTCCAGAGGAGGAAGGATATTCCCAGATAATTTTCTGAAGTAAAATTCTGTCCTGAAATGTGTTGTTATCAAGCCTTTAGTTTGTTACTATTGAATTTGGTGACGGGTTTAACTGTGCGAGTGTGAAAAAGACATGCTGATCTTCAATAGTGTCAGGAATATCTGCTACCTCCCCCAGCAGCGCAGCTCCATCTGTGGCCAATTGACAGAGGAAATTGATTGACAGCCGCCCTGAAGTATGGACTAATTAAATATATCATAAGTAGGTTGCAGTGAACACAAATCAGTTTGACCCAAAAAATTCTGGTTCCCAGATGTCAGCAAGATTTTCTGTTTAGCTTTGTAATATGGTCAGGGTCCAGACACAGTCTCTGTAAATAACAGGGGCATCTTTGATGCCAATTCTTACTCCTCAGAGTTTTAAAGTTGACTAACAAATATCCGTGGAAGAAGCAGACTCTAAAGGGCAGCCAAAGGCCTGCTTGTGCGGGGAAATCAGCATGGGGTAAAGTAAGATGAAAACTGAGAGTATAGAAGCTGTCTGTGCTCATTCTTCACAGGGAGAGTGGTGAGTCCTCAGGGTGTGCTCAGATGGCCCCTGCCAGTGCTCGCAGAGGTAGTTTAAGGGGTCACTGTCCCTAGGTATCTGCTTTGTCCTTTTGCTGGAGATTATGGCCCCTTTTCCAGCAGAGATGGAAAGGATCTCATGGCCACCTTTCCACCATCCTCTTTCAAAGCCTGCTGTGTTCATTGAAATTAGCCATGAAGACCGATTTGCGTTTATGAGCTGAGCTGCTGTTGAGGGAAGCCGAAGGACTGCACCATACTTGGGTTTGTGCCCCAGCTAAGGGAAGAGAACTGCTGTCAGATGCATGGGGCAGGTGCCATAATGACATAAAAGTTTTAAGAGCAACCCTTTTCTCTGTGAATGTAGTGGATTAAGATATCACGTATTTCATGATCAAAAGCATCTGCAAGGGGAATCAGGGCAGAATAGCTGGTGGCTTGTATGTTTTCAGATTACATAGCTGTTTGCTCCTGCACTAACTTCTTGGGCACATCAACAACAAAAAAAATCTACAGATTTCAGTTATTCAATGACATAGTAAACCTCTTCCCTTTTGGGCAGAGAATCACCGTAGTATCTAATTATTTCACTAGAACTTGGCAGTCCTTGTGTACTGGATGACATTAAACAGAACAGAACTTTGCCTGAGCAAGGGAGTCCTGCTACAATGCAGCAGCCATCATTATCCCTAACTGGGATAACAAAACCTATTCAGATCCTGCTCAGCATTTCCTTACATGCCTACTGCATGCACTGCAAACCCCTTTTTTCCATGAGATTTTGCCGTGGGTCTGTGAGTCTTAATACATATCCTAGGCCTTGGGACTGGGCAGTATCAGCTTTCCACAGAGATGCAGCATTTAGGTAAAGAGAGCAAAGAGGCTGAGATGCAATCTTAGAGATAATCTATGCAAGTTGGAGATCAGTTGTAATAATCAGATCAGTTGTCAGTGTGTAATACTTGAACACTCAACAGAGAGCTAACAGAATATCTTTAATTGCTTTGCATTTTTTAAGGAATTCAGGTATCTTAAAGGTATGCAGAAAACACAGTTAAGTTTCAGGCTACTGTAGTTTGGGCCCACAGCCATAGCATTGTAGCTCACAGACTAGAAATGACCAATCTTTACTACTCATCAGAAATATCTACAGATGAATGATGATTAAAATACTGTGAATACCCCTTCATGCTTGCAAACAAAGCTTATCTTCTGGTCATTGACAAAATGACCAATTTTGGGATAAATGGGCTATACACAGAAAAGATTGGTATGTATGCAATGTGATTTAGCTCAGTTGGCCGGAGCATGGTGTTGATAATGCTAAGGTTGCGGGTTTGATCTCTGTACAAGAGTTGGACTTGATAATCCTTCTGTGTCTCTTCCAGCTCAGCATATTCTGTGATATTCTGGCTGTAACACATCTTTCTCTTCTGTATCCAATCTTTGACTATGTGTGAATGAATACACCCAGTAGCAGGAGCAATTCACAAGGTTGAATCCAGCAGTATACCATGCAATAAATACTAAGGTGTGCTGTAGCAACCCCATGAGCATTGAAACTTTCCTGACAAAGTTTCATCTGCACTTAGCTGTGTCTAGTCAAGGGGGAGGATTTCAGGAACTTCAGCGAGATCTTTTGCAGCAGGTTTCCTTATGATTAAAAACCACCATGTCCTCATACAAATTGCTTTGTGGACACCATGAAAGGCGGCTGAGTCAATATTGATAAAGAGGAGAAACTCAGAGACCTGCAGCTCTTCCATGCACCATCGCTCACACCGAAGAGCAGGTGTTTGCCGTTTGGCATGTACAAGGACTTTGCTGTAGTGGAGTCACCCAGCTCTGTGGGCCTCGGCAGAGTTATTTTCCGTACTCCACTGTTACCGATGCCAAAAGCTCAGTTCCAACACATCAGGTCGCTGTTTGTTTGAGAAGCAAGTACATGAAGGAGTCCTTGGATTTGCAGAATGTTTTGTCTATTTCTGTTTCACAGGTTGTTTTGCTTCTGCTGCACTTTATGACATCTGGATTCTGTATGGGCAATGGAACACAGGTTGGTTCTGTTCTATGCTCTCTGTCCTGGAGCAACAACATGTGCTGCTGATCAAAAAGTTCTTATTTGGTGGTTCTACCAAAGTGGGGATGCAAGTGGAAATCAGGTGGAAGAAAATCATCAGTGCCACTCAAAAACATTCCTTTCCTATTCCGATACTTGGACAAGAGTTTTCTTTGTGAAACTACCATATCAACTGAAAATGCTTAGTGATTCATACAGAATCTTAAGAGAAATCCTGTGAAAACACACCATTCCAGGCCCAAATGGATTCACCAGTTCACATAAGAATGCTTGGGGTAAGCCTTCCGCAGCCACTAATTCTTCCTTTGTTCATTCATGTGATAACAAAAACCACAGTAAAACAGAAGGGAAAAGTGCTTAGAGCTCTTTTAGGAAACACAGGGCGCGTCTTCAGGTAATAAAATTAGCCCAGTTCCACTGTAGCTGGTGATGCATACTGTGTTCACTGAAGTTACACCAATTTTTCCTGTCCAAGGCTCAGGCTGACAGTGTTTGAACATATCATTGTTCCACAGGCTGCTGCTCTCTCTGTACATCTGGGTGGGGTAGAAATCAGGGGCCAAATGCAGTCCTCGGGCAACACTTCAGAAGTGTCACAGAAGAGTGGTTGCATTTTGTGTTAAAAAGTGTAAATTATTTTCAGGCTGACTTTAGTTCATTGTTCATAGCTTAGTTTTACAGAGATGTGCAACTGCAGCTGGACACTGCTTGTAGCAGTTAAACTTTACGGTTGCTGTGAGGGTCCAGTCACTTGGAGGGCTTGCAAGTGCAGCTGCTTTGTCTTTGCAGCCACACTAAGTCATGCTGGCTGTCACCCACCTGCTTAACCTCACAGGTCAAAGGCAGAAACTTTCCACATGCTCTGAGCTCTCACATAGGTACAAATATGCACATGTGTTTGTAGACTGCAAATAACCAGTTTATTTTAAAAACAGAGGAAATGAAAGCAAACGTGAAATGGAGACATAGGATGTGAAGCACACAAGCGTGTTGGGGGTAAGGTCCAGTTTCCAGAGGCTGCTCACAATTGCCTCGTGCCATAGGGAGAGGAGCTACTTTCCATAGTGCATGGAGACAATTATACCAGTGTCTTGACAGAGGGGAAGGGGGAGAAATCCTTTTGCTGACCCTGACAGACAACAAACTTGTACCCTGAAGCCTGATGTCTGATTAATTTTTCAGGTTTTTTACTGAAAGGCTGTTAAGTAAAAAAATTTTTCCTTCCTAAAACCAATACCATTTCATTTACCAGTGTGCCATTTGATGTATTCCTCTTAGCTTTTTTCTGACATCAACTTAAAAAGCTGTACTTCCCCCACTGAAGATGTGGAATTGTAAACTGTTAAGTCCAGTTAGTGGGAGCTGAGTCAGTAATACCTCCAGAGATTAAGGGGGCAGAATATTTATAAGCAATTTAAAGTCTTAAAGTACTTTTCATTAAAAAAGTCTAACAATTAGGCACTAATATGAAAAGAACTAAATAGTATATTACTAAAAGATCAGATTTACGTAATATGTTTTGCACTCTAGCCACACAAAGAAAAAAGTATTTGATTTCACTCTGAACTTTATGCCTTTGATAAATTTAAGATTATTATTGTATTTAAGCCCCTTTATGTCCTCAGTGGGAGTTTAAGCACTCAGCACTTGCAGAATTGAAGTAAGGATGGGAGCAGTAATTTGACCACTCTTGAATTGTATTGCCTAACATCTGAGAAGGATCAGGAAGACAATCCTTAGCCCTGAGCATTATATACAAATGAAATAGGGGTTATCTGGGGGCAGCATAATTCATTAAATGTTCCTTCTAAATGTAAAACACCAAATTCCCTCGACACAATCAGCCTTTCTATCTGAAATCTAGTTGTGACATAAAAAAAGATATTACAGTAAGAGTAAACTGAAATTGAGAAAAGCCCAGAAGTTCATGGTTACAGCTCGTTCTATTTTCTCATTACATCTTTTAACAAACAGACAGAAAGAAAACATTGTATGTATCACAGTACTTTGAAATAATGTCTGATTTTAGAAGATGGGACTAGATTCTGAGCTGGTGTCAATCAGGAGATTTGCATTAATTGTAATCCAATTACCCTGTAGCTCTATCAGCTGAGAGTCTGATCCAGGAGCTGTAACAGAACAGCATCCGTGTGTAGTTTCATCTTCCCCTTGTACATCTCTCTTTAACTTCAGGCCAGTCTGGGAAAAATTTCAAACAAATATTCTGGTCAGATTTTTATGAAGACTGCATAGATTTACAGCGGGGCAAAAAACCCAGTTTATTTCAAGGGAAGGTGTAAGGTGACCAGACCAAAGTTCAAAAAAATCTCATACTGTAATTGCACTGTAAGACATGTACATCACCCCACTCCACAGACTGTATTTTATCTTTGGTATATTTATTCTTACCTCAAACCCTCTCATGGAACAAGGAAGGATTAGTTGTCCAGTTTGGCCTAAGAGGACACTACATGGTAAGTGGTTTGCTTAAGGCTACCCAGGAAATGTATCAGAAGAGCATGAGTCTTTCTCATGCTGGGCTAATGCCACAGTCCCCAGACCACTTCTGCCTGCCTAGTTCTCCTTCTGTTATTTAATTAGTACAGGTGCAATCGATAATCTTTGGAAAGTCAGTTATTTATGCTCCAGCTCAACCAACGCAGAAAAGTGGAAATGTCTGTCTTGTGAGCTGACAAATGGAGGGTGTTACATAAAGGCAATTGATCTTAAATTTCCCATTACCATGCCAGTAACAGGAGAGCAGGCAATGACTGGGATGATTCAAAGGTGCTCCTCTTGACTCCACCAGCACTGCCCAGTGCCCTGCTCGTATTCTGTGTCATGTGAGACAGAGGCAGACAAGTAACCAGGCTGGTCCCCCTCCATTGCACAGCCCCATCTGTGCTCACAAAACTGGGACAAAGTCTCAGGGTCTGAAAGGAAATATTGCTGACTCCAGTGGGTATTTGGTTATGCCAAGTGACACTTGCTTTTGTTTTAAACTGCCAACAAATGTGAAGGAAAGTTCAAGAAGTCTTGGACAACAGCTTTGTAGGAATCACCCTAAATGAGACTATAAAAATTTATAAAAAATTGTGGAGGAAAGGGAATAGAAAAACCTTAAAAAGAAGCATTTATGTTTCCTTTTTGTTTTTAGTAATTAAGTTTTAAAATTTCCTCATGGAAATGCTGCTGATTCATATACTTGAAAAATACTCTCTGCCTGTTCAGCTTCTCCCACAGTAGGTCAGTCCTGATTCACTGTCCACTGAAGCAGACATTTGTATTTCCTCATGTTTGTTATAAACTTAACCTAGAGGTTTTGAAACTGTAATGGAAATACACATCTAGGGTCCCTCTAAGACTTTAGAATACTTTTTAACTACAGATACTTTTAAGTCCTTTAAGACAGAGTATGTACAAAAAATGATGTTACAAGTGGGTAGTAGAAAGATTTTGTTTCTTATTGATCTGTGACCATGCAGAATTACAAAGGAGCCAGTGAAAGAAACAGGTGAATCTGACAACTTAAGGGCATTTTCTTGCCTTACTATAGTGAGATAAGGAACAGGCAAAATCATGCCTTTTTCTGAGTGATTCCTGTTTTATTCAAAATCCATGAGGGCTTACCTTAAAAATATATGATACTATCGAGTTTTACAAGCTGCATGATTTATTCAACCAGACTCACCATTTCTTCCTGTCAGTTATATGTGATCAGTTATTGAAAGTGTCTATCACTCATTATATATTTATTTTTGGAGTTTAGAGACAGTCTTTTTTAAACGACTTTCACACAGGGTATTAGGGCCCAATAGTCAAGAACTGACTTTCAGCTAGCCAGTGAAATAAATGTTTTGGGGCACATTATCAGTTGATGGAAATACTTGTAAACCTTATGCTTCACATTTACATCAGCCCTGAGAATCTGGTCTGTTAGCACAGACCTTGTACCTGGCCATTTTTGGTGCAGTTTTTTCTGGCACAGGTCAGTGTGGCTGAGACATTTTCCCAGAAAAAATGCAAAATGTTGTCCACCATCTCATGTCAGGTATTCTGTACCTCAAATTGGTGGAACAAAGCATGTTATTTCCACTTAGTGGGAAGAAACCAACATTGTTATTTCTACTGCTCTAATGTCAGGGCTTTTTATTTCCACTGCAGTGGCTGTACAGGCTCTCATAACCAATAAGCCAACATCCACCCTGCCAAAGAAAACAACAAAAACCCCTTGGCTGGTCAGAAGCACATTAGAGCACACAAAAGAAAACTGACTCCAGGCTGCAGCTAGAATGGAAATGTCTATTCTCCTGATAGTAGTGTGGAATTTGACTAAAAAATTACAATATTCTGACAGATGGACAACCTCTGGATCGTTTCCGGTTCTCCAGATGAGAGAAGAAAAAGCCAAAACGACAAGCAGGGGGCATGGATAGATTCCTAACTTCAAAAGGGGCAAAGGAAACTTGTACTACTTGCTCATGGTGTGCAATAAATGCAGTTCAGGTTTAAAGCTTCTGGACACATGTCCTTATATAAAGGGCCCAGATACATCATATCAGACAAAAAAAAGTCTTATCTCCCTAGAGTAATGTAATTTCCAAGAGAATTTCCTCTGAATAAGGGACACAGCATCACTTCTCAAAATTTTCCACAATGAGAAGCAGCTTCGGGGTGAAACTGTGACTCCCTGGAAACTTTGTCACAGAGTTGACATGAACTGGTTCATTGTGAGCACTGGCTGTGCCCCATTCCCAGATTGCTCTTCTCACTTTTTAACCTCAACTACCCTTGGTCTTCAGTCCTCTGAGTGACCTTTTCTTACAGCGCAGCATGGTGCTGTGACCTACTCCATCTCCCAACAAGAGGCTTTCTGTTTCACAGCATGTGAACCTGGGCCAGGAAAAGATGGCTTAGAATTTATGTGGACTACAGAGATATTGCCCCTGAACACACGGGAAGCTGGATTCTTGGGTTGGTGGAAATCTGCATCACCTCATGGATGTAAATAGAACAAGATTCATTTGTCTCAGCTGAGTGTACAATCTGTAGATTCTGGGGTTGTGCACGATTTATTTGCTGTGCTGAGAAATAAAATATCCTGGTTTGATTCCTTATCAGTAGAAAAAATAGGACTCTATTATCCATAAAACTAAGTCTCACTCACATTTATATGGCTTTAGTAACACATGATGTATTTTGAAATGATGGAAACTTCATGAGGGAAACTAAAAGATGCTTTTAGGTGAAAAAGAGTTATTTGCAAACATCATGATCTCAGTTCAAAAAATTAGCACAAAATGTGTGCAGAAATAGGAAAATGAGCCCTTGGACAGAAATGATTACCTTTCACCTTGGAAAGTGTTAGTGCTCTTAGCAGCATTGTTTTTTTCATGAAGATGTACTGAATAATGATGAACTATGACCTGAGAATTCATGATATAAGAATATGAGATATATAATTTTGTAAATCATAGAAATTTTTATGAAATTTATTTACTTCATAGAGAATTTTAATGAGAATTATTTATTAAATGTCACCACAGCCCTTAAATTTGAGGCTGACATCAGGATGAGAGGTATGCTGCTTATTCCTATATGCTGGGGACAGTTTCAAAAAGTCTGCTACAAGTGCCCGCAAGAAGTAGTAAAATTAATTTTAACCCATAATAAACTGCTCTCACCAGTACCAGACAACATCTGCCTAGATGCTGTCACACATCCTTACCCCGTGGCAGTGGAGGTGTGGCCATCCCGGACCCCGTTTCTCAGACGGGATGAGAATGGTGAGTTGGACAAGATTTCAGTCCAGCCTGAGATCTCAGATCCAGCCCTTGGATCTGTATCAGGGAGCGAAAGCAGTACCAGAGGGCGGGAAAATGCTTGGCACCCTCCCGCTGGCAGCACGGCACGGCAGAGCTGCGGATGCTGTCCCCGCCGGGCGCCGGTGCCGCACGGTCTCTGCAGCGCCGGCTGAGGTCACTGTGGCTCCGCACCTCCCGTTGCTTTCCGAGCAGCCTTTTGCTGCCGGAAGAAAGGATACGGCAACAGATTTTTCTATTTTTTTTTTTTTTTTCCTTTCCAGCACATATAGTTTCTAAAAATGGGGACTAAGTGATGGTTGTAATTTTGATGGAGATTTACCTGTAGGCAAGACGGCAATCAAACCCACACTATTAACGGAAGGCTGATTGAGTTAATGAATATAATTGTCAACTCTACAAACTGATTCAGTTTGTCTAACAATCTATCAGTTTGTCTTTCCTCTTGGAGTTGTCCCCATTTATATATTACTGTATGGTGGCTGTAGGTGAATACCTAAAATCCCCATAAATATAATATTGTTTGAGGGAGGACTGATGGATGCTTGGGAAAGAAAAGGGGATCTGCTATACTGGGCAACTGAATTTATCGCTGTTCAATTAAACACAATAAATTTGGGCTGGGCAGCTGAACTAGTAGGTAACATTAACCTTTGTCTTTATCATACAGCTGGTCTGTATGAAATTCAGGTCTTTTACTCATTGGACTAAGTCTGCAAAGGATACATCCTTAACTTAAGTGACTTAGGGTCTGATGAATGAAATAATGTGCAGGAAGCATTGCATATAGATATCAGAGGCTGGTGCTCTAAAGGAACAACCAAATGTTCTGGGAAGCAGAGAAGAGATAAGGAGATGGGAGAAAACAAAAAATGCCTTCAGTGAGTCAGAATTTCAGGCTTGGCAAGCCTGCAGCCCACCAATCTAAACTGACACCACAAAGACCACCACTGGGTCTGCAGGAGATTTCCTTCCATGCTGGGAACTACATGGGTCTGTAAAGAAAGGCTTTCCATCCTCTCCATCAGTTCAGAGAGAAAGGAACGATATATTAGAAGATGAAGGCTAAACTACTGAATAGTTGGAAAAGCATAATTCACAGCTCAGGCCAGGGACAAATACAATTCGGAAGAGCCCTGTACAGACCACAGTGCTTTTCTAGAAGCAGTTATTTTAAATGCCCTTCTTCAGATGTATTGGAAGAAGTATACATTCAACTTCTGATAGAGGAAGCATATTCTGCTTCCTCAGAGCTTGACACCAGTCCTCAGAGCTGCCATCTCTGAAGACTGTAGCTTTTTACTATCAGGAGCAGGGAGTAAGAAAGCTACACTGAGGTGCATTTGAACTCCTGCCTTTCCCCTGGGATCACACACATGAGGACAACAGAAATGAGACTCCACTACAAGTCTGTGAAGAACCTTGTAAAGAAGTGTGACACTGGAATAATAGTACATATCTTTTAAAGTGGAGAGAACCCCTGTGTTTGCAGAGAAGTCACTTTTGAACTGTGCTAGAAAGTAAGGAGCAAGATCCCAGAGGGAGACGTCAGAATTAGTCCCCAAGGCAGGAGCCTCTTTCTTTGGAACAAAATGAGAGATGTCCATCATGTGCCAAGGGAAAGGTCAGGGGGAATCAGATTGCCCCAGCTCTGTTTGCTGTCTGTGAGTGAGGCTCTTATGCCTCTGATGGCAGGGACACAGTCAAGCCTAGGTAGTCCACAGCTATGTTTTAATAGAGGACATGAGGCTGTGGTATGGGCCTATTCTAGCTTAACTCATGGATAGAAACACAAATTGCCTCACTGAGGGGCAAAGGGGCACATACTTGTACAATTTTAGAAAAGAAGTGGGCAGACTTAGGTAAGTCTCCTAATAAAGAGGTGACAAACTTTTCTGAAATCCATCTCATATACCTGTATGTAGGTAATGCTGTGTTTTGCAGTCTTCCTTCACAAACATGATAATACAATGCCTATCTGTGTTCTGACATGAATCCGTGTTCTTTAAGCCTTGCATGTAGCAGATGGAGAAAGATTTATAACCCATTTGCCCATGTGTCAGCTATTCCTTAACTAGCTCTCACATATTACTAATTTTATTTAATAGAGGAGTATTTTGCATGTCCTTTCATGCAACATTGCAAACCTCTTTCCAACATAAAGAATCCTCCCCCTCCCAAATTTTCTTATGCTGTATCACTGTGTGTGCACAGCTAATAGCTGCTTAATACACATTATCTGTATAACTGTGAGTTTATCCTCAAGTTAGTTGGATTAGACAGTAGGTTCCGGAGACTACACTGCCGTTGAATACACTCACTTCAAATTTAACATGAAGTTTAATCAATAAAAATAACAACAATAAATTTGTCTCATTCTGCTTTTCTTATGCTGCAGAAATGCCTGAGTATAGATGGCTTTCAGCTGTTCCTCAAGAGGTACCTTTGTCATTTATTGAGTATTTTGTGCTTCACAAGAATTCCAATTACAATGTCACAACTTCGGCTTGCCTTGCCTCAATGCTCTTGAAATGCCTCGCCTGCTGATGGAAAAGATTATCATTTGGTGCTTGTATGTAGGTGTCATCTAAATCAACAGGGTCTGTCATCTATTTGCATAGGCATACACTAAATGTCCCTGAAAATGGGAAAAAAAGTGATTTAAGAAAAGTGAAAAACCTCTATTTCAAAGAATAGAGTGGAACTGCTTGTTAGGAACTTCAGTGAGTGAGTCAATATTTCTTGCTCAAAAATGAAACGCTAGCTAAAAGTTGAATTAACTGAGTAAACCAACTAATTGAAGTCTTAATCATGACCCGTAAAAATAATAGATTTGTTTGCTTTTTAAAATTTATTTTTATGCATATAAAGACTGTCTTATAGGCATTTTTTAAAAGGATGTAAGAAGAAAGCAGGGATTTTATGTTCACTGTTCAGGTCGTGTCTTGCCTGCCTGCCTGCCTGCCTGTGAGAACCAAAAAAGTATTTAAATTATAACATCGGAAGAGTCAAGATCAAAAATGTCAAATGTTTAGGAGAGAAAAGGTTTTTAGCTTTGACAGTTTTGATTTTTTCATTTTGTTTAATTTTAGTGTCTAAAAAGCATTTGGAAAGAGGATGTTTTTATTTCAAATTTAACATCCATAATGCTTACATTATGGTGTGAAAGCCACACTAGATGACAGATATCTTGGCAGATCTCCCAGGGCTTAAGCTGGGCAGGATTTTACCCATTATTTTAAAAGCAAACAAGTATAGGGAAAAAAAAAACCAGAGGAAAAAAGATTCACATTTTCATTGTAATAAAGAAATAAAAAGGGGACCAGCTTAAATTAAAAAAAAAATCTTAGGCACATACTGGTTTCATGGAAGGGGTTTTGACTGACCACTTTGTCATGTTTGTTATCTGAAAATATCTGCCCTAAATATATTTCCGAAATAAAAGGGGGTTTTTGTGGTGGTGGTAATTTTTTTTTTTGAGTGAGTAGTTTGACAGAGACTTATCCTCCATTTTACCTGAAGGATTTACTAAAATTCACAATCTGAAATACCAGTTCAAATTCAGACACATGGATGAACACATGGCAGATTGTTTCTCATTGGAAATGGCAAGAACCTTTCCACTTACTTTTAATACTTATTTAATGATTTTTATGCAGCACCAGTAACACCATTATCTCACCACTGACAGAATGATATAAACTGTAAAATATCTTCTTTGAGACATTTAAACCTTTGCTGAATAAAATGCTAGTAAATGTGATATTAATTAAGAAATAATCCGGCACAATAGTAAAAGACATTAGATCCTTATGAGTAAAAGGAGTTTCTCAATTTTTAATATTTTTAAATCTGTGGTAGGCATAGGATAATGTTCTTAATTTGTTACTTTTTAGTAGAAGATCAAAGCGCATTATAAATATAACCTTGATTTGAACAATACATTTCCTTCATATTCTCTAGGCCTGGGGTTTTTTGAAATCATCAGTAACTTTTGGGTGGGTGTGTAAGGCAATATGCACTCCCTCTGTGGCCAAAAAGTTATGTAAGTAAATTTCCACGGTTAAAAACTGAAGTGTAAACATTTTTAATCTGAGAATCTAGTGTAAAATGGTTGCCTAAACTTTCCAAATGTGCTCAGGTACAATGATGATGGGCAAAGCATGACAACTAAACTCAGGAGGTCGTGTTAGAGGGAAGAGTGTTCAGTACATGGGTGGCTGCTTTAATTTGCAGTTCCCCACTCTTCAGCAGCTCTGGGATCAGCTTTATGAAGACTTCCCGCTCCTCAGTCATGCCAAGGCATGTATTCAGGGAGCTGTGTATTTATGTGCTTATTTCATGTCCCTGGAGTTGAGATTATTGATTACTCACATACTTAAACATTCTCAACTTTAACAGCTTTGTTAAACTGGGGACTAATTCACTTGCAGTCAGTCCCTGTTTTGTGCAATAGGGATATACATTTTTTAAAAGGGAACAAAGGAACAAACCAAAAAGGATGTATGAGCTTCAAACAGGCTTTAGACAGATTTGAGGTGTTCCAGTACACCATTGAATATAGCTCATGATGTTAAAACTGCTTTTCTTCCTAAACATGGGCAAACCCATCAATCACTAACGGCAATAGTAACAGTGGCAGTATATGGCACACTGGTAGTGAGAGAAAAAGTGTCTGTGTAAGTGCAATTCTTTCTTCAGCATTACACGCTACTTTTGCATAACTTATTTTGAAAGGTTAAAATATGCAATTTTGCAACAGCTAGTAAGTATGGTTGAGAATGACTTCTGATCCATATTATGCCATTTCATCTCAGTTTTCTTTTTTCTTTTTAAAAATAAATAATTTGGCTGAACAAAGATGAATTTCACCATACTCTTCCCACACATCTATTTTTTAACTTTGTGATGATTCACAGGTTAACATCATGTGAAATCACCTAATACCCTTCACAGAAATATTTCAGTCCAGTAATAAAGGGAAGAACCGATTTGAAAACAAAGAAGGGAGCAGATGGATAAAACTGCAAATATTATTTCAGTTTAATCTAATTAATTACAGAAGCAGAAAGATTCTTGCAGGACCAGAATCTGCAAATGCTGAGGCTGTTCTCTGTGCTCCAGAGTGCAGCCCTCAGAAAGGGCTCCTTTGGACTAATTGCATCTACTGGATGGACACATTTTATTTCTCTAAAAGTTGTTTTCTGGATAAAAATAAAGACTCTTATTTTTGGAGACAGCCTTCAACCAACCTTTAAAACACAACTGTTCTCCATTCTGTCTTCTCTCATCTTCTTTTTATTTTTTATTTTATGCTTACTGTTTCTTTGCAAACACTTATTCTAACTGAGCAGTATTTACTTACATCCTGCAGTGGGACAGTAAGCCCCCAAGAGGTATGGATTTACAGGAGCCTCTTATGTCCCATTTTCCAGCTGTGGGAAAGTGATTTTCAGGGAAGGGAAAATGACTTGCCTAAAATCACACAGTGAGATTAATGATAGAGCCAAGCATTGAACATTTAGGCTGTGGTCAGATGATCACTAAGATTGGATTTATGCATTACTGGATCACCTGGCAATACAAATTTGGTGCAGACAGGCATGCACTCCTGTTGAATTATTCACAGCACATCAGATAGTGCTTATGTCAGCTGGTGCCCTGAGATAGCCCAGAGTGCAGCGTATCCCATATGCCGTTCGTTCTCATCTCTCAGGTGTAGTTTGGGATCATGGCCTGTTGCACTGTGGTAAGGAAGTTAGCTTCTGTTAATGAGGCTGTTATTACCACAGGAACAACCCTGGAAAGTCACTGTGTCACAAGCAAGGCACTGTTTTAATGTCCCGACATGTCAGGGCATCCCGGTTCCAGGTTACAGTAGGTGGCAACACGGATCTGTTGTTGCCTATGCCCCTGGAAGTGCCCATTTCCTGCTGCAAGCTGGTGATAGAGAAGGGCAGATGTGATGCCCAGAGAACACTGTTTCACACTGGGCTGCATGAGCAGGGAAGGGGGAACAAAGGACAGAAATAATTGTTTTGCCAAACTTTTTCTCGTTGCTGATTAAACTGAGCACAGCAAGGCCAAGAAATGACAGGTTCCTGCTCTCTGAGGCATCTGGGTCTGCAAGAAGAGCTTTAACCACCAGCAGAAGGTTATACTTACGGTATGGGGAGATCCAGAATATGAGGAGAGCTTCTGAAAGGAAGTGTTCCCTGATATCAGCTTGTAGATGTTTCTCAGGAAGGTGCCCACCCAACCAGCGATGCTTACTGAGCACTGAGGAGAGAGGAACTTAAGCTGTCTGAGAGGTGGCAGCTCTTGACTTCGAACATTTGGGTCTGAATCAATTTGGGGCCTAAAAGAAATAAAGACAATTCTGAAGCTCAGAATGCTCTTTGGAAGGGCTCAGCTTGTGATCTGAGTCAGCCATGCAGGAATTCAGAGTGAAAGTTGTTCAGCTGAGTATGTATCCTCTCCTTCCGTCCTGTGACCTGTCCTGATTGTTTATCCACATCTTGGGTCACTGCAACATTGTGCTGGGGTCATCTTCAGCTGGTTTCAGAGACCTCATGAAGCTTGTGTTCTCTGTACTCCTCAGCTGATGCCCTCGAGACAGGGCAGTCTGCTGTCATGGTCAGCCACTTGTGTTATTTTGTGCTTCCAAAAATATCCCATGCCACACTTAGTTCAGTTCATCCAGCTCAACCTAAACCAGAGAAAAGACAGTAGAATTATAGAATAGTTTGGGTTAGAAGGGTCCATTAAAAGTGATACAGCCCAACCCCCCCTCCAATAACCAGCAGCATCTTCAGCTAGATCAGATTGCTCAGAGTCCTATCCAACTTGCCCTTCAAGATTTCCAGAGATGGGGCATTCACCACCTCTCTGGGCAAATGGTTCCAGGGCTTCACCAATCACATCATAAAAGACGTTTTCCTTATATCTAATCTAAATTTACCCTCTTTTAATTTAATACCATTAGTCCTTTTCCTTTTGGAACAGACCCTACTAAAAGTCTGTCTCCATGTTCCTTACAGGCTCCCTTTACTGAAAGTCCAGAATAAAGTGTCCCTGGAACCTTCTTTCCTCCAGGCGGAGCAAACTCAACTCTCTCAGTTTTTTCCTCATGGGAGATGAAGGTGACTTGAGAAGACCTGTCTGATTAGGCTTTGAATCTTTAGGATTTACATAATCTGTTCTGGTGGCTCAACTGTGAGTTGGTAACCACCAGCTGAAAGATGGTAAATGACAACTGAGGACAGTAATGAATAGTTAGAGGTTGCAATATCTTGAAGGCTCCAATTACTGCCATTGCGACTCTGTGACTGTGCCCGAAGACAGAGTGTGGGAGTGACTCGGCTCTGCCAGTGACTAAGCAATTAGCCCCAAAGGCAACGTGGCACATTTCTCTGGGCCTCCATTTCCCATCTGCGGAAGGAGAGCAGTGCTGTGCATTCACTTTCACTTAGAACACTCTGCTTTGACACTAAGTGTGAGGATGCAACTTTAAACAGGGATTTCTGAAATGCATCATGAGGGAACTAGGCATCTACTCAAATATAACTAAAACAGTAGTTAGAAATTACTGGAAATGAGCCCATGTCCTTGCCGTAACAACAGCTGCACTTTATCTCTTTCATATTCTCTTTTTCATATAGAGAGATCAGAAAGACCTTATTTCCCCGTATTAAGATCACATGGCAAACCTTTTCTTGGAGCAAAATGCCTGCTAAAACATTTTGGTTTATGTAAAGGCGCAAAGTGGTATTACCTATGGGGCTTCGGGCTGCAGGGGCCTCCAGGCAAAATACTCTACATGCTGCAGAGGAAATGCAGTTACTGAAGTCAAGTTTATGTTTTTTAACCTATTTTTCTTGAGATAACTTTGTCAGATTGTCAAACAAACTCTCCAAAGGGATTTGAGTCACAACCACATTAAACTGGAATCCAATCTTGTTATGCTGGCCTCAGCGAGTGGATATTCCCTCTGAGCAAGCCTGCACTGTATTAAGCTGCCTTCTGTTTCTTCAACCTAAGCTGTGAATGTATAATCATATTTCCTTTTGAAAATGACTTGTTTTTCTTCATTACAGAAACAGGATTGATTTTCCTACAGAGTGTTACACTTGTCGAAGCAGCTATAATCAAATTTCAGTGTAATGTCCCTACACAAGTAATTCCCACAATTAAAACTGTAACTGTTCTGGATACCTGTTGGGTTGGATTCTAACCTTCTTGTGTATCCGGAATTGGTCCACTGAGAACATGGGCCAAATCCACAGCTTTGCAAATCAAAGCCACTGGAGCTGCATCTGTGGGCACCAACCCTGGGTATAACTGGCTATCTTCAATGAACTAAACAGAATCACTTATTAATTCTGGTATGACAAGAGTTAAAAAATAGGACCAATAAGTCAAAATAAATTACCTCTTACATCAGTGAATGACAGAAGCTACTTAATTTTTATAATTTTCCAATATTCCAAACCTTCCCTCATGTAACCCTGAATAAAACTGAGTGGAGCTGGATACAAGGAGAGCAATGTTTCAGTAGTTAGCTCAGGAGACTCTCCAGTGGTCCAAGAACTCCAATGACAAGCCATGGTAAGAGTGCACTACCTCAATAGGCTACATTTTGGGTGAACAAGCTTTAATTTAATTTAAGTTTAATTTAATGAAGATATTTATGTCAGCCTTGAAGAAAGCATGGGCTAAAACTGCATCCCTTTTTATATGTGACACTCAAGCGATGCCTTTGCTGTGATATTACTAAAATGATCCTGTAGGTCATTCTCCAGACTTCCAGTCACCATTTATAGCTTTAGTCAGGGTGGGCCAATCTGTTCAAATTCACCTTTCCCGCATAAAACTTCTAAGAGAAGGCATATGTGGCTACCTTCCCAAGCAAATCATGGCTTTCCGGTGTGCCAGTCACCAAGGAGGAAGCACAACCCTTGTTAAATGGGCTACTGCTCAGTCACACTCCAAGTCTGCTTCTTTTCTCTCATGCACACATGAGCACATGCACATGCACACACTTCTGCAAAATGCTGACAACCTAAGTTAACGGCAAATAATTAAGACAAAAATGCATTTTAAATATAAAGCTGAATCACAGCTCCCACTGTCTGGCAGTAGCTAGGGGACATAAACTACAAACTTGCCCTAAGGGTCAGCACTGGAATTCCTCCATTACAGGGGAATGAATGCTTAAAGCAGTGCAAAATACTGTGCTGCTGAATTTGCAGGTCCACCTATTTTCTGAGGGTCAAGCAGCCTGACCTCCCTTCAGACACACGCTGCTGCATGTGTGCACACACACACACAGAAGTGAGTAAAAATAAACAAAGTATTGGCCAGCATGCCTTTCACTTACATCCACTTAGTATTATCTATTGTAGTCATTCCATTGGAGAACAACGTGTTATTAAGGGAGGCCAGCTCTGCCAAATGTTAGTCCCCCAGAGGGGACTCACCCATGTGTTAAACATTTTAGCTCTGGTAATAGAAGGCTATGCTGTATATTTCAATGACAATTCACTTCGTACTTACAGATGAGATACTTTGGGAGTGTATCCCAGCAAGCAGTGTTTGCTTTTGATACTGAGAGGGTGGGCAATAAAATCATGTAATGCATGCTACTTGTGAGGCAGATGCTCTTGTGGCAGCCAGCAAACCAGATACTCAAGTTCATCTCAGGCACTCAGTGTGTTCATCAGACTTGTTCTGAGCAAGGAGAGCCCTGAACACACCTGGCTTCCAGAGGCAGCAAATGGTTAGGAGAGTGGAATGGCTGCAGAGCTTAAGAAGTTTAGCATCTCTTTGCAGTCAGGCAAACAGAACTGCTCCTTTCTACCTAGCAGTCATTCTGAAGACATCCTGTAGCAGGGAAGATGGAGATATCTCAGGCTGCTTCATCTGCTTTAGAAGGGACACCAGATTTCACAAAACCTTGTTACTATAAGCAGAGATTTATTTGACATGAAGGAGGGAAAAAAGCAGGAATTACAGGAGGGAACTAGAAATTCCTCATGGGGTCTTTCACCCAATACTCTTCTCAAACATTCTGGCGTCCTGAAGTGGCATGCACTTCGGAAGAATGTTCCAGTTCTGGTTTCCTTTAAGTAGATTTGACTTTGTCTCATTTAAAGCAAATGTGTTGCTTTGTTGATGTGAAAGTTTTGACGACACACCACCCTAATTGTTTGCTGCTCTTGAGAAACACAAACCTGCAGCCAATGCTCTATGACATGTTTTTGTGCTTCTCGTTGTTATAGCTTTCCACCAACTGATCATCACAGCAAGTCAACCTGCAAATAAGTACTCCTGAGCACTTTAATGAGACCCTTATCTCTGGCCAACTTAGAAATACTCATTGGGCTTTCCCCTGTTGAACAGCAGCAACTCCAAATAACCCTCCCATTAAAACAAATGCGCCGTTGTCAGAGATGTCAGGTTGAAGGGCCAGCAGGCTTCTGAAGCTGCTATTGCATCATCCTTTTGTTGGGCCAAGGTACAATGCCTACCGGAGTGATTAGAGCAATTACTCAGCACTGTTTGTCACAGTCAATCAGATCTGACCAGCATGAATGCAGCCCTGACCTAGACCTGCCTCTCTAGCAAAGCATTATTATTGGTTGTCATCCCCGTCTCCAGTAGCTCTATGCATGTGTCTAAGTTGGAAATGCACTAAGAAAACTTCCTAGCAATTATTTCTCTTTCGTTTCTCTCCTTGATGGCCGTCTCCAATCATCTGATGCATGCTCTCCTCCCTTTTATCTTTCTGCCTGTTCTCCTGCTGATATGTACTGTGACTTTCTGCCAACAAGTTAAGCAGAAAAAGCCACTTGGGAGTCTCTAAAGTCGCCCCTTCTCTGTTTTTCATTTAGTAAGAACAAGAGAAAGCTGCTGGTCGGGAGGTAATGGAATATAGGAGAGAGACCTCAGTCTTAGTAAGTCCAGTTCTCTGTGCATCTCCTTTTCAACATTTTCTATGGCAAATGCAACCTAGTATGAGTGTTTTGTAGTAAGGTGCTTATCAAGATTAAAAATCACAGATTAAAAAATGTGTTGCTCAAATTAGTGTAAAACAAGTTCTGTGATTAATTTTTGTATGTCTGGAATCAAGATATTGAAGAACACTTGAATCTGGTTACTGAAGTGTCCTGACCCCTGTATACTCCTACTCATTCTCACTCTTGCTTTTCATCTTAAGCTTTGCTTGAGATCTGCAGGAAAACAAGGACAAGCACTTCTCTGCTCTCTGCCTTCCCTATGAGGACAAAAGTATCCAACTGTGCTGCACTTTTGAGCCGCCACATTCCCTCTTTTTTTTTTTTTCCAATGTACATATAAGAAAGATACTTCATCAGCATTATCAAAGAAAGAAGCAAAAGGCATAGAGACATGTGTTTCAGGAGGCTGAGATGTCACATCGATGCAACTTCAGACAGATGAATGGATGAGGAGCTGCCTCGTGCTATTCCACAGCACACTGGTGCAGATGTCCTGCGTGCAGGTGTGTGAGGGAGACTAAAAGACATAATTTCATGCAGGCCCTGTCAGCAGAGGTTCTTACACTGATCCTATCAGTGTTTAGTGAGGAAGAGAAAGAGTTCATGACAAGAATGTGTGTGTGAACAAGACTTCAAATTTCAGTAAGGGAAAGGTGTTAAATGTACATTATTATGGTTATTGTTACTAAGCAAAGTGCCTGTGTTGGTACTCGCAGCTGTTGATAATAATGAAGAAATAAAGAGCCCTCTGATCACAAAAAATCCCAGCAACAACTTTGTCACATTAGTACAGCAATTTCTGCATTGCTTTTAAAACACGAAAGCAATCAGTAAACCATAGTTTATTAAACACAAAATGCTTTGCAATTTTTTTTCCAGGAAGTAGCTACGTACTACAGAAGTTATAATATATACTGTGTTCTAAAACAGTATAAGGACCCTGAAGTTTAGACAGTTTCCAAAATTCTTTGTGAGAATGAGGAAACATTTACCTTACACAGGCCACTGGTGAGGTTTCTTTCACCTGCCTTTAAAACTATCTTTTCTCAGCTAGACAAAATTAGAAGTTCAGCACTCTGATACTCTTTGGAAAACATGGATAAAGGTATTGAGATATGGGGCACAACAAAGAGTATTTTAGCTGTCTAACTTCAGGGATAAAGAATTGGCATGCTTTGTAGTTTGTCAGATCCCTAAATCCTTTGAAAAGGTTTAAGGATAAAAACCTACAGTTAGCTAGGAAATAATGCACATTAGAAATAATAGAATAAAATTACAAATAGATGAAGTAAGAAAATGTATTACTAAGATTATACTTAATAAGTATCCTTCTTAGCTGATTTAACATCTCAGCTCCCTGTCAGACTGGCTGATTAGGCTTTACAACGTACCCCAAGGGTGGTATACCCTGCCAAAATCTGAAAGGTGTATATTTTTTCTCACTAGTGAAGATGGTTGCCAGAGCCATCCAGTACAACTGCTGTGCACAATCTGTTTCTTTGGTAGTTACGAAAAGTATAATTGTTCACTCTTCTTTGTTGTCAGTAAGGAGGTGATGCAGGGAATCAATTGTTTTACCTTTCCTTTAAGGTTACCAATTGCTTATCTTAATTGGAAAATTCCTGTCTTCAGCCCTAATCTGTCTATTCTTGCAATCTAGGACACAATAACAAAGCTTTGTAAATCTTACAACAATTCCGTCGATGCAAATTATTAAATTTTTGTTTAATCAGACTTTAAACACCAACCTATGTGTTCTAATTGCAAATTAAGGATGAAACCCTGTTTTGTTTTGGTTTGGTTTGGTAACATTCATATTTTTACTGTTAAATAAGGTAAGGTCCTTCCATGCTTAGCTTAGAAGTCAAAGCTGGATAATCTGGGTAAAACCAAAACCACTCCAAAACCCTGTCATTGACTCAGTCTCATGTTGAGCATTTGAACCAACTCTTTAGACATTTCTTTAGTCTGAGGTAGGGAAAAAGAGTGTTGGTACTCTTTTTCTTAAATATTCTTATAATTTATTACTAGGAAATACATGGTCATGAAGTCAATGTGGCATGCAAAACAACTAAAGTAATTCAAAGCTTCAAAGGCTTGAATATATATTTTCTTCAATCTAAGAACTGAGTTTAATTACATTGCTGCAAAATGGATTTTAATCAACAATTTTTTTCACTGCTGTGTAGCTGACAGGTTGTGATAGGAGCATTGCCAGTTCTGCTGCAACATTTCCTCTTATTAAAAATGGTTTCAGAGCATGTGCTGATATCCCCAGAGAGCATATTGGATTCAGTGGTTCTCCATGTGAGTGAATGTACTGCAGAACCAGAGCTGTACTGGGGCTTAAGGACTGGCAAATTCTGTTTCTCACTTTTTGACTACCCTCAAGTTTGGAGATTGTAGAGGTCGACATGTTTCTGTTGTTGGTGAAAGACTTCATAGTATAGATACTACTTGTGAAACTCAAGGGTACAGTAGAGACTGGAGAAGTCAGTGGAAGTGTTAAGTGTACATGGAATGGCACAGCCAGGCCATCAGCTTGGTAGATTTTTCAAAATCTTGAACTCCACAGGATTCACTTATCCATATAAACTAGCAACTAAGCAGTAATCCCTTATGTGTTCTAATATTTTCCTTAAATATTCACTGCTCTTACATAATTTACATCTCACACTGGCAGTTCTCCTACTGTGAGATGGTTATCAAGTTCAATCAAAAATGACTTTTACAAATAAAATTACCTAAGGAAATAAGGTTAATACCTCTTAAATGAAACAATTTTCCTAATGCTACATGTTTATTACTTGACTGAACTAATGATATAGTTCTGCTCTTAATTTATTTGTTAATAAAGCTATGACTAATTTAAACTTTTTCCACATTGGGTTGGGGAAGATGATAGATATTAGTGACTCTGAAAAGTTTGAGGAGAAGGCAAAGAAAAAGAAAAGTCAGGTTGTTGGGCCTGATTCCACTGCAGCTGATTGCATCTGGCAGTCCGTCTCCATCTGACTTGCTAGCTGTCTGAGTACAGTACAGGGCTGCATCTTTTTATGTCTGTTAAATCTGAGTGGATTTAATAAATCCAAATATTATCAGCTTTCTTTTTCCTACTTTTCTGACTTTTCTCTGGTAGGAACAGACTTTTCTCCATGCAGCTGAACCATTATTATTGTTATTGCCTGCTATTTTATTCACAGACAATACGCTTGGTATTGTACGAGACTAAAATAATCTCCTTTATAATATGATCAAAAATAGAGGAGTTTCGTCTACAGCAAAATCACTCTTGGGAGAGTGACTATACTTCAGCCATCTGTAAGAAAGATTTTCAGAAAAAAATCACTAGCAACTGTCTGACTAACTTTTGCCAAGCCTTGTGGAATGTTTACTTTTCTAACTGCACTTTTGGAACACCTCGGGGAACTTTAGTGCTATGGACAAGTGCATGGGCTTACCCAGGTTAGTTTCACCTAATCAGGTGCCCCACCTGAGTTAGACACTCTGCTGAGAAGCAGGAAAATAAGTCTTTTATGGGAGCAGGTTGCACTTACAGAAAACAATGCTCAAGTCCATTAACAGCACAAAATCATTGCTTTATTATTACACACACAACTTCTCCCCTACTTTAGACATTAGCACGAATATTGACAGCACCTGACATTCAGCAAAACCGTATGACAAGCTGACACAAATGAAAGGCTCCTCTAAAAAAAAAAAAACCAAAACCCCATGAGAATCAGTTGCCTTAGAGTAGACACTTCACTGTGTACAGATGTGCTGAGGTGGTGGTCACCCCCCAGCTCTACATGAAGCCAGCAGTCCAGAGAAGAAAAGATATTAACTGAATAAATTTGTGGCCACAGTAAATCTAACAATAGGACACTAATTCCACATCAAAAACTTTTTTTGCTATAGGATTTAAAGTACTGAGCTGGGATAATCTCACTCCAGCAATTTAAATGAGGTAAAAGTATTTGAATGTATTAATTTCGTACTGCTGGGGTTTCTGCCAAATTACATACTGTCTGCCTGCTTCATTCGAACTTTTGCTCTGAACTAGCAGCTGATCTCCCTCAGCCTAATACAACATTCACAAAAAATAAAGCTTGCACAAACTCTGTATAATGTAGCCAGGCTAATTCAACAGAAAAGCAATCATGTATGTGTGCATATCTAGATAGGACCTGCAGCACTGTGCTCCAGAGGGCAGAATGTGTGATGTGATGAGTACAGAACCTTACATTTAGTGTGGGAAGTAAATGCAAAGAAAAGTTTCCCCTTGGCCAGAAACCAACCTCATGAATTCTCATCTTGATCTAAGCTACATATAATATTAATTGCATAGGAATAATCTGTTCCCATGGTTATGGGAAGTAGGTTCCTTCGCCTCTGCTGGGCTCTTATTCCCCAATTCATCTGTGGTAGTGCAGCTGTAGCCAATCCAGGTCTATGAAGTCTGCTCCTGTTATTGCCCTTGCTGTTACATTAAGCTTTTAAACCCATGTGTGTGCCAAATGCACATTATCTGTGTAGGAAGCCTAAAATAAAACTAGGAGAATGATAAAGTTTAGTGTGGTAGTTACACCACGGAGGGAAAAGATTTTCTCTCTTTGCCTTACTTAAGATGCTTTGGAGACAACAAGACATAGGAAAAAAAAAAAAAGAACAATATAACCATATAACCAAGCACAGCAAGAACTAAATCAAGGTGGATTGCAATATGCAACTCAAGATTTTTACAGCACACATTTACTTCCTTTATAACTTTTCTCTTTAAATCTTCTCAGTTGAGTTCATGCAAAACCCATCAAAGTTTTAGCTAGACAGGTGAATATTGTTGGTTTAGGCTTCATGGTTTAGGCTGGGCAATTATGTTTTAAACATTTCCTTCTGTATCCATATTGTATTTCCGGCACATAGCTCTGCTATTCCTTGAGAATAATAATAATAATAATAATTGAGACCATATTTGAGACCATAATTGAGACCTTGGCTCTGAGTGCTTCAGGTCTTTCAGACGGGCGCCATTTGCCCAATAGCTTAATTACCCTCTTCTATGGAGTGAGTACACAACAGGCGCTCTGCATTTAGAGCTTAACCCTTCAAATACAAACAATAGTAAATTACATGACACAAACAGACAGCTTGCACAAAATCTTAAACTTATTCTTTCCCTGTATAATATGAAAAATTCAGATCTGGATACAGCAATAAACTCTATACAGATTTCATGCCTTAATTTTTTCCTTAATCCCAAAAGATTTTTTGAGTCAGGCCAGTCCTGAATACTTTTTTCAACAGAGAATTTTTGGCACCTTTAAGTCTCCATGTTAGTCTCCCTGTTCAATGTAAACTTGCTCTGCACTAGCTGCTGCCTGATTTTATAGTCTTTCCCTGTAACAAGGATATATTCCTTTCATCCTCTCACTTGTCATGGGCTTGCACTCTTGCTACATGAGTTTCACATCCAATACTTGTGTTTCCTACAAGAAGTTTTGTAGGAAAACTTCCTACAAATTCTTCCTTTCACAGAAAAATTGGATGGATTACGTTCCTCATCTCAATCAGTTATTGTGCATTTCAATAGGAGATGACTGATATTCAAAATGCCATATTTTCCAAAGCAGATCAATGTTTGATACAGCACAGATAGTGTATGGTAGATCCTACTTACACTGATATGTTTGATGATAGAGTAATTTCACAGTAAAATTATAATTCATAAGATGCAGATAGACAGATTTCCCATCGTGTCACAATTTTGTTTTACAATGGGAAGACTTGCTCGAGAGGCAATGCTCATGGGTTCTAATACATTTAACATCACCTTGGTGATGAAGCTAAACATCAATTTGAATTAACAGTTTGAAGATGGTTAGAAAGAAGGAAAAGGGCTTATGTGGCTTGCCTGAAGTCACCAAGGCAGAGTGCATGCAGAGTTGGGTAGAATCGTCTTCTGAGCCCCATTCCACTGTTTCAGCTACCGTGGCTCCCTTATCTGCTACTCCAGGAGCAGTTTAGCAAATTTAGGTCAGGCTGTTTTTTCTGTTAAACACAGCCACCTATTAGTGGAATTAATATATCATTCCAGCTTGCATTTTAACAAGATTTCTGTTGGAAACATGGAGCTGGGTGAACACCATAAAGTTACTGCAGCAGTGGATGAGACTGGGTGATTTTTTAAATAAAAATTTACATTCTGCTTTTTTATTTCAAGAAAGGCATAACAAAAAGAGCTGTTCATGTCTTACACAAGAGCAGGATACATGCAGAAAGTACTATTTGTTTCACTGTATAAATAAAAGTCTGAAAAGCTAAAAATAAATAAAAGACTGAAAATAGTGGATAATAGGCCTTTCCAAAAAATGACAAGAAGAAAATTGTACCAAAGTGAATACACTAAAAACCTACCCCTTAAAAATGACTGTCATTACAATTTACCTGTTGACTTGTTATGCAGGACCTGAAGGGCACTTGCTGCATGATGTTAAATAGGTTTTCAAGTATCTTCTTTGTTGTTTTACCAGAGGCTGTTCACAAAAGTAAGGTGATTTTGCTCAGAATTTTGTTTCAGAACCTTCTAAAATAAGGAGGGGCATGCAAAACCACTGAAGATTCAGATAATTGATGATGGTTTAAAACTTTCACTTTAGCTGGTGATTACTTGCTTTTCAGCTCAGTTGATTCTGTGGCAAAGCATAAGAGCCATTTTTCCAGACAAAATGGAGTTCTCCCTATTATATTTATTTTTACACCTAAGGCGATACAGCACTCCTTGCTAATGTTTAACCTAGAGCTGAGCTTAGTATCAGGTATTTCTACTCACCAATTTCTTAATGAAATTCTTGATGTAATTTTACCAGAGTTCAAACTCCCTTGCTTCATGATCTTATAGGTCACACCTATGGAGTCTTTGTCATCCACACAGGATGAAGACTATGTTCAAATCCGGATAGAGCCTGCCTTCTCTCCTTGCATGGTTTCCCCAAAGCCTGGGTGTGATCTCGTATGTGTGCAGTTCTTACAGTCCGGAGATGAAGGCATTGGGCAGGAATACAGTGCCAACAACTTGGCAGTACACTGTCTTTATAGATATTTTGGCTTCAACTCCATGGTAGCTTGGAGGGTTGGGGACAGAGCCTTTCCACTTAAGGCATAGTTAATTACAATTCTGGCATTTTTTTGGCTGATATGGTTGCCTATGAGCAATGCACTCATATTTCTTCCTGGCAAGCAAGTCCTTCTTCTTTCAACTGTCTTGTTGCTGTTACCATTCTTACCATCATCATTAAGTTTCTGCTTTTGAAATGATGCTTATATGGATTAATGGATCATTTATAACTAAATCATGGAAGCCATGTCTGTGTGACAGCTCATTCAGTGGCTGAAAAAGGCAATGGAGTCTAATTGTCTGAACCTGACAGTATTTTATGTGTCAGTGCAGAGTAAGCTTAACTATTACCAAGATTGTTATTATGCTATTGTCACCAGTGTAACTGCAACCATTATTAAGGGTCAGTGTGAAGCATAGACATACCTGTGGCCTCTGAATAGAAAATCAGCACTGCCTCTAAAATCTTTTCTTGACATAAATTTAAATCGAATTTCCACAGGAGCTTCATCTGCACATTTCTAAATGCCAAGAGGCTTAAAATATCTCAGTGCATAGTTTCACAGCATCTGAGTCAGAGAGATCCTCCAAGAGGGGTGACAGAAAATACCTACATCTGCAAATGGCAATATTTCTATTTTACAGAAGGATAAATCTGCATTCCTACAGTGAATGAGTCAAATATGGTGACAGAAGATATCTGCAGCAGAGGTACTAACAGAATTCAAATCAGTTCTGTGTTTTATCTGTCGAATGATTTCTTAATTTCTATAGAGGCAGTATGATGGAAATACTTATGATTGTTATTGTCCTGCTTTGGTAACATCAAATACCCTGAAACCTGTTGGCAATAACCCCATAAAAAGTTTTGTTCAGTACCTTTTATCAAGTAGAGAACAAACATATTTACGTAGGGAAAGGAGAATGGAGATATTTGGCCTTGATGAATTTGGTGCTTGCTGCTCTTTTCCCAGTTCTTCAAATCTATAGTCACATAGTAATAACAGTGACAGCACTGGGGCAGGGCATTAATTGCAGATGAGAAAATACACAATTAGTGCTACCTTCAATAAGAGAGTTTGTGATGATAACTTTTTGTAGAAGATGGCTGAGCACTAGGAGTAACTTTTGTGCTGCTGTGCTGCTGCAGTTGATAATCAGAACATTCAAGCATGGTGTGCTTGAAACAAACATGTAATTAGATGACCTATATCTCATTAAAATATGCTCACATGATGCAAGTCCATAAAACAAATTATAGGGGACGTTTTAGGGGATATATCCTGATGGGAAAAGATATATATATAAAATGTATTTTAAAATAGATAAATTAGGTCTCCTGCATGTTAGTGTGGCTTATTTAGCTCAGCACTTCAACTGGTTGTTTGCTATGTCATGCTGATCTAGGACTGTTCTCTTATCAATTTTAAAGCTTTTGACATCCTGCATTCAAGATCACTTCAGATTAGCAGGAATTCCAGACCCTAAACTTTTGATGACTTGTGACATCTTTGTTCATTTGGTCCAAAAGCATGTACCAAAAGGTCATTTTATTTAAATTACAAAAATCACTACTTCTCCATAAAAATCTTTAGATTTATTTCTCATCTCCCATCCCCGTGCTAGAAATGCACACATAAGCACACATGGAGTTAGCAGGACTTACAGACACATCCACAGTAACACGATCCGATATCACAAACTGTAACAGGAGCAGAGCAGTAACGCTCAGGTCCCTAAGTGGATGTGGCATTGTTTAAGCCTCAGGCATACAAATTAAAGCACCTACTAGCTGGCGTAATTTGCTTGGTCAAATATCAAGACAATTCTTCCACTAGCTCCATCCTAAGGAAAAAAAATCCAAACTTTAAAACCTGCCTCTGCTTTCTTCTATTCCATGTATCCTGGAACAGATTTGAATACTGTGGAATACTTGCTGTTATTGGAAATAAGCTGGCACTAGAAAATAAACAAAGTGTAACACTAGCAAGTCACAGAGACCATGGCAAAATTGAGGCAGAGGGCTTCTCCTTCACTGCTCAGAAAAGAAGGTCCTTGGGGATAAAAACGGAAAAAAAATTCCCAAGTAAAATTTGTCAAAAGTTACTGGTGTAAAAAAATGCTGTAGGGCCTTTAAAGCAGCTTTCTTATTGCAGTACAATTAGATAACTAACATGGCAGTTGAAATTCAATGAGATTTGGTTCTTAACTCCCTTAACTTGGCATTTCCTCAAGCATCTGCTATTTCCACTACCTAGGAATTACAGTCTTTCTAATCACAAACCTAATTTATCACAGCATGATTATTCTGCTTACCCCTTAATTCAGTTAATTTTTTGAACTGAAAAACACGGTCCTATTGCTGGCCAGAACCATCCACTGTGTGATACAAACATTTACTCACTTTGGCTTCCACATTTGCGATTTGGCTTATTCTCTCAGCTGCACACAGAACTAGTGACTCTGGCAAATATCCCCTAGAAGAAGTGGATTAGTTAAAATGTATGGATCCTGTCTTCATTGTCTATTACCTTTAATTCCTGTCATGTCAATATTATTGGTATTTGACTTCTCAGACAAGAGCAGTGGGATCAGTTGTGCAGCTGTGCTCCTTGTTCTAGCAGATGTGGACACTCACGTACAGTCAATGAAATCCACAGCAGGACCCTCCAAGCATCTCCTTGTAACGTTGGGTAAGACATCTATTCTCCATATCAGGTGAAGGCTGGGGGGACACTCCAGTGAAATGTCAGTTTTGTGACTGGTTATTTCTCAGAGAAGAAATGTAGTAAAATAAAGTTGAGCTGTATCCTAAGCTGCTTACTAAGTTTGTCCTCTGTGTTTTTCCAGGTAAGTTGTGACTGAACTCCTCAGGAGTTTTCTTGGTAAACACCCAAGGCCAAACTTTTAAATGTATCTGAACAACCAAAACAGAAGTCAGACTACAGATGCACAGGGTATAAATAATCTAGAAAAACTGAGGAAAAAACTGCTGAAATGACACAGCACTTGCACTGGTAAGGACAATGCCTTTTTTTGTTGTTTTTTGCATGCTGATAGTTTTGTTCCCAGGCATATTTCTTCCAGTGTGACCACAGCTGAGTAACTGAGACACTTGGCTAAGTTTTCTTGTACTTTTATTGCAATGTGTTCTTCATCAGAAGAGGGGAATGCTGATTCAAGAGGCTGCTTTGCTGCATTTGAAATTGTCAAGTGTATTCTAGAAAAACCCAGGTGTTGTGACAAGGGCTGGAACTTGGTGAAGGGATTTTCTCAACTCATCCAGCAGGTCAGGAGTGGAGGTAGGAATTGCACTCTTGGTCTCTGGTCCCATCCACAAGAAAGCTCAGCATCCCATCCCATCCCATCCCATCCCATCCCATCCCATCCCATCCCCCAGCACATAGGACTAGAAAGGAAAGAAAGGTTTCACGAGAAACCTGAGAGGCACAAGACCAGTCAGTGGGAGCTGTTCTCAATTTGCTAGCTCTCAAAATCCAGGGCCCCTGTGCCTCCTCTTGTGGCTCCTCAGCATTCTGAGGGAAGGTCTGTTTCCCAGCTCTGTTTTCCACTTTTCCTTACTACTGAAGCAATGTCATCTCTCAGCAGTGATAATTTTTGTCCTCTCCCACACAGAAGTCACCAAAGTGCCCTTCTGTGGGACATGCCTAAGTGTCCACTGGGAAACTATGAAGAACTGAGTAAATTAATTTCAAATACGCTGGACCAACTGTCACCTCCAGTCTCCTCACAGACATACACCAAAATAAAATAGACAATATGTGTAGCATCCTAAACTCACTTCACTCTGAGCTGACTGTAAAATTAACTAGAAAAACGGCATATGACTCTGGCCTACTTACAATAAGGATTTGAGAGGTTCATCTTGAACAAATTTTTCAAAACTAATTTCAGACACCTGTCACACACAGTTATAAGCCAACGAGAGCAGCTTTTCAATGGAAGTGTGGCCTTCAGTTTGTGAAAAGGTGATTTGGACCTCTGAGTGACAGAGGGGACATCACCCTGCAATTCAATATGTTTCAAGCTTAGAAAAGACATCAGAATTGTTTGTGTTTTAAGGTTGTTTTTTGTAAAAGTAGAGAAATTATGTTCAAAATACTAATAAATTTCTAAAATAGGTGCAGAAAAAAAGAGAAATTAATGTAATACAATTAAATGTTAAAATACAGTGAAAAAGGTTACATTTCATGGAAACAGAACATGATAAAATACAAATTCCAGCATATGATTTTTCTCCTATTGAGTTACTGTCACTATTCCTCTCACATATAAATATAAGGGCCATAATCCAGAGCTCCCCATACTGAACAGAAATAAAGCATAATGATGGCCCAAGATTCAAATTAGTTTGAAGTCCTGTCATCAAGGCCAGGACAGACTGAAATACATTGTTAAAATTCAAATGCACCACTTTGAGGTGTTGAGTAAACTGCTGCTATTTATCAACCTATTCATAAGTTCTTTATCTTCTAAAATGAAAATTGTGATATACAGGAGCAGAGTCTGCCTTCTTTTTCTCGTCTTTATGTAGAGATTAGTGCAATATATTCCTCATTCTTTAAAACTGTATGTTTGGAAGTTTTGTAAATATAAAAGTGCACTTTTAGTATTAAAACAAACAGTATATTGTTGGTAACTCTTTTACCTTCTTCCTAAACAACAGTATTTAGTCCTGAAACATGAAAAAAATCCAAGCAATCTAACTGAAAACTGTTCACCTCCAGCTTCTTTTGAAATTCAGAAATATCTGAAACACATATTTGGGTCCAAATAATCTCTCTTTTTGACCAATTTGGGGTTCATTTTTGATCTTTTTTCTCTTTTCTAACCTTGACTGCTATAAACATGTATTTCACAAAACATTATGGTGGAAGATGCATTGGATAAATTAATCAATATTTAATCTCTTTCTATTCTTTTGGGTTTATCTTCATTAAAGTAATATCTCTTTCTATGTGTGGTCAGGGAACTCTCTAATGAAAGCTTATTTGATAAACCAGATTTTCCCAAGCAAACCCCCGCTGAATTCACCTTTCTCCCTGAAAACAGAGTTTGCTCCTTGACATGAAAGCCAAGATGGAAATGTTGATAAAGATTCCCAGGGAAATCTTCCAAACATTCTTTATAATATCATGTGTGATATAGTGACAAGCTATACGTTTCCCTGGCACTGAGATTGAAAATGGAAATGTTAAGTATAAATCTTTGTGGAAGTTTCAGTAATTTTTAATAATTTGTTCTTTTGTGGCATTCATATGTGAATGATATATTTGTCCTAGAGCAATGCGAATTCATTTCCCCACATCTATAATATCTGCAGTAAGCTAAATTAAAAATACATTTGTACTTGTACAGTTAAATGATCATATTTAATGAAATGTCGGAGATGAATCTCAGCAAATAGTCAGGAAATTATTTCAGAAAGAGCAGCATTTCATTACTGGCAGTCAGGGAAAAGCAAAGAGATTAAACAAATGGTTTACTACTCCAAGATATGGGAGGAGGTGGGGGCAGGTCTGTGCAGGGGGTGACTGTGAATACGAGACCTCAGCGGGAACTTTTACCTGCGAGCGAGGAAGCATTTGCAGGGCACAGGGCTGGCAGGGCTGATGCTGGGAGTGAGAAAGAGCTGTGGATCCCTGGGCCCGAGAAGGCTGCGGGTGGTGCAGGGGTGCACACGCTGTGTTTGGCTCCTGGGAAGCACAGAGTCTGCACAGCATTCAATGTTTCCTGACAGCTGCTGCCATGGGTGCCACTCCAAGGGAGCCCAGGAGGCTCTCTGCCTGGTCCCTGAGCAGTCCTGGAGCTGAACCCCTGGGCTGGGTGAGCAGGGATAGGGAACTATGAGACCAGCGGAGTTAAAGCAGGTCTGACAAGGTCAAGAGGAATGAGGAGTGGGAGAGGGGCTGCTCAGGGGCAAAAGAAGACCAGGCAAATTGTTTTTGCTGTAAACATTACGGCAATCAGAAAGAGTTGAAGGGTGGAGCATGGTACCCGATATGTAAAGCCATCCAGCAACTTTATTTCCATGAGACTTAGAACTGTGCTGAGCCCTTGGAGCTATCAGCATCTTTCACCAGTCATGAAGCTTTAAAGGATTCTGTCCTCCAGCCTGTCAAGGAAAGCTCTCTGGCTGGGAGCACAGTTGCCTTTGGCTCCCTTTAGTCCGTGGGAAGATACTCATAGCAGAGACGCAGATCTCAGGCAGGCTGACCTGGCTCCTGCAGTCTTCCTTTTTGTCTGCTGCCTGCAAGGAGCAGACAGCAGTGAGGCACTTGGCTTAGCTGTGCTCAGCCTGCTTGTGCTGTGAATCCAGCCCTCTGCCCTTCTACCTGTGGCTGTAAACTGAGAGGACACTTCCTGTGCTGCTCTCCCACCTTCCATTTCTCTTGATCACTTAAATTACAAGATCTTCAGGCTACAGACCATCAGAGGTCAAATCAGGTCTGTGTGGAGGATCTGGTCTAATAAATGTCTCTATGGTACTGTAAAGTGACTGCTGCTAACGCATGACACAAAAAAATCAACATCTATCAATAGGAACAACATTTTAACTAATTGATATTCTGAAGTTCCATAAGAAATTCTGTGGGATGACTGAACTAATCTGAATATCAGAATTAAATTCTAAACCAAATATACAAATATAAAGAGAGAGTATAGAAATGACAGAAAATATACTGATTTTCTGGATTCCACAGGCAATAGAGGTGAAAGAAAATATGGGTATGAAAACTCATTGTTGGCAAAAATTCTACACTAGAAGACATATATTGAGGAGCATGACATAAAAGAAATATCTGAACTGCATCATTTAATTGTTTACATATATTACTATATGCACATACACATATGTGTGTACATACAGAAGACAGTGGAAAGGTGATAAGGCTGCGGAGACATCGGCAATTTTGAGTCTCACCCATCCAAGCATCCATACATTTAGGCTGGCATTTCTTCCTTTCTGATTTCTACTCTGTTTTGGACCCTTCAACCACCTCATTCTCCCTTTGTTTTACTTATCCTTGCATTTATATCAATAGCAAATTAAGAAAGCAGACAATGTAAGTTATGGTTTAGTCTTACATCTCCAGTCATATTATATTTAAAATAAGCATCTGAATGCAGCAGCCTGCACAGAGGAATTTACTTGAGGTTCTGATTTGCAGAGTGGAAAAAAAAGCTGGATTAGTTAAGTAATTAATCAGGTGTGCAAAGCCATATGAATTCTCTGAACAGCACACTGTAGAAGAACTCACATCATGCATACAAGATTGAATTATGGAAAAATGGTTGAGGCACATCAGGTCTGAATGAGGAGAGTGTCAATCTCTTCTGTTTGTCAAGGTTCTTTGAGATGTGAGTTATCAGCCTTAAGGAGAGACAAAGGATCCATGCAGGGATCAGCATAATTCTTATGTCTGATCTTATTACCTTCAGGGACATACATATAGACTTGCCACATATTTCTAAAAAGGTGCTTACTTTTAGAACCATCTCTTTTTTCCTTTGGATTTGTCTTCAGTGTTTTTGCTGTTGCTACTCTTCAGGGAAGTGTTTCAGTCAGACAAATGCTGTCTAGTGGACAGTCTTGTGAAGTGCCTGCAATACCACTGGGAAAGCTGTGGGGAGCAGGAGAAAAGGACTGGAAATAGGTTCAAAACACAGCTGCAAAATTTGTTCCATCATAACTTGCCTCCGTTCTTCATTACAGAGCCTGAGGTGTGAGGCATTTTTGTGGCAGGAGACAAGAGGGTTTTCTACACAGGAATGCTAATAATATTCTTTAGCTGCTTATGATCTGGGACTGAGAACCTGCAGAGTAAAGTCTTCAACAAGCCTTTTTTTCTCCTTGTTACTGCAAAATAGATATTCATCTGCTAACCACTGAGGTACAAAATGTTACTATTAAAACAGATATTATCATATTATTGTCTTTCAATTCAATTGAATTTTGTTTGGATAAAATCCTTACTTAACCCTCTACTTTATCACATATTCTATTTCCTTTAGCATTTGTTTCTTTAGACTTCTTAATCAGGAAAACATAGAGACACCTGAAATATCAGGAGCAGCATTCTGCATCCTAAGCAGCAGTTGCTGTGAAAATTTAGGGCAGGAACAAACCTTTCTCAAAGTATATTAGGAGCGCTGCAAAAGCAATGAAGAATAGCTACTCAGAACACGCCAATTCCAACTGGAAGACATCAGCAACAACAGCGGCCAGAGCTGTGCTTCTCTGGAAGAAAAATGATCTTGTGCATTGGATAAAACACAACAACATCTTAAGATTTCATCCCAGCTGCACTAGAACAGCAGGAACCAAAATACTTGTTAATGTTGTAATATGTTTGCTTTCAATCAGACAACAGAAGATTTCATTCCATTTGCCCAGTGTTTTGCCCTCCCGAACTCCATTCCCACAATAGCTTCGCAAACACATCTGGTCAGTTCCACAGTGGGTTTTACATCCATGGTAAGTCATATCTGCTGGGCCTATACACAGGATTTGTGTTTTACAGAGACTGCAATGAATGATTCTTCCCCAAATTTGATTCTGTAAAAAGCTACTTGACTGTTCCAAGTAATCTTTTTTATTCTTCATCTTAGTTTACTCTTAAGGGTTTTTCGTTTCATCTTTTTCTGCTGTCCTAATGTACACAAATCACTTTTAGAGATAGTGTCATGTGTACGAAGGGAGCAATTTATCAATACAGACACCTCTTTGATGAAGGATGGTTTGTCTTTACAAGGCTGGACAGCCCCAACTGAATTTCAATTTGCTATGGCATGCAAGGGATTTAGGGATTAAGGCTGGCGAGAGGCTTTAAGCATCAACCATCTTATTATTGCTGAAGGAATATGTGATTTGAAAACCTTGCCTGTCTTGATTTTTTTTTTTTAGTATGGGGGGGTGAGGTGGGGAAGGATGAGTAAGAAAAGCAATAACTTGATGATTTAGCAGTTGTTATTTTTCTTCTGTGTTTCAGTCACACACTGCCTATTTTTTAATGGGACAGATAGAACTTACAGGGTCAGATCCAGGTGACACCAACTAAATATCTAGTTAATTAGTTTTATGACTAATAGCAAATATAAAAGCATATAATAAAAATAAAGCTGTTGGGGAGGGAGAGATGGAGAAGGTAAGAAATATGTGTCATAAGTGTTTATATAAATGAAGAGGCCGTGAACTGCTACAAATAAATATTGTTCTGGCCATAGCATATTACCTGCTCCTTAATGTAAGAAAATTGATAAGGAATAGTATTTCCCAATGAAAAAAAAAATGCATCATATATGTAATTCACCTGTTTTTTCTTGGAATGGAAGATTGGGAGGAAATCCAAAGGAGTCTACTGGCTTAAACTTTGTGCACCATGATATTAATTAATTTCTGATAAATATAAAAATACTGTGAATCAAAAGCAAGCATTATTATTATCTGTTGATTTCTGATTCTTTTAAGTAACTAAACCTCTACAGGACTCATGTACCTGTTAGGCTAACAAAGGGCCATTTTGGTTGGTGTCACACTGCTGTGAAACTGAGTGCAGAGGAGAAGTACAGCTGTGAAATCCTTCCAAGGACAAAATTCCCAGCTCTGCCATGTATTCACCTCTGAGGATCTGCTATAGCTCCCAACAAAAATACTATCTCTTTTCTTCAGAAGGTTTTTGGATAGGCTCATGCTTCGATAGAGAGAAAAAAATTTGCATGAAGTAGCTGTTCTCTTCCCCTTCCCTTCTTCTCTCAGATCCTGTGCCTTCAGAGGTAGAGACTAAACTCCTGCCTGCATTGTCCCTGCCTCAGAGCAGAACAGCACAGCAGAGAGGACATGGATTGCATCTATCTATCTATCTATCTATCTATCTATCTATCTATCTATCTATCTATCTATCTCTTTGTCTATCTATCTACCTATTGCAATTAATTCAGTTTCTTGTGAGGATTTCCTGGAAAGCAGCTATCAGATTGTTCTCATACTCTCCTTGATGTGCTCTAATGAGCACTTAAAAGTTTCCCAAGTAGTGGAAGCTTTTAATCAGGACATAAAACCTCCTCTCATACTCAGAGGAGTATTCTGAGTCCTTCCCAGGACAGCTGAGATTTGAACTGAGATATTTTCCTGTCCAGTCACTCTGTGGTGCACAGGAGAAGCAGAATAAAATTGAATGAATTGCAGTTCTGTGAATCTACAACAACTTTCTCCAGGAAAACTGATACATGTTATTAGAATAAAATCTTCAAATGGAAAAACAATGTTTCCCCACCCTCTCCCAACATTTTAAGACACATTAAAAATATATGTATTTTCCATATCTTTTTTAGCATTAAATAAATCACTGTCTATCCATACAATACTGTATATAGATTTCTCCATGTCTCCATGTTGTCATAATGCTCCTTCCCACTACACCATGGACCAAAACAAAAGAGGGTAAAACAGACTTCATGGTTGTGCTGTAATATCTCTTTGGCAAGGTTGCTAAAAATCAATGCCAAATAACTGTCATTAATCTGATATCTTCTGAGTTGTGCATAATTGTTCTCTCTGTGCTTTGCTAGGGTTTTTCTGTCTGATTTTTTTTTTTTTTTTTTTGCTGTAGACCTCAGGTTTTTGTTGTGGGTTTTTTTTGTTTTCAATACAACTTCTTTAAGCCTTCTTATAGATTGGGTATGGAATTGGACATCTCTTAGAAATCCCAGCACATTATGAGAAGAAAATGGTCTAAGGATGTAGGGCTGTGATGAGAGATCAGATAGAACTTATGACAGCAAGATAGGTTCTTCTTCATACAGACAGAACAAAAGTCTTCAAAACAGGAAAATTTCAAAGGCATCCAAGACCCAAGTTTTCTTCCTTCATGAATGAAATGCTCTTCTGCTTCCTTGTGCTATCCAGCCTCTCCCATCAATGTTTGTTTCCCCTGGTGAGGAAAGACATTGCAAGCTGCACTGGTAGTCCTCTGTTAAGCCATTACCATGTTCCAGTCCTGTTCACTGGACTGGTTAATTGCAGAGTAAACCACTGGCTGTAGCCTCCACATGGCGGTATCCTGCAATTTGCCACACTTTTACAGGGGTGATGATGCATGTCTTGCTCTTTCATTTTGCTATCTTTACTATCATGTGCACACGCACAGATGTATTTTTCTAAAGCTGTCACTTGGTAAATCATCGCCACAACATCCCATGATCAATACAGCAGCTCGGGGAAAATACATACACTTACATATCTAGCAGCATAAATGAAATCTCTACCTTCTATTCCAGGCCAGGCAACAGGAGACGAATGGGGGAAAAAAAGACAACCAAGAAAAATCAGATTCTCTATAATTATATAAATTACAGCTAGAACGACTGTAATCACCTAAAATGCCTCTGGGGAGTTGGATTAGCAGAAGACAATTTCTCACATTCACACTCCAGGGTTTAAACCTAGGGCTGATATTCAGAATTAGACTACCAAGCTAAAATAATTAACCCTTGGGAAGCAAAAATATGTAACTCAGAGGTGTACTATCTAACTGAAATGGAGGAATATGCAATTGATGTTATTTTAAATTTCCTATGGATCTTAATATTTGACCAGGCCAGTCAGAACATACACTTCAGTCCAAATTGTGAGTATATTTAAATGAAAAAAGCCTTTCCAGTCTCCCTCCTTTTAACATCCAATAAAAACCAACAATCACTCAAACAAATATCCCTTAAAACCAACAACAGACTTTCTTCAGTAATGTATGTCCATTGTGAAGTGGATGATAAAAATACAGGTTAAAAAAGATGCAGGACTAAAGCTGACTTGTAAGAAAGAAAGCTAAAATATTGTAAAGGAAATTTAAAAATGCCTAGATATGTAAGCAGAATGGGTGGTTAGGATATTAAAGTAGGTATAAAGACAAATAAATAAGAATGGTGCCTTTTGCTTTGTTTTCTTCAGATGAGTGGGACATTAAAGCTTCTTTTCTGGCATATGGAGACTGTCCCTAATGTAAGAAGTAAAACACTCCAGGGAGGTTCCCTCCACACTTTCTGATTTTGAGGTGAGATCATGGACGGGGCAGTAGAGGAGGGCAGAGGGAGTCGATCAAAAGTTACTGCTCCTCTGCGTGGATGTTTTCCTGGGTGTCAGCAGTGTTCCTGTATGCCTCAGATGGGATATAATACCAGCAGGTGTCAAGGGATTGACTTTAAACAGAACTGTGAAGGCGTAAAGTTGAGTTAATATTATCCAAATCTCCTTCTTCTCCGTGCTGCTAGTTTTGCCTGGAGTCTTACTTCATGCTTTGAATCCATTCTACTGCCACAAATACCTAAAACTTGAAGCTGCTGAATCTGCTGCTATTGGTGAATCCTATATGAGATGTTACTGTCTAAAAATGAAAACATCAATAATTCCCTTAATCATGGCAAAGTGTTTTTTCCACGTAGATATTGCTTTGAGAATAGAAGTTTGTATGAACAACATCAATCAGGGAGCTCACACAAATGAATAACTTACAGCCCCACTGGCAGCCACTATTGAAGATTAATGCTGATAAACACCACATTCAACATAAGACGCGATTTCGGAAAACAAACCAATTTATTGGATTCCCAGACATGTATTTTGTAGTCAACCATTGATTACTGACTCAGCTGATTCTGCTGGTCATTCATCACACGTGCTTATATAAAATCTGAACTATTCTCTTTCAGGACTTCATCTAATATACCGCACAATTACTTGCGAAGCAGTACTGTTCCAGTTAAAAGGAATTACCTTTGAAAGCTGTATGCTGAAGTGGCTCCATTTACATAGCAATAACATGACAGACATACAGATATATTTTGTGGAGATAAGTATCATGAGTCAGAGAGGAGCTGTTGCATATTGAACTGTACTGAAAATTTTGTGTTGGATTCCAAGGATGACTCTTCACTGTTTGAAGAGGGTGTTGGTGTTTATGACTTTAATTTTTATTTATGAAACAATGGCAACAAATACTAGCAAACAAGAAGGGAAAGATCTTGTCTTCAAACCCTTACCATATAAGTAAAGCAGGTTTCCAGTCTAGTTACTCTTACATATACGTCAATAATCCTGAGGAGTTGGCATAAACAGCAGGTCTGTAAGCAAATTAATGCAAAATAAAGGATTCTAAATGGGTGAAATATTTGGGTGAGATTTATTTGTAGGAATGATAGGATAACTTCTTAAACTGTCGTCAAGTCTTCATTTTGCTTAAACATATATGCCTTTGTAACCATGTCCTGACTTTACAAAGGTACTTGAACAAGTGAGGGGCTCTATCAGTTTTGCACCTGGTGTTAGGCACACACTTAAGACATAGATGAATTAAATGCCATTCCTGTTACATTAAAAAAATTGGCTTGAGTATATACCTTTTTATTACAAGAGCTAGGGAAATGTCAATTTGCATTATAAACTTTATTTCCACATGTAAGTTCTTGCTGCTTATGTGATAAGACTTTCTTGGTTTTGTTTAACAAAAAAACTCCATTGTCTTTGACTTTTTAAAAACAATGGCTGCTTCTTAATGCAATGAGATTTTTCTTGATAATAGCATAGCACAAAATCCTGAAAACCTGGGGGTGAAGTTTAACCATTTGAAAAAATGACCCTCTGTACTATCACGAAAACTAGAAGGCTTTGGTGCCAGAATTTTGTTCCTTCCATGTCATAGAAAACAATACAAAACCTGTTGCCCATTGTGCTAGTTTTGGCTGGGGTAGGGTTAATTTTCTTTAGTGACTAGCATGGATTTGTGTTGAAAATGGTGCTGATATCACAGGGATGTTTTTCTTATTACTCAGCAGTGTTTGCACAATATCAAGGCCTTTTCTCCTTTCTTCTCAGTAGCTGGTTCAGTGCTGTGTTTTGGATTCAGAATGAGAACATACTGATGTTTTGGGTTTTGCAAAGTCATGCCTATCCTAAGTCTAGGACTTTTTTATTGTGTCTCATGTTCTGCCAGTGAGAAGGTACATAAAAGAAAGAGGGAGGGACCATAGCTGGGACACTTATTTGAAGAGTCTCTTGAGAAGCAGCCCTTAAAAATGAAGGTGCTGTAGCAAGAACCACAGAACACACTTGTATGATCAGCACTTCTGTATTTCTGGGTGGAAGTTTGGTTGTGCCATCTTTTTATAAATATGGTGAAAACATGATGACAAGGATAAAAAGAATCCAGGCAATGAAATGTTCTTTAGGAGTTAGTACAGCTGAATAAGATCGTTTAGCCTCAGCAATTCCAGTTTTACAGTGTTAGCAAAGAGGAAGGAAATTTTCCTTTCTTATTTCTTATCTAGCAAATTGCTTATTATCAGGTAAATATTTTTTTGTTTTGATTAATTTATCACATCTTGGAGACTCTTTGATTCTGAAACTTTTCTAGGTCTTTCTAGGTCTTCATTAGGATAAATATTAACCAAAATGCTCTGGAAGCAGGTAATTTTTTGTGCTTTCTCTAAAATTCTTCTCCCTCCAAGTTCTCAGCAGATAAATATCATTAGTTCGTTGTCTATCACTGGGGCTTCATCCACAGATGTTGCTCTTCTCTGTAGAGTCAGTTGTGCTTCCACCTTTACTGGTGAATACAAAATTCCATGTGTCTGATTTGTGTCTGTTTTCAGATTCACCAACACTTGCTGATGATTCTGTGCACTTAACTTCATCATTAATATACTTTAAATTCATTTTGGTTAGGCTCCTCCTCTCAGCTGACCCATTGCTGTGTTCATAAGAAGTAAGATACAGCTGCCATGAATCACTGCTACTCTGCAGGGGGAGATGTGCCCTGTGCAGTGCAAATTCAATATAAGCATTATTGTTTTTCACACCAAGTGTCTCATCGCTGTTTATGAAACAGCCAGTACAATCAGCACGTCGAGTCTACAGAGCAACTTCATTCCCATTGTCGTTGGTAGAAGGAACAATACAGTGAAAAAGAGCTTTCAGTTCTGCTTTGGATGTAACTAAATGCAGTAGCTTTATAATATTGTGTGAATAAAAGGAAGATAATTCTGTGAGTGCAATGCAAAGGCAGCCAAAGCCCAGCAACCAAAGAGTTTTAACAAGGGACCAATTAAGCATGAACATTTGATCATTCTGAATGTTCATGAAAAGGAATGTAAAATAAGTAGATTGAAGAACACAATCATAAATGCTTTTGTGATTGAGATAAATTTGTTTTAAAACCATAAGTAAAAATTGAAATTGATGGAAAATGATTGCCAGTTTGTTTGGAGGCATCATGATGAGAAAACTTTCTATTCTGAGAACACCAAGAAAAGAAATATGTGTAACTTTTAGTCTGAAAATAGAAGGGAAGATTCTGCTTATGTTAGCAGCTGCAAAACTGTTCTATAGGAAGCAGGATGAAGCACAAATTAAGCAAGAGGGTAATAAATAGATGAGCATTGTGCCAAAGATGCACATTCTGATTTCATTCTGAAAAAGATAGTTCTGAGAATAGCAGAAATAATGATGCCCATGTCCACTGTGGCTTTGTGTCTTGTGGTTGAATTCACATCTGCACAAGACACACAAAACAGCATACACAGAACAACATTTGCCTGCCAATTTACTACTTCACTGCTACCGGCTCCCATTTGCTATTCTTTCTATAAGCAAGTAGTTAAGCCACAAGGAAGAAATGGAAAATGGGAAAATTTTTTTGTCAATGTCTTCTAGAATGCCCACAAGGACTGTAGGAACCTTGTCTAGATGAAGAGCCTGTTCAAGCCACATTCCCTAAACATATGCTCCAAGTCTATTGTGAATCCAGTTATAACAGGACAGGTAGCATATTGGAGGCCACCACTGCTGGCATTGAATTTTTCTTTACAAGAGTGGACTTACAGTTAAATTAACATTAGATTATGTATTAAAATAGAAGTGTTTATCAATGGATAACTCAAAGCCAGTAGGAATTGCCAGTATTGCACCTGATTCCAGATAGCCCCTGGTGCCCTAAGAACAACTGCCACTATTTTGGCAACATCACAAGTATTAATCAAGTGTTCAATTCACTGTTGTCTTTCCATGTACAAGTGGTCATTCTAAAGCAGGGGGCAGGGAACTGGGATTTAGATTCCTACAAAATGACAGCATTGACATCTTCACTGAGTCAACACTAGTGTAATGTCTACATGTGAAGCAAGACATCATAAACTGAGCTGCAAATTTCTAATACCCTGCTGGTCTAAAATAGTGCATTATCTACAGTGGTGATGTTATTCTATTTACAACAGCTGAGAACCTGTATAATGGTCTTTGGTTTAAAAGGTAGATTCTTCTCAGAGTATATGACAAAATTATTCTGTTCTATTTTACTCTGTCCTTGGTAATTGTTTGTATAATGTATAGTAAACCTTGTTATTTCTTTGTAAGTCTCTGCTTTCAGTGGTATTATGAAAAATTAATAATTGCTTCACTGAACTGCCATCATACTGTCATGACAATAACACAACTGCCATTGATTACTGACATTTTATACACAGTCTTACTCTCACTCCCCTGTACAATCCAGGTTTGTGTTGATTTAAACTAAGCCAATTGCAGTGCTGACATGGCCTTCAAAGACAGCTCCATCAGTTTCCAACTATAACAACAATAATGCCTTTAAATTAGACTGAAGTTTTGCTTTCAAAATGGCTTTTAGGTGAAAATATCTCTCTGTACTTCACTGTCTGTATGTTTATGACAATTTGACTGTAATTGTGAAAGAAATAATTTAGGTTTAAAAGCTATTAGTCCCAGATGTACAATTGAATTCTAGTCTTCATTACAGAAAACACAGCAGACTAAAGAAAAGCAGACAAGGTCGGAGCTGTCCAAGGAGCAGTGAGAGGAAAAGGTGATTATCCTGGCAAAAGCCCACAGGTACATTGCCTTGTTGAGTCATCTGATTGGGAAAAAGCGACATCTTTAAGGAATCCTGCTGTCCTTTTAGAGGTATTGTGTGGAGGCAAATGCCAGGGAGATTTATGTGCTTCATTCCCTGACCTGTGATAATGCATCATTAGAGCCCTCCGTGTTTTCCACCTTTGTGAACAAAGACTCATAACGGGGACGATTACGAAAAAAGAAGAGGAGAAGCCGCAGCAGTGGCAGCAGTGGAAGCGTGGCTCAGGCACACAGAACTTCACTCATAAGTTGAACAGAGATATCTTTTTTTGCATTGCACCTTCATTTCAGTTTATTCTAAGGATTACATCCCTCCCTGCTTATCTGTCCAAAGCTCAGACTCCTTGACAGAATTGGAACATAGGACAAAGCCAAAACACACATCCCCCCACTCCCTCAGCTGTCCTCCTTATTTAACCCTTAACTTTCTCAGTGGACATTATAATAAATTTAGAGGCATAAGAAACTTACAAGGAGAGCTGAGGTCACTCGTGATCCCCAGTGAGAGCTCTACTGGGTCCTCTGAAGTGCGGTGATAACGGTGAAAACTATTTCATGGCCCTGCATACCTTTGCTTTTATCCTGACCCCAGGCAATCTTTTTATTTCGCTTGCTGAAATGCAGGGCTGCTGCTCTAGCTGACTGACTGGGGAAGAAGTTTATATGTATTTAACCAAACCAGACTAGCATCCCCTCTTCTCTGGCCATGGATGGATATGGATTCAAGCAGTTGTAATGCTTTTCTGAGAACATTACCAAGACATTTTAATCACGGCTTACTGCACTGGTAGATTAGTACCCAAATGCAATGACCTTCTTTTTGCTGTGGACATGAACATGCCAGAAAACCAAACTGTACTATTCTTTGTCTTGATCCGATAAATTAGGATTAAATAAACAAGAGAGACAAGTGCGATGTACTTTGAAAATCTGAGTGCACCTGTTTTGTAGTGGAAAATTGGATGTTCTTTTTTTTCTCCCTCACATAAAAATGCTGCTGCCTGTGTTTGTCTCTTAGGGGACGATACTATAACCACAATTTATGCGTGGCTTCCTACATATTTTGCATTTTGAGGTTATTAAGAAACAAAACAACAGAGAAAAATTGGTGTGCATTAGGAGGTATTAGAATACATTAGTCTGACTGTCTGTTCCTCTGCTGCAGTGAGGTCTGATTTCACAAATGTGTGCAAGAAAGTGTGTTCTGGGGGTAGGAGCAAGGAGGAAAGAGCTACCTGAAAGCCTTGTAACCGTGTTTAAGAGCAACCATTTTCCTGAAGTTCTATGAACCAAATGCTATGTTTTTGTGCGTTGTTGTTTTGGTACTTCCATTGAGGAAAAGTAAACATCACATACTTCCACATCAAACTACCTATGATCTGTAAATACTTGGTATTTTTCTGTGTGGATACACAGAAAGAAAGGAGGGTCTGATCCTGCTAAAGAATGTCAACTTCTCAAGCCAAGAATGTTCAGAATATCCAGCCCTGTTCTTTTCACAATTTCACTTTCTATTGCATACAGAATGAAAAGTTTTACACCATGTTGGAGTTTATGGCTGCATATATCAACAGATATAAAAGTAAGCATGCCTCTAGGTGTCTCTGACTTCTTCAATGTCTTGGAAATGATCAGAACAGCATCTTCCATCTTTGTGGAGAGGTGCAACTGCATCAGTTATCCTTCTCTGCAGGGAAAAGGTGCTGGGTTGGATATGTTTTGTCACATTCCACCTGTTAATAGCTGTTTTCCATCAGCAGTACTGCATTAAAAATCGAGAATTTCTGTCTTTATTATCAAACATGTCAACATCCAGACAGGAGCTGCAATGCAATGCTTACTTTCTGTATTGAGGGGAGTCTATTTTCCACATGTGCAAATAACCAGCTGGGGTCAGAGGCAGTGGCATGTGTTCACAGTCAGAATTCAAACAGGGACCACTGTGATCCAAAAAGAAATATCTTTGCATGGTAAGTAGAGGAGGAAGCCTCTACCTTTTGAGCTTTTCTGAGTGTTTGCTAGGATATTCTCACATGGTGATTACTCTTTGAATACTTCTGATACTATGGAAAATAAATATTTCAAAGCAAACAAGAAAAACGACTAAGCAACATAAAAAGGTGAGGCATAACAGATGTCTTGTTTAAGCATGGTTGTATAATGCTTGCATAAAAATTAAAGTGTTTTATTTCTTTTGTGTCCTGAAAGGCATGTAATAAAATTAATTTTATTACTACCTGGTGTCTTCCTCAGGTGACCAGGTAAAAGAGTAAATATATTTTTATAATGTTCATAAACTGTTTTACAATGTCTTAATCATGTATTATCAAAATTGAGAGAGTACAGAAGGTTTTAATGCACAAGACCAGTGCGAGGCAAGAAAGATTGTGGTTTGTGCAAGTTTGTTCTGTGTATTACATTCCGTGAAAGCAGTTCCACAGGTAGAATGCTGTAGCTGAGTCCAAAAGTATATATTTTATATGATTCATTTTATAAAACAGCAACTGTAATTCTAGCGCTTCACTTATCATATCCTTGACTCAGATCTAAGTGTTTAAGCATCAGGCTAAGTCCCACCGAGGTAAACTGCTTGCGTAAAGTTAGTCCTAGTTAAATCTGTGGCCCAGTTGAGGTTGGATATGGTGAATTCTCTCATACTCCAGGCATGTGAGTGTCTACTAAAGCTCTGCCTATACAGTCAGATGTTCCTGTGGAGAGGGTGCCACAAGTCAGTGAGGTTTTAGACAGCTGGCCATGCAGAACTCTAATAATATTACATACTATGGCACTAAATATACCAGGCCTCCCATTGTTTTTTATCTTCCACTGATATCTTCCACATCCAATCTGCTGTGGCTGTAGCAATGAGGGAATATATCTTAGAAGGGATGCTAGCCAAGCATGTCAAATTATTGGGAAAGCAGAAGCATTTCAATTATCTGGAGCACCTGCTGTCCAGTGTTGCCAGTCAAGGTTCAAGATAATTCAAGCCTTAGATGAACCTTCCTAACATGTCAAGTTATTTGGAATCCTTTCTTATTTCTGTTGAGGACTTTGTGATTTCAAAAACTTTGATAGATGGTTATTTCCCATTTTTTCCCAAAATATCTGCCTTCAGACAACAACCCATTTCAGCAGATGATGCCAAAGAAACATGAAATATTATATTTCATTGGAAGTTAAATACTTATTAGACTCTGGTGTCCTTGATCTTCACAATTAGTAAGAATGATAATAATAAATAATAATTATTAATAAAGAGGGACTACTAATAAATAATATAAAAATGCTTTCTTAAACTGCATTTCAGCTGTATATCTAACAGCCCTCTGCAGGTGCAACATTCTTTCTTATTTTATGAATGTCAAAGTCAAAGTAAGATTACAGCCTTGCAATAACATTTACTGATATGTTTCTAAATAGAACAACATTACATGATGAAACCAAGAAAAGTCACTTACGACCAGATCACTTGTGTAGGATATTGTAGGGAAAAAGAATAAGAAATTTGCGAGAACAGAAGCCTGTCCTGAGTTTTACACTCAGCAGATATATTCTCTTGTATCAATTCCTTAGTTCTCTGTAGATATTGCTATGGTGCAAACAGCCACTGATGTGTGGCTCACCTGATATTGTTCCTGGCAAAGCACTTGGATGACTGAAGCTTCTATGGAATATCTGTTTTTCATAAACACTGTCTGTACTTTCAATGCAGTCCTCGGTTTTGATCAGTTTCTTTAAATATGCATTATTTGGGCACACACCTATTTATTTTTTCATTCTCATTTAAACTGCTTTTATTACTGTATTACCTGTTTATTCAGTGCAGGAAGAAGATAGCAGGAGCAAAATAATACAGGAAAAAGGTGCAAGCACTACAGTATGCTAGTGATATAGGTGATAGGTGGGAAAGAGAAATGAAGCTTTTCATCTGAGTTTCAGTAGTATGCAACTGTTTTAGGAAGAAGATTCATGAAATATGTGGGAAAAGTATGTGGAACATTACCTGAAAAAGTAAATTTGAATGTCACTAAGTCAAAGGAAGTGAATATATTATTTCTGAGAAGAGATGGAGTATAGGGAGACAAGGCAGAGGACAGCAGATTAATGAGAGCAGTGACCATTGTGTGGGAAGAGCAAAAGAGATACAGATGCAGAGGACTTGCACCACACACTAATAATCAGTGCTGTGTTTGTAGTGTCAAACTGGAAAATGTTGCTAAATGTTGCTACACAAATCTCAAACCACTCAGGGCTCTGCAGACCTGACTGGCCCTTTTACTAACAATGGGAGGTGTGGGGTACAGTGACAGGGGTAAATTACACTCACCCATTAGAATCACAGTTGCTGATCCTGTAAATATTGCATGCGTGGGTAAAACTTGGTACTCTTTCAAACCCTGATGCTGATGTGTCCACATTTCAGAGCTTTTGCATGTGAAAACAACTTAGAAAAACAGAAAGAATCTTTACCCAGTTACATTATTAAATAATAAATGTAGCAGGTGTTCAAAAAAATTTGTCATTAGGTTGCAAGATACCCTCCCATAAGTCATAACTATCCACTTCCCATGCACAGAGGTCAAATGAGTTTTCTAACATCGTACGCTAGGATGGTTGTGGATCTAGGAATCTGCATTCACTGCTCCAATGGGAGTAAACTTTGTCCTTGTGGAGTGTTGGAAAGTCTTGCAAAAGAGTGATACATGTTAAAACGCCTTTAAATGGTGTGAAATCCACCTCATTGTTCATGCCATTCTAGAATTAAAAAATCATATCCAAGTCGTCAGAATCTAGAAAGTAATGCTCCAAGAATTCCTCCTGTAAATCTTGACATTAAACCACTCTTACCATTGTCTCACCACTTGAATCATTTATTTAAGCGGTGATAATAAAAGGTGTCAGCAATTCAGTTGTAAGCTCTAGAAGATTTCTGTGCGCATTGACCTTTAAGCGTTTGCATCTTGACAGGTGAGCCGTTCCTAACGTCTCCTATGAGATATGGCCAGGGCAAGGGGTCAGGCACGCTAATGATAAAATTACCATTTACCTTTTACCTCACCAGCCTCAGTGCCTGACATTATAAATGTAGGTAACCTTTCACCTGAAGGTCCTCTTTCTTCTGCAGTGCTAGGGATTATGGAGAAATGAATGTGCACACAGCTGCAGAAGAGACATCAGTCATGAAAAAAAGGTGCTTTTGGTGATCCTTCCTTCCTTCCTTCCTTCCTTCCTTCCTTCCTTCCTTCCTTCCTTCCTTCCTTCCTTCCTTCCTTCCTTCCTTCCTTCCTTCCTTCCTTCCTTCCTTCCTTCCTTCCTTCCTTCCTTCCTTCCTTCCTTCCTTCCTTCCTTTCCTTCCAAAATAATGTTTTTGGAAAAAGTATAAAGAGTTTTACCCTGTTTTATTTTAAGAGATGGTTACCTGGCTATTTCTATTCTAGCATTCTTAATCTATTCAAGATTATTCTGTTCCTTCTTATTAAGATGAAAGCACTATTTATTAGTTGATTAATGCAACTCTATCACAGCAGTCAATAAGGTTTCTTTCAGGGATAAGTGACCGCATTAATGAGACTTGATGATCTTCGTTGTTTGCCATAGCCCAAGAGGGTGAGCTTGTTTGCCTTTACATCCTAATCCAGGTTTTCCTGAGCTTCCCCAATTTTCTGACTTGAGCCAATATTCCTCTCCCAAAGGCAACATCCCTCAGTCAGTGGTAATGGGTACACGATGAGAGCTTTGGAGGTACCAGTGTGACACTGAAGACTGTCCAGTGACTGCTGATCTCCCAGCCACCTATGGTGTGCCTGATTGCTCACAAGTAAACATGTAGACAATAGGATGCAAGCTTAAAGATCAAGATTGGGGTGTATTTACTTTTCCACATTAAAAATATTTCAGATTTCTAAAATCCATGCATATTGTGGCTAGGACAACTGTCATGCCTAGGAGAAATATTAAAGATGGTGCTAGGTGCAGAGCCTGCATTTGCTGATTCATGGGCAGGTGATTCATATCCTGATGTGAAATATGCATTCCTCTTGCAGAGCTAAAGCATATGAGGGTGGAAAACATATGAAGAGACAGACACAGAAAATGAGATTCAGTTCATTTCACTGATCAAGAGCCAAATGATCACAAGCTTTAGTAGAATTACCTCCCAGAAGAACAGCCCCCTTCTGATAAATGCGGTCATGTAACCGCTAGGGCATAAATCGTGCAAATTGAAGAGTACAGTTCAGATATAAATCTTTATATTAAGTTTAGTGAAATTTTGTATTGTGTGAACATTATTCATATCTATGAATCTTCAGGCACAAATCTTGTTGCATTTTATTTGTGTTATAAGGATATACATTTTGCAAAAGTTTCATTCAGTGAATATCAGCCTTAATGAAATTGTACTCTGCGAAGTCTATAAAAATTGTTTCATCTCCTTCACATTGGAAGAACCTGAGCAGACCTATTTCTAGTTTTATCTATTCATGTATACACACAGATTTCAAGCATCTTATAGATGAAAGGTACAACTTAATTTCTGTATTAAGCTGGCAGAGTACATATTGAAAGGACAGACAGGTTGCCATGCTGAAAAAGACAAACCCCACAGAAGAAATATTTCCCCTTCTAGAAAAGTGTATAGCTCTCCTCTCACATTAACCTGCACTGCTTCTGCCATCTGGGAGTTTGTGAAGTAGTGAAGCAGGACAGAAAGCACAGGAAAAGCCTTCCTCTGGGAAGCTTGTACTCAAATCAAATGTGTTGAAAGGACACAGACAGGGATGTCATTCGGGTTGGATAGTCTGACAGAGTTATTTCCAGGCTTATCAGATCATGTTCCACTTGTCTGAATACTCTTGTTTTACTTCTGTGCATCAACACAAACTCAGCCCCCAGCACCAAACCAGATTCATTTCCACAGTACAAAGGGCTTAACTGCACTTTTCAGCAGATTTTCCTCCTACCCCTCTGCCCATCTTTGTGTTGGAACAGATTGCTGCTCTTACATTCAAATTCTGCATTTGTGGCGGTGTAACTATTTCCTAGTTAAACCACAGAGCACATGCAGTACCATACAGATATTTTGGAACTCCCATAATAGTATGAAAGGTTGCAGAGGCTCCACAAGTGTAATAGAAGTTGCTGGCAATGTTCATAAATGCACTTCATAGGTTGTTGCGTAGTCCCATCCACTGATCCATTTCTCCGGGACTGGGACTATTATTTCATGCTTCTGCAAAGTTCCAAACACATAGTATTAAATCTGTTGAGGAGTAAAAAGAATTCTACCAGTAAAATATTTCATTCCCCTTTTCTACACTGCAACACGTTAACGGATCAGTGCAGGCCAGGCTCGTGCAGTTGGGCAGACAGTTTTTGGTTCTGAGTTAGGAAACAGGAGTACTGTGACCACTTAAAGGGCAGATTCCTGCACTGACAGAGAGCACACATTTAGCCCTCACAAAACCCGCAGTGTTTCTCAGCATGGACTAACACGATCTTTGCAATATCATGGCGGTAAAATCCCTCAAATACTGGATTATGCTCTCTCTCATCCCCTTTGTGTTCATTGAATATATATGATGCTAGCTGGCTCGAAGGAATCTTTCTTTTGATTTCCCAAGGGATATCCACTGAAGGTTTGATCCTGCAATACACTGAATAAGCTGAGCATTTAAGGAAGCCAGAGGAATTTGAGAGTGTAAAGCTATCTTCTGGCTGAAGACAAGAAGAGATGTGTTGCATTAACTACGTCTTGTGCAATGTCATGCAAAATATTTCCAGGATGGCAAGAACAAATAGGGGTATTACAAAAAAACAAAGAGACAAAATGTAATAAGAAAAACACTTCCTGGAGACCTGGAGGGAGAGGAAAATTGTACCAGATACACCACATTCCTGAATCTGCAGGGAGGATCTGGTTTCATGGCAAGGACTTGGTCAGATCAGAAGACCTTCTATGTTACCACTACCTGCACCACTCACACCTATTAAGTCCAACAGGAAACATATTTTGCAGATTGGCTGGGAAACTGAGATAATAGAATACATTTAAAATACAGATGTTTCCATCTGAACAGATGTTTATTGATTCCTGAAGCTTTCAAAGCCACATTAATCATGCAAAAAGGCAAAAACGTGACATACCAGTTTAGGAATGAAAGAAAAGGGAAGAGACTTTTTCACAGAAAGGCCTGTGTCAACATATTTCTGAAAATTAATCAATAGTCAAATAAGTCTAGTGAAGAATATAGCGTTCCTTCAGGGACTACAAGATGTAATACACTTTTTTTTATGGTTTATAGAAAATACAGTTTACAAATATAAAGAATAAGTGAATACGTATTTTCTCATTTCAAAAAGGAATTCTGTTTTTCCAGTAAAAATAAAAGTAGTTGTGGTGTTGATAGGAAAACTTACTTATTATTTAGCAACACTTTGAAACATACTCAGTTTGAAAAACCAAAAAAAGTTAAAGTAGTTTGTTCCCAGTATTCAAATCTTGTTCTATTCTGGGTGAAGACTGGAATTGGTTTCAGAGAAGGATATTACTGGGTTCTGGATGTAGCCCTTACACTTAAAACTCCTCCATGACCTCTTGCTATGCTTTATATACCACCAAGCACATTGCTTACAAATTAATACATGGATTTTGTTTTTTATAAGTGTCTGTAGCAGAAACGATTTGTTTAAATGAAAAATGCATACTTCATGTGTTCACTTTCCAGATTTCTCATAATGGGCAAGGCTTAATAAGGGAACGGGTTAAATGTCTTACTTATGGTGCAGTATGCCTTATAAATATTTCCCAAATGCAAAACAACTGTGTATGTATACACAAACACACAGATACATAAATAAATATAAAGGTATATAATGTACATATATGTGAGCATGTGGGAGTGCACCTCCTTAGCAGCAACACAAAGAATGAATGCATATTACAATTAAATGCAGTATGTAATTTCCCAGTTAAGATCAAGACATCGGAAAGAAAGTCTGGGTGCAGGGCTGGCAATCATTTGTGGAAAAAGCCAGGAGAGTTGATACTTAAAAGGTTCATTCACTGCTTCTTTCTGCTCTGAAAATGCTGAATGGGAAACTCCTCTTCAAATGCCTGCACCAAGAGCACTCCTGCCTGCCACAGAGGAATGTGGTGGGAAAAGACCTTCAACTTTCATGCAGATCCTGCTCCTTCAACCACCCTTCCTGCAACTATTGGGAAGATGTGGAGATTCTGGGATGACTGTGATATCTGTGGGCAGAATCCTTTTACTAGCCAGATTAAAACCCTTTTCTTCTAATGAGAAAACCTGTAGAGCAGCTGAAATCCCACAGGTTTTGCATCTTCGTGGTTATCTTCTCATGTGTTTCCATTGAAGAATGTAGTGGGGGCAAGAGCTATCTGTTAGGACATAGTGTTGCAACCTCTTATTAGATATTTCCATTTCAGCCTGGAAGCTTTCCCATACCTTATTAGATTTATTAATGTGTGTTTATAGTGCTACAGTTATACTTTGATGATTTCAGGATGTCTGAGACTGGAAGAGAATGGGATAACATTTCTAGTATAATTTGTTCTGCATAAAACCTGCTCCCATTAATACTCACGTCCATTCTCTATTTGTGCAGCCACTGGACCAAATCAGCTGATGCCAACAGGCACACTCTGCTGACAGCGCAAGAAGCTTTGCCAGCTGACACCAGCTAAGAATTTGGCTCCACAATTTGAGGGAGGAAGGGACAAAGTTTAAAGAAGTGTTACCATAAATGTCAGATCGTATTTCCAGTTCCATCATATCAAGTCTAGAGTAAGTTCATTTAAAGCAAGGAATTTCTTTTGCTATTTTCTTTGGTGTAACAGAAGAGAGTTTGTCCCTGAACATTTATGTCTTCAAAAATCTCAGTCAGGCAGAAAAAACCACTTTTTAGCCAGTCTCTGAGATGCTAATGAAACCCAGAGCAACCCACTGATATGTAAAGTACCTCATTTAATGAATTTACACACACACACACACACACGTGTATATGTATATGTATACACACAAATACACAGTTTAACTGAAAAAAAACCAACAAACCTAAGCAAAAGAAAAATCCTCAGGACTAGATACAGTACCCTTTAAGTACAGAGCTGTTTAAAATATCAATCTCCTTATTGTAATTTGATGTGTGAAATTCAGGCATGCATTTACAATTCAGATCCTATTCCTTAGGGATTGCCATTTAGGGCCTGTTTATATGATTTATTTAGTGCCTTTCTTCACTTACTTACGCTTGAGATCGTTAGGTATAATGCACATATATGCACAGGGATAAAATGTTTATCATCATTACTTCAATGAAGTCATTTGCCATCCTTGACACCCTCTAATGTCCCAAGTGCTTCAACCCACTGGCTCATTTGCCCAGCTTTGCTCTCTCTTCACTTTTTCATCTCAAATTCTCAATGTGTTCCCTTCATCAATCACAGATGTTTAGCGGGTAGCAGGAGGGAAGACAGCAGAATAATTATCCAAATATAACAAAAGAAGGTCCCCTTTGTGATTCAGGAGGGACATGGATGGGGGAGGGGGAGCAAAGGAATCAGGAGTGTGGATTTCATGCTTCTTTGAAAACATTAATGATGTTTAATGGAAACCAAAGAGCCCACTGGAAGCTATCGCGGTCTCAAATCTATGTCCCACATAGTTAACCTGAGGGCTTGGTCCCCCCTGAGTGTCCTCTTTCTGCTCTGCCTCCCATTGCCCCAGGTTGCCAGCATTTCACCACCACTGATGGTTGCAGTCAGGAACCACTTTGAGCATACCCTTTTGGATCTATTTTTCAAAAAAACCAGGATCCAAATCACTATGCCCCGACTACATTCAGCTAATTGGCCCTTGCTTTCGATGACATCCGTGGCGTGGGGATGAACAAATTGAAGATGAAAGGGTGGGCTGGGGTGGGGGCAGGGGGAAGTTAGCATGGCCTGGGGCACAATGTTGTGCGCAACTGGGGAGAGGCGAGAGAGTGTGGGGTCCCCAGGTGGCTGTGTGCAAGGTGACTTTTTCACTTTGAAAGAAGATTGGTCTCTCACATTTCTCTGCCTCTCTGGTACAGGCACCAGCTGCAACATGGTGTTTCTCTATGACGTGAAAGCAGGAATACGTGAAAATCCTTGCAGAGTCTAATGCTGGGGAGTCAGATCCTAGAGATGTTCCTGCTCAGGAAAACGAATGTTTTTAGGGGTGCTTCAGAGCTCAGTCAAATAGTGGTTGCCAATGTGTGCTACAGTTGGGACAAATTAAAACAGAAACTTCTCGTGTTTCAATACAAAACCAATACTGAGTAAAAAAACAATCCTTTTGAAACAGAATCAAACCATGCAAATGGAAATGAACAACTATTTAGCTACTTATTTTTCCCAGTGAGTCCATGCTGGGCTTTGATCATTTACTCAAGCCTCAATATTTTCTACCCTCAATATTCAATCAGAGTGACAAATACCGGAAAGAAAACTCAGCGTTTCTGAATGCTACCTGACACTTCAAAACACACCAATAAATAAATACCTAGTTGTAGCAAAAACTTCATTTTTCTTTCAGTTCACCATTCTCCCTTTCCCTAAATATGAAGAACTTTGCCATGCGCTTAGATGGTGGATCTGGCATAATCAAGGAAACACTTCACAGAGAGATTGCATATGGTCTTCATAGGAAACAGAGCAGCAGTGGTTGCCTCTGATTACAACAGGAAATTCTGGCCTTGAACATATCTACTGCACCAGCTGGTAGAAGCAAATGTTCTGCCAAGGAATTCCCAAGCCTTTTATTCACAGCTATAGGGAAAGAAATGGAAGATGAACTACTGGTACTGAATGGCTAAAATCTATACCACTACAGAAAACAAAACGTTCTTGATTTACTTTTCTTTTCTGGGGGGGGGGGGCTATGTATAACCTGGGGCACTTGTAATCTGTTCCAGTTTAAAGTATAAAAGTTAGAGGTCATATCCAGTAGCTAAAGTCCCAATGGACTTATCCAATATTTTTGAATCCATCTAACATATTAGTCTCCACAGCATCTGATGGTAATGAGTCCTATTGCTTAATGAGGCAGTGCATGAAAAGAAAATCATAGACTTTTCTGGATCTTTGACAGAAATTTGTCATTTCTGCTTACCTGAAAATGAGAAGAGGGCAGTTTTTCTTAGCCATTTTTCATGCCATATATTAGCATGTCAAAACCAAAGTAGAAGAGCCAGTCTTTCATATCTCCTTCTCAGAATTATATGCTGGGACCTTTTTCCTCCTTTTCAGAACTGGTCACTTCCAGTTTAACAAACATTCGACATTCCTCACTTTTCCTGCCAAGTGGTTTGGCCTATTTTGTTCTCCTTTCAGAGCCTTCAGAAGAAGATTAGAAAAACTGTGCTTGAAGATTATGAAAGAGATAACAGAGTTATCTCTTTGACCCTTGCAGGTGAAGCACAGTTTGAGCCACAACCTTAGCAAGTGATGGTTTTGTTACTTCTCTTTTTTTGGTCTGAAGTATAAAAACAGTGTACTGTAGAAAAGAAATGCTTTATAAAACTGTGAAGAAAAAACAAAAAGTAAATTCCTCCAAAGGGAAAATGAATCAGCATTCACTCCAGGGGAATGAATAGAAATGTAAAAAACATTCTGGTAGAGTATTTATCTATGGCATTTGTTTTTGCTTAATACTCTTTAAAGCAAAAGAGTGATTTAAGCACTTCTCTTTACATCCACCATGTAGTTTGTTATCCCATATTACCTGTGTGGACTGGTAAACACCAAATAAATACAGACATTTTTTCAAAAACCATTCAGAATGCTACTCATGTCCTGGAAATGAAAGGAATTTACAAATGTTATTTTGTTTTGGTTTTTACCTGATGCAAAATGCTCATCCTGCAACATTACTTTATTTTCAGCCTGGGACTTACAGTTCGTGGCACCTGATCTGTATCTTTTACTCTCCTGAATGCTTTTCCAAGAACAGGTAGCATGTGTCCAATGTACCGAAATCACACAAGACTTTGACTCACATTTCGTTCATGTCAGACCCAGCTCTTCAGGGTGAAACGTGCTGTGCAAATAAGAAGTCGAGGAGCAATAACAGCTCCTTGTTTAATGGCTATAATGCTCCATTTTCTTTCTCTGAGTGGCTTCACTCTACACTATTGGTGTAAAACTGATACAATATCCCTGAAAACTGAGGTGTTCTGGAGGGTGTACATGGTATTGCCATTCCTTATAGGCTTTGCCAGTAACTCTGGCATTCATTTATCTACCTAATTTATGTAACCAGGGCCAGCTTTAGGCATAGGCACAACAAATGTTTGAGGAGCCCAGGAGAATATCAGGAGCAGGTTTCCCTTTGCAACAGAGAGGTTACTAGGCAGAGCCAGAGCCCTGGCAATCCTGCTGTCTTGGGCTCCCGCTGAGCCATGAGAGAACTGGCACAGCATAGAGAAGTGCTTATGGATGTGGTGGCATTGCTGGTGCCAGGTGCAGTGTCTCTCCCAGAGCAGCAGGCAAGGCTTCCTCTGTGCCTGAAGTCCTGGCTGGGACCTTCCTCCCTGGACCTTTCCTTCCCAGGGCAGATATTTTATGCCCCAGGCCCTTCTCTCTTGAAGAAACATCATTTATTTCTATGAGTTCTGCTGGGGGCATCTTGAGTTACCTCTGCTAACTCCATTTCTTACAAGATGTTCCACACCTCAAAAATTTTGCAGTCCAAACACAGGAAGTTAAATAGTCAGAAGCTCCAGCCATGCCACACTACAACTCTTTAACCCACTCCACAATGTCACAGCATCTTTGCACTGTCTTAACATCACATTTAGAAAGTGACAGGATGTCTTTTTTCCATAAATGCTCAGTGAAATCTGGCTCTGTTAAACAGATTTTCCTCTTTTTTGGGATTCAGAAGTTACAGCAATAAAACTCTTCTTTTCTTACATGCAAAAAAAATAAATACAGCCTTGCAGGTCTCCTGGCTGAATCAGGATGTTAATGAGTAGGGAAACAGCAGTGAAGGTGATGGCTAACCAATCAATAATGACTGAATTACAGTTTAAAACCTGGATGTGTTAGATAGTTATTAACAGTGTAATTATTCATAAATGTGCCTAATTATTCATAATTATTCAGAAACCTTATTACTTCCCTGATTGTCATAAGTGATCTCCGAGGCCAATTATTATTTGATTATGGCCACAGGACTCTATGTTGGTATTACTCCTTTTGTCCTAGAAAAGTACAGAGAAAGCTGGTGAAGTGAAACTCATGGAGGACTGTCTGCATTGAATAGTCCTTTAAGAAAAAGAAGCCTGTGATTTGAAAGCCTCTGTCGTGTTTCCTCTTAGCTCTTTCTTCAGATTTCCTTGATTCCTTTATTACAGAAGCTGCTGCGGCTGCCTAATTAGGATTTTCTTGTTGTAATTGCTGCATTTGATATCTTAATAGTGTTACAGTGAGTGTGAGGGAGGAAGGGGGAAAGGGGCAGAGGGACTATCAATGCACGTGTTTGTGGAGAAACCAAAAGCTCCCCAGGCTGTATGACTGAGCCAGAAAGGCCCAGGAGCCAAATCCCAGCTAGCTCAGGTATCTTGTAACACAGCAGGGAGCTCTGTCGGATGCAGCTGAGGTATTTTCTAGCCCCTGACAATAAGAATGACAGTGCCTTTCCCTTTAAACAAATAGCAGGGCTTGATTAGTCATTTCCACAAAAACAGGTGAGAAAATTGTATTTTACGCTTGCTTAATTCACTGATACTTAACTTACAGGAATGTAAACTCAAACCTAACTGCAAGCTTGGTTAAGTGCTGAACCAGATGTATCCAGGGTGTTGATGCAATTAGACCTCATCATCAGAAAATCTGGGATTTTTGTCAGAAGACACTTCACTAATCAAACAGGAGCGTCAGCTTCTTTCCACTCTCTTTCCTCCCCTGAAAACATTAGAGCCATTATATTGTGGGGCGGCATTAGTCATGTTAAATTAGCATATAGATGAGTTCTGGGGGTAGGAAGGAGGGGGAGATAGGTTATGATAACTTGATGCTGTAATGCAGAAATCTTTTGGCTTATATACCAGGCCCCACAGTGCCCTAAGCTTGTTGCACAAGGGAAAATGCAGTTTCCCAACAGGGATGCAACCAGCTTCTGTTGTGTGATTTTTACTGACAGTGTTTAATAAGAAAACACACACCCAAACACTGAAGAATCCTGAACCAAGCGCCACAGAACCATCTGATTGTCTTAAAAACCATGAGGTTCAAAACCCCATATGTTTTTTAATTGTTTTCTATCTTCTGCTTACTGAATAAGAAGGGCTGGAAATCCCTTTGCACTGACAGCCGAGATTGTCCTTCTAATAACTTGAATGGGTATGAAGAAAAGCATTAGACACTGCAAGTGCTGTCAGGTCCATTAGTGGCTCGCAACCACTACAGTGTGAAAAGAAAAGCTGTCCAGCTGTGTGGTCATTTCAGCATCCATTGCTCCAAAATGTATGTGTCGTAGCAGGGGGTTCAACTGGAAGTGTTCTGGTTCCTCTAACTCTTCCCCATCCCGTTACCACAAAGTCTGTGCCCGGGTACTGTCATGCATATATATTTGAGTGCTGTCCTCACTTCAGGAGACTAGGCCAGTTCTGGTTGTGGTAGCAGCTCTGTACCCCGGAGCTGTTTCAGAGATGGCAGTGGAACCTGGGAAATGAGATTGCTGTCCTCTGCTGGTATTCTCACAGTGGAAGATATGGTGTAAAATTGTTTCATGTTGAGAGAATGCTACCAAATCTAAGAAATGTAATAGTTCAGCAGCAGCTGAAATGCGTATATGCAGAGTTCTGGATTTCTTAAAATCCCCTGGAAAGTTTAACAGAGGCATTTCTTCTTTTCATCCGACTACAAGACATAAACAGTTAACAGACCCCCTTGTTTTGCAGCATTCTCTAGAACTTCTGTGATGGAATAAAACCGTTAAACAGCTAGAAGTATTTTGTCTTTTGTGAAGGTTTCAATTCATGGCAATAAGCCTCAAATAGCACAAATTGCTGTGCTCAACAGTAACATGAAAGGAATATACACCTCCTCCTTCAGAATTTTTTATTTCACCACAAAAGTGAAATTTCTTTAGTTACACTTCCATACCTTTGGTCTTTTCTTATCAAAATTGTGATGGCAATTCAATTTCTACAAGTGCTGTGGGAAAACCAGTGCTCAGTTTGCACATGGGATATTTCCAGGACATTCCAACAGGACTTGACACTGTAGGACACAATGCTTCACAAATTCTTTGACGAGATCTGGCAGAATGGAAGTCAGGTATCTTATTTTGCCACAGTTCAGGCTCTATCAAATTACAGCATCCAAGTCTCAGTGAGTCAGATGAGGATGTAACTTCAGATTTTGCAAATAGGATTGTGTGCCTTGTCTTTTTGTAATGTGGACATAAATTGATCTCTTCTCCTGTTCACCTAATATTACTGCAGCTAAGACCTGCTGCAGTTCTTCTTGGAATGACAACTCAGTCTAGGCCCAGAAATGCAAAGTTAAGCTACCTGCTAATACCACAAGGTGTATCTCTGAGATTAAAAATAGAGTTCACAGGTGTAAACAGTCTCTGAGCTTTTTTGACTACTGAGTATATGTTATTTATTTCTTATCAACTCAGAGAAGGGGAAGAATGTGTGAAAAACAGTTCATATTTAACAATACAGCATAATTGCTAAGGCAGGGCAGAATATCTCATGTATACTTTTCTTAACATGGCTGCAGCTTTCTGACTTGTAACACAAGCTGTAGCTACCACGCTGTCTTCTGCCTCCCTGACTTTCAGTGAAGTACATTTCACTGTATGCCAAAGGATAAGGCTTTGATTGTTCTTAACTCACATAGGATGACAGCCTACTTTTGCTAAATCCAAAGACAGAAAATTAAAAACCTGCTTCCTTTCCATGAATTTGAAAACCCAAGGCTGCTTTTCCAAAAAGCACAACAAACAGCCATAATGTATTCTATTAAGCAAAGTTAAGCAAAGCTCTAAGCAAACTCTCAGAGGCACTATGAGCTACAACCCTACTCCAGAAAAAAAAAAACAAACCCAAAAAAACACAAGAGAAAATGGTTGCAAGTGTGTGTGTTATTTGTTCCCCCTCCCTTTGTGGCTTCAAAGGGTGAAAATGGAAGAATGTGACTGCAGAGCATAATGGGTCAACACTGCAGCTCTGATCGCTGGAGCATACACTCTAAATTTCACGCTACATTAGGTAGATTTTTAAACCTAATCTGCTGTTACGACTGTTTTATTGGTAATTCTATGAAGGTACAGATTTCTTGACAACAAGGGAGACATAAGAGAGGTACTTGGTAATCCACAACTTTGTGACACCCCAGTGACCCAGCAGTCCAGCACATTCAGCGCACCTTGGCTCAAGGGGGTGTACCATAACAAGCCTCCTTTCAGCTCTCATTCCCCTTTGTTGTGACAGTGAAGGCCATTCATTTAACCAATTACAATTTTTTCCTTGGTGTCCACATAGCTCAGGTATATTGATCTAGTAAGGGTGTATTCTGCACCGAAAGCTTTACAGATTGGCATAGTTTTAAATCCAGCTCCTATGTTCAGCCAAACACCGTTTGAGAGATGGAGAAGGCTTTGAATAACTCTGCCACAGAGCTGTTAAAATGCTGTGCAACAGTACTATTCACATTTTTGTTTTTCCAATTTAAATTTCTCTAGTTTAAAATAAACCTGGCTGGAGTGATGTAATTGCTGACCTAGAGAGCTGTGGTTACTCTTTCTGTGCCTGGCTTCACTGGTGTTTCAATATTCCACTAAAAACAGAGCAGCAGCAATGAAAACCAACTGGAGCTGCAGCGAAGGATTTAACGTGAGCTATGCAGCTCTGCCATGAGGGAGGCACTTCTGGTCATATGGTGGTGGTGGTGAGTAAGCTTTACTGCTGAAAACTATGAGAGTGGAGATTTTGGGTACCCACAAGAGTCAGCTGCAAGTTTGGCAGGTGGCTTCAGGGTCAACCGTGACATTAGACATCTAAAGGGAGGAGATTATAATACTCATGACTCTCTTCAGCTTAACCTAGACTCAAACCTACCCACAGAATTTAATTTATATTTGAGAAGTCAACCAGCAATCCTTTCTGATAGAACTGGGATGGCTGGATTGAACCCTCCTTCAGTAGGCCTTCCATGCAATCTTTAACACATTTTGAAAACCTTCTCTTTCTGTTCTGTGCTCGTTGTAACCCCAGCTGTCCTATAATAGCACAATTCTTATGGACAAACTTCAATTTCAGAGCTTTTCCTTTCTCTTTTTTATTGTAGTAATTGTTTTACAAATGTATTGCAAATAATCAGGGTCCTGTACACTACAAACAACTGCACAAAGGCCCAGATTGAATAGTCAGGTTGTAATTCAGACTCCAGGCTGAGAGGTTTGCTGCCATACCCAAACCCTTAAGCAATATTCTTCAGTGTGGGACATTAGCAGGATCCCTCACTTGAATTACAGCATTGTATTCCATCTGGGACTCGGTATTGGAGTGTACTTAACATTGTACTACATAGGGAGGCATGAGAGTAATGGAATTTTACAGTAATAAGATTTTTTTTTATTAAATGACAAGTAGGCATATAAGATACCCAACCATGTAGCATTAGTGGAGTTAGAAATAAAGACCCTGTAAAACATACCTGGAAAATAAGCTTTTAAAAAATTTTATAAATGTTGTAATGTGTTGTTAATATACAATAAACCTTAGAGTACTAAGGCTTTCTCAAAATGTCAAACTTGCTATGAAGTTTTAGAGTGATTTTTATCATAATAATTGCAACATACTGGTAACTGATTTTCAAAATAAAGTGTGTCACCCCCCCCCCCCCCAGTTCAGTAAAGTATTTTGACACATGCTCCAATTCATCCTTATAAGCACTAAGCTCATAAATACACGTATATAAAAATACATATAAGATACTGTAAAGATTTTTCTGAAATCAGTGTTGAAAGTTTTTATTTTTCATTCTGATGAAAAAAATCCATATACCAGAATAGCATTGACAAACAAGTAAAGCAAGTGCTAACATCGGTTCAAAATTTGCTGCTTCACTGCACTGAAAACTTTACCCAAAGATGCTTGGGTAATATCATATCAAGCAGTTAGTAAGAAACAAACTAGAAAAGCTCAGATATTTAAAGGAAGACAAGAAGACATAAAAAACAGGCAGACACAACAGAAATAACTCCCTATCATATATTTTTCTTTTAAATTAATATTTCATGATCAGTTAACCACCAGTCTGTTATCTTCCTAATAAAAATATTTATTGCCACATTTTATGTGTTAATCAAGGGCAACCCCCTCAACATATTCTTTTTTAGCTCCTTGACATGGTGAATGATTAAGTAGAAAAAATAGCTTTTTATGTTAAAAAGAAAATTCTGTGCACTGATTAGTTAATTAACGCAGCATCTTTTGGAAGGGCAATAAATCTGGAGAATCAGAAATAGAGAAATAGAGAAATAGAGATAAGAATCTGAAGCCTATAGTGTGCAACTCCAATTCTGAATTCACTGTGCTAATATCTGTTTTGTCATTGGCTTCAGGGGCCATAGTTTTCCCCTTAGTCCTCACTGCAGAGATAGGGAGTGTTATGGGAACTCAGGAATCCTCAGGGAAGTGCTGGGACTCGAGGTTTCCAAAAATACAAACTGGAGAATTTGCAAGTGAAAGCAAAAGGGGCTATACTGATCAAAATAAAATCTTAATGAGCCCCTAATGTGCAGTGGGACAAATTTCCAAGCCCTGGTGGCTAATAATTAGGCAAAATGAAGTAAGCAGACAACTCAGTCTGCTCAGACTTGAATTTGGATCCTTCTCTAAGCTAAGTCATGTGTTTTAAGTGGCTGTTATTTAATTTTCTCCCTTCATTGTTGCCATCTTCCTGGCTACTGTTCAACCAACCTGTTTTTAGCATTTGCTCAAACTCCAGAAATTTTAACCTTGAGGCATAGACAAAGTGTATTTATTTTACTACTACTGTGTTGCTGTCACTATTGTTGCTGTGACTGATACTACTCCTGTTGTTGCTGTTAATCATTAAATGAATACATATTTCTAAAAGCAAGAAATCCACTTTGAAAAAAGTTTTGGCAAAAGTATTTGGAATGTTTTGGCCACTGTTTCATAGAAATACATTGGACAGAGCTCTTTAATTTCTGAGAAGGATTTAATTGAGAAGGAATTAGATATCGCTCTCAGTTTACGGCTCTTCATGGAACTAAGATCCTAAAAACCATGACAGCCTAAAGGAGAAGACAAAATTAAATATTAGGTTAAAATGGAAAATACGAGGGATGTGATATTAGAATCCTTCTGTTTTCCTGACGTAGATGAATGAAAAGAATTTGCAAATCTCGCTGTCCAAAAATATTAATGCTTCCTCCTTCCACATTATGGCCTAGGTAGTCACACTGTTACACAGCCAAGGGAATGATGTGAACCTTCACCTCAGGGTTAACCACGGACCACCGAAGGGTGGTGATGCTGCAGAGCCTTGCATGTTTTGTTCCTCGGCCACAGACACAGGGCAGTGACTTCTGGCAGAGGGGGGGCACGTGTGGCAAGAGGCAGCAATGTTGTACACTCCAGTAACTGCATATATCAGTTGGTCTGTCAGAGTCCCTAGGTGGAGCACAGTGAAGCCAACAGCCAGTTTAAGCAGAAAGATTTTATCCAGTTTTAGCTTGGATAAGACAAAGTTGATAATTTCGGCTGGTACAGAGAGGTCTATCCCCTTTTATTTGCTGCTACCTACCTAGAGTCTTTGCTCAGAATATATTGCCTTAAAAAAAAACCCTCAAAACAAACAAACAAAAAAATCTCATGTTTGTTCCTTTTAAAAATGGGCAGAAAATTATGCACCTGATCCTATATCATGCTCAGCAATTCCCAAAAATTCTTGCATGCTCCAATTTCCCAGTGAATAATACAGTGGGAAAATGACAAGATGTATTGTACCACTAATCTTTCTTACATATGTCTGCATTTACAATATGCAAGTCTAATTCCTTAAGATTTTTTATCAAATGCTAATCTCTTCTGTTGTTTCAGGGGCTTGTTCCTCTGCCACATTAAAGGTTTCAAATCTTATAGATTAGTATCTCATTTAATAGATTCTAGAATTAAAATAACAGTGATAAAATGGAATGATTTGCTAGGACCAACCCAAAGTCAAATTAAACTGACTTGTATTGCTGAGGAAGTGGAAGAATTTTCTTCCTTTTTTGGTCACACTTCATGTTATTCTTCCAGATATAAGAAGTGTAGAAAGGGTTACTAAATTATTTGCAGCTGTTTTAAAAAATGGACTACAGCAGCCCAATACCACATAACCAACTACAATTGCACGTACTGATATGCATCTATTGCATATACTGATCATATCTGAAATGTGCTTATAACATCCATTAATTATTTATTAACCTTTATAAACCACTTAAAAGTGGAATGCTAATATCGAGTGCAATCTTGTGGGAACCAGGGATAATTTTTCCCAGCAGATAAATGGTATTTTCAGCCTGATCATGTGATAACACTTTATGTTGTGAACAAAAGTATAGAGAGAATCCATGTATTTTTGAACATTCCAGGGTAAGAATTCCCAGCTTATTGCATGCCTTAGTCATAGCTTCAGTTAAGGATATAGCTCACGGAGAGTGGCCATTTTGTACTTAGATGAGCTGCTATAGAATTCAAAATCTTATTCATATGAGTCCTTTTATAAAAACAATACTTCTTTTCCAACATGTTATCATCTTTCTAGGATTCTGAATATTCAATACAAAGCTCCATTTGCTCTGAAAAAGCTGTCATTGACAAAGGTTTTCTTCTTTTTTATTCCTCTGTCTGGGGATTTTTGAACTGCTTTGCTCTGACATCTGAAGTACGGAGGTGTTAGCAGGTATCACTAGTTGGAAGAAAGTAGGAAGTGAACCAGAAGAAAACTGAATTTCATTAATTTCTTCTTAAAGATACATCCTGCTTTATCGTATTTGCAGTAGCCGGGCTGAAAGTCAAAAAGACATTTTACAACAGCTTATCTCCTCTCCTCTCCTCTCCTCTCCTCTCCTCTCCTCTCCTCTCCTCTCCTCTCCTCTCCTCTCCTCTCCTCTCCTCTCCTCTCCTCTCCTCTCCTCTCCTCTCCTCTCCTCTCCTCTCCTCTCCTCTCCTCTCCTCTCCTCTCCTCTCCTCTCCTCTCCTCTCCTCTCCTCTCCTCTCCTCTCCTCTCCTCTCCTCTCCTCTCCTCTCCTCTCCTCTCCTCTCCTCTCCTCTCCTCTCCTCTTTCTCCTCAGCTACACTTTTGTGATCAGGCCCGGCCCATAGTTTACCTCAGGAGGAGCAACCAGTTTCTAAGGTGTCATCCATAACTGTTTTTTAAATACTATTTGCAGTGAAATTAATTCAAGCAGAAATTCATTCTGTTGTAGAAAGAGCGTGTATGATATACTCACTACTCGTTTTTGCATTCAAGCCTGGTGCAGGCTATCTGTGCAGGACTGACAGCATCCTTGTTATCATCTAAAGGACAGTCCCCAGCAGTCAATCAAAAGCCCAAGGTTGAAAGAAGCTGACATAATGCCCATCAAAGTCTTCTCATTAAAACTGATTTCAGATTGTAAGTTGACTCTCCTTGACCAGAATGACTCTGTGGATATTCATGTAGTGTATAAGGCATTGCTCAGACCGTTTGTAGCCCCAGCAGCAAACTGTGCAACATTCTGCATGGCCAGGGGGTGAGATGAATTCTGGGATCTTCCTTGCATGTCCACTGAGGCCAAAGTGTTTGGTCTTCAGTTGTTCTGTTTTATTAATGAGGGTGATATTTAAGTGCCTCTGAGATTTCATGAGTAAGGATGACTTCTACAATAGCTGACTGACTCTCAGGTTATAAATTCTCACTGCTACAACCTCTCGCACTACACATATTTTTCTTCTTCCTACCTGTTTTCCTCATGTCATTCTCACCTCTTTCAAAAAGAATCCCACATCCTTGAGGTCAAGGTGTCTTGTCAGTGAGGCTTTCTCTAGACTGTACTACAGAGCAATACAAAATAAAATTTTTTAAATACATCATCTTTACTTCCATATTTTAGTACAATTAAGCTGTCAGCTCTTTCTTGTTATGCATTTTTGGTTTGTAATACAAGAAGCATTGTGTTGGTTTTATTTTTTCTTCTCTTCTTATTTTGCAGAATTGTTTTTCATGAGATTGAACCAATTATTGTTTTGAAAAACAAAGCAGCTTTGTTTTGTATTTTTTTTTGGAGGGAGGAGACAATAATAGGAGAACTTCACTAATCCTACAATGTACAGGATGGACGTAAAGTATCCCAGGCTTCTGAGCATTAGTGTATTTCCCTTGCTGGTTGCATTACAATGTTGTGTTTATAAAGCTGCAGTTCATCCCTTCAAGTGACATTTTCCAATCTCAAAACCAGAGAATTTGCTTAAATTAGGCAACTTTTGTGCCACCTAGTGGGCCCTCCTCTCTGAGAAATGCATTTGGCATTCCCTTGCCTAAAATTCTGCTTGCCTCTGGTCTTCAAGTATGCAGAAAACCTTCAGCAGTAGTAAATAGTGAACTAAGGAGTCAAACCCACATACTTTAACTACGAAGATTATCCTTTGATATCTTTTCTTGCAGTTTTTATTTTGCTGTTTATCCCTTATCTCTGCAAGCACTTATCCATGCCTGGCCTCTGCTATGCAGAGAGAATTATCACAAATATGAATCTTTTTATTATTGGGGTTTATTTCTGAGATGAGGTCTTGTCGTTTCCAGTGACTTTACACTTCAGTATTTTGATGCTCTCAGCAGATGAGTCCTCAGTTCACCCTTACTCTTGGGGTCATTGAAAATGGAAAAATTTGCCACCACTTTGTCACTCAGTGGAGCTAAGTCAGTATAGAGCAGGAAAGGCGATGAATCTTTTCAAATAACTATGCTGTTAGCTGTACTACTCACAGTTTTTTGAGCCTTGCTGCTTGAAGTCAGTCACCTGCATCTGTATTTGGGCAGTAAAACAGTAGCAGAGGTAACAAGTTCCCAGAGGCTGCAAAGATGGATGGCTTCAGAAAGAATTTGAGACACTGACAATGCCAGCCCATCCCACATCTGATCTCAAGATAACTGTTGTGTGGGCCCTAAGAATGCAGCATGTTCCTGTGGTTCCACTGATGCACTTCAGACACTAAACCCCCATATTCAGCCTAGCCAGGCTGGCTCCTATTCCCGCAAACTCTTTAGGTGAGGGGTGTTAAATGTGAGCCTAAGGCTAAGTGCAGAGTGCTTTCACAGGCAGCAGTGGGCATTGAACAGAGGCTGCCAAGCACTGAGAAAATCTGCCTTGAGCTGTATTTGAAAGGTTGTGCACTTCAATTCCATCATCCCCTAATGACACTGAGTTTCACAGACCCACTGAGGACCAGCATACATGAGGGATCTGCTGCTGGACATGGGCAGCCTGACACATGCCTTTTTATACCCCTAGCCAGATTTTCTCCTGCAGTCTGTGTCACAGTGCCATCTGGATACAACTCAAAAATTCAGCATCTAAACACTGATGTAGTCAGGAAGAACCAGGTCATGGGCTCTTTCTGTAGCTGTCCTTCTGGCATTTACCTGACAGAGTCTGACAAGTGGGACTGTAATGTTTATTTCAATTAGAAGATCTAACCCCTTCTTCCTCAAATCTTTATTGTACCCTGGGATATTCTATTTGAAAAAGGACTTAATTATGATGATATTCATTTACAAAGACCACTGATTTGAGAAATGGCCCAAATAATAAGTGCTGTCAGAATAATTACGAGACTATGAGGCTAGCAGTAGTGATGTTTGCTCTGCTAATTGTACTTAATTTACTGTGAAGTTTTTCAGTGGCTCCTGTAGTTTTGTGTGCACTGAGTTGTGGTGCTGCTGTATATACCAGGGGGAGAAGATTATCAGTGAGGTAGTCCAGTGAGAACCATTACTGAAATGATCCATGTCACAGATTCTCCACTGCTTTTGTTACACACAGCCAATACTGCGGGTGGCACTCCCCCTGGAGCTCTTGGGAATACAGTGGCTACTCACAAGGTGCAATGGGGAAACCAGCACATGTGAAGACTTTATTCTATTTCCTTCCTTGCTTAAGGGCCTTGAACTGGCCTCACTCACTATGGAGAATTACAGATGTGTTAGCCAGGGTCAGAACTAGGTGTCTGTTTGCAATGGACGCTGACAGACAGCAATGCTGGGACATCCCATACCTACAGACCACAATGAGGCCATGCATACATTCTCTATTTGTAACTGAGTCATATGATTACCTGTTACATGTTCTCTCAGGGGACCTCATGGGAGTTTTTCAAAAGGGAAGACTCTATCTTGAGGGAAAGGTAAAAAAACATATGGGAAGTTAAAAAAATTTAAAAAATAAGAGTGATATCAGAAAACTTAGAAAGAAAAAATGGGTAACACACTGAACAACAACCCCAGCTTACCAATGACTGATTTTCAGGCTACTTGACAAGGAACAAGTTCATGGTATAATTATTTTCTATCTCTTTGAGTGCCAGTGTGTGTATCTCTCCCTCCTCAGTAAATTTTGAGTCCATTGACTAATATCAGCAGAATTTCATGGAACAGTAGCGACCTCTGAGAAATTAAGCAACTCTTATGAGGGTAGTTTGGAGGAGAAAGATCCTACTGATATTCCAGTCCAGGCAAAATACTTAAACCAGAGTTTATACCTTCTCATACAGCAAAGCTAAAATATACAAATCTGTAAACAGACATTTGTAATGCTCATGGCCATATTAAGAAAAAAATAATTTGGGAGCTATGGTTTGGTCTTTTAAAAGCAAGGTAGAACTATAGTGAATGTGGCCAGACTAAGTTCCCTGAAATCACTATTTTGATCTAGATCAGAAGAACTGACAGCAGTTGAACTCTGTTTATCTCTCTGCTTCTTCTCAAGGTAACAATGGACCCAAGCTATCCAGGAGGTCAGCAATGTTAAAAGCTTTTAATGGATGGACTCATGACCATCAAGCTCATCTGACATCTGAGTGTGGGCTGGAAAAAACCCAGTGTTGTGACATATGCCAAGCTCCTCTCAAATCTCAAGGCAGATGACAGGAGCTATTGCACTGGTTAAACCTTCTCCTTTTTGTCTCTTCTGCCTGTTACCTGTTTTGCATTAGTGAGGCTGACAAGACCCATAATAAGATCACCTGCCTGTTGTTTTCCCCTTCCTCCCCCCACTAGATAGAGATCAGTGCAGGCAAGGGGAAGAAAGAGGATTGATTTAGATGGACCTAAGAAAAGCTGTCTCATCTGAAACCAGGTGTTCCTAATGCCTGCCATAAGATTTATTGCAGTCTGCATCAGGCAGCCCACACTGAAAATTCCTGAGTAATTGGGATTTGGTATCCTACCATCTGATGGGCAATGACCTCTCCTTGCAATCTCTCTTAAGTGTCTGAGCCTCTTTATTCCATCTTCCATCCCCCAGCCTACCTCTTCTGTCATATCCCAGCAGATACTTTATGACATGTTGCCATGCCAGGAAGCCGGCATGAACAATATTATTCTACACCCAGCCTGGGGCTACTCTGAGAAATGGTCAAGTATCTGAAGTTTAAACTAAATAATATGATCTTAATGAGCTCATGTGGGCTACAGATCAAAAGCATAACCAAAAGGTAAAAAGTTCAATCAGCTTTTTCTATGTGCAATAAGAATGACCATAGCAACTTTGCACTGAGTCCTTTTGCAAGATTACTAGAGAAAAAGTGTCTCAAAGGGAATGGGTAGAAGAAAATATTTCTCTTGAGCAGTTTTGATGTCAAATTAGTGCAGAGAAGCTGTTATCCACTGCTATACAAAATGAACCTGACATACCTGTGCAGGTACTATCCTTTTGTCTAGACTGGGAGTCCAACATAGACTCGCCGTAGTTTACATCAGGAAATTTACTTTTGTTTCAGATCTCTTTTTGGCAATTTTGGGCACTGGTTGATTTTTCTAAGTTGCTGTTTCCAATGAAACTAAGCACCCCCGTGTATCAAAAATACTTGTTACTGGCTAGTAGCAATAACAGCATAACTCAGTTCAACTGCTCCTCTTGTAAAGAGTCCTGCTGATCACTGGCTCTCATTGATTATCTTTTCAAGAATTTATTTTTCCGTCCTGCAGGTCAAAGAGCATGCCAGTAGCACCTGTGAATACATGAGCTTGGTTTGACTCAGTAGGAAAATTGATGTGCACTTGTCTGTGATACTCTCTGGCTTTCCTTCTTCCACCATCGTGGTAAACTAACACCTGCAGAGAAAAATAACTTGCAGAACCTTATTGGAGTTTGCCACTGAGACAAAAAAAGGGAGCATACCACTCTGGAAGCGGCTGGAGATAAAATCTGAGCTTAGCATAGCTACAGTTCATGATATCATTAATCACCATTTAAAGGCATTATCACCTATGTTTTGACATATTTATGCCATAGGTTTACACCGGTCTTTCTCTCTCCAAGCCAGAAACGTATTTGGGCCTCATATTAGAAGTCACATTTTGCTGAGTGTTGTACAAACAATCTACCTATGCTCCTAGAGGAGTGGTTTTGTTGAGAAGGTTTACACAGGAGGAAAGAAGCAGCAGGAGGGCTGTGCCTGCTGTATAACAACATTGACACTAATGCTGCTCCCCACCTACTGTGTCACTTCCATAGTGTTACCCTTGAGAGTCACACTTTCACACAACTTTTACATGCAGGCCAGGTTTGAATTCATCAAAAGTCTTTGGCAATCTCTGGTATTAATGAATACCAAAAGCATGTAACTTTGAAGGTTGATAGATATTTAATACCCTATCTTGGTGTAGAGAGAGAGCCTGCCATGCTGATTTAGCTGTTACAACCGATTAACATTTTGATGTTCAGGAAGGTATCAGAAGGCTAAACTCAATTAACCAAAAGATATTCTACTAAGGCTGATCTTTTGTTCATGGCAAACATCCTGCTGATGTTATTTAAAATCAACAAGTAAGATCAAACAACAACTGTGCAAATCCCTAGGTTCCCTGCACACAACTATTAAATATTGTCAAACTAAAGGCATCGCTAGACACAGTGTGTGCAGACATTTAAATTTTTATACAAGTGGAGCTTGTTTCAGGATACTACTAACAATGTCTATGACATCCATTATCACAGTTTCTAAATGGATTTTCCTGGTTAAATGCATTTACCTCCTTAAATGTATTCTTATTGTGTAGACAAAATGCTCTGGCTTTATGAGATAGGCAAAAACTAATGCTTGACCACTATGTTCTGTACAGCCCTCACATGATAGACAGTTTTCTCCAATATCAGTAACCCTAGTGATAACTCTATTTTGGAATTTAGCATGCAAGTCTGAGGACCAAAATAGGGCATTCAAATTCCCATTTTGGGTACCAAGATCAGAAAGCAGTACTGAGGTACCCATTTTATCTGTTGCTCCAGACAACAACAGACTGTAGGTATTTTGGTCATTTTATCAGAAACATAGCTGAAGTGAAAGAGAGGGCATTGTATGTATGAATCAGTCGAGAGCTTGCTAAGGCATCACTGCCTAGAATGTGTTCTTAAAATCCTGCTATATTCTGGACAATTTGCAACCACAGCAGTTTTTCTGCCATTTTGTAGCTGTGTATCATTGTCCCTTCCCCCCCACATTTAAACACCATTAACTGGGAAAAGGCAAATAACAAGGCAAAAAGGTAACCATCACAAAAGGTTAAAAGCAGGATTACAACCCTGGCTTTCAGGAGAGCAGGCTTTGGGCTCTTCAGGGATCTGCTTGAAAAAAATCCCATATGAAATGGCTCTGGAGAGAAGATTGGTCCAAGAAAGCTGGTTGGTTTTGAGGGATCACATTCTCCAAATTCAAGAATGATTTATCTCAGTGAACAGGAAATAAAGAAAAGGTGGCAGGAGGTCTGCACAGATGAGCAAGGAGTTCCTGACAAAATTAAAATGTAAAAAGGAATTATATAGGTGGTGGAAGCAGGAGCAGGTGACCCAGGAGAAATATATAGACACTGTCTGGGTATGCAAAGATCAGGTAAGAAAAAACAAGGCCCATCAAATCTAATCTGGTGAGGGGTGTGAAGAGCAACAAGACCTTCTGCTAGGACATCACCAGCAAAAGAGAGACTACAGAGAATATGGAAACCTTCTGATGATTGGGATAGTTGATCTGGTGTCAGAGAACAGCAAATAAGTCAAGGTACTCAATGCCTTCTTCACCTTGGTCTTAAGGCAAGGCTGACCTTAAGGAATCCCAGCTCCCTCAGACCAGTATGAAAATTCCAGAGCAAGGAAGCCCTACCCTTAGTAGAAGAGGGCTGGATCAGGGATTATATAAACAAATGGACATACATGAGTCCATGGGACTGATGGGATGCTCTCACATGGTGAGTTGAGGTCAGCTTCATCTCAATCCCTGGGAAGGTCTGAAAACACGGAAAAAGAGAAAATTGCATTTACAAAGGGGAAATCCCTCTTCACCAACCTGATTGCCTTTTGTGATGAGAGGACTAGCTTGGTGGATGAGAAGAGACCAGTGGTTGTTGTTTATATTGGCTTTAGTAAGACTTTTGACACTTTTGACACTAACATCATCATAGAAAAGTTGCTGAAGTGTAAGTTAGATAAATGAACAGGGGACGGGATGTGACAGCCCTGATTGCACAAATTTGGAGTGTTGGGCGCAGTTTGGGGCTTCTCAGCACAAGAAACATTGGAGCAAGTCCAGCATAAGACCATGAGGATGGGTAAGGGTTTAGAGCATTGCATGAGAAGAGGCTAGGAGAGTTGGGACCGTTCCACCTCAAGAACAGAAGTTGAAAGGGAATCTTATCCAGAGAGATTGGACTAGCCTATCTCCAGGGGCCCCTTCTAGGCTCAGTGCTTCTATGATTCTGTGAAAAGTTTCAATACAAATACTTCTGCTGCCATGTAGCAACAGTGAGAGAAGATTAAAATACTCTAGGAAAGATCTAAACTGTAAATGAAAAACAATTCAAAAGGTCTCCTTATTGTGGCCCTTATTTAACATTAGATTTAACCATAACTGATTTTGTAAGAAGAAATTGCTGGCTTTTATTTTACATTAAACATGTTATTCACTGAAAATCATGTAGTTATTTACATTAAGTCTGATAAAACAGGAGTCTCCCAACTCAAATTCAGACTAGGAAAGGATAAGTGTGAAGACAGAGTGAAATTCATGGTGTCATTTATCTTTTTTAGTGATGATTATTTAGGAGTAAAACACATTTTATGACTCTGGCAATGAGATTCCTCTTCAGGGGGAATCTGCAGTGAACATTTGGCTACTCTCCTGTACAAAGATTTTGCTTTCTGGCAGAGAAGCACTCTTGTTCCATGGCCTTTATTAAAGTTTAAAAGAAGTGTTGACTTTTCCCTGTATTTCATGCTGAGGAGGGAAGAAACAAACTTCTCTCTGAGCTGACCTTTAGGAGATGTTGTGTTGCCTAAAGCCCTGTCATTAAACATAGCATTGAGCACTAATGTTTATGATAGAATGCTAAAATAGAATCTAGACAATAGGAACCCCTCTTTACTTTCCTGCTGCATCCTGCTGTCCAAAAAATATAAGTATATTATCCAGGGTCACTTAGTAATTTGTATGTATGGATATATTTTATGCACATAAAAGAATAACATGAGTTATTTGTAAATATCTATGGATGTTCTAAAAATCAAATGCATTTATTCAGTACTGGTACTAAGCAGGAACATGTACCTGTGGTTTCAGTACTATTTTGTTGTTTGTTTATATCAATAAAATTTCAGACCCTGGCTTCCCTTTTGCCCTCTAAGCATTATGATCAACACAACAGGGTAAAATAACAATAGAAAAAAAGTACTTTCTTCTGCCAAATATCTGCTCCCTTCATAAGATCACATCTTCTGATTTTTTCTTAACTATTTTTTTTTTGGTGCATTTAAGGCCTGAAAGCAGTGACCCTGTTGCTAAGCAACTGAGATGCTTAGGCCTCAGCCCTGGTGGTTGAGACGAAAAAAGGTCAATTAATGTGGCAGGCCTGTCCTTATCAATATGCTACTGTGGCACCAACTTTTATTTCTTTACAGTAATATATCATAATAAGTTTTGTAGGTCTTTATACTGCCGATCTCCTTTTGAATAAAAGCATAACTAAGACTTGAGGGTATGTCTGATATAACAGAAAATGTAACCATAAAAAAAAGAAACCCAGAATAGAAATCATCTGACTGCTGACTATCCTGCTGTGCTGCCTGAGGCAGTTACACATTTCCATTGAGTTATTTTATGATCAGGCCAGTATGTTATTGAAATATTATCTCTTTAGCCTTTCTCATTCTGATAAGAAATGACAGGCTCTCAGAACACTAATACACATGGAGAACAAAATATGGAGCTGTGGAGAAAATCCAGTTGGGGTAAGGAACAGCAGCTCAAGTATATTCCTATTAAAACTTCCTCACCAATCTTGTGTTGGATTTTAAATAACTGTCCCCTTTTTTATTCCAAAGTGAGCATCAGAAACATTTAGTCCTAGCACTAGTACTATTACTATTACTGCTACTACTACTACTACTACTACAACTACTACAAAATTTTGGCAAATAATTTAGCAGTATGAAGTACTTGATACATGGAAAATGTTATTTTAAGAGGCAGTCAAGTACACATAGCTGGATTTTTAAAAGGTTTAGAAATGTAACCTAAAATCCACTGGCTGTTCCTATTGTCCTCCTCTGCCCATTGATGAGGCTCCTGGCTGAGAACTTCCCTCCCCTTCAGAAAACAGTCAAAGGTGAACAGCTCCCCAGGCTTCTAGAGAGGAAGTTGCTGGTAGTGGCTGTGGTCACTTTGGGATCAATGGGTGATGAAGGCAGCCACCTTCCTCTCTTCCATGGTGTGTGGTGTCTGGGACAGTGTCAGCAGACTCCTCCTCCTTTCCCACATGCTTAGGGTGGGATGGAAGAAGCACTCTGGATGCCCCAGGAATTTGGCGGCACCCTCTGCACAATTAGGCCAGCAAAGAGTGTGGCATTGTGCATTAGCTGGTAGTGGGCTGAGCAGTACCAGACAAACTACCATAAGGACAAAATGATTTTCACATGATGATTTGAAAACACAAAAATTGTGTGTCTGCATTACTGACCATTCTTCTTGTCCAAAAGCTATTGCGGTCACAAGAAAACCTAGTTTTCCTCATTTTTGACAGTCTTCTCTGCTCAAATCTCCACTATCACGAGTGATGCTCAGTGCAGTTGTTGGTGGACTGGGAGTGCCATTTTTTGCCTGCTCTTTGTCCCTCCTTCAAGCTTACCCTGTTGCGTAGGGCAGGAAAAAACCAGTCTGAGCAACGTCCAAGTGCTTAGTTATGTATTCATTCCATCAGTAATCAAGGATTGCATCTATTTAATGATGCTGGTTTTCATGAGTGATCCTTTTTATGAGTAAGACAGGGTGGAAGAAACTTTGTGAGGATCTTCCTAGTGCCTACTAGCATTCTGTTAAACTATCCTATTCTGCAGAAAAATAGGAGTTAAAAGCTAGAAAAGGCATCCTTCTCTTAATTACATAGCTACTGCAGAGAGACATCCTCCAGAAGACCATTTTGTTGCTGTCAGATGAATGAAATTCAAACTGTAACCTTTTATATCTTATTTGCAGTCACTTCATGATTTCAGGTACATAAATGTTACCTGGTTAATTACTGTTTATAGATAAGAATAAAACTAAAGGTCTCACTCCCTGTTCTGAAAGCACGACTATTCCTTCTCTTCCCCACACTTCCTTTCCAAGTTAAATAACTTCCTTTCATGAAATTCCTCCTGACTTTTCATTAATGTGAGACTAAACACAAGGCCGACAGTTGTTATCCTGCTTCAGAGAGTGGGATTTCATTTTCCCTCTGTTCTTATACCCCACCTACAGAATGGCATAAGCTGACCTCCAACTAATTTGGAGCAAGGGCTCTCATCTGTTCAGCCCAGTTTCCCTGCAGTTACCAGGCTCATGTATGTTTTACTTCCTTGTTTTATAGCATTAATGGAGAAGCAGATGTTGCCTTCCTCCCTGCAAATGCTATATACTGTGAATCATCTTAGCCTCTCTGTAAAATTTTAACTTAATGGAGTCCTGGCATTTGTGATGAGCTGAGGAACTTAATTTTATAGAACAACCTATTGAACAAGCTGTTCTTGGACATTCCCATCTCAACTAAATGTTAAAAGTATTAAAATTCACATTAGCACAAAAGGAAATTTTGCATGGGTAATCCTTTAATACAGTGTTTTATGGCTCTATTAGCTGCACAGCAGCTGGTGACATGATGAATTTAATCCATTAAAAAATTCAGTAAGAGGTTTAAAAGTCAGATTTTAAAAACATAATCTTGCTGCAAGGAAAGAGAACTTCTCCTCAGGGCCAGAGACATGGTGAGTTCACAGTGTGGCAGGTATACGAAATACACCTGCATGACAGGCTTTCATATGCTTATAGTTTCAAACCTAGCAGAGAGCTTATGGTATGAAAAAGATCTCAGGAACACACAGGAATTCTTAAAGGAGCATGTTTAAGTATTGCATCTGTCCAGCTTTCTCTCCATCTCTGTTTTTTTCTATTAAGGGATTTAATACTGTAGAATTAAAAGGTTGCCTTTCTGCTGCTTATATATGTATTCCATAGAAAGACCATAACACAGGAACTATTTAGTTCTCTTTTGAAGATTTACTACCTGCCAAAGCCTGGTAGAAAATTCCTGTGTTTACTACACGAGAAAAAATTACAGTTTTCTGAAAAGCCCCTTGTTTTTTTTTCCATACAAAGATAGAGGTTAACATGTTTGTGTGTCACGTGTTTTATAAATGTGTATGAATACACAGTCTTGCAAGTTCTTATTTTACCATAGTATTTAGTAGCCTTCTTCAGTAAACTCCTACAGTCACATAGACTTAATAAAAATCTGAGCTTCCATTCACTAGTTTTTCTTAGAAGTTTTTTTGCAAATGCAAAGAACCACCTGAAACCTTGAATTAAATTCCTACAGGCTTGTAACCTAAAAAGTTAATAAAAAGTACCTAAAAAGTAATTATTATTATTTTAAGCTGCGTTATTTTTAGGACATTTTAATTATTTTTGGAGCCCTCTTCCAGCACTGCTGGCAGTGTTATTATCATATATCCTTGTTTCTTGGCAGCCTTCTGGAATTAGCCCTCTACAAAATTAGACGGACTAAAATTAATTTTTCTTGTCTGTGCAGTTTCAGTCTTGGTTTCCCCATACAAATATTTCACCAATACCTACATTCTTCTGGATGACTTTTTGTCAGGCTCAAATACATTCTAACTTCCCAAACATTCACCTTTGCTAGGTTTCCCTGGGGAAACACTACATGGGTGTTAAATCAGGGTAAACTCATCTCTTTATGTAATCCCATCGGTAATTTTTATTTATTGTACATCTGATTATAATCTGTGATGTACTGTTGCAGATCATAAAACAATAAAGGACACTTAAAAAAAATAATAAATCAGTTCTTTAGCCAATCCAACTACACCATGGAGGATTCCATAGCACTTTAGTAACATTGCCCTTTAAGTTCTTTATCAAGTTTAAGAAAAGGTCCAATGGCATAAAATGCTTTCCTTTTGTGTATCCTATTCCTTCTTCCGTCTGCCTTTGGAAATAGTTGAAGTGTAGGTGAGAAAGAACTGTACAGAGACAACGTACCCAGATTGATTGAAAGCAAAACCAAGGGAAACATTTTTTTTGTTAATTGAAATTTGTTAATTGTAATTTGTTACTATGTGGCATAATTTTATTTAATTTTCCTCTAATTGGCTTTGTGCTTCTTACTTTTCATCTGGGTGCATATAAAAGTAAGCTTCATTATAAAATAAAATAAAATAAAATCCATAAAAAGAAACTCCTGAAGACATTTCATTTAGTAAAAAACCCTTACAAAACCTGAAACCTAACAGGAATGTGTGTTCTAACTTGAGCTAGCTAAAGGCATATCTACATGCTCAAGTACCTGATGTGCAGTAGCTGTGCCCATACTCAAAATAAATTCATGACTTGCAGTCTAGGAACATCCAGAGATGAATATTTAACTGCTATATGTAGATATGCAGATATATTTATTCACAGAAAGCCATTACAGTATTCAACTTCCTTTTACCTTGTTTATGTGGGGATCTCTCATCATGTGCTTTCTGATCACTTGGGGACTGTATTTCACTGAATAAAGCTCATGTAGATGCTCTATTTTGCAATTCCTGTGCACATCCACTGTACTAGGACAGGTACCATGACAATGCCGTTCTTATATTTTGGGAGAACTTTTGGACATGAAGGTATGTAGAATGCTGCATTAAAGTGTCATACTTCCCTCCTGCTTCATGAAATCTGAACTGGGGGATGTGGTGTGTATGTGCATGGGGGGATTATGGGTGTATTAGACTCCATCCTGGCTCTACACTTATTTTGCATAAACTGTTATATCTATGCTTGTCATTATTTCTCCATTGCTATTGACTGTCTTTTGACTTACCATCACACCATTTGAGCAGCTGCCCTCAGTACAGTGAGCTGGGTGGGTCATTGTGAAAGAGTGTCTTTACTGATCTAACCTCCAGAATGTGGAGGTTGTTGTTGTGGTATATTTAATAATCAAAAACTTGTAATTGTCCTTTACAAAATCCTGAGAATTTGCAAGGGACAAAGATAATCTAAAAAAAAAAAAAAAAAAAAAAAAAAAAAAAGCGCAAAAAAAAAACCAGAGGGAGATCAAAATAACAAGCAAAAACTGGTTTAGAAGTGCACATGCTCCTAAAGATCCCTGCCGTGCTTTTCCATAAAACCGACTTCCAGATAAACTGGTGTGAAGGTTACAAGGCTAGTTGAGAGAACACATTGTCCTTTGTCCCCTAAAGTGCTCTGGTTGTTTAGAATATATCAATTTGCAGGGCTTTTTTGCTTTGTTGATTACAGTCATGTACAATGCAATTAACATCTCCAAAAGCACAGAATGAACTTCCTTGAGATGAATTTAATTACCACTGAAGTAAAAATCTAAATTCAAGCTATTCTAAATTACCACGTACAGTGCAATTAGTAAAGAGAGAAATAACTTATTTGCCCTTTCAGAGTCATCAAACTTGTTATAGCACACCCTTAGCAACATGTTATACTTAAAATTAGATTCGTCAGAGTAGTATTTACTGGCAAATTTGATTCCTTTTTCATTGTTACAGTGTATATCATAGATGGCTGATTTATAGACATTCAAATAGCTGACTGTATTTCACACTTGCAGTACCAATGATTTTTAAAATAAGGTTTTGATGCAGGGAGCAAAGACTGAAGAAAGATCAATACATTCACAGAATGATTTGCATATATATGTATAAATATATGCATGCAGACACATACAACATAACTGCTTTGTATTTTAGAACTGTGAAAACTTGATGAAACATCAATTAATAAATGTCCACATCACATCTCTGAAGTAGACATTGTTATTACACTCACATAAATAATAGGGAAAAACTTAACAAATGTAAATGGGAGGTTCTTAATGTTTTTATTATTGAGACACACAGTTTAAAGTGTTTACTGTGTAGCATAAAAGTATGTGCCTATAGGCAATTTCTGAAAGCATGCATTCTACTTACAACAATAAAATATTACATCCTTTATTTTGCTAGTGGAAACTGCCTGATATGGAGAACAGCATTTTAAAGACTTCTAATACCTCTAATTTAATAATGTCAGTTAACTTTCTTCTAACTTTAGATTGTACATTCTTTTGAATCTTTCATTTGAATTGTGTTTGAATTAAGCAAGACAGATTTGTCTGTTTGGCAACTCCATTTTGTGTAAAAACTGCAAGAATATTGTCGTACAAATGAATGCTATGATTTCATCTATCTTTTGTTTGTCATTTAGCCAGTTATTAAAAAACCTTTCTAACATTATGAACACATACTCTCCCTATAAAATTTAAATAAAAAGAAGGTAATGGTTATGATTTGACAGAAGTCATCGACTGAGCAATCTCTGTGCACTGCATTAAAAAGAGAGCTCTGAAAGGTGAGACAAACATGACTATTCCCACTGCTTTGTGCTAGCAGCTTCTCAAGTGGACCACGAACAAACAAACAAAAAATGACTAAATTTGTAACAAAGATCCCAAACTCTCTAGAAGAGACAGTTTTATTAGTATGTCTTCCAAAGTAGTCTAGTCTTATACAGGAAGAAACCTTGGCAATGGGATGCCTTTATTATCTGCTTCTGATTTGTGATGTCATTTTGATGTAAAAGTAATGTAAGCGCTATTTGAAAAAGTGAAGAAGTGTAAAAAATAACATATGGAAGGAGAAACAGGGCATAAGAGTTATTTAAATGACCATGTTTTTCCTAATTTCATCACCTCAGGTGAGTAGCTAAGCATGTGAAGCCATCATAAGCAATTTGAACACAAGTACCTGCATAGTGCCGCAGCTCTTCCTGGACTCTTTACTGCTGACTCAAAGATGTCCAAACATGTGAGTAACAACACCAGGAATATGTTTTTTTCAGCCTTCAGGACCACTTGGAAGGCAACAGGTATTCCTTGTAAATTTTGGTTGTTTTCCCTAGAATCATCAGCTTTAAAGACCACTGAACAGCCCCCCTACCAGGGGCAGTCAGATGCTCCCTGAGTTCATGAAAGACAGACTCAAAAATGCGTTTTTATAATCTGTTTCCTGCTGTTTCACTTCCAGAGGAGAGGAGAGCTGGTGATCAATGATTTGAATTGCTTTTTTGTCCATGCCCTATCACAAATAACACTAACTTGGAGTCCTGCAGTCTAAGCAGGAGTGTGTGTGGGAGGTAGGTGCTAGTTTTGCCATCTGTAAAATTGGGTTGTTAATATTTCAGAATAACACAATTTTATGGTGATGAAACAAGCAGTTCTTGAAATGTTTTTAAAAGGGATAAAGAAGCTATAAAAGCACTCTGAGGGGAGCAACTTCCATATGGATTATGTCAAAAAATTTAGCAGCAGCTTATCTATGATAGCTGGAAGAATATAATTAATAAAAAAGGCATGGAAATACTACAGCTAGCTAAGAGAGACTCTAAAAAGCTGTTTTACTTTGTGAAGAACCATAAACCATCAGCAACAAAAAGGATCTTTTAAGTTGTCAAGAAAGGCCAGAAAGGTATTGCAGGAAAATAAGAAGCATCCTGGAAGTGGTTCAAAAAAGAGAATGTGGAATCTCCCACCTGTGAAGGGACAAACAAAGGAAGCATTGGAAAAATGAGAGCTGACATGTGTGTCATATGTGAAGAAGACAGAGTGGATAACAAGAACTGGCATGTGGGAAGATGCCTTTGTCAAATTGCCAGAAGTTCCAGAGCCGGTGACACCTTGCTGAAGGCAGATGAGGTTGGGAAAGATGAATGCACCATGCCACCTTTCAAAGGTCAAGACTTTGCAATGGCATCGATGAAACACTGCCACAGCTGCCACACAATCTAGGTAGGGAAAGAAAGCTTTCATTCCTTCCTGCAACACAAAAATTGAAGGGAAATCTAATAATTAGCCTATTACAGGATAGTCAATCATTTAACTACTGAAAATCAGGGGAGACATATTCTAATCTCATTTCACTTGAGAAATCCTGTTGCCTTTATTGGCAGAATTCGTGCCACTGATGGGAAATCTCTCATTCTGACTTCAAGAGCAGTTGTTCTCTGGCGGCCTGATTCATTAAGTTAATGGGACACTTTCTCTTGAGTCCTCTGAGAATAAGATCTGTGCACTGATAAATCTCAGTAGTTTCAAAAGTTCATCTAATCAAAGGTGATCTGAATGTCTTCCATCCAATTACTACCAAAGACAATCAGTTTCATTACATTTCCAGATACTGTTTTTTCAGCTGGGCCCATCAAGCCAGGAAAACCAGTTCCTTGCACTTCACTGTGCACCTGTGTCCTTTTCTATGGCCCCTGACAACCCAGAAAGAAAAAGAGTAAAATGGGAGGGAAGGGGAAGAGTGGAACAGTCTCTGTTATGCCAGTACAAAGAAGTGGTTTAAAGGGTTTAGGAACAATTCAGAGTTTGATGTTGTTTTGTTTACATCACTATAACCATTCCTGGATTTTGAACCACAAAGTGCATAAGCCCTTTCTGTGAATATTCCATGCTTTCTTCTTTCCATGTCGTCTTTGTCCCAGACACTGGCCTGGTGCTTCCTTGTCACTTTTTCCTCACATTTTTTACTTTCCTATCCTTTGTGCCCATATCTGAGACACCCTCTCCTGATTGCAAAAATGTCAAAGTGATCTTTGCTTCTAATACACTATAATCCATTGTCCTTACATTCCAAACTGTGACCAAGACACTACATTTTGCTATGTCTTTTATGACGTTTAATGTACTCACATGATATTCCGGAAAGGTCTTGCAATAAAAGCAGTAATCCTCATTTCACCAATGGAAATTCAATCAGGAAAGCCCACCTGCTTTGTACTTCCCTAGCACTGGTGATTAGTTTATATCATGTTAATGACAGTGTAGGGGAGACTAGATTAGCTGAAACTGATCTATAAGCAGTCTCACTGTTTGTAGGAACTCAATGCAGACTTCACGGCTCTTTGTCATGCTGCTTTGGATTGTTGTCTTTATCTGCAGCATTGGGCAGCTCTGATTTTCTGCAGAGGCACTGGAAACTAGGCAGTGTACACTGGAAACTAGCGTTACACAAAAACTAAGGGAAGGCGCTTTGCTTGTCAAATTCGGCTGCTCTGATTGCAAAGTGTTGGTGAGGGTGAAGAAGGCTGTACAAAAGATGAGGTAAAACCCCATCATATTGCACTGGTCTCCTTTGGCACTGACTGAGTGCTAATCTTTCCCATTTCAGTGCACCTCATGGAGTTGAGAGATGGAACAGCTAAACTAGTCTTAGTTACAATGGGTGACCTCACTGGGGTCATGTGTTGGTCTGAATAACTGTCAATGTGTTAACAAGACATGCATTTAAAGGAACAGAGAACAAAAGGAATATATAGCCAAAATTTATCTGCCTAGGCTATCCATTCTTACTAGGGACCAACTAAAGCAAGCGTTCCTAATTCCATCAAGGGCATTTCTTCCATTTAATGAGCACATAGGAAAGAGAGACATTGTTCAAGTACAAGGGTTCAGTTTCCAGCAAGCCACAAATCACATTTCATTTATCAGGCCTACAGATGACAGGATATCATCAAATCCCTGGAGAGTCATATTCATTAAAAAGAAATCTTAAGTAATTACAACAATTAATTGACTTGAAACAGTTTCGGGTGGAGAAGGTTTACATAATTCATTTGCCAGACAAAACAAGCCTTATGAAGTCAGGGCAACATATTATTTAGAATCATCCTCCCCTTCCTGTTGTCTTGAAAAGCACAGGATAACACCAAACACCTGGAGATAACTGAAATGGGCAAACAAACAAACAAAAGGCAGGAAAAGAACCTGAACTTTTATAACTTTATCAAAGGTATAGTGTTTCACTGACCTGCTCTGATCATTATTCAGAAACCTGGGAATAAAACATTTTGCCATTTCTCTTTATTTATTCTAAATAGGCAGAGGATTTCTAAGGATTAACTATGTGATAATAAAATTTGAAAACTAAACAAACTAAACCACTTCACACAGCCTCTGTACAAGGCAAATTTCATGTGTGTCTACTTGCAAATTTATCCTGAAATTTCCTCCTGGTTGTGAAATGTGCAGACTTATTTTGCTGCTTCCTGCTGACTGATCCTGATTTTCTAGATACCAGAATGACATTTTCATGCCCATACTATGAATAAAAAGAAATATTCCTCAGATAAAATTTATTATGCTATGCAGTATTTTCTTGTGTTCCCTAACTGGCCTGTTTCCCGGTTTTACTTCTTGCTTTATATTCCTTTTACACAGAGACAGAGGTTTTTCTGCTCTACGTGTGTTTAGTCTCTAGTACAGTACGGTATTAATCCATGAGCATGACTTCTAGGTATTACAGCAAACAGGTATAGCATTGAGATTTCCACAGTAACTCCAACTTCATGAGCTGGCAGAAGTTCTCAAAGTGCTCAAATGTGTTTTAAATATGTTACTATTTCTATTGGTGGCCCTAGTTGGTTTTCACTTCTCTGCACATACATATCAATATCTTTGGGGAAATAAAGGAAAAGAATAGTCATGGTTCACAACATGTATTTGCCAGAATAACAGTCACAGAAAAACAAGTGCCAGAAGTACTCTGGGATGTTTATGAAAGTGTTCAGACTCAATATGGAGGTATAAAATTCATTTATCATATAGCTTCACCTGAAGAATAAGGCAAATGTTATTATAAGACTTAAAAACAAGTTTCCTACATCATTAACAAGAAAAATCTGAAACTCTACCTAAAAATAAGGAAATGTTTGATCCAAACGATTGTGATATGCAGTGTCAGGGTGCAGGCTGACAAAAATCAGTGCCCATATTTGACAGGGAACAATGCCATTTTTCTTGAACTGGACAGTTAAAGATCATTTCTTTTCATGAGTTTCTGGCCTCTACTATCTGCCTGCTATGTCCTGTCATGAAAAGAGATCCTTGTCTCATTTCGAAACTCTCCCCATGATATTTGCAGAAAGAAAAAAAAAAAATCCTTAATCATGGTAGTGCCATACAGTGGGAGAATAAATAATGAATTTCCCATGTTTTCTGGCTATCTATAATTTCAGAAGACTAATTTCAGATATATTCTGTCTAATTTCCCCATATTCTGAGCATTTTTCAAGTCATTATTTCTTTCCTCAGGAGAGGATCATTTGAGCGGCCTGCAACAGTGGAAAGGCCTACACATTTTAGAGTTTTAATATGGCATGTTTTCCAAATGTACAAACATATAATCCTAAACCCCCTGTCCTATGTGAATTCCATCTCTCTGATAAAATGCAAGGGGTGCAAGTCATTTTGTTTTTCTTAACTTGTCAATCAGTCTTTCTCCATCAAAATAAGATGACATAGATGGGTCACATTTGCCTCAAATTTTTACATGCTTTATAAGTTTAATTTTCAATTCACAAAGACTGAGTACGACTTTGGTTACATTGGTAGGATGTGTTTCCCTCTGATTCTGATCATAGCAGGCAGTGTAAAAAAAGGAACAGAACATATAAAAGCGCTGTACATGTTATTTAATAAAAGACTGAGACAACCATCCCATCACAAATAAGACATCATGACTGCAGCAATGATTAATGAGATGCTAAGTGCAAGTGGAAAAAAGTATTTTCTGCCTAAACATACAATCAGGATATTCTGCAAATTTTTTCAGTAGTGCACACAGTTCACATGTTCTGGAGCCTACATAGCAGAAGAGATGCATTTAAGTCGTATAGATAACCCATATACTAAATTTCAGAACATTATAAATATAGACAAACTAAAAAAAAAACCTACTAAACTATTGATTAAGCAAGCAAGCAAAGTCAAAACCTTACCAACACGAGAAAACTGGGGCTTCATGGCTGATTGCAGATCATGACCAGAGCTGGGGCTGATTCCTGCCGCAGTTCCCACTGGGAACTCCAGGGTGCATCCAGGGCCATCCCCTGGCAGATCCTGAGCTTTTGCCTGCCAGAACCTACTTTAAAAAAGAAAACCAGCCCTATGCCCTTAAACTATCTCAACTCAGGAGCCTAAATCCAGCTACTCTTCGGAGGGGAGAAAAGACTCAGTGCCTGTGTCTCCCACCGACCCCAGGCCTGGGGCTGTGCTCCGGCTCTGACTCCGACAGACACTCCCAAGATGGACACTCACCTACTGGGGTTGCTACCTTCCTCACAGCCGCCTGGGAGCCACCTCACCCCTGGGGCACCTGCGGGGAGCAGGAGTGTGGCTCAGGGAAATGTGACTGTACTTGGGACCTTCCTTCTTGCAGGCTTATTTCCCAAGGCAGCCTCAGCACCCATGGCACTATCCTGCACGCCATGCCTGCGCCGACCAGGCCGTGCCACCACCGTTCTGAGGGGGCTGTGATGAACACCGAGTCCTGCCTGCACTGCTGCCAAAACCATGGAACCACACCACTGCGCTCCTGCCATAGTATTTTTTGCCTTTTCTTGTTAAGAAACAGTTTAGCAGGTTGGGTTTAAGCCCCAAGCCCACAGATATTTTCACCTCTCACCCTGTCCCTACTCCTCAGAGAGTTGCCTCTCACTGCTGCGGGCTCCTCCGCAGGCCTCCGCCACTCATGTTGACAAGATTCATGGCAGCAGCCATGAGTTGGGCTGGCTTAGGTGGTGGGACAGGGCTCTTCCTCACAGCCTCCTCTGTGCTCTGCCCCTCACAAATCGGTGTGGGAATCTGGGCAGGCTGAAGCTCTCTGATGGAGGGAGCTTCTTCTTGCCACCCTCACAGCCACACAGACCTGTTGTTGTACATTGCCTCGTGAACCTGGTGAAAAATTTGTGAGTGTGGCCATGAGGCCATGAACGGACTGACTGTCCCTTTATTATAATCTTAGTTTATTCAAATTTCTGGGCTTTTTTTTCCCTCTCAAAAATCTCTCCCAAGCCCACAAGGTAGAAGGATTGTTGTTAAAGAACTACACTGATTTTTTTAATATGCGCTTTGCTTTGTTTTACAAAATAAGGAGGCAGTGTCCTAACTGTTGTGATCCAGCTTCTTCAGTCACACAGGTGCAGATCAAATGAAACCCAGAGCAGCAAAGGCCTTTGCTTTGTCTATGATCCTGGTGATGCTGAGTGATGCTGCTGGAAAGTGTTTGTCTACACTGTCTGTGAAAGGGACATATTCAATTTTGTTTCCATATAATTGCATTCATCAGGTACTGTTTGACCTCAGGAAACAGTCCCTCTACAGCCTCCCCCACTTACTTTTCTTCTCAATTCTTTTAATTTTAGAGTTAAGACATTCACAAATTAAAATGAAGGAAACCAGAACAACACTTCTTTGGAGGCTTCAGTTTTAAAACAAAACAAAAGAGAAAAAAGGCCTGGAATAGAAAATATCTTTATTTTTGCAGAGAAATCTCAAGGTCAGCAGCCATTTCAGAAGGTTTATGGAAAAACACAGCAATTCTAAACTGAAAGTTCAGAAGTCGTTTAATTCCCATTGAAAGAGTGTGAGAGAAATTCCTCCCTTGTTGAGGAAACAAAGACCTTTAAGAAATGTATGTAAGTCAAGAACACAGCAAATCAAAGTAATACAAAAAGAGCAAAAGAACTGCTTGGTGTAATTCACCTTTGCCAAGTGTATAACCCTAACAGAAGGGGCAGCTTTTCAAGTGGTGTAAATCATTGTCACTCTGCCGACCTCAGTAAAGTTGCTGTATCAGGAGATATGTCCCTCTTGTTAGTTCTTCTCAAGGCACAAGAACAGCTAAAAAAGTAGAAAATTACCTAGAGTTTTCCACATTTTTAATATTGTGCTTCATAAATCCAAAATCCATGGAACTCAATAGAGATTTTAATTGAATCTATTGGTTTTGGATTGCCGTGTTCAAAGTAAGCATGAGTCTACAGCCATGTTACAAACCCTAAAAAAATGGTGTTTGCAATGGAATTGCTGACAGATCCTTAACCATAGTGGTGCTAGCAGGAGTCACTATAATATTGTAAATAAGGTGAATAGGCTCTTCTTATCTCATTTCACAGCTGAGCAGTGTATTGCCAGATAAATCAAATCAGGGTAAACGGTTTCATCTAATAAACTGGGTCAACATATAATGTATTTTTCAGGTTTGCACTTTCATTGATTCTCATTTGATTTAAGAAGAGATATTTCAGTTTGTGTTTACAACATTTTAAAATATCTCTTTTGCCGCTTCTCTAGAGAACAAGCAAGCAAGAGACACTATGCAAGCTGGTAGCATCACAATAATGTCAAGTTTTCTGTTTTCTGTAAGTTCTGCTTTCCATTTTTATGCATCTGGGAGAGAGTGGGGGTAGGGAATGAGGGAGTTACTATCTCATATCTGCATTTTCTCAATAATGTTTTAGTGATGTTTGCTAATGTATCATTCATTAACCATCAGCCACTATAAAAAACATAATCTATCTCACAAAGTGGACATTATTATCGCATTAAATCATTTCACAATATACCTGAACGGTTCCACATGAGGGGCCTGGCCTGACTGAGCTCAAATGCCTTGGGGGCAAACTCTTCAGTAGTAATGAGATACGAGGTCTGTCTGTGATGAATATGATATTACTCGTGTCAGTGGCTGTGGACTGCACCCAGAATATTTCTTCTTACAGGGTTTTTTTTTTTCCCTATTGCAAAGGAACTCAGGCAAAGCACTATTAACCCAGTAAATGAAGCTCTAAAGATCACAGAGTGTGCCCATTAGTCGACAAGATTGTGACTAATCCAATTTTTCTTGCAGGGAGCAATTCTAATGCTTCTGTAACATCTGGGGCTGGCAGGGCCTGCATTACTGATGAAGTTGTATATTTTTTCTTCTACCTTTTTCTTTATCGAAGAACAATTATTGCACTTACTTATTTCACTGCTTCTGCCCCCTCCCCATTTTCCCCTGACTCCTTCTGCCCTGATGATCTCTTTGAAGATGGTTAAAATAATATTCCAGGCTGACAGAAGAACCAGAAATGGTGACTGTGAATGAGGCTAAAAAAGATACCCCTTGTGTTTATTGGAGTGTGGACAGAAAATGTGCTTGCTCAATGCAGAAAAAAAGAGAATTAGGTTCCCTCAAAACAAGAAGAAAAAGGACCTAGGACACTTAATTATCAGTCACCACTAATGACATGCTGTCTTAAATTGTCCCAGAGTTGAAAGAGAATGTCATCTTTCTTCTACTTACACTGGTAAAAGCATTGAGTATTTTTCTTTGTGTAACAACATTAAACATCAGGAAAAGTAAAATCCTGCTTTTCTGATTTATTTATTGCCAGTTATGGAATGTTATTCTAATACAAAATGCCACAAAGGACAGGCTGGGGCAATTTTGTTCAGATAGAACCTCAAAAATGTTTTACAATAGTAAAAAATCTATCAAATTCTGATGGCTAAGCTATGTAGATTTTACAGGCTGATGTTTCTATGTTCAGAAACAAGTCTTATATTCACCTGTTCAAAGATGCAAAAGATGTTAAATACCAAAAGAGTTCTGTTCTTATGGGTAGGGAAAAATGCTGTAAATTAGAGAAGGAATGGATTAAGGCCAGTTTACTATAACTTCATTTGCAGTGCTACAACATAGGAAGAAGTTCAGTGATAGAAAATAAGTTGGGGAATTCTGCACCTAGTTGCTTAGATCTTTGCATGAAGGAAGTTTTTTTTTTCCTCATAAATCAGCAGCAAGCCTGTGAATTTTAGTAGCAGTTACACTGGTGTTTCATGCTGAATATCTCTTGTGTATCTCCCCTGCAAACTATTTTGTTGCGTTCCACACTGAGAATTAAAGTTTGTCCAACATTCAGAACATCTGAGCTAGAACTCTACCTCTCTCAACAGCTGCTATTCCATTTTTATTATTTTATTGCAGTATCTCACACTGTGGCTCTGTCTCTGCAGGAAATAAAGTCTCTTCAAGGTAGTCCATATTCTGGAAGCAGAAACACCTTTTTCACAATGTATTTCTGCTTCTAGCTGAAACAATAATCCAGAGTTGTACATGAACAAAAAAAGAAAGGCATAAGGTTTCAGACTATGGCTTTTCTTCTCTTGTCGAGAGTCAAAGGGTGTGATGAGGCCTCTGTTAACTTCTAGTAACAATTCTGCAGTGGCTCACAAGTTTGTTACATCTGGAGAATATCACCAAGTGATTTGAGCAAGAGTCCTTGAAAAGCTGCTGCTAATCAACATGAGGAGAGTCATAAAGTAAGCAAGAGACTAAGAGCAGCATTTGCTGATATTTGTAACAGTGTAAATGTAGCAAATAGAAAAGAGTAGAAGATTTGGGGGTATTAAAACCACCTAGATGTGTGGGCCATCAAATAGAAATATATGTAAATTTAGAGAGCTAGAATAAAGTCAGAAATGCAAAGAATCAGAGAAAATAAAAGAATCAGATGTGGGAGTATTTATTATGTAGGACAGTTGAGACAAAGGAAAGGTTCAAGACATGAAATATCTTTGATGCTATCAGTCCAGCTGAAATGCTAAAACCTGGCAATGGAGACAGTGGCTTTCAACAACAGGAAATAGTGAGAAAAGCAACACAAAGAGGAAATGCCATTACTGCCTTTAAGAAGCTGTAGTTTAGTTTCACAGGGAACATTCATGTTTAATTTGAGGCATTATTTATCATTCAACAAGAAAGCAAACCATGAAGTCTGCCGTGTTTTGTTATGTAGTTAAGAAAGAATATAGCAAAAATATGCATTTTGTTACAAGTCCCCCTGTCAGAGCTTAGCCTAAGTAAATTAGCCGTATTTTGAACTCTTCTTTAATTACCTGTGTAGTCTGGAAAATCTGTTTCTCCGGTTTGAGATTACAAGGAGGTATAAGCAAGGTACTACTGAGCTGTATACATTATGTATAACCAATATCAATAGCTGAAGTTATAGAATGAAACCCTCCAAGCCCACTCCAAGTCAGCAGCAAAACTCCTCTTGGAGCCAGTGAGCCAAGATTTTATAGTCAGATTAATTTTGGAGTTTGTAAATATGTACATCTAATTCTGTTGCTCTTGAATGTTCTCCGAAACATTCTCCAAAAGTAGAAGAGAATCCACCCGGTGATGTCAGGGGATAATATGCAGAATCAGGATATTGTCATTCCACTTTCCAGACCAAATTAGCCAGGAACTTGGCCAAATGTGTCTGACATGCCTTTCTTTACAGATGCATATATGTAGTATTGAAAAGGACTCTGCAAGACAGGGAACACTTGTGCCTGTGACTGAAGTGATTAAATATGCAGGTGTTTGTTGGATTAGGCCTTTAAAGCAGATTTTGCCTAACAGCCGGAACTGCTATGGATATAACTCATGAATCAAGCGGAATTAGTTGATGTATTATAATGTTACTACACTGGCAGAACAGAGGTACTTGCTTTTGCCTTTGAAGCGATAACAAACACCATAAATTTTAATGTCAATTTTAACTATTATTATCTCAGCAATTTAATTTTATTTAAATAGTTTAATTTTTTTTTTTTTTTTTTTTTTTTTTTTTTTTTTTTTTTTTTTTTTTTTTGTTATTTGTCAAAAGCCACCATTGAGTTTCTTTCAAATAGCCAAATCTGGTAAGCTGTCAGCTGGCTTATGTGAGGCTGCAGTAAAACTGCTGTTGACTTCAATGGTATCAGGTTTTCACTCATAGCTTCCAGCATGGTTTGAACTGACATGCAAATCCAAATTCAGCTATAAGGTGACAGAAATAGGATTTTTTGGCTTACAGATTGCTAAACTGCCTGAAGCATGCTACTTTCTTACATATGTGTCTGTAAAAATGTTTGAGAACCTTTGCTGTGCCTGGGTAGTTCCACCAGTGATAGAATCTGAGAATCGTCCTTGCAGAAAGTGTTTATTGCAATATATGTAATTGAAAATCAAAGCCTTTAAAGCTGTTTTGGTGGTGGGTCATCAAAACTTGACCAATGGTAAAATTCAGTAATTGTGAAGTGAATTTTTTTCTCTGGTGTTTATCATCATACTTGATAATTGATACCTGGTTCTTTTGCTGTATCAAAACCTATTGAGCTTTCTCTCTTAAATTCCAAGAGAACTGTTACAACTCACTTTAATATTGACTCCAAAGCATAATTTTACATTTCACATGTCCAAGTCTTGAAATGCTTTCTTGGTAGTTAAATTGGCAGCAAATTCCAGCCACTGCAGAATTGGGAACAGAACCTAAGGGGTCACTGTGCTACTAATTATGCTGAGACATTAAACTAGTAGGTATTGAATCATACTGGTAGCAATTTTACCACTGCAGAATGTTATTTTAATGCTTCTAAAAATGCCACAGCTATTTGGGGATAAACTGTGTCCCAGATATTGAGGTACAAGAGTGTTCCTAAGGATGGTTCTTGGGCAAACTTGGTAGCATGGAGGTGGGAATAAAATCTGGGCGGCACTAAGGCTAAATAGATCCATCTGACACCATATCTCAACTAACATTAGTCAGGTGACTTTGTTAAGCCACCCATCCTAGAAATGAAGTGCTGCACAGGCAATTGGAGCTTTTCAGACTTTTTTGAATTGACCTGGTAATAGTGTAGCTGCAGATATTGCTACAATTAAGTGGGTGTGCAGAATTGCCGTGCTTTAGTCTCAGCAGCACTAAGTAGTCTATTTCAGAAGCTATACTTAAGAAAAAGAACAAAACTAGGATATTTCCCAATTGAATTTAGAGGCAATCTTTTTTTTCCCCTGAAAGAAAGACGCGCTGTATTTTGTTGCCTAATATCAAAAAAGGCACTTCACTTCTGTTAGAAACATTGAAAGTTGGAACAGGAGTCACAGGACAGCAGGCAGAAGGGAACATTTAAGAAGGGTGTTATCCAGAGTTACAGGCAAATGCATTTTCAGATGTTATGGCCATCATGTAAAGCAGCAACCCACCTGAAAGTGATGAGAAAGGAAGAGACAACAGGTATATAAGAGGAAAGCACTCAAACATATGGGATGCAGGTGCACTAAACTAATGGGAGCTTCGTCCCTTTGTGCAGGAATAACTACAATTCCCTCAGTGTCATCTCAAAAAATGATTGAGTGAAGTTTGTGCCTCATTCTGACGGGACTAATGGGAAAAGAGGCAAGCAACATATTTTTAAATGATAGTACAGTAAGCGGAAGTGGATCTGCTCGTGTAGTAATGCTCTATTAATTAAGATCATCAGGAGGCATTAGGAAGGAGAAGTGGAAGAGACGGAAATGTTTAAAAAAATTATTCAAGATATTATTTATGAGGTCTATTTCTAGGACTGGAGCAGCTGGTGTGGTACCTCTCTCAAAAATAAATGATGGAGACTGATGCTGCAAAATGGGAAAATTTACAAATAGAAATGAAAAAAATGTTTATAATTTTGACCTTAGTTACTCCAGTAAGATCAGTCCTTTGCTGGTTTAATATTGTTTCACAGTTTGTGCTGTTAAATCAAAAGGTTATCTATAATACATCTGGCACTATTAATGCAAAGGATCAGGGGTATTCAACAGACATTTATTCATTATTAATATAGATAATAAAGGATCATTTATGAGGTTACAGATGAGATTTTTATCATCAAAAGCTTAAAAAGGGAAATGTATTTTTGCTCTAGGACAGAGATGAAAGGAGTCTGTAATGGGAAATGTAAGAGTCAACATGAAACTGTCAAATTCATTCCTTTCCTGAAGACAGCCAGGACTTGATGGCAATGAATGAAAAACAAAATAAAATTAAATGTTTTTGCCGTAAAACTACTTTATTGACAGGGAGGTGTTTTCAGTGGCAGTGCAGTTTGTTCTGTTTTTCTCCTTTAGCAAGACAGTTGCGATATTTTTCCCTCATGCAGATGGGCTTTCCAATGCCTTTAGGAAGAGTGAGAGAGCATATCTGCGTCTCAAGAACTTCTGGAAGCTGTTAGAAATTGAACTGGACAAGAGTGAAAGTCAGCCATAAGGACCCTTCATTGTCAGGCGCAGACATCACACTCGTGTGTTTTGGGGTGCAGGTATATAACTCTGTGCCATAAGGGGTATGGTTGCAATTAGTAGTAGAATGATGTGCACATGTGAAACAGAAGTAACACCAAGAGTAAAACACTGAATTTTTTGCTGTCTCATACTTGCTGGTATTGCAGAGGTAACAAACTCCTGGTGCTACTGAGGAAGCTTATGAAGTGGCAGAACTTGATTCATTGAGCCGGTGGAGATTTCTTAATATCACAGGACCCATATTATTTGCGGAGACTGCCCCCTGCATTCCCAAGACTGCAGTTGCCTAGTGAAGAATTGCTTGTATGAATGGCGAATGCCAGGATATTCAGAGTTAAGGCTCAAACTCTCTCCTTGTTTCACCTATCAGTCTTATCTAGGGCAGTTGCTTGAATCAGCTTCTAGGTTTCTCAGCACATTCAATTATCTTGTTTCCCATATGATCTGCAATACCCAAGGGTGAGCTTGAGATTTGATGAAGTTGTTTCTGATCTGAGGGTATGGACTGACCAGTCTGGTTGAGATGACCTGAAATCCTCACTAGGAACAGCGGTAGTAGTAAAATAGAAATAGTTGCATTGGAAAATTAATTTCATTACTTAGATACTGTCTTTGCATTGTCTAGAGTTTGGGTACAATTCTGAAAGTCCTCATTTGCAATCCCTTTTCCCCTTGTTTTCTTTGGCCTTTTTCATGCCAGAAATAAAGAGTCCACATTCCCCTTCCTTGCTATTTTTGTGAAATTGTGTAGCTTTTTCTCAATCACAGAGATGAATCTTGGCAGGCATTATAGAAATGAGCAAAGAGCAAATTTGAGTTATGACATCCCAAGTGCTTAGTTTATTTGTTTGTTTTTTAAATTTCTGCCTTTTTACTCATAATCTCATTGAAAAAAAAAATCCAAGAATATGGAAACCCAACCCTTTTTGAAATTTGATCCAATAGAGAAAAACCCACAGGAACATTATCTGGATGTGAAAACTGGATCCACTTTCCCCTTCCTCCAAACTGAATAGTGTTTCAATGTTTTTGATATGAAACTGTGAATAACACTTGAACACCAAATAAATATTTTATAAGCAAACAAATTAATTTTCCCTGAAGGTGGAGAAGGGAGAATAATCCCTGGATGGGCTTGAGAACTCAGATTCTTCATCACTTGTCAGAATTTGTTGCAACATGATGTATCACAGGGGGCCAATGAGAAATGGAGCAGAGCACAATGGGAATTTCCTTGTCCAACTTTCTTTTAGTTGCTGTTCCAGCCCCTAACTCAAGCATGATGACAGGTAAGCCCTGACTAATCTAGCAGAGCCTAATAAATTAACAACCCAGCTTCCATTTCAGCTTTCCATAGGTATTACTGTTATCACAATGAGTTTGCAGGATTTAATTTGCATGTGTCTCATTCAGCTGCTTTCCCACAAAGTCCATTGAACTGAGTTACTGGAAAAGCAGATGTAGGGTGACCACTCTTCAGCCTCTGATGTGGGATTTTTAATCCTTAAACAACACGTAAAGTTGGACTTCCTTGAACATCTGACACAGAGCAAAAGGCCTGTAAACAAACATTTGGCTGTAGGACATCCCTGGTACTGCAGATGAGTTTTAGCTTTTGATTATCCATAAGAGTTTAGATAAAAAATGGAGCATTTTGAATAACAAGTCAATTTAGACAGTTCATCTAGTTCTATAAGTTCCTTCTCCTTTCCCACCTTGTGTCTCTAACAGGGATAGATTAATATATTACAGAAAGTCATTGTTAGTCCCAGGTGCTATATGTAGCTGCCAATGAACAGCTACATATCTAATTAAAGACATCACCTTAGCAACATCTGTAGTCACTCCCAGATGCTGATGGAGACCTGTGAACATGCACTGATGACCTTCAAGCTGCAGAAGCCTTGAGAGGGTGTCAGAAAGACAAAGAAGCAAAGCAGCTGGCAAGTTTGAGAACAACGTGGGTTAACGTTTTAGCTGGGCAATGCCCTGTATTTCAGTCACAGACTAAATCCTACATGACATGCACTACAGATGCCAAGGTCTTTTCTATCAAAGAAGCTTCTTAAAATTCATGAGAAGCAATCAGAAAGACTTATATATGTGTAGAAAGTGAGGAGAAAGTGATTGATACATCAGACAAATACATACCTGCCCAAGTCATTAACATGAGGGAGGGAGAAAGGATACCATGGTTCACAGAGAAAATGTAGTTTGTAGAAATATCTTTGAAAGTGTTCAGCTAATTAAAGGCCTGAAACAGGAAAGTATTACTCACATGAGTAGTCAAAATGGTAATCAAACCACCACTGTAAGGACAACTCATGAGTAAAGGTTTGCTGTCAAGACCTGAATGAAGCAAATGCGTGAAAAGCCTGAACTGATGATTAAATCCTGTGCTTGTTAAAATGTAATAATTCCAGTGACAGGGAAGAGATTTGATTAGTGTGCTTGGACAGGAAGGCATTATTATGGAGGAGTGATTTATGGTATAGAGAGGCACAAAATTTGCAGATTTATTGTACATGTTCAAACAGAATCTGATGGTATGTTTTTTTTCACAAAGCAAGGCCTTGTGCAATTAAAAGCATTCTTTGATTTTACTGAAGTGAATAGGCATTTCTACTGGTTTTTAGTTAAAAAAACCCCTTTTCTAGTTTATAAATGTTGGGTTGGTGGTTTGATCGTTTTATTTTACATATTAAACAAAGTTCAAAAGGACTTTGCTCTTGAATAATTGAGACTCTGTGCAGATAGGTGGCATAATATTTGTGCCAGAGTTACTTCTTGTGAGGAATAATAGTACCGAATAATTGAGAGTGCATTTAATGAAAAATCAAATATAGTCCACTTAAATCAGCAGAATCTTTCTGCTGGTGTGGTAGACTTTTCTCCAAGTCAGCAGCTCTACTAGATCTTCACAGAGTATTTTTCTTCTACAATTAAATGCAAATTAATAAGGATTTTCTCTGTTTTGGGATGACAGAATAAGAAATAGAACTTCTGTGACTGGCTTTAGAGTGCTCCCATGGTTTGGGCAGCATGTCACCCTCTCAGCTAATATAAATTTGTATGCTTCCATAGCCTTGAATGCAGCTGTGATGGTTAATACCAGATGAAGCTCAGGGGCTGATGTGTTCTTGGAAACTGGCCTCCATTTACTTCTTCCAATGAGCCAGTAACTTTTTCCCAGTGCTCTCATTTCATGCTTGTTCACTAACACCAAGTATAAAACCTTTGTCTAAGGATCTGGGGTCCCTGGGATGCTACTTGCAAGTAAAAATAATGAACATGGCCCTATAATCACCTATGAGACTGCATCTGTGTTCAGTTTTGGTCTTCCCACTACAAAAAGGACATTGTCATACTGACACGAGTTCAGCGGAGGGCCAATGAGACGGTCGGAATTGGAAACTCAGGCTATATGAGGAGAGGCTGAGGAACGTGATTTCACTTGGAAAGAGGCCGTTTTGGGTGAGATTTTATTGCTATCTTCTACCCCCTAAGAAAGTATAAGGATGGCTCATAGTGAAAGGATGATGGGCAGTGGGCACAAGCTTCTATAAGAAAAATCGTAATTAGATATTAGGAAACAAATTTTCACAATGAGAACAGTCAAATATTAGAACATGTTTCCAGAGAGGCTGCACCCTCTCCATCTTTGGTGATATTTCAAACTTGCCACGCCAAGTCTCTGAGCACCTAGTAGGACCTGCCTTGTGCTGGGGTTAAACCATTTTACCACATAGGTCCTTTCCAGTCTAAATTATTCTATGGGTCTGTGTAAGTCTTTTAATCTCACAAACAGAGATTTGTTACAAGTGAAATTTCCACACCACTTCCATATATCGTGCATAAAAAAAACAACATATGTTCATCTGGTGGGTTTTCACTAGATTCAAGTTCTGTTTGCACAGAATGAAATTTAAAACCATAGAAAGGTTTGTTCACTTCATGTTCCAGAACAACAGTTATTGGGATATTAAAGGAACAGGAACAAATTCAAAACAAAGGAAAGAGGGTTTTTCACAGCAATGCTTTCTGTAGCATGGAAGCTTGAGATTTCCATGGAGTCCAGGACTGGACAGGCTCATTGAGGAGAAATCTGGTGATGATTTCATAAACAGAAACTACCTCTGACTCTGGAAGTTCCAGAGTTGCAAATTTTCAGAAAACTGAGGTATATTCAAGGCTACTATCGTTTCAAACTCACTGTATTCTTATACTTCTTATGCATCTACAATTTATCGCCATCTGAAAAAAGGTGAATAGATGATCTTTTGATCTGACTTAATATAGCAGTTCTTTTGGTCTTTTCTCTTTTTCTGTTATGTTGAGATAATTTTTTTCTTCTCCCCTGGAGCTCTTGGCTAAAGAATGCCCAGCCCTCTGGGAGCAGCGCACGTGCACCTTGCTCGTTGCATGGGGCTGCTTAATGCAGTCAGGCTCTTCAGAGACTTCAGCTGTCAAAATCTTTCCAATTCTTGACAGCAGACTTCACAGAGGGTTTATAGAGATTTGAGATTTGATCAAATTTGTGCTAAAGGCATATATCTAGTATGTTCTTCCCACTTTCCAACTTTTGCACTAGAGCATAAAATGTGGGGCATATAATCAACGAATAACTGCAAGATTCTTTTATTAGAACCAGAAAATCACATTTTCTCTCAAAAATGTTTAGCCCTTTTTGCTTTAAAACTATTACTGAGACACAGATTCTTGCCCTGAAAAATGATTTCACTACAATTACTTAATTAATTAATTGAAAAAAGGTGATGAGCAAATGAAAAATAAGGTCTCGTAGTGGAAGGTGTTGGACAGGTTTAATATTATATGTCACTTACCTATAGAAATACTTTGAGTTATATTTATTTCTAAGCCATACAAGTTCATCTGGACTTCCAGGACTCACGGTCTGCAGAACAGTGCAGTTTAAATCCCATTTAGTTTAGCAAACTAGATGCAGAACTGGAGTGAAGAAGCTACAGATGGAGAACGGAATAAAATAAGGAGAACAGGCTTATAAGCTGTCCATGACTATCCAATAGGGTTAATCATGTTCAGGTTCAGATTCACCAGGCAGAATTACACAGATGTTGGTTCTACATAATTTCCTGGGTTGAGGGAAGGAGAGGAGACTTCATGAACCCTCTGAGGTAATTTTTTGGGACTACATGCTACTGAGAGATTGGACGCTTTATAGGCTACCCAGAGCCAGCAAATAAACCAACAAACCAACTTTTCCATGCAGCATCCCTGGTCTGACCAGCCAGCCCACAGCCCACAGGTTCATAGCCCCCCAGGCTGCTGACCAGGCAATAGGAGGTGGAGCAGCAGAGGAGAGATGCAGGTATGACAGCCACACTGCATGACATGGTGTCATAGGAAATCAGGCTCTGTCACAGCTGCAGATTGTGAAACTTCTTGCTGCTCACACACCTCAGCGGAGTCCTGTAGTCTAAGGGTAAGTCCCAGTCTCTTTGAGAGGCAATTTGCACTTATAGCACATAAGAAGGTGAGCAACAAACTTGTCCTGGTCCTTCTCTTTGTATTGCCAGCCTAGTTTTTAATGGGAACTGTTTCTTAATCGGCATTGATGTAGTGTAGATCCTATAATGATTTCATGTGAGGCCAGAAATGCAAGTACACTAGTGACTACATGATGCAAGTAATATTTTCAGGGTAGTGGAGAAGAAGGCAAATAAAATATCAAGATCTGATATCATTTATTCAAACACTTTTCACAGAGAAATATCTCTTGATGTGCAGTCACTGTCACCTAATCTAGGCTGTTTCTTGTGAAATGCTGTTAAAGCAAACAATAATTCAATCAGGTTCATGCAGGCAAACAGGCTGCAGAACCCACCATAGTTATAAACTGTTTATAACAGAAAGGAAAATCAGCTGTGTGGAGAGAAAAAGAACAAACTTATTTTAATTTTGGGTTGTTTTTCTTTTGATTCTGATAACAGATAAAACATGAACTTGTTTTGTAAAAAACAGTAGTGCCCTACTGAGGTATTATACAAAATTAATGGGAAGACGAGTCATTCAGTTAGTCCAGTTCTCTTTTCCTTCTAACTCTGGATCCCAGTTTCCAATTTCAAAGGAGCTCATTTTGGTCCACAAACCAAATAGAATTTGGACATTATTCCACATTGGAATAGGCCTTTGTGGCAAAGAGTTATTCAAAGCTCAGTGAAGCGAGAAGTATATTAAAACTGGTATAGCCAGCATGTCCATGTGCATTCCTGAGATATATATCTATATATTTTTTATTACTAATACTAATAAAGGCAGGGCACGGGTGCAGCAGGCCTTAGTTTCTGTCTTTGGGGACTTTCGTCTTTAATATAGTCTCTTAAAAATACATGCATTGCTACATTTTTCATTACCCTTAATTTTTTCATCAATCACGTTAATTTATACAGGGGGCACTTAATAATAGCTAATTAACACTTATGACTTTTTAAATTAAAAGACCTTTGGAGAGATTACTGCTGATTGCGAAAAGGTTTTTGTTCCTCCCATTAAAAAGAGAAAGAAAGAGAGACTGAAGATCTGGCTTGGGCATATGAGGGGAACTTCTCTCTTGCTTCACTGATCACACAACAAATGAAAACAGCAAAGGCCTGTGCAAAGCCAATACTGCTATTAGCCTACGCTCCTGAAAGGTGCCTTTATTTTAACTGATTATTAAACAGCATATGTATTATTCAGAGTGACCTTTAAATAGCTGAAAATTAAATTATAGTTTACTGGGGAGATATCTAAACCCATGTAGCTATTATTAAAAAAAAAAAAAAAAGACCATGATGTCATACAATGTCCTGAAAATATATTTTTATTATTACCAAATGAAGTGAAAAGAGAAAAAGCATTAATTTTTGACAGTGAGAAGGCTCTCATGGATTGAAATAATATTTTCTAATAACCCCCCTGTTATTACAGTGAGAAATAGCCCGTGTATAATTTTTGACTGCAATCACTTCAGGATATATCAGGGAGCTGTTGGGATTCACACCACTATCCCTCTCTAGTAATGACAGCATTATTCCTTCCTTTTAAAAAGCAAATGTGCCCCTCAAAATTGAGTATATGTGCTAAACATTTCCAGTGTTCTCTAAATCTCAATTATCTGGCCAGAAAACTTTGTTTTAAAGCATCAGCGTGGACTTTTTGTTCTTTTTTTGTGGTTGCTACCGTTATTGTTACAAATAACTATTACTATATAGTAATATTTTAAGAGGAGGAGGAGGATGATGATGATGATGATAATGATATTCCACTAATAGATGTCTCCATTCTCTGAAAGAATCCACAGAACCACTCAGCATCTGGAACAGCTGTAAGATCTTACCTCAGTCTGGTGATGACAGGAGGGAACCCAGTCTAGAAGGACAATATTCCATCCCTGACCACCTCCCTTGGACTCCCTTCGGCTGCCCAGGGCCTGAGGGAAGGCTGCCTAACATGCCCAGGGCTTCCTCCCAGATTCACCCAAGGTTGTGATGCTTTTGCTCTTTATGGGTGAGCATATCTGGCTGCCGGTAGGAAATTCTGTTTATGGATGTCTTTTCTAGATATGATGAAGGCAGGCTCACGCAGCGTAAAAATACCAGCATCATTCCTGTTTGGGAGTTGCTCACTCTTTCTTTTAGGTACACAGCAAAAGGTGCCACCTCGTTGGAGGCAGCATTTTGTGGGCCACATCTCACAGTAAGGCCTGTGTTTCACACTGTCTGCCTATCATGAATTCAAATCACATGGGATAGTTTCCTGCTGCACATCAGGCTCAATAAAAATTGAAGGCAATAGAAGTGACCTCAGCTGCTCTTTGTAAGGCTTCCCCTCCAGATCCTTCACCATCTTTGTAGCCCTCTTTTGGATACTCTCTAACAGCTTTATATCTTTTTATATTGACAGCACCCAAAACTGCCCCCAGCACTCGAGCTGAGGCTGCCCAGTGCAGAGCAGAGCAGGACAGTCTCCTCCCTTGCCCTGCTGGTGAAGCTGTGCCTGATGCCCCCAGGACACTCCTGGCTGCCAGAGCACTGCTGATTCATGTTCAGCTTGCCATCAACCAGGAACCCCAGGCCCCTTTCCATGGCATTGCTCTCCAGAGTCTTATTCCCCAGTCTGTCCATACATCCAGGGTTGCCCTATCCTAGGTACAGAATCTGTCACCTTCCCTTGCTAAACTTCATACAGTTGGTGATTGCCCATCTCTCTGATTTGTTAAGGTCTCTGCACAGCCTCCCTGCCTTCAAGGGAGTTGATAGCTCCTCTAATTTAGTGTTATCTGTAAGCTTACTTAGTATTTCTTCAAGTCCCACATCCAAGTTGTTTATGAAGACATTGAAGAGCACAGGGCCAAGGATGGAGCCCTGCATAATCCCACTAGGGACCATGTGATGTCTCAGCTCTCTCACAGCTCCAAACTGGAGAAAGAAAGAAGCCAGCCCACAGGGGTGCCAGTTTGGAGCATTGCATTTCTGTTCTCCCCTTTCAGTCAAGGTTTTCTGCAGTAAACAAGTACTGAGTCACCAAAAACCTATGTGAAAGCTGGTCTCAGATGCCAAGACAGTCTTAGAGCTGAGGCAGCAGGAGTCAGCAGCAGGGTTGTCAGAGGCAACATGCGGCAGCATGAATGAGTAATGGCACCTGAAGTGCAATGAAGACATTTGCTCACTTCTCATCAGAGGAAGGAGGCCAGCCTGTACCAGGAATCCAAGCAATGTAACAGAAGAAACTCCTGCAAGTGGGTAGCAAGGCAGTACAGCATGGCTCTGAAATTGCCTAACATCTTGATGAACTAGGGCAGGATTTACATATAAATGTTATCAAACAAACATATTCTCTGTAATGCTTTGCCAGTAACCACCTCAGCATTATTCATTTTGATATCGTTCCACGCTGTGAAAACATGCATGAGCCAGAAGAGTTTTACTGTGTTCTACAGGGTAGAAAAAAAACAATTATAAATAAAACCAAAAAGCAAATAGTCATTATTATATATTGGCAATTTACTTGATAATGGCCCACATAGTTACTGCCAACATCCCTTATGCCAGAATTTCATGCTACAAGTGCCCTCACAGTTTAAAATAGAACTGCTGCAGTATACTCAGTTGAATTACCAAATAACTGAATAATAATAATAATTAAAAAGGAATTTGAAAAAACTAAGCTTCAATTTACAGTGATTTGCAATTGAACACTGAAATTTTTAAATCTCTCAGACTCTTTAATTCACGTTTCCAGAAGGTTCCCGATTTTTGCATCATTATCAGTAACAGCACCAGTGTTTCATACTTGCCTCACTCTCTCAGAAAGCCTCAAATGCTCTGCAGATTGAAGTGTATGAAATTCTCATCCTGCATACAACAACAGGCAGTGGAAACATCTGTAACATTCAGAAAGAGGGACATATGTTAAATCTCTTGATTTTCTATTGAGAGAAAGGTAATAGGAGTACTTCACAGAACTTGAGACTACAAAAATGGAAGAGTAGATGAAATTCAGAGCAATTGGTAATCTGCTCTCAGAGAATAGTTTTTTTCCCCATAGTATCTTTATAAGTAAAGAGCAAAATCATTTTACCAGCTAATTCATCTCTCTACTTATCTGTTCAACTATTTAACTATGTTTAATTTAATTCAACATCCATTGTTTTTTTATGTGACAGCAATAGATCTGGTGAAACTCCTGGTAGATTTCATTAAGTCTTTGGCAAGTCTTCCCTTTTTGGGATTAAATCTCTTTTCCTCTTTTTGGGAAGTAGGTGGACATTTAAGCTTTATAGTGAGTAGACAGTTAAGCTTCAGGGGCTTAAACTACATGTATGGCTCAAAGTGGAATTTCTCAGAAGGCTTGGCTGTTTTCCCTGGAGATTTAACATCTGTTTGATCTCTACTGGAAGATTACCCACTGTGAGATCCCCTAACTGAAGATGTCCCCAGCATTTATATGCTGCTTCTGGGACTTTGTGAACTGCCTTGTCCCCAGGAAGCACTGCTATCATGGCAGTGCATAAATCAGAACTGGAACTTTGATGTAAATGGGGCTGAATCCATTAATTGCTTTAAAAGTCTTTGTGATTTGCATTGTCCCAGAGGACACGCAGTTACAGTGATTCAAAGATCATACCACGCTTTGATGTTGCCAGGGCTGGATTCATTATTGCCTGAAATTGTAAGAACAAAGCTTTACATGGACACTGGAAATTAGCTGGGAGCCAGTGCAAGGATGGGTGCAAGCCAGTGCAATGGATGTTATTTCCTTCTCCAGGCTTAATGAGCCTTGGAAGACCCCAGCACTTTCTTGGTATGCAGGAGTTTAGTTTCTTTTCTGGATTGCTGTCAGCCTGGTTTGTGAACTATTGGGATAACAGCCTGTGCAGAGTATGCCTTACTGCACACAAGGTAGCCACTCTGAACATCTTTTAGTTGCAAAAACCGCCTTTCAGCTCTCTGCTTAGAGTCTCCAAAAGCTTTAAAGACATCTTTTTTCATGAATAGATCCTTGAATTCCAGAACTCAAGTCCTATTGTTCAGAAATTGTACTCAGACTTCAGAGACAAAACTTGTAGTGTATGTGCAAATTTTAGTCTAGCTCTAGGGGCAAGAAAAACAAGTCTATTACTTTCCCAGGATGAAGTTAATTCATTATAGTGTGTAGAAAGCTCACATACACGTAAGAAAGAAATTAGATTCATTTTGTACCCTGCACAGAAATATTTTTAAAATATACACATAGAATGGAAAAATGTGCAAAAAAATAACAGTAACAAAATCAATAATAGTAATAGTAATTAGCAATTCCTTTCAATTTTCCCAACCAGGCAAGGAGGAGTTAAAACAGTTTGTACCAATTATTGACTACAAGATCTGCAAATGATTGCATAAAATTTCCAAAATATGCCTGCAAGCTTCTATTATTGATGCTGTGCCCCAGGACATGCACATATGGATTTAATTGTCTAAAGTGTTTTATTAATTAAATTGCTATGATTTACCTCTCCCATGTTAGCATTTACAGTTTATGAAACAGCTCGTAATTAGGAAATGACTATACTGATGTTGCTTGTTTACTTTGCAAGCAATACATAATAGTGCCACATTCCTCTTTTTAAACCCACCCTCCCAGGCTACCTTTTTTCTAGCCCGATTAATAGGCAACTGCTGCTGGTGCGTTAAATTGCTTTTTGGATATGTTTAGGGGCGAAGATAACTGCTAGGGCTACTGCTGCTGTTGGAGTGCACAGCAGTAATCCTTCTTCCCAGACTGGAAGCTTCATCCAGAGCTCAATGAAGTTAACAAAGCTCTTACATTGGTGGGTTTTGGATCTGTCCCAACAAGCAAAAATTAGTTGTTTTTTTCCCTTAAATAGAGTATCATGTTGATTGAGGAACATCCATGATACTTTAACCAGAAAACATACTGTTTTATTCTCAGACAGAAGGTTTTGAGTTTTCTTTGCTGACTCTCAGAAAGATTTTCTAAAATACTTACGAATAAATGCCCTGAAGTTGAGCACAATGGAATTTATCCAAATGAAGGACAGGCTGTAAGTTTAATGTGGAAGAATATTTGCAAATGGGTAGCTCAAAAGTGCATCAAAAGGTTACTTAGCTGGTGGAACTGATAATCCACCTCTGTCTGAAAGTTCGCATTATCAAATCTATATCTTAATTCTATAGTCTCAAAATCTGTACATTTTGTTTTCCTAGTTTGGAGAATGTAGACACCATATAAATGACCCATTTGTATATATGGAGGCAGAGAGAGAAGAATGGAGTTATTATAGCAGGCAATTGGGCTTGATGATTTTTGTGGATCCCTTCCAAACAAAAATTCTGTTCTGTTCTATTCTATTCTAGTCTAGTCTAGTCTAGTCTAATGTTTGAGGAACAGAATGGAAGAGAATGATTCCCTGAGTAAAATTTGCCACAAAATATCACTTTCTAGCTTATATAAATATTCCTACTCTGATTCCATACTGCTACTTTTCACGCTGGGATCAGACCTTACATAGGCATAGCCTCTTGCACTCCCATAAACGCCAAAAGCCTTTACAATGCTGGCTGATGCCAAACAACTCAGTACTCTGCTCTCTCCAGCTTCTTACTGAGTTCAGGGAGAGCAAGGATGGGCACAATGCAATTAATGGCATTAATTCAACTAACATATATGATGGCTTGTTTGTGATGCAAGTTAAAACGTACCTGCATCTTTGGTTGAAAGTTGTATTTTAAAACACTCAGATGTTTTGCAAAGCAAAGAAAATATGAGGGATGAGAATCAGGACATGAGATGTTTTAGTGGTTTTAGTAAAACATGAAATCCTTTTAGAAGTTACGGCTGTGCCTGTGGCTTATTGACCATTTGGTGTGTAGCGAGTTAGATTTCAAAGTGGTAAATAAATAAAGGAGCTCTATACATGTAAAAGTTCTTTCATGAGAGATCATTAAATGGGATTTACTGACACCGTCATATTGATGTTGATTCTGTTTGATGAATGAGTGAGGTCATGTCCATCTTCAGTCGGGTTGACAAGTTAGTTTCTTCCTCCTTTTCTCTCTGTGCAATAGGAATGGAAAAGTGCTGTGATGAAGCAACACACTGGAAGAGAGTTAAAATCAGATAAAAGGGGAGCTTTCAGGTAGAAGCTTATTTAATGTCTTTCACTTAATGTCTCAAAATGTTCATCAAAACAGTTCTGCTTAGTCCTATGAAGCCGGCTAGGCAGGCAGCACCTTTGAAAAACAGATGCCATTGTAGGTGCAAAAAACCTGAGAATGCTGACCAAAATACCATTGTTCCCTCAGAGGCAGACTCTCATGTGACAAAAATATTCTTTATTCCAGGCCAAGTTTTTCAAGCATTAACAGTTATGGGAATAAAGAGTGATTTCATAGGAGTCAGGATAGATTCTTCTGCATAAAATCAGTGGGAGAAAAATAAAAAGGCTACTCTCTTTCTGCCATTTCCAAAGTTGCAGTGGACTAAGAATATGGACATATCCTAGACTTATCTATCCTTAGGAAATGTAACATGTTGTTTATTATCCTTCTAATTCACTTGCAGGAGTACCCAAGTCACACTGGTTCAGTTTTATCTGTTCAGACCCTTTTTCCTCTTTGATTGATGGAAAGTGACAGGAAGGTGATTTGGAGGAGAAGCCTGATCTGGGTCTAGGTCATTGCTGTAGAGCCTAGGAAAGCTCTCCTGTGTACTGAGCTGGGTACAGGCCATGCTCTGTGTCAGCTCGCAACTTCATTCCTGTGCATGTCTACTTGGTGCTCTGTTTTCCTAAGGGTAAACACGTGAATGAAAACCAAAGGGTCCCATCTCGTCCCATTGGAATCCTTGCACATGGCCACTGCCTCCTCTTGGAGGAATCCATCTTTTCCCATCCACTGCCAAGAAAGCCTAGAAAGATACACTGGAAAGCTCAGCTTGCTGCTCTTGGAGTGGCAAAGTTTGCTTTCCCCACCGCTGAGAAGCTTTGAGTAGACTGTGCTTAAACCATGTCACAGGCTGCTCTCTTTGTGAATGCTAATGCACAAAGTCACCTCCTTCGCCATCACGTACATGCTTCAGGCATCCCACACCTTCACAAGGTGATTTCATTAGGATTCCAATTAAAAGCCTGTGAAGAAATATCTCTGTTGCTCTTTTCCTCGTAAATATTGTAACTTCGGTTTGCTACTGGAATTTCAAAGCTTGTATCTGTGCAATTAAAGTACCAATTAACTGCTTTTCAGTTTCATTTTCTAATTCACTTCTCGATAAACTCCCTTACTATAGCTAATAATAATAAATATGAACTAATCAGAAAAAAAGAGAAGAAATGCATGAAATCCTCAAAGATATGATCTAACCTTTATGGAACTCAGAAAACCACTTAGTACCAGCACTTGTTATAATGTTTAGCTCCATGAGGGCAGCAGCAGTATACCTACTACCGTAATGTTTTTGCCTCTTTAAAATATTAATTGATTGAATTTAAAATGGCAACATCGGTGTCAGCATGACATCTTCAAATGCCTTCCACGATTTTCAGTGTGTGTAAAGAGCATTTCTGGCTGGAGCAGCATGTGGACAGCCTCTGGCTGGTGCAGAGCTCTGCTTGATCTCTGCGCTTGGCTGCTGGAAGCCCTAAAGTGTTTTCTCCTTATGGAACAACTCACCTTTGCTATAATGGACAATGTAGCAAGTAACAAGCACTGGATATGGGTACTGCTGCTGTGCACTCCTGCACCCTGTAGAAGCTGTTTGCTTCTAAACTAAAAATGATAAATAATAACGAGGAAAATTAATCTAATATGCATTAAGAAAAGACTGTTTTTAAAGACATGCATACATATCTTGCCAAAAAACAATTTGTTTCAACAATAAAATGTAATTTCCTAACTGAGGGCTTTGTCCAAAGCCCAAAAGAATCAAGGAGAATGGTTTCTGCTTATTTTTTTAGGCTATGGATAAAGTCCTTCAAGCAAGTTTTTTTCTCACATCTGTAACTCATGTAAGTGATGTGTAGAATCCCTGATTCAAAAAAGTATTCCATGCCTTGTAAGAAATAAAGAGTAGGAGTTTTTCCTACTCCTTGTCACATCTAAAATATACCTGAAACTGTGAAGCGCTGCATATTACTTTGGCCATAAATGTAAAGAGATCTAATTTGTTTATATGCAGGATCACATGTTCAGAAATGCTCAACTTGCACAGAAGGACCAAACTACATAGCCTGAACCGTGAGACCAGTCCTCGTATGACATCAGCTGTAGCAGCCCTCAGGTGGCCTTAACACAGGATATGATGGCTGTGGATCCATCCCATGGCTTCTAGGGGCCATCAACACATTAGTCCATATCAACTTTGGTCTCTTTTCTAAACCACAGGTAAATGTTGTCATTTCAGGTGCCTAGAAACTGAAGTTAAGCCCCCTTTTTGAGCCTTCACTTGAAAATTTAGCCTCACATACGCCTCTGCCAAGTAGCCATGAGTAAATGCTACATTAACAGGCAGATTCCAGTACAAGTGGAAGCCACACTTGGCACCCAGGAAAAGATAAATCTATGTCATTTTCCTCTTCCATTTTATTTCCTGTGACAGTATTCATCGGCCCCAAGTGACACATTTTATGACGGCCTTTTTTTATTAAGCACTAAGCAAAACCTGTATTTCTCCAGAGCACTAAGGGGCCACCAGTGTGAATCTGTCATTAACATGCTAAAGAGTTCTGCTCCAAGAACAGTGTGACCTGTTCGTTTGTATGTTAATAGAGCTCATGTCTGGAAAGATTGGAAGGCAGTGTTCCACCGGGCACAGGCTGCTTCTGAGAACAATGGACAGGGCTCCTGTGAAGTAACAACAACAACAACAACAACAATATAATCAGCACCTTTCTCCTTCTATATCACCTTTCAGTCACACGACTCCAAGCACCCTGAAAATTAATTAGGCCTGACAGCAATGCTGGTACTTTGCATTCCCAAAAATCTGTTGTGGGATCTGAGACAGTGTAGATGGGAAAAGAGTGAGATTTGCACCAGACTCCAAGGGAAGTCAGTGGGGGAGCTGTGGATAGAAGTTGGAGTCTCAATTCATATTCGCTTGAAGCCAGACTATAAGGCAACTTTGCCCTATACAGTGCAAAGAACACAGTAGGATTAAAAGATGGAGAAAGAAATTTCCCAGAAATAAAATATCCATATCAGTTATTAATTTTTGGTCTGGGTTCCTGAAATCAGCTTCTGTATAAACACATAAATAAAATTGTCATGCTTTTCAGTGACACTGAGCATAAACAACTAGATCTCAGTTTAATTCCAGGCATCTCAGTATGAATTTAGAGATCGTGCTGAAAGCATCTGGGATTCAAACTGGTGGCAATTCAGCATCACAGGTAACAGAAACTGTGTATTTTTTTGATGTACAGTTGATCTGTCTGTTTGTGTTGTGGTTAAGGTGCAACATATCTGTGTTAGAATACTAGAACCATCTCACAGGACCAGGTTATGCTGCAAAGACATTCTGCTGATGGGGAGAGAGACTGGGAAGTTTTTCTCGTATTGACCCAGGAATCTAAATCCTTCTATACGCACAAATTCATCCCCATATCGTGTGGTTACATCTCTCCCCTAGCATATCCTCTACAGGATTTTAATGGATGTATAAATACACTCCTATCAGCAATATGAAATATTTTTGTAATAAACTCAAAAGACTCACTGCAGAGAATGGAAAAGGTTTTCTCTGCTTCTTACCCCAATTTCCTTGTCACATAGATAGAATTAAGGGGAAGGATGCAAAGATCAATTGCTTTTCCTCACTGGATCCAGATTTAAAAACATGCCTCCTCAGGAAAGCTACGAATTGCACATTCCCAGCTCAGTACTTGCTCCAGCCAGTTTTTTGTATCACACAAACAGTGTAAATGGGCTGATTTAAATTTAGTAGAGCAGGCAGGGCAGCAAAACTGAACTTTAATTATTGCTCTGTCCCCAGATGTGCATGGTTTGCAACTTAGGATATCTTTGGTTTTCCTTGTTGGTCATTAACAAGAACTGATAAACAGAACAAAGGAGGTGCTTCTGTATAGCAGAAAAAGTTATATCATTAATCAGAGGAAGAGTATGTGGCTCAACTCTGTACCAGTTCTTATTTGTGCACTTGCTGCTGTGCGGGCCGTGGATGCAGGGACCACCATGAAACCAACAGTGTCTCTCCCTGAAGAGCATTTAATCTGAGGGACAAGGAGAAACAAGAAGTCATACATAAAGTTTCTTTGCCATAGGAATAAGACAGTTTCATCTGGCCAATTACAAGGACATGTATTTAAATGAAGAGTGTAGGGGAAAAAAGTAGTTGCTTTACTGAAATAATGGCAGGTACCTGAGAAAAGATGCATAGAAATCTAAAAATGATTCATTAGGCAGGAATCAGAAGAGACCTCAAACACACACCAAGGATTTTCTTGCTGCATTCAGATGAAGTCAGAAGTTGGCACTGTATAATTACAAGTTTTTTGGAGGGGTTTTTTTTTGTGGGTTTTTTTTTTTTTTTTGCTGTTTGTTTGTTTTTGTTTTTTTTTTTAAATTCAGGTAGAAAGTGTCTAAAACTGCTGCATAATCTGCACTTATGGCTCTCATCCAAGCCACACTGTGTAGAAATTCTTCCTGTTTTTCTTCAAGGATTTGCTATTTTATGCTAAGGATTATTGTTGTCTGTCACTCAATATATCAAATTATTTAATTTACCCAGCAAGGTAAATGTCAGACAATGATCAGAAATACCACTTGATAAAGTAACAGTAGAGTCTAGTAACAGGAATTTTTATGAAAAAAACCCCAAACAAAACCCACAAAAACCAACCAACCAACCAACCAACCAACCAACCAACCAACCAACCCCCCAAACAAAAACAAAACAAAACCAAACAAACAATAACAATAACAAAAACAAACAAACAAACACCCCTCCCCCCCCCCCCCCCAAACCAAAAAACCCCCAAAACCCAAACAAACAGAATGAAGAAGACCCAAAAGAGGAAAATAGTAAGAGAACACATTTTGGAGAGGGCTTTCTGTAAGTGATTTTTTTTTGTGCATCTTTATTTCCATACATATTCACATGTTACAGAGTTCATTAAGGCTAATTGAACCTAGAACATTTTTAAAGGTTATTTTGCTAATTACTATATTCAGAGCTTCCCATCAGCCATGCAAGGCTATGCCACTTTAGGCCATTTGATGTATCTCAGCCTAGTGGTAAAACTAGCAATAAAATTTACTTAACTGATAGAGTGGTATCAAAACTAGCAATATACTGCTAATTGCAACAATCTAATTTAGAAGTGACAAATCAGCTAAAGAAAAGTTCGCATCAGCCCACAGAAGCATCTATGACCTTCTTCTGAAAGGCAACCACAGAGCATTTTGGTAAAAGAATTAATGTGAGTTAGATTAGGGTTACAAGTTGCTCTGGGAATTATCTGTCAACTAGAAGTAGAAGAAATCATGTTTATTTTACTAAAGTCCAGAAATGTAAATTTTGTTGCAGGTTGTGTGAAACTGTTTCCCTAGGAATTTTTTAACTTGAGAGAGAAATACATGGTTTCATTATTTAAAAAGCATGTAATTATGTGGCCAGATTTCTATCTTGTTTATGAGGGCAAAAACCCTCCAAATACCCCCTGCATGTCATGTGCTCCAGTCTCAAAGGGTAATACAGGAGCACAGTAAGCAGGGGTGGAAAAAAAAAAGGAAAAAAACAGAGAATGTTTAACATTCAGAATTTGTCCAGAGCCGATAATTTATTGGAACTCATCTGTAACAAGGTCTGGCACTGATTTATAAGTTGATTTGAAAAATAAATAAAAGTGATAGAAACCTGTGTTTGGTTTTAATGATAGACTGTTGCAGCATGAAAAGTAAGGATATGAAACATTGAAAGGAAATTAGATATTATGCCCTGAAGACAACTGCAGCTACCAGCCCATTAATTGTTAGATATTTATTATTAAAAATTTCTTTTCATGAGTGACTGCAGAATATTTGCACTCTTAAAGTTGTTGAGTTCTGACATGAATGAAGCATATAAAGCTCATTTTTTCTTCTCTCTCTGTTTGTGCCTGTGTGCGTGTTTGTGTTTGTGGAGCTGACAAGGTAGCTGACCCAAGAATGTGATGAATCTCTTCTGCACAAACCAAATACACAAGTGCTGCCTCTGAATTGCTACTGAATAGAATAGTGACTACTGGGGAGCTTTCCACTGTTCTGAATTTCAGTAGCAAGGAGCTTGACAGTGCTTGGAAACAAGTCTCTCTGGAAGTAGAGGGCCCAAGTCTGTTTCCAGTGAGATGAAGAGCATCCCCCAAAAGCTCTGACAATAAGTATGGATAGTGTATCATCTCCTGCATGTTCCCAGAGCTGAGCCAATTACACACCAAGTGCTGCAGAAAGGGGGAGGGAGACAGGTAACTAGTAAAAACCAGCAGTGCATATTTAAAGAACCAAAAAGAAGGCAAGTAAAGTATCATTTTTAAAAGTCATCTAAACCTCTTGGCAAATTGAGCCATTATATCATGCCTTAAAAGTACAGAGGAAACCCAGTCAAATTAATTCTGAAACAAAACAAGTCCATGGAAAGGCAAGATTTTCTAACACATCCTCCTGTTTCTCCAGTCCCACCTTAGAAAATAGCCAGCATTGATGGCCTTGTGACAAAGCAGTGTCCAAGGAAAAGAGCACACATAGGACTGTTGCCCAAGAGGCACAGGGAGCTGTGTGAGTGTTGATTGTCACATTGAACTGCTGAGTGGCTGTGGGTGCTGACCTGCCTGTAGGAACACAGACATTAACCTGCCCTTTCTTTTAAAAGCACTTTGAGGACAACTAAGGGAAATGGGAAAGGCACAGGGAGAGAAAAACATAATCTTTTATTACTACATGGCTGTTATATTGTGTTAGCATCTAGACTCACAAAACATTGTACAAATACATAAAGAGAAATAGTCCCTATCTCAATCGGCCTATGGTTTAGCAGTCTCAGAATTTGCTATGAATTATTAATAGCATTTATAATAATTAAGTATGATAATAATGTGACTGCAGAAGCTTAATGGAGACAGATAGGATTTAAAAGCCTTGCTACTTTGGATCATAAAAGGCAACTATTGACTCTGTGACTAGAAAGCAATACATGCATCCTTGTTCGTCTTTTCTCTTCAAGGTTGTAAAAGCAGTTTATCCCCACTTCTCCATCCTCATTTCACTTGGAAAACTCTCTCTAAGGTTTCATGCTCAACACAACAGGATTTCCAAAAGCAGGGGTGTGCTCAGCTCACGGTATCTGCTACTTAATCCTTCGGATGTGAACATTTATTTCTCCATAATGAAGTATAACTTACAGTCTACACTACAGTTCTTTCCTTGTTGATATTTCTGAGTTGTTTCTAATGAAGATAAAAACTGGGAGGCCAATACTTCCTCTTCAGAACACAGATTTAGAAACAGAGGAACATTTTATGCCATGCAAAAAAAGACAGGCAGCTATTAAAGAAGATTCACAGTTATAGGCAAATATATTAATAGTGGGGTTAGCTCTTGAAATGAGAATTTATAACATGCCTTAACCTAATCCCTCATTAAGATAATTTATTCCCACCCTCAAGGTCTCACATCACAGCTAGCACTAGGCAAATAATTAGTAACAAACAATTCATTTGATCAATTTCTACTCTTCTTTTAAAAAGAATTGTCAGCCAGTGCAGTACAATTTTCTCAAATATATTTATAATTCAACATTATTTTCCAATTTTTGTGACATATTTGTAGCCTGCTGTTTATCCAGGAAGAGTTGGGTGCTTGATGGTAGCTAGTCAAGGCATTTTGAATTTCACTTGCTGAACACTCATGCTTTCAAGATTTGAATATTATTTCTCCCAAATTAAAGTTGAGTACAAGAACCTTTTAAACCATAACTCACAGATGACAATGGGAGTTCTTTGCTCTGAGGTCACATTGCCCAAGAGACTCACAGCTCCCTTTGTAGCAAGGTAAGAAAGAAACCTATTTCTATCCTGCTGCAGTGAGAGAGCATCCTGGCACAGCGAAGTTTGCAGGCTTATGTGCTAATTAGGGTAGCCTTAGGAAGTTACTGCATCAGAAGCATTTCCTGATGAAACTCCAGTAAGTATCCAAACATTTGCTGAAGTACTGACTAAGCTTCTTGCTCATCTGCCCTTCTGCCTGCTGTGGAGGGAGTCAAGCTAGTAAACGTGGTGTCCAGAGGACTGAAAGGCTATGAAATGAATTGGGGTCTCTGACACAGCCCTATCTGGGCCACCACAGCAGCCCTGGAAGGTATTTTACAACTAGATTTTTTAAAATATTGTATCAGTCAGAATGAGAGCAGTTATCAAGCTAATGAAATTCTCACATCTCTGTCAGCTGATGGGAATAAAGCCAGGCCATAGAGTTTCCTAAAACAGCAGCATAAGGCCACTGATGGGTAAGTGCAACCTATAAAACAAAAGAAGAGCAATACAAAGGTTATGGTACAAAGGCACTGGGCTGGGATACAGCAGTTCTACAGTAGAGTCACTCTCTCTTCTTTTTCTCTAAAATGGGGAGAAATGTCTTGTAATTTTTCAAGTGTGGTTGATTTGGTTTGCTTCCCATGACAAAGGTGACTTTGCACCACAGGGCTGTTTGCAAGGCAGAGCTGGGTATGTGTTACTCCAACTCAAATGGCCAAAGAGACATAGTTCAAATAATCTCCCTACTGTAAATGCAGAAAATTCAATTAAAGTTACATTTACAAGACTATGGAGAACAAAGCAGAAAACGTAACTAAAGCCCTCAGCCTCCCCTCAGCCTGCAGAAACACGAAGACATACCTATTCCACGACAGACAGGCATTTAAGATCTTCAAATCAGGCACTTTTAAAACAATGCTATACATTTTTCCTTCAGTGTTTTATCCTTTTCATGCCTGGATGCAAAGCAGGGAACAGGTGTGGGGTATTGGGATAGGTGGGTGAGTAGGTGGGTAAAGTGACAAACTGGAGTGTTCTGGTTGAGGATAGTTATAACCTCCTCACAAAATTTATATTCTGTGCATATACAAAATTCTGTGCATTATCAAAATGTGAACTCAATTCTAATTCAGCTCAGGACTTTCCTTAGGATAAACTATTAAAAACCTGTTACATTAATGCATTAATGCCAATTAAGAAACTCTACTAAGTACCAGTGCTTAATATTCCTAGTGAAGACACCATTAAAAAATAAGAAACTCTGTACACTCATGCAGACCTCTACTAAAAAAAAAAAAAAAAAGCATCTAGAACAAAATCAAAGAAAAACAAGAATGCATTTTGACAATTTTTCTCCCATTTACTTGCTGTTTTAGAGGACTTACAGAGTGGTAAGATCTTGAAAGGACAGGTAAAACAAAACCTCTGTATTTCTCCACATTGAGAATGCACTCTTGAGCTCCTGCTAAACTGGCATCCCAGCCTTATTTTGGCGGAGTAACAGAAATGTGAAGAACAGATTCCCAAGTGTTGATGCTCCAACTACAACACTAGTGAAATATAAAGAATAAAACTGAAAAGAATGATTTGTGCTGACTCTATTTTGTCCGGTGAAAGTGGTAAGATACAATGCACCTTTAATATAAAACCTACATAGAAGATCTAATTCTTGTATTTCACTTCTCTTCTAGCTACAAAAATGCCCAAGTAAATTATGTTGCACAATGTGGTGGGAAAGTGCCCATCTTTTGTATCATTACACCTTCTCAAGAAAAAAGGTAGTGAAAGAGACTCCAGGAGCCAAGAGGATTGGTCTGGTAACTTGATCATTGGATAAAGGTCTCCTATGCCAGCACTTAACTAAAAATGCAACATCTTGTCTCAGATCAAACACTATTTTCAGTAAGTCCGAAATGTTCTTCCTTGGGTTTTGTTTTTTCTGCCTCTCCTAACACTAAAATACTCCCTACACTTTCCCTAAGGATGAAATTTGTCCTCAGCCCAAGCCAAATTACACACACAATTACTCTAGTTTGGCTTTTGAGTTTGAAGGAGTTTAAACTGCTGAAACTCAGCCCCAGGGAGGAGCTCATTGATCTCTTTTTGTGGTAATCTGCACATTTTTGCTTTTCAAGAATATCCTCAAGTATCAATTTGTATTCACAGTTTCTTTAAAATTCACTAATTGTTGTTAGTTCTGCAAAAAACTACTAATTTCATGCATATTAAACATATGAGCTTATACAAGTGTGCTGTCCTTCATTTACAAGGAAAGGTCTCAAATATTTTTTCTTCAGGAAAGATATTCTTGTTTGGCAGAACAGAAGAACTAGAAGAACTAACTCATCTGTTTCAACAGGAGATCCCAAAGATATGAGATTCTGTTCAGAAATGTAAGTAGCATTTAGAGTCTTCTTGCAGTGAAGTAACAATAGATCTGCAGTCCACAGGCTTTATGGTACAGGGTAATGTGCTATATTCAATAGAATTCGGACAAATTTGTAGTTATTACATTTCTTGCAATAGCTACAGCAATACAGATTTTCATAGATAACTATGGAGAAACAGGGAATTGTATATGAACAGAACTTCGTTAAACCATTGTTTAAAAAATAATATGCAGTAGTGCCAGACACAGACTTCTGAGCAACAAATACAAGTAAATCACTTGGTTTGCTTTTGGATACCGGAATTTCAGAGGCAAAGAGATGAAATTAGGTTAGCCTCATAAGGGTCAGTTATTTCACTGTCAAAACAAATCAGCAATTGACTCTATAGGAGTTAAGAGAGTCAGGATGTAGCTCACACTTTAGTTGAAATGAAATTACACCTGATAGAAAAATGTGTTGGTTTTATTTATCAGTAGGATAATATAACAGGCATAAATTCAGACTTAACATTAACTGGTTTAGCAGAGAGGGGGCATGTTCATCCCTACAGCAGGATGCAACTCACAGGCTAGTGGTACTGCTGTTTTGATAGGTGGACATTAATAGACTCTACAAGCAACGGGGCTTTGCTGTGATTTTTTACCATTCTTTCTGCTAAAGAGACTTCTGAGGTTATGAGGCTACACATGCATTCAAGGAAGATTTGACTCCATCCCTCTGCTCACTCCCAGATTTTCTCCAGCTTTTTGCAAAATGTAATGGAGTTCAGGTCACAGATACATGAAAGTTTCTTGCTCCAAGGTATGGAAAAATGTGATCTTATACTGTCAGCTATTCCACAGGAACAACCTATGTACTCAATACATATTGAAATAATTTACATGAGTTTTTCAGTGAGAAGTGTGCACACATGAGCAGCTCCTACCGTGTGGAATTTTTCTGAGTCTCAGATCACAGGAATTTGTGGACACAAACTTTGCTGTCTATCATCCATTTAAAGGAGCAAAATGTTTATGTATTTTTGAGGACCTGGTCCTTATTTTTAATACTTTCAGACCTTTGCATGAAGGAATAGCATATGCACTTTTTGCTCAAAAGGAGAACAAAATGAACACTCAGTAAGGTCATAGTTGTCATGGTGAAAGGAATACAAAATGATGAAAAAAATCTTGCCCAGTACAAAACTAGTAACTAGAATGCCAGGTTTTTAAATGTATTCTGCAGTTATGAGAAAATGAACAGGGTGAGGGCAGAGGAGCAAATATGGAGATAAAGCCACAAGCAATCCAGTGTGGGTTGTGTTTCTGACTAAAATAAAACAGTGTTCTTCCAAAGGCTCATGTCCCCGTGTAGCTACCTCAGCTCTTTTTCTGTTGTTGCCTTACAACATCAAAGGGCAGAAAAATTAAGCTTTTTGTGAGAAATAACAGAGGTAATGGATGTACTGCCAGGCCTCCCTGCTGTGGCAGTTTGGAAAGCATGATGTGCTGTGCACCATCTTATTTGCGGTTGTGATGAGTTTCAGACATGTACCATTATTTACTACATGATGCTGAGAAAATAATGCAGGTTACCAATTCTGCTGAAGAGAGATTACAATAATAGAAATGAACACAGACAAGAAGAGATGCTGACCGCTTTTACTGAGAGTCTCAAGAAATAAACTAAAGAGAGGATAAAAGCCTAATATTGAAAATTACTTATGAATAATCCCCTGCATCATAAAATTCTAATTAGAAAACATAAAATGAATTAAAAAGAATCAATCTGAACTCCCTAAACTGTGTAAAACACAAGTATCTGCATTTTCAAAAAACCACATTTGAACACTGTAAGTCATTAGCAGAAAGAGAACAGTTAATCTGATCAAACAACCACAGCACCAGAAGAAACCTAGCAGATTGAAGAAATTGCACACTAAATCATATACAGCTTCAGCCTTCAGCTACCTGTGCACCTACCAAACATGCTTCACTCATTTTCAGTTTGGCACAGATATTCTGAGATTTGAAGAACCTGCACAGAAGATGGCTGACAGAAGCCACCCTATTCCCAACCACAAAGTCTCAGCATACCTAAAAATGTTTTTGCCCATCAAGCAAGATATACATGTGAGATTAACCTGTCTTCACAGTGATCTCCACAGACAGGAAGAGAAGCTTTGCACAGAGAGCAGCAGTCAGATGCTCTTCTGTCATCATTGAATTTGGTATTTTTGGAACAGTGAAGTAGTAAAGGCTCAACAGTATTTAAATTGTCTTCAATTCCTTTGAAAAATCCCTGTCCTGAGCTTTAGTTTGATTACTGAAACCTGCTTTGAAACTGTTGCATCCAATATTATGTAATGTAAAAGTAGGACAGCGAAGAATTAATACTATTGCTCTCCAACACATCTTGATTTTCATTTGTTTCCTTATGTTGCTTCCACATAAGGAAAACAAGATGTTTCCACATCTTGTTTATGTTCCTTATTGTTTCCACAGTGCACAGTGCAGAAATACAGTCTGGTAAAAGATACCACATTGCACCTTCCTGATACACCGCTACACCTGTTCTCCGTACAAATTTAGCTCTCAGTAGGAAGAAAGCTAACTCTCTCCACTAGTGACATTTCTACTGAGAAGCCAAACTATGCATCACTTGTACACAGGCTATGCTTCAACTTCTTGGAAAAAAACCTGAGCTCTCATCTGTCAAAGAAAAGATTCTATTGAGGCTGTGTTTCAATGCAAAATTTAGCAAGTCTAAGACGGTCAATTCAAGCAGCCTTTGCCTATGTGTCTGGGGATCCAAAAGCTTCAGGCAATAAGTGGTCTCATACCTGGCAAGCATGATAGCTTAATCTCAGGTTGCTTTAATCCCAGGAAAGATGAAGTCTGCAAGCCAAGCTTGTACAGCTAGGCAGGAGTCATTTATTAAGGATAAGGAGCCCTGGGAAAACAGGTGTGACTCATAGTAAGGATTAGCTACCTTTAAATCAGTTCTTATCCACAAAGTTACGCAGAATTTGTTTTTTTCTACATATTTCCTAACAACAAGAATACAGTCTTCATGGGAAGAGGCCAAGCATTCACTCAGTTTTGCCTATTAACTGCACTGCACAGGACAGTGTAAACTAGGTATACCATACTACCAGAAGCTAACTTGAACTGCTTAATAAGGGCAATTTTCAGTGTATTTCTCACTAAAATGATTTTCCAGTACCAAAATTTGGATAATACATAAAATAAATAATCCTAACTTTAGGCTACATCAACAAAAGATTAAAGGCATGTTAAAGCCTAAAGAGCTTAAATTCTGCTTGTCACTGCTTGAAGCCTATATGAACTCTTCTTTATGCATTAAAGCCTTCAAGGGGCCTCAAATCCTCTTTGAGAACATAGAATAGTTTGGTTTAGAAGGGACCTTTAAAGGTCACCTAGTCTAACCCTCCACAATGAGCAGGAACACGGCACCTACCACCTCTCTGAGCAACCTGTTCCACTGTTCTGCCACTCTCATTGTAAACAGTTTCTTCCTTATACCCAACCAAAATCTACCCCCTTTTAGTTTAAAACCACTACTCCATCACAACAGTCCCGGACAAACAGTTTGCCCATGTTTCTTGTAAACCCCGTTATGTACTGGACTTTTGCACAGATCTGCTTGCATTAATGCCTATTACTACAGAACTGTATCTAAGTGGAATTTATAACCAGGTTGTGAACAAGAGGGCATCTACAACAGCTGTCCATGTTCTTGAAAAATGTTGACAAGAAGGCAGCAAGCAGTGCAGCAACACTTCCAGCATATCTATGAACCAGGTGCTACGCTACAGCAGCAAACAGCATTGCAAGACCTAAATGCAGAAAAAAGCAACTTTGAACTCCTTCTATATTGTCAGTATCAATTTCATATGCAAGTATCTTGCATTTGCTCTCAGTCACATACTCTTGTTTTGCACTGAGCAGCAGTTTCAAATGAAGGTGTCTCTCTCCCCATGGGATTGTGCTCTGAAGGTACTCTGTTCAGCCAGAATCACACTATCAGGTGTTTTCAGCATGGCTTTGCCAGATCCAGCAGTTACTGTAGCCAACTCAGACATACTCATTTTAAGTATATTTATTAACAATTTGTAAACAGGAGAAAAAGTAGAAGATAGACAAAGACAGCAAGATTCAAGATCACAGAGTGACTGAGGTTGGAAGGCACCTTTGGAGGTCATATGGTCTAACCTCCCCCACTCAAAGCAAAGCCACCCACAGCCAGCTGCCCAGGACCATACCCAGGCAGTTTTTGAATATATCCAACGATGGAGACTTATGAACCTCTCTGGGCAATCCGTGCCAGTGCTCAATCACCTTGACAGTAAGAAAGTATTTCCTCTATTCAGAGGGAACCTCCTTTGTTTCAGTGCGTGCCCACTGCCCTGGTGCCGTCACTGGGCACCACTGAAAAGAGCCTGGCTCCCCTGTCTTCATGTCCTCCCTTTAGTGTTTACACATGTTGATGAAATTCCCCCCAGCCTTCCCTTCTCCAGGATGAACAGTCCCAGCTCTGTCAGCCTTAGCTCACAGGAAAGATGCACCAGTCCATCATCTTCGTGTCACTTTTCTGGACTCTCTCCTGTAGCCCATTTCTCTCTTGTGCTGGAGTGCCCAGAACTGGACACAGAACTACAGGTGTAATGAAAATTACAAAGTAAAACTTTACACTTAAAACAGAAATAATAAAAAAATTAAAAGGGAAGAAAAGAAGAGGAAGCACAAAACTGAGAAATCTAACAAAGAAAACATCTAAATAATCAAAAGTAGAGAGAAGCAATACATTACTAACACACCTCAAAAAACCAGTGCAACAGCACAAATCAGGTGTAGACAAGTGTTAAGTCAGCACTGTATTCGAAGCTGACTATTTGAATGAATGTTGTTTATTGCATTACTCTTTGCTTCTCTACAAGCAAATGGCAAAGTGATACAGATGCAATAAGGCATCATGATGCTTAATTCCTCATGTGATGGCAATTCCTCACAGTTTTCCCATGGCAGTAGCTTTTGACTAGTAGCAAGGTGAACCAGTCACCTTAAAGTGAAGGATATTCTGCTTCTCCTAAAACTGCTGTTGTCTCTGGCTTGCTTCTACAGCTGTGCTCAGAGAAAACAGAACAAATCAACAAGAAAATAACAATGCAAAAGAGCTTCAAATAAAATGCAGAAAAGCTATTTTATGGCTGTCTTAATTTCCCTTTAAATGACACTTGTATAGAACAAGAAACAAACATCCCTAATACTGGGGGTAAAAGAAAACTGGGCTTACATTGGTACGAATTAATTTAAAGTACAGATGGGCTCTGCTGGATCTGCTCCTTGCTCATCAGACTTGCCAAGGCAACTCTGGGCAAGATACCATTTCTGTTACATCTCTGAAATGGAGATATGGCTTTCCTGCCTCATAGGCAAGACTGAAATTAATCTCTATAAACTGTCTGAACAGTCAGGAGTTTTATATTAAATATTAAAATTAATATAAAGATTTTTAAACAGGTAAAATGTAAAAGAAAAAAAACCCAACCCTTCCACTAACAAATTCTGAGCTATTAACTAAACCATATATAAAATCCCTCCAGAAAAAGGTATTAATCCATTTAATTACTTCCTTAACTTGTGAAGTTTACTTATTATTTCCTGCCCTCCAGAGTATACACGCAATTTTATACCTCTTTTCAGAACAGTAAACAACTCAAAAAGTTTCCATGATTGAACAAGCAGCGGTCAAACACGAGAGAAGGGCTTGTTTGTGCCTGGAAGCATGGGAGGCAGAAAGAAAAGAAACAATTAAGACACACCAGTTTAGTGAGGAAGGCACTTATTAAAGAAAAAAAAGAGAGCACTTGTAGTAATTTATTTCCTCTTCCTTTAGCTCTCACAGGCAGGCAAGGGAGAAGAGAGATTTTCTTGGAAGATGGAATGAGGTCAAGGAGTTAACTCATACATGCACTCATCAAGACCTTTCCAAAAATAATGAAAAGTATGAAAGATTTTTTCACAGAGAAAAGAGGATTTAAAAGAATCATCCAGATGGTTATAACTGATGTGAAATAGAAAATATGGAATGTGACCAACCTGAAATAGTGTGATGAAAGCCCTTAAATGCAGGAATATAAACCTCAAACCATCCACAGTGCATAAACAGAGCATGTTAAAAAAGGAGTTCACATCCAAAAGCAAGAAAGACAAGTAGGAATGACATATGCCCAAGCTTTAGCTTAAAATGTTTGGTAAGTTTAAAGCAGAGCAGTGGTAAAAGAAGATTAAGTAAAACAGTTTAATGCAGTATCAGGAAACACTGTAGGTTTGGAATGCAGGGCATTAGTTCTTCCACACTTGTATTCACACATACAACTGCATAATTAGCAGTTCTGACGATACTGACATACTGAAATACTGAAGAAATCCACTGCACAGTCAATTACTTCATTACTGCAGTGTACCAAACAAATGCAAAAATGTAATATGAAAGCAACTGCAAATGCATGCTGATTTAGGAAAAAAGAGCACCCTCAGCTTTCCAAAGGAGGCAGAAGCAGGTGTGACAGAGGTAGATTGCTGACATCACTGGAGATCCTAGTCAGACTTAAATTTTACTGTAAATTTCAATGCCATTAGAAGTCATTTCTACATCATAGATTTTTTATAGAGAGGAAAAGTTGTGTAGCACAAGAATAAGAAGCAACTAATTCACATTATATTTAGATAATAAATTTTCTGGTGAGAGAATTGAATGTTTTTTTTCTATAGTTTCACAATGCCTACTGTAAAGAGTCCAGGAGACAACAAGTATAAAATGCAATACTTACTATGACCAGCCTTCAACATTGGGAAGGGTTAACCAAAATCCCAATATAAGTGCTCTTACACAAAAAGTAAAGAATTTACAGTTACTTTGTGGACAAGCCCTTATTCATATTTCATAGACAACACAAAACCAACATACATATACAGTACAGAAGACTCAAACCCAAAATTTTGTAGTAAGAACACTTGTAGGTTTGTAAGGTTCTCTGATTTGCATGCACTGTGAAGCTTATTAAAAAAACTCCATGACCCCACAAACAATTCACTGAAATGAAGGTTTTCTTAATGAAGGCATGAAATTGCACAGACCAGGATGGGTAGCAAATAATGAACTACTTTCACTTGTGTGTGCATTTTCTTTAACACGCTTACATGTTTTTGATTTGCAAGTACTAGACTCACACCTATGAAAATAAAGAGCTGATTCTTAAATTTATGCTATTAACAGTAAACCTACAATATTCATTTGTATATAAAAATATTTTTAAAATACACCTGTAAAACAAGACATACACTTCTACAGTTAAGAAAATTATAAAAAAAATTTCAAAACTTCCCCTAATGATAGCTTCTTTAACTCAGTCCTTTATACAACAGAGAATAAATTAAAAGGTGAATTATTGTGATTGCTACTCTCTCCAAAGAGAGACAATAGAGACAAAACTGGATTATATGAACAGTTCAGAAACATACACACTACTCTGAATTCTAGTTGGAAACTTTGTGAGTGACTTCTCATCTATTTAAACAAAACAGATGCCAAATTAGTTATATTTACTACGAATTTCTGCATGTATGGTAGCTTTCACATAATTTGGTTTCCTAAAGCTCAGTAAAGTTTAGCAACAGGAAGAGTTTACAAATGACAGAACTGAGACGGTAAAATTAACTTAACCTTGCTGTAAAGACCAACTTCATTTAGTGAAAAGAATGCAAGGGAATGTAAGAATTGATAGATATTATGGGGAAGGAAGTGTATCAATCCCCTTGACTTGGTCAAATGCACTCTTACACCAAATTTGAAATTGTAACTCTTTATCATACCTTACTATAAAGCTTTGGCCACAACATGAAAATGGACAGCCATGGCAGGCCATCTGTCTCTTTCAAGGTGTATCTGTTCACCAAATTTTCACCTGTCTACCTCCATCCAGGACACAAACAACCATGCAGCAGCTGGAAATTTAAAAACCAAAACTGTCACATGCAATAAATTCTCCCAACTTGGCAACAGTGTGTTTGTATGTGTTGAGAGGCTTTGCTGACACACCAGAGAAGCTTCAGTGCTGGGAACACTGCAGTTATGTCAGCACAGCTCTTCTCTTGTTCACCCCATCGTGCTAAGACAGCTGTTATTCTGTGTTCTATTCCATAACATACTTAATATGGCAGATGTGAGCTACCAACTCAATAAACAAAATTTAAGGCACATTTTGAGTCTGTGCTTTGATTACAAGGTCCTTTGAACAGCAATTCTTCGTAAGTGTCTGAAAAACATTTTGCACATTTTTTAATATTTTCATCAACTAGTATTTTTGATAGAAGGCCATCCTGTGAGATATTTAAATTCTTTGTACATTCTTTCTGACTATATATTTCTATTATCCAATTTACTTTTGTCTAAGTTGAAAGAACACACACCAAGATGCATCTAAGGGACACAACAAAAAAACCATGACCACATAAGAACAATGATTTGTAAGGTGATTAGTATTTTTAAAGTGCTGTTGTTAAATATATAAAATGAAAGAGATGGCAAGCGATTCAAAAGCAAGTTGAATATGAAAGAAAGAGAGATAAATGGACTTAGTCTTCCTAAATTCATGATGAAAAAGACAGACTGGTAGCACATTGTCTCCTCCTATCATCAAAGAAAGAAAATTGTAATCTGCACCCTAATCCTCTTAGTTTCATCAGAAGACCACACAGACTGACACAATACATATTCCAATCATATTAGCTGATGCTGTTATTATTTACTCCAATATTGAAATGGAAGAATTTTGATTCGATGATATGAATTTAAGAACTTCCATGTCTCTTTATACCACTATGATCAAGAGGGCCATAGGCCACTAGAAATTCTGTATTTTACCACAGAAGAAGCTAATAACAGTTTCTTACACCACTATTTCAAGTCTCACCCTGTTCAGGCCTAAAAGCCCATTCCCTTCTTGCAAAAGCATGAGTGTTGACCACACAAACTCAATCTCGGTTTTGTTACTTACAAGCAATAGCCAAAAAGAGTAACACTAGGATTTCCATAAAAATTTCAATTATTACAATAAATATCAAGTTCTGTGATGATCTAAAGAATAACTTAAAAAAACCTCAACATTTTTATTTAAAATGTAAAAGAGTGACAACATACTGTATTCTAAACCTTCCACCTTTAAAATCACAATTTGGTCAACCAGCTGGTGATTAGGTTCCATTAAATGTTAATACAGTATTACAATTAAATTACCCCACCTGGACAATTAACAAAGAACCAGTAATCTCAGATCAGCCACATGGCCAATATTATTAAAATGCCCAAACTAGTCTTCTACAGCATCCCACTTTGAGTGCAGCTTCTCAGCAGTTTGCCAGGAGCTGCTGTCCTTCATTGCCGATAAAACCACCAGACAATGGCCTACAACACCGTGTATGATGAATTTCAAGTGCTCTGAAGAAAGGGCTCATAAAAGTGTGCATTTACAGCAATCTGCAAGCAGACAATATGCCTTCAGCTCCTTTGGTTTTAATAATGTTCCCTTTGGAGAGTGGATCAGTTGAAGACTGTTCCAGTAAAATAGTAAGTCAAAGTCTAGACAAGGCATAAACCCCTGCCTATACAGTTTGTGACAACGTCCTTGATTTTCTTTCTTCCACACTTTTTTTCCAAAGACCAAGCAGTGAAGGCAGTTTGATTTTGTCCATATTCTTGCTGTAAACATTAAGAAATATACCAAGGACAACCAGTAAGCCTGACCACACGTACCTAAATGGGAGGCAGAGGAGGGGAAAAAAGTTACCATTAGCACTTTATCTGTAGCAATTGCATACCAATATTTGTGGATTAAATAAACCTTACATTAAGAAGAGAAGAGCTGAAGGAAAAACACCCTCAAGTCAGTGGGCTCTGAGATAGAATTTCCTTGAGTCTTTATTATTACTATCCTTCCACCCTTTTTTCCTGTCCTGGCTGGAGAACTTACTAAGGTGCAGTTATAGTTAAATAATAAATAAACACTATCTGTTCTTTCTCACATGAATAAAATAAATCTGAGGGGTTTTAGTATGTTTTTCCTTCCTACAGTTATGAGAGCTACACTCTCTGTTACTGGTTCAAAATGTTTTCTCACTCAGTGCCTTATATCCATACTTCCCAATGTAGGCATATTTTTGTTTCAGCTCTCCATTCCTTTAAGCCTCAAGATTTTTAGCTGGAGTAAATTCCACTTGGGATTTGGGTGCAAGCTTTGTTCTTAAATCAATTTGTATATAGAAATAAAATGGAATATTATGTTGTTTCAAACCTGAAGCTGTTAAGATCAAAGTAGCAACTTTGCTGCATTTTTCAATGTAAGCTCTTCCTTAAAATTAAAAAAAGGGAATAAACCCAAGCTCACAAATCTGGCAATTTAATATACCAAGGTAATAGAAGCTTTCAGTTATTTAAAAGGGCTAGCTAAGAATTCAAATCTGATCTTGTAAAAACAGGAACAATACCATAAAGGAGAAAATCCCTTCCTTTAGCCAAATCTTCCACCACAGAGAAAGTACCCAAACAATTTACTCTGTATCATAAGCACTACATATTATGTAAGGTTTTTCTTAAATTTTCTCTGTTGTCTTCCAGACCCTTAGCAAAATGTAAACTCTTTCTCTAGCACAATTATTATCAACAAGCCAGTCAATATTTAGGTTGCCAACATTTGAAGAAGATATAAAATGACGAGCATTAAACCCTGAATATGATTAATTAGTGTCATTGTATTTCCATGATGAGGAACATGATTTTTTATAAAATATTTTATAAAACATTTAGAACTATAAATACTTACTGTAATGTGAATGGCTTTGCAAAGAACAAAAAAGAAAGCACAATGGTCATTGCTTTTCTTCCTGTTGTTACTGCAGAGGAAAACAAATATTAACACCTTTAAGAATTCAGGTACAACAAAAGAACATAACAAAGGCTTAGCAGGTAACCTCATAAAATAATTAAGTGTCTCACAATGATTACACCCTTGGTGCAAACACAGACTGCAGTGCAGTGCAAAACAGAACTGGAACCAAGTGCTCTTTGAGAACAAGAACACTGTTTATCATCTAGTATCATCTCCAGTCACACTGTCTGCAAGGAAATCTCCAGAACAATATTTGTTATTTAATAATTTTATGCTAATCAATCCACAGTCTCTGAGAGCAACAAACAACCCTTGCAAATAACTAACGGTATAAACTCATCTGTTAAAGCTTGGATGGAGACCAAAGACCAAGGGTCAAACCTCTTGCCATTTCCACCTCACGTTATAACAACTCAGTGGTGTTTTGGTCTCTATTTTTAAGTGGAATGGAATTATCCTCTCATCACACTTCTGAGGTTACTAAAAATTTCCCTAACAGTGAGGAGAATTACAATTTTGGTTAGAAGCCTAAGACACCAAGGATGTTTGACTTCAATGATTGCATTAGGAAGTTTTCCTGAAACCACTAAGAGACATTCTTCTACATGGGAGGTGTTCACTAGAAAGAATCAAAGTAGTAAGATGAGTGGAGAACACAATCCTCTTTCCAAAATGGAAATAAACTTTTTGGTTCCTCTGAAATAAACCACAGCACCAACAATTACTTGAATGATTCCAATGCTATTTGAAATGAACAAAGATAAAGCATTACTAGCAAATTGTGTACCAGGAAACCTATGCAGTTTATCACTGAAACAAAATCAATAAATGAGTGAAAGTTGTAGAAAATGTTTAAAAACAAAATACAAATGCAGCCAGGCACACAAGTTTAGCTATGCAGGCTAAGGGCCTGAGAAGGTGTTATTCTATATGACAGCACAGGGTTCTTACTTGAGAAAGACCCCAGAATAGGGTGCAGTAGGTTTGAACCTAAAGAATATGTTTTTTTATTAACAGAAGGTATTTTGCTTACCATGAAGTTCTTTTTCTATACCATTCTGGAAAGTCTTATTTGGGTAACTACATCCAAATTAGTCTTACTGCAACACACTGGCAAAAGGAACCGATGACTACTGATGCATTTTCACGCTGCTATGGCTAGGAAAGCAAGTTTCATTCTTCCCAACTCTATCCCACAAACAAATATTTACCTAACAGTGTTTTGTAGCAGAAGAAAAAGCCTTCACTACTGCTTCATCTGCCCCAACCTCAACCTTTTAGTAATAATTTTCTTTTTACATTTTAAGAAATCTATGCACATCAAATAAAATGATTTTCTATTACATGAAAAATTAAAGGAGAATGAAAAAGAAAATTGAGTTTTAATTAGAAAACAGTTTACAGATGAATAATTTAAAAAATGGTTAAATTACTTCAGTTTTTCTAATTACAATTATTTCTGTTCTTTCAAATCAGTTATTAATTAAAATATTTATGTAACCATTTCCTTCTAAATTAAGTGCCTTTTCTTCTTTTTCCCAATTAAGTCTGATAATTTCTCATTCTGCTAATAGAAATACAATTTTCATTAAACTCTTTCACCCCACTCCCCTCAAGAAGGGGGAGGATGGATGGGGGAGGTGGGAGGGACAGTAATGAATGTGGTGTTCTTCCAAGGCACAATAAACATTTTCATATTGCTATAGGCAAGACAGAAAGGGCTCAAGTGTTAGAATTGTCAAGGTCAGGCATAAGAAAACCTGGGAAAGTTTTACTATTCCACAGCACTTAAAAACTTTTTTTAGTACAGTGAGACTTCTTTTTAAGAGGCGTTTTAATACATGAAACCACCCCTTCCTCTGGGTCAATTTCCAGTCAGGAGAGCTACTGAACTTGGTTAAAAGCAAACACAAAACATATATGCTGCAGAGGAAGGAAGTGACAGGAAATCAGAGCACGCAATCCTCAGGTCAGAAACTATGCATTTTCCTCTCCACCACTGTGAATGAAGTAGAGCATCACCTGAGAGAAGCCGGGGTGTCTTTAAGGGGAGGAAGAAAGGAAAGTAGCTACATGACATCTTGCTACACCTTCCCCTTGTGACTAGTATTTGTAGTTTCACGTGCTTAGAAACAATGTTACTGCCTACTATGCCTTTCTAGAACATCCTTACTTTTCCTTTTCTATTTTAAATGATACACGTCTTTTCCTTTCTATATCTTCCCAGGAAGACAGGCTGAGAGACTTGGGATTGCTCAGCCTGGAGAAAAGATGTCTTTGGGGAGACCCTATAGCACCTTACAGTATCTAAAGGGGGCCTGTATGAGAGCCAGAGAGGGAGTTTTTATAAGGACATGGAGTGACAGGACAAGGCGGACTGGTTTTAAACTGGGTTACTTTAGATTAGATATTAGGAAGAAACTCTTTACTGTCAGAGTAGCGAGACACAGATTGCCCAGAGAAGCTGTGTCTGCCTTATCCCTGGAAGTGTTCAAGGCCAGGTTGGATGGGGTTTTTGAGTAAACTGGTCTGGTGGAAGGTGTCCCGGCCCATAGCAGGGGAGTTGCAACTAGATGATCTTTGAAGTTCCTTCCAACCTAAATGATTCTGTGATTCTACTTCAACTCCTCCATTTAGAACAGTGTTTACTTCTGCACTAAAACACAGCACAGACTATATGCACAAGTTTACTTAACAGGCTCTTCACGGTTGAAACTGTGGCACAAAAAAAAAAAAATCAGGAAGCTCTCAAACACATTCTACCAGTGAGGATCCATGCTACAGAAATCAGTCAGCACAAAGAACCAAATAAAAGGCAGAGTAAGAACAATTCTCAAAAGCTCTGTCCTAAATAATAGAATAGGATTACTTTGTTTTTATACAAAGGCAGTAAAAACATCATTTGTTCATACCTGTTACAGCGAGAAGGGCACCAAAGATTTTAATCAAAGCTAGAACAAAGGATATGCCAAAATACCCAGTCAGGGAGAAAAGGAATGCATAACCATAAGTCTGAACTGGATGCTGCAACAATAAAAAAAGCCTGTTAGGAAAATGTAAAACAAACCCTGAGGTATTGCAAAATGACATAAAACTACAGACTTTAATCAACTGCTTGAGCAATAATAAGCTGTTCAACAATGCATTCATGCAAAAATCCTTATTTAATTTTAGTTAAATAATGGAAAAATAATAATGAAATTATAAGCTCATAAGTCTGGTCCTGTGATTTTGCTGCTTTTTAAAACATTACCCTATCTTATACATCAAAGACTGGAAAAACTTGCTTACTGTATGAATTATACAAGTAAACCTGTTTATATGATGAAAATAGAACTTCAGAGAGACAAGTGGTGAGATTTTCTAAATCATACAGAGCAAGGTTTTCCAATGAGGTTCTTCATACAAAAAGGGAAATCTTTACACCTACCTTTGAGCAAAATGTTACTGCAGGGCTTAATCCACTGGTGCATGTTAATCCAAATAAAATATACACAAAACCTATTGAATAGGAATATAAAACCTAGAAGAGTGTAAGAGAAAATAATTACTAGGTGATACTATACAAAAGGACAAAATTAAATGCTTTCAGATGCTTGGCCTTATTAATATGCTCTGCTTCTCAGAGTTGAATTTGCAGCGTTTGATGATATTTTTACTAGGATTTATATAATAGTTGATGTGCAGTGAAAAGTCAACAATAAGTGCTAGACACATTCTTCCTACCCACAACATAAAAGAAGTTTGGAAAGCTAGTCAGTTAATAATATCCTGAGGTCAGTGTCAATGGCGGTAAATCCTTCAAGTTCAGGATTTCACAGCCTAAATAAAACTTCACACAACTATGCAATTTAATAGTCTGAAGAATATCTTAAACATATTTCATTTTCTGCTACTTATCCAGCACAGTAAAGATCCATTTTACATTAAATGTGCAAAGGATAGCACAGAATCACCATGGACTGCCAGAAGTGTCACACAAGTTTCATCTCTGTCACCTCAGTTCACATGCATGGCACATGTGGTTATAGCATACAGGATTTTCAAATATGACCAGCTCTGGCCTAGTTCAGTGCTCAGAACTCTCAGGAAACAGGCAAGTTCTTTATTTGGTCTTAAAATTTTTGTTGGCACTGTTATTCAATTCATAGCTGCACTGAGCAACAAAACAATCTTCATCTATCCTTCGCCATGCTGAGTCAACAGAAGAGGAAGCTGTAACTGGCCATCCATCCATCTGTCCATCCATCCATCCGTCCATCCATCCATCCATCCATCCATCCATCCATCCATCCAGCAGGAGGCATTCAGCTGTTTGGGCAACATTTAGTAGTCTTTTCTCATGAAAGAGCGAATGAGCCAACAGAACTACTCTACACAATTCTGGCTAGAACATGCTGATCTACTGTGCTTTCAAAACTCAGTGTCTTGTTATAATATCTCAGTTATTGGGAAAAATCTGTTAACAATTGATAGCAATTCCAGGAGACAACAAAACACTTATTACTGCTCTATAATAAAGGATGAATACACATTTAAAGAATAGATCTGCTTTCAAACACTTAAAAATCAATGACCTGATCCTCAGAGCTTTTACTTGACACTGTTTATACACACAGAAGTCAGTCCCTAGCTCTTCACTTGCCTCTGCATCCAGCTTGTCTCCCAAAGTACCCAAATACCTCACTTTTTACAACCAGGAATAAGCACCACATTGCTATTTCCTTGTTAGGTAGCATAATGTAAGTCACTTCCATAGAATGACACATAACGCAAAAATCAGGTATAACCTTCCAGAACAGCAGTTACTATTTCAACAAGAAGACATCTTTTCCACAATTGCTTAAATCCAGGACAGTTTCCAAATTTGACAAAGAAAAGGAGATCCTGTGGATGACAGGTTCCTTTATTATTAAATTTTATTTTCAGATCACTGTCCATTAAACATAATCTCTAATTCAGATTCCATTTTTACCCACACTATCAAGTACAGAAAATGATTTCCAGAATTCTGTTTGTAGTTTTTGTGAACAAAATCCTGAAGTCCAATGTCTAAATGACAAACAAACTAAACCTTTATATCCTAAACCATTACACCTATCCTCTCCAAGTCGTTTGTATGACGACCACACATTTGTCAGACTAATGCACAATAAAAAGCGAAGTCCTGGAGACAACAGGAGTTTTGTAGGTAAGGCAGCAACAGCTGTCAGATGCAAAGTGGGCAAGAAAACAGCTACAGACTGTACTTTGGTTTGGATTTTGGAAATGACAGCTATAGAAAGCTGCACTGGGCCAAGTGAGGCCCATGTAGCTAAAATTTCTGCCCCCAGCAGCAGCCAACAGTGAACACCAAGAAAGAGCACAAGAATAAAAACAAGAATACAGTGACACTTTTGGTATATATTCTTCCATTTCCCAGAAACGTGTAGCTCAAACTTTGTGAGCCATCCTAAATCACTTCTAGCCATAGATGAAGATTTCTTCTAACTTTTTCTCCATTTATGAAGCTATTCTCCTGAGAAACTCGATCTTCTAGTTAAATGTCAAATACATACCAAATATAGAAAATAAATTTCAGCAACTTTTTACCTGTGGCATATTCATATCATGCCTTTTATGATAAAATGTTTACTTGACTTCAGAGAAAAATATGCCAAATTCAAACAAGTTTTGTCTAAAAAGAAAAATAACATCAGACCACATGAACAGATAATCCACATTTCAAGTAAGTAAGGCTTTTTCAAAATTATGTATTTCACAGAATCAGGAACAAAAATATTCATCCCCCATGGGGATGAATGAAAACCCCGTCAGGGTTTTACGTATTTCAATAGATTTTAAAAAACCCTGCCTCACAAGTGCCAGCACACTTTAGAATATAAAGTATCAGAAGTAAGAAAAGCAACATGTTCTATGTAACACATGCTCAACTACACCAGAAGAAGAATGTGTATTTTTCAGAGGTTAAGTGCACGATCATACAAAAAACACTACATTGATTTCAGGCCTGCAGGGTAGACAAAGGAATTGTTGCTAGAAATCAGTGTTTCTGTAACTCCAATATCCATTTGAAATTGCACACAGAAAGCAGAACCCTTGGAAGGTTAAATAATGAAACAAAAAACCGAGCAGAAGTTCCCAAACAAACAGAAAATCCCAAGAACAGTACACCAAGAGCTTTTCCTTTCATAAGCAAGAGAAAAGCACATTAAGTTCCATGTTTTGTCAATGTAGGCCTTGCCTATAATAGAACATGCTCTTTTAAAACTGCAAATCTGGTATTTACCATTTCTGAATTAGAACCATTGTGCAACTTCATAGCTTTTTCCTGTACGTTTCCTATAACTGCATCTGCGCAGAGGGCAAGGGATATTAGGACCACACCTATTAAAACAAACAAACAAACAAAAACCTCTTCAGAATATTCACCAGCAGAGTAATGGTGAAAAATCCCAGGAATAGAAAAATAATAACCCTCCTGCCCCTGTAACCTATTCTATATGTTAGCAAAAATATTTCATGACACCAGTACAAAGCAGAGCCTACCTTCACTCTCCCTCCACCAATTAACCTCTGAGCAATGTGTGTCCCTAAGCTTGACAGAGCATCTGGACATGGCTAAAAGAAGCCAACTTTAGTTGGCTTCTTTTAGTAGTTTTTGTAGCAGCAAGAGTGAAAGAGTATCAATTGCAGCTAGCTAAGGAAGATAAATAACCAGAAAAGATACTCTTTTTGAGTAGTTAATCCCGTATTTTTTTTCCTGGCAAAGGCAAACAGAAATGTAATGTACATATAATGGTAAAACAAATGCAAGAGGATTGACAGTGGAAATCTTTAATTACTGAAATATTAATTTTAAAAAACCTACTGTTCAGGTACAAACTCCATGGTTTAAGATTACCATATATGCTCACAACAGTCACTACAGCGTCAATAACGTAATTAGCTCTCCAATAACAAAAAATTAGTAACTCTTTATCCATGTCAGTCACAACTCATTTCCCAACCTTCAAACTTTCATGACTGTTGTATTTAATGATGAACACAGGTTGAAATACCACTTTTCCTAAGTAAACAACATTACAGAATATATTAATCATCAAAATGAAAATCAAAATCTGCTCTAGTTTTGGTTCCTTAAAAGATCATGTCAGGGAAAAATCTGGAAGACTAGAAACAAGCAGTGTTTTATTTTCTTAATCCTATGTTCTTACAATCAGAGGTGGAAGATTTAATATTTTTAAGGCCCATGATGTTTAAGGTGGTATTTTCTTGGCTAGCTTTGAACTTCTAAACCCGTGTTTTTAGTTAGGGAACCATTTCCTTTCCATAGCTAGACTTTCCAGGTCTCTTCATCATTCAAAGTCATCAGGTATTGGAAAAGGTAGAACTCAGTGGAAAAGACACGATAACATGAATAATATTGGTTATGCTAAAAATACAGATATCTCATCTGCGTGGATTCAGCTCTGGTCCAAAGATAAAATAATGCTCCAGCTCGGCAATAGCCTTGCTGCAGATCACTTCTCTAAAGTGATGGATGCATGTCTCCACGGGCACTCTCCATCATTTTTTTTTCCAGCTGTGCTTAATGGCCCAGGCACACCACTGGACAAATGAATACTTCAGCCCGGGACAGAGATGAAAAGGTTACCTGGAATCTGAAGCAGCAGTGCACATGGAGAGGAGAATTGTGAGGGCAAGACAAGTGTTAATCTTATGTCCATACAGTTTGGAGTGTGAGGAGAATTGTTCCATTCATTGTGGCAGTGCTGAGCAGATGCAGCAAAGCCATGGACGAGACCAGCAATGTTATATAGCATGTAAACAATGAGTAAACACAATTGGAAAAACTGGTCCCGAATTAATTCTGAAAGAAATCTGCATGGAAGCAGTTCTACACAAATCACTGGAATTAACTCAGGAATTCAATTATTCTTTGCCATTTGAGGAAGAAGTTCAACTAAGTTTTTAAATCCAAGCAGGTTAAAATCCTTGCTTTGCTTCTGATTTTAGACAGTATTAAAAGGTTAAAATGTGAGAACTACACCTGCAAACTACAGCAAATCTGACTGAGATGATCAGTTAATATAAAGTGAATGGTTCTGAAATGGAAGAAGACTTAAAAATTTAAGTAGAAAAGACAACTAATCTTTATAAGTTTTAAAATGGTCCAACTGAATTTTAACGTATATATTTTTATATATATACTGGGGTCTTTCTTGCGAATACATGAGATATTTCAACCAAAAAGGATGTAGTTTCCAGAAATTTTAGGAACCTAAAAACTTACACTTTGAATAAAAGTCTCTTCTGCCAGAGTTCTGCTAGTGCAAAGCTACAATGAAACTTGCATTTTCAGTATGATACCTGAAGGCACTCCGCCAAGAACTCTGAACTTCTATGGAATGCTTATTGTAGGAAAAAATAAGCATTTCCTTAAACTCTAAAGTATATTATATCTTTACCTGTCAAATTGAAGTTTGGTGCAACTGTGCTGTCAGCTAAAGTAAACCATATTAATCCAAGACTCATACATAGGGCAGCAGACACGTCTACAATGTTATAACGTTTTCCTACAAAATACAAAGAGCAAGAATGGACTGTTAGCATGCTCAGAATTTCATATTTATCCTGTTTAACGGACTAGAAGGCAAAGGAAACATTGTTCCAACATCGTTCTTTTACTTATCTAAAAGACTTAATGTTCTGGTCTTTCATAACCGGATTTAGTTTCTCCTAGGTTCCTATCATGGGGGAGGACCCTAATGGGAAATATCTGATTCTTGTGGTCAGCTTTGGTTTGACTCCTACTGACACAAAGCACATCCTCCCTGACAAGGCATTCTCTTAGCAACCTCAGGACAGCGTAGACATTTTAATACTTTTCCCTCACACAAGATGTTTTGGCTGCCTTCACGGATCAGAAAGAAGTCAATTCCAAACACTAACAGACAACTTCGATGCTTTTAGAACCCTACAATGTCTTACAGCTTCAGAGAGACACGCTGTGGAGGGGAATGGAAAAGGAAAGTAAGGAAATGGAAAAGCAGGAGGTAGCATATCTTGTTTGAAATAACATATTCCTTGCTCAGAAGCTGAACTTTGAACATGAGCTTCCAAGGGAACTTTTTTGAACTGAACTTTTTAACAATAGTAATAAAAAAATAGCTTCTGAGACTACAACACTACTACAACACAATAAAAAGTTTCACAAAGCTTTAAGGAAATACCAGTCACTTTGCATTAAAATGATAGAAAACTACTTCTAATACAGGGTAAATACTGTGTGGGCATGTGCACATGTAAAGTTGTAATCTCCTCTGAAAATTCAGCTGTTTTTCAACCACAAGGCCACAATTACCTACAGAAACAGAAATACAGCATTCTAGATTTTGTGTATTGAACAAACTTTTATAATATACTTAGGTCTTCTAAATCCAGAAATACTGAAGTATATTTATTCACATAACTATAACTTTTACCTTTTTTTCGCCAGATTCCATTTTCTCTTCTTGGAATATGAACTATGACTTTAGCACTAGCTAAAGACATGCAAAATCAGGTACATTTCTGATTAAACATTCAATCAGAATTTAGGAATTCATGTTTTCAAACAAAAGTAGGGATTTTCTTCACAAATCATGGTTGGATTTTTTTTCCATTTCAAGTTTTCCATTTCAATATTGAAATAGTTTCATATATGAAGTGATTTAGTTTAAAAAACAAACTTACATTTCTTAAAAGAAAGCTTGTGTAAAAATGAAGTTTTGCAAGTGACCTGGAGAATGCTTTTTCCCATATTTTCTGTTGATCTAACTATATTTGTACGTTTTCTGAGAAGATGCTTCAGAAATTCTCATTTTTCCTTGTATAGGAAAAATACTACCAGTGGAATTTAACAAAGTAGGGGATTCCATATATGACTGCCTCCCAAAGAAACAATTTTAAAAAATCATCTAATAGCAAGACTAACACTTACCTTGTATAAAAACTCCACCTATCATAACTGGAATCAGCTTACAGCACTTGAAGATGACTTGAGTAGGGTAATTGAGATATCCTAAAGAGGTATTTGACAAACCCATAGTTCCCACTGTCAAAAATGCTATTATCATGTAGGTTTTGCCAGGAATTCTACAAAACACAAACATACAAATCTTGGTATTACAGACTCATCGAGAGGAGATTCAGCTTGGAAAATTTAGGTAAAGAAATACATTTGTAATACAACTTCAACATCTTTCTCACTGAATTTCACGCCATAGAAATTTAAAAATGCACATAAATGTCTGATTTCATATTTCTTTCAATTACTGTGAATAAACAGCACAAATACAAGGCAATAACAACTTTATGGGTTATGAAGTATTTAAGTAGTAATTCCTTAACCTCCTTCTGAGAAGGTATGTTATTTACACAAGAATCAAGACAAAGGTTTCAGGTTATTTGTCAAAGGAAACATGGAAGACTGGTATACCAAGATATCCTGAATCTTAGTTCTGTCACAGGTCACTGTGACAACTTCTTTGGTGAAGTTTTCACATGAAACTTGACATTTTTAAAATGAAGAAAGTTGAAAAAAGAACCATTTTTTAATGAAAATCAATAAAACTAAGAGAGCAGTGACTCAGATCCCATGAACAGAGGGGCTCGTTGAACATTTTCAGATATTTTGCTCACAATTTGATGAAATTATCACCTGGCAACAGATGATCCAACAGTAATTTTTGTGCTCACTTTGTGATTTTTTACAGTTATTGCTGTGCATATGTTAGGCAATTTTTCATGCATACTCAGAACTGCTCTAAGCAACATAAGGAGCCGTCTTGCTGCAATCCTGTCTTATCTGTAGCTCATTATGGGATGTACACATTCTCTGAGGCATGCAAGTAAAATTTAAAATTTAAGAAACATACATTTCTGCATGTCTACAAAAAAATGCCTAGGTTATGGAAAATTAAATGCAAAATATATTTAAGATCTACACTTCCAACACAACTTACTTGAAGGCTCATGCTCTGTAAGCATTACCAACTGTTTGGTAAAAAACCCCCTAAATACTAGTAACAGAACATCCAAAAGTAACTGTGCAGTATTATCTGATGCATCTCAAAAACTCAGATAACTTGAAATATAAGATGTCAGTGTTTAAAATAAAAGGAATAATTTCTCAAAGTTATGTTGCTTGGCTAAAAAAGAATTCTATGATCTAAAATCAGTATATGCAAAATCATCCAAGGTTGGCTACAGGTAAGGAAAACTAGTTATGGGCAACTAGGATATAAGACAATTTTAAAATTCATGTACTCCACAACAGCCTCTATTCAAGTTTCCAGGGTGCCTCAATATACACTTTGCAGAGGCTATAAATGGGTAGGAAGCCACAGAATGGCTACACTGAGTCAGAAAATGTCCCATTTCCATAGGATTCACGACATCAAAAATCTCCTTGGTCAACTCCAGTGAAAACACAGAACAGTTTTGTGGCAGAGTGCTATGAGTGCTGTCTTAAATGAAAGCCACAAAAGTTTAGCACATCCTTTGAAATAAACCCACTCAGCCACATGGCAAGCAGAGAGCAGACCTCTGACACTCTCAAAAATGCACAGCATGTTAGAGTAACCTCTTGGTGAGGAGGTGCCAATGTTTGAGGAAAACATATTCACTGACAGATGGCTTCAAGTGTTGTGAAGTGCACTGGCTCTATTCTAGATGTGATAATCCCAAGCAACATATACGTAAATCAGTCTCTATCAGCCACCCTAAGGATACAATACGTTCTGTAAGTGGGACAAAGTGACAGCAGAGTCAACAAAACTACTTACAGGTCTGAAATCTAAGTGGGTGCTTCTAAAACATTCTCTAACATGATCCAAAAAATTCTGTTATCTACAGAACTGCTAGCAATGCCTCAAAAAACAGAAGTTAAATTTACCATAAGTATCAAATACTTCTAATTTCATGGACAGTGGGTAAAATGCTTGGAAAAACACATACCTTCTTCTTTTGTCCTGAATCAACTGCAATTCTATTAGTCCAAAAATGGAATAAAATCCAAATTGCACTAAAGTGAGGTACCAACCAAAAGGTTTAAAACCTTCCACTGAAAATATCAATTCCTATAAAAACAAAAACCCACCAAGGTCATGTACATACACCAGAATATTAAATGGACAAAAAAATCAACAGATCTTTTCCTTCATGTACATGCAAATCTAGCCTTTGTAGATGCTGGTTATTAACTAGAATTTATCTGCCATATGTAACTTGCAAAGTGTTGAAAAAGAAAAGACAATTTAGGTTCTCCACAATGAAAGAAGAAAATTTACTGCTGTTGTAAATACACTGAAATTAATGGATCAATTCATCAGGGGAATACATTTGATCCATTAGTAATTATCTCAAATTACAGATGGCTTCCTGTCTGCTTTTTTCTATTTTCACTTCATTTACTTCAGTAGACTGTTTTTATTCAGATTTTATAAATAATATCTCAGGATAAATTTAATACAACTTTCTCTAACAAACATACTGATGATTTTCAGCTCTTAAGAATGCACACTTAATATTTTGAGTGCCTACATTAAATAGCACTTGTGAGTTCATAAATTTGCAGGCTGTAGAAACATTTTAAACCAGAGCAATTCGTTATGGAAAAACACATACACTGCATAAAGAATTACGTAGATGTCTCAGTTATAGAAATAAAGGGCTACCTAATATTTTCCTTTTTGAGATTCTGCTTCTAAGTACTGATAATTACTAATAATGTTGTCTAAGCCTTTTGAAGTAACTTTATGTTAACAAACTTCTCAGCTGCTTTTGAAAACTGCATTGGGAACATGGTTTTTAACTATCAAGTTTTTAAATCACTGCTTTATTGAGAATACTCAATGAACTTATAAATAACTAAAAAAAAGGGAACAGAAATGTAGCTGCTCAAGATAAAAAAGATAGCAGAATGGTACATGTTTAACTTAAATGCCATAAACATTATGCTTCTGTTTAACAAACTACCGCAGTACATGTTTCAGCTCTGTCCTGAGAGCAGAGGAAAACAAGACAACTGTAACTGTACAGCACTCATGTAACTTAGGGAGATCTAAAGGTTTCATCATCACTGAAGACTTTGGTATATCTTGCACACAGAAGTAAAAGATCAAGTTATGGAAGTCCAAGTGAGCTAAACTTTGCAGGCACATGGACTATAATGGAAACTTAGATTATACATTGCTTGCTGTTCTTGAATACTGAAAGGCTGACTTTGCAATAAATATCTAGTTTAAACATCTATACATATTAAAATACAGTCAATATTATAAGACTATTGAAAAAGAAAAGGGGTAGGAGGAATTGGCTTATGACACAAGTTCATAGCATTTACCTGTAAATATCCATAGATTAGATAAAACATAAAAACTCCAGAAACACAGATGAAAAATTGAGTAGGTTTGTTAAATTTGCTGAGATTCATGCCAAGAACTACAACATCATCTACTGATTTGATATGGGGAGACATAGTTTGAGATTTGGAAGGTACACTGATGGAAATGTATTTTCTTGATGAAGTGAATTTCAGATCCATGGTTCCTGGTTCGCTGCATTCGGTGCTATTGTTGTCTTCTGTCTGCTTTTCTCTCTCTGTGTGTTCTCTGTCTGAAAGCTGAAAGAAATGCTAAAGTCAGATAGGACATAGCATACAGCATTCCAACAACAACAGCAAATGAGTGTGACATTTATAAGGAAAATATAAAGGTTTCAGAGTTTTGTTGAATTGTTTTTATTCACAAATTTTATTTAACTTTTCTGATGTCCAAAGTTAACATCAGTTAACTTTGTTAACACCAAAGTTAACCCCAGAGGCCATTAACACTTTATGGAAGCAGTTTTGCTTCATTCCTACACTCTACAAAGCAAACAAACCAACAAATCAACCCCAAAACATCAGCAACAGAAAACCAGCTTGAGTTTCCCAACACCTCTAACTGGTCCTTTCACAGGAGTGACTGCGTGGGGGAGAAGTGATCTCCATGACCAACTCACAATGAAAGAACTGGCATTGAAGAACTGTTGTTCTGCCTATTTTGCTTCATCTTCACAGCAAAACACACCAGACTAGTCCACGACATGGGAAGCCTTGCTAAAAACTACAGATTTGAGCCTATGACCAGTTACAAGCATTGAAGTGGAAGAAGTTATCCCCTCATCCTCACGTTTATTCGCTATTTCTTGCACGGTTTTGTAGAAAAGAACATGGAGGTGGAAACAAGCAGATTAAGAAGCCAGTCTCAGAAATCAGAATGTTTATCTGATGAGGTCTATGATATGGCAATCCCTTTAATATTTATCACATGCAGCTATTTCCACATGCAACAGAAAACAAAACTGGATGACTGAAGTGTAGAGAAGGAATTTAGCAGCTTAGTAGACTGAGATGCAGATAATTGTGTTCTCCAGCTCAGCAGAAAATAAATATGATGTTTGAAGGTTTTTGGTTTTTTTTAAGGTAAAATACACTGGGCAGCCAATTGTCCCAAGACTTTTAAGTGTAGGTCAGCATCAAGTTCAGTAATTAAAGTATATTTGTCCCAACTGTTTAGTGGTTTGTTTTTCCCAGCTCAAGAACAATTCTCCTCATCACACATGTAGAAAAAATGCTTTCCCCACTGTTTTTTAATAGAAAACGTCCTAGTATATTAATGCTAGATCATGCAATAAAAGTAGTCTGCAAGAACACTGGCAATTTATTATTCAATACCAGAAAGTTATTATACAATACCAGAAATTACAAGTTTAGCTGAAAAATGAAGGATTAGTATGAAGTTTCCAATGTACTTATGTTTCCTTTTTTCATACAATCTACAATCAGGTTGGAACAAGACTCCTACTAGAGTTCTGAAAGAACAGTGTGAGGAGTATACAGGAGTTTAGGGACTGTAATAATTATTTGTGCTTAAATTCATAGCTCTTCAGTTGAAGACCAAAAGTGAGAGGTAGAAAGTTTACCCCTGTGGATTTTTAGCTAATCCCAACATGAAGGGGCCATAATAAAAAAGAAACTTTAGACTATTTTTAGTAAAACCAGAAGAGCTCTAATGTCAGACAACGAGGCATGAGTGGACTTTCACAAACAACGTCATAGAGTTCTGGTCACCCTCAAAGAAAAGATTGAAAGAAAAATGGCAAAAAAGGGTTATCAGGATGGAGAAATAGATTGCCCATCTTAGGAACTGAAATAAGATCAAAGCATAACTTGTCTAGCCTAGCAACACCCCAGTGAAAAGAAAATAGACCTGTTTTCAATAAAAGCATGAAGGCAGTACCACTAAGGAGAAAAAATAGTTCTAATTTTAAGGACAGAAGAATGAGAGCAAGTGGGCATTAAGTGATCATGAACAAATTTACCCTTTCCACCTCTAGACTATCTGCATTCCAGTGCAGCCTAAAAATGAAAAAAGAACAAATGAACTGTGTTTTTTTAATGTGAAGCTTATGAAAGCAATTGTGTACAGTTGTTGAGATTGGGCATGATGACTGAGCAGCCCTCTTTAAACCCATGTTTACAGCATCCCACTACTAAGCTGCCTGCAAAAGATGCTCGGTGATCCCACTTGATCACTGAATCCAGGATATTAATTACTATTCTCCCCAAAAGAATTGCATGTAAAGTTAGGACTTCCAAGTTCAAGCCCAAAGAGCAAATCACAATGAAGGAACATCAGTGTAGTTTGGAACCTATCCACTGGTGGTATCTCAGCTGATCTTGGATTTTTTTTGATGCCTGTTCAGATCTTATCTGTCCAGCACACACATCCTCTTGATAGGCACCCAGCATTTGTTAATGCCACAGTTTCTCAGTGGAACAAGTGCTGCAGGAACAATCTGAGCCTCATTTTTCACCTAAGTGGAAACAGAGAATGACATATGCTCAGAAGAAATGCAGCCATGTACTGTCATGGGTGCTTCAAGAGCCCAAAAACTGAGAGTTTTAGCAATACCTGAGAGAGCTTGCATAGCATCAAGGCCTTTTCTATTTGTCCCTCTGCCCACCCCTGCAGTGAACAGACTGGGGTGTGTGCAGCAGGCTGGGAGGGGGCACAACCTGACAGATGACCTGAACTAACCAGAGATATTCAATAAAGCATCATGGACAGCAATAAAAAGTGAGAGGAGGGGGCTCAGGGAGGTTAGTCAGCTTTTGCTCAGGAACTGGCTAGACACTGACCTACCTGTGGGAGGAGTGATGATCTTTACATCACCTGTTTTGTTTTGCTTCTCTTTTTCCATTTTTTCTCCACTTCTTAAAAACTTTTTATCTTGACCCATAAATTTTCCTTTTTACTCATCCTTTCCTTTTCCCCCATCTCTCTGGGGGTAGCAGGGAAAGTGAGCGAGTGGCTGTGTACTGCTGAGCTGCCTACCGGCATTAAATCACACAATTAACATAATCTTCAATTTTCAACTCTTTCTATTCAAAACATTTCCTCAGGAACATAATCAGATTTTATAATCTGTCCATATAATTTTTTGTAGATTATCGAGTCTGTCATGAAAGTTGTAAGAAACAACACTCATTACTCCAGTCACACCCACGACCATCCACGAAACTGATATGTGGCAATTATTTTTCTCTACATCTTTCAAGGAACATTATGTAACAGCTGAAGAAACTGTAAATGTATGTATCTATTTGAAACAGTCTCCACCAAGCAATTCCATTAGCAACAGTGACAGAACTCTTCTGAAATTCACCATGATTTCTCAAACTGTTATTTTTCTAAGTATGAAAACTGTTATTCCTCCTCCTCTAATCAAAATCCCTCAAGCAACTAATTAATCTCTTGAATGAACATACAGCAAAAATCTGTTTTATGAAGAGTTAAGAGTTGTCCTATTTGTGTAAAATACCAGTTTTCCTCTTTTTTTTCTCCTGCGTGTAAACAACACATTCTTTAGATCAAAGACTTTCTGTTTCTTTCCCTTTAAAAGAAGTCGCTTGCAGATCAGTACTTTAACCTAGCACACAAAACAGTGATTATTACATGAAGGAGAAACAAATGAACAAATGAGTAGAAAAGGAAAATTTCTTTGGCCTCCAAAAAATTAACGACTTGTACCAAGCATGGAAAAAACATAATGAAGGAGCTTGAGCCTCGGTTGGCCAAAGCTTTTAAGGTTGAAGAACATCTGTTAAAACCGTAATTTTGGCAGAAAAAGTGCTGGCACTTTAGTATGCTCAGAAAAACTGCTTGCCTGAGACACACATGGCAAGCTCCACGTTGGCCTTGGCTATGATCCATTTCCTCTGCAGACAATGCCAGAAATGCCTGGTGGCAGGACAGCAGCCGGCACTACAACAGGGATGTGCCAGGTAACTGGGACGCCAAAGTCCATCTGTGGGAAACCTGACCAGATACTCTGCTTGATGGTACCTGCGTCCTGTCCCGGAGGCAAGGCAAAAGAAGGAAGGGGGATAGGGTCTAGCACGATCCCTGAGGCTTCCTTCCTGCCCACTCGCCTGCGCCAGGTGTGTCCCTTCCCAAGCACCTGCCAGCTGTCCCGGGCAGGGCTGGCACAGACTCTCCAGCCGCCACAGGCCGCCATTCCCCGCCCTTCCCCCGGGAAAGGGAACGCCTCGCAGCCCACAGGCCCCGCGAGACACCGCCTCCTCGAACCGGCCGAAACCCTCCCGACACTCAGTGTCAGCCTCCTCCCGCTCCACATTCTGCCCCCGGCACCCCTCACCGTCGCGCCCATGGCCCCCTGATGCCGGGCGACGCTTCCCGGGAAGCGACCCCGCCTCCTTCCCGCTAGCCCCCCGTCCCTGAGGGAGGGAGGGAGGGAGGAAGGGAGGGAGGAGCGACCCCGCCCCGTACCTGTGCGGCGGGCGAGGAGGGGCACGGCGGCTCCGGCCAGCCGCCCCCCGCCAGCGCGTCCCGCCCGCCCGCCGGGATCGGGATCGGGATCGGGATCGCTCCCTCCTGCGGCCCCGCGCCGGCGGAAGTGGCGGCCGGGATGCGCCAGGGGTCGGCGCGAGCAGCGAGCGCATCGAGACAGCGCCGCTCGCTCGCTCGCTCGCTCGCTCGCTCGGCGTTCCGCTACCCGGCCTGAGGCCCACGCGCGCTGTGGGCGGGGCCTCGGTGGCAGGGGCCGCCCACCGCGCGTGAGGGGCGGGGCAGGGAGGGGCGGGGCAGGGCGGGGCTGCTCACCCGCGCTCGCCTCCCCAGTGCCGCTCCAGGGCCGGCGGCCGAGGGGCTTGCCGCTCCTCCGGGGGAGAGCGGGGAGATCGCAAAATCACAGAATCGTTAGGGTTGCATTGGACCTCTGGAGATCGCCCAGTCCAACCCCCTTGACAAGGCAGCGTCAGCTGGAGCAGGTGACACAGGAACACATCCAGGAATGGTTGGAATGTCTCCAGAGAGGGAGACTCCACCACCTCCCTGGGCAGCCTGTGCCAGTGCTCTGCCACTCTCAATGTAAAGTTTTTTCCTTGTATTGAGGTGGCACTTCTTGTGTTTCAGTTTATGGCCATTCCTCCTCGTCCAGTTGCCAGGAACCACTGAAAAGAGTCTGGCACCATCCCCTTGTCACCTGCCTTTGAGATATTTACATGCATTAATGAGATCCCCTCTCAATCTTTCCTTCTGCAGACTAAGCCAGGTTCAGCTCCTGCAGTCTCTTTTCACAAAAGAAATGCCCCACACCCCAAATAATCTTTGTGGCCCTCCATTGGACCCTCTCCAGTAGCTCCTTGACCTTCTTATACCGAGGAGCCCAGAACTGGACACAGCACTCCAGATGTGGACTCGCCAGAGCTGAACAGAGGGGCAGGATCACCTCCCTCGACCTGCTGGACGCAAACTCTTCCCGATGCACCCCAGGGTACCATTGGCTCTCCTGGCCTATAACTCCACTGTGTCCTGCCCTGCCAGAGTGCAATCGGGATGTGGGGAAGGAGCCCAGGGTGGCAGGAGTCCCGGGAGGGGCTAAGGAGCTCCTCGCCTGCCTGCGCTCCCTGCCGCTGCCAGGAGGAGTGACGGAGACACGTGTGAGGATGTCACCTCCCCTCCCAGGTCTGCTTTGGTCAGGTGCTGCTTTAGGTCCGCAGCGACTGGGACAGCCTCATTATTCTGGAAAAGCCTCCTGGAGAAGGCGATCGTATTTCACACCGTGGTGACATCAAGACTGATTGGAATCCTGAAAAAGTTTAGTTCCGAGGTTTGGTTTACACTCTGCTGGTCTGATGTGAGCAGTAAATCACCCCCGCAAAGCTGCTGCTTTAATTTCAAAAAATGGCAAAAATGCATTTAGAAGGAGGTATTCTTGTGATCTTTCCATGTGAGGCTGCAGGAAGGAAATAATAAAAGTATTTAATAGCGACAAGTGAAAAGGTAAATGAGAGCAATAACAGCAGAATGCATAGAGCATAACGGCCAAAGGAATCAGGTAAAGAACTTAGAAGAAAGGCAGCTAAAGGCATTTTGGGGAAAATGTGCGAATTAGATGTAGCTTGAAAATACATAAAATCCAGTTATTATTAATTTTAGTCTATAAAATGGCAGTGCTGTGTTTTCTGTAATTATGTGCAGAGGTATTCAACATTATACATAATCACTACAGGACAACATATATATATTTAGGAAATTAGAGCTTTTATATTTAGAGTGTTTTAAAAGTTTTCTTTACCTCATCCAAAGGCAAAGAAAAGATTAGTGTAGTAAATCAGTATGTGTTATAGATAGTAGCAACAAGTGCTCCAGCATTTAAAATCGTGTTTTTAAGGGTATTTATTAAGTGACAAACACCAAAATGGAAATGTGCACTACAGGGTTACTTAAAAACAAGCAAATAAACAAAAATTTGAATCCCCTGAAACCTTTTAGGAAACAGCTGTTTCTGAAAAATGGGATTAGTGATTATTGAGAAAAATACTTGGAGTCATGTTCTTGTGAAGTTCCAGTGCTTCTTGGTTTGGGTTTCCTTTACCTGGGCTGAGGGATTTCACATTTAACAAACAATTGTGCTTTTTTTTTGCAACAATACCGACTGTGTTTTTCACTGTCTCCGTGATAGAAGTAACTACCCCAGTTAACTCAAGTAAATGTATTCAAACTTGCATGTGATCAGATGGGATTTTCTAACTTCCTGTAAATAAATTTTCTAGATATGTCAGCTGTAATAAACTTTAGTGTTACAGATATAAGTGGACTGTTTACGCAGGAAGTTCCACCTGAAGATGAGGAAGAAGTTCTTTTCTGTGTGTGTGACTGAGCACTGGAACAGATTGCCCAGAGAAGTTGTGGATTCTCCCTCACTGGAGATATTCAGGATTCTCCCTCACTGAACAGATTCGAAAGCCATCTGGACACAATCCTGAGTAGTGTGCTTTAGGAGACCCTGCTTGAGCAGTGTGGTTGGACTAAATGACCTCCAGTGGTCCCTTCTAACTGTGCCCATTCTGTGGTTCTCTGAATGTGCCTTACTGACTCAGTGGAAGCAGGCTGATAGCAGGAAAAATCAAACTGCACCATTACATTGACTGGGTTGACTAAATAACCTGTAAGTGGGTGGAAGGAACCTGGGTATGTGAGGCTCTTGATCAGGAAGAGTGTTGAGGAGAGACATGCTGGTGGATATGATCTGATATTCCCTAATATCTGATACTTGTTGATATCCTATTTTGTTCTTTTTAAATTCAGAAATATAGAAAATAGGCTGCTTGTTTTTGACTTGGTCTCCTGCCTTTTGGTAAAGAGCATGCAATTTGCTGCTTACAATGTGTTTTTCTATTACTATTATCCACATTCCATCATTCCAACTGGAAAGTGGCATGTATGCTGGAGAATGTTCTCTTTAAATAAAGCAGAAGTGTAAACGATGAGTAGAATGTTTATTATTGATCTCACAGATGCTTTTGCAGTCTGCAATATGAACACATATGGATTACTGGTAAAGTTGGAGAGCAAATTACATTTTCTTTTATCATTTGTAAGAATGAAGTTAGGGCTTATGAAAGGTACTGGATTCAGGCTCTGGGGACTTAACTTCTCTGTTTATCCAGGAAATAGATGTTGTACATCACAAGCAGAGGCAGTGGAAGTATTAAAGATCTCAAAGTTCTCAAACTCCCTGTCTGTACTTCTCCTTCTTGACCAACTCAAGGTACCAATAGGAAAGGTTAGTCTGTGCACAAACTAAATCCTGTTTTTTTTTCTGTAAGGTACACAGTAATGCTGTTGGCTGTAGTTTTATTAGCAAGAGCTTTTGTTCACTACAGTCTAATTTAGAAATTCCAGCTCCATAAGAGGCTTTGTTGCTTTTGTTGTCTAGCTTAGATTGTTTTCACGCCCTTTCGATATGAGCATTTCTCATTTTTCAGCAGTGAAATGTACCCACATCCCATACAGCAGGTTGGGAATTAACCAGAACAAAGGTGTTAGGCACTTACTATTTGTGGAAGGGAACACAAATTTGGAATATTTATAATAGGTGCACATCTTGTATTTTGCTGATAGGCTATGGACAGTGATATCTTTGTGGTATAGTGTGTGTTGCTATTAAGAATTTCAAGGAGTAAAAAATATTTTCTGTGTGTCAAAATTACCCAATACAGGTATGTTTCCCCATGAAGTGTATGTAGGTATACCATGAGTGACACAAATATCCACAGACATTTTCACCTTGGTGATAATTAAATGAAGTTAATGAACCAGACCAATGAGAGGGGTTTGTTATATTTCAGTGTGAAAGGCAAATTAATACCACTTTCAAAGGCTTGAACCCACTCATTAGAGATGTGTGTTATTTATAGATATATTTTCAGACACTTCCATGTTGACTAAATCATGGCATATGCAAATGAGGCTGCAGTTTTTGAGTCTTGGTACAGCTAAAGCATTGTTATTTGGTGGTTTATCATCTTTACCAAAAATGGTGGTGAATTACATGCAAAGTCGCCATTTTTTCTGTGAATTTTGTTTTAGGGTTTGCATTTGAAACAATTAAGTATTACACAGAAGAAAGTATTTCGGTTAGATGAAAGTGCATTTTGGCTGTCATAACTGGTCATCTGCTGAGCTAGTGGGAGTTAGGTAAACCTAGAAACTCAATGACAAATAGAAGAGCAGCTCTTTACCTCTAGCATGTGAAAGAAGGGGAAAAGCAATAGTTCTCCTGTTGACAGATATAATGATATTCCTGATAATTTAATACTATATATTTCACAGTAAAATTTTTCTGTCAGCTTTGCACAGGGTTTTTTTTGCTGTTACTCTGAGACACAGTAGAATGAAAACAAAATAAATAAGACACACATAGAAGAAAGACTTGATGGGCTTTTTATTAGGAATATTTTTAAAATTAGGAATAAATGCCCATCAAAACTGAGGATGGCTAGTTAAGTATCACAATATCAATGCAATTAAAAATCCATAAGCTTTAATATATATGTTATTAAAATGCATATGTTGTTTAGGCTTCTGTAATAAATGTTTCTGAATACTTTCCTATAATTTTCTCTACTTAAATTCCAGCTGCAAAGATTTTTCTTAGCCTAATTTTAAAAACCATTTCTAATGTATTCCTTGTACTACTGCGTTTTACTGCCTCAGAACCTAAATTGGGGTTTTAACAGTAACAAAAAGCTCTATGATTATAGAATACGGAGTTTGAAATGTGTGATACATCACTTCATATTCAAGGGAAAGCCATTGTATCTAGAATTATAAAGTTAAATTAAGGTTCTGCCTTCTGACATTACAAAGTACTGTAATACTGATTTTTAAATTTTTAAATTGCACTTAAAACACGGAACATAGGGCCAGACAGATAATCTATCAAGTGTTGATAACAGTCTAGATACAACTTCATTATTTCTGTCTCGTCACGAGTGCATACAAATGCTAGTACTTAGAAATGCAAATAGTAAGTAATTTTTTCAGAGAGAGTGGATGTGCAGATGTATATTCTACAACTTGTTTGGAATAACAGTGTAGAGAATTTTGTAGTCATAATTGCAGAATAAAATTATAACAGAAAAATTGTGCTTAAGGCAGGATGCATTCAAATGGTTTTGTACTTTGTGATTGGAGGTGGTTATAGCAACTTTATCAGTCAGTGTAGGTCACAAGCAGCCTTCTTTGGAATAACTTCTTTTTATTTGTACACAGTTGTGAACAGGCTTATGACTTGATATTGACAGCATTACACTGATAACACTCCAGAGCATGGGAGTAAAAGCAGTCTCACTTGTGCCTGCAGGTTTTGTGTTATGCTGGGGACAATGGCAGAGTAAATACTAGTGAGGCAGGCTGATTGATAGAATGTTTTCTATAGAAAAATTTCTCACCCTCCTATTGCATGATTTTAAAAATAATTTAGGGCCTTCTAGACTGTGAATGATAGAATGTGCTGTGGCTGTGCAAAGTTCGAATTTAGGCCCTGCTTCTGAGAAGTGAAGGCGTGATTGATGTTTTTTCTTGAAGTGTAAGATTTGGAAGGCTTGCTGAGTAAGGATGAACATGTTTATATGTCCTGAAGATATGTGATGTGTGTTTTGATAAATGTAAACAGATATCTGGGCATGAGAAGTAACCTAAGAACAAGTATTAGGTCACATCCAAGGTCTGTTTAGTCATTCTCTGTGAAGAAGTTTGAGGATATGTTAAGTAGTCCCCCTCTTAGTATAGCCTTCTGGCTTGTGCTAGTAACTTGTAGAGGTTGTATGTAGATTGTTTAATGGTCTCTAATAGACATTTCCTCCAATGCTTTGTATATCTTGCTTTGAAGCCATTAAAGTTTTTGCCCTCTGTAACATTCAGTTAGGGAACTTTAACAGATTATCAGTCTGGGTGTATCTAGGACTGAACAGTACTGTGAAGGTCATGGAATGGATGAGTGAAGATACCACAGAATTAGTTTGAATTGGAAAAGATCTTATAAATTATCTAGTTTCAATCACCCTGTCATATCAGGTACACCCTTCCATATCAGCAACACCCTTGACCACGTTGTTCAAAGCCCCATCCAGTTTGCCCTTGATTACTTCCAGGAATGGGGCATCCACAACTTCTCTGGGCAATATGTTCCAGTGCTTCATCATCATCACAGCAAAGAATTTCTTCCTAATATCTAATCTAAACCTACCCTCCTTCAGTTTAAAGGCATTGACCCTTATTCTGTCACTACACACCCCTGTAAGAAGTCCCTCTCCAGCTCTCCTGCAGGCCTCCTTTAGGTACTAGAAGGCTGCCCCAAGGTGTCTCTGGAGCCTTCTTTTCTCCAGGTTGAACAACTCCAGTTCTCTCAGCCTGCCTTCATAAGAGAAGTGCTCCAGTCCTCTGATAGTCTTTGTGACCCTGCTCTGGACTTGCTCTGACAGGTCCATGTCCTGCTTTTGTTGTGGGCGCCAGAGCTGGATGCAGTGCTCTGGGTAGGGTTATACAGGAATGGAGTAGAGGGGCAGAATCACCTCCCTTGACCTACTGGTCACACCTATTTTGATGTAGGCCAGGTTATGATTGGCTTTCTGGCCATCTTGCTGAGGGTATGCTCAATCCCACTGTCTGTGTCACCAAGGAAAATGTTAAACAGTGACAGTCCCATCACTGGCCCTTGAGGAATGACACTCATCGCTGGTCTCCACTTGGATGCTGAGCCATTGATTGTAATTGTTTGAGTGCAAACATCCATCCAATTCCTTATCCATTGAGCAGTCTGCCCATCAAATCCATCTATCTCCAATTTAGAGACAATGGCATAGCGTAGGACAGCATCAAATGCTTTGCACAAACCCAGACAGACATCTTCAATTGCTTTTCCCTCATTCACCACCACTGTAACCCCATCATAGAAGGCCACCAAGTTTGTCAGGCTTGATTCGCCTGTATTGAAGCCATGTTGGCTGTCATGAATCACCTCCTTATTTTCAATGTGGCTTGGTATAGTTTCCAGGAGGATCTGCTCCACGATCTTGCTGGGCCCCAAGGTGAGACTTACTGGCATGTACATCCCCAGGTTTTCCTTTTTTTTTTCCTTTTTGGAAATGGGCATTATATTCCCTCTTTTCCTGTAAGTGGGAACATCATCCTACTGCCATGACTCCTTAAATATGACGCACAGGGTCTTAGGCACTTCCTCCACCATTACACATATGCATTATGTGGTATTTTGAGGTATATAAACTTGGAAGTTGGTGTTTGACAAGCAGGGTATGTTCCTGGAAGACAAAGCAAACAGTTTTTTTGGTGTCAAGTGGATACAGGAAAGGAAAGATTGATATTTCTCAGAAGAAAAAAAGGAGAATATGGGGTCTATTTTATACTTCTGATTGGTAACTTTAGGGAGAGAATAAGGTTGGACAGGCTTGGCTGGAGAATGATACTTTTAGATAAGCATCAAGATATTTTATACTGCATTGACATTAAATTGTAACACAATTCCTGAGTTTCTGAGGTTTGGTCTTCATTACGTCTTAATTCCGCCTAAAAGAGAATTGAAGTAATTTTTATACTACATTGGTTACTTCTTCTGAGTTAATTTATAATATAAGTTAATAATAGGTGTCAAAAAACTCTGTGTACTTTGCTGACATGCTAGAAAATAAAGTCATCTGAGAATTACTCACAAATGAAGTTAAAAGCAATATATTGTATTTATTACTAAAGACCTGGTGTAATAAATAATGGATTTTATATGTATTCTCAAATTTTCTGAAGGCAAGATTGTGAAAAACCATTACATAATGTAATCTGAAGAAACTAGCGTGTCATGCATGGAAAGGTATTGAAATGAATTTTCACATCACTTGTTTTGTACTCATGGGTGTTCTTATGATATTTTATAGTGTCTTAGGAGTATCTTTCAAAACTAAAGGAGCACTCCTCTGAAGTAGTTTTGTCATTGCTTTATTGGTATCAGAACTGGTATGCTACAAGATATGATGATATGTTCAAATTTGTATGGACTTCAGTGTCTAAGGCAAGACGGGAATACTGATCTCCCTCTTGTGTTAACTCTTCCTGGTGTTTTACAAGAGTTGAGAGCTTGTCCTGTGTGTGCTGAAGCATATATATGGTGAGTTCTGTTAAGGAATCCAAATATCTACCCTGCAGTTATCTGAGAATGGATCCATATGACACACTACAGCAAAGAATAACCAGTTAAACTGTTTGCAATTGAGCCAATTTCTCCCTGCCCCGAATCAACATAAAATCTTATTTTCCATGTGTGAAAAGACTACAGAGAAATTACCAGAAGAGCCACAGAGTTGAGAACAAAAATATTCTCTACCTGTCTTTGGATATATTCTCTTTTGGACTGATATGTGCCAGGTACAGCTTCCTCTGGTCCTTTTGGTGAGAAATGTGGTTCAATTTCTGCAACATTCAAATGATCAAAGCTGTCAAAGCCAGACACTTCTGTAAGTATTAGCTTCACCCTCTGGCATCTTCTTTGCTAAAAAGTTCCATTCTGGGTTGATTTGTAGCATTTGGTGTCATTGGGAATGTTTTCTGTTATAGATACCCTAGAAAACCTCTAAATATCTCATTTTCATAGTATTTTAATTTTAAAGCAATTTTTTAAAAAATTGTTAAAAATAGTAAGTATCTTCTTTGCCCATTAGTACTGATGTCTCCTAATTATGCTTGAATCTTTTTTATTACTAGGATAGCATTTAGATTTTTACAGCCAGACAGAGCTTGAGTTGTCGTGGAATTTGCATAAACTTACAGCAAATAAGCCTCTCTGACAAGGGGAGTTAAAATATGGAATAACTTAGGGAAAAAAATGGCAATATATACTAGTTCATATGATGAATTCCATTTGGTGTAGTGCACCCTCTGCATGGTCACGTTTTATTTGGGCATCTCCTGCTGTGCGTGGAGAGAGTGCAGGGGTAACTGGAACACTGTTGTCTTTTTGAAGCTTGAGGTTTATCTGCATTACTGGTGTTGTGTTGATTTCTTTTTGTAGGATTAAGTGTATTGGTAAATTTTCTTTTCACATTTTAAAGCATTGGCTTTTCAAAATAGGGTAAGATACAATGTATCCAGGGTCTATCTAAAAACTTTGACCAGAATAATATTTTGTAGCATAATAAATGCAGCTGACAAAGATAAATTGATATCTAGAAAGTTATATACAATATCCTAAGAGTTGTGCTGTGTCTTATGTGACTTCATTGCCTTCATAGAAAATCCGCATGGATGCATCCAACATCTGACTACACAGGAATCATGCCCAAATTTGTGCTCAACTCATTACACAAATGTTCAGGAGAGGACAGTGTAAAAAGTCTTTTAAGTTCTAGATAGTAGCAAGAAATTGGAAAAAAGCCTAGTAGAGTCCAAAATAATTTAGATATGATTTTTATTAAATTTTGAATGTTCTGTTTTATAATTTATTTGCGTAATTTTTAGAGCAATTGAGTTACTCCTATAGGCATTAAGTACTTACAAAAGCACTACATTTCTTTGAGTGCTTATTGAGTTATCATAGGTACTTCATTTTTATTTCACTTTTATTAACAATTCATGCACTAAATAGAAGGGAAAAGTTTACTGATTTTGCATGAAATTGCTAATTCCACAGTCTGTGAGTACCCGTTACACCATGAAGCAAAGAATATAATTTTTTTTTCAATCTTCTACAAAAAAGAATACATTATATTTTTTTTTGAAAAGCACCACTATTTTTCCCCTCATTTTTTTTTCCTGGAAATAGTAATTGCAATGAAATGGCATACCATCTCCAAATATGCTGAAATGTCAGACTGTTCACTGCCATAGTAGAGATGTAAAAATAAACTAGTTTTGCTTTACTGAGTAAACAACCAAAAATATGTTGATTATGAATATGTAAGTGTCATTTATATGTGGGGTGGCTGACTTTTTCCCATCTGTCAAATCTACACAGATTAAGAGTCTGATGTAAATGTCAATATGAATCCAAGTATGACAACTCTATTTATTTCTAAACATGATGTACACTGTGGTGCCTGTTTCTGTAACCAAGTGTGCCTGAAAATTAAGTGTGTCATAAGCATTCATTTAAAGAAACAGCCTACAGTCTGCTAAAGACATCATATAAAGAAAAATATCCTTTTCAAGAAGGGCATTTGTTACTTGACTATTTTAATGTGAATTGTTTCTTCTTTGCAGCATGTCTACTATGTCTTTGGTAGCCAACCTGATTACCCCATATCATAAAAATTTAGTACCTTTCTACTGCAGTAGTTACTGGGTTATTGTTCATTTTGAAGGTATAATCAAGTCCATAAATTGCTAACTCTACTGCTGAACTTAGGCCAATAATCTAAAGTCTTTTTTTCCCCCATGGTCTGTCTTGCAAGGTTTTTTCCTTTGCTAAGCAGTTTAAACTGATATTTATAAGTAAGTGAAGCAACATTATAACATGAATATTATTCTCAGTTTATTACAGTTGTATTATGATTGCTTGGATACCATGTTGAAGGCAGTGTATTTCTGTGGGTTTTTTTTCTTTTTCTGAATTTACACAGCATTATTATTTGGGGTAATCTGGCCTATTCTGCAAAGGCCTTCAGCATGTTCTTTATAGACCCAAATTACATTGCAACATGGCTAGGCTGCAGTGTACTTGGGTTCCATTAATTATATTGCTTAGTGATACCTGGAGCAGTAGCATTATTAATGGTCTGTGAGAAAGATGAAAATTACTTGGGGCACAAAAGCTAGTGGCAGAAAATCCTTCTAAGAGCAAGAATCAGCAGAGTTCGCTGTAAAGGGGTAAAGATAGTGTTACACAATTTTTGTTTGGATAGAAGCTCGTGGCCTTTAGTTCCTGTGCACCCACTGCATTTAATTTTGAAGATTAATCAATCCTTTTAAAGAAAAATAAATTTTGTTGGTTTACTATCATAAAGAAGTGTTCTTATGGTAATGGCTGTGGCAAATACTTTGACTGGTAAAAATGGTTAGAATTATTCTATTTGTGTGAGCAATATCTCAATTGGCCATTCTGAAATCATGCTCTACTGCAGTTACATTAGAAGAACACCTGGTTGTATAGAAATATTCATTCCATGGTCCTTTGCTTGTAAGATATTACACTTTAGCTATCTTAGAAGCCATTCCTTAAGGGAAGTAGCTAGAACTGTGCCAGTTTGCAACCTGATAGTTTGGAACCTCTCTTCTAGGAACTCTTTGTTCACTCACCAGAACAATTTTCCAGGGCTCCCTAACCAGGATCATCGCTTTTGGCTGAGGTATCTGAACATCTTTCAGTGACTCTTCCAAAACCAACAGATCTATATTTTTTTTAGATTGAAACAAAGTTCCTTTGTGTAATTTTCTGTGGGATTCTTCAGTCTCTTAATGTTCAGTGTTTTGCATGCTGGACTGTCCCTGCAGGTGTTTAAATTGCTTGACTGCAAAACTGAACATGTACTCTGGTCAGTTTAAAGTAAGTGTAGTGGTAGGCATGACCTTAAGCAGTGAACACTGATGTTTCATGACTTAGACTGTCCATTTATAACATTTTCTATTATGAAAGAATGCAAACCATTCTGTGTGCTCATTTCCTGAAGTGAAAAGTCATCTGCATAGAAATGTGGCCTTTTAGTCTAACCATTTATCTGTAATACTTTAATTTAGTAGAGTCTGATAATTTCTGAAGCTGATGTAAGCTCTCACAAGTAGTCTTTCAACACCATGCTGGTTTTATTCTAGCTCCTGTTTATAGGTGAGAAAACTGAAGAAGTGACTGAAGCATTTATAACACAGTGGGCAGTAGTACTTGTAGTGTTAGAGCTCATTAATTCCTTTCACAGCCCAGTGATCATTGTACCAGAATGCTTCTGCTTTAAGGAGAGTTTGACTTTACTTTGCCATTTAAAATGTAGGCTGATTCTTATAATATTATTTTTAATTTGCTGTTGAAGACAGGCATATTTGTCTTTGTTCTCAAAACTTTGCTGTCTCAGTGCATTTGCCACTTAAAACAAAAAATCATATATGTATGTTTCTGTTCTGTAATTTATTTTTTATTTTTTAGAAATATTTGTGCATGTAGGATACTCATGGACAAAGTTTAATTCAGCCTGATTTTAGCTGGATGACATTCAAGGGTTAGACAGTATCAATAAGGCTTCACTGATCATGAATGTGAATAGTACTATTGTATAAGTAAATTTTCCCCCTAATAGTTTGTGCCCATTTCATTGCTGGAAGATGAAGCCCGCGGATTAAATAATGAATTTTAAGGAACAAAACCACAACTGAACTACTAAACAAGCTTTTCATATGGATTTCAATTTCTGTAATGTTTGTTGAGGAGTAGAATGTCTGTTTTCCACCAAACTGAAAGAGTCTGAAATATTGATCTTAGGTCTTGTTACTTTTGTGGCTGTATGCTCAAACACTATTAGCCTCAGCAAATGTTGCCTGAATTTAATATTCTTTGGCAAAACTATTTATCATTTCAAGCAACTGGATAGCAGTGTGAGGTTACTAAAAATGATTAGGTGTTTTCACCTACTACTGAGCTAGAAGTCTGTCAGAAGTTTCCCTGCTGCACAGAATACTTGGCAGTCTGTGCCTGGACTTCTGCTAGATTTAATTTTGCTGTGCTTGAGCCTTGCTTGGTGCTCACTGCTGCTTTGCAGACCTGGAAAAAGACTTTTTCATTCATCTGTTTTGTTGCAAATACTGTTGGTTTTTATTTTAAAGTGAAAGTACTTTTTAATCTGCTCAGTGAAGCACAGTTTGATTCCATATTTTCTTGGGTAATGGATTTGGGTGCATTATTTGTTGTTCTTCAGAGCTGGAAGTGACTAACCTAATTTCAGCTGAGAATGTATTCTCCAGTATTTTTTGCTCACTTAGTTGCTTTGGATATTTGGCTGCTTGAACAGAAGGGACAGGAAGATTAGGGATGCACTTTTCCATGCCCTGGATAGATGCGCCTAGAGGCAGCTTTTGTACAGTTTCTGGTGGTAAGTGGATATAATACTGACAGACAACAAGGTATTTTGCTGTATGTTTGTCATGAACATATAAGAGTCTGGACAATCTTGACCAAGCAGAGAAGAATAACTCAATGGTTATATTCATAATGTAATCTGTTATATAACCATATCCAAAGCTGTCCAAACTCATTCAAGTCCTACTGTTGTTGACCTGCTGAATAGAGGAAGATAATGTATTCACCATGAGCAGAAAATACTGTGTTTATTATTTTTTAAAAAATTTTATATGCCTTTCTAATGTTAATCCTCTGCATAAATATAAGCACACTGTTTCACAAAAGCTTGTCTAAGAAGTGATATTTGCAAAAATGTCAGTTGCAATCTTTGTTTTTGTGTCAGTTTGGTAAAGGATAGACTGCACTAGTACTTACTCTAGGCCCTCTAAAATTTAAATACCACGATAGTTCTCAATAAACTACCTTGGTTAAACTAAAACTGTGTTCAGATGCTGAGAGTCAGAAGTGCTGGGGGCTGGACTGGGGAAATTTGCAAGCGAACAGCCACCAACAGCACTATCCCTGGATGGTGACTGAACATGGACTATTAAGGGAGATGACTTACACCACGAGTCCTGTGCCTTTCCTCTCATGGCAATGGCTGACTAAGGAACATGTTCTTTTTGGCAAATTCTGTTGGCAGCAACAAGGAGACTTCGCATTCTTGCATTTCTCAACCTGATTTTGATTTCTAATTGGACTACAGTATGCAGGAATGGATGATAACTGAAATTTTGTCACAAAGTAAGAGTTCTTGGAAAACCATAGTACATTTTTAAACCTTTGTTAAACTTACATATTGATTTTGTAAGTCTGCTTACTTCTAAGAGCCAGAATAACTATTTGGGAGACTTTCCTTAAAGGATGCTTTTCTAGTGCTCGCTTTACATAGCGATGCTGCAACTGGATGGTCTTAGCTCTCACTGCACAGTTATATGTTCTGCTTTGAGGTAATGGTGAACAATTCTTTCATGAGGAAGGCAGCCTTAAGAATAAAAAATACTTTCAAACATTCAAAACATCAGGTGTGAGCCCACTCTTGATGTCTTTTATCTAGGGTTGTGGGCCACTACAAATATGTGTGTACATCCAAGATTTTTCTTATACTGGACTTCACTGGTGTCAAGTCTGATTGTGAATTTTGTATACATGAGAGGTTTGGGCCAAATAGACATCATCTACTTCTAGACCATGTCCATCATTTCCATAATGAGTGGTTCAAGGAAAATTTTTGTCTTTCATGTAAGAAGAAGAAATAAAAGATTTCCATCCTCCTGCATAGCAGAAGTATTCTGTATGATTTTCACAGCCTCTTGCTTGACTAGCATGTTACTAAAGACATTTAGGTCAAAGCAACCTTGTTAAACTTGGTATGGATTGTTTCGTCCTTGGTGGAGTCCTCCCATATGGTTGTATCAATTCCAGCAGTGCAAATTTCTGTAGCTTGTTATTTACTAGAAATGCCAGCATAGCTTCATGGGGAATTGACACCAAGGAAACCAGATTAAACTGTATGGTATGATATAGACATATGTATAAATGTAACATGGTATGCAAGTCGTTCACGCCTTTTTGAGTATTAATTGCCCCAGAAGACTGTCCATGTTCTATCACAAGGGTAGAAACAGAAAACATTTCAGAAATTAATGCTGTGTGGTTAGCCAGCACCAGGACCCCAAGAACTTTGAAAGTATGAATAAATGTATTCCAATTACTGACTAATGCAGGTAATGGGTTTATGGTACTTAGCGGGCTGGATCTGTTCCCTGACAGCCTGCAGACATTAGGGGCCCCTCATGACCAGCCTGCAGTGTAGGCATTATGGAGTGATTTTTACTTTACTGCCTTTTCCATCAGATCATCCCCTTTCTTTCACACACAAGGTTAATTCACTTCTTGATCACATTATTTCCTCGCTGCTCTTTGACAATATAAAAATTCTGAGTGGACAGCTCAATCCCTCTTCCATCTCAGATTTGATTGTTATGGTATTGCCTGGCGTCCCTCAGAGGCCTCCAGCAGCCTTTGCTGCACTTTATGACACTTAAATGGCTGGGCTACAATTTCTCCATCTATTCACGAAATGCTGTTAATAACTCATTTTCAAAGAGGCCCTTCTTTATGTCTTGGCATTAAAGGATTTTTTATTAGGTGCCAGGATAGGTGACACACAGCCCCAGTAACCAAAGAGTTAATTAATCTGTTGAAATTTATTGCCTTTTATACTGCACTCAGTGTGACAGTCCCTAAGAGAAACAGATACTATATTTACAACCGAGCTGAAATATTCAGTAATATAGTCTGCATACTGACCCACTCCATCAGTGTATGCCTTTTGCTGGAGTACCCATTAATCAACTAAGATGGATTTGTGTAATCTGTCTTCTTTCTTATTCTGAGATTCCAATAAATATTGAAATAATAATTTATTGATTACTCTGCAATATAAATGTGTAGTAAAGCCACCCAAGATATTTGCATACTAATGCATTTCAAAGCTCTTGGCATTCTGTAGGTATGAGGAAGATTGTAACAGGGTTAGGATGTAATTCCTCTGGAATGTAGAACACCAAAATCAGTGTTAGCAGGATGTGGTGGTCCTCTCAGGTAATTTTTGAGAATGTATATTGCGGGTAAACCTAAGTTGTATTACTGGCCTTTCATTTGGATGACAATAAACACAGGAGTGTTTGTTCTGTTTTGCAAATAAAAATGTTTCAATTCTTTTCAAGTGAGTTGTTTATCAGAAGATACTGGCATTGTTGTTTCTAAAAATAACAGTCTGGGCTGCCCACTATATTGAAGTCCTGCTATAAAGGATGTGTCTGTCTGTAATATGCGTGACTCAGTGGGGCAGATTATTTGATACAACTCTCCTGAGAGCTGAAATAAAGAAAGTTCTGTCAAGGGAGGGATTATGACAGCTTCTGGCATAAATTAGAGAATTTATGCAGAGTGCTGTAACTCATTGCAGCCTTTCTTTAGCAGTGGGATGCAATATACCATGTATTTGCTGTAGCACTGAGATCCAAGTTTTTCACACACCTAGCCATGCCCTGTACTAGGGCCTGGCATGGATTATAAGGCAGTTTTATTTACTCGGTGCTGCCTTCCTGTGGAAATTTCTCCCTACCTCCTTGTGATTTGCCTGTTTGTCTTGTTTATCATATCACTAGTGGTTAATCCAAGCAGGTCTGCTTAACTATTGAAATGTCATGTCCAAGTAGAACAGTCTGCATTCATTTGCAGAGCAAATCTCTTTGTTTATGACCTGGTATGGTACATAGCACTAAATAGGATTCAAAGTATGATAAATTTAAATTCTGTTTTCAAAAAAACCTACTGCATCAAAAAGTTAAGGATGGACAATTTACTTGGAATATCACCTGAAAAATATTGAATTACTCTTGTGAGGTAGTCACAATGTACTTCTTTATGCTTTCTCTTCTCTTCCTCATTTCTTTCTGATTATAAGATCTGGAAGCAGCCTTACAGTAGACAGTGAGACTGGTATTTTTGATAGAGAAAGCTGCAAGAGAAAAGCTGAGCAAGGTTTTTGGATCGCTCTTGGAGATGTATTCTTTTATCAACTTCAATTAGAATTTTTACCGTTACTTCATAAAGGGCTGCCCCTTTGCCAACAATGGAGCAATGATTAGGTAATGCTTCCCTGGCTTCCATTTAGGAAAAGCAGATAATTGTCCTTTCTTTGATAATGCCTACAAGTTAAAAAGTCTGCTCTGAAAAATCTTTTTCCCTAAGGAATTAGAAGAACCAATCAGTATGCCTGATGACTTGTACTTCACTTTCTAGCATGGTCTAAATTTGTTCTAAAATTTCAATGGTCTGTTTAGGAAACTCTACTATCTCAAACACTGAGAAAAATCAATTTTCAAAAATTAACACAGAAATACATCCCCCTAGTAAAGTAGCTTTCTTATTAAGAGATTACTTATGATCATCAGCATGACTGTTGTGTGGTGTATGATATGTTTATTTCTGCTTAGGTCTTATGCTATAAATTCAAGAGTTTTCTCTCTCATATGAATATGGATAACCACTGGGTGAGACTTTCAATGTAACTGTTGATCTGTAGATCAAACATGTCGATTTTGCCCTGAAGAGTCAAGTACAAAATTTAATTGCTGCTTATCTTTTCTAAATTCCAAATAAGTTACCAAGACAAGAATGTCTGCATTTTATTTGCTTACAAAGAACTTTAACCTGCTTCTGGGTGTTCTATTTCCCCAGTAGTTTGGTACCAACCAGTATCATCTATTTGTCTGGTACTGAACATAACATATTCTCACTCATGAAAACCATGATCATGAGTGGAGTTTTGGGGGATAATCTTTTTCTTGAATAGTGCAGGAGACCTTAGCTCAATTCAATCATGAGTGGTTTATGCAGCACATTTCAAGTCTCCATAACAATTTTTCATAGTTTTGGGTGACTGTTTCTGATCAGAATAACTGAAGTATAGATAAAATTGTACTGCACAGGATTTGTTTTCTAGTGTCTTGCTGATAAGGTTAACCTGATGGTGAAGTATAATCATCTAGGCAGTACCATAGATCATAACACACACACAAAGAGACAAAAAATGGAGGATGATAAATTTTATGTTAGTTATATTTGTACATGAATCAAAAAAGACTCAAAACCTACAGAAAGCCAACATTTTGCAGCTAAAGAAAACCAATGCCATTATTTTCTGTATGTCTGTCTATAGCACAACATTCTAAGGAAGTCTAAACCTGTTGGTTGCACTTTCTTTCTTTAATGACATTTCACCTATTGTGAATTTAATATCAATTTTCAGGAGTGCACATTCTCTTCCACAATTCATGACATTAAAGTATCTTAATAGCAAAAACAAGGGGTTAAAAATAAGCTACTTAATATGGGATTTTTTTAATGCCATATTGCTTTAAGTGATCTGCAGTCAGCTATGGTAGGAAGGTCCCAGGACTAAGCTGCTTTGCACCACGATCTGGCTGTTAACTCACAATTGGGTTACAACAATAATAATGTTATAAATAAAAAATTTTGGTTTTGCTTGCCCCCCCCTTCCCTCGCCCCCCACCCCCCCCCCGCAGTTATTTGATCGCTGTTCTCAGGAGCAGCAACTTCAGGAATGCACATTCTAGTGGAAACAAAACTACCAGCATGGTCTTAGGGAGATTGTGGGTTTTGAATATTAAGTTATCAATTGTTTCTTTAGTCAATAGAATTCCTCAGGGTGGTCTGGTGATTATACAGGCTTGATATAAAAATGATTGCCACACATAGCATTGAAAGATGCACATCACTCAGTAACTGTGCTTCTTCAGCCACAAATTAAGTTGTATTGAGAATCACTGTACTGATTGGATATGAAAGACTTCAGTATCATGAGATATGTTGCTGCTTCTGCTCAGTGTGGTGGGAATTTTGGTTCATTGAAACCCTTTTTGGAATGCAAGATCAGGTCTGGTATCTCATATCTTTAAATATGTTAAATATTGTGGGACTGTGGTTTGCAAGCTTTTCAAGGGTGCATGAATTTCGGTTTTATGGTGTGTTTGTGTGTGAATTATAACATGGTGACTGCTGTTTCAGTGCAAATGTACAAAATGAAAGGAAACAAACTATAGTGAAGTATTACTTGTGGGAAAAGTGGCATGAGTTGGCTGGTAGGATTGTGCCAGGGTTTGACTGGGAGAGAGGAGTCAGAAAGAGGATCATTGCAGGGGTAGATGTGAGAATCATGCAGCAATTTATTATCTTCCTTTGGAAGTACTGATTGATATACTACTGTTTCATGGTGATTTCTAGGAGACCAATTATTTCAATTTCACAGGTGCTTGTATTTCTGAAAATACTTCTCTAGTTTTATGCAGAACTTTTTTCATTGTTGACCTCACTCAGATTAAAAACATTACCTCTTTTAAGTTCAGGAGTTTTTATATCTTCTATTATTTTCAGCTGTTGCTACCTATTATTCAACTTGGGTATGAAGAATCATTTTCTAACCAACTATTTTTGCAGAAAATTTATTATTTCTATTTCCAGATATGTCTCTATATGTGACATTTTTATTTTTATTTACTTTTAGAGAAATTACAGTGTAGTAAGAACTGTTGTGGGTGAGTGAGCCCATCATTTAGGCGCTGAAACAGCATATATGTTTTAAAGTGAGTATGCTCAGGAAAAAGCCATTCAATGGCTTAAAGGTGATTTCTGCTTCACTCTGCTTCCAATGTTTTCATAATAAACCTGAGAGAAATGAAGGTTATATATATATATATTTATGTCTTTACTGTTATGCCTGTGGTTAATACAAACATGACATTGCTTTAAATTGAAATTCGCTTGGGACTGTGTACTGCTGTGGTGTAAGGAAGTGTTGCACCATCCAAAGTCAATGGCAGTTGTGCCCTTATATGCCAGGCCTGCCTATGGCCTCTGTCTGTTTAGCCACACTGTATTAATATCATTTGGATATTCCCAGAGGTTATTTTTCCTTACAAACTACATATTATGGTTGGCAACTTGTGACAGGTGAGTTCTGGTTCCCATATGTCTTATGCGAGACTGCCGGAAAATACATCCATGTTCTTCACATCAAAATGCCAAAATGTCAACAGTCACCTCTCAGTGTAAAGACCCTCAGAAATACAAAATAAAAGTGCTTGGCATCATCCCTTGTGAAAGCAGGCCTGTCTGAAAAGCTGTCTGTAGAGATAGATCTGTCAGTCACTGAGGAGTCTCGTGTGTGAGGGAACTCGACACAGCACTGTCACATCTTGAGCACTGAGCTTTCCTCCCATGGAGTGGCGCACGTGGCATCAACACCAGCTGACCACAAAACTGAATGACACTCAGGGTCACTCTGTCATTGGCTCTTGGCTTTTATTAAGCCACCTTCTAAAGGAGTAGAATTAATCCTGTGCAGCTTTTAATGAATCACAGAATCGCTGAATATTCTGAGTTGGAAGGGACCCTCAAGGATTGTTGAGTCCAACTCTTAGATTTCTCCACAGATCTTCACCTTGCTTAGGTTTGCCTCTATAATTTTTTTAAGCTTTGATATATGCATCTGAGCTGTTTTTCTGGTCTTGGTTTAAAACAAAACTTTTAAAGTTTGTGTTGTGGAGAGTTACATTAGACCTCCTTCTGAAAAAACCCATAAGCTGTGTGGCAGTTGACGTCTTTATCATACTCAACTCTGAGTTTCTTTTTTTGTTATATTTCTCCGTGGTTGCTACTAATTAAGAGTACTTTATATAGCATTAAGTTTAGAAAGCCATACTGAAAGGCAATATGATAATATGTGTAATATTTAATTTTAATCTGATTTGAAAGAAATTAAACTACTGGAATCAAGTTACAGTCTATGTTCATACGATCAAGAATTAAAAATTGAGTTATACCAAACTCTAGCATCTATAAACTTGACAAAAAGAAGAGCTTCTCTTATTTAAAAGTCAGAGCTAAAGCTCATAATATTATCTGTAGGTCTATTTTTTAGGAGTTCTGGGTTTTTTTGTTTGCTTGTTTTTTGTTTTGTTTTGTGTTTTTTTTGTTTGTTTTTGTTTTTGGTTTTTTGGTCTTTTTTCTTTTTCCTTTTTTAATATATAATTTTTTTCTTGAAAATTATGAGAAACTGACATAAGTAACATGCATTTTGAGCCTTCTACTGTTGAGATCTGATTCAAAAAATGCTAAAATTGTCACATACTGAAGTCTGGTAGTTACTTTATTGAAAAAAAAGTAGAAATATTGCTTGACGGTGGCATGTGAAAATTTCAGAATGCACGTGTGTGACCTTTTATCTTTCGGATTTGTTCCTCTTATTTCAGTTATATTCATAAAATTCTATGTTTATTTGAGCAAATGACAATATCAAGTTTAATACATTCTAGTTAACTATTTTTTCTTCACTGATAAAATCCTGGAAACAAGGTATAGAATGGCATAAAACAACTGATACTTCACATAATATTCTTTAGAGATTTAGAAATTTGGAATTTAGTTTACCCATACTTACTCTAGCTATCTATCACTTTCTTGCCTTTATTTTGTTGTCAAGTAAGTGCTTTATTTAATGCTTGTCATCACTCAAGCTGGCAAAAATTTTCTTTAATTTGTCTTTGTTCAGCTGGACTTTGTGTGTGGGAAGAGATTGTGTGTCATCTACTGTTAGCATTGCTAATGGGAGTGTTGTTGGGGGAGTTAAGATTCAGTAAGCAAATCATCTGAGACAAAAGAAAATTACAAAAGCTTCTTTTAATATTCAAAACATTCTGTTTCTCTGTGCCCTATAAAAATTTTCTCTGTCATTCTCTTATACAACAGTAACAAGCAATGAAGTCAAAAAGTAAACTGGCATTTTATCTATGGAGCTTTTCTTAAGAGTTGTATTTTGAAGAGCTTGTCGTTATAAGAAAATTATGGTGCTATATCAAAGCATATGTTAAAGGAAAATCTTTTAAGATCAGGTCATTCTACCATTAAAATTCATTTTAATTCAGTGCAAAAAACCCATAAAAGTAGGGATCATTTAAGTACCATTTTGGCCCACAACATAAATTTCAACAGCAAAATATTTTTTCTTTCTAATGTTTCTGAATGTTTCACAACATTTTCAATGAAAATTAACTTTATTTTCATAAAATTAGTGATTCACTTGAACTTCCAGGACAGTATTTTTAGAGGAAGCCAGGTGGTTTTTATTTTTTCTTCCTGACATTATTTTCCTCTAAGGAAGAAAAGTAGTGGCGTATAAGTTATTGTCTATATTGAGGGACACAGTACTTTAATATTCCAGAGCCAGTTCTAACTAAACTAACATTTATATAACTTGCTGATATAAACATTAATAAATTAGCATTCACAGAACCCCTGTGAGTGCTGTGTCAGAACTGGCTAGAAAAAATGAAACTGGGCAGTTTTGTGTTAGAAAATTAATCTCTTTTAAGATGTCTGCTTCATGAACCTACTTCTTTTCCTGAAAACATATTTCGAAAAACAAGATGCTTGGATAGTGGCAACATCCTGCTGTGGTAGGAAACATATTGAATTATTTTATTTTGCCTTTTTATAACTTTTTCATGTTACATATTGTGTAGACAGACACAGCCTGCACTGGAGGGGAGAGCTTCAAGGCAGCAAAGTTTGTTCTTACATGAATGAATTTGGGCACATCCCTCTATGATATTGTAAGAAATGGTGAAAGGATGGTGTAGTCAGGGAGGGTTGGTCTCTTTAAGCCTGGCAACTTGCAACTGGACAAGACAATGGACTGAAACTACAGCAGGAGAGGTTTAAATTGGGCATTCGGAAGAATTTCTTCACAGAAAGTGTGATTAGATATCGGAACAGGCTGCACAGGGAGGTGGTGGAGTCCCTTTACGTGTTTAAGGAAGGACTGGGCATGGCACTTAGTACCATGGTCTAGTTGGCATGGTGATGTTGGGTCATTGGTTGGACTTAATGATCTCAGAGGTATTTTTCAACCTAATTGATTCTCTGATTCTGTGATTTTGTGAAATAACAGCACTCAGGTCTCATCAGCCATGTTTTTATTTTCCAGTAACTTGGAAAAAGGCTCTTTCTCTTGACCTTGAATGTGTAACCATCCTCTTAGGCATTAACTTCCTCCAAGGTTCAGCATTGACAAGAGTAGCAACTTAGACTCCAGAGAAAATCTGAGTTTTAAGAAAGTACCTAAACTAGACTGCACATGACAGGGAAGGTAAAATTGCAGATGGCGGTAAAATAGATGAACTGGGTTTAGATAAAAGTCAGGGATTCAAGAGGAAAACTGGTAACATGGAAAAATAGAAAAAAGTGCAGTTGGCAGATGGGAGATCAACAACATCAAAAAGTAACAGAGACCAACCTTTCTCCACCAGGCTGATGCCTGCCTAGCTGGAAAATACTCATTATTTCTGAGGTGTATTATTAAGAATGGTGACAATATTAATGCTTAGTGTAGTAACTCATTTATCCTAGCTGTCTTTTGTGTGTGTTAGCCAATAAATGTATTTTACACTCCTGAGGTGCATGTAAAATATGCCCAAGCAAAGTGATGCAGAGAATGGAGAAGTACAAAGGCAAATTTGTAGCTTCTGTCCTTAAACTCATTCTTACCCATTCCTTGCCTGCCTTCTCCCAGAACAGGCTGCCCTTATCCATGCTGTGCATTAAAAGCAAGCCCTGTGCTCTGTTGCCCCACAGATGAAGTCTGGGAATTGTCTTGGAGATTGCTTCTTGACAGGGCATGAAGCCATAGCGGACAACATGCAGCACCTACATATTAATAGAAGATTATAAATTAATATTCAATCCTATGCCTTGGCTGTGCTATATTTGCTGCTGTAGATGCAGCTCCTCATTCTAAATGAGACTTGGGTTTTTTTTTTAATCACAGGTTTTTATAGAACTATTTCAGTGGCAACTTATTTTTTTCATGTTGTATGTAACCAAGATTGCACCTTGTTCAAAATCTTCCTTTTCTCTGTCCATGTTCTGGCTTCCCAGTACTCTGTGCAATGCTGCAGAGCTAAAATTGTACATTCTGTTTGCCTTTAACTCTGTTTGTTTTGTTGCTGTTTTAACAGTAAGCCTTGATCAGCTTGCTATGATTTTCCCTGAACAAAAAAAGGTAGGATACGAACCAGAGGTAATAGTCTCAGTGTCTGAATAATAAATAAAACAAGGTAAGTTAAGGGAAAAGGAGAGCTATTAAAGGGATTTAGAATTATGTGGCCTCATCAACTTGGTAGAGGGAGAAAGAATCTTTTTATGCAGAAATTTAGTGCTGTGAGTTCATACCAAAATCTAGCAGAGCAGAAGTCTTAAAGTACAAGAGAACAGAATAAATATTTTTTCGTGTCCTTCCCATTTGTCATCATTAACCAGGTAACTCTTTGGCTTGAGTGGCATGTGCTGCACTGTGAAACCTCACTGTTGCTTTTTATTTTAGCATATAAGGCTGATAGGATTTAAAGCAAAGGAGCAGCTGCAGGTCTGCTAGGAGAGGCAATATAAAGTCCCAGGAAAGTATCAGTTTGGAAAGCACATTGTTTTATCTCCAAAAGTTAGTGTTGGCTTTTGTCAGGAATGTATTACAGTAATTGGGGCTGTGAGAAAAAAGAATTGGACTTCATGGAATTTCTCCGGGGTGCAATTCAAAAAGAGGGATGAATGTGGGAGAAATGGTGCCCAGAAACAAGTGGATGGTGATCAAAGTAGGCAAATGGCTGAACTTAGTCTGCTTTTAACAAACCTACATGGAGCAGCAAATCCACTGTTCTATGCCAATCCTTACCTGCGGGTGTATTTCAATAGAAGAGCCTCTCTGTTTGCATCATCCCCAAGTTCTGCATTATTTGTTAGAGCTTTAGAATAAGAATAAAACTTTGGGCCCTATGGAAGTCCTGTCCTTTCCATTTTCCCTTCTTTTCATGGGAGTTAACTAGGAGGTTTTCATTGCTGCTTTTCGGCCATTTCTTTGTTGGTTTTTTTTTTGTCTACTCTTTAGCTGGATTTTGTAGATGTACCTTTGCCTCGTGGGTGAGGTAAAAAATAGCTTCTGAACATATGAGACTGGAGAATTATGCATTCAACTCTGAAATTATGTTATCAATGACAATAATTTTTACTGATTGTCCAAGGAATGGCTCATTCAGTTCAGTGAGGTATTGCCTGACTGCTTGGTACAAATTCCTTTTTTTTTTTTAAATTTACCTTGTGGTAAAAACGTAATATATGCTCTTTAATGAGTGACACTGTCTAATGAGGCACTTTAATAAGCCACTGTTCATAGTATAGATTGGTTCTCGGGTGCAATATGTAGAAATAAAATTCTGGTTTGGGGCCTTTCTTTGACAAAAGATATACCTTTTAAGCTTGCATTGCCATTGATACCAACAGATATTTGGATTGCAGCATTGTTGGAAATGAAAGGTTACCCAGGGCCAAATGATAAATTACTTTTTTTTTTTTCAAAAAAATATGTTATTAAATTAGCTTCAGTTTAGCCTTAACTGTTTTGGTGGTTTTTTTTTACAGTTTCTTTCTTTTAAAGAATGCATATTCATTATGTGAACAGTGAGTTGGATGCATGTTTCTGAGACCTGTGCCAATATTAGCTTATCAGTAAGCTAATATATACATGAAGTTCCAGAGAGCAGATATAATATAATCTTCAGTAAAGAGTTTTCTGAAAATTTGTCTTATCTCTGGACTAATTTCTGAAAATATAGACATATTTAGATGAATTTGTTCTAAACTAAAATTATTCTGTTATTTAAATTTTAAATTCTACAAATTATGTTATTTCAATTAAAAAGTGAAATCACAGTTTATTTTCCTCCAGCTTTGGCCAGAAGAGGGAACCATCTCACTGTATCAGCCACTTCTGTGGCAATCTTTAAAAACTTTTTTGCTTTTGTTTTGATTCCTGCATTGCAACTAAATGCAAATTGAAGACTGCTGAACCATCTCAGGACTCCTTCAGAATCATAAAGATGTTTCCTTACCTTAGGATTTTTTCACACTTTAGAATCACAGTGAGCATATTTTGTTCTGCATTTACAATTGGTGGAAAAGCAAAAGGAAGAAAAGTTGCTTAATACAGAACTTTTAGCTTGATTGCTTCACATGTTAAGAAGTTACATCTATGTTGTTTATGCACCACTAAAATAATATCATTTTCAATAGTATTGTCTTTGAGAAGTACAGTGAATTGAAAAAAAATAGGTGAATATGAGAAGTTGAGTGATCTAGGGTGTGTATTAGTACAGTTTTTGTTATACAGCTAGTCTGCACATCCAGACAATTTCTAGATTGAAGAGAATGTAAAGTACTCAGGAACGACTGATGGAGTTAGGGGCTTTAAGCATGGGAATATTGCTGCCAGAAAAAAGCAATTCTTCCTCACTGCATAGAAACCTCCCTGTAGGTAATTGCAGACACTGGGTTTCATTGATTGGAAAGGGGCAAGAATTGAGTTTTCCCTCAGCACATAGACATTATTTTAAAAATATATTGGAATCTCATTTACTTTGCTTGGTTTTTGGCACTGGGGACCTCTGTCCAGTTCCTGCAGTTGTTATGAGATTGGCATGCAGAACAACACCAGGGATAATTCTCAGGCATCCTTCAGCTGCCTGAGACTGTTACAGTTCCTTTTGTGCAAGTAGATGAGTAGAGGGAAAGTGAATTCACAGGTCAGTTTTCCCCATGTTGGGTGAGGATGTGACTTGCAGGTAGGCAGAGGGATAAACTATTGTTTCTTTACTTTTTTTTCCCAATAGCCCAAGACTCTGTGCAAAGTAGTTCTGGCACCTGGGAAGAGAAACATACCACGGTATGGTATTTTGCAAGCTTTGTAGCCTTAATCTGCAACGTAAGTAATGCTAGTGCCTAAATAACAAGGTAATGCTGTTAAAAAAAAAAAATATCAGTCAGCTTTGAACTGGTCTTTGCTTGTTGAGTGTCATTGTGTTGCTGAGATTACACACTTGTCAGGATGCCACTTTGGTCTGAGATGAGTTGCAGAAGCCCTTGAACACTGTGCCCTCAGGACAGCAAGGCTTTGCATATTGGATGACATTGGAATGCATTAGTGTGTTATGTCAAGGTGTCTTTTGGTTTTAGTTTTGTTTTTGGTCTTCTGTTTACTAGTTTGCCTCAACTAATTTAAAATTCCTCATAATGATAAGAGGTGATCAACACTCAAATACATAAATTGACTGATCTTCTGTTTCTTAGGGTCAATGGCTGTGAACTGAAAGCAAATAGAGCGGATTGTTGGCTGAAAAAGTTTCACCATTGCACTCATGCATCAAAAGATCTCAAATTCTGTGAATAAGTAGTCTTTGGACTGCAGTTTTGTCGTTCAACTTCAGATGTTGTTCATAGGATGCCAAAATTATCAGACATATTTTAAGAGAAATTTAATTTTCTATTTTTAGTAACTAGATCTCCCTGTTGGAGGTTGGGGGGGGGAAGTGGAATTTTTCCCATTCTGTTGCTAGGCAAGTAACGATCGGTACTTAGAGGACATTTTACTCTCACAAAAGAGACAAAGACTTTTTGGCTGGGCGGGCACGGGAACAAGAGATAGCAAGACTTGATAACGACACACGGACTCGCTCACAAGTCTCGGAGGAGACAGCAGTGGAAGGAACGGCTCTCCGTTTTTTTTGGCTGCGACTGCAGGAAAAGAAAAGCCCGGCTTTGCACTAGTTTTTCTCTACCTGGTGGGTGAGTTCTCGGGGCACGGGACTCCAGTCATGTCTTCCCCTCCGGGAGGGTGCATCTCCCAGCTGCACTGCAGCGGAACGGGACCCCCGCCTGCCACCACCCCGCGCCCTGCCTGCTGCCCCGCACCCTGCCTGCCACAGCTGCGGAGTTTCCTGCCGCCTCCTCTGCTGGCTGGCCCGGGTGGGCTGACCCGGCCGCTCCATCTCCCGGCTCTGGGCTCTCTGCTGCGCCCCCCGTCCATCTGCGCTCCACCCTGCTCCAGCCCGTCGGCCATTACGCGCGACACAGATCCAACCTCGCGCCACAGCGCCATCTGCAGCTTCCCGGGAGTCATCGCACCTGTCCTGCTGGTCTAGGAGCCCAACAGCGCCCCTGCTGGCCGTGACCGTGACTGCACCAACCGGGAAAGTGCCTGACAGTCCAGGGACATTTGCCACCGAGTTTTTTGGTTTTGTTTACTGTTTTTTTACCTTGTTTACTGTTTTTTGTTACTGATTGTTTGCCTCAGTATAGATACTAGTAAAAAAACTCTTATTCCTTTTCCCATACCTTTGCCTGAGAGCCCTTGATTCTAAAGTTATAATAATTCGGAGGGAAGGGGATTCACATTCTCTGTTCTAAGGAAGGTTCCCATCTTCCTAAGCAGACACCTGTCTATCAAACGAAGACAGATTTTTGGCGCCCAATGTGGGGCTCGAGGGCATTGAGAAAAAAAAAAAAAAGGGTGCAAAAGGAATAACAGTTTCTGGGAGACCCATTTTTAGTGTGCTGAACATAGAAACCTCACTAAGTGACACCATGTGGTCTAGCATACCTTGGTCTGGCTGGCACATTCTCGTGGCCACGGTTTTCCCATTTGCAGCTCCCTATCTAAACATGGGTCCTATAACTAAGGCTATAGTGGCTGTTATCCAGTTCTCACAATGGGTCAATAAGGTGAGGAATCTATGGATTTTCCATTTCCTTTGGACGGCGGTCACTTGGTTACAGGGCTTTAACACCGTGAGTACATGTTTTTGGAGTCTGTTTGGTAATGGTACCTTTTGTGACGAGACGACACTAGGGGAAGATTTTTCTCAACCCTTCACCCATCTCTTTGGGCCTACCCTACCAGGGCTCAGAGGGTTCATATACTCTCTAAATACCAATGACGTCCTACAGTGCTTGGGGTTGCTGATAGGCCTGTTCAACTTTGCATTCCAAGTGAGAGGGGAAAAGATACGTCAGGTGTTGAAGGAATATACTTCCTCAGCTGGTGGGAAGCCCTCTCCTTGCCCAACAGGGGAAGAGTTAGATGGTGCAGCAGCGGAACCCACGGACATTACAACCGTCCAGGTTCCAGCTGAACCTCAAGGGCAGTCACAGTCAGCAGCAGTTGCCCCTGTACAGCGGAGGAAGTATAAGACCAAATCGGTACGCCCAGTTGATGATGATGGGGAACCAGGGCCTTCACAACCCGCAGGGGAGCCTGGGCCTATAATCATCACCGAGTCCCTGCCATACGACACTATCCGTAATCTGCACGATGACATTGTGCGGCGGAAGGGCGAGGCTTTCTCAACCTGGTTACTTCGGGTTTGGGACCGCATGGGCCCAGGCGTGCAGCTGGATGGTAATGAGGCCAGGAATTTGGGTTCCGTGGCCCTGGACGCGGGTGTTGAAAAGGTGTTCGTGAGGGAGGCGGGACCCATTTCTCTCTGGGAGAGGCTTTTAATGAGTGTAAGAGAGAGGTTTGTTCACAAAGACAGAATGCAGGAGAACTACCGTAGATTGCCCTGGAAGACCGTTGAGGAAGCGATCCAACGGCTGAGAGAAGTGGCAGTACAGGAGGTGCTTTTTGGGAGGGATGGACAGCACGAAAATGATCCTGACAAGGTCAGATGCACAGGGCAAATGTTGTGGAACCTGGCAAGTCTAGGGCCAACCCAATATGCCACCTACATTGCAATGTTTAATGCCGATGACAACCGTGAGACAGTGGGCTCTGTAGCTGACAAGCTCAGGCATTATGCAAGTGTGATCAATGGCCCATTGCAGGCTCAGATCTCTGCTGTGGTTAAGGAGTTGAAGGAAGAGATGAGGGAGATCAGGGAGGAGGTGAGGAAAAACAGTGTGGCACCAGTGAGAGTCACAGGCCCCAACACTGGAGCCCGACGTCCTCCAGCTAGAGAAAGAGGGTACACCCCACGAGCTGAGTTGTGGTTCTTTCTGCATGACCATGGGGAAGACATGAAAAGGTGGGATGGGAAGCCCACCTCTGTCCTGGCAGAACGGGTGCGTCAGCTTAAGGAGGGCAACGCTAGCCGAGGGGGTTCTGCCAGAGCCAAGGTAGCCTCAGCTTCCTGTAGCCAACCTGCTGAGTACAACAGAAGGGAAAATGTTGTGTCAGATTCCCTTGACGGTGGAATGCATGCTCAGGAAGGGAATGATAACCAGGGCTAGAGGGGCCCTGCCTCTAGCCAGGTAGAGGCATGGGAAAACCGTGTCTTTTGGACTGTGTGGATTCGATGGCCTGGTACATCAGAGCCACAAAAATATGAAGCATTAGTTGATACAGGTGCGCAGTGTACCTTAATGCCATCGGGACATGTTGGGGCTGAACCCATTTCTATTGCTGGGGTGACAGGGGGATCACAAGAGTTGACGCTGGTGGAAGCCGAGGTGAGCCTGACTGGGAAGGAGTGGCAGAAACATCCCATTGTGACTGGTCCAAAGGCCCCGTGTATTCTGGGCATAGATTTCCTCCGGAACGGCTATTTCAAAGACCCGAAAGGACTCAGGTGGGCTTTTGGAATAGCTGCTGTTGAGGCAGAGGGCGTTAGGCAATTGAACACCTTGCCTGGACTGTCAGAGAACCCTTCTGCAGTTGGACTCTTGAAGGAGGAGGAACAACATGTACCAATTGCCACCTCGACAGTGCACCGCCGGCAGTACCGAACGAATCGAGATGCTGTGATTCCCATCCACAAGCTGATCCGTGAGCTGGAGAGCCAAGGGGTGGTCAGCAAGGCCCACTCACCCTTCAACAGCCCCATCTGGCCTGTGCGCCGATCTGATGGAGACTGGAGATTGACTGTGGACTATCGTGCCTTGAACGAGGTGACTCCACCGCTGAGCGCTGCCGTGCCAGACATGCTGGAGCTCCAGTATGAACTGGAGTCCAAAGCAGCAAAGTGGTACGCCACTATTGACATTGCAAATGCATTTTTCTCCATTCCTCTGGCAGCAGAGTGCAGGCCTCAGTTTGCTTTCACCTGGAGGGGCGTGCAGTACACCTGGAACCGACTGCCCCAGGGGTGGAAACACAGTCCCACCATCTGCCACGGACTGATCCAGGCTGCACTGGAAAAGGGTGAGGCTCCAGAACATCTGCAGTACATCGATGACATCATTGTGTGGGGGGACACAGCAGAAGAAGTGTTTGAGAAAGGAGAGAAAATCATCCAGATTCTTCTGGAAGCCGGTCTCGCCATCAAAAGGAGCAAAGTCAAGGGGCCTGCCAAAGAGATCCAGTTCCTGGGAGTGAAGTGGCAAGATGGACGGCGTCAGATTCCCACCGAAGTCATCAATAAAATCACAGCGATGTCCCCACCAACCAACAAGAAGGAGACACAAGCTTTCCTAGGTGCCATAGGCTTCTGGAGGATGCACATCCCTGAGTACAGCCAGATTGTGAGCCCTCTCTACCTGGTGACACGCAAGAAGAATGATTTCCGCTGGGGCCCTGAACAACAACAAGCCTTCGCCCAGATCAAGCAAGAGATCGCTCATGCGGTAGCCCTTGGCCCAGTCAGGACAGGACCAGAAGTGAAGAATGTGCTCTACTCTGCAGCCGGGGGCAACGGTCTGTCCTGGAGCCTTTGGCAGAAGGTGCCTGGTGAGACTCGAGGTCGTCCACTGGGATTCTGGAGCCGAAGCTACAGAGGGTCCGAAGCCAACTACACTCCCACAGAGAAGGAAATTCTGGCAGCCTATGAAGGCGTCCAAGCCGCCTCAGAAGTTATTGGCACGGAAGCACAACTTCTTCTTGCACCCCGACTACCGGTGCTGGGGTGGATGTTCAAGGGAAAGGTTCCCTCTACCCACCACGCCACCGATGCCACGTGGAGTAAATGGATTGCCCTCATCACGCAGCGCGCCCGTATTGGAAGCCCGAATCGCCCTGGGATCTTGGAAATAATTACAAATTGGCCCGAAGGTGAAAACTTTGGTCTCACCGATGAAGAGGAGCAGGAACAGGTGACTCGCGCAGAGGAAGCTCCACCATACAACCAACTGCCGCAAGATGAAACATGCTACGCTCTCTTCACTGATGGTTCCTGTCGCATTGTGGGGGCAAACCGAAAATGGAAAGCAGCTGTATGGAGCCCCACACGGCAGGTCGCAGAGGCTACAGAAGGAGAAGGTGGATCAAGCCAACTTGCCGAACTCAAAGCCGTTCAGCTGGCCCTGGACATTGCTGAAAGAGAGAAGTGGCCAAAGCTGTACCTGTACACTGATTCATGGATGGTAGCCAATGCTCTGTGGGGTTGGTTGGAAAGGTGGAAAAAGGCCAACTGGCAACGTAGAGGAAGACCAATCTGGGCTGCTGACGAATGGCGAGACATTGCCAGTCGGGTAGAGAAGCTACCTGTGAAAGTCCGTCATGTGGATGCCCATGTCCCCAAGAGCCGAGCTAATGAGGAACACCAAAACAATGAACAGGTAGATCAGGCTGCAAAAATACAGGTGTCACAGGTAGATTTAGATTGGCAGCACAAAGGAGAGTTGTTCCTAGCCCGATGGGCCCATGATGCCTCAGGCCATCAGGGCAGAGATGCCACCTATAAGTGGGCACGAGACCGAGGGGTGGATCTAACCATGGACTGTATCTCCCAGGTGATCCATAACTGTGAGACATGCGCTGCCATCAAGCAAGCCAAGCGGGTGAAACCCCTGTGGTATGGGGGAAGGTGGACCAAATACAAGTATGGGGAGGCCTGGCAGATCGATTACATCACACTGCCTCAAACCCGCCACGGCAAGCGCTACGTGCTCACAATGGTAGAGGCCACCACTGGGTGGCTGGAGACCTACTCTGTACCTCATGCCACTGCCCGCAACACCATCCTGGGCCTTGAAAGGCAAGTCCTTTGGAGGCATGGTACCCCTGAGAGAATTGAGTCGGACAACGGGACTCATTTCAAAAATAGCCTCATAAACACCTGGGCTAAGGAACATGGCATTGAGTGGGTGTACCACATTCCTTATCATGCACCTGCTGCTGGTAAAGTAGAGCGATGCAACGGCCTGCTAAAAACCACCTTGAAGGCTTTAGGTGGGGGGACTTTCAAAAATTGGGAACAGCATTTAGCCAAGGCCACCTGGCTAGTTAACACCCGAGGCTCCACCAACAGGGCTGGCCCTGCCCAATCTGAACCCTTGCAAACAGCAGACGGGGATAAGGTTCCAGTAGTGCAAATGAGAGGCATGCTGGGGAAAACTGTTTGGATTAATTCTGCCTTGAGCAAAGATAGACCCACCCGTGGGGTTGTCTTTGCTCAAGGACCAGGGTGTACCTGGTGGGTGATGCAAGAGGATGGAGAGACACGATGCATACCTCAGGGAGACCTCAGTTGGGGTTGAACTGCCCATAACACGGTGCCTGTATGCATATCTGTATGTGCATATTCAGAGTAATGCTTGTATGTATATAGTTTAAAGGCTTAAGTTCAATGTAATATGTTGGAATGGAAAAAATTCGGGGTGGATAATGTTGGAGGTTGGGGGGGGGAAGTGGAATTTTTCCCATTCTGTTGCTAGGCAAGTAACGATCGGTACTTAGAGGACATTTTACTCTCACAAAAGAGACAAAGACTTTTTGGCTGGGCGGGCACGGGAACAAGAGATAGCAAGACTTGATAACGACACACGGACTCGCTCACAAGTCTCGGAGGAGACAGCAGTGGAAGGAACGGCTCTCCGTTTTTTTTGGCTGCGACTGCAGGAAAAGAAAAGCCCGGCTTTGCACTAGTTTTTCTCTACCTGGTGGGTGAGTTCTCGGGGCACGGGACTCCAGTCATGTCTTCCCCTCCGGGAGGGTGCATCTCCCAGCTGCACTGCAGCGGAACGGGACCCCCGCCTGCCACCACCCCGCGCCCTGCCTGCTGCCCCGCACCCTGCCTGCCACAGCTGCGGAGTTTCCTGCCGCCTCCTCTGCTGGCTGGCCCGGGTGGGCTGACCCGGCCGCTCCATCTCCCGGCTCTGGGCTCTCTGCTGCGCCCCCCGTCCATCTGCGCTCCACCCTGCTCCAGCCCGTCGGCCATTACGCGCGACACAGATCCAACCTCGCGCCACAGCGCCATCTGCAGCTTCCCGGGAGTCATCGCACCTGTCCTGCTGGTCTAGGAGCCCAACAGCGCCCCTGCTGGCCGTGACCGTGACTGCACCAACCGGGAAAGTGCCTGACAGTCCAGGGACATTTGCCACCGAGTTTTTTGGTTTTGTTTACTGTTTTTTTACCTTGTTTACTGTTTTTTGTTACTGATTGTTTGCCTCAGTATAGATACTAGTAAAAAAACTCTTATTCCTTTTCCCATACCTTTGCCTGAGAGCCCTTGATTCTAAAGTTATAATAATTCGGAGGGAAGGGGATTCACATTCTCTGTTCTAAGGAAGGTTCCCATCTTCCTAAGCAGACACCTGTCTATCAAACGAAGACACTCCCACATACATTTACTAAAGTCAGCTGGAGCTGTAATGCCTCACATTCAGGGGAATAAAATTACTCAGAGGTTCTTAAACACAAGTGTAGAAGTATTGCTTTAAGCATGCACCTAGTTGTAAAAAGGTAAAACATACTGATAGACGTAACGTTAAAAAGTGACATAGAAACACTCATAGGAGGACCATCTACTTTAAGAAAATGGAGTCAAGAAAAGGATATGACCAGTTGAAAATGATGTACTGAGCATAAGTGGGAGAAAATTTAATTGTCCAAGATATACATTTCCTAGGGCACGCGATTAATTGTAGTGGAAATGTTCAATTGCTTGTAATTTTGCAGAAAATTCCCTCCTGGGCTCTGAAACATTACATGCTTAGTCATAGCTTAACAGAGCATTTTCTTAGAAAGTTCACCTAATTGTTTTTAGTTATTCATATGGGAATAAAAACAATTTTGGGGGACTTAGCTAAAAATGGTTCAAGCTGACAAAAACTTTAGATTTACATGAGACTAGCAGAGATCAAAATTAAGTTTAGTTTATTTGGGTGTGGTTTTTTTGTTTTTATTGATTTTGGTTTTAAGAGATTGATATATTTTGATGCAGTTTTTGGGAAAAAGAAACATAATACATAGAACTGTGTAAATAAACACATAATACATACTGTAATGGTTTGTAGCTCCAGTGATTTCTCACAGCATTAATATGGCATATGTACAACTCTGCACTGGAATATGTACTCACTGTCTCATAGAACAACTCAAAATATTTAGAATATCCTTATTTAAGCAGAAGAAGCATGTCACATTCACAAAATATTCCTTGCTTTAAGAAAATCGTGGGAAGTTTTGCTTGAAAAAAGTTACTGGCTAGACCAACACACCTTGTGTGCAGTAGGTAGATGGTTGGATTGTTCAAATGATGGTATTTGTTTATGAAAATACCCTGATGGTGACCATGCATTGAAGTATGGTCTCTGTCTCTCCCTTCATTGACCTGTGTTCTATTTTCAGTCTGTATCACACTGGAATTAAAGTTGTGGTTATTTCATAATCAGCCTCATTTTGTAGTTATTTTCTTTATCTGGAAATCTGAATATTTCACAAGCATTAGTTTCCCGAATTTCTTTCTCATAGAACTACTCAATCTTCTAAAAAGTATTATGTGAGTGATTTTGAGAAAACTGATCAAGTTGAGACATGTGAATTTGGATTTTGCAGGATATTTTCAGCACCTAAATTGAAATGTTTCTCATCTTTAAATGCCGTGTTTAATTAATATTTTTACTCTTCTATTACATTTATAACACTTTATAACATTTTGTGTTGTGAATTGGAGCTGTAAATAAGTTGAGTACTTGTAATGGTGAACTAATCTTTTCTAAACTATGAATACTATGAAACTAAAGAGCATGTTAGTGCGTAGAAGTCCCTCTCTTTGTGGTGTATTATATCAGAGTTTATTATTTGGTATTATATAATTCTTCCTCAGAGAGTATGCCCATATGGAATAATTTTTATTATCTTCTTTAGAAGTTTTCACAGTAATTTTGCTACAACTTAGTTAAAAATGACCTTGGATGAAGCTAGGTTTTTTTTTTTTTTGGTCCTCCTGTGGCTACCTAAGGCAAGTTTCATTGTGTATCCTGCATCAAATCTTGGTGACAAATCTCTAGTTAATGGAAGAGAGAGTTTTGCTCTAAATGCCTGTAATTGTAGTTGTTAAATACACATATGATAATATACAGCTAGTTTTGTATTTCTCCTTCATGGTTGTAGAACTCTAGTTGCAATACTTTTATTGGGCATTTTTGCAAGTTTAGGTAATGGAGGATTTAGAGTCGGAGTTGTCAGTATTTATTGACGGAGCTAAAAGTGGCTGGATTTGCACAGAGTTTAAGGGTGGAGAGAGTAGCTGTGCTCCCATTGGGGGTAATTTTACCTCTCTTTTTCAAGCTATTTTTTCCCAAGTGGAGAGCTTGAGAATAAATTTTGAGCCGATGAGATGTTGTGATTCATGAAGCTTCTATAACCAACACCCCCCTTCACCATCTTGTTTGTGCCTCTGCAGCACATATAGCCATAAATACTTGGTACCACACTGGCTTGAAATAATATTTGCTTAGGGTCTGAAAATGCAGGAAATATTCTTCACCTGTGGCTAGCATTTGTGGAAGTAAAATATTATATAGTTTGGATTAATTTTTCCTAAACTTTGCACAAGTGCTTTCTGCTGGTTTAAAAGAAGACTCAACACCTAGATGGATATAAAGCTGTCTACACTCTACTTCATCTGGTTTTAAATGGCTATTAAAAGTGTCATTAGCACAAAACAAACTTCTTCCCTCACAGAATGCTTGTTATATGCTAACCACTGCTGAGAATGGAGTAAATATAGAAGAAAAAAAAGAGTTAGTAAACCAGAGTATTTATGGTTGCCTGAGTTTTGCTTTTCTGTTTAAAATAATAAACAGTGACTAATAATGGAATTGGAAAAGAACATGCATAAGTAATTATGCAATATGCAGATGTATGATTTACACGCTCAAGCATAGTATTTGCTTCCCTTTCTGTGCTGCTAATTAATGTAAGAATGGATAACAATTTCTTTTTTATTATTACAAGCCAGTAATTCAGCAAAACATGTTCAAAAAACATGTTCACTATTTTGTGTATTCTGCTTCTTGTGTGCCTGCTTTGAAAGGTCTTCAATGTGATTTTTCACAGGAGGTGAATGATCTCAGGTGCTGTTGAGCTCAGAGCAGTGGGTACTGATTACCTTTCAAAGTTATGCTTTGGGAGTCCCAAAATGAGAATCCAGATACTGAATTACTCAAATTTAGCAAATGGTTTTAAATGCATAGACTGTGATATCTGTCTTTCAGTTCCTTCATTTGCAAGGAGGCAGAACAGCAATTCCCCTGTCTCATTAGGGTGTTAAAAGGTTTAGTTGAAAGTCTCTAGGATACTCTGAAAATGTAGAACATCATCAAAGAACGATTTAATACAAACCAGAATTGATTGTAACTTGCTTGCTGGCAACAGAGAAATGGTCTTCCTCTTCTGCCATGTAAGAGGTAGCAGTTTTGCAAGCTCTGAGGAGAATGGGAATGTGCAATCTGTCTCAATCCAGATGCCCACTACAGCCACTGAGTGAGGGGAAATCTCTGCAATGAGATTTGAATTGCTTCCCCTCTTCCTCGGAGACACCGTTACCTCCAATTATTCTGTATAACAAACTCACCATATAGCTTCTATAGTCTTTATTAATTTACATTAAGATTGAGCGAAAGAAAGTGTTGACCGCAGCCTAAACTGCCTTAAGACCTTTGGGTGGAATTCATCTTGTCTTTAGAATACAGAGTAGAACGCTGAACCTGATCCTGTAGTTTCAGCTTGTAGTCAATGTAAACAAATGGACATCTCTAGGGTATGATTAATTTTGATCACCTTAAATAAGTGATAGGTTAAAACTAGAACTACCACTGCTGGGGTCAGGAGCAGGCATCTAGCTTATGAATGTTTAAAGTTAGAAAAGATGCATGCTATCATTGCTTTCTGGAAATCCCCTGAGGCTGAGCACTGGAAAGCTGCCAGATTCACACCTCAGGTACCTGGGCTCAGGTACAACATGAATGTTGCCGTGCTCAGACTGACCTGTCCTTCTGCAGGAGAAGAGCTACACTTCTCCAGGGAATTTCAAAGCCAAACCAGGATGGTTTACTGGGTCTAGATAATTAATTGGTTGAGTGGGAAGTCATTTCAACTTCAGTTTTTTTACCGGAGCACCTTTGTTCTGTCTGTTTTTTCTGCTAGCTGCCTGTAGCTTGTACTGGCTTTAGACCACTTTGCTTTTCCTTCATGTTTATAAGCCAGAAGTTGCATATCAAAACCTAGAGTCACTTGAAAATTTTCAGCAACTTTCAGGGTGGGCTCTGATCTCTCTCATGGCTTAAGACCATCAAAGAGGAACAGGATTCAGTCTACAATAATCTTGGGAAGAGATACACTAAGAGAAATGCATTGATTTTTTGTCTTCTAAATAAAATTGTCCATTAAGTGTATTTGAAGTCTGTTTAATCTTTCTTTCATTGGTTGACTTAAAGAAAAACCACTCACTTGAACAACTAAAAAGTCAACAGAAGAAAGTAAAAACAAAAAAGATAAAACCATAGGGGGATTTGTTTGTTGTCTGATTCTAATATGACTTTCTTTCCAAGGATAGACTTTTATTCAGAATTTCTGGAAAATACCCTTATATTGTGAAAGTTGCCTGAAATGGCCTTTTATTTAAAAGCCTTTTGTTTAGTACTGAATTAAAAAACAAACAGCCAAATAAAATGTGAGCTCTTCTGAGAAAAATATGAGTGAACATGTAGCATCCATGAGTGCTGCCCCAGCATGTATTTGAGAGGATGCCTGTCATTGTACTAATGGTACAACTTCTTAAATATGTGATACTAAGGTTTTGCTTTTCACTTTGTCTCTTACAAGTAGTCCACCTAATTTCAGCCAATATTGTGTGTCACTATTCGATATTGTATCCTGCTTGTCTACTTAAGGGCTACATCCAGCTGCCTTTGTATGCCATGCCAGGAATGCACAGCTGATGGAAGATACTACTCACAAAAAGGTTGTAGTGGTATTTTCTACCTCAGCAGAAATCTGTTCCGATAAGAGGCACCATGTCCCACACAAAGTCCCTTTTATTTCAATGCAAAAATCTTCGAATATGTTGTTATTTAGTGTTACAAAGAATGAGAGAATCTGGCACCCTTGAAGGGTGAAATAAAAGTAATTTTGATAAATCAGATGACAGTTGATGACAGTGAGCAGTGAAATGCAAAGATAACAGTTAAATGTTTAAATTAAATCAAAAGAGAGGAGTAAAAAGTTTGAAATCATAAAGAATTTTTTTTCATTCCTCTGATACCTTATGTTGAATAGCCAGATCATTTTATTATTGAAAATACTGTGGCAGTAATCTTTTATTGCTTGCAGTATAGGCCTACAGCATTAAGTTAGTATAAAATTACATATAGTTTAATATATCTGTACAACACCTTTAAACAAGCTTCTCTAGGCAGGAAGGTTATCCGTCTTATAAATCTATTATTTCATTGTACATCTTGATAGCCTAGCATTGCTTCTAGCCATGTTTAAGCATTAAATAGTGCATTATTATTTCACATAAATCAACCAGATATGTGTGAATTCATAAATTTTACATTTGCACAGACAGTATTTTAAACGCTTTATGGCTTCGTGGGAACTTGGTATAAAAGCCTGTACACAAATCAGTGTCCAAGAAATTTAAGTAAAATTTAATGTTGCAATTACTGCTTTTCAAAGTCATTGCTTGCATATTTTAGAAATGTTTTAATAGGGTCTAAAAATAAAAAACGAAACCTGGAAACAAGGTGTTCAGTGAGATTTTTCTGGATAGCTTCTTTGCTGCAGTGGAATGGATGACTGTTTTTTTCTCATGTTCTTTCTGTTATCATTTGTGTTGTTTTTTCTACTTTATTTGTACTTTGTTTACTGCTCTAACTTTTTGCTGCGTCTTGTCTTTCATCTCAATTCTTCTAGGCCCCTAAACTGTAAAGAATCATGCACAAGCCTGATGTTTTAAAGAAACTTCACTGATGAAGTGAATATATATGTGAGGTTTTGCAGGTTCAGATTATCTCGATTAAAAGCCATGCAAATACCTTCTCAAGAGATTTTATTTTCAGACACTATGTAAATATTCTGTTGGTAAAAGGTATAATGTCAAGAAAGGAAGAAAACAGGAAAAACTGTGTATCAGGTATTATGCCATTGTATCACACAATAAAGTACCTTTATATTTTACAGAGAATAAACAAGCATATTGGAGCAATATGTCCACACAAAAGCTGAATTATTGTTGCTCCTGAAGTCTACTATGTTTCCTATATCAAGTTTTTAAAATCTGACCATTACTTTATTTATCCATGGTTAAACTTTCTGAATTTTTCGTTGCAGTACAATTGCAAGGTAATTCAGTATTCCTTTCCTTTCCAGATGGGAATCAGAGCCAGGGAATTTAGAAGCTCGGTCTTCCCATGCCCATTTTCCACAGGAATTACCTTTACTTCTTTTGGGCAACCCAAAGAGCACCAGGAACTACTTTGTAGGGAATGAAGCCCAGCTGTATTGGATCTCCAAATGAATGGAGATGGGAGGAACATGGGAAATCACTTACGGTTCTTTTGCACTTCATGAAGAAATATGGATCTCTGTGTCTTCTGCCAGTCAGTCTCCTCCTCCTCACCCTTGTATGGGCACAAAGAGACCTCAATTCCAGATAGCACACCAGCAAGCTGAATCAGGCTCTGAGTATTTTACTTGCAGGCTGCTCAGATAATTTGTTGCAGGGACAACAGTGGAATCTGCATTTAGGACTGAATTCTGGTGTCTCTTCCTTTTCTTCCTTAACACTATCCCATGTCAAGTAAATGGCAATTTTGTCATAAAATTTAATGGTGGCGGTATAAGATCCTTATTTTTTTTTCACGTTTATGCAGAAATTATGTGTAATTATTTAACTAAAGAACTAGAACAGCTTTTTTTTTGTTGTTTTGTTTTGTTTGTTTTTCTTTTGCACTTTGCTCTTTCTGATGGCTTGGAATTCTTTGTGTTCTTTGCAAATTGTTGTAATTGAGGTTGAAATACTTATACATATTTAAATCATACTTTCATGCACTTAATTTAAACATTCTCAGCTTCGATCATTTTAGCTGTAGTTAAAATCTGGGTAGATTTGCTTTTACCAATTTGGAATGCTTTTTATCTTACCTTCCAACAAATAAGTGTCCAAAGGGAATTCAATCCAATTTTAAAATATTTGAATATTGGGTGAAGAGTTAGGATGGAAATTTTTTCCCCAAAAGATAGATGGTTAGAGAGCATGTTTTTTGGTTTTCATTAGGTTAGATGTAACTGAATAGCTGGTAGAATATTGGCTCGTCTTGGAGCTACACATACAGTACAAAATTAGCTTTGTGCAGGATGGAGATCATGGGGCAAATTTGGTACAGATTCTTGGATAACTCTGGGCAGCTCTTCTAATTTTTACTGATTAAATGGGCAGTAAGAGTGACAAAGAGAAGACCACGCTCCAAGATTTTATCTGGTCTGCATAATCTGGGAAGCAGTAGTTTTCATTTGTGGTGTTGACAAAAAAGTCAGGGGTGGCTCCTATAAATACTTTCTCTTGAGCATGCTGCTTGTTTCTTTTCTCTTTTTCCCAGGTTGCTAGTGGTTGCTAATGAAGAGTGAAGGAAAAAAAATCATCTGCGTGTATGTATTTGAATAGGATTGACCTTACTCATAAGAAAAAGAACGTAATACCTGTGTAGGTGGCACACGATGAGAACTTGCCTGAATGTGAAAGAGTGGGTCCAACCAGGATATTACACAGGGAAATTTAGACTGGCTGGGAAGAGGACTTGTGAAAGGTGTCCTGAAATTGAGGGGTGATAATGGCCATAATTCCTGCAACCAAAAGTTTGGAAAATTTCGTTTGCTGCCATTAAAGTGTCATTATTTCAGTAACCTTTTTATTCTTTCTTTTTTGGGTTTTATTGAATGTCGTTAAGAGGATCTGTGCCTATCTGCTGCATGTATTATTAAATTTAGTTCTCCATTGCTTGGAACTCTAAGGAGCCAAGATATACTGAATAGAAGAAGAACGCAGTTAATACTTTTGTCATGCACAAGCTTAAATATATTAACACTGTTTCTCCAGCAGTTCTGAGGTAGAGCACTACACTAGCTCATAGAAAAAGCTTGGATTTGGAAGCCATATAGTTGGCTTTTATCTAAGTGAGTAGTTCCATGCTAGACATGGGTTAACTGGGGTGAAACAGTATTGCTGTCTGGAGAACTGGATTTTCCAGTGAATTTGGTGTTAATGGAAAATGCTCTATATGAAAGAAAAAGAAAAAAATGAAAATGAAATTTTCAATTTCTAGTGAATTTAAATTTCTGCTAAGGATAAGATTTTTTATTTTCCTGGAAGATGCAGATGAAAATTGCTTGTCAATGTTTCTGGAGCAAGGAATAATTGTTTTTCTTATTTCTAGGAGACATTATTTTAAAACAATGGAAATGAAAGTTTATAAGTGACAAGTTTCATAGGGAAGTGAGTTCTGGAGTTTTTATTGAGGGGGAAATACGTGAGCAGCTGAATATTTGAGTAGTGATTCTAGAAAAACTTATTACCCCTTGCCATAGAAAGATTCTCACTTTCTCTGTAATACAAAGATGATGAATACATTTGTGGTGCAGTGCCGGAGTGCAGAGCCATCTGTGTCATGGAGTGCATGTGAAACCCTGGCACTGCAGTTTTCTACTCTGGCAGCAGCTATAATTATATTTACATAAATAGAGTTGGCTTGATACAAAAATGGGGCAGTGATGTAGGGAATAAGGCTGTCTCACCTAGGTTGCCATCTATATTGTGCTGCAGTGAAAAATTACTCAAAGTGCAGAGTCCCAACAAATCAGGTCCCTGTTGTTTTTGAAAAGGCGTTTTTTGTGTTACTGTTCATTACTGGGCAAGAACAACAAAGAAGTTCAAGACTAAGATTAATGATATCAGCAGATCATTGTCTAAAGATTAATCTTTTTAAAATGATGAGGAAGGGATAGACACAGTGAGCCTCTATCTGCCTACAGCTACAAAGAGTAATAATAAACATTACTATGGCAGGGCTGGCTCTGGAATACTAACAGAAGCATATCTAGTTATCATCAGTAAACACTAATGGTGGGTTCATGTTGTTTTTTGGCTACTGATGACTGTTAAAAATGGTGTGGTTTTCCCCCCTCCTTCCTAAAGCAACAATTGTGTACTTTCTTTTGATGTCTAGCTATTTAATATTCATTTGTTTGGGATCAATCCTCTCTTTCATGGTATCATCAGTGTACTACTTTCTCTTACAAAAACTTCTACCTTATTGCCTGGGTCTAAAACTATCAGGAATTACAAAAAAAAAAGGTTCATTATAGAAATTGCATTTGTTCCGTAAACCCAGGAGGCATTGTCTTTCTGTTAGCTCCCCTATAACTAATCCTCAGTGCATGTATATTTTTGTGCTTGCCTGCTGTTTTTATATTTAGCAGAACATCTATTTATACCACACAGAAGGTCTATGTAGCAATTGCATAAATCTGTTTGTTTTTCAAGGACTACATGTCAGCATTTGATAGTATAGGAATGGTCTCTGTAAGCTTAGATACACTAACATTCTTTCTTTTAAATCTCATCACTATTTATGCATCTCTTGCCAATATTACAAACTTTGTGGTTCGAGAAGGAATTGCAGATTTGCATTCAGAATCATCTGAGCTGAAAAGTCTGCAAATTTTGAAATTAATTTATGTCAAGCAGTTCTTTTTTCTCATAAGCTTAAAAAGGCAAACAGTGATAGAAGCAGCCCATTTTCATATCCCACAATGGCAATGACAGTGGTGATTTAAATATCCATGAGAATCAAATTCTGCCAGTCTCACCGAGACAGAGCAGGATATTACAGCAAGGAGCAGCTCTACTGACTTCAGCCGAGCTCTTGGGGTAGTAAAATGTTAGTACGACTTAGTGATGGTTGCATTTAGACTCTATATAATACTGTGACATGACCAAGCATAGATGCAGTTTTGATAATTTGCTTCCATGAAAGAAGGCTTCTGTTCTTGCATTGAGACACAATTTTGACTCAGGTTTAAAATGAGAAGTTTATGTATTACGAAGTTTGACTTTTACTTACATTATGTCCTGAGGGCTGAAGAGTGCTCAATACCCTTCAGATTTAGGCATAATGTTAGACTACATGAAGTTATATCATGATGATCAACTTCAAGCCAAGTATGGGAATAAGTGGATGGCTATGGTCAGGTGGAAGTAATTAGTATGATACCTGTGAATATATAAACATAGAATTGTCTTGGGAAAGACCTCTAAGATCATTGAGTCCACCCATTACCCCAGGACTGCCATGTGCACTGCTAAGCCATGTTCTCAAGTGCCACAATCAAACATGTTTTGAACGCTTCAAGGTATGGTGATTCCACCACATCATTCAGTAGGTGTTGCAACGCCTGACAACCCTTTCAGTGAAAAAAAATATCTTGATATTCAATCTAAACCTTCCCTGGCACAACTTGAGGCTATTTCCTCTCATCCTGATGCTTGTAACCAAGGAGACTGACCTCCATCTCACCACAACCTCCTTTCAGGTAGTTGTAGGGAGTGATAAGGTCTCCTGAGGACCCTTTCTCCAGGCTAAGCAACCCCAGCTCCCTCTGCTGCTCCTCATCAGGCTGGTGTTCTCATCCTTTCACCAGCTCCATTGCCCTTCTTTGGACACACTCCAGCACCTCAACGTCCTCCTGCAGTGGGGGGCCCATGTATCAGTGTCATTTATCAGAGCTTTCAGTGTTTCCCAAATATGGGAGTACTGCTGATAAGAATGACAAAGTAGGAAAATTTAAATACTTGTTTTTACAACACTTTCCCTCTGGACCATTTCTTTTCTTCAGGGCTGGATAAAGGCTATTGCTCCTTTTGAAATAACTTGAAGGCTAATTGCTCCATCTTTGAACAAGGAAAGGTTAAATTTGAATTGTTACAGCATGGTGAATGCTTAGCAATGCATGACTAAGTCGAACGAGGTACCTATATGAAAGTTTATTTCATTTTAAAAGTCTGTAAACTTATTTATGATGGTGTTTATGCAATGCATTTCTCTTGTGGCTAAAATTTGATTCAGCAATTCATTGTTGGTACGTGTGACAGTGAATTCAGTATAGGAAATTGCTTCAATAAAGAGTGAATAAATTTTACTTGGGGGTCTTATCTAACTTCATTGCAGGTAGTCTTAAAACTTTTTGCATTTTGTTGTCATTGATGCAGAGTTAGGCAAATTAGGTATGCAGCTTTTATCCTGTAATCTAGATTTGTTTTACAAATCATCAGGTTAGAGATACTAGTTGGAATAAAAGTAATATTGGGAAGGCATATCCAGGTAATTACAAAGGTACTTTGATTAGTGGGTCTTTAAAAATTCAAACTTATTCTCTTTCAGTAATTTCAGTAGTTGCGTGATATAAAAACTAAATGATACAATTTTTTGACTGGTCTTTTGCTTAAAAAATGTTTTCCATCTACAAGAAAAAGAAAAAAAAGTAGGCCAGAAGCTCTCAAAAGTGCTTGAGGATCTCATATCAGTTTTGCTTTCCTTCTGTGACACTTGGTTTATAACCTCTGACTTGGGTACCCTGGTTCAAATTCCTATAGTCCCTGATAGCTCAACAAAGAACTATGTTAAATATGCCATTGTCTTCATGGCAACAGTGTAATGTTTCCTTAATTGCTGTCCTGTGATGAGAATTGGACAGATTGAGTGGGACAATCTTAAATTGTCAAACAATATCCTTGTGGTAAAACTTTGTCAAAATTTGGGATTAGGAGAGAGCCTGTGGGTTAGAAGCTCTTTGGATGATCTCACCATCAACTGTAAAAGTCACTTCAGTGCATAAGTGCGCATTGCCTGAGATGTTGTGCATCACTATTAAAAAACACCGAGCATTTATATTTGGAAAATATCTCCCTAATTGTATATATTGTTCTGGGTCATTATTTTCTCATTGTTTAAATTGCAGCTCATTTATTTAAAAGAATACTTGTCAAAGGAAAGCTTTAAGTACTGATTTAAGAAAGCAGTGTTAAATAATTGAAATGACTGTGATAAAATTGCCTTAGTTTAAACAGACCAGTTTTATCAGTCTGTTTAATGAATTGTGCTTTTATAGGGTGAGATAAATCTAACGTGAATTCGAGTGGTTGCACTTGAAATACAGCTCTAGGTGTGATCTTTTGGTGGGTTTAGCTAGAAAATTAGAGAAAAAAAGGCAGTTTTACTTTTCCATTTCCTTTCAAAAACACTTTATGTACAATAAGCAATGCAGATATCTTACAGAGCTTTCTGATATCTATGTACCTGTAATGTCTGGATATTTACATATAGATTGTGCAAAGTGTCTTGGTCATTACTTGGAAAATATTTATGCCTCTAGATGTAGAAATAAACTTAGAGCTTCATCCATTCCTGGAATCATTAATTTTCACACACTGGAATAGTGATACAATCAATTTCTTTGTAGACTGAGGGGGCTTGGCAGGCAGGTCTTGCTACTTACTAAGAGTTTAGAGGGACATTTCTTGCAAGGAAACCAGCATACCTGCTTTGGAGCCAGGCTGAAGACAGCCATTGGTCAGTGGCTGACAGGAGAATCCTGGGATATTTTGGATTCTGTTGTTTATGCACATTGTGTTGTTTACGTACATTGTGAGAACACATCTTGCACACAAGAAGAGAAATAATCATTAAAAACATGTAGTAAGTCCTTTAGTGCATCAACATCTCTTCTGTCTGCTAATCCATTTAAATAACTTACACAGCAGGATTGGTACCTAATTTTGGGGGATAAATACAGGTTTCCTGTAGGACCCAGTCACTTTGCACTTAAAGGGAAGTCCTTTTATGCATTGCCATATTGGACTAGCATGCATGGTGCCATGAATTTCAATAGAAGTTCTGGGAAGGTAGCATACAGTGTGTGAGAAAATGTCACTTTCTGGTCCCAAAATGATACTAAAATCCTTGTCTAGAAAGATAAGGAGTACACAGTTGGTGTTGCACAGCTCAAAGGAGATCACTGAACCAGTAGCTAGCAGTTTTTACAGCTGGACTTACCCACATGAAATGTTTCTTAAATGTTGTTAAGCTGATTTGGGACACAGTTTTCCCTCTCAGCAATCACTGTGCATCTAAGGATGTCTCAGGATACAAGGCAATGCTCTGAGTGGGGCATGTGCATGTCCCTTCAACAGCTTCAGTCCTTGATAGTCTGTCTAATGAAAGAAATTCTGCAATGTGAGCAGAATTTGTCAGACAATATGTGTCTGATTTCCCAGGAAATTTTATTCCAGCTGCAGTTGAATTCATTCAGATATTTCTTATTCTCAACAAGGCCTTCATCACTAGCCTTGTGTAACTAGTCTATACTGTCAACTCTGAAACCTCACTTGCAGCACTGGAAATTATAATGATTACTTGGGGGAGAAAAAGAAAAAACTAAGAAGTTGGACTGGAGTCTTACTGGTTGATACAAAACTCTTTCCAGGGGAAGAACATGTCACAAGACACTTGTATATGATGTCATTTTGCTCCAATCAAACAGGTATGTAGATTTCAAAATGATGCTTATCTTTGTGCTTTATATTTTTAGTTTATTGTCCTTAGGTTAGCCATTCCTAATCAGGTTGTTTTCTGCAACATTTCTGTGTCTACTGACTGATACCAGGGTGTTGACAAAAGTCAGTGTTTATTGACACTTCAATTGTTTTGCTGTTCTGAAAGATGAGAGGAAATGCTCTTTCTTGCAGAAGTTGTCAAACAGGATATTGCATGAGTTTAGCTGGCTATTGCTCCTCCTCTTCTTCCTCCCAATACAGTCTGTCTCTAAGGTGTGTGCTTTCCTGTTCTGTGTCCGCTACTGGCAAAAACTGGTCTTGCAGTTTTTACTACAGACTATTGCCTCGTCCACCTGTAGTAAAACTGACAGATTCTTGTATCACTTAGCAGCTGCCTAGGGAATTCAGCCGAAGTTTTGAGGTTGTTGAAATCAAGCTGCTTTGAAGAACAACTTGATTCGGATGGATCCTAATAAGGGAAAAAACCCAGGTCTACATAGCTGTCTTTCATACTGGTTTTATGATATGAGAATGAATCAGAAAACAAGAAAAAGTGAGTCTATAAAATGGGGGAGGCATTTGAAGTACAAGAGCTTAACATTTTTACTGTTCAGAAAGTACTTATATTTTTATTAGCCAGTAGACTTTTCTGTCTTTGTTTTCCAGCCATTTCATCTTTCTACTACAAAATTTTAAATAGTGGAAGGATATATTAAATACTAAGGAAAATTATTTTTAAAAGCTATTTTAAAAATTAATTTAAATGTAGACAGACATAGTATTATGGCATTAAAACACCCCAGGGTCTTTTTTATTGGTCCATTAATACTTGCCTCGAGTGGTAGAACACACCTGAGGCAAGATTTAATGAACCAATAAAACATGCCCTAGAGTGCCCTAATGCTGTATTGCTAACCATTCCTATTACATAAATGCACTGTTTGCATACTTCTTCCGTATGTTTCAGGAAAATCTTCAATTAAGTGAAGACCATATGACAATTCTGATCCAGAGTTTCCTTCAGCATATTTTGGAATGATTAAAATGATTGTCTGAGATATTCTCAATCAACCAATGCAATAGATTGTGTCTAGAACTCTATGGACTGTCCAGGTGGCAAATACTTTAAGTGTGGTTGTGTGTTAAGTCAGTATGTTTCCTTTCATTTACTGAGAATTTTCTAAAGTCTTCCTAAAGAATTTGAATGTAATGTTGTATATTTCTGTTCTTATCTTGAAACTACCCCACTTGTTTGTCTAGAATCTACCCCAAAGCAGAAATCTGGCACAGGAGCTGGTCATAACTCCTGTCCTATTCTAATCCTCAAGGATGTTACTAAAATTATGTTGTCCAAAACCTGACACTGTTTAGTCAAAGAGTCATTTTAGTCCTTTTTATGGAGGTAGATTTTTAGTGTTGTAAACTTTAATGGAGTTAAGCTGATTTACATCAGCTGATAGTCCAGCTCTTTTCTTTCCAGCACATTCAGTAGGATTAGAAATGTTTCACTCGTATTAAATCAAACAGCTGAGATGGAAGAAAGTACGAAGGATGATTATTGTAATTTACAATTTTTAATTTAAAGCCTTTGACTGAAGTTAGCTTTTGCCCTAATGATTTACAATGTTCATAACCATGAGCAAAAATTGATAAACATACCTAAGTGTATCTGTACTTAGTAATAGGAAAAAGAAGGAGAAAATTGGTTTTGAATGTCATTGCATGAAGAATAATAACCCTTCATCAAAGAACGGGAGTGAGTTTTGTGCATTATTAGTTTTGCTTTCCAGCATTGTTTTGAGGCAGGGTGACATCATGTTAAAGAAAGAAGACTGAGATTGATAGATGTAGATTGCAAAAATGGCTTATGACTTTTACATAATTGAGAATCTAACATGAAATAATTTTCGCATTAATGCAACTTCATAATAGAGCCAGATTAGATATGACTTAAGAGATATGCATTTAGCAGAATCCTTACTTGAAGGCTTAGGAGGGAAGAAAGAGAATCCTGTGTTGTTCAACTGATACATAAGAATTGAAAAAATTACTACTTAGGTGTTTTTGGGGGTGGGGAAGCTTTGTAGGCCAGGCTTGACCTATGCAAGGGTATTTGACAAGTTGAGCATACATGAGGATGTGAGCCACACATACTTGTTGGGGCAAAAGTAACTTCACTTACCTGAAAGTCTAGATCCTCAGCTATTGTGAGCTGGCATCGTTCCATGGAAGGCAATGAAATTATACCAGCTTATACCAGAAGATGAACTGGCCCCTAATCTTTCAGGTAACATGCTCATTAAATGCTTAGGGCCAAATTCTTTCCTGGCATGACTCCATTGCACTTAATGGAATTAAGCCAGGAGAGCATTTGGCCATTATTTAATAATGATAGCAATCTAAGGGGAACCAGGTTTCTGTCTTTGTTTTTCTTTTGATATGTAGCATTAGCAAACTGTGTGTGATTTTTATAAGACATAATATATGAAATACTGGCTAAAAGAGTCTGCACAGAGATCTCACAGGTACACCCCCAGATGTTCTTGATGTGCTGCCTTCTTCGGAAGAAATAATATTGACTTGATCACAGGTTTAAACCTTTTAATCTCTTCTGGAAATGTACTGTCCAGACTTATCTCTTGTCCCTATTTCTTCTTCTCATCATTTCGCTGTACAGTCATCTCAGAAAATTAAGCACTGTTAAGCTTATTGTGGAAGTTAAGACTATCTGAAAAATTATGCTGTTTTAATTCTAGGACCAAATAACTGATGTACGTTTTCCAGAGTCATTACTGGCATGGTTTTTTCCTTTCAAAATCATAGTGACACATTCTGTTTAAGATTTTTTGCTGCATCATCTAGCAGCTAAAAGGCTCCAATGAGTAAGTATAACATTGTATTATCAGAAATTGTTTCCTAGAGACAATTTCATTTTTTTTAAAGCTTGAGGTATTTGTCTAAGTTTTACCTTCATGTCTTTTCTGCAGCCTTTTTATGTCTAGCTAGGCCTTATTCTTTTGGCTCAGTGTGTATGAAGTGAGCCTGTTAACGCTGGACATGAAATGTAGCTGAGAATCAGTCATGAACACTGAAACATAGTCTGTTTGGGGTTTTTTTTCCTCCCACCCCATTACTTAACATCTTACATTTCCTCCCACCCTAAAACTTAACTCTTTTTTTTATGAGTTGCTCTGAGATGTTAGGTACTGTTCTCAGTAGCAGTTAGGTCTAGACTTTTTAAGGAAAAAAGCTCTTTGTTATATTTTTGGAGGACAATTTTGGAAAGGGGAATACTGCTGCCCACCTTAAACCTTAATGGGTATTTACTAAAGAAGAAAACCATTTTTGAAATAAATATTTACCATTGAAGGGTTTGATACAGTGCTTTGCAGCTGAGATCAGGCATAACAGGAATCACACCTCTGGGAAGATGAACTTCCCATGTAAAGGTTATAAATCCAGTTCAGTGGTTGCTTTGTGACCTGCATGCAGTTTTATGGAAACATGAGTAACCCAAACATTAAAATCCAAAACAGAATCACCAGCCCTTTCTACAACATTCTTATTAAAGCTGGGCCAAGAGAGATCACTGCAAACTATTTGCAGTTGTGAGTGATGTAACACAGCTCAAGGGCATTCAGTACCTGGCAAGCAGAGCTGTCTTTGAATAGACTTAGATAAAGGACCACCACGAAAACACACAATGAAAAACAGTGGAAGAGAAATCCATTGCCAATTAGTACCCAAAACATTCAGATGAACAAGAAGAGCTCCTTAAGCAAACCCAGTGGAGGATGAAGTGTCTGGAAACCAGGTGGTAGGATGAAATGACTCATTTGAAGTTATGCATGAAAACATAATCGAATGTCAAGGAGTCAGCAAAACTTCTGGCTTGCATAAAGCGGGCTAATGTCTTCACATATCTTTCATGTTTTGGACTTGACCTAGGGCATGTAAAAGAAGCAGGTATCTTTCCATGGAAGCGGAAGGGCACTATTACTGTTACAAATAATATCTTAACAGCCTTGTTTAATGGAAGCCTCTGCTTTCTCCCTGCTCCCTGTCCCAGTCTGCATTACTCTAAATCAAAATCTAGTCAAATAATTTATGACAAGTAAATGTGATAGAGGGAGAAGAAGCTGTGTGACTGTTCTGATAATGTCAGCCTGCAGAGTTGTTTGCTTGTAGAAACGAGTTTCCCAAATATCTGACGAAGTGATGCAGTGGAAGTTACAGAGCACAATAGCACCAGGAGCTCTTGTTGGGGCTGGTGAGTGGCTTAATAGCACAGTCTGAATCTGTTTATTTGATTTTTCTTTTGATTCAAAGAGGGTATCTGCACGTGAGCATGTTTTCAGTTCTACTGGGCAGCAGAGTTGCAATCTTACAGTAACAGTCAATGCATGTACAGAGCTGTGTGTTTGCAATGAATATCTTTTTTTTTTTTCCCTGGAAAATCAAGTATAGAGAAGCATACCAAGTTTAAATTAATGGCTGTGCTTTAACACTGTTTTTTTTTTCCTCACTGCATGCTTGAGTTGATGGTTACTTTTCCTGCTCTTAAACATAACTAACTTATGGGAAAAATATTTGTGTGAGATCGCCCAAGTAATTAGCCGGTTTGCTCATGCAAATAAATATTTTTTATTCAACTTGGAACATCCTTTTGGCAGCATTGCCTTTAATTACAGAAACATTTAAAGGATGACAAGGATGTAGTGCATATTAGAAATGTTCTGTGCAAATAGTGAGAGGATTTAGGTGAGCAGCAGCAGCTCTGTAATTACCTTGCAGCCAGAAAGACCCTCACGTTGTTCAAAGGCTGTTAAAAATAAGGAAAGAAATCATTTTCTTCTCATGGGAAAGGAATTAATTAGCAGTGTGCTGAGGGTCTTGGGATTGGTTCTCATCCAAAGTAGATAAATAAACCAAGCTTTATTTCAGACTACTCAACACGAGCAAATGATACCCTGGGAGAGCGCCTGGGTGGGGTTGGACGGCAGATCTGGCCCATGAGGAGAATGGCTAAGGGAATTTTAAGCCACCTTTGCACCTTTCCAGCATGGCTTGTTCCAGAGGTCACTGAGACTCTTTACTAAGTAGAGACAGCCCCAGAGGCCTGTCTAAGTAACTCCATCCCTTTGGCTGACTTGCCAGCTGACCTGCTCTTCCTTTTTTATCTGTGTTCTGGCAGCTTGGGCTTGCACTGAGGTCTGCAGAAGGGAGCTTCAAAAATAAGTTTGTGAGACATTTGCACTGAAAGAGACAGTCCTTAGGCACATTATTAGATCTGGAGTTTGATTATGTTCCAGTGTTTTCATCTGACCTCAGAGGTCTCGATCCTAGGATCATAGACCTATCCCTAAATACCAGAATAAGTAAGTCTGTAAATGATCTGATATTTATTAATGAAAGAAAACTGACAAACATTTGCCTACTATAGCTTAGCATGGCTTCAGAAGGAAATAAGACATCCCTGCAAACATCTATTCTCCAGGGTTAAATTTTTAACTATTTGCCTGATTTCAACCATTTGACAAAAAGCTAGAGGCGTCAAGGATGGTAATTTTGTGGACATTTCTTGCCAAGTATCTGGCTAGATTACAAAACTTTTGTTAATGCCTCTACAGGAAAGGGTTGATGTCGGGAGCATTTTTATTACCAAAAGCGAATCCGTGCAGGAGGGAGAAATGATAAATGTCCTAACTATTAGAAGAAGGGCAGTTGGAAGTCACATCTTGTTAGCCACTAGAAAATCCCAGGCATAAAACACAGATTCCTGTGAGACCGGGTATTCTTGATTCCTCTGCTCACAGAACTTGAATTTTTATATATATATAGGTTTTCCCCCTCTCCATATACTGGAGCCTTACCTTTAGGTGTGCTTGCTTCTGTTAAAGGACATTCATCAGTATCTCCTTATGATTTTTTCTAGCAAGTTGCTTTATCTGGTGTTGGAGTTCTCAGAGGATCAGACCACTGATAAAATTTCATATGTAAGCAGTGATAGGTGATCCCCTAAAATTTTCAGTGTTTTCCATTTGTTATCATTGACTGTTATTCAATTCTGGTACTGTAATAGCTGCTAATAGAGAAAATTATAGTCCCACTATGCTAGATCCTGTGAAAACACAACACAGGAGGGTCAGATGTTCTGTCTTTAAGCCTGCAACTGATCTCAAAGGCTTATTTTTTGTTAACCAACTTCTGTGTTATAATTTACTAGCAAATCTCCAGCAGTGTCTTTTAGCATTAGGATTACTGAGGCAAGAATTCGGGTAAAGCCTTGTACTTGTAGCTCTTCAACCATCAAGTTAAGAATCTGAAAAATTCTTAGTTCTGCAGAAATGAGAAGGGAAAGCTATTGACAAGATTTTTGATTTATAAAAGAGAAGTGTCGAAGACTATTAGTTTTAAAGGAAGAGCCAATTTACAAAACTGTTTCTGATTATTTGCTTTTCAGTAGTGGTTGCATTTTTGGAAACTTTTATGCAACTTTGTGCTGCTTTCTTTGCTGTTGTGTAAATTTAGTTCACCCTGTATTTTGCTTAATGTAAGAGAAGCATCCTGCATATGTAGAGGAAATAGTTTTCTATGCCAGTTCATAGAAGAAGAATGTCTGAAATTCTTGAAAAGACTTAGTACAGCCGACTTTCATGAAATATCAGTGCTAAGATGCTGAACTACTGATGCTTTGCTACTTGTCAATACTGAGTCTCTACGATGTGTATTTCTTGAGAATTTTTAATACTAGTACTAGAAGATCTATTTGGTACTCCTGCAATGAAATATGCTTAAAAATACTTTGCAAAATGAATTAATTAACTTTCCTTATTAATAATTTTCTGCTATGTTCATTTAAATTTCTTGTATGTGGAAATCTGAGTATCTGATCTCTTTGTCTAGTCAAGATTTAAGCTTGCATTGTATTTAAGAAAACAAAAAGACAAAAGGAAAATAATATTTTGAGGATAGCTTGCCTTCTTTCTGTTGAGAAACAGTATGATTATTTCTTAGTTTTGGAAAAATTGAAAAGAAAAAGAGCTATGTCTGCATGAATATATGAAAAAGTAAAGATACTAAGTATGGAGAAGAGATTAAAAAGTTCAAGATGCATGTTAGCAGAAGATGAGTTATGTATAAATGCATTATGATGGATTTTTAAAGATTTTTTCAGCCATTAGGGCAATTTAAGTTTTGAGTGGTAGGAACAGAAAGCTTACTTATTTCATTGCAAAATACACAAACATAATTACAGGAGTGCGTTACTTAGCCCAAGAGGGCATGATTTTGGTGACAAAAGATGTCTCTGTCATTCATTTATTACTAATAAATTGTGTAAAACAAACAATATTTAGAACAGTATTTTGGTTGAATAGGTGTAAATATTTGTCCAATGTTTTTTACTGGATTTACTCTTCTTATAACCATTTTCAAATACTTTGATTCCTATGAAGCTGCTTAGAGTCTTAAGAGTTTAAGGTAGAATATACTCCAAATGTCCTAGTTATTTTGATGGGGCCAAGTTTTTCAATATGGTAGATGACTTTTCTTTCGTTTAGTATTCTCTGAACCTTTTAAAATTAATATTATTTTTATTTTTCATGTGAGCATGAGCACATTACTAGCCAACCTGATCCAAAGTCCACTGATGCCAGAATGTCTATCTAATTTTTGGGCAGGATCAAAGCCAAGAAATTTGGAGGTTTTTTTGCTGATTTTTCAGGAGAAGGATTAAATTCAGGTAAAAGAGCCATCTCTCTTGTCTAATTTAGTACTGTCCTGTTGTTCTCTTTGTTCATATATATTCCTGCTGTTATAGACTAAATGCTTGTTTTAAACAAAAATTCAAGGCCCCTCTTACTAACGTGCATTGTTTATTGTACCTTCAGGCTATAGCTAGTGTGTACACCAGAATTGATACAGAACTATGAATGCAGAAGATCTATCACAGTGATACAATTTTGGAAGCAACTTTGCACCAAATTACTTGGTATACATTTTCAGAGGCCCAGGAACCTAATATTCTCTCAGACTTCAACTTGATGGGTAAAGCTTCAACACATAAAAATAAAAGATGTTTACTGTATGTGTGTACATATGTAAATATTTAAGTCTGGCTTCATTGAAGGCAATGGTGTTTTACCACTGACTGCAGCAGGACCAAGCTTTTGTTCATATGCTTATACTGTCTGACAGCAAAAAATACACTCAGACAAATGTCTCTAAATGTATAAATAGATAATGTCTTTCAGTTATTCATTATATTCACCATGTTAAACAACAATTACAAATCCATAAGTTCATGACTGTATAGTTTCTGTAACTGTGGGTCTATGGCATGTAGTATAATTACTAGGTCTTTGCAATCTTCCTTTCTTTGTCTAAATGGAAAAGCAGGAACCTGTTAAATATTTTAAAATTGTTTCTCCAATTGATATTAGTAACATCTTGCATTTTTAAGGCTTTTGTTTTTCCAGGACTTAAATTTTTAACACAATATTGCTCACAGCATTTTCTTTGCTTTGGAGATGACATTAAAAATGGTTTTTCCTTGTCTCTGCTTTCCTAAGATGCACACAGTATCTAATTTCACTGAAAACTAATTTTTTAACCTTAAGTTAAAAAGTGATTGGACAATGGCTGGGGGGCTTCAGCAATAACACACAGTTCCTTTTGCCACTGAAATGATTCCAGGCTGAGGAATGTAGTATTTATTAGTAGCAGGAATTTTGATGAGATTAGATGGACAAGGAAGGCTTAGGTAACTCTCTTGTGGAAGATATTGACACACCTCAAAATGACCATGTTATGTGCAGCCCAGCTACAGGCAGAATTCTCCCTGATTGACAAAAATGGGAAGGAACATCCATCATCTACATGTTGCAGACAGCTGAGCCACATCCTTTTTTGATACTTTAAATGAGATCTAACCAAATATTCCTGCATTGTCAGCCATTGTTGAGAGAGTATTTTCCCTTTGTGCTTTTCACAGTGTGTTCTTACCAGTGACAGGCATTTGGAGGGGATATACATGTCTTCTGGAAGAGCAGTGAAAACAGTTCCAGGTTTTCTTCCAAGCCCTCTGGAGCCTCTTGGCTTTCACATGGAATGTGAAAATGTGAAAACTTCTTTGGGCAGTTTTCAGTGTTGCTATTCCTAGTGCATGTGATGTTCATGTGCAGATTTACTGACACAGAGTGGTCCCTGCCACTCCGGGGAATCTGCACTGACATTAACAGTGAACTTAGACTCTAGAATGACAGATCTGCATTTGAAATACTGAAAATGCCAGTGGTGGTAAACAATATGGTCTCCCATTGTTAAGAAGGTGAAAGGAAAGTGAGAGCAAAAGGGCACTTTAAAAATATATTGTTTGGATTGGAATATTCATATGGGACATTTGTTTATATTTGTTAAATTTGTGATATTAATTACATCTGTAATTCAGATTCCTGTCTCTCCGGTCGGACATGGTAACTAAATTACTGGGAGTTTCACCTGGAAAATCTCATATCTAAAGCCACCTAGGATTTATCAATTTAATTCTCTCTTTTTCAAGTTAGCATCTTGCAGAGAACCATCTAACTGCAGCTCACAATGTGACTTCATTTCTTGTTGTTGATTCTTTCCAGGACTGACTTACAATCAGGAATTTATGAACTTGCATTATTTTGTCTGGAATCTACTTTGACATCCTTTAAAACACAGAGCATCTGTAATCACTTCAGGGTTAACTGTCTCCTTTTATTTTCAGTGCTTCCTCTTCTGGCACTAAGGCTATGGCTCTCTTTCCTCTGATCCAAGGAACATATATTCCATATTTTATGTTTTTCTCTCTGGTCTTTCTGTATAGCCTTTTCTGCAGACAGGGATGGATGTATTAATTCAGTGGAAGGTGTATTCCTTTTCCCAAGGAAAGTGGGATTATCTAACAGTGCACTGATTGTCAGACATGTCCTGGTGATGAGCTGGGGCTGAAGCTGAGTTGGGAAATCAAGTCAGCAGGTTGGGACAGAGCACCAGGCACACAAGGCTCTCAGGCCTCAGGGTGGGGGATTCCAAGGAGGCTCCTCGCAGGTCTGACACAGGATTGTAAGGCTCCATGATATTGGAGCAGACCTTAAGCACAGGCAACCAAAGCCCTTGGGGAGGGGTTGTCAGTCCTCTCCAGACCCTGACAGGCAGAGGTCTGAGTGGAATTTCTTTTTCAGTGCACTCCTTTCGTTCAGGGACAGCACCATTCAGCCCCTTGTTAAGACCAGTTCTGCTTAAGTGGGGGGTCTGCTAATTTGCAGCCAGCACTTAGCTTTACATGATGTGACGTTTAATTCCAAAATTAGCCAAAGATGTAAATGATTTGTGCTTCGTTGCTCAAGTTTGCAGTACCCAAACCTCAGTTTGTGTCACAGATTTTGTTTTAGATGGCCACACAGCTGAGATTCAGTGAAAGATACGTTTTGTATCAAATCATCAGAAAGTCTTGCCAGAGCTTTAGCAGTGAGAGCTGTGCCATTTGCTTGTCTCTGTCACAGTCCTGGAGAGCTAAGATATTTGTATATACCTGAATAGATTGCCAGAATCAATCCACTTTCCAGAGATGAACGTGGACATGTCCTCTTTTCCACAGTAATGTGAATACTCAAATCTTTCCACATAAGAAACTCAAATATATGAGTTTCACAGCACTCCCTAATAAGGTTTTATAGCCATTAGTGTCAGTGCCATATATCACCGAGGCATTGAAAAAGTGGAGTTTCTTTCCCAAACCACCTTTCTAAGCATCCAAGATGAAGTGATTTTATAGCTTACACTTCCACAAATCTTTCAAATCCCACAGCACAACTTGTTTCACCTGAGCCTCAAAGATTTTTGTAAATGATTTCCCAGAAGCTCTTGAGGGGGTCTTTTCCCTCTTTCTTTATTTAAATTTATGCTTAAAATATGATTAGATTCTGTTCAATGCAAAATTGTTCTAGAATACATTGCAAGAAATGTGTGTACAAAAGGTAATCTACACTATCTAATAAATAAAATCGTGTAACAGTTTGAAATTTCAAATGTGATCATTTGCTTTAATATTGCGAAGTGTTTGTTAAACCTTTAAGCTTGTGACATTTTTCCACACTGACAGCTAAATAATGAATTAATGGCTTTAAAGTCCATGGCAGCCTGAGGGTTTCAAATACATGTTTAGTCAAAATAATTGGTGCTTTAATCATTCGTTATGAACAAAAATTGTTCCTTAGTTATACAGGAGCGGTGTTAAAGCAAATATCTGTGCTGTGAATGTTCTTTTGTATTTCTAAAATTATCTGCTAAGTTGGAAAATGATGTCTGGATGCAGTTTCTTCTCTGGAGTTTGAGGGGTTTTTTTTTACTCTTAATGACCGCCTACATGGCTACAGGCTGTGTGCTGTGCCTTCACTGGCAGTGAACAGCTTATTGTTGGTTTTATATGTTACACAGAAACAGCTGAGTTTTGAGAACAGATTGGAAGTTTTGTGGGGTGGTGGTGGGGATCCTCAGCCCCTGAGCTGTCAGGTACAGTGGGTAGGACATAACTAACTAAATTCGGGGATCTGTTTGTAGCAAAGCTAAACCTCAATCAAGCTACAACACAGTTAAAAGCCGCCTCCATAATACTATCTGGTAATAGTGGGAATAAAAATCTTAGGTTAAACAAGGGAAGAAACTGTCCTAATTTGATGATTGGCATCATATGGGTAGACCACTGTGCCTGCACTGTTTTCTGTTGAGATGCATGTTTTGACTTCGGTGATGCATCTGTGCCATACGAGCAGGAGATGCTAAACCAGTTGAGATCAGAATCTACCACAAAGCCATAAGGGGTCTAAGAAGCTTTCTGTGCCTGATACATTTGTGACTTAGATAGGACCTATTTTATAGCATGAAGGCAATTTAACTTCTGGCTCAAGGAAGCTTGGAAAACCACAGATCACTATGATATGTGAGGTATACTAGAAAATATGTTAGTCTAGGTTTGTAATTTCTTTCACTAAACAGCCGCTAATGATGGGTGTTTGACTAGGTATAGGCTCAGATGTTCATCTGATGTAGATGTGATCTAATTCCTGTTTTACATGATCAACTTCTAGAAAACATTCCTCACCAAATAACTAAAAGGATTTTATTGGAACATTTGTGGTGCTTTTTTAATGACAATAGTGGGGACAGATCACAAATGGAAATGAATTGTCTTCAGGACATGCCTCAGTATCTATTTAGAACAGACTTAGAGTATGCTCTTTGAGAATTCCTGCCACCTTATATGATTTTGAAGACAAGGTGTTTCAGAAATAATTTTCTGAGTATCAAACATACCTCTGGTAGCAGTTCTTCAGCCTTTGTCTACGACCAGTGAATTCCCAGAACAGGTTGTCTTTTGTTGTCACAGCTCTGTGTGAGTTTGAAATAACCTTTCTCCAACAGCTGCGTTGGACTTTTTCTCTGAACTACTCATGGGGTTTTGTAACTGCCTAAGCACAAAGCACTTTGATAGAGGAATGAGGGGCTGGCTGCTCCTGTCTTCTCCCCAGTGCTTGTTAGGATTGAACTGGAATGCTGTAGTTGGACTGCAATTCTTTGAGACAGTTCTCCAAGCTGGAAAAAAACCAAAAGCAATAGTGTGAATGACTGCAAAATGTAATGATTTTCCTCTGACTGTTACTGCAGGAGGAAAATGGCTAATTTGTAGCAAATTTCTTCCTATTTGGATAGCGTGACTATATCTGATTAAAATGGAACTCTCTGCAGAAGTTGTATTTCCTGACTTCTAGCTCAGTCTAAGCTGGTACATCAGGCTGTTTCCTTTCTGCATGTAAAAGAGGAAGCATGGCCATGATGTTGGGGGTAAGTCTGTCAGCATGTGAGGGGTAAAATTTTCTTCCCTTCTTGGAAGGGAAGAAAAATATCCTAGCAAGATACAGCTGGCTCTTGTAAATGTTAGATATTTTTGACAGACTGCCAAAATGTTTCTGCATTTCTTTGAAACTTTCCTTTAGCTTAGTCTGTGGCAATTAAAGTGTAGAATTTCATCTGTACTTTTTTTCCCCCTGATATATCCTTGTTGAGGCAAACCCTGTATTTCCCCTTATTTGATTCCCCCCTCCATGCTCGTCGCAGCTTCAAAATAGTACAATAAAAATTTGCCTACCTATATAAATTACATATTGACATAAATTAATAGCTATTTATATTGGCATAATTAAAATAGTGAGTAATCCTCTCTACTATGGTTGCAGCCACTTCAGAATCAGAGGGCTGCATGTAAAGAAGAAACTGCGGTAGTAGCAAAGTTTTTGACATACAGGCCTGAGAGATTGGAAAAACTCTATGTCTTAGTTTGTTGCAACAGCTACAAGTAAATGCTTCTATCAGGGTGTGTAGATGGCTTCCCTAAATCCAATGTCTGGATTTAGAGTTGAAGTAGAACATAACTACAAACAAGGACAGTACCAAAAAAAAAAAAAGAGAGAGAGTGAAAATTGGTTCTTTGAAAAGTAGGAAGTTACTGTGGCTAAGTGAAGTAAAGAAAATTAGGATTGGCATTGCAGGATCCCTGTCAAAAGAAAGAAACATTAATTCTCAACTATCAAGCTTTGGAAATAGATGTCACCTTTCAGGTGCCTTTCCAAATATACATTGAACCTTCATTCATTCTCCAGTATTGGCTCACTGTCTCATCTTTTGCCCATAGAAATTAACAAAACACATGTTCTTCTACAAGAACTTCTAGAAAAATTTAGGTTTCTGAAGCTTTTCAGCCTTGAGTGCATCATGACCAGAAGGTGTAACAAGCTGTTAAAAGCTGCTATTACTTTATAACTAGGTATGCCAGTTATTTTTTGCATAAACAACCAGGAAAATCTGAACTGAGGGAAAACTGGTGAACTTGCTCCATTTCCTGAGAAGGCAATGCTACAGTTTACTATGTTAATTTCAAAACATACAATTGCATGTTTTAATTTCTACCACAGTTAAGTCTTTCAATAATTTAACTAATGACTTAGAACAATATCTTTTATTAACTACTCATGATTGTGTATGAATTCTTCTCCTGATACCATGATATATTCTTTCTTTGCTGTTTGACTATTAAAGTCTCTTTGGATCTTAAGTGTGTTTAAATATAGTTGAACAATCTCATTACGGTTGCTTTACTGCTGTATCTGCTACTTAATTTCTTTTTTTTTTTCAAATTACCTTCAGTATTGATGTAATTATTAACAAGTTACCAGTAGGACCCTGAAAATATTTACATCTTGATTTTTAAAAAATTTTTGAGCTGAGAATGTAACCGTCCAAGCATATGCTCCACAATTTCATCAACAGAGTTTGTATGAATATGTGTGGTTGTGATTTTTTTCTCTAATTGGAATCTGTTTCTAATGCAATCTATACATTACAGCTGCTGAAGCCTGAAAAAAAAAGTCTATTTTAATATATGAGATAAATCTCAGACTTAGCAAAACTGAGCCTTCCATTTTTATCTGGAAATATGCTGAAGTTTGTTTCCACTTTGATAGTAAGCATAAGGAATACATGAATATTACAACTTGTCATTGAATGCACATAAAACTCATAAAAATGCTGTCTGTTTTGATTGTGTCTTCAGCTTCAATATTTGAAGTCTACTTAAACATAAAACTCACAGTGGAACCTAACTGAAATGGTGATGTGTGGATCAAAATGAGAGAAAATATTTATATTGAAATCTCTTAAGCTTCACCACTGCGTATTCCCTGGGAAAAAAAAGTGTATTGCATCTTTTGAGGACCTTACTGTGAGTGTCCTAATAGAATCTGACTCCTTTGTCATAATCTCTTCATCTAATAATTCCTGTGTAGCATTTTTTTCCCTTATCATTCACTGTGTGTTAATTTACATTTTGATTTCTGTGTCCTTGACCCAAAACTGTCAGGCCAGGATGATACCATCACATACAACAGATTGTGAACTATTAATTCTCTCTTCCTTTATGCTCAGTAGTGTGCCATATGCAGATGGGGCTCCTCCCCAGGACTCGTGCTTTCCAGTCTTTAAGAGTCCTTGAGTCTGCCACAGATGCTCTGGTCTGAAACAGGATCTCAGAATGGGGTGGGTTTGTCTGCAGCCTCAGTGTCAGGAACATAAAGTATCTCCATGCTGTGTCTCACTCATGGAATGTCTGGCCTCACATCTCCCTTTCAACAGTGACCATTACCACACATTCCAGAGGAAAATGCGAGCAACTTCAAGCGGCTCCTTGGAAATGGTCTATCCGCAGATGAGTTTCCTTTTCAGTCACCATAATTTGCCAGGCTATTTATTTGCAGAATAACACATCTTTTCTAGGTGCATACTCATGTCTAGATTTGTATATAAATGTTCATGTGTATATTTTGTACCCATGACTACATGTATACATTAGGTAATCTACAGTCTGAATGACAGAAACTCAGATATGTGGGTGAGGCAAAGGACGGAGCTGAATTTGGAACTTCAGTGGAAACCTAGTTCTGATTTATAACTCCAGTGATTATTCCTTCTCCCTTAGCAATTAAAGTATTTCCTAAAGGGCAGATTAAAACACAATAACACTTAACAGCAATACAAAATTATGCAAAAGAGCAGACAGGTCAGAAAAATACCTTTACTTGGGGTCTCTACATGCTCCTTGAGTTGTCTTAATTGTGATATCTACCCACTCACTCTGCCAAGGCTGCATCTGTTTCTGGTCAGTTTTAGGGAATTCTGAATGGAGAATCAAAGCTGGCATGTAGATAAAATATGGACATTAGTAGCTGTCTAGCTGGACAGTCTGGCTGTCTTTCCCATTCACTGCTTTTACTAGTGCCATCCGTGGGGCTGTCAGCATTGTCCTAATTCATATGAGGCTGCTTTAACTCACTTGCTAAGTCTCTTTCTCCTGCAGCGGTTCCAAACACTCAGTTGCTTCATTAAGTAGCTCTGAGTAATACGTACCATCTCACCTTTTGAAAATGGCTTATTCAAATCTTGCACCATCGTGGCCTCAAGAGGATCTACTTCAGCAATGCTACCTATCATTTGATAATGTAAACCCAGAAAACATTATTGTGTAGCCCTGCTGCTTGAAAGCATGCATTATTAATAGCAAATGCCAGATAGATTAACTGGTCATACTGTTGTACAACAACATGGGTCCTCCTTCTCTTTTTTTCCAGTTAAAGGGTAGGATAATTAAGTAGACAGCAAGGATAGCTTAAGTAGTGCCTTTAGAGATTGTTGCTGCATTTCAAATAACCCCTTTTCTACTAATCTGCTAGAAGAGAAATGACCCATCTCAAAATTCAGTACTGAGAGCATTCTTTTTTATGAGATGGAAAACCACCTGGATTCACCATCATTTTTGGATAGCTGTTTTCTTTCTCCTGATTTCATCTCTCTTGTTTCTGAAGTCCTAAAATGAAATGGTTATATTCACACCAATATAGTTAGTGGTAGATTGGGATCAAAACTGGTGTCAGAGTTTAGATTCCTAATACAATTAAGCAACTGCATTTCTTTACTGCATCATAATCTCTGGAACCTTTTCTAATAGCCTCATGATGATCCTGAATGAAGAGATGATAGCAACTCCAACCAGTTGTAGTTAACCATTTTTGGTGAAGTATTTTTCTGATTGAACACACGAATACTCAACTGTTTCCAACTGACTGGAAGTTTGTGTTGCCTATGACTATTCAGAGTGGCAAATGTTTTGACTGAGATTGCAGATTGCTACACTTCTGATATGGTAGCCATGACAGAGATAACGCAAGAGCATCAACTGCTTCTGAAAACAAAATTGCCCCTATCTGTCATGTGAGTGCAGCCTTCCTCCTATTTGAGAAAATCACATTCCCCTAACCCAGAAGATATTCAGTGATATTGATGATCTCTTGAATGAGAAGGCATAGCAAGTACAGACTTTTTATTGCTATAGAAAAGAAACCAGACCCTCTTTTATATTATAATGTATTTATAATATAAATATTATAATAATATTATTTATATTATTCAATATTATTTATTAATATTAAAATGTGTTATTTCCTGTGTCCCATTTATGCAAAAATGGAAACACTTGTGTAGTTGATCTGCATATCAGAAAAGGGTCATTTGACACATTAATTTATTGTTAGAAATTTATTTCTTATAGCAAAAATAGGAGGAGCCACAGAACTTGATGATAGCTTTCACTGGTTACTTTAGAGTTTAAATATGTATATAGAAGTAGTTTTGTACAGGGTTTGTAAAATCAGTTATATTATTTCTTAACTTCCATGCTTCAGTGATAAAATTCAGCTTTACTAGAAGAAAGTCTTATAATCATCTTCACATTTGTTATGCATTACTCTCTTCTTCTCTCCCCTTCTTTCCTTTTCTTAAATAAATAGTACTTTGCAACAAATTGATTTTGCTAGATAGTGCATTGATCATGCACCTTGCCTGGGGACAGAATATAGCTTCAAAAACAATAATAACTAAGACAATCATCTAATTTTACTGAAATAAAACTGAAAATGTACACCCAATGAAATAATCTCTGAGACTACTTTAGGTGCATTTGTGCTTGTACTTTATCCTCAGTGACACAGTAATCTACTAAAGTTCTTCTCTCGATTTTTCTCTTTGCAATCTGGAAGAACAGATTCACCAGTGATTGTGCTCATTTATAAAAGCATCCAAAACAAAATTGAACCCCAAGGCTGATAAACTATAAAGATGCTGATCAGATCTGAGCAGAATGGACGGGATGCTTTGGGGCTTGCTCAGCTAAAGACGGCTCTGCAAGACTGATGGCTTTATATACACAATTACAAACACCATAGATTTGTCGAATGAATGGGAAATCATAAAATATGTTGCTTGCCCTTTATTAAGAATGGTATTTTGTAAAATACTTGCAAAGATTTACTAAATTTCTCTAATTTAATTCCTGCAGCTGTATTTTCTTTTCTTTGTAGAAAACTTAAACAATCATTTGGAAAGGACAATCCGATAGACTAAACCTCCTAGTCCTGAAGAGCAAGGGGCTAATTGATTTTGCTTACCAGCACATAACAAGTGGGTGCACAGTGTCTGCCTCATATAAAACTCATTCATTTCTATTAGCTGTGTCATAATCAAAAATGCTTTAAAATTTCACTAATTCTCACAAAAATTCTTCTCTAAAGAAGACACTGAATGTAAGAGTCCTTTATAAACTTCGTATTTAATGGAAATCATAAGAAGACAAATGCAACAGGACAAAGATTAAAAACTTCTGGAGTTCTTAGTGATATTTTCTGCTACCATGAAAAAGCTTTGTGATGACATGAAACAAAACTATTATGTAGTTATTCATACAGGATCTGTAGTTACTTTTGAAATAAAATCATGTAAGACAGAATAACTTAAATATTTTAGCAATAGTTGGCCATAGTTTCTTAAAGCTTGTTGATTTCCTAAGGACTGTAACATTTTCTTGCATTTTACTAGTCAATGGATATTTGAGTCTCTTGACAGTCATTGTCGTTTAGGGAAGAACTACATGTATAGAAATATATATGGCTGGATGGAAGGATGGGAGGCAGAGAGAAAAAAAGAAAATAGGAAGAAGTTATTAAAAGTTATCTATGTCGACTCTAAAAAGGAAGATCATCTCCCAGGTGCATAGACATGGTAAAGTCTGAACTATTTATTGATGCAAGGGCCTACCTCTTAGGTCAACTCAAAATTCCATTTCAAGTAAGAATGAATATTGTGTTACCCTTGACATTTAGGGTTTTTAATTACTTGTGCTTTAAAAATTAAAATGTATAGTATGTCAGAAGTCACACACACAAGTCTCTCAGTTTGAGAAAGGTAATTTGGATGAAGTAGGACCGTAGGACCGAGTCTTTTTTACAACAGGCATTCCTAGGATCTTATTGATTCCCTATAAACCCTAGATTGTCTGTGCCCATTTTATACTAAAGATATCACAGAATCACAGGATGGGTCAGATTGGAAGGGACCACAGTGAGTCATCTGGTCCAACTTCTCCGCTCAAACAGTGTCGTCCCAGAGCACATGGCACAGGATTGCATTCAGATGGTTCTTGAATATCTCCAGCAAGGAAAACTCCACAACCTCTCTGGGCAATCTGTTCCAGTGCTTGGACACCTGCACAGTAAAGAAGTTCTTACTCCTGTTCATGTGGAACTTCCTATGCATTGGTTTCTGCCTGTTGTCCCTTGTCCTGTTGCTTGGCACCACCAAGAAGAGCCTGGAAACATCCTCTTGACACCCTCCCTCCAGATACTTGTAGACACTGATGAGATTCCCTCTCAGTTGCCTCCTCTTGAGGCTGAACACAACCAGATCCCTCAGTCTTTCATAATAAGAGAGATTCTCTAGACTCTGAACCAACTTAGTAGCACTCCACTGGACCCCCTCCAGGAGCTCCATGTCTTTCTTGTACTGAGGAGCCCAGAACTGGACACAGAACTACAGCTGTGGCCTCGCCAGGGCAGAGTGGAGGGCCAGGATCACCTCCCTCAACCTGCTGGCAATGCTTTTAATGTACCCCAGGGTGCCATTGGCTGTCTTGGCCCCCAGGACACACTGCTGGCTCATGGACAGCTCATCATCCACCAGCACCCCCAGGTCCTTCTTCAGAGAGTTGGTTTCCAGCAGGTCAGCCCCCAGCCTGTCCTGGTGCTTGGGGTTGTTCCCCCCTAAGTGTTTGCCCTTCTCTGCCCATCTCTCCAACCTGTTGAGGTCCCTCTGAAGAGCCATACAGCCCTCTGAGGTATCAGCCACTCTTCCCAGCTTTGTACTATCAGTGGACTTTGTGAGGAGGCATCTGCCCCCTCATCCAAGTCATTGATGAGCAAGTAAAACAAATGTCAGGTTAGGCAGCACAGAAAGAAAAGTCCTCAGGTGATCCAGAGCAACAGGGCTGGTCTGAATTATCTCCTGGGGGAGTTTAGCATTTTCCATCACATATGCAAGGAGATTCACCTTATAATCTGTGCACTGGAACTGGATTATATGAATCTTCCCCTCTTTTACCTTCATGTTGTTGATAAATTTTGCTTTTCATCTTTTGCCTGTGACAATAGAGGGCCTATTACTGCCAGTGAAATCCAACTCTGAAAGGAGTGGTTTTGTGTGTGTGTATGTAGAACTACTCTCTGATGGGATTAAAAAAGGATCTTTTAAGATGTCATTCACTTAGACTTTTATAAAATGCGGTTCTCTTTATTTCCTTACGTGAAACTCTATTTTTATTGCACACTTAATCACTTCTCGTAGGGAAAGATATCGGAAAATTTTGAGGTATAAGCTAAAAACAGTATCTATAGTATGTACATGAGGTAAGAAAACTTCTTTTTGCAATGCCAGACATAATTTTATCCTTCAGATTGGCTTACATATTTCTTGCATAATGACAATACACTGAGTAAAAGGAATAACAGACTGGCCAAGAGTATATTTAATAGAGTGAAGCAGATTATTTGGCTCTGATTTTTTTCCTGCTTTTCCAGGTCTGTGATGTCTTCTTTAAGGGTAGCAACATATTTGCTATACAAAGCTATATTTTTCATTAAAGTAGTAAGCAGTATTTTTTTTTACTGTGTGCTATGAAATTCTGTTGACCTAAAACTGAGATACCTTTATTTTTAAAAACATGAGGAAAAAAAAGCAGCTGGTCATTGCTGATTTTTCTCAAATATTTTTTTCTGAATCTGATAGGAGAAATCCGTTCCCTTCTGCTCCATTTTTTAAATGAAGAGAACTAGTTTTAAATGGTATGAGCTAAAGAGTATCTTCATAACGTGTTTGTAATTTTTTTTTACTGTTCTAGCTTTAATTCATAATTACAAGCTTATTCCAATCTCTGCATTATGGAACCACATTTTAGACCAACAGCTGTTATCTACTTTCACTTGTAGCCTTGGGGTATGCATATTTTAATATTCATTTACTATGTGCCGATAAACTAAATACTTCCTACTGGAAGTCTATGAAATTAATCACAGTATCTTAGTTGCTGTTCTGTCTTCCATGTAGCTCATATTTTTTAAACTTACTATGTTATATAAATTCCTCTCCTTCTCCTCCCCTGAATAAAAGGGGAAGGGGAAAGGTTATTACAAAATATACAAACAGAACAAGTTGATTAAATCTGTGATAATTAGAAAATAGAGAGGAATACAGTGTAGTCATTCAAATGACACAACCTTCTCTCCTGTTCCTGTATCTTGCATAAAACTAGTATAAAACCTTGCCACATTGCCTCCAGCAATATTTTAATAGCTGGCTTTGTATCTGAAGGTTGTGGTTTTAACTGTTATTTAAATAGTATTAGGTCCTCATATGCATATAATATAGCCTAAAGATAGATATTTTCCAATCTTCCAGGCACAATCACAACTCCAAGTGTTTTTGTGTTAAAAATATAAAATATGTGGCAACTTTGGAGATGAAATGCAATGAACAGGGAGGAAATAAAAGTCATGCAGCCCATTAAAGTTTAAGGCTGTTTGTTGCGCAGCAATGGATAAAGAATTGGTGAAAAGCTGTAGAAGGGCATGAAAATAGATTATTTCAAGGATGGGTTTGGTGAGGGAAAGTAATAATGTCAAGGCTGGAAATGTTTAGATAGATTTCTCCTATGTTTATATTTCTGGAGCAATGTCTTTGTTGCACGAATTACAGCTCAATGGCAGCACATAGAGACAATAACAGACAGTAGATACCTGCTTCTGCACACATTACAATGGAGAATTTTGCTACAGAATTTGGTGGGAGCAGTGTTACCCAGAATCGCTATGGGACATAACATTCGCTCCTGCATTGTGGATAATTGAGCTCTGGGGCATGCTGTTGCCCACCCTGGTACGTGAATATTCCCCAACAGTAACCACAAGCACACTTCAGGCTAAATTCAGGAATAAAGCTTAGGAGCATGGATAAGACACAGGCATCTGAAATCACAAACTGCGTTTCAGAGAGCCCCTGTTCAGCTGTTGGTTAGGGCTGCAGATGTCAACTTCATAAGGTACCTCCCCACAATTGTTCCTGGTGTCCCAAGTGCACTAGTAGCTACCTTCCACACTTGAGAACTAGGGACATTTTGATGAGGTCAGTGTATATTCCTTAAAAGTTCATTTGGGATGCAGAAACTGGTTCTTCCTTAACTTAAGTCCCTGAAGTAAAATTCCAGTAGCCATATTATGAGCTGACTGGATGCACTGGCATTTTCCATTGAACTGTGCTTGAGAAAATTCCTAGAATTCAGGTCTTCTCACCCCCACTTAGGTCCTCTAGCCAGTTACTCTCTCAGATCTGATGAATATGGATTTCTACCACTCCAGTTTCATAGTCTCAAAGGGAAAGAGGGAGAAAACTCCTTATTCTAGAACAGGATGTATTTTGGTGTGGAGAGCGCTCTCTGGAGATGGGGGTTTGAACTCCCTAAAGCTGAGGAAGGTGCTTTTGGAAAAAGCTTTTCCATTTCCCAAAGGAATCCACTAATCACAAGGTTTTTAATCAAAGGGTGATTAGGCTGAACACAACCAGCTCCCTCAGTCTTTCGTCATAAGAGAGATTCTCTAGACTCTGAATCAACTTAGTAGCACTCCACTGGACCCCCTCCAGGAGCTCCATGTTTCTCTTGTACTGAGGAGCCCAGAACTGGACACAAAACTACAGGTGTGGCCTCGCCAGGGCAGAGTGGAGGGCCAGGATCACCTCCCTCAACCTACTGGCAATGCTTTTAATGTACCCCAGGGTGCCATTGGCTGTCTTGGCCCCCAGGACACAGGTAGGGTGATGACAACCCTACCACATTCCACTTCACTGAGGGGAGTGGGAGATTCCTCTCTTCAGGGTACTCATGCTGGGAGAGCCAGATTGACAGAGATACCTGTGCTTTGAAGAGTAGTGGAAGAGGAATTCTTCCAGATACACCCTCACTATCAATATATCTTAAGTACTATCCAGTTCCTTATGGAGCGTGGAAGTTCTCCTCAGTTTAATTACCTTAACATAAATTTATTATTATAGTTCCGGTCCTTGAAACTTTCTGAGGTATAGGGCAGGCTTCATTTAGTTTTCTGTGATCAGACAAATCAAGCTGAATGTAAAAATATGCTATATTATGTTGATATTAAATATCTTGAAGTGGAGCAGATAATTTTATTTGTGATCACATTAAGATATAAAATTATATCTAATCTGAAATGTGTATCTCTCTTTAATTGAGCTCATAAAATGTGTAATGGCCTACAAACTGCAGTTCACCTTCGCAAGCTCACTGATGTCCTTCATACCTCTTATGAAATACCTAGTACACTTCTGAAGACTAAAAAATAGTAAAGAAAATTGAATATCAATTGCGTCTTTCTTTTAGTGGTGAAAAAATTGTCCTGGGTGATGAAAACATTAAAAAAAATTTTTAAAGTGCGTCTTAAACATAAAAAAAAGCAATTAATAGAAAGCAATGAACAAAAAAGTCAATGAAGTCACAACCTGAATCACACTTTACTCAAGCTTCAGGAAATTGAACTGATGACAGGTAGTTGAAGCTTTGTCTCAGCAGAATCACGAGGCTCTACAAAGCACAAATGCTATTCACAAATTGAAGATTGGTTCTTATTGTTATTTTCAATGCACAGATCTATACGCAGCACTCTTTTAGGCTGAAATATATCAAGACTCTCTTTTTAGCCCCATGTGGAGTTAAAAAGTGGAACACCTGCCCTGTGGTACATTACATATCATTTAGAAGCAGTACAAAATTAGCAAAATGCTTGGAAGTGGAAAGGTGTGCATGTTTTGCTCCAGCGGTGACACTGCACCCGCCCAAAATGCTCCACTGCTGCAGGACAGCTGTCACATGATCCTGTGCTCTGTATTTGCTCTTGCCCAGCAGCGCTGTTTGGTTTCCCACAATGGCTCATGTTGTGTGATCACAGAGAGGCCACTCTCTGATGGGAAATGTCCCTGCTGAGGTGAGCGGGGACAGCAGCCTCCGTGTTAAACTGTGGGCTATGGCAGGTGCAGATTGGTAACTAACTAAACCAAAATGTTTTGGTTTGCAGCAACACTCACTTGAAACACAGTGCTTAGTTTTGCTTCCAGGACGGAAAATACCTGTGATGAAATTAAGATGTTTCATCACAGGAAAGAGCAACCTCTCAAGAAAACCCTCTTCACTTAACAAATATCTGATACCAGCAAGGAGCTTTGCTTTGTATCATTGCATGTCTTGCGTACTGAAATTCTATGAAACTTAGGGACTACTGAAGTGAATATTTGCATGGTTCTTACATGACTTAAGACAGAAATCAGGTCAATAATGAAGTGAAATTTGAATCAGACTCTGATGTCATTGTCATCTGTGTAACATTATACACTCCTCAAAGTGGAGACTTCCATCTGATTTGAGTAATATTGATATTGCTGCACAGTTGCTTCTGATGTTCCTTGATTTCCAGATCTCTAAACATTTCCAAGTGAATGTCCAAACCCTTTTGTAATTAATTTATTATTGATGCTAAGCTCTTTTCATGGTCACCTTAGAACTTGCTTAGGTACCATGTGTAAAAGCTATTGAATTGACCTGTTCCACTTCTATTAATGGAAAAGAAAAAAATTGGTGGACATTTTAGGAGAAACTGCAGTGGAATATGAGAAACACATTAACTGTTTTGTGCTTTTATATGTTTTCCTTTTAAATTAATTGTCATTTAGCCTATTCAGTCAAAGAAAGCAAGCATATAGTAAAAAATTTTGGGTAACTGTAGAAGCTTAGCAAAGACACGTGGAGGAGTGTTATGAACGAACCAAAACAGACTGTGAATTTCTTTTGGGTTTCATATTTACTTCCAGATGTCAGGTTTTAGCCTGCTGCAGTAAGTGAACTATGTTAAGACCAGTATATGTTTTTAAGAATAAATGAAATGGCACCCATTACAGTGATTGCATTACAGCTTTCAAGGACAGGGAAAGCCTTCATGTGTCACTATGTAGAGGATGCTTTCTTATCACCGCAGAGCAATGTCCTCCTACTCTAAGTACCTTAACTTCTTTTCATTGCAAGAAAAAGGTATCTGTTTATATGGTAATAATTTTATTATTGAAACATTATATATCATAAATGTGTTTATGTATCCTATACTTGATAATGTCTCAGATTGCTACCTCATTTTCTTACTGCTTCACTCATTGGTTCCTGAATGCTATTTCAACTCTACCAGTTTTCCAGTGATTTCCACTGTTTTTACAGTATTTCTCCCTTTTCCACTCTACCAAAGCTCTTTTCAACAAATATTTGAAGCATCTTTTCTAGTTAAAGCAAAAAGGCTTTTTTTTCCCTCCCTAGCTGGCACCCCTCCTTTTCTGTTAATTTTTCAGCATCTTGTCCTTCAACTCCATTCCAGAGAGGCTAGATAATTCTGAAAGTCAATGTTAGATTATTCTAAGATTGATGTTTAAGTGGAGTCTTTAATTTATTTAGGTAATTATTTGTGTCATCAAACCTTAACCATATCGATTGCTTGACAAATGGAATTTGTCATTTGGTTTTTGTGATTTTTCTCAGAAGCTGGTTCATCAGTAACAGTCTGCTTTGTTTTTTTTGGGAAGACAATAGAGAGTTATACAAAAGAAGACCGTTTTAAAATCTTCGCAAGCTTTTAGAAATATAGTTGTTTATCTCCTCCAGTGTATTAAATTATTATGTCGTTATTACTATTAAATAATATAATCATATAATTAAATAACAACAACAACAATAATAATTTGGGCAAGCTTTTGTTGTTCTTAATCTTTCTGGAAACATTTGTGTGAATGAAATGTTGGTCAGCTGAATTAGTCAGACTAAGAAAATGACAATAATAAAAGCAATTAAATAGACCAGAAAGCTTTATTTACAGGGTTGTTTGCTATTTTGAGGTTTGTAATAGGATAATTTTTGTGTTCATAATCTGCATCTTTCTGGTTTTCAAGTTGCTTTTTTTTCCCCGACTTTTTTTTCCCTTCTCCTTCCCTGGTTTTGGAATGAAAAACAAGGAAGGCAAAGAAAACAAAGGAGGAGGAATACATTTCCCTCAATGAAATCTATTACATTGAAGTCATATTTCAGGATAATGTGGAGGGACATGAGGAATGATGTTCTCCAGTTTCACAAAGATGAAGCATCCTTATTATATGTTAACCACATCTAGTTCTCATTTCTGATGAAGGACAAAAGAATTTAGGAGCCCAATCTTTCAAATTACAAAGATCTGCAGGAAAACTAGGGAAATTCACACCTCCATGTTCTTTCTGCAGATTGATGGTTTCAGAGAGTAAAACGAACAGCAGTCTTTGTCTGGAAATTGTGAATTCTAGCACTTCTTGAACTTGGCAGCTAGACATCCTCTTATCAGTCTTTATTCTCTGGTGCATGTTCTTTTTTATGAGACTTAGTTTGTTTCAACTGTAAAGGATTCCTGCAGGAAAACCATATGGGTGGCATGGTATTGAAAGAAAATTATAGATTCTTTTGTCTGTCTGAAGTCATGCGGCTCTGAACTTTCTGTCTAGATTACATCAACACTGCAGTTTAAAGATCCAGAAAAGTATGTGCAGAAAATTAATAAATGATTTTGTTTGCAAGGAATTATCATAGGCAGAAATGGAAAATCAGAGAGAAGAAATGTATGCAGAATAACACAAATGAAATTGTCACATCAAGTGATGTTTAAGAGATCACACAGATGATCTTCATGTTATTATAGAGTATTAGAAAGTAAAAAAGAATAGATAAATAAGCATTCAAAGTTACTTTTATTGTCATTGCAGATATGGCCACAACAGCTTCCAGCAGCCTTCATAAGAAAGCACATGCAAAAATAGTAGACAGAAAAAATAAAATAATTAAAAAGCACAATTCTCTTCCAGAAGGTGAGGACAGGATTCTAGATCAAGTGCTGTGAGAATTGTCTTGAGTGTCTAAAAAGTGGCTTTTGAAGGAATCCCCTGTCCTCCAGGTATGTAGGAAACATGAGAACATAAACTTCTAACATGGGTGCTAAGACTGTTTCCCTGCTCTTGTTCTTCCACCTAATATATATTTAAAAAGAACATGACTCTTGACTGGGATACTGGTTTCTATTCACCTTTAAATTCTTAAATCTGCCTGGTTAGTATAGATCTATTTTTATTTTCTGACTAAATATAGTAAGAAGTAGTAGCCTTATAGTCTTAAAACTTCCATGCACCCAATGTGTTCTTTGTGCACACGAGGACATTTCAACAGCTTGAAATTGCAAATATGCTCAAGCTTCTTTCTAATTCCAAATTCAACATTAGCTAAGTTTTCAGAGCAAGCTTCTTTATTTTTTGTCAGTTTTCAGTTTTGGTATTCATGCTTTCTTATGTTAGAATATTGTTTTTTCCACAAAGGCATAAATTTCTATTTGTGACATGGCTATAATTTCCATGGCAACAAATCATAGTATTATGAAGGTAAGCAAAATCCAGCTACAGAAGGCTGCCAGTGGTGTGAAAGAAAACTTGGGGAAAAATCATAGGCAAAGTAAAAAGTGTTTTGTTGAAATGCTCTCTATGTTTGCTCAAGGATAAAAATGTTTTCAAGAGGGGTGTTCCAGAGTTGTCTGAATTGACTTTGCACAGATTTGGACTAGCTCCTGACAGAACTCTGGTAAAACTAGCTCCTCCATATATCTGGGAGTTTCTGAATACCTTATTCAGGCAACATTTTTACTAAATTCTCTGGGAGTTTTTCAATATACAGATTCCTATATCCTAAATTAGTATAATTACAGAAGTTTAACCTATAATGTAACTGTATAACATTTATAAATACACCAAATGCTTGCTCAAGATTTCCAGAATGTTTAATCAAGCATATATTATGTCCATAACTGGTGTTCATGATCGTGCTGGTGATGCTCTAAAAAAGTTTTGCAATACCTGGTTTAAGTATATTAATGAAATGTTTCATCTGTACAATGGGACCTTTTACAAATTAGATTCAAAAAAAAGCAAATTTTTTTAATAGTATTTTAAAGACTATTATATCTGCATCAATACAGCAGTTTATTTTCTTCCATATTGATTTTTAGTTGTGCTGACTCTGTACATTATTTAAGAGAGGGAAGAGGAAGTTAAATCCTAATCTTATTAGTACTGGTATAAAACGCATCAAGTTCAATGGCATTTCAGCTTGTCCTGGGTCTGATGTGACTGAGAACAGATGTGAGCCCTCCTGGATTATTTTTTCATTCCTGTGATTTAGTCATTTCATTCTGGATTAGATTTTTCATTCATATGACATGGATTTGGCACATGTTGAATTGATCAAAGAGTAGACAAGGCCAAGCCTATCTGATTATATAATTGCTTCATCTGTTGTACTGTAGTTGCATAGGGCCAAAGCCTGCGATCTCCAGTTATTTTGAATCAGTCCTTTAAAACAGGCCTCAGCTCACTTCTATGTTTGTTAATGCAATGGCACTGAAAACTGCAAATTTGCCTGATAAATAAGAGTGGTTTAAACAGAGAGGTGTAAATCCGTTAGTTCCTTTTAGCTGGTGGATTTGTACCCAGGTAATTAAAACCAGAGGCTGACCATGACCAGAAGAGGGAGGTTTCAGATGTTTGGCTCGATGTTCAGCTTTTCCAAGCGTTTCTGTGTAACCTTAGTCAAGGTATGTTGTTAGTTTGTGCCAATTTTCCACATAAATATCTTCTTCAGTTTCCAGCTTTGTTGTAGCCTTTTGGAAATCAAAACCCCCTAAAAATGAAATGCTTTTTTCCTCCCATTAGGAAGTGCTCAATAGAACAGGGCCATAGTCTTAGGTGATACCATGGGATCTGACCTCAGTTGAACTGCAATAGCCCAACAGTTGTGTGTTGAAAGTGTTTTCAGTGTATGTATGGATGTACTGGTACTTTAGGGGAAAAAGTCATACTGTGGCTTCTGTACCTCCATTTCAGTAATGGAATGTAAGCAAGTGGCCTCATACATGAGGCTTATATGACCTTTAGATGGTACAAACCAGTCTGTTAAAGTCAAAATTTTCCTTGTACTAAAAGCTAAGTATTTGGCTCAGTTGCCAATTTTCTAAGATTTTCTGAAATTGTTCTTGTGGACCAGCTCCTTTCTTGTTGGTACATAAAATAACTACAGAGTCACCACAGATGCTATTGTGCATATTGCTTGAGAAAAAGTCTTTCATTCTTCATTTGTTCTGAAAAAAGCAGCAGCACTAGAGAGCCCTCATCCCTGTCTGTAATAATCACATTGTTTCACTCACTCGTAGCTGGTGACTTTTCTAAATATTTTTGATCAATAGAAAGAAATGTAAAAAATCAGTAGATTGCAGCTTGTAGCTGGAATTGATAGATAGTTTAGGTGGCAGGCTTTGAACTCCCTTGGCAATCAGTAGTTGAAAGAAATTACCTTACTTCCATAGCTAGGATCTTCTGCCAAATTTACTCTGTTCACGTCTAAATCTCTTACATATTTTAAAGGATTAAAGTTAAAGATGAGATTAAAAACTTTCCTCTTGGCTTCAAAAAGAGAACAGAATTCTCTATACAAGCATAACTGACAACCTCCCATGAGAAAAACAAGTAAAACACTAAAGATGTTTCCCCATCTCCTTAACCATTTATTTTCCTTTTTTTTTAAACCTAGATATCTCACTGAGATGCTTCTTTACAATGTGGTGTTGTTAGACCTTATGCAAAGGTTATACTTTATGATTTGACATATAGTATTTTTCTTCCTTTGAACTCTTCTTTGAATCCTTAATTCTCAACAGTGTAGTTAATTCTGCATGTTGTGGCAGAATTAATTGTGTTTCCATAACATCACTTTCCCCTAATAAATTTTCCACTGTGGGGATTTCAGCACTTCAAAGATGATACAACATACCTTTTGCTAACCAGATGATAAGGTTTCGTCTATGCAGTGAAGCCAATGATTATTTTTGAACCAACATATAATTATGAAGTCACAGTGAGAGAACTTTCAACATGCTCACAAGTGGCAGAACTAAATGCAAGTAGAAATGTCATGTTGGGGTGGAGGTTCAAAGTTAGCATCCAGTCTTCGGCTCTGCAGCTGCTATAATTACACAACTCTGTAAATTGGAATCATTTATCCTCTGCCAACTGCAGTAATTAATTTTCTCTTCAGTCAGTGGAGGGGGGATTGATCTTTCCTTTGTGAAAGTCTTTCTCACGCGAATACCACTTTGCTCTTCTATGTTTCCAGTTCTGGAAATTTGTCCTTCTATGCGACAGCTATTAAAGAGTGGGGTAGCAGCCTCCTTGCCTGTGTGTTCTTGTCTGTGTGGCAGTGATGAAAACAAAGATCTGAAGTACAGGGTTTTGTCATGGTACTTAATCAATACCTGATTGTGGTATTAGGGTGGCTTGGCGAGCAGCAAATGTGCAGACCTCTAGCTGTTTCTAATAGTCACTAGAAGACAGACATTTTTTCTGTCTAAAGGCCTCTTGAAAATGTACGAAAATGATGCATGATTTACATCGCATTCAAAATGTGTGTCTCCATACTCACACCTCCCTTATTATCTAAATAAGTGACAATTTAGGAAGAAATCTTGTATTAAAAAAACCCATAATCTGAAAGTCAGGGATTTATCCTTAGAGATCAATTTTCATCTGGGTTTTTGCTTCTTTATAATTTTTGGTTGCTGCAAAAGAGCTATTGTCACAAAATTAATGCCTAATAGATATTGTGAAGGAAAGAAATCTACACTATCATAGGCTTTGTGTTGTATTACTGTCCTAAGTGATTTGGAGTTAAGCAGAGGCTGTGTGTAGTTGTGAGTGGCAATGTGGTGTGGCTCTGCAGGATGATCCATGTTCCTGATGGCCTGAAAGCACCTCCCGTCAGTGGCAGTGAATATATGGCAGAGGTTCCTATTGGTTGGAATTGAATTGATCCCTCACAGACCACAGAAATAAGTCAGCAAGAATGGACTCACACTTACTTTCCAAAGGGCTGCTGATTCTGAATATGTGACTGGGCAGGAGTCAGGACTTATAGACAGGGAGGACAGGATCTGACTTTTCCAGAGTCTACACTGTTGTCCTTCTGGTTCAGGAAAAGGCATTTCAATGATGAAGTGTGGGAGACCCCTTTGTTATCATCACCTACACTCTGCTTGTCCATAAAGAATATGGAAGACTTCTGTCTCATGACTGTGCACAGAACCCTTTTCCTAAATAAGAGCCTTTTGAAGTTTTGTTTGGTCTTAAATACTGTATTCATTTGGCCTTTTCACACCCTACCTCACACTTTTGGGGCCAGATCTTCCATTGTAGTAAAGCTGTTGGCATTTTTCTGGTGGCTTTTTGGGTTCTGGTGAATGCTGAGGTTTAAACTGCTCTTAACCACTCTGAAGCTACATCATCATCCCTGGTGACTATATATATATAGGTATCCCCTACTGGACTATACCAGCCTCCAGCTGCCACAGATTGCTCACCTGAGATAGTAGGTGAAAACCCAAGGGAAGGGTTTTGTCCCTTCTTGTAGCTAAAGTTGTATTTTATTTAGGCCAGTGATCCCCCAGTCCTCTAGAATCTGATTTGTTCTTTAATGTGCTACTGAGTGAGGATACAGTGCAGGAAGGATCAGGGGCAAGGCAAATTCTGCATTATGTTATCAGTATGAGGATGGGCCACTTAAAAATTTGTCTTTCTTCATTTGCTAGTGCTTGGTTGAACCCTTTCTATAATCCTCTGCAAATGATCCAGTGCTCCTGAAAGTTTGTTTTGTGGCAAGCAAGAGAAAATAAAACTACAGGAGTTAGAACACTTGTAATGTAAGAAGTAAAAAAAGCATTCTTTTTGCTTTTTTCCTTTCAGTCTATATATCAGAGATCTATATGTTAGTAAAAATACAGTATATACAGTAAAAAAGATGACTATTTGAGTAGAAATAAAATTATGTTTACTTTTTGATCATAAAGGAGAAATGGGGGATTTCTCTCCAAAAAGAAACTCACTATATTCCAGTTTGAGATATTTGATAATCCTTTGTATCAGAGTTTACTACACAGTTAAAACACATCAAACATGATCAAGCTACATTTATCAGCAGAAAACAGCTCAAGTAAAATTATTAAAAATCCTTTGAATTTCAAAGGTAGGAATACAGCGTGCTCCTTTGGTGTTTAACTTCATATGGTGATGCAGAATAATCTGCTTCCAGGCCTTGATCTTTGCATATTTATACTTGCTTTATTGGTTTTGAGGGTTCTGTTTGTATTTAATAATTATACAGCTCAGAGTGGTTGTTGAATGCATTTTTGGAAGTTTTGTAAAAATCAGTATCGGTTTGGACAGGCAAAGCCTGCATATTGTGACAGTAGACATGCATTTGAAATCAATACATTACTTGTATTTGGGAAGCCTGGAGCAAAATCCTCAGGTGGGGTAAATCACCATAACTCCTTCGACTTCCATAAGATAAAGTTGATTTTCGCCAGCTGGGAATCTAGACTTTGTTTTGGTTTCCCATTTGACTAAACTGAGACAAAAGCAAAGGAAATGTTTTAAAGATACTTTATTTTCCTGAATAAGAAATTAAAAGGGGAAAAAAAAATCTGAGTGGGGATCACAGTAAATGAGCATCTCTGAGAGGAACAAAGGAATAGAAGAGAGGGGCTAATTGTTTAATTAGTAAATGTCTGCTTGGTTAATGACATATTAATGAGTTTTTAAGACAGTCATATCATTTACCATAAAAGACCCATGTGCGTATCCCTGGATGTACTGTATAATTAAGTAATGTGACCCACAGGAGTTCATCATTTAAAAACCTGTCAGCTGTCTCCTGTTTGGTAGCAGATGAGTAAGCTCAGGAGGGGCTCACCAGGAGGACTCAGTTAGGTGTCCAAAATATCTCGCTGTAAAACAATCTGTTAATCTGTCAGCAGCATGCTACCTGTGCATAAAGACAGCATGGGTTAGGTTTTGTCCAGCAGTCTATTGAATTTTGTTAATAGAAAAGTTGTTTCTGTGAGTCAGTGGGTCCCACAGGCTTCTTCCTCTCATCTTAATTTTATCATCTGGAGGAACTGAGCAAGTGAGGTGTTTCTTCAAGGTGCTGGCCCTGGGTTGAGATGTGAATTTTACCCAGGACTGATGCAGTTAATTTTATTCTCTAGCTATTTTATCTCTACTAATAAGGACATATCTCTGGTTGTAGATCTGATTAAAACATGTATTGTACTCCTAAAGAATTCTTCAGGCTATGACAACAACGTATATCCATCTAAAAATTTTCCTCCCTCCTTCTCCTGCACTCCACTGTAAGGCAGCAGTAGGCATAGGCATGTTTTAATCATAAAATGTATTCTTCATCCTTTTCATATCTGAATACTGCTTTGTAGAGTGTTGCAGCAAACTCCTTGCTGCTCATGTTCATTTGGCTTTTAAGATGAATGTGTACCCTAGGAAAGGTGTGGCTATTGGAAACTACTTGCCTTCACCTTCACAGAGGGGTGTAAATATCAGTATCACTCATCCTTTTTGCCTCAACATGTACATATGTATTATTTCATACACAAATGTTTCATACCTGGGATCCAGATTTGAAGGTTATCAGAATTTGGGGTGAGCTTCAGGTACTGAGTGTTTACTTAATGTTTATGCTTTCTCTCACAACTGTCTTAAGCCACTGAAAGAGTATGGGCAAAGCACTACATGATATGCAGAGAATGCTAATTGCACACTGAATTGATCCGAATGGGCAGATCCAATGATGATCAATTATGCAGCTTGTGCGGTAAATCTGGTACATCTGGTGTTATAGGCAAGGGTGATGAAAGCCCTTATAAATCTTGGATTTTGGGGCTTGGCTTGTGGGTACATGATATAGTGGAAGAATGCTCTCATTATTTCTGCTTCCTTTCCTCAAAAGTTTTTGGAGGGATTACAAGAGTGTGCTGTGTCCAGATTTCCAGGCTTTAACACAGAGGATCCAAACAGAGCCTGCAAAGAGGTGGATAGGCCTAATTCTACTGTGCTGTTCTATAAGTGATTTAGAGTCTGGCCCTAAAGGAACTATGGGCACATTGAGAAGGTCTTTGGTTTCCATAATATGTGTTTAGCAAGTTACAAAAATATCTGTGTAGAGAAAAACATTAAGGAACATTGAAACCATTTTTAATTTCTTAGTATTAAGTTTGCATGATGTTTTCCAGTTTTTTTAAAATTGGACATCTATGACAAAATATTGTAGTAGTAGGTGTCTAAGAAAATATTATGTTCTAGAAGCAGATTTTGTTCAAAATTATTAAAAGCTTTTTTCCTATTTTCCATAAAAATAAATTCACGTGCATGTGACAAAAAAAAATAATTCCAGGAGTTGTAAAATGAAAACCATGGCTTGATGTGAGTCTTGGTATCTGAGAACTGGATATGTTTTGAGGTTCTCCTCTCTACGGCACCCCTTTCAGTCTTTTCAGGTTTCGTAATGAAATAGAAGTAGACAAAGGAGCTAAGCTGTATGCTTCTTTGTAATACATGTAAACAAAACAAAAATAGTGCTACCTTAGCTGGAGGGATGATTGACAAGCAACCCATTTAGCTTCTTCTGCTGTCTTGTTAGTCACTACTGACTCAGAGTCATTGTTATATTCTAGTATTGCCTTCTGAGTTGTACTTTTAGAAAGTCATTTCTTTGTCTTTTTTTTTTTTTTTTTAATCTTTTATAAGCAGATAGCAGGTAGTTTGAGAGAGAGAATTTGAAGTATAGGCCCTTCCCCAAAGATGGACATTGAGCACATGAACATATAACTACTGGATTATATCTGTGCACAAGCAGAAATAGGAGGGCACTCGGTATAGTACCTGTCCCTAATACACAGTGTAGACGTCACAGAGAGAAATCATATGGACCTTATAAATTTTTAATTTTTTTTTTCCAATTTGTTTTTTTGGCAATGGTAAGTGAAGTACCATTGCTCCTGATAGATGAAGTTTGAGAGCAAATATTACACACCGACTAAGGGCGTAATTCTGATCTCCCCTCCGCGGGTGTGTACCATTAATGATTCATTGCATATTTTGAATAATAAGCTGTCTGCATAGCAGAGGGCAGAACGTAGTCCTAGGAGACTATTGCATGTGTGATGAATTAAGAATGATATTGAGAATGTGTAGCTTATTAAAGTAGTGGTCTTGGGTTAAGTCACTTTTGGGGTGTATGTATGCCTATTTATCTGAAAATTAGAAAAAATTGAAAAGCCATCTCAGAAAACATTCTACAGAATGAGACTGTAGAAATACAATTTTAGAGGAAAACTATTTTTTTTAAAGGACATGAAGCATGACCTTCACCTCCTGAGTTAATAACATTCGAGCAAAACTGACAAAATGTATTTGCCTGTTCTAGTTCATTTAGATTCTTTTATCTGTTTAAAGTGTAATCTCCATCTTGTAAAATGAATGTGAAAATTAAGTGACTTTGGCAACACTCTGCTTTCCTGAAATGATAACTATAATGAAAAATGAATATTATTGTATTTGCCTATAAGATACATTCCTGTGTAAGAGAACAAGCAGAAGCTTGGAAAGTTGCTACATGTATGATGCATACAGAAACATGTATGGACTCAGTATTCCATGTGTGCGTGTGTGTAATTTGCACACACATCAGACCATCAAAATGTTTGTCCTCTAATTGTCAAGTAGGTATGGTTAGTGTAAAATGAAACTAAAACAAAATTCCCGACCTTTTTTTTCGTCTCTTCTTATTTTCTTTCCTCTTTTTCTTTTCCCCTCTCAACAGAGCTAAGTATAGTTGACTTCTTAGCTTTGGGTTGACTTACAAGAGTCTGCCCCAGCTGAGGATCTGCCTCGTGGCAAGTACAGTGTGGCCTGTTAAAAGTGCGTGTTCCTGCAGTGTTATTCTACATTCTATTGTACCTTTAATGTATTTAATCATACTACGATTATGCATATTATATTATGGCAATGCATATTATATATGCATATTATATTATGATTATGCAATACAAAGCTTCAGGAACGTAGTCTTAGCATGACTGAAGCCAATTCACACTCTCAGGTCAGGAAATGAAAGTGTTACAACTCTTAAAACAACATTAATTTCCTGTACTTATATGAAAGTGCTCTTTTTAAGAAATATCTTCCATTTTTCGACTCTTTCCATAAGAAAACCTATTCAGCTTACTTGAGGAATGAATCAGGACTGTCATGTCCAGATTGGAAGGCGAAGATTTTTCTTCTTGCTCCATGCTGTTGCCTGACACTGAGAATGAAGGAAAAAAGAAGGGCAAATGAAGTAGAAGTGCAAAATACAACGGCTGTTACCCTTTAATTCATTCCTTCCATTCTCTAACTTCTCTTCAAGCAGTGGCAGAAATATGTTATTTATAAACAAAACTTAGGCATGTGGGAAATTGGGCTTGGTCCAACAATGCACATGTACCTTGAAGACTGTGGCTAGCCAGGGGTAGTGGTATTGTAGTTACATTGTGCAATTCTAGTAATTGCTTGAAGACTACATGTGAGGAAATGTTTTGCTTGAAGAAAGTCATGGACCCAGGCTTTGGCATTCTTCCTGACAGGATGAAACCGTGAAAGAAGTAGTTTGTCTGTAATAGAGCAGGGATATTTGGTCTATTGATGCTCCCATTTTCTAGTTCAGTTTCTGTATTGGGAATATTTGGGGGTAAATAGTAGCTACACACCGGTATGTGTGGATTTATTATATTTACTTCTAGTGTCTCTTATTGTCTGTTATGTGTACAATATACATAGATAATAATAGAGTAAAAAGAAATTTAATTGTGTGTATACTGGCGTAAGATAGTGTTTTCTGTGCTGGGAGGAATGAAGGAGGGTTATTTGATCTGTGTTTTAAGAGAGAGTGATACTGTGAAGTTTTTTTAACTTTCTAAGCTTTCCCTTTGAGGGAGATATGTGTGCAATCTGCATGCCTGGCTAGCTCTTTGATGATAAATTTGGACTCAGTTTTTAGTCAACTGCAAGAAGGTGCCAAAAGCATTGGCATCTGTTTTAGAAAATTGGCAGGGTTTCCTTGGCTGCAAATTTCTTTATCCCGTCTCATTACTTTGCTCCTATCAGCTTTTTACCTGCATGAAGAAAGACCAAAAGAAAAAGGCAAGAAAACCCTTTAAAACTTAAGTAGCTATTACAACAACAGAGCCTAAACCACTCAGGGTGAAGATTCTATAATTTCCACTCTTTACACATACTAGGTGCAATCAAACAACTTGAAGCAATAACACAGGGGGAAATATGTTTTACATAACTTGACTTCCAAATAGTGATTATCCCTTCAAGGCTATTTGTTTTCCCAAGAATCCTGCTGATTATAGGCTCTATGTTAAACCTGTTTCAGATGATAACCTAGCTAAACCCTGGCATCCATTACACTAACTGAATTGTGGTTTCTATGAATGAGCAGGAATTATGGGTTTTTTCTGCATGAAGAAATTTTGTCTTAGACAGACTAGTGTGGTGATATGAGGCAGTTACTCCAGGAGATCACAAAAGATGAGGTGAAACCTCAATAAATAAAGATCAGCAGCAGCAAACTTGTTGACTTCAGTGCAGCCAAGCTGTTGCCTCTAGTATTTACAAGTGATTCTTCTAGTTGGCTGTATGTGACTTTACATCCTAAGAAGAAAACTGTTTTTGTTTCATGGTGAACAGGTTCATGGCTTAGTTGGTCTTCTCATATTCTGCTTTATTTTTTAAATATTTTTGGTTGCGTTTGAGTGTTTTGAAAATATGAGGTAGTCATGTTCTGATTTGAATTAGGTGACAAAATAAATGGGAGATACTGTTCTTAATCTATAATTCATCATATAAGGAGATCTGAAATCATCTAAGCAGATCTGAAGTCATGAGATCCTAGAAAGCTGTCAAGAATCTAGCGTCTGTCTTTTGTAAGAATATGTAGTCCCAAGGGAAATCACATCCGCATTTCATGCTCCTTGCTTCTGTCTGGAGCTGGCAGAGACTGGATGTTTCTAGGAGACAAAATATCTCAGTTTTACTTGTAAACTGTTAGTTTTTCTTGTTGGGCTGTCAGTGCAGAGCAACTTAGGCACATTGTGCAAATACCAACAGCCCTTACTGATGGTCCTTGTCCAACTCTCATTTAGTTCAGAGCTCAAATCTCTCTTTACCTGGGTTTTTGAAGCCTGTCTTGCGTTGAATTTATGATGTTTGAAGGAAGTTGCTTTGGAAAGAAACTCAGAGTGCATTTTAGTTCCTGGAAGCTGCAAATCTCTCTAGCAGCAATTTCTTGAGTATGAGGGTTTTTTCCTAGTCATTCTTCATTCCTTCTTCTCCCTCTTGCTGTTTCTACAAAGGAAATTGATTCTACCCTCTCTCCAGAAGAGGTTACATCTGTAAAATAGATGAATCCACAGATGGATAATGTTAAATTTGTGGTAGAGAGTAAAGGACATGTGAATCAACACAATACAAATAACAAATATTATAATTTTTACTGGACTTCTTTCAAGAAATATGTTATTTGAAAATTGTTTCCACAATTATTTGAATATTTACAAGGGTAACAACTATATGTAAAGAAGATCATTGATATTTCATAAGCATATTTTTAATTTTAACAAGGGTTTAATTTATATTAACATTCTGTGTCAGTACTAAGATGTCTCTGTAGCTTTCACTTTCAATATTGGCAATTTAGGTCCTTTTATTAAATTAATTGTGTTTTATAATAGGAAAGCTGAAAAAAAATTAAAGAATCATGTTAGGTATTTTTTTCCTCTCACTTTAAAAGACTAAAAGTATTCCTTGCAGTCATTTAAGAATCACGACTACATTCACTCACCACTGCAAATGCTCTAAAACATCCATCTTGTGGTAGTGCCCAAGATATAAGTCATTAGAGCAGCTCTGCAGTAAGGAAGAAAACATAAGGAGTCAAAGAATCATAATTCATACCTTCTGCAGTACAAATGGCCCGCCAGGTGATTTAAGAACTTACAGCTGTGTAGTTTAACTTGGTCAGGGTACAAAGCAAAAAGCCAGACTTCTGCACATTTACTGGCATTTGCTGTCACTGACTTTGTAAGTGGTATTAGATATGCCTAATATTATGTGATAAGTATACAACTTTATTGCACCAAAATATCATTGGCTTTCCCAAGAGTTTGGCTTGATAAAGGATTGAATAAATTGATCTCCTATGCCTCTTTGCCTGTGAGAAAAGCTGGTAGTGCATTTGTATTGTTCATGGGTATATTTATGAATTTGTAAGTGAAGCACTTAAACATTTTGAAATACACATGTGGGAAATGCTAATGCCTCAATGTAATTGCTAGGCAGGTGACTCATCCAGCTGCTATAAGAAATAGAGCTGAGGGACTAGAATAAGAAAGAAGAGATGTTTATAGACATACATGTAGATACACATATAGTGTTAGGTTAAATTCTACTTATTGAATTTTATTTCTTGGTTGAAATTTCTTTATGTTTAGATGGTATAATAGTTAGTGATATTTTGATACTAGGTAGTTACCGGCACTGTGTTTATAAAAGGGATAAAATCATTAGGAGGCTGTTTCCTATCTTGCATGTTTTCATCCACTTGTGAGTGGGGCATTGAGGATGCCTCTTAGACAAGCATAAGAATCCTTGACTTGCATATTTTTATAAGTATCTGGAAGACTGTGGAGGAAATTTTTCTGATGCCTGAGTTCATGGGACATTGCCAGTATGTCAGTCTAATAATTTTGTTGTGGTTTTGTTTGTTACTTGGTTTTCTGCAAATATAATGTCTTTTCATAACCCTTTCAGGCATTATTGAAGGTTCTTCAATGGGTTGACTGATCAGCAGAATTGTTCAGAGAGATTTTACACAGTCTTTTTAAAGCCACAAATACATGCACAACTCTGGATTGTAGAACAAACACATAATAGGTGGTGGGGTTTTTCGGTGGCTGTTTTTGATTTTGGTGGGGGGAAGTGGGGGAGGATTTGTTTGTTTGTTTCTGGGAGTGTTTCTGGATTTTGTTTGTGTAGGGAAGAACACCTGAGCAGATTGAATGCTGCCTTTCCAGACAGTGTCGGCAGGCAGCGCGCAAGTACTGAGTGCTTAAAAAAGTGGTACATCCTCATTTTTGTTCATTCCAGCTGCAAGGTAGGCTTGAGGAAAGAAGTGGAAACTTTACTCTTCCCAGATTCAATAAAGAGTGATTTGATGCTTAGTGTACAATTCCCTCCCGCTTCTTTTTTGCCTGGTCTCTTTCACCTGCGTGTCTCTTAGACAGGATTACTAAGAAGAGAGTTTTCTCTCAGGAATGCCAAGGTGTTGAACTTTAAGGGGTACCAGTTGCAATTGGATAGCAGCCCAGTAGGAGGGTCTCTTAATGGGGTGGAATACAAAAATTACTTTATAGTCTGCTTAAAGGTAATAGTTTAAAATGTGAGCTCCAAGGAATCAGTCTTTGGTTTAGCATACTTTGTGTCTTGCTTTTCAGAAGATGCAGGCCTTAGATCTTTGGATGATTAAACTATTTTTAGTAGATGAGAATTCCTCTGAATTTGATTACAGTTTCTTTTTTATTTAACCTCACTTGAAGAGGGGTGCAGATGGGGATTTTCCTTCTGTTAGTTTTTTGGTGGTGTGTTTGCTGGAACTGTGTCACTTTCTCCTTTGTTCATCTTAATTTCTAGCTATTTGTATTAATTTCTACCTATCAGTAAGTATGACATGATCTCTGAAAGCCAGAAATGTGGAAACTGTCCTTGTTCACTTGATTAGATAGGCTGGGCGGTTGATGAAGAAGGAACTCCTCAGACACAACTGAATTGACCAATGGAAAAGTGAAATTGTTCATCTCTTGTAAGAGACAAAACAAACATACTTTCTTTTGAAAATTTTTCTCAATTGTTTTCTTCTCTCATAGAAAGACATTTCCATATTTTAGTTTCATCTTTAATTGTTCTGTGATCACATGGACATTAACATTTTCTTGTAGAAATTTGTCTGTTGTTGCCCTTGAAAATGTCCAAAGCTCCGAAATAAAAAGAATGTGAATCTAGTAAGTTTTAAAGGAATATAGCCAATATAAAATGTAACATCTTTAGACAAGGACTGATTTGTATTTTGTATATAACTAAGTTGGCTAATTGAAGCTGGCACCCCAACAACCTAAGGAAAGATGAACAGCTCAGCAGTGGATGTATCTTTGCTTCTCAGCTCTAGACTTTACTGCACAATCACCCTTTTATGCCTAAAGCTCTGAGGGGAGATATTGCGGTCTTTATATGTCAGGGAATAAAAGACAGGAAGGAAGAATGAGCAACACTGGCATAAGAATAAATGGAAATAAAGCAGCCATAAATTCATTAGCATGGAAATTAGAAAGACATTTCTGTTCTATTTGAGAACTTATGTTCTGGAACATCTCTCTGATAGGAAGAGTGGGAGTGAAAAAAAAAACAAACAACACAAATACCACACCAACAAACCCAAAACTTTCTAACTCCTTTAGAAGTTAGAATGAAAAAAATTGATAGTAGTAATGTAATGTCCATGCCTGGTCTTCAGTTGTCTGACTTAGCAGCTGGGGTAGCCTTGGTGGCCTGGAAAATGTCATCCAATCCAGTGTTCCTACAGCTCATTCCAGTGAAATCGCATTCACTGGATCTCCGTGCTGAGGTAGGCAATGTATGGTGTCTAGAACATGCTCTGTTGAAAGTAATTATGCAGACTGAATGATAAAAACAAATGAAAGAAATGTTCATATTTCAAGGCTTACTGATCACATGGTGCTTTTCTCACTTTTCTCTCCAGAACCTGGAACAGTCCAGGGGGAGCAGAGGTGGGGAGCACAAGCCCTGAAGCTGTGACCTGCACATACGTGTGACTGTTAATGCAATATTGAGATATCAGTCATGAAATGGTGATCAACTTCTTAACATCTACTCAATTAAAGGAATACAAAATGCTGTAATTTGAGTGGCAGCTCTTATCCATAAAGCATTATTCTCTCTCTTAAGCTTTGATTAGATGCATCATGTGCCATTAGATTCCACTACATTACGTTTAATTTCTCTTTCACGAAGTAATAATGCCATACATTAAAGTTAAACCTTAAAAACATTAAGGAGAAGATACTTTAACCTGCATTAAGAGTGTATTTAGCTATCCATAAAGCTTTTCTCTCCCCTAAAGATAAATAACCAGACACTTAAATAGGCACAATAGTTATGCTAAAACAAATAGATTCCTATAATGGACCACTTTTTTTTTTTTTTTTTAAATGAATTCCAGGCTCGATACAATTATACTGTAAAGAAAGTCTGTTGCTATAGGAAAACCTGTCATCTGACAATTCCCAGGAACCCCTCCACTGCTCTTAAGTCTTTTTCTCTTTGGACAGCTGCCAATACCCACTTTAATCCAAAATAGTTTAAAGACTTACGGGTTAGATCCAAAGTCCATTGAAGTCAATGGAGATTTTCAGTGCCTTCAATGGGTTGAACAGGCTGTTGAAACAAGCTGAAGGCTGACATCTCATTTACTTTGGGGATACTGTTATCTTATTTATGTAGGTTAAGAGTAATTATAGGTAACATTGTGGGACAAACCCTGCAATCCTTAGATAATTCCTATTTAAGCTCAACTACTGTTTAAATCATGGATAAAGATGAAAATATTCTACTTTGTTCTTTAATTAGCAACAATAACCAAAGGCATAGATCTTTAATTTCTCATTAACTATTGGTATATTAGGCTAGGTAAGAAGCAGATATGGAAAAAAACTGTTTTGGTTTTAAATGTTTGTCCCCAAGAAGCAGTGTTCAGAGGATTATGGCATTCATTTTCTTGCCTAATACAGTTTTATGCCACACCCTTAAGCACATTTCTGAAGTATCTTTAGGAACAGTTCATAACAACAATAGCCTAATTTTCCTTTCCTCCCTGAGGCAGTTGGTGCTATCGGTTTTTTTGTTTGTTTTCTTGCTTACCTACTTTTCTCTTTTGCCTGTGACTTGGCACACTGAAGCTGGTGCCAAGTGTGTTGCTGCTCTCACTGCAATTTTGACAAGGAAGGTAAGAGGATGTCCAAGTGTCCTGGGCCAGGATGGATAGGAATGGCTGTGTTTTATTTCCACTTCTGAAGCAGTGCTCTTTTATCAAATTTGTAAATCACTCCAGTGCTTCATCCCTTTCAGTCCCTCATTCTGAAAGGAAAATTCACTGGATACTGCATTAACAAAAAGTCTATAAGCAAACGATCATTTTAACCTTCCTTTCTCATCCCTTCAAAGAAGCGTGTGTTTTGACAATTTACCATTTTGAAAAGAAGTTTTATTTAAAGAAAAAAAATGTACTGGAAAACTTCTGATAAGATTCTAACTGAAATCCTAATGTCTTCTTAATTGTTTACAACTGCTCTATTAATGACAATGTTCACCTTAAGAGTTTTGGATTGATGGTCTGTCCAAATTATTCTGTCAATCTGTTGTAGCTTGTCAGCAAGTGCTATCAGGTCTATGGGATTTTGCTATATTAAAAAAACCCAACGTATTTGAACCTGTCCTGCCAGCAGCTCTGTACCTTTCCAAAACCTGTCAGAGACTTGACTATTCTTGACTGATTCTATTCTTGCTTTTAGAGAGAGTACCCTTCAATTGCACAGGAATATCTGAAGTGAGAAGAGTTTCTCAATTTAATGCTGATTTTCTGCTAATGGCATCCAGGAAAGAGTCTTCAACAGTTTTTCATTGTTTAAAATATATTCTTTTACTCAGTCCCTGTTGTAGATGGTAACATCAATATTACTGGTTTTGTCACTAAAATCTATATCAAAGACATAAATTGTGAAGATACAACTGAAGGCAGCTTTCCACAGGGATTCCTAATTGTATTTTTTTCTGAAACAGATGCATCAATGTTGATACATGTATACAAAAAATTAGAAAAAAAAAAAGTGATGCCATTTTTTTAAACTTTAATTATTCATATTTTCTGGCCATGGTTGAAACGAAATTTTCTGATACGTACCAGTCAATGTTATTAACAGATTAGCCAGGATAAAAAGGGCAAAGGAAAGGACAGTCTCTGCATTCATGGCCACCAAGTATTTTTCAAATAAGGCCCTTGTCAAAAGAGTGCAGGTTCTTGATGGGCAGAAGTATTTAACATTCTGTGAAATACTTTTGCTTTGTGTCTACTGGTGACTTTGTGATTGTGGGGGTTTTTTTAGGCAAATGTTAGCTCTCTTATGGTTGCCACTGCTGCAGTAATGTCAATAGGAGAGAATTAGTTCAACAGCGCCAAAGTCAATAGGAGCTGGAAAAATGTTGCTTTGACAGATAATACATTATATCACCCCTGCTGCATCATGGCTGCTCATCTCCTTGTGCAGTGCAGCACTAGGGCTGATTTGCAGTTTGGGGACTTTAGTCATCATTTGATGTCATCAGTAGGACTCTGAAGAGATACTCTGACCAAAAAATTATATCTATCTTCCTCAAAGGGAGATAGTCCCCAAGAGTCAGCCAGTCTTAACACAGGTTTTATAGACAGACCAGATCAAATATAGTCTTGATCAAAATTTTTGAGGATTACCAAGTTTCCCGAGAGAAAGCCTCCATACAGTGTGGATCTGTATAGTTCCATAGGCAACTATATTCTGAAAAGACTTGCTGGCTAAAAGTTAGAGCTAACCAAGGTGTTTTAGAAGTTACTTTTAAAGTTCATATGGATTGATAAAACACTTAACACTGATGTGATGAAGGAAGACATCTGTATGATTTCTTAGTTTACTGTAAGATGGATTAACATTAGGCATGAGTTCAGCAACATGTGGCATTTTTGGCTACATAGAAATATTTTACAAGTTATAGAATTGCTGGTCTCTGAATGTACCCAGTGCCTTGCACATAGTTTATAGGATTTTGGCCAACCTTAGACCTCTTCCTGAGCAGATTAAACTAAACCATGAGAGGTGATACTTGTGTTCAAACTAGGTGTGTTAGATCAATCTGGTGTGAGACTTAGATATGTATTTTGTTTTAAATTTGTGTTTTGGCTTTTTAAGTAGAAGAGGTATTAGGAGCAAGTAGTGGCAAAATTTATCAGAGTAGACATGCCAATAGCAGACAGGTGATAGAGCATTGAATTAGAGTGGTGAATGAAGGAAACATGTTTTCCCTTTCTTCTGGCATACTGAAGGAATTTGGTGATGTTTGTTCAGCATATGTTCCTCAATAGGATATATGTCTCCAGACATCTCACTAGGATATTTTATTACAGTACATGCAACAAATCTTCTAAAAAAAAATTATGCTAGTTTATTTCTACAGTGTCCCTAAAAGTGTTGTTGCTACAGTTTTAGGAAATTACTCCATTGTTTAAAAATAATGGGGATGATTCCTCTAATTTTTTGGGAATGGAACTGCGGAGAGGAAGCTACCGTTATCTAGTCTAAACTTAGTTAGAGAATTTTCTATGATGCTGGGGAAAACCTGTGCCTAAGTGCCGCCGTCAGATACCAGGATGAGGAGCATTTTCCCAAAACAGTCAGTTCCATGTAAGGTTTTTTAGAGTACGAAGACTAGATAATAGTCTCCACCAACTGGATTGGTGGACACAAAAATGGAGAAAAAAAACTCCAAACCAAAAACCAACACAAAACCACCCTACTCTTGAAATATACTCTTTCCTTTGGCTTGTGCCATTTTATCTTGAGGAATGACAAAAAGAATTGTAAACCTAACTGCAAAGTATACAGAGATTACTTCACACATCATTGAAGTATATCCTGTCTCTGGGGCAAAAACTAGCAGTGGTTTAAGAGCATACAGTGATGCTGTATAGGAATTTCTTTTTGATACAGTTCCAGCTCCTAGATGTAATTTCCCACTATCAAGTTCAGTGATGGTGATGAAGCTAATGTTGCTGTTCTTATTGTAAATGTGCCAGAAGGCTCTTTGATAATCCAAAATATTCTGGGTATCTTGGCTGTATCTTAAAATTGAAGAAATCTCTCTTCAGTGAGAGTAATTTCTGTAGAGTTCAATGGGGATAGGTGGATATAGATAAACCATATTGGCCTATGAAATCTGTGCCGGTACTGTAGGAGATTACTTGGCCTTTCTGAGGCTGGCCAGGTAATTCAATTCAGCCAGTGCTTAATTAGTGATGTGTTCTTTACAGTGAGACTGTGTTCCGGAGATGACCAAGTACCGATTCACTTCAGATGTGAGAGAAATAAATCAGCACAATGTAGTGTGGCTGAGCTTTTGGTGGGTTTATAGGAGTTGAGTTGGGGAAAGTTGTGGTGTTTGATGAATTGTAGTTTAGAAAGAGGGGTTAGAGTTCTCCAGGACCAGTCTACATTTGGTATACACTGATATGGTTAGTAAAAGACAAAAAGCTGTAAGAGAGAAAATAAAAAATCATGTCATGACCTGTAATAAAAAATGAATCCCACAAGAATTTCGGAGTATTCGCTTAATATATTCCATGTGTTGTAACTATGGCAGAACTTTTTGAGTCATGAGCTAACATTCCCAAGTAATTCCCCAAATTGGACTAACTGGCAGGGACAATTTTTTTCAGTCAACATAACTGTATTTATAAAGTTTGACAAACCAACTGTAGTTTACTTCAGGCTGTTGTATCTGGTTTCTTATGGCATGTTTCACCACTTTACTTGATAGCTCTGTTGCACAGAACTAGCCAAATCTAATTTACATACTGGAGGCTCTGTGGCCAACTGGAATTACGTCTTTGCCTTCTAATTCTGTGAAGCTGGATTCACGTGTGATGGGAGTTCAATAGAATAATGTGTCCGGTGGTCTCAATTACCAGCATGTCACCAGAAGAAATTTGTCCATATTAGACAAACTACTCAGATTTGATGGAGTCCAGGGCAATTTGCATCCTCTGATCCAGGGCAATTTGCATCCTCTGATCCAGAGAAGTCAAGTAGTGGAAGAAAATTGCAGGAGTTCAAAATGGATTAGCTCTGATCTGGGTATCTGACGCTCACAACTGGTACTTGCACAGTAGACACTGAAAGCTTTGTTTATCTGACAATACTGTGAGATAAATATTTTCATAAGGGAGGAAAGTTGTTGAAATTCTTTAATGTGCACATCATAGATTCTAGTTTCATCTCCTAGATTAAATGAATGTCAATCTCTGTACCTGCTGTGATTGCTTTTTCTAAAGTACAGTCCAATATCCTTTCCAAGGCAATGCAGATTTCTGCTAGCTCTGCATCAAGACATAATTACTGCTTGCTAGACAGTAGAAATCATTTGCTCTCTTGGGAGTCTGTCATTTGGTCTCTTTGGCTGATTTTCTTCAATTTTCTTAATGACAGCAGAGCTTGTGTACCAGTGACAATACCCACTAACTTTTGTATCAGTGACTGTAGAGCCTGTAACCATATGTGGTAGTTTTGCTTGGCCCAGTTTTTGCCAGTGAATAGGGTGGGCTACAGAGATGGCTCCTGCATGCCCTGAGTAAAGATTCTGGAAATTTCTCCACCATGTCCAGCAGAGCCAATCTCTGATGGCTCTGAAGATGATGGACATGCTGCTGGCCAAACCTGGGCCAATTAGAGATGTTAGTTATGCCTCTGTGAAAACATATTCAAGAAGAAATCAAAACAATGTGAGCACGCACTTCTTTTTAGCCAGGGAAGGAGGAGGAGGAGGTAAAAATATGTGAGGGAAACAACATGGAGGCACCAAGGTCAGTGGAGAAGGTGGGGGAGGAGGTGCTCCAGACGCCGGAGCTGAAAACCCTCTGCCAGCCGTGGTGAAGACCATGGGGGAGCAGGTGGTCCCCCTGCAGCCCATGGAGTCCAGGGGATGCAGAGAACCCCCCACAGCCTATGGGGAGGTGCCCACGCCAGAGGAGCAGTGGATGCCTGCAGGACGCTGTGATCCAGTGGGAGTCCCAGAGACTGAGAGTTGCAAAGGCCTTGCTGGAGAGAGAGAGGCCTTGCTCCCGGGATGGAAACAGCCTGGCCTCGGCTTGGAATTCTGCAACCTGGACAGAAGGATCTCGGACTGCAGCAGATTTTGAGTGGGTGCTGTTCGTGAGATTGGACCCACGCCAAAGAAGTTCGCAGAGGACTGTCTCTCGTGGGAGGGACCCCCATGGCTAAGTAGAGGACTCTTTCCCCTGATGGACTGACCCTGACCAAAGGAAAACCCCCATACCCTGCCCCCACCCCAGAGCTGCTGGTTAGAAGGAAGGAGGGAGGGAGTGAGCTGAGAAATGGGGATGGTAGAGATTGTCTTCTCAGTGGACATAGCGAATGTAGTAGGTGCCTGCCATTTAGCCAGGGTCAAACCCATGACACCATATATCCCTGCTATCATCCTCCCTCTGTGAATGTGTAAACATGGAATAGAAGAATCATAGAAAGGTGTAAATTGGAGGGAATTTCTGGAGGTTATTTAGTCTTGCCTGCTCAACGTTGCTCAGCTTGCCCTATTTGATTTTGGATAAGGATGTTCAGGCACTTGGACAAGGATCTGGAAATCCTCAAGAGGAAAAGTTCTCTACCTCTCTGGGCAACTGTTTCAGTGCTTAGCCATGCTTATTGTGAGGAATTTTTTTTATATATATACAACTGGAATTTCTCCTGTTGCTATTTGTATCTATTGCTTTTTGTTGAAGGACATTGCTTCTGTCCACCAGCACACTCGTGGAAAGTCATCACCAATTAGCCTCTTCTCTTTCATCTCCTCAGTCCTCCCTTCCTTTGGAGGGCTTAGTAAGCCTTATAGGTTTGGCCTCAGACTTTTCTACTGTCAAATTTTCTTCTGGAGGGGAAAAAAAAATAGCAGACTCAAAACTGACTCCTTTTTCCCCCCCCATCATGGAACGTCTTTACGTAAAGGATGAAAAATTCCCTATATTTTGCCTGCCCCTTATCAAAATTATTCAACAGATGGAGAAGTGCACTAGGCAAGTGTTTTAGGAAACCTTAAAAGGCAAATGAAACTGACTCAAATATATGCTGCTTGACAGCTCAGGGTAGAGGAGTTAGCTGTGTATTTTTGAGGTGAGAATCCCACTTTGGTACCAGTGCAAACTTTGCACTAAAATTTGTGAAAGTCTACCAGTTAAGAAAAATTTTCAAGTAACTGCTTGGATGTTTTTCTATATATTCATGTTAAATCTCAATTTGTAATGCAAATAAAATACTTTTGTACGTAAGTGTAATCACAAAAAAACTGTAGAAAGTTATGTTTTTACATACTCATCTGTATGCTGAAGAGAATCTTTTATCTATTTGATTGTTAATATACTCAGACACATAAGCATATTATGAGATCAGCAGCAGATTATCATGTGCAGGGATTCCATTAAATGCCCTGGAAGGAATGCTCTCTTCTCCCAAAGTGTCATGGTTTAAGCCCAAATGACAGTGTAAAGGCTAAGTGGATTTTTTTCACAGATGCACATTCTCTCGGTGGTGCTTGCAGTCTGCTTGTTCCAGACAACTCTGGATATTTTTGTACTTCTTGATGATCAACAGGTTATTTGCAGAGTTTGGCTACATCTGAGCACAGCAAAACCGGTGGTTTAGGTCAAGGGTGTGGTTGTATTTTATTTATGTCTGTCATAGTGAAAAGTAGGTTATAATTCACAGACTTATGCTAAGAGCCGTGCTAGCTGCTCCTGAGTCATGCTAACTGCTCTGTGAAGTCACCAAGTTCATTAGATGACCCAGTCCATATGCAGACTCAGATCTCTGATCTCTGTTGTCCTTTTCTATATAGTGAGGATACTTGTCTTAGTAATATTTCTCATATTAGTATTTTTAAGTAAAATAGATTTGGCAAATGTTTCTGACTCGTGCTGGCAAAACCGATTCCTGTTCTGATGAAAATGAGTGGGCATCATCTGCTCACAGAATGCATGTTATATGTACCAGGTCTTATCTTAAGAATAGATATGTACCAAGAGGGCAAAGAATGAAAATTCTAACTCAAGTTACATGAAAAAATGTTAGTTAAAAGGAAGCAAAGTGGAAAAAAAACCCCACAGAAACCCCCTAATGCCCCTAAAAAAAACCACAAAACCCCCTAATGCCCCTAAAAAAACCCTGAAAACACCCCCAAAAAACCCATTTGAAGGCCAAACTGGAAACATCAAAAATTACAGAAGAGTCCCCAAACAGAGATTGGAGCCTTGCAGTAGTGGCCTCACTATGGTAAACTAAATCATCTGTAAAAGCTGGTTCCAATAAACCATTCAATGTGATAAAGGGATGCTATTATATTACAAAGCCCAGAAGGCTCTGGTACTTCCACTGTCATGAACTGAATAGGTTAAAAGTATTTTAATGCAACTGGCATAGATTTCTTCAGTGGAAACAGAGCTATAGGCAGAAAAAAATACCCCTTTATTAATGCATACAATAGGTCACCAGGACAAATTAGAGGGAAATAATCTGGTTTGTTCCAATCCTTCAATACTGTGCAAACAGTTTAAGAAACTATGTAAAATCAGCTGGGAAGCAAATGTTTTTTATTAGAAGTCTTGTAATAAAAAGTTTCTCTTGAAAAATGAATTGCATCTTGTAGTTGAAGGGTTCCTCTCAAGATGCAGTCATGTTTTCTGCTGGAGGGAAATTTAGCCCAGAATCAGGATCTGGAAGGAAGACTTGCCACCTTGCCACCTTGCAAGTTATTGTCTTACACTTTCCTTCTTGGTTTCAGTACAACTGGTGTGACAGAAGAGAGAGACTGTTGCCTGTGAATAATTCCTATTCTGAAATATCCGCTCTTTTTGGAGTTCTGTATTGCCTCTGTGGTCATCTGACATTCAGCAAAATAGGATAAAGACAAAACAAAGATTGTGAGCCAAATGCCAGAATCCTTACTCAGGCTCCATTCCCTGCTTGTTGATGAAAAACGTGTGAGAATGGGCTGCAAGGAAGAGGAAATCACTGTGAATTTCAACTCCTCACAGTTCCCTCTTGAATTCTCTTCTCAGAGTGGGTTTAAAATCCCAGAAACCACATTTTAAGAAATGTGAAATGCATATCTTAGGCGATCTGAAGGCATCAAACAATCAAAAATGCATGATGTAGCATTTGATGATTGCTCTGTGGAAGCACAGATCTACTGAATTTGTCTGATGGTGTTTGTTTTTGCTGTATGCACAGAGGGACTGCTGGCCTGGGCAAGTTCCTTGGAGCTCGTGTGGATGGGGTGACAAAAGTTCTTTGTACAAAGACCAGAAAGCCATGATTTATACCCCAGTTTAGATGGGCTCTGGGAAGGAAGGAGCTACCTAGACAGGATGCTTCAGCCATGTTAAGTGATCTGGGAGAGCAAGCTCCCCTTACCGGTAAAGCCTTTGTAATTTTTGTTGTGAAAGTTGTTGAAGCCACAGGATGCTTGGAGGGAAAGGCTGTAAAGGCAAGCGAGGGAAAAACTGCTGAGTCAATGCTTTCTGTGCAGAGGGGAGACCTGAATTTCTGTAGCACCTCAGTAGCTGTCAGTGCAACTTCTTAATTGACAGTCTAGGGTCTCTGCAGGTGTAAAAGGACAGAACTCCGCCAAAAGCCCACCCAGCTTTGCCTGGCTGCCTTGGCTGAAGACCAAGCCTTTAAACATGGTGAAGCTTTGCAGAATACTGGTGATTTGGATTGGGTCTCTGGGAGGTAAAGTCAGTGTAATTCAATACATTTCTAGGAAGTTGTTCCAACAGACATAGGCTGCTCAATTCTTGAATTTTACTCTGATTCACAGAACCAGAGCCAAAAATAGAGTCCTAAAGGTGCATCACTGTGTCAGTTATATATGCTCCCATTCAGACTTCATTGGCCTCCACCACAAATCTGCCAATGCAATCATGGCACTTAGTTAGTATCTTATGTTTTCTCATGTTAATGATGAAATGAGGGCTATCACTCCTCCTTCACCACACCTGCTTCCCACAAACCCTTGATCCTGCAGTATTTGAGAAAGAAAAACAAATTCAAATATTAAGCGAAACTTCTTGCCACAAGAAATATGGAATAAAAAAAATAATTTGAAATGCTCTGTATCATTTACGATGTAATCTCCTGGCAATAGAAAGCTGGCAATGTGCTACAGTCATGCTTTCAATTACATTACTAAGTAATCACACATTAAAGTCTAATGGCAAATGATTCTTTATTCCCAGGGTGCCCTGTCCAATTGTTTTCTAAATTGGTTTCAGGAATAAGGATGCAAGTATGACTGCAAAAATATTATTTATGGTTTGGAAGTCATCTTTTGTATCTCTTTTTTTTCCCTGTGTGCTTTCTGGAAGATAGTTCAGAATATAGTTTATTATTTCTAGGTTCATGTTATAGTTGGTCAGTTAAGAAGTGCGATAAACGATAAACTTGGTTGGATTGATAGATAGAGTTGTCATATTTTCATTTTCACCAGATATGTTGTTTGTCCTGTAGGAAATGTATAGTTTCTCAGGAAAGACCTATTCTGGAATTCGGTATATTTTGCTGTTCTCATGCACTTGCATTGCTCTCTCTCAGTGCCTGCAGCCACTGATATGCAGTGAAAAGAGCATACAGCCCTTGTGTCTTGACATTACTAGGGTCTTTAAATGTGACAAAATGTAGGACTTATGTTGCTTTGAATATTATTATTGTTATTAATAACACTAATAATAACAATAATAATGATAACAACAATATTAATAATAAATTCCCTGAGGAACAGAGAACATCAAAGTAAAAAATAATTTTTGAAGCTTTAGGAATGTAAGAACTCAAATTGTAGTGGAAAGTCATGCTAAATATTTGAAGTTTGCCTTTATATTGCGCTTTCCATGTTGGAAAATTATATTTATACAGCTGACACTTTTCTTTTCTCAATATTATTGTGTTTAAACATTTTGGAAGTATTAAATCTCATGATAATTCTTAACAAACAGGTTTTATACATTCAACTGCATTTTCACATAGAGCAGAAAAATAAAACACTTCATAAAGTCTAAGTAATCAAGCCATCACACATTAAGGTCATTGAAAGAATGCTCTGGTGTCTCTGGTGGTTACCTGAGTACTACTTGGTAACTTGCCACTCGGGTACAAAGAAGGAAGAAATGTAAAGCAGGCTTGTGTGAAGAGTATATGCTTTGAGGTCACGAATAAAAAAAGAGGTTATAGTTCCATAGATATGCCCCAGACCCACCTGAAGCAGCGAAGACCGTGAGCAGCAGATGTCTGTCTATCAGTGTTCTGTGCTCTGAGCATAGAACTTTGGTCTTGAAACATCTAGATGTTTTGGGCAGCCCAGATGGAAGTCTCTGTTTCCCTACTGACATCACTCCTAACTATGAGAAACTTTTCCATCATCTGTGGTAGCTTCAGAGAAACAAATCTTTATGCTACTTGTAATATCGATATGTATGTATAGAAAGAAACAAAAATGCATTCAGAATTTTTATTGCACAGAAGGGTATTTAACAAAGTCACAACTCTTGCTGGGTTACAACTTATAGAGCAAATATATTAGGGTAAGTTTCTCTTAGGTCCTGCTGCTCTTCCTATTTCTGCTTCCTGCTCTCCCTGTGCTGTGTGGTGCGCTGCATGATGTGGAGATATTGTGAAACTGTTTTTCTTTTTTTTAGTTTCATTCTTCCTACGCTTTAACACCAAGTGTGTCATCTGGTGGAAAAACACTGCTACCAGAGACACAGACCCAGCAGGAGCCCAATGTGAGCACTGCCAAGCTGCCCCAGAGCCCAGTATGAGCCCTGCAAGGTTTGATGAATTCTAAATGTTAATTAAGTCAGATGGCTAGTTTTAGTTAAGACCATAAGTGGGTCTGATCCCTGTGAGATTTTGCTATAGTGAAAATGCAAGTGCTAGAAATTACATTGCCGTAATGACTTTCACAGGGTCTATACACTGAGCCTGGTATCTGAGCTAGTGAAAGAGGTTGCTTGCTGTGTAGGGGGTGTATTATGAAGGCAGAATTAGACCATAGTAAAGATGATGCTGAATATAGAAGTGGAAATGAAATGAGTAGTGTTGTGGTAGATGGATCTGGTTGTTTGATTTGACTGCCTCAGTCCTTGCTTTGTACTGCAGCACTTTATATAATTGTGTCTGTCAGGGCAGATGACCTCTGAATTTTAGGAAGGAAGACACCACAATCAGTTGTGGGAGAAGAGTTTGTCTTGGTGGTGCTTTCCTTAATGAAATACCTGACAATTAGATGAAATAATTTTTCAGAAAGTACCTGGTGCTGCCCCTTAGCTCTCAAATCTGCAAATAATATGGGTCACTTGAGAAAACTGTTGTGTTTGGGACACACAGCAGCACAACCCTGGCCTCAGTCCCCACAGCACTGTGAAAGATGTCTTGCCAACATGTTGTGAGCTGTGCAATGTGGACTTTGGATGAGACTCTTACCTAGACCTTTCACCTAAGTCCTGAATGAAACCTGACAGACCTAAGTAGGATTGTGACTCAGTGCAAGTAGATAGTCTGAAATAGTCCTGCATTATTTATTTGATTGGTTTGCTTTCAATGTAACTTTTTATAGGTACAGTGGATTTTATGTGGTGAAGAGCTCATTTTAAGGGTAATGCTATAAATACTAACATAAACAAGTGTATGAATAATTCCTTTAAGTGTTTCTCTCTCTGTCTCATAAGTGCTCTTGAGAGACTTTACCATTAACATGCTTTATATTGAGCTATACTTAAGCAGGAGGTCTAGAATATCTGCTTCTTGCATTTATTGGGTCACTTCATGACCTGAAACAAGATCAGCTGAGGACAAACCCTAAGCGTGAAATAATAAGGTTTATAAAAATGGTAATTGCTGCTAGTGTTCTGTAAAGAAATATTTTTGTTGTGGTATTTTAACTGTATCTGCCTCTTCTAGTGAAAGAAGAGGGAGAAGAAAATGAGGTTGGAAGTGTTCCAAATACTCTAAGCATAATTTACTGATGCTTGGTTTGTGCTACTAATGCTCAGAAATTAATTAGAAAACTGTCCAAATTCCCTGAGAGTACACTGACATGTTGTCTTTCACCAAAGGTTGTTGTTAACAGTGAGAAATGGTTCTGGTAGAGACTGTATTGAGAGTGTGCTAAGTACTTACTGTTCTATCACTTTATTTAAAGGTCCCCAGGCTTTAGAATAATCCTGAGTTTTTGTGCTTGGTGATGTACAAAGAAAATAGGGGACAAAGGAATCAGTAAGGGCCCTTGAAATGTGGAAAATCCGAAGAGGGAAATGTGTATGCAGGATGCCTTTATTCCCATTTTATGCTGTAGTATTGAACACAGACTAAGATTTGCACTGACTGAGGAAGGTGCTTTGAGCACCTGCCTCACATAAGCATCTAATTAATCTCTTGCAAATATGTATGTTTATATCTAAATGAACTAAGATTCTGGTGGTTCATCTAAAATCGCATTATGTGTCTATGACACAGGCAACAATGAAACCCAGACCTGAATCCCAATCCTGTGCTTTAGCATCAGTGTCAACTTGACTTTAAATATGAACTAATTGCCATTTTTTGAAGCACCTGTATCTCCTGGTCTCACCCTCCCTCATAAGTTCTGGAGAGCTCAACAAGTTTTAACTTTCTTGTTTTTGATATCAGTTCGGGTTTTTTAACCTTTTTATATTCAGTTATTGTCTGTGGTGGTGTGAACAAAGTATGACCGAGTTCCAGTCCAAAAGCAGTATGATTAGGGTCAAACTGCACAGGTGCATGTGCTTTGCAACTCAGTTCAGGTTAATAATTTAACCTCATTGCTTCAGAAATGCTTTGAGTCACAGAAATCTGAGTCAGTTTGAACTTCAGGGATGTTTTCACGGGTGTCCAGGAGGCATGAGTTTACAAGTTTTGTATTAAAATGCTTGACAACATTGTAGTCAACGTTTGTTCTTCTAGCCTAAGCAGGTCTTAATTCCTCTTTTGGTATTTAAAGCATAAAGTTTTCACTTATAATTGCATTCGGAGACACTAAAACATCGTTTTGCCTTCATTATATGTAGGGGTTTTAATTTATTTTGCATTACTATGTTACTATGACTTCTAAAGAAATATTATACATTAAGATGAAATGCGTTTGAGATCAAATTATCTTGTTGTTGTTATGCAACATATTTTTTTTTCCTTCCAAGAAGGAATTTTGAGAGGAAATTTGTATCAAATGAATGAACTCATTAACTTGGAATAATATAATTTAGGATGGACCTCAATAGACTGTGGGCTAGTCTCTATATAAATCTTGTATTTTGGATTAGGAGGTTCTTGTGATTACCATGTACTGTACTTGTAGTGAGAGATACTTTGTGTTTGGTAATTTTGGATTTCAGCTCCATAAAGATTAAAATCTATGACATTGAGAAATGGTAAAAGCCTCCAGGGATATTTCAGATATAAGAAAGTGCAGTGAGCCTGTCTATATAAATGATCACACCTTGACTTAGAAGCTTATTCTGAAATCAATGCCACACAACTACACACATCAGGGGAAGTCTTCAGATGAAAATATGAAGTTAAGCAGTGTTCAAAATTATAAATGCATGATACTTTCTTCAGATGAAAAGCCAGTTATAGAATAATAAAATTTTTTGTTTCTTTTAATTTAAAGAACATGACCAAAGATAACTAGAAATTGATTCAATTGAATTGTTTTCAAGGAATCAAATAACTTATTTCCATGGGCTTGCAATTTCAGCTGTGGATAGGGGAGCTTAGCTGGTGAATATACACTTTCATATGAAACACAAACTGTTATCAAAAGGGTGTTCATGCACTTAAAATTCCTAAGAACAACTTCTGTTCCTTTTAAAATTCAATATATATTTTTTTTCTGTTTTCTTTTTTCCTCCGGACTGTAAACTGAAACATTAATAAATACATATAAAGAATGAGAGAATTTAAAAAAAAACTTCTGAACCGAACAAAATTTTCTTAAACTTTACCTTATATAGCTGCAGACAACAATAAATTTATTTGTATAATGTGCAAACATATATATATATATCCAAACATTCTGATAAAGAAATAATAAAGACTTGGATACTGGAAATGCAAAGGATGGCAAGGCATAGTAACACATTAAATGGTTCATCAGAGGGTCTGAAAGTGCTTCTCTAGTAGTAGTTAAGTTAATTAGTCCTGAAAATGCCCTTTATGATGAAGCTCATTTAACAAATGAGTATTAAGAGATAAAAAGTGTTTGTGACCATTTTAACTTATTTCTAAATTCAGAAAAATTTGTTTCTTATTCCCAAATGTATTGAAAGTAATGGTTAATTGTAAGCATGTGCTAAAGTTACATGGGCATGAATACATAATTAATTTTTAAGGGCTCTTGCTGAATAGGTTTGCTTTTCTGATTCAGCTCTGATTGTGGAAAGTCATGATGCATTTTTATTCCAAAATGAATATCAAAATCTCTGAAGTTCACCAGATACCATTTAATTTTCGTTTCTAAATTAAATTAATATGGACCAGCTCTTTCATTATGGACCAGCTCTTTCATTTAGGTTCTGATTCTGCTGTCTGCTTATGCATCACTGTAAATCTGAAGTAACTTGAGTGAGTTACAACATTAGATCATTCATAAAACTATACAAAAGGATTATGCTGACTTCATCCTATATACTGTATCTTTTCCTTGTCGTATGTGATCTGCATTGATTGATTAATTACTGTATGTTTATAGCTAGGGATTGAAGTAGTTATCATGCTTTTGTACTAACCAGTTCCTCTTCTTGCTGATTCTTTCACACCAGACAATAAAAGAAATTCAAAGTAAAAGCCAATGACTGTATATCCTGTGCATTAAGGTTGCCATTTGGTGGTCTAATTAAAAAATTCTGCCAATTACTAACATAATTTCAAACAAAGTTTGATGGAGACCACTAAAGAGGCATTGTCCTACAGCCTGAAGGCAGAGATCATGATCAGAAACAATCCCTTTTGTTTGTGAATGAGTACATTGTTCATACTTTGGAAATCTGACAAAGATATTTGCTGCTGACATTTACATTTCTGTAGAGCTGTATGAAAATATTCAACGTAATTGCATCCCACACAGGCAGACCTCTCCACATCCTGGTGTACTAGTGTGTGCAACAGCTTTTCCTGGATCACATGAAGGGAGGAAAGGAGCGCAGGCATCTGGTCCCAGGGTGAGCACAGGTCTGTGTGATGATGTGACAAGAGGGACACCCTCCCCCTGGATGCACTCAGGTGACAGGGCAGAGCAGTGCTGCTGCTGGTTGGGAATTTTAGGGGTGTAGGACTGCTCTTGAGGGCAAGCCTCTGCTATAAGGCATGGGTGACCTGCCTGCTGCGTGGCAGCTCTGTCTTCCTTGAGCTTAGGGCTCTGGGCAGATGGAGAAGGTGACTGGCAGATGACGTCTGGTGCATCATACCTGGGGAAAGATATCATGTTGTCCCACCAACATGTGAAATAGTGTCCTCTGGGTTTTCACACCATATTCTCTACCTGTGGGCTCTGCAGTTCTGTTTAAGTCATCCTTGGATTTGCAGTGTCTGCCTGAGCTATGATTGTGTCTTTCCCCAGTTCAGCTACATCTGTGTCTGTGCCTGGCCAAGGGCCCTGTTGATCTGAGTAGAGACCCATGGACTGATTGCTTGGTTTGACCTTGGGCCTGACTTGTCACCATGCGCCTTTCCCAGAGACCACAGGGCTTTGTCCAGCCCTGGCTACTCCACAGGACTTGATCCTGACCTGTGGACTGACTTTTTGGCTTGACCTCAGACCTGCCTCATCACCTCAGAACTGCCTGATGATCTCTTTTTTTGAACCTGACCACCATCCCTGGCCTTTGCTTTACTTGAGGACAATGGCACATGCCACCTGCCTGCTGAAACCCTACCTTGCCAGATGTGCTATCACCCCCAGCTCCTGGCCCCTTGTGCCTAAGTGCCAGGACCTTGCTGCTTCCTGACAGTGTTGGCTCCTGCTCATCATTAAGTTTCCCTGGTGTGGATCCAATTATCTGGTAAGGTGCTACATAACACCAAGCTGAAGCTTCCTTGCTGCCTCACAATGCATTTTTTGTTATGCTGTAGGATTTGAACCAAGAGAAGTAGGAAAAGACAGGCTACTGGGGTGGACAAATCCCAGCTGTGCATTCGTGCTTCTTGAAATACAATTGTGCCTTTTATTGGAAGCTACATGTGCAACTATTGCTCATTTCTGTCACAGCAAGAACGTCTGCTGTTTTATTTTTACACTTATTCTCTAAATTTGTATGTGGAGGTGCAAGAGCTCCTTCAGTGACCTTTGAGAAAGCGGAGGTGCCTCAACTAAGTGCCCCAACGTAGACAAGTCTAAGTTTGAGTACTTTGCGTCATCACCCACTGCACGATTGAAACACTGCATGAAGTGGATAGGCATATTTAAAAAATCTACTTTTTATTCATTTCAGTTCAGTGCATATGTTTTTGTGCACAGAACCCCCCCAACTGTATTTAAGAGCTGGCTGAAAACCTGGCATAAATGCGTTGGTTTATAGTGAGGGCTGCTCTCATTTTGTATTTTGAGAGGATGTTTGCAACACAAAGAAATCATGCTGCAGATGTCTGAGTTCCTGTGAGTGCTCATGACAGAGGAAACTAGATGTTTAAAGTGTCTCCAGTGGAATAAAAAGTTAGTGCAAGATGTAGACACAAGGGAGTTTTTAACTGCTGGTTAAAAGCCTTGCCTAGAGTTGTTCACTGTTGTGAAATAGTGACAAATCCCTGGTAATGGCTTTTCATCTGTGCATCCTGTAAAATACTGTAAAGCCACTTTACATAATTGAACTGGAAGGTTATCTAAAATTCAAATTCACGCAGTCCTTACAAGAGTATAGAATTAAATTTTATATCCTCAGTGTTCAGATTGCATAGGGGAAGTTTGGAAATGCTCCCTTAAATAATGTATTTTTTTCTGTTCATATTGTAACTTATCTGAAAATTTCTTTGAAAATAAAATCTTCCTAAATAGCTTATCAAAATCATACCTTTAGGTATTTAGTCCATAGTAAAACTCTGTGTTAGATCCTAAAAACACTGTGTAAGAAATAACCATACTAATGATAGTTACTTTTTCATTAGAAGTCTACAGAAGTAGAACAATGTATTGGACATTGCATTTAATAGAGTTAATTAGTGTACAATGGTTATTTAATATGTTAATCAAGATTTAATCATGATAAAATAGACTAATCTTGCCATTATTCTGCCATTATAGAAGTGTAATTGAAATAGATTAGAAAAAAAAATACAGTGCGTTCTTGTCAGTGTTAAAAACTCAGAGCTCAGAAGCACTGCAGTGCTCCGACATACATTTCAAAATTAGTTGTATTTAATCAAAGTAGATTTAATTCAGTTAGTGTTTTACATTAAAACTAAGAGCCACCCACTTGACAGAAACAATCTCAGCACATAATTCTGCAAGCATGTTATCACTTCCAGCTTGATTTCCTAGGGAGGAGGCTGAGGCGATCATGGTGTCAGTCTCTGCCTATGTTTATCCTCCTTTCTGTCCATCCTCATGACGTCCAAACTCTTGGAAATCTTCAGCCAAATTTGTCAGAAGAGCAGCAGTTCTAAGGAACAAAAGTGTCCACGATCTTCAGAAATCTATGGAAGAAGCGGAGTTGATGCCATCAGCTATGCTGAAACGGTGACTGCAAGCTCAGCTCAAACATTGGACTCTTGGGAATCTGCACAAGAGAAAGGCATCACAATTATGAGTTCTTTTGGGTTTCGTTAGACATTAGATGATCCAACAAGTACAAGTCCATAGGAATCCAGGCCCCAGTAGTTTTATTCAGTTAGTTACAGGAAAAGTTGTCCAGAATTTTCAGCAGAGACAGTTGTTGGTGGGGCTTTAATCTTGACAGACGCACTGACTATGCAGGCCAGCGTATCTCCCACTGCTTGCAATGATCTGTCTTCAGCTTGGGCTGTTTTCTAAGGGAAATCTGTGCAAGGACACCCCACACTTGAGGTCCAGTTAAAGTACACTAAGGATGGATATTTTGGACCCAGACCATGGTGAAAAAGGGAGAGGACCTGCAGTTTAGTCACAGACACAGCACAGCATATTTCATTAGGAAGGGAAAGGATGTGCCCAATTGTACCAGCAGCCACCATCTATAAATAATAGTACCAACTATAATTTGGTGATTAAAATCAATTATTTTCATTTCCCTCTAGCTTTTGGAGTGGTCTTCAGAGTTCATGGTTTTAGGTCTATCCTCTGTAACCGAGGGGTTATCAATATTTTAACTATCTCTTTAAATAATTAAGTCTGATGCATTCATTACTTCAGGGTTAAATCTTTAAGAAATCTGGAAAAAAAGTACCTGAACTTGTGATGTTCCAGATAACATTGTCTGTGCTTCCAAATTTTATAATATTATTGATTTCAGATCATTCACTAGTGTAAATCAGACTGGTGTAAATGAGTAAATCAGAGTGGATACAAGTATTCAGAGGTCTGACTTTGTGCATAAGCCAAAATCTTGTTGATTTCCAAGGGGCGATGTGCTTTTATGTATCTATGAATATTAGTAATGTCTGTGCACTGTGAATTTGGTGTCTAATTATATCTGCAGAAATATTGTTCTTCCAAGGTCAAGAAACTTTTTTTCCTATTAACTATGTTTCTACAAGATGTGGAGTTGATTTTCTTAATTTTGTTTTTAAATACTGCTAAAAACAACAGTGTGGATAACACCATACGCTGTCAAATTTTAGTTCTGGAGAATAATTTCATGCAGACTTTTCTGTTAGAAGGCTCTCAGAAGGAGTACATCATAGGGAAGTTTACAGTGCTGTGTCTCTTAGAAAGAAATTCGGGTTTAGTGAGGCAGTATTCTCATTTTCTACTGATCACTTTTGATATGAGTTGTGCTTTGGAATATTTTCTGTGTTAAATTTTGTTATGAATCTGTTAAAGAATCATTCATAGTTATGAGAGGAAAAAAAATGCCACTAATTTTTACAATGCCCTTTGAACAGGAGTATCTGTTAACAAAGAGCAATCAAATATTTCTGATGTAGGGTCCAATTTGACCTAATAGTGAACAAAACAAGCCAAACTAAGTCCTGACACAAATAATGGTGCAAATGATGTGAACACCTTGCTTTTAGTAGTAAAGCACCTTTTCTCAGAATCCTGAGCCATAACACTGGAGAACCCCATGTTCTTTTTTCCTTCATCTCTGCAGTTCTGGCAGTCAGGGGACCCAAGGTGAAGAGCAGGGAAATCTCCAGATGAGCACTCATTTCCCTGCAGTAGTGTTCAGCAGCCAGAGCAGGAGCTCTGCTCCAAACAGGCTGTGACATCCACTTGATTGGGTGTGTATTGCAGGGATGCTGCCTAGGTAAATTATGGCAGGTTTTGGCCTTGAAAAGCAGCTGACATGCAATTATTCCCTTTATAACAATTATTTTGAGCCTGTTGCCTACAAATATTAATGTCTACTTCTGAGGATCCCCATTTCCCAGGCAGGAGTCAGCACTGCCCCCGCAATGCTTTAGTATTCTGATATTTGAAAATGTTCATTTGCTGATTTCTGCAGTGCAAAGAATTTGGTGAAGTTTTCAGTGAGCACTGTAGAAACTCAAACTGCCCAAACATTTGATGGAACCTTAAGTACAAACGTTTGTTCAGTCAACTGAAATATGAGGTTGCTTCAGATGACTGGGGATATTAACAGGTTATAGGGGTGTTCAGTTAAATGTTGGCAATATAGCACTCAGATTTTCTGATGTATAATTTTTCCTCTACTGAAACTGTTTAAAAAAACTCCCAACCAAATAATTGGTAAATTTGATTGATAAACTCGTTGTTCCCCTTTACTTTTGGGAGAAAGTTATTTTTGTTATCCGGGTTTCAAAAATGACCCCTATTCTTTTCACATTAAAATGGTCACTGATTATTTTTCCTTAAATTTTAATTAAGAATGAATGTAGATCAGTTGCTAAATAGTCCACTTTCCAAAATGTTGTGGTCTTGGAAGGGACAGGATAGCTCTGGTAAATTTAAGTTATTGTTAACCTTTTCTTCATTTAAAACATACAGCATAGAAATGAAACTTTTAGCATCAAATATTTGAGACCATTTTGTAGAAAAAAAAATTGAAATGCTGCAGTTTGTGAAAGTCTCATATGGAAAAAACATCCATATGGTTTTATTGCTGTTGTTAAGCCAGCTCAAAAAAAAGAATAATTTTTAATATTGTGTAAACAAAATGGATTTGAGGTTCAGAGTATGTGCATGACTGAGATCAAAGGATTTATCTATCACTTATTAGGGATTTTCTTACATAGTGATTCTTCAATAGATCTCTCTATTTATTACATTTTCTTTGTACCAACTTGCTTTCAGATGGTGAAACTCCCAGAACAATGCTATTATAAATCCATGGAATTACTTACCTTCTATACGCTAGTTATTTCTATCAAAATCACAGGTGTTAGCTCATGAAATTGAAGAGTAGCATGTTAAAAGCTAATAAGAAATATTGATTATCCCCATGGGATTTAACCGGCGGAAATTATGGTGAGAATTTTTGAAGTGAGAGTTTAGTTTTGAACAGTTATGGTGGTGGTGGTGATTAATTTTGAGTTGTGTTGTGGCTTTTTCTAAAATTTTTTTGTTACTTTGAAGGGACATAAGTTCATGCAATTAGAGTAAGGAGATATTTTATCTGGTCGGCTTGCTTGGCTCTGGAGTATGCGATGCCTGTGTTAGCGTAATAGTTGTGACCCCTCCAGTTCACGTGAGTCCAGTCAGAGGAGCTGCTGTGGGCAAGGCTGCTGCTTTGATGTGACTGCACAGGAGTTCCAAAACTTGAGAGCGCAGACAGAACTGTCCTGGATAACTGCATTACTACCCACCAAACTGCACACATATCTTTATATCTTATTGACCTGCTGGGCTAGGTGGACAGCTGTAAAGAGTCTAATAGAATAACAGGGATTTTCAGAATGAGCTGGAAATGAAATTCCTCCAGCTCAAGATTCTCTAAGTCCAGTTCTGAAGGTGCTGAAAGCAGGGTACAGTGCAAAGAGCCTGGAGTTGATACAGAAAGGGCAATCTGTTTTGTGCATGGGTAGTTACTAGGGATGATAGGCTGAGGCCAATGAACATTTTACTGATGGAGGTTTTTTACCTGAACACAAATCAGTTGAAGAACCATTAGCATTGTTTTCTGACGTTGGAATGGCCACAAAAACCATAGTTAAAGCTGGTCAAAGAAAGCTTTTCCTGCAAATTGTGGAGAGCTTTTTTTTTTGTTTTCTTCTGTGTAAGTGTAAAGATAAAGCACATTTTAGCCTGTGAATCATTATCTGATTTTTCGCTGTTGTCATCCTACGGAATGCTAGGATACTTTGGCTGCATGATTGATCACTTGAATTACATGGTATTGGTACTAATTTTGCATCTGACAGCTTACATGTAATGAGTTGTATATACTGTAAGTCTTGAAGGTCTACTGGACCCGACAGAATAATTTGATGTATGATTTTTCAGTGGTTTCTTTGTTAATGTTTTTTGGCCAGAAACATAGTATTATTCTATACTATTCATCCCAAAAGGAAAGTAAAATTTTCCTTTTCCCTACAAAAAGAATTTAATTCACTGTGGACTGATTCTGTTTTATCATCAGCCAACTAGAATATTGGGCCTCGAATTTGTTTACTGTAAACACTTGCATGGAGGAAAATTTCCTCACACAAATGCACACAAAAAGCGAGATCAGTTAACATGTTTAAAACCAAATTCTATGTACAAACCATGGCCATTTTTTTCAGTGATAACTTAAGTGTTCTGTTCAGATTATGGTTCTTCAACTGTGTTCATAGAGTTGAATATGACTTTTGGCAATGAGATGGTGAGAGATCTGGTTTTTGGTTTTGTTTCGTTTTTTGGGTTTTTTTTTGCCTAACGGCTTGATTCATGCATTGTTGTTCGAAGATCAGGAGCTGAGGTCCATTTACCTGTGGACTTCTGATGTCTGAGGAGGCACCATTACTTCAGAACAGTGCTAGGGTCAAGCAGCTTTTGCAGGAGTATCATGTCATGGGAAAGGCAGTGTGGCACTAGAGGAGTTAAAGTAACTCATGTGGAATGAGCAACTGCCCAAGAGATCTCATTCCATTAAACTGGGAACTTGTGACACAGTTCTTAGCGGCATGGGGGGTGAATGAAATGGATGGCCACTGTGCAACTGCAGATCAATAATTGCCTTTAAAAAGCAAACACGGTCTCCAACCACGTTTGACAATAACTGGGAACGATTCTTTAGCAGCCATCTATTTGCTAAACCCAATGGGAACTGTCGGAGCTCATTAGGGCTGGATGCAAGGCAGGGTCCGGGGCTGTCTCAGCCGGGTACAGTCAGCAAGTTGGGTCATTAACACCATTCGGCAAAAAGCAACTCCCGGACAGTTGGCTCTTTTTGGGATACTACTGAGACGCTTTCCACCTATCAAAGCCACAAGGGTAACTTTTTTTTTTTTTTTTTTTTTTTTCTTTTTTTTAAATTTTTTTTTCTTTTTTTTTTTTTTTCCTCTGCTCCCCTCGGCGCCGGGAGCAGGGGGATGCGCTCGGCCGGTGCCGGCAGGTGGCAGTGTGGGCGTGCGGATGGAGCCCGCCGAGCCCCGCGCCGGAAACGAGCCCCAAAAAAATGGATTTTTGCCTCAGAAGCATTTATTAAGCGAGCCCTCCGCCGTGGGAGTGTCAGCCCGCCAGGTCTCCTGGAAGAAGGCAGCGAAACGCAGGTGCTGCTCTGCAAGTGCACGCTCCGAAACGGGGCCGAAAAGCCTCTCGGAGGAGAGGAGGGAAAAGGAAAAGGAAAAGAGAGCAAAAAAGAACATATGTGTGCTATTCATTTATTCAGAGCCACGCACTCTGCCAGTCATCCTTTACATCACTCGGTGCCTCGGGAAAAGCTGCTCAGAAACAATCTTTGTTAGTCGAGAGAACCAGGCTTGTGCTTTTGCGCCACTTGGAGAAAGCATAAAACATTTTGTCCCTTATGAAACTCGGCACGCACAAATCGATTAGGAGGCGATCTGAAAACTCTGACCCTTGCAGATTCAGACCAATCCAAGTTAAACCCTCCCCTCACTTATTCTTTCTTCCACTCACAGAAAAAGGAAACATAAAACAAAAGCATGAGGAGGGAAAGAAGAGGAAAGAAGTCCGAATGGAGAGCGCAGACTCTGGAGAAGGGTTTGTCTCAGCTGTGTGGTTGTGCTGTAAAGATGCCGTGAGTGTGTAATAGATCTTGAACAAAGTCAGTACAGGAAAAAGAGTTTTTTAAAAATTTATTTCATTTTTAACTAACAAAAACTTGTCTTTACCAGAAATTACACTGTCAGCAGTAACAGCAGGGATGCAAGATCTTCCTCCCTGAAGCAAGACCACAGAACTTCCCAGGAAAGGCTGAGCACTGTCTCATGGGACACTGTGGGCACTTGGATTTGCGGCAAGATCCACACCTTGGGAGGACAGGAGGGCACCGAGTGCCACTGGCAGAGTGAATCACGAGCACTGGTCAATTCAGATTTCTGTTTTCTTTCGTGGGGCTAGGTGCAGGTTGTTAAAGGATGATGTACTGACCCATACAAAGGAAGCAATTTAGAATGCCACTAGGAGATGTATTGATCCCACAAAATCCAAGAGCTGTGCTGCATATTTTTGATTATCATATATTGACATAGTTAGTTTACTTAAAAGATGTTATTGCTTATAATTAGGGTGGGGTATATTCTCATTCAATTACTCAAGTAATTATGTCTATAGCTACTCTTATGCTATACCTTTCATGCTTCAGTGATCTTTATTCTCCAGTTCAATACATATTGAGCTGGGACAACTGCCTTTCAACTTGGTTTGCCTAAAAGCCACATTAGCCCTTAACTCTGGGTTATCTAATATTGAGATAAAACAGGTCTTAGTTGTGATGCGGATTTTCTTCTGTTTTTCTGAGCGAGACAAGACCTGGCACCTTTGCTGACAGGCATCCATGCAATAGTTTGCACTCCCTCTATTTCCTATCAATTGCTGTATTCACTTTCCATGGGAAAATTGTTTGTGGAGGTATAAAAACATGAACGGAACTTCAGAGATCTTCTAGACCTTTCCTCTCGACCAGCCTGGGAAGACATACCAAAAGCACTCACCGCACAAAACTGTTTCTTGGGCCTCTTAATGCTTTTAGCAGCCCCTGCCCAAAGGAAGGAATTTGCCCCTTGGGGCATGCCTGTGTTGTGGATTTGGGGTGTTTTTCTGAAGCCTGTCCGTGAAACTCACTTTTTAGTGAGCTCATGATGTGAGGGTAGAGTGGGACAGAATATATCCTGTGATACTTTGCAGACAAGCCTAAAATAACCTTTTCCTCGCTTGGGTTTTTTTTTTTTTTTTTGGTTGGTTGTTTTGTTTTGTTTGTTTGTTTTTGGGGTTTTTTACGTCTTCCCAGTTTATAGTTTTTGAAATGTCAGGTTTTCACTGAGTAGTTTTAGTAGGAATCAGAATTTTAAAATGTTTTTTGCTGGACTGTGAGTCACATGCATGGTCTCGGAGTATTTGAGAACCATCTAGAAAGTCTAGTGCATAGTAGGAAAATAATCCTGGGCTTGAATCTTTGCATCATTCTCCATGTAAGGCTAGTGGGGATGGGGAGTTGTGCTAGAGGAAAACCAATTACTTTTAAATGCTCAATATCCCTAAAATCAATAATGTTCCCTCTCCGTGTGTACTTAGAGAATTAGAGTCAGTTAATAAGTTTTGCATATATGCTTCTGAGGGTCACTTTTTTTTTTGTCTAGAGTATCTTACTTCTGTGCTTGACAGGAATAGACTGCACAGGAAGTTCTTAACCAGCAGCCAAAATAGGGACTCAAATGTTTTTTTAAGGTTAGTTATACATCTGTTTTGGGTAAAATTGTTTCAGGAATGGAATTTGACCCATAGCATTGGGCTGTTTGTGTGACTTGCTTGGGCTGCACTTATAATTTGGTTTTGTTTTTATGTTAATCGGTATATTCTAAAAAGAAAACTTACCTGAATCGTACAGTGTGCTTGTCTGTTTTCCTGTCTGCTGGATGAAATCTGAAAATAAGAGAGGAAAAAAAATGGTATTTGATCATGGCCGTGAAGGAGACAAAAACTCTTGGATTTCAGGTATGGAAAGCTTTCCTTACTCCTTTTAGTGATGGGCTCGTCTCCAAAAACCTGTGAAGTGTTCAGTTTGCATAAACAATCAAAGATCTGGATGTTTATCTGAGGCTTTTCTATGGCTCTTTGGGATGGAAATGGGTTTGAGAGACTTAAGAAAATGAGCTCTTTGTGCTCTTTGCATTTGGTGTGGTCAGGGCACAGTTTTTCTTCCAGTCATTTGGCATTTCAGCTTCCTGTTCTGGTTCCACCTCCAGGTGAATGATACTGAAGCAAATGAAAGGGTCTTAAAGGGACATTGTGAAGAGAGAAACCAGAAATAATTAAAAAATAAAATTTCTGTCTCCATTTCCTTTTAATCACAGTGTCCATCTTCAAAATTTTGTCTTCGAAGGAACTTCTTATGCACAAGGGGATTCTCCCCTGTATTGGAATACCTGGGCAGTTACTCTGGTTAGCCAGGTCAGGACTTGAGTGGTAGATGAGCCATGATTTAAATCTTTTTATTCATTAATTTTTTTTTTCAGTTTACATTCCAAACTTTATTCTGTTCTATCTTTACTGGTATCTTTATCTTTAAAGATATCGGGGAGGGAGGTCGAGGGTTGAGTCCTGAGTCTTTATAAAAAAACCAGAAAACCCAAGCCCAAACAACAGTGGGAGGTCAGTTTCAAGCTGGACAGACTATGTGGCAAGATTATTGTTTTACCCCAATGGATTTGCAGACTCTTACCTTTGGTTGCTCATTTTAAACTAAAATAAAAACTCTGTAAAAAAGAAAATCACTTACAGATCCCCGTTTCCTGATGGTTTGGATCATATATAAATATATATATATAAGCTGAGGGACATTGTAAGGCTATCTTTACACTGCCTGGCTTTGGTTTGATTACTCAAAAGTTGTGCTGCCGCTCTGAATCTCTGAGCTCCAGCTCTGAGGCAGTTCGGGGAGCTTGTCAGGCTGGCTGTGAAAAGCTGGGTGATGTCAGTCAGCTTTCACTCACGGGTGGAAAGTGTCTTCCAGGTGTGCAGGAAGGACTCTTGGCTGAGGCAGTGCTGAAGGGCTGCAGAGATTACCTGAGCACGGTGAGCACTTTACAGGGTGGGTCAGAAGTCCTTAGCTGCGGAAGACTTTGGAGGAGTTCTCTAAACAACCCCTGTGGATCCAAGCCTCTCTGAATTGCTTCTCCGTAAAGGATTCTTAGGTATATATAGATACAAAGTAGGCATACATATTTTTCCCATGAAGGCCAGCTTCAGGAGATGGTCCATAATTTAAATATACACCAGTGAACACCAACCAGTCTAGCACTGCAGGCCAGAGTGCAGCCAGCCTGTTTCAAATCAGTTTGTATTATCAGCGAAAATCTATTTGGCACTTGTTCATTACCCTTTTTGAGCCAAAGGAGAGTACCCACTGTTTCCTTTAATGTCATCTGTTTGGTTTATGAGGAATGACTCAAGGAAGATTTTCTCTAATTCAGAATAAACAGTCTGCTTACATACAGGTTTGTCTGTCCTGGGGAGCCTGTACATATCAGGTGTTACAAGAGTGGAAATGATTTTCAGAGTCAAGCTGAAGAAAGAGAAGGAAATGTCTTCTAGGAAGCCATGGCTGTTGATAATTTTTAATCTTTAACCTCTTGGAAAGATCTGAATGAAAATTAGATCCATTACGTGGTGTACTGAGGTATTAAACTATGAGTTCGTTAGCCCTGGGTTCCTCTCTAATTGGTAGAAAAAGATGTATTACCCCAGAGGACAGTTCAAAGCAGCTTGGGCAGGAGCTGCTTTGTGGTCCTGTGAAGGGAATGATTTCTCTCTGCTGACCACCAGCCTAGCTGACTGTGCTGCCCAAAGTTAGGCTGTGCAGGCTCCCTTCATGTCTCCCTGTTGTGTGCAGGAAACAACAGTTTGATATTGTTTGTACTGAACCGACTCTTCATCACAAATTTCTTTTGTGTGTAGAGTGTGCTTCCAAAATGCAACATGAGAGTTTTCCAGCTCTTACTGTCATGTAAAAATTTCAAATCAAGGAATAACTGGTAAGAAGACACAGAGCTTAGTGGTGAGCAGGGTAGGAACAGCTTTTACAATAATGGTACCAACCAGCTCGAGTTCACATGGGTTCAGTCATGCTGTTAAGATGCTTCTTCCACGTCATGTTTGTTGGCCCCGATGAAGGGGGGTTGAATGTAACTGGTAAGGATTGTTTCTTAGGCACTGAAGTTTAGTTGATGCTCCATAAGATACAAAAAGTACCAAATCCCTCTAAAATTTACAAAAGGATACACCATGCTCCAGGAAACTAGGGGAAAAAAATTAAAATGGGTTAGGGAATATTGTAAGTAGTTATTGAAAAACTGCAGGCATTTGCAGAAGCACTGGCAACCTAACTATCTGTAATAAACTCCTATGGGACCTAGATAAATGTTTATTGGGGTGCTTATTAAAATAAGAGATCTTTGCAACCTGGGAATTAAGAGGACACATCTAGTTTGAAATTAACATTTGTACATAATATTCTTAAGGGCATTACCTTATGTGGACCAATGTTTAAAGCATATTTTAAAAGTAGAATAGTAGACAAATGAACAACAGAAAAGTGTATACTTACATGCTGAATTGGTGGATTGGAAGAATCAAGGAAATGTGAGGCAAGGTTTTACATAGACTGGACAGGTCAGGGAGAGGACAGTTCCTGATGTCAGGAGTGTTTTAAGTGAGGTGAGTGGATAGGAATTTCTAGAGTGTTGTTACAGCGTGCGTTCTGCACGTGTGTACAATGTATATATATAAAAACGTATATGTGTGGGCAAAATATAGCTCACATGCTCTTCTAAAATCTTGTATCAGTGACAAGATCAAGCTCACACAGCAGCATATCACTCCTTCACTGTTAGGAGTGTCACAGACCTCTTAATATCAAAAATACTTGGTCATTGTATCAGCCCTGTGGTATTAGGACACCATAGGTTACCTGCTTCACACTTCACAGGTTAGAGCCTGCTGCAGTTCAGTGTTATGTAGTATAATCAATAAGATTACTACTTCTTGGGTGATCTTAGAGGCAGTTAAAATATATATAAAAGAAAATTAGTGAAATCCACATTGTTTTCATCCTGCAGCATTAGAGTTTTCATGTGTTATTTTAAATGTAAAATACAATTAACTGATGACTTAAAAAAACAATTTGTAAATGTTTCATAGAATAATGGGAAAAAAGGCTGAGAAGATGTATCGAGAAGCAGAATCAACTTTATCTGTATTGTTTTTGACAGCTTTTTGTCTAATATCCTGATGAAAACCTCCAACTGGAGATTCCACCATCGCTTTATTCCACAATAATTTTATTTGTAGTTTATTTTAAGGCTTAGCTGTTCCTACTGTTAGAAAATTTTCACTGTTGTGTAAATCTCACTTGCTGAAATTTAAGTATGTTACTACTTACCCTGCCAAAGTGCACAGTAGAGTGGGTTATTCCCTTCCTCTTTGCAAAAGTCTTTCTTTCTCGCTTAAGAGTATAAAATACTTCTTAAAAAAAAAAAAAAAAATTGGGCACTTAATGTGAGTGCTCCTGTTGAACATGTTTACTACAAAAGCTGCAGTGCATTTGGTTTTGTCATGTTATCCTAAACGTTATGTCTCCTGTATATTTCCTGTGTCTTTGCTTTTCCCACTCTTGGTGCAGACCGATCCACAGTCAGTTTCTGCAGTGATTTTTGTTCACAGTTCCATTCTAAACTGCTGTAATACTGTATTCTCAAGGCATCAATAAATCTGATGTATTTTGACTATTTATCTTGCAGGCAATAAATATCTGTTTACAAAGTGCGTTTCGTGAATTCGCTCAAATTACATTTGGGCTGCTGCAATCTTGGAAAAAAAAAAGAGGTGTTAAAGGTTTGATGCGGGAGAACATTGCATTTAACTTCAGGGGAGAGCTAAACTTGTGATTCTGTCATCAGAGGTGAAACAGCAGAGCCCTATTTCTTGCTAACGTTAAACCATTTATTCTTATTTACCTGTCATTTTTATTACAGGCATTCAGTCTGATGCTCGTGACAAAAAAGTTCAGACATGCTTCAAAATGAATTCGTTGCATACCTAGTGTAGAAAACTATACTTTATGGATGGTAGCTGGAGGTGACTTGTGGTTTACCACTGATTATAAATTATTTAAAGGGAAATATATATAATTGATATTCAGAGCTGATAGCAGCAATATTTATTGGAACATACTCTCATCTCTGTTTTTTTTTTTGGCTATAGGCATTTGGATTAACCCAGGCATGTGGCACTTTGTATCTTGATGGACTGACAGCTCTTTGATTACACGTGATCTGTCAAACTGCTATTTAGGCAAATATTTTTAGAAAGAGGGTTGAAGTTATAATTGGGAGTATACTTTTTATACTATTGAGATGGCATGATGAAAAATAAATTCTTATTCTCTAATAACGTAGTAATAACACTAGTAGGATAAGGGTAGTTCCTTAAACAGTTGATGTAAGTAGGAATTATTCAAATGAATGGTGCACATATACAAAAAAAGCCAAATTTCTGGACCTTTATGAAGTGCCAGCATAAATTCCTCTCTTAGATTCATCTGCAGTAGCAGAGATCATTGCCATTCACAGGTATTCCTAAACCTAACCTGATTTGATCCTTTTGAATCTATGCCCTAAGATTTTTCTGACAGATACCACACTTACCTTTTTTACTGTCTGGGAATCCTCAGCTAAGCAAGTGCAGCAACTTTCTGTGGTGTACCTTGCCAAAGCTGTAAAAAGAAAAGTCAGTATTTGCAATGTGGACTTGAGCTATGACCCTTGTACATGCTCTGGGGGACCACTTCAGAATGTTCCATCTTCTTTTTTTTCCCCTGTATTTTCTGTGGTCATGAGATATTTTGTTTGGTTGGTTTGTTTTTTCACAGTACAAGTTACATTACTGACAAGTGTTAGATGTCTAATTTCCCTTAGATTTCATGGCAATAAGTCAATAAAAGCAAGTAATTTTACTGCATAGCAACAAAATTAGTGTCTGGTGGTCTTTTGAACACTGTGTTCCCACACAGCTCTGCCAACCATCAGAGCTATGCTGTTCAGCTACTAAGAACAAGGTGGAAGGATGGGCTTTAGCCACAGTTCACAATGGCTCTGTTATCTCAGTAATAAGAGGTGATATTTTCAGCCTGCGAAGTTTTTATATTTAGGAGTTTAAGGGAATTATATTTGATCAAAGACTGACCAATGTTGAAGTTACAGAAATTTGTGTTTAGTATATAAATCAACTTTCCTTCTGTTTAAACTTGAAATCTGAACTTCAGGCAGAAACTAAAGCAAAACTCTGAGAAGGTGCTGAGTAGTTCATGTGGGATGGTGCATGGTTCAGCTTGTGTCTTCTCCCCTGAGGTTTTGGGGAATGGCTGTTTAGGCAGCACATCATATCTGAATTAGGTAAATGATTCCTTCTCTGCTGGATGTTTCAGGTCCATGCTGTTCCCTGTATGCTGGCAAGATAACGCTAAGTGGGTCTGGAGGTTTGGTCTGGTGCACTTGGGGCTGTCCAGGCAGAAGAGAAGAGAGGTTTCTACACAATTAAAACTTGTGAGTTTTTCAGAGAATAAACATGTTTGGTATTTTGTTCTTTGCTTGCCACATTCGCCTCTTTTAGACCAGATAATTCCTGAACATAATGGCTGGAAAGATGGACTGCAGACTAGTGGAAGATGAGTGCTCAAGTACAGAGGAGGAGAATTGGATGGGGAGGAACCTTTCCCTTCTGTTTTTGGCTCACATAGTGGGTTTCTCTCTACGCAGGTTTCCTGTCAGATTCTCAAGATGAAGCACTGAGGATGGACCTCATCTAAAACCCTCTGCAGTGATTTCACTGGAAGTTCAATTGTGCCATACGCTTTGCTATCCATTTGCCTTGCCAGAGTTCTTGGTGTCAACTGAGCATGTCTCCTCTCTGGATGCACATGGAAAATGATGGATCCTCTCCAGCCAGCTTCCTACCTGACTGGGCGAGGCTGGCACGGATCAAAGGAGGATGAATGTTGCACCTCAAGTTACAAAGCAGAATGTTAGTGTTGAGAAAAGTAGGATGCCAAATACATACTTGAGATACTGCTTAACAAATAATATCCTTATGATTCCTCATTTCTGCCAGTAAACATGCATGACATTTTATCTGCAGCCTGGTGGCTTCCTGTGTCTAGCCTATGTCCTAACACAACAAGAGAAACACTCAGTGTGTAGTGAACCTCTTGCATACAGTGCTGACTTTAAGTACTTTAGGTTTTGGCACTCCAGTGTGACGCACTTAGATGTCATCTGGCCTTTATAACATGATTATTGGGGTCACTGGAAGTGATTTTAATGAGCCATTGAGTGTCATAGTCACTATGGAATATTTTGAGAACATATGTGCAAGACAGGGATCTGGACAAATAATTTTGGAACAAATTACTTGTAACCTCTAAATCCACTTAAGCATTGAAATGGAATAAGCAACTCCTAGGTTGGTTTCTGCGTTTCTGGTGCTGACCTTGGGAAGTTTAACATGCAACTACATCCAAGCTATAATAAATCAGTCTGTTCTGTGTTTTCCAAGTTCCAGCACAATAATGGGATCCCATTATTTCAGAAGTTCTAATGGAACAGGAATAAAAAGTAATCAATAGCATAAGGGAATCTGCTAATTAAATAAAATACAGAACATCTGTGAATATCCAGATAACTTTTTGGCCATATGTATTTTCAAAAACTGTTTATAACTATTGGGGAAAACAATTGCCAAAGAAGAAAGAGGGAGGGAAGCAGTTTACAGAGAGTGGACATAATAATGAGAGCTGCTCTGAGCCCTCTGATGAGTTAGGTTCAAAACATGACTGATGAGATATGGTGTTCCCTAGTCAGGTACTCAGCAGTAACAGGCCACAGAACATCCTCTTGGGCATATTTCTGACAAAGTAAATGCACCCTTCCTAACAGTTGCTTCAAGTATTCAGAAATGAGATTTTGGCACTTTTCCCCTGTCATCAGACCTTCCTGCTTTGTAAGGTCTGGGTACGTTCCCACGAGATGCAGATGTAACCAGGTATCACTTGTATCATAGTGTGCTACACCTTGCCCAGATTAACTGATATGTCACTGTCACTGAGAATGCTGTGATATATCATGCCAAGATAGGCATGTGCTCTATGTGCTACATATAATGAAATCCATGAAAACCTAGCACTCAGTCAATATAGTGTTAATATTGCCTTGCCTCATGGTGTGCTTTTGTTTTTACTTTTTTGGAGCAAGAGAAAGAAGGGTGAAAGTAATACAAAATTTTAACAGTCTCCTGTTATTTGGGTGAAGGAGAAATAAGATACTGTCTGAGGGTCTCTGTAAGCTGCCTCTGTTTGGGGGCCTTTCACTGAGGGCATATTCAGGAAAAACTGCCTCATAAAACTCTTAGGCAAATCATAGCTATAAATCATAGGCAGCAAAACAATTTCCCCCAAGCCAATGGCAAATCGTTGCTATATCTTGAGTGTAAATTACTAACAATCAGCAACACACCTAGGAAATGGAGCAAGTCTACAGTATATTTACGATTTATCAGAGCTGAATATACTTTTGACAGAATTTAAGATCTTCAGAAAAACATAAAGAAATAGGTTTGTCCCTTAGGTTGTACTTACCTACCTTTCCTGGGGACCTTCCTGCTGGTGCAGGAGCTGCTCAGTGCTACTTTTTTTATTGCTCATTCCCAAGTCTGAGGCAGTTTGGTTGTTTTTCTTTTTTTTCTTTCATCAAGAGATATACTCTGTTAGACAAGATAATTAAATGTGTATGGGCTAAATTCTGTTGTTATTTACAGAGTCTGCAGTAAATCTGAACACACTCCAGTGACTGCAAGGGAGTATTCTAGATTTATGTTATTATAAATGGGATCAGAATTTGACTTGTATAAATGAATATTAAAGAGGGAAAAGAACTGTTCATGTTCACACTCCTAGCCTCTGGCAAAGGCTAGCTTAACTTCCTTAGCCGTCTTCATTGAACATGGAGAGGTTCAGTCACCACTGCTCTTTAGGAAGGATTGAACCTGATTTTAGAGCTTTCAGAGAACCAATATAATTATTAATTAATAATAGTATTAGTTATAAATGCTACATGTGTTGCTCCCAAAAAAAGTCTAAAGTAATTCTGACTTTATCTCTGGTTCTGCATTCACCTTTGGTAAAATTAAGGATCACTTCTGTGCTTCAAAGACCTTTTCTCCATCTTAAATTATACTTTCCCTTCCTGTTAATATTATTGTCAGGGGCACACTGACAATCACGTGATGCAAGTACATCTTATTATGTAAGAAGTCTGTATTTTTTTACAAATTAGCCAAGTATGCTGCTCAAGGTTTCATGCCACTCTGTTGCCTTGGTGTCTCCAGAAATGTCCTGACTTAACTCTTAAACATTAAGCTTTTCACTGAGCAATGATTGGATATACAACAGGGCAGAATGCTGAATTATTTCGTATTTAATGTTGTGTCTTCCCCATTTTTGTTTTCTTTTCTCTACTATAATGGAGAGCAAGAAAAATGAGTTTAACATACATTTTTGGTAAACATTTTTCTGAAAAGTAATTTTTTTTTAAATTGTGGTAAATCAGTCTCCACTCAACTATAACCAGCAAATTATTTATTTTGATAACTGGGGATTATGGCTGGAGACTTTTTTCCACATCCGGTGATTGCAGGAAAATAAATCAAAATCACTTCCCCCCTCCCCCCACTTCCCGTAAACAAAACCTAGCTATTAGAAAGCAAAGAAGCCAGATTTATCACAATTAACTCTAAGTTTTGGAAAAAGATGGGTGTTTTTATAGAACTCATATCTAAGTGGCTTCATTTTGAAGAATTTATTTTTTCTCCCCTGACAAAAAAGGGGTACTGCAGTAGGTACAGTCAGTGCCTTAGTTGTTATGTGCAGTGACTCCAAAGTCAAATATTCCACCCCTTTCCAATTTTTTAAATATAAAATGAGAAATTGAGTGAGTAATACTGGATATTTTTATTTTACTGTTTCCCATTTTTTTTCTCAGAAGACTGCAGTCTTCTTTTGTGATAGTGTGTGAACATACAAATTAGGTGCCTTCCAAGTAACGTCATATTCTAGACAGTGAATTGGTATCTGATTTGTTCACAGGAAGACCTGAGATGCTACACCAGGATGAAGGAAGTTCAGGTGTCTGATTCTGGCATTGTTTCAGGTGGAAAAGGGTGAGGACTTACTGTTGTGAGTGGTACTTCCTCCCCTGGGTTTTCATGCTGTGACGTCCCCACTGTGTGACTTAATGCAACCATGATCCTTTTCTGGCACCTGCCCACCTCTGAATTTTCTTCTTCAGCTATAGACTTTCACCACTTTTACTGTAGCTATAGACTTTTACCACCTAACTGTGAGCAGACTAAAGATGACAGAATTTATCTGAACATGTACAATTTCCATTTGATCCTGAATAACAGAGGCTTGTGTCAGTAGAAAGCCAGTTGTTTTTTTTTTATTGAAGAACAAGCATGGTGTCTGTCTTGGTTTTTAACTCTTCAAATAGTTTGATTAGTGCCTTTTTAACATGGAAGTTTCTGAGCATGCCACAAGCCAAACCATGAATAAAAACTGTAGGTTGACAGAATATCTTTCAAAATTAAATGTATTAATTTGTGGAGGAAAATGTCCCTACCACATTGAAGGTGTCCTTGCTTACAATCAAACAGATAATCTGTCATATTTTGCCAATAAGAAAGTAATCACCTTTTAAAATTAAACCAATAACGGCATTTTGTTGAAAGCTGTTAAGTGATTTAGAATATCAACTCACCTATCCAAAAAACCTTGTCAGGGTTCAAATTCCAATGTTTATTCTACTTGTCATTATCTGTTAATGTATTTCCTTATAGAGGCAGAACAATAAACCCCTGATAGTCACGTAAGGCAGTAGCTATCCCCTAGCTTTAATGTACTGCGTGAATATTTAAGAAGCTTTCATGTATTTTTTTAAATCACCAAATCTTTTCCTAGTCATGTAATAGACAAGTTGTGATATATCATATTTTATATGAGCAAATAAATCAAGTTATTGGCAGGGGGGAAAAGAATCATCCATTGGGTCCAATGTACTTCTCAAATGTAACTTTTAATTCTTATCTTTACTTGATTCTTCACTCTCATTGGTAGCAATGTGACTTTTGGGTAACTGATGGGGAGCATCATTTTCAATTTATCAGTGCACATGAAAAGATGATACCAGATATATTTAATTCTGAATTTGGTGGCTTGAGTCAATCTGGTGCTATATTCGGGTACCTCTGCATTCGTTCTTTATTCATCTTGCTTTCAGTTTCATACACAGCTGTTTTGGTGCTTAGCATGTATTGTGAGAGTAGCAGGTATTACTTTTGAAGCTCCTTTTATGTAAAGTGCAACTAATGCAGTTTTCTTCTGATAAAAACTTGGAGTCCTCTAAGTGTGATTCTCTGTCATCTCAGAGACCATGAAATCTGTGCATCTTTGTGCATCAGTATTTTAAGGTTTTAAGTCTTGGCTATTGCTCATACATGATGTTGATTGAAATTCTATTAACATAAATGTGGAACACCAGCAAATCTAAGTAGTGATGTACTAAACATTTGCATGACAGATTTAATTTGGTGACACCACCAGAACATGTTTCAAAAAATAAATACTAAAATCATCTATAACTCCTCAGAAGTTCAGTTAGTTGCAAAACCCATTACACAGCTGGCTCAGTGATACTATACTTGTTTCTTCATAGCTATCTTTAGTGCATTAACACTTAATTTGTTCCCTTTCCCCTCCTCCTCTCAGGTAACAAAGCTGCTCTCCCTGAAGATGGCAGGCCCTAGGGGAGAGACAAAAGTTGCCTGTTGTAACTGCTGCTCAAGACGCTCTCTCAACAAAATAGCATTTTGGGCATTGCTTTCACCATGCACACTGTTCATTTGTGAAAAGTCAGACATAGGTTACAACATCAAATTGCTACATGGTCTCCCAGAAATTCCTCAGTTTCTAAATCCTGAATACCTGTTGCTGAGATGAGAGGTTGGACAACTTCTTTCAAGTGCCAGAGCAGGGGCAACAAGAGTTACTCTCAAAGGCAAGGTTGTTTGAGGAAGTTGTTGGGAAGGACAGACACTGACCTCTGACAAACATTTTGCTATCAGAAGTTCTTATGTGTTCCCTTGGATGATCAGAGCAGACAGAAGGAATATTATGCTGAATCTAATGATTTGCATTATCCATCCACTCTAATATATTTACTTCAAGGCCATGTAGTTAGTAGGGCCATGTCTATGGACCTTACAAGCGTTTTTCTGCTTTCTTTTATATCAGGTGCTGGTAATCAAGGATGAAAGGTGATGATTCCAGATGACAATTTGAATTACTAGCTTTTGGAAAGGAATCAAATACAAGGGCACCTCCCCCATTTGTCCCTGCCCATTCCCATTTTAATTAACTTAGTTGTTTTTCCTTAGTGTTTTTGTTTGGCTTGGGTTTTTTGCTGGTGGTTTATGGGTTAGTGTTGGTTTTAGTTTTTGGTGGTTTGTTGCTTTATTTTGGTGGTGGTTTTTGTTTTTGTTGTTGTTTTGTTGGGGTTTTTTTTGCGATGTTATTTAGAGTTGCCATTGGGGTTAATTCCTTGGCTGTTCTGTCAAATGCTAGCTTCTAGTACAGATATTTGTGTATATATGAACAACTGTTTTTTAATAACCTGCCAAGAAGCTATAATCTTCCATTGCAATCCCTCGGGATTTAATTAGAATGGTTTTCCACAGCCTGACATGTTTATGGGGCATAGGTAAAGAGACAGTTCATAAAGCTGTCAATTTTCTGAGAAATTAAAGAAAAATTGGGCTGCTTAGTGCCTTGGCAATTCCATGCTGCTGATAGTACCATTGCAAACAATGAAATCAAAGGCAATGTAACAAGATACTGATGCATTAGAGATGGGGAGGGTTTAAAATTATATACAAAGGCATTTGTCAATTTGAATTTGAATGCATAAGAGGAGAAATATGGAAAACAAAATATGAACTCCAGTAGCTGCTCAGGTTTAAGCAGCACAAAGCTGAACAATGGTATCTTCATTGCTTTAACAGTAGCTGTAACTTTCCTGGGGCAAGTGGGAAGAGATGAAAACTGTGAAAGGGAAATAAGTCTGGACTATGAAAACACTTTCTACAGATTTCTCTCTTTTCTGACTGGAGTCTCAGGATGCTTGGTCATGTAACAAAAGGGTATGAGCAATTCTTAGAGGTACAGTTCACAGTATTTTCTCATTATGCACTGGCAATTCAAAACAGCCCAACTGCCAAATTCTGCCCTTTTTCCTTTCTGTAACTTTTTAGTCAAGCTACTAGGGTGTATCTGTGCCTGGCCACCCTCTTTAATGTAAAATAGCAGCTATTCCCCCTTCTTCATGGCTCTCATCTATGATGGTTTGCTAAAAAGGATTTAGAATTACCATCTCTGCCTGTCCCACGAATTTCCTGTAACTTCATGATAGAGTTAAATTGGTATTAAGAGCAGTAAGCAATGAGAATTTGGAACATGGTTTCAGTAGCAGGGTGAAGTGTTGTTGGGGAAACTCCGTAGCTGTGTTGGCATTTAAACAGAATTTAATCTGGATGGTTCATGCCTGTGTTTAGTATCCAGCATGAACTTCTATAACACACTTTAAGATTACTAAATATAAGATCAGATATCTGCATCATCTTTGTCTGGCAACTGGATATCTTTTGGTGCATTACATTCTGCGAGTTACATTTTAGGAATAAATATGGACAGGCTGTGGAATATTCAAGAGAAGGCTAACAGGTAGCACACAAAAAAACCGATTCATGACGTACAGCTTACCAAGGAAAACCTTTTAAAAAATAGTGTTTCTCTTGTTTTCCGGAAAAAAAGAAATTTGCAGTGACTCAAAGCAGTTTTCTGATGTATATAGGACACATCGCCAGGTCCAGCAAATTCATGACAGGAAGCAGTTTGTTCATTTATCAACAAAAATGACTGACATTAGGTGGGACTTTCTAGCTGTAACTAAGTTGATCTCTAGAATGACAGGTTATGTAGTCTTTGCCAGTGGAGCGTTTTTAGGAGGCTGGACAAATTCTTGCTTGTATATTCTACCTGCTGTAGAGCAAAACAGAGAACCATTTTAACGTTTTACTTTCTGAGAGTTGGAGAAGTAAGAGGGCATGCCCCAAACCAATAAATTGTCACAGTTTTAGTTAATCAGGGGTCACTGCAGAGCAGTGACTCTGCTCTGCTACCACGGGGGGAGCAGTTGAAAACCCAGGTGTTGGAAAGGAGGTGTTTAGGGCCTGGTGAGGGAAGTAAGTACATTTGCTCTATGCAGATCTTGGCCCATGTGTGAAGCTGCTCAGGTATAAAGAGTGCAAAGCTGAACAGTAGCTCTGTTCAGGGCATATGGAGTAGGCTCCATATTTCTCCTCAAAGTAAACAGATGAGTGTGAAATTTCAGACTCATGGTGTCTTGACCTGCTGTTGCCTTGTGTTGTCTCTCTTTATCTCTGTTTGTCCACATATTCATCTATTTCACCCTGGCAAGACAGTTGAGTGTCTTTCATGTCTGGAGTTTGTCCATACAATGCAATGCAGTGCGTAGTGCAACGAGACCCTGCGCTGGAGTCCCTAGGCACCGTTTCAGTAGCAATTGCAATCAATGCTGTCAGCATTTACTGTGGATTCATTTGTTTTATTTTACTATGCTACTTCTTAATCCATGTCATTTCCTTTTCATTTTGTCTTACTCTGTGTCGATATTGTTTCCCCTTTTGCTCTCATTTATTTATCTTCATTAATATTCCTCTTCCTCTTTTTTTAAAATTTTTGTTTTCCTGCCTGCCCAAGTTGCCTCCCTGTCCAGCTTTTTAAGTTATAGTCATTATTCCTATAAAATGTATTGTAGGAGCCGTCAGATATGGAGTTTGTGTGATGTGCCTCTTATAACCATAAAACACCTTAGGGAGAATACTTTCTCAGCCCAAAACATCATATTTTTCCTTCTTGCAAGATTATTTAACTTCCTGTCTTTTTCTCATTTCTTTTTAGGTTCCTGCCACACTTACTAGCTTGGTGGGTTTTTTTCAAACAACTATAAAATAAAAGTCACCAAGCCATTGGATCTAGGGTTGGTGTTTTTTTATATTTCTATATGTACATGATAAAAAAGGGAAAATAAAAGTTTATGAGCAGAGAGACTGAAAAGAAAGGAGTGGAAGTCAAGGAGAGTCTGTGCTATAGGTCAGCAAAGAACACAGAGATTGAGTGCAGATCAAAGAAAGTTAAAAATTATTTGACAGCATGTGATTTAGAACAGCCATGCTGAGAAGTCTCCTGTAATAATTTATCCTACCTTTCACTCGTAGATTGCTGAGCTGTCTTGAAAGAATTCAGAGACTGTGGAATGCAGCTACTCTTTTCATTTATGATTTGAGATGGGATGCAATGTAATGTGTCAATGTGAGATCAAGATGTCACCCTCTATCAGGACAGCTCTCAATGATTTTCTACAAAAGGCTGTGAACTGAATATTCATGGACAAGAAGCAGTTTCTCCTATACTTTACGAGGCTGATTGAAGAAACCTTAGAATAAAATGTCACCATGTAGAATTGTGCCTCCTCCTGAGATTATTTCATTTTGTAGAAGCTCTCTCAGATTCTGAGTGGTATTGCTTTGGTGGAGAGGTACAATAAAAATGGAATGCAACAGGCTGTGTTTAAGGTTAGTGTGATTCAGGATCTGGTGTATTCTGTGCCTTAGAGATTTGCTTCTCATCTCAAGTGTATGTTAGAACAGTGATGTTCCATTGAATGCAATCATGTTATTTGTGAACTGAGCCCCATAATTTATTACAGAGGCAAAGAATACAAATCATAAATGAATGCACAGAGGAAGACAAGCTAAAATGGCACTTATCAAGATTGAACTGAACTGTCCCAACTACAAAAATGTTTTAGGAAAATTTTACTAGGGTACTAAAAAATTCTTATGGGGTCTTCTGCTATTAGTTATGCAGGGCTGCCTTGACATCTCGAGAATCTACTGCAGTGCAATGTCCCTGTTGGTGCTACACCTGCTGAATTCACATGTCAAACCATATCCTCCAAAACCGTGAGATTGGTTTAAAACTGAGAAAAGTTCATTCAATGTTCTGAGATTTGTGGCTTTTAGAATTGTCTCTGAGGCAAAGCAATATAAAGATGTGTCATCAAAAAGAGTGAAGTAGAATGCTCAAACATGCTGGAGCTGCTCATACTCTCACCACCCTTGGTAATGGCCACCTGCCAAGCAAAAATAAATATACAGAGGCTGCACTGGGAAGTGTATTTTGCTTGCAGTAAATGCGTAATAATAATAATAAATGTTCTGAAGTTGTTCTATGCCAACTCCATTTTGATTTAGACAACAGTCAAATTAGTGCTGCTGTTTTCACTGATGGACGTGGCCTGATTGGCAGTGGAACATAATTCAAGTATAGAAGGTTTCTGGTTCTTATCACAGGAAATCATATCAAATGTGCCACAGCTGACCTTTAACATTTCTCATCATCTTATTTCTATAATGTTCCTTTATAAGGAAAGTTACCTCTAGGAATTAAATTCATGAGCACAAATTGGATGCCAATAATATGTTTGAAGGGATGTAATTTAGTTTTTAGCTAGAACTCACAGAAGCTTCATCTAGAGAAAGGCATACATTTAAAACAAACAAACAAAATGATCCTGAGTACTCATGCCTGACCAACAGATTTCCTGTGGGAGAAGGAAGTCTGAGTTAGAAGTTTTTGGAAAAAGTTGATTAACATCAACTTCTAGTCTTACATTTTAGTCAGTATAGCATGCCTTCAAGCAGATAAGTAAAGTTATGAAAGCAAATTTTGAGCACACTGATTTTGTCACAACTGTGTGCAACTGGCGCTTCTTTTCTACTGTATTGTGTAAGGAGAGAAAATTACAGTAAGAGCCATGACAAGATATGTTTTTCTGGAATTGTGCTGCTATTTCATGGTTAGATGACCACCCTCTATATAAGAGGGTCCTTGGACAGTGAGCTCAGATGTACAGGTCTACATCACCCACCTCTATTTTTTTTCAGATGTGTCTGACCCTCAGTCTCTGTTTTGCCTTTAAGTTTTCATATGACTTCATTAGCAAATCTCCTATACTTATTCTGTTCCATTTTGAGACTATACATAACTTATTAATACCACACATCACTGCTAAATCTGCCATGCTTTTTATTAGAGTATTTTGTCTATTTGCTGCCCTACCAGGTCCTGTGTCTTACTTTTGGGGCTTCCTCTCTCAGAAGTGCCCATCTGTGTGTAGTGGTTTCTAATGACCTTTGACTTTACAGCTTTACTAAATTTTGTGAAGTTTTTTTAGTCTTTTTAAAAAATAGCCTCTTTTACTGGTGCATGTGATCCAATCCCACTTCCTCTAATTGGGTGTCTACTTCACAGGTGAGTTTAATTTCTTACTGCAACAGGAAGTGTGAATATTTGGTTAGCCTATAACCAGTCATGGTGGTTCTCACTAAGGTCAACTGATAAAAAAATTTATCAGGGCAGCCAGCAAAAAGTGTCTAAACTATGTGGTCCTAACCATTCTTTGTAGGGAGTGGCAATCTTTAATGATGTCAGACCATAAAAACTGAAATTCCTGTCAGAAAAAAGAAGAAATTAAAACTTTTTGTTTTTATCTAAGAGCTACACATTTCAGTGGGACTTATCAAAGTATATTGGTTTAAGCAGAGATGCAAGATTTTCGATAGGCTTGTGTTAGCCAGTCTGACCAATCCTCACTTTTCTGTCTTTGAATTAACTATTTTGATTAAAATGTTCATATTAAATTCAGCAACCCAACTGAATTTTTTCCTAGCTTTGTGGAAAAGTTTTTTGAGATTTTTAATATCAGATGTTTGTACTATTTCTACTTGAAATCAGAGTATATGTAGTGTGTATCTCCAAGATTATTAGAGTAAATGCCGTAACACTGCAGCACTAGATCAAAGGATTCACCAGTTTCAATGCAGATTTTACTGTCCTTGCTTTAAATGTGACTTCAAATGCAATATCCATCACTAATGTTTGTGGCTTTCTGTTTTCTAAATTGCAAACTTGAAAGATCTACTTAACTTTGGCTTTAGCCTGTTAATGCAGAGCTCATTTCAGTTCACTGGCTTCTGCAGACGTAGTGTGAGGTGACATTCCTTTGACCACCTTCACTTGTACAGTGAAGAATGTAGATGCATCTTCCATTTATTTGGAGATACATTTGAACAGCACCTCAGGGAAGTTGTTCAGGTTCCTTATTGATATATGTAAAGCAGACTTGTGATTATTTTGGTATGGGTTGAGTCTATACTTTAGATAGAGTTCCATGTTATGGGTTGTGTTATCCGGTTGTGCTCTAACTGGAGTGATCCACAAGTGTGTTTTCTTGTGTCAGACACTACGTGCAAAGTCCAGTAGACATGAAATTCACAAGTCTGTTGTAGTCATTGTCACTGTGATGTTGTGCCTTGCTCAGAATATTGGCCTGTTGGTCTGTTCCCATAAATCCCAGTGAGAAGGAGAAATTGAAGAAGTCATAGTCCCAGTGACAGTTACCTATCTACTATGAGTGAGGCACAGGAAGCCAGCCCTGCTAGTCACCCTCCCCTTTCTTTGCCATCTTTTTGAACTGGTGACTTTACACAGCATGGATGCTCACCTTTGCTGTGCACCTTCTAATTCCATCATTGTTTGTTTGAATCATTTTTTTCATGAACACTTTCTAATGATGTATTTGCTTCCAGTATGCTACCAGCAAATTACTTTAACATTGTTTTGGCTTGCATTGTCATTTTGGAACCTGTGGGATCTCAGGTTCTAACCATGTGTGTACTTCTAAAGTTATCTTTTGGTAGTTTTAGACCAATACATCTGTCAGTCTCAGATGAAAAATACAGGCATTTTCCATGTCAGATTTTCCCCAGGGTCACCTGCACAATACATAGCTCACACATTCAGCACTTTTAAGGAAAAGTTGGTGGCTAAGAAAGCCCAGAAATGAGAGAATTGCTGATTTCCTAAAAATTGGATCCTATTTCCTGTGCAGAAGGTAGTATGAGAAGTGCTCAGTGTAAGCAGTCACCCAAGGCTCAGAAATCAAGAGAATTGTGTGATTTTAAATGTGCTGTTCAGCTACATGCAGCAGGGAAGTGTCATTTCACCTGCTGTACATACATGTAGCTACCAGGGGCTCAGATGAGTGAGATCAATTTTATGCTCAGCACTTGGCTGTGGCTGGAATGGTGGTGGCATGTCAACAGCTACAACAGGTCATGGGACTCTCAGATGAGAAAAGGATTTTAAGATCTAAAGCTGAAGGTTAGGTGTATTTGTGAAGGGGAATGCAATAAAAGGAGACATTTTTTTCAGTGCATCAGAGGAAGGGGCTCTAAACACCCTCTCCTGAGGAATTCAGCTGCATATCAGTGAAGGTAAAGTGGATATAAGAAAAATGCCATGTGTATGGAGAGCATTAGGAAAGGTCATATATTTCAAGAAAGAATATTGTTTACAAGGAGTGTTAATAGGTTTCAAGGGAAATGTTAATTTTTTTTCCTGGCTGAAATAGCTACTGTAAGTTTTTAATGGTTAATCATTCATTCTTGAATTTTTATATTAAGCATTTCATATTACTTTATTGACTTAACTTTTATGCTCTTCTTCATTTTGACAGTAAAGAATGACCAGGCAATACTCTTTGAAAATTGGAGACCATTTGCAGCTGCTCTCTGCTGAGGAAAGTGAATAATAGGGTGCCCTCAAGGAATTTCAAAGGTATCACTCAACAGAAACTTTTGTGTCTCAAGAAAACTAGATCATTTTATCATGGTAGGCATACTGATATGTTTGCTTTAATAAAATGCCATATTTCTGCCTTTAATCTCTTGTCAACCAGCTATTAAAACCCCAAAGTGTATGCGTGCAGCACATGTAAACACTTGTGGTTTCAAGTTTGTCACACAACATGCAAACAAAGCATGTAATTTCTGTTTAGTGAAAAATCTGTAATAAACTTACTGAGTAATGGCAATAAGGCTCTTTTTCTCACCCCTTTCTCAAGTCAACAAATCAATTTGGTTTAATTCAATAATCCATGCAATTTTTTAAAAGCATTATCTAAATCCTACAGAGTTCTCCGAAGTGGCCAGATGATGAAATAATGACAACTGTTTTCCATGTAAATAGTGATGAGCACCTGAAATAATAGCAGTGTTGGAAGATGATTACTTATGAGAACTGACATTATGTGCCTCGAGCCCCCGGAATTTTGCACCTGCACTGAACAGTTCCCCTTGTCTTTCAGCATGGCAATTCTGTGCTGTTGACTCACTCATCATTTCTTGCCAGTTAAGGCAAGGCTTGAATCGCTGCCCGCAGTAATAGAGGCTTACTTTGAAAGTAAAAGATGTTGCTTGTGACCCAGGTCTTGGTGTTCTCGCATCATGTTAATTCAGAAATTCCTCAGTATTTTTGTGGATGAGTGTTGCGGGGGCACGGGTCAATCACACGCAGACCGACATGATCAAGGTGAAAGCCCTTTATTCCAGATCAGAAGGCTATTTATATACATCTTCTACTTCTCTATATCTAAGCAGTAGATTGGTTACTAGCTACTTGTTTACACATCTAAACGAATCACTTAGAGCGATGGTGAGCTGTCATACAAACGCTGTTCTGTTGGCTCTGCTAAGCTAATGCTGGATTGTGCACATCTCACTGCCCTGCCTATTAAGAACACCCAACAGATGAGGATACCTTAATGAGTTTGGGAATCGTTTCAAATAATAGTATAGTACTAAAAGATAATATTTTCTGCACAATAGCCGATAAATATTTTCTTAATATGCTGTTTATGAAATAGATAATAAAGTAATTACATTAACAGATATTCACATCCTTTCTGTCAATCCCTGTGTGCTCAGGTATTTTGGAATATGGTATATATGAAAGAAGCCTGTTTGTTCATAAAACACTTACCCAAAAATGCAACGATAAAGACACAAAACTATGCATTTAAGATTGTCAGCAGTCATATATCACATCAGTGAACCACAAGTACTGGGAAGTGTTGGTGGTTAAGAGGGAAGAGTAAAGCTTCACACACTGCGGCCGCAGATGCTTGTGTCTGCAGGACAGACCCCAGCACTCTTGAGTGATCAAACTGGGAGTGGAGGTTGCATGTCCCTGAGCCCAGTGGAAAGGGAGCCATAGTTACTCCAAGCCAGTAGCAACACCGTCAATTGCCTGTTTGTACCCATCCTTTCCCCCATTACACTAACTTTTTTCAGTGTTTCTTTCAATGGGACAGTGTTAAACTTCCTTTCTAATTCTGGGGAGGTTTTTCAGTACCACTAATAATTTCTGTGCCCTTTCTCTATCTGCTATATTTTATTTAAGATGGAGTATATCATAATGAAGTTAGTATGAGAAATAAAGAATAAATTATAAGTAATTTATAAAGTTTTTATAAAGTAATAAATTTCAAAAGTTACTATGTTATTATTGATATTCCATAAATGGAACCTGTAGTAAGTTTTCATGTAGGCAGATGTCAACAGTAAGGTACCTTCATACAGTTGTGAAAATTGTTTTCCTTTTATTGCGACAGTGTTCTAGGTTTTCTTTTTTTCTTGCTGGAGTAGCTACTTACATGTGTGTGAAAATAAGAATTTTTTTCCTTTCAGAGAAAGTTAATACTCCTTTTCTGTGTTGATTTTCAAATATAAGGCGCCCTAGGTTTGCTAGGTCCCTTTAGATGTCCTATTAATCTTCTTTAGCTTTGGCTACCTTGCATAATTTAGAACATTTCCCCACCTCTCTGCTGCCTTATCTTTCCCAGTCATGTATTTTCTTTGTTTAGTTTGTTGGACTCATATTCTATTTCTTCCTAAACTGGAAACTGGTAACTAGTTTCTAAGTCACTGGAAGATGTTCCTGTAATCTATTATTTTTGTTTACATCTTGAGTTTTGCTGGAACTTTTTTTTTTAGGTGTAATACTTCTTCAAATATTTTTATTTTAATTTAAAAAATTAAAATTGGCCTGCTGGCCAATCCTAATGCATTGAAAACTCTTAGGCTTACATTATGGAATTTATGCTCAACTGCCTGTTTTATAGATCTTCCTTGGATTTTTGTGTCAGCCTGTTAACTGAGTTACTCTCATATCCAGGATTGCCACTAGCACTTTTTCATTCACATTTCATATAAAAATTATTGATAAAATGATTAGTATAAGTTAACCATTGCCCAATAAGGACTAATAAATTATTGAAAAGGTCGATATTGTTCTATATACTGTGTATAATCATAGCTTGTTACCATGTTGAGTATATTCAACTAATTTCCTACCTATTGTCTATTATTGTCTATTATTTTTATTATGCTATCTAGTAAGTATTTTTTAATCTTTTCTAAGGTATTAGTATTACTATTTTTATTAGTGACACAGACAATTGTGGTACATTTTTCAGTGACTATGGAGTCACTTAAGAGCCTCTGTTTTGATTTAAAACTCGGTATGAGGACATCTTGAGGCCTTCTAATCCTGAAGCTGGAATCTCGCTCTCAACTTGTGGCTCAATGTTTCCTGTTTCTGACTTACGATTTAAATGATTTCTCTTCCCTCCCCCCCGCCACTTTTTCCTGTTGTGACATAATCTTTGACAACTTTTCCATATTGATAAATTGTGGATCACACACTCTATTGTGACGTGTCTGCAAGGGACTTGGCTCTTGTAGTCTAGTACATCTTTTTAGTCCCTAATTCCTATGGTCTCCAACATTAAAAGTTTTTTTGCCTGAGTCTGCAGGCCTCGTATGGGCAGAATTCTGTTGGGAATTTTATTCAGGCTGGCTGTAAGGCTTGCAGGCTTCTTCAGCTCCCACATGAAGTTAAAGGATAATTTTTTCCTTTCCACTAACATGTTTACTGGAAAAAGCTTGTTTTTAGCAAAAGAAAGTTCTTGCTGTCTCAAAACAAAAAAATGCTACGATTGGTAGAAATACTACTATGCTGGAACAGGATGGGCTGGTGGCCTCTTGTTTTCCTGTGTTATCCTATGCTTAGTATTCATGGCTAAGTCTCAACCAGTTTAGACCCAGACCAACTAGACCTGGCAGTGTTTCTGGGCCCTGAGAAAAGATGTGTGTTTCAGATAATGTTCCATATCTTCTCAAAGTGTAAATATGATTCAGTATGTAGTTCTTAGGTTTCTTTCCCTGATATGCAATGGGTGTGGATAGATAGGGTTTACTGCTTAACACTGAAAAGTGAAAAAGGGAAGCTGTGGTTTACAATCATGTAATAATTAGGAAATTATTATTCTGTTATAACACAACTATAGTCTGTTGCAACCACCATCAAATTTATTGCTGACAATTTGCTTTGTCTAATCTGGATTTAATCCTTACCAAATATGGTTGCAGGAAGAAATTGTGCTTCTTTTCTGCATTTTGTAATGGGAATTTTTGTCAATTCATTTGAGTGTGGCAGGAGGTCTGACAGACAACTGATGAACCCTAGCAATTCTAAGGAAAGAGTACAGGATGCTGCCTTTAAAAACTGGCTTTGATACATCTGAGCATCATTTTTCAACATTCTAAAAACATGCATCAAATCTGTCTTGAATTACATATTCTTTGCTGCATAGAGTCAGACAACAAGAAAGCAGGCAATAATTAGGATGGAGCTACAACAAAAACTTATTTCATGGTTGTTCTTAGGGTTAGACATTTTTTTTTCATTACTGGTAACAAAAAGTAAATTGTTTAAAGCCTTCTTGTGTGCACGTGTCTGGTTTAGAGTAGAGTAGCTCAGAGCAGATCAGGCAAAACAGAAAACGGAAATGTGGCTTTTGCAGGGAGTTCTGGCCATGATAACACTGTGCACTTTGCAAAGTATTTTGAGCAGCTCTACTCACCTCAGGCATTTCCCCTGTGATGTTTTACAGCCGGTGCAGCTCTGTGCAGAGGTGCTGGCATAGTCAGTGGTGCTCAGCCTCCCTCTGACTGCTGGCTGCCATTCCTGAAGTAGCTTTGTTAGCAATAATTTGGGTGTTGGTCTTCACCACAGTCCTTCACGATATTCAGGGATGTGCAATATCATCGTCCTTATGTGTGGTTGTCTTTGGGATGTTAAACTAGACAGGCATTGTGTACACTTCCTGGGACATGTGGAAGGCTGGTCTCCTCTTTCTGCACAAGAGAACTCTTGTTGTAAAGTAGTACCTACAGTAGTGGAGTTATGTGGGAGTCTTTTTGTTTGAGTTCTTTTTTATCGCAATCTTTGGCAGTGCAAATGTTGGTATTTTCTCAAGAGATCATCTCCCACTTAAAAAAAGCACATTTTGTGGCCTTTACTTGCTTTGGGTCACCTCAAGAGGGCAGGCAAAATATTTATACAAGTAAAAATGAACGAAGTGTTCTGTGCTAATCTGTATGGCACACTGGAAGAACAGGATCAGCTCCTCTGTCTGCCATCATCTTTTCATGCATATTTAGGCAAAATGCATGTCTGCTTCCTCTGCAATCTGTAATCACTTTAGGACGAATCTTTATCTGCAGGACAAAGTGCAATGAAGCCCAGATTTTAGCTTTGTCCTCTGGAAACTATTTTCAAAATGGCTTTGTGGCATCTCTCTAGAACCACATTTCAGTGCCAAGAGTCAAAGATAAAAATGAGTGTTGTGGTATCATTTTAGTCCTGTTTCTATCCAGGCTTATCTAACACATGCCTGTGTTTGGAAAGCAAGGACTTCTGTGGTCAGAATGGAACTGGAGTGTTTCTGAGAGGTATGTAGGGAATTACAAAGGCTAAACCTATTATTTTCCACTTGCTCAAACTGAAAATGTAAACATAAAAGACTCACACTACTTGTGAGACATCATGGATGTGCTTTCAGCTGGAGAATGAAAGATGTCCTTCCATCTCATTAGATAAGGTAGTTTTTGGTTCCTCCTTCTTGACGGAGTAGTAGTGGAATGCAGGAGTCCATGAAGGGACTAAAATCTCAGGGTGGTAGATGGTGCACAAATCTGCAATTAAGCTGGGGTTTGTGTGTGTCAGGTGCCTACAAACCTGGTGTTCATGGGGTAATAACAAAGCTCTGCTGTTTAGCAGCAAAGGCAGTGATCATGGCAAATCAACTGTGTGAGCACTGTTTCACCCAGTAGTAAGGTTTCCATTTTTGCCTAGATATAGGATGAAATATTCAGAGACCTCCTTCTGTAAATACGTTTCTGGTATTCCTGCAGGGCAGAGATTTAACATGCAGGGTGAACTAGAGCAAAGAGACAGAGCCATGTGTGATCAGTGCACTGAAACTCCTCTCTGTGTGCACATGCAATCATCCCGAGGAGCCCTAAATATCCTGATCTTCCTGCTCTGCTGAGATCTGTTTTTACAGGATCACCTGCAAGCTACTATGGAAGGGTAGGGTAATTCTCTCTGGTATTGCTGGTTGGCATGTCAAGTAACCAAGTGTAAATTCTCATGTAGGTGGAAGTATTTTAGACAGAATATGACTTTGGAAACCTCTAAAGGAAAAACCAAAGCATGGGAGGCTTCCGTCTGATGTGAAGTGTTGCTGAATGTTCTGATATGCTCAGTGCTTTCGCAGGTTTAAGAAATCAGCAGCCACACAAAAACTCCACTCTCAGAATGAAAAATTTTAAGTGTGGTAGATGTAAGATGGCTCTGATAGGATCTACCTCCAACTCCTGTTTCACCTGGACTTTTTCTTTTTGTTTGCAGAGACTGGCAGGATGAGATGACGGTTTTTTTCTGATGGCCCTGTTAATACTTTTCACTAACAAGGAAAGGGGAAGGGAATAATTCTCTGCAATAATATTGACTTCTTATGTGATCTTGGGTAAGTCATTGGACTATTGTATGTTCAGCTTCCTCAAGAAGAGAACAATACTTTTTCTGTGGCTTGCACAGGTGTTATGACTGTTGCTGTGAATAAAGGATATTTTGTTTTTCCTGGGTTGAACCAGCATGGAATGTTTTCAGTTCTCTCAAAAAAAAAAAAAAAAGAAGAATGTTTCCAATCAGTCAGTGTGCTTTGACCAGCATATACTGAGTTGTTCCATAAAGCTGTATAAATGTGTGGTTTTGGGGTTTGTGTTTGTTTAAATATTTTATTTTTCTGAAATTGTGGGTGAATTTTTAGATGAAAACTGTCCTTCTGGGAAAACCAATTTTCTTTAGAAAATATTGAAGCAAAATGGTTTCTACATTTCAGACAGTGAAACCCTCAACATTTTTGAAATAACTCTGTCAGAAAAAAACCCCAGCTTTGACATGTTCAATTACCTCCTGTTCCACCCCCCATATTTTTTTTCAGCAGAACTGTGTGTGAGTTTATTGTAACAGTAAAAGTCTTCAAAAGATGTAGTGTCCAACTTGCAGACCAAGGTGCATAAAAGAAAGTTGAGGTGACTTTATAGAACCTTTGCAACCTTTGGACTCCAGTCTGATTTATTGGTATTTGTACTTGTGTGTCTTCTCTCCTGGGGCTTCCCAAGGAATCACAGGAGTGACAAAACTTTCTTCCATGTTAAATTCCAGTACTGAAACATTTTTCTAGAGTCCTGGCCTTGGTGCATGTTGTTATCCCAATGTGTATGTAGGGCACCTCAGAAGGCAATGGTTGAGTCCTTTTCTGTAATGTTTGAGTGTGGCTTTGCAGAGCCTGCGTGCTCTGTCCCTTAATGCAGGTCACCACTTGGCACAGCCCCATTCCCCAGCAGTGTCTGTGCCACCAGCTTTTCTAAATACCTTGATTTGGAGTTATGGTTAGACTGTAGTCAGCTATTTGGACAAAATTTCCCATCTTCTTGATCAAGGCATGAATGCTACTAACAGCTGGTAGTTTGCCTGATAAGAACTTCTTGGTGCTTGCATGATTTTCTGGATGCCTTGAAGACAGCTCTTCCAAATTACAAATGCAAAATTTTTATGGAGGAATAAGCACACTTATTTCATCAGGTCTTAGGAAAGCCAAACCCCAAAACTTCATTCAGAAATTCACAGCTTGTCTATCCTCTTACTCCCTGTAAAGGGACTGAAGAAATTTTTTTTAATGTTAATTAGCTACCTGCTGAAAGTTGTTATAACAAGACAGAAAACAAAGTTCCCTTTTGGTGAGCAGTCCTGTGATTGCACATTTATTACCAAACTACAGTTTGTAAATATGAAAAAAATCCCAGACTGCTTAAAACATAATTATTAATGTAACAAAGCAAGGCAAGAACAGCATCCAAAGAATTCATGTTTGAAGTCGCAGATAATCCTGTAATTGCTACTTCTTGGTAAAATTCTGAGTATGTGAGAGGGAGCCTTTATTTTAAAATGGCATATACACATCAAAGATGCTTTCCTTGTCTTTCATACAGCTTTCTTTCAAGTAAAGAAGCAACCACACAGAAAGAGAAAAAAGTTCTGTTGTGCCCAAAAGTCGGTTCATTTCTGCTCAAAGTAAATGCTGGTTTTTGGCAGCCTAGAGATGGAAATGTGTTTAACACTGCGAAGGTGAATTGCCACTACAGTAAGGACTGGAAATGGATGTCAGCACAAGAGAATTATTGTCTGGTTTTTTGTGACTGATTCTTTGCTGAAGGATTTTGGACTAGCCATTGCCAAAGCTTAGAGCAACATTTGTTTCCTTCAGTTGCTGATCTTCATAAAAGCATTACACAGGGAAAATTGGCCTTAGTGGGGATGAGGACATATTTCAGGTTTCAGTTCCATTAAAACTGGAATCCTGACTCCCACATGCACGAAGGTTGCTAGCAGAGCTGTCTGTCAGTTTTTCCGAGGGTAGTGGCCTCACTATTTTGAGGCAGAAGATGTCGAGAATCTGCTGTGAGGATCTTTCCCCCACTGTGATTAGCCGAGACTTGAACATCACCTGTACCAAAATGAATGTCTTAGAAATTAAGCACCCTTGTTTTAATAGAAATCTGTCTACCAACACTCACACAAGCTAATAGAGTATAGCCTATATATATGATTTTTTATTCTCCTATACTCCTGTACTCCCATATACTGCAGGGTATGCAACTACATTTTCATCTCCACAAAATTTGCAAAATATTTAGAAGTATTCAGTTTATCTGAATTTCCCTAGGACTTTTCTTTAAGTGATTGGCAGGATCTGGTGGAAATTTGGTGTACCCTGAGCCATAATTGTGCTTGCTTTTAACTTATGTTAACTTATACGTGGTGGGCTGACCCAGGTGCCCACCAGAGCTGCTCTATCACTCCCCTCCACAGCTGGACAGGGGAGAGAAAATACAGAAAAAGGCTCCTGGGTCCAGATAAGGGCAGGGAAAGATCACTCACCAATTACTGTCGTAGGCAAAACAGACTCGATCTAGGGAAAATTAGTTTTATTTATTGCCAATCAAGGGGAAAATTAGTTTAATTTATTGCCAAACAAGTCAGAGTAAGATAACAAGAATTAAACACTGAATGTTAAAAACACTTTCCCCTACCCTTTCCTGCTTTCCAGGTTCAACTTCACACCCAAATTCTCTGCTTCCTCCCCCCAGTGGCACAGAGGGATGGGGAACTGGGGTTGCAATCTGTTCATCACACGTTGTCTCTGCTGCTCCTTCCTCCTCAGGGAGAGGGCTCCTCACACTCTTCCTGCTCTAGCCAGGGCACCCTCCCATGGAAGACAGTCCTCCATGAATTTCTGTGAGTCCTTCCCGAGGCTGCAGTTCTTTATGAACTGCCCCAATGTGGGTCCCTTCCACAGGGTGCAGTCCTCCAGGAACAGCCTGCTCCAGTGTGGGTCTCTCGCGAGGTCACAAGTCCTGCCAGCAAACCTGCTCCAGGGTGGGCTTCTCTCTCCACAGGACCACAGATGCTGACAGGAGCCTGCTCCAGCAAGTGCTTCCCACGGGGTCACAGTCTCCTTTGGACATCCACCTGCTCTGGCACGGGGTCCTCCACGGTGATTATCTGCTCCTCTGTAGACCTCCATGATCTGCAGGGGACTCTCTGCTCTGGCATCTGGAGCACCTCCTCCCCCTCCTCCTTCACTGACCTTGGTGTCTGCAGGGCTGTTCTCTCACATATTCTCTCTCCTCCTTCTTGAGCATATTATCCCAGAAGTGCAGCTGCTGTTGCTGGTGGGCTCAGCCTTGCTCACTGACAGGTCTGTCTTGCATTCAGCTGGCAATGGCTCAGTCAGACATGGGGGAGCCTTCTGGTAGCTTCTCTCAGAAGCCACCCCTGTGGCTCCTCTGCTACCTAAACCTGGCCACACAAATGCAAAGCAGTGTGTCACTGCTGTCCCTGCCTTTGTTGAGCCTTTGTTGAATTCCTGAGGAAGGTCCATCAGAACTGTGGTAGTGACCTCCCTTCTTGCAGTTCATGTTGAATATAAATCTTTTCTATAGTGATATTTGTTTCTTCTACTGCCCACCTTCTTTTGTCTTGAAACTTTAAGGTTGTCTTGGCATGCCATGGCCTCTTGTTTAATGTGTGCCACCACACAATCAGGTTGATGTCCCTTCCTGCCACTACAGAACAGGTGAAAGTAAATGACATGTTATAATCCCAAAGATAGTGCCCTTTTAACTTTAAAAGGCGTCTGGGTTTTTTTGCTGGTGCTGAGCATGGATGCCAGCACTTTGTGGCCTTGAAGGAGTTATTCTCTTGTTTTTCAACAGGTGCTAAAAACCACGGAGCTGGGATGGAGCACTGGGATATAGGTGAAGTGTTTGGTCAGTTGTCTCCCTGGCTGGCTGAGACTATTCTTTTCACTAATAATTTCCACAAAAGAGAGAACAATATGTTCCCTATGGGCAGGTTTGGAGATGCCCCTTCCGGTTCTCCTGCAGCACCACCAAGTGATTGGAAGCAGGAGCTGCTCAGAGGTGATGGAGACAACAGAGCTGAACCTCTCCTAGTGAATCACAGGCCACAGCAAGCTGCAAAACCTTCAAGGACAGTAAATAACTAACTAAATAAACCCATCTGATTCTATATAGCTCATCTGGATATAAGCACACTGTGTTAAGGGCTTCAAAAGCAAGCAATATAACCGGCATAACTCATCTTGTTCAAATCAAGAGGAGTTCTATCGTGGATTTATAATGGCAGCAGACCTTAGCCAGAGCTGGGGGCTACAGACCAGAATCCTAGTAAGTGGTGTATCAGAAAACCAGTATTTCTTAGTCATGGTTTTCTTGTGGTTATAAACATTGACGCCAACAAGTGAGGCCCTGTCCAAACTGGAGTTCTTTGCATGACATTTCTGTGACTCTTTCTTCCCAAGCTGTTCACGCTGTCCTGTGTGCCAGCAGAGTGTGCTGGGTAGACAGCAAAAGCCTCTTACAAGGAAAAGGGTATGCTTGAGAAAAATTGAGTGTGACCCCCTGCTTCAAACACACAGTCCTGTTGTCATAGATATCAGCATGAGGAAAATATGGGGATTTATAAAGGAAACAGAGAGAAGTATTTATTTTGCTGTAAAAAGTGACCTTGGAAATGTGCATATCAATTAACCAGCATCTGCCAAGAAGTTTTTCTACAAATAGAAAACTAAAGAGCTTGCATAAAAGTACTTTTGTCTTTCTGCAAAAAATGGCTGGATGCCCACATGAATACTATATCTTCACCAAAAATGTGTATTTTTAAAAATCTCTTATCAGATATACCAGAATGAAATTAGTCTTGAGAAAAAATGCTATTGAGAGCCAAAGGAAATTTGAAATAAGAAACTCCACAGTTGCAAAAGCTAGTTTAGTTTTTTTCACATGATCCTGCTGAAAGAGAACAGAACTCTTGTGCCTCTTAAATGTTTTCATAGCTCTTCCGATATCCAGCTTTAAGTGAGAGAGGGCTGTGGACATTCACTGCATGTCAAGTGCAAGAGAGAGACAAAGGGTCTGAAGGAACAGAGCTCATTCTGGATAAACTAGCCCAGAGCTTTGGGCAACAATAGCACTGCCCCTTGACAGAATGAGCCTTTATGTACTGAATAATTTGGTGTACTTTTCTGCAGTGGTTTGTTTTGCATGTCTCTTTGTTACACCGCAGGTTAGCTTTCTGATAGAAATAAATTTCAGGGATTTGGTACTCAATAGTTAAAAAATGGGGGGAAATGGGACAGATAGTCTTGATACTGGTGGGTGATCCTGGGAAATGGAAAAGGGAGGAAGAGACATTAAAGTGGATTGTGATGCTTCAGTTGGGTTATGTGATTTTTGGTCTATCCATTTTAGGCAAAGCAAATGATTACTAAAGGCCAAACTGTATTGTAAATTACACAAAAGGACTTAGCTTTATGTACATAGCTTGCTTTTCACCTTTTTGTTTTCCCTTCAAACACGCGCATTGTTCTTAACCTGTTTCTCAGGAAAGGAGGAGGAAATCAGCAGCTTTTATTAAACCACTACTTGGGATAACATTGTCTCAGTTCTGAGGGATGCTAACTCCTTATCCTTCAGTCTGTGATTGCTGAGTACAGGTTGTGGCTTGTGACCACAGCACACAATTTTATAGATTGAACTCTGTCAATTACCACAGTAACTAGGCCAACAAATTGCACTTTATTTTCACACACAGAGTTTTGCCTTAATTTCTTTTTATGTGAAGGACCCACAAAAGCTGGAAGACATGTTGGTCTGTTGATTTTCCTTGTATTTCCATTTTAGCCTCAATATCCCAAGAAAACCAGCTCTATGGCAACAGCTTCAGTCCATTCACATTTTTTAAACTAAAACTTCCTTTACCAAGCAGAATTACTCATAAGCTGCCTTGTGCTTGTAGTTGATAACTGTTCCTGTAACATTCTCCTAATATTTGCCTGATCAGGTTAAAGATCTGACAAAAAATTAGTGCCATAACTAAATGGTTTTTTTGAACACTTCCAAGGATGGTGATTCCACCACTTCCCTGGGTAGCCTGTCCCAATACCTGACAATCCTTTCAGTGAAGAAATTTTTTCAAATATCTGATCTAAAACCCCTGCTGATTTAACTTAAGGCCATTTCCTCTTGTCCTATCACTTGTAACTCGAGAGAAGAGACTGACCCCCACCTGGCTACAACCTCCTTTCAGGTGGCTGTAGAGGGCAATGAGGTTCCCCCTGAGCCTTCTTTTCTCCAGGCTGAACATCCCCAGCTCCTTCAGCCACTCCTCATTGATCTCCAGATGTCACCTTCTCAAAAACAAAGGAATCCAAGGCAAAATATTTCTGGCCTTGAGTCCTAGTTGTTAGCACAAAACATGAGCGTTTGGCTGTGAAAACTAAGGTGGACTTCGCAGAGACTTTTGATGGATATCAATGGCCTTTCTAAGGAGTGAGAAACGCTCTTTGTGACCTTGACACTCATTCCTAACTTGCAGGTCATGTTATGATTAGGGAGTTCATTTAATTCAAGCTGGTTGTGGAATGGTTTATGGTGTTCTAAGATATGGAGTGAATTGGACTTGAGTTCTTAAATTCATTGAAAAGCTGGTAGCATGAACTAATTTTGTAGCCTCATGTCGTAATTTTTCAGCAAATTTTGTTCATACAGCTAATTTATTAATAAAACTAGAAAAATGTTTCATCCTGTAAAAATAGTTCAGGTTGTGCCTGCACAACTGCTGCTTTTATTTCAAAGTCCGCACCCTTATAGACTTCTCTTCCGCACTCCTCATTTTAGATTTGCATGGAAGTGTTTGCAGGTGTAGTACAGTAGACTGTGTTTGCCAGAGATTTTGATAGCTAAATTCCTGGCCATTTTGTCTATTCATCTTCCAAGATGGGATGATTTCTCACCACAGAATGCTGCTGTGTCTTCTTGTGTTTTAGAAAATGATCCAAATGATAGCATGAATATCTCCAGTCTGTCTCAACCAACTGGTGAAAGTACTATTAAAAATTTGATTACGCCAACATAGATTACCTGGTGAGCAGTGTGTGTTTGCCACTTTACTGGGATATTTTTCTGCTGGTTTTGCTGCACTGTGATCCTTCCACAGACATTTAGGTACATTTCTATCATGGTGCTGCAGTCAAAACAGTATCCACAACTTAGTTCAGTGTTTGAATCTGTCTCTATCTCTCATCTTTCTGTTTCCATTTCTATGTGTTTTAATATGTGAGGTTAAAAATCTTTCTGGAATAGATGGCAAATAATTGGCTTCAGCTTCTCTCCTCTTTCCTTTCCCTACTCAACCCACCTGGGCCTATGTTTATTGAACTCCATACATTGTCAAGACAGTATTTGTAAATGGAATTTAACTGTAGGTGAGCAGTACAAATGTAATAATATTACACAACTCTTGTTTAATTTTGAAAGCTCCATCCTCTGCAACAGCGGTTATAATGGACGGTTCAAGCTGAATTATCCATTATTGCTCCCAAAGTTTACAATTAAACTATCGATCAAAGCTGGCAGAAAATTCTCAAGCAGTCTGGGTGTGTACTAGGCTTGTTTTAGATGCAGGCTGAGGGAGAGAAAGCCAGAAGCAGCCTTCAGCTAATCCTCTTAGTGCTAACTGTCCTGGATGCAGCAGTGATTATGTATCATGCTTATACAGTTTTAATAGTGCAGGTCCTATGCAATTTGCGACCTCTATTTCTGCCTAGAAAGATTGGAGCTTAACAGGTTTGAATCCACAGGGAACCAGCTTCGGCTTTTAGGCTTCTTCAGACACTGCAGAATGCATCTTTTCTGGGGAATTCCACAATAAAATGACTGTTATTTATCATTACAAACCTCTTTATCATTTAGTCAATAAAAGGCCTCTCTCTCTCACTTTTTTTTTCCATGGTGTGCTCAGAGTCAGAAATCTGTATTAGTCTCCCCTGGCCTGAAGGCAAGAGATGTCAAATGCTAAATCATGATCTGCCCTGGCTTTCTGGCTAAATTGTGTATGAAGGCCTGAGGCAAAAAGGTGCACATGCTCATTATTTGAAACAGAATGATTTTTTCCCCTTTCTTTCCTTTTTTAAAAAATACATATTGAGACATATATGGTAACACACATACAGTAAGCTTCTGAAAAGTATCAAACCTGAAACAAACCAGCCCGAGCTAAAGATGTCAAATATATATGCTTGCAGATTGGGAAATAGGAAAGGGATTGTCGGGAAAGATCAGATGATCTTCCCCTTTTGAACTTTTTGTTAGCAGTGGGGAGAAAAGTGTTAGGAATTGACAGCAAGGTGACAGATGTGGTAAATAATGCATCTGGTGAATTCACCCCTCTTTTTTTGGAGGGGGGAGGAGAAGTTTGAAATTAATCTTAGTTTGAAATTGGTCAGAAAACCCTTATGGAAACATATTTTAAAGCCTGTGTTTGTTTTGCAGACTGTTATGTGTGTGTTTTCATCTACTTATTTGTTTGCAGTTTGTGAAAGATTGCCTTCCTTACAGGGCATTGTTACTACCCCAGGTTGGCAAAGAGACTTTTGTGAAGAGGTTTTAGGACAGTCATCCCTTGGGCAAATTTTTGTGTGAACATATTTGCACATATTTGCCAAAGTCCTTCAATTCTGTGAGTAGTCTCTGAGGGAGGTATCATGCATACCAAAATATAGGTGGAAAACTTATTTAAAGGGTCATGCTTGTCTTTGAAACGAATTTAAATTTGTTATTTATTTATTTTGACATTAGGGAAATGTTCAAGAATGCTGTTTTACAGAATTTGTTCAGCAGAAGGTGACAAGGAGCTTCTATAAAAGCATATTAAACTTCACTATTTCCACACTGTGGACTGGAAGTTTCAAAAGCTGCAATGAAACCTGGGGAGCTCCTCTCGAGAATCTAAACAATGTATGTATTATTTTTAGTGCTCAATATTTTCTGCATTCAACAACAAAACATTCTACATATTTATGCTGACTACCTGCTCTTAGTGTGAGCATGAAAGGGGCCGCAACTTGGAGAAGAAAAAAGGCTCGCATGTAACAGGGACATTATGTTCAGCCAGTGATATTTTTGACATTGCAATTTTGATTTATATTCCAAAAAATGGTTGATTCAAGTGCTTCATTGGTAGTTACATGTTGGGAATGTACTGAGAGTGCTTGAATTCAGTTATTCTATTGCTGAAGGTTTCAGGGAAATTATATGATTGGATCAAAATTTTCAGGGAAGACCCTTCAATGGCATGACATGTTACTCATTGATACCTCCACCTGAAAAGCAAACTCTGTGAGCCCAACATCTTTTGAGCTGTTCAATCTCCAGTTCTCTGCTTTAGTTTTAGATAGATCTTAAATACAAATTGGTTTGGTTTAAAATGTCACTGATTTATTAGAGCTGTTCTAATATGTAATTTTTTAGTTATAACTGGAATGGTCTGCATTGTCAGTGTGATTTTTCCAAATTTAAAATAATGCATTTTGAGAGTCCTTATATCCTGGTCTTTGTAGTCAGATAAAAAATGAGGCTGCTCTGTACACATCACTGGTTCTGTATTTCTTCCACAGAAAATGATGTCCTCTTGAAATTACTTGAGCTCTTCCCCAGCTGTCACATATATGAGAGTGAAATTAAGGACTATGGTTTTCAAAACCTAATATGGTCCCTGCTAGTTTGTAAAGTTTAATTAAAACTGCCTTAATGAATTTAACATACAGAAATCATGCCTGACATTGATCAGAACATAAGAGAGTGAAATAAGTTGATGATTTTATGTTTGTCATACTAAAAACAAAACCAAAAACAAAAGACCAATATAAAACAGAAATTCCACACATGAAACTTTTCAGCAATTTCACTTTTCCCTTCACGTTACAGTAGAGCTTACTAGAAAATTCTTTGTTAAGCACAACACTTCAGAAATGTTAAAGGGACTCAAATAAGTTTTAACAGAATCTGCTCATTTCTACTGTTCAAGCGTGAGACAGTTCTGTGTTCTTTCCCTCTGCATATAATCTCCCACATTTTGCAAAGTTTGACTTCTCTGCTGCTTTTGAGTTTCCGAGATATCACGTGCCCTTTATGTACATATATTTCAAGTTCTTCAGAGGAGCTCCTCTGGAACATCAAGAAAATTCAGAATTTAAGAATGATAATTGTCTCCTAAATTTTATTGCAGAATTCTCATGGCTGTTCACTTTGCTTGATTTTTTTTTCTTGTTATTTTTCTTTAAAACTGAATCCAGTGAGACCCTGTATTAGTATAATATGTCTTAATTCTTGTTTCACTGTGGTTGTCACTCGAAGTAACTCCACTCCAAGTATTGCAGTTTCAATAAAATAAAGTGGAGAATTAGACCTATAAGTTCTTTATTTGTTACACATGAACGGAAAATACTTGGGACTGACAGACTTTTAATTGTTGCCTCCCTTCAACTTAATCACAGTGTCTAACTCTCTTTAAAAGCATTTTAAAATTTGCAGAGGAAAAAAAAAGTAGTGTCCTCCCAAGATGAGGCTTTATACTGAGACTTTATACCCTTTGTCATACTGTGCCATTTTATGCTTAGCTAGAAACCATAAAAGTAAGATTTGCAATGTAAAAGCTAAACAATACATAACCGTATCTGTAAGAATTGAGAATCACAATTATAGTTTGAACTCCCTACATGATTCTGAAATCATATATTTCATTAGAAAATACAATTATGACTGTTTTCTCCCTTTTTTTAATTCTCAGTTTGGCAATGTGCAGGAAGATAATCTCGCTGTCTGTGCCCTCCAAACTGAAGCTGCCTTCAAGAAAAAGAGTACTTCAATGAATGAGACTGTTTACATAATTTTAATGATGTGTGTTTTAATTTAGTTGTAAGTTCAGGCTTCTGTAGGATCCATCTGAAACTTATCCCCCAGCTATATGTGTAATTCAGGCTTCCTGTTTTGAGGTCATTCCTAATACAGAAAATTGTCATTATATTGAATATAAATGCAAGGAGGGATTTTAAAATGTTCATGGGCTTAGTATAGGTCTTCTTATTTCAGAAGTCAGCTTCTGTGTACTTCCCACTTGGGATCTCTGGATAAAATTCTTGTTAGAGCAATAGCCTGAGTCAAGCACAATACGTCAACCATTCCTTTTCTCATTGATTTTCTTTGTTCATCTGAAAAATATATTTATTATAGCTTCTTAATTCATAGTTCCTATAGCACATGCACGTTAAAGTCCCACACATGAAACTAATAAAGAAACTTCACTCTATCTTTTAGCTCGGCAAAACTCCATGAGTTGCAAATAGAGGCAGCATTTCTGTGGGAAGATGTTGAGATTTTACTGTTTAACTATAGTTTCTGTAGGATTTGAAACCGCCCCGCCAGTTGCACTATTGAGCTACTCTGGACTTGAATCAGTCAAGGGCCAAATGTCAGACATGGCTGTGTTTACATGGCTGTTCACACTCCAGACCCTCTGCATTCCTGACACGTGGGAGCGTGCTGGGATCTAGAGGTAAGCTGAGCTTTAGAGAAGTGTGAGCTGGCAAATGGGACAGCCCTGGGTGTTCAGCACATTGTGTAACATGCAGAGATGACAGCCTGAGTGAGGACTGTGCACATCACCTGTGTAATGTCAGTGGTCAGTCTGGGGTTACTTAGCACATTGGAACTGTAATTTAAGGCCACTTGCTCTGGTGAGTTCTGCCTACCTCCACTTGTGCCATCTACTCTGAAACAGGAATCCAGATGACAAAGGCTTAGCTTGTAAGGACAGCAGTAGGCTTGGAGGGTGGGCAGCTGGCTTGGTTTTCCTTGCAAAGGGCTGTGGAAACTTCTTGGTCTCAGCCTGAGAAGAGGAGAGGGCTGACAGATGGGAAGAAGGGAGAAGGAAAAGCTGGTTTGGGTACCAGGACAGGAGGCCGCAGAGAGGTATTTTCTAAAAGCTGATCAACCAGCACTGTTGAAACCATCTGTGACACAATTTTTGGAGTTATTTGTTGTTGGGGGTTTTTTTGTGTTTTTGTTTGTTTGTTTATTTTTGATTTTGTGGTTGTTTTGTTGGGGGGGGTTCTGTTTGTTTGGGGGGCGTTGGTTTGTTTGGTTTTTTTTTTGTTTTTTTTTTTTTTTTTCTTTTTTGGGGGGTTTGTTTTTTGGCCTTTTTTTTTGTCTTTTTGGGGTTTTTTTGTAGTGGAGAAGCAGTTTGTCCTTTTAACGCTTTGCCTTCTGTCTTTGCCTTTCATAATCCTGAATTATGTGTTGTCTGAAACTGGGGCTTTCTCTTTCCTTTATTTGCAAAGCACACAGCAAGTGTGGGGCCATTCTCCCTGTTGTAGCCTGCCAAGTACTGCTGGATTACAAGGAGTGAGCTGCAGAAAGAAGAATGGACGGTTATTGACACTGTGTTTATAAGGCCACTGGCAGACTTGCTTCCTGCCACTTGGGTACTGGAATTGGATTTTAAAATCAAACATTATTTTCTGTAAGGAAGCATTTATTTTCAGAGTCCTTGGCACACAATGGCCTGAATACTGCAGTCATAATTCTGGCAAAACTCCCAACAGACATCTAAGTTACTTTGTTCCTTGATTCAGGTCTGCAGGACTGTGCTTTTTAGTACAAACACGTCATATGTACGTGGCCTAATTCCCAGAAGTTCTGAGCAGACCCATAGTATGCTGCCAGCAAAGGGAGTGGAGAGAATGAGACAGCTTGAAATGTAGTTAATGAAATTATTCATGTTGCTTTCATAATTACATTTATAACTGCATCATCATAATGTGATGTGTTGATTAGTATCCGGAGCAGTTCATATAATTAAACCGAGCATAGGGAATTAGCAGACTTACAGCAACACCATGGTGCTGTTTCTGGCACAGTTCTGTTCACACTTGTTTGATGGATGGAGAGATGACCACAGAGAGGACTGATAAAAAAGCAGTGGCTCCCTTCCTTGCATGCTGGTGTCATCCTGTGTCTCAAAGGGAATTTGCCAGAATTTGCAGCATCAGTGTGGTGGGTGTTGGGACTGGCACTTAGTGCTGAGCATTACCTGGGTGCTTGATCTCAGTGAGAAAGCACCTATACATCTGCTCCTTTTTGCCATCTTTGATGAATGTCTGCAAAGCTTGCAATGAGCCACTGCCAAAGATTTGTATTCAGCAGCAAGCTGCATCTGGAATGTACTGTAACACCCAGGCTATCAAAGTGTTAAACGTGAGCAAATACCCCACATCACTCAGAAGGGGAAACTTGTGTGTTGTCTCTGGTCTAGATTTTAGCTGTCTGACCATAAGCAAATGCATTACATTCTTTTTTGCCACATGCCAAATTACAGTTTTGTTGGGAAACATTAGCAGGGCTATATAACATGTATAACGGACTTTGAATGTGTAACTTAAATAGTTGCAGTCATCAGACAATATTGATAAATATTGGGTTTGTGCAATATTCATGTTCAATGAAGTTCTATGACAAAGACAGCAGTCACACAAGTCTCTGCTAGTCCAGCCAAAACCCAGTTTCTGCTAGGGAAAAGAAGTGGCAATATCTCTTTAGGCTGGAGATTAGAAGAGACGATCTGGTTTTGGAGATTTTCCTGTTTGTATATTCTAAGACCATTGACTCAGTAACCTGTCCACTAATGGATAGTACCAGATGATTCAGAGGCATAAGAACTCTGATCCAATGGCATGTAGCGTGGCAAACAACAACAACAACATTGAAAAAGACACAATCCAAAGACTTAGTTTTACTTTGCAATGCTTTCCATCTTGCCATATTATTTATAATCTCCTTTCATATGTGTCTTAAGGTGAATGGCATGTACAAAATGTTCTTATACAGTTGGAGAGAGTTCAAGGAGTTCTGGCAAATTAATCAAGTCTATTCTGCATTTTATGGGAATGCATAAAAATAGTTCACAAATGTAATAACTGTCTTGTAATAATCCTCATAAGTTTTGATAAAAATATATGTTTGAAGGCATTTTGCGTCATGTTGAACAAACATGGTGCTTGTTTCCTGGCTGAGTTCTGAACAACATTGAGATAGCAGTGTCAAAGTTTTGACACCTACCTGACTTAGGTTCTACTTTTACGCTCAAGGGTATTTGAACTCAATGGCTGTTTCAATTTTCTGATGTTCATGGTAAATTTGCATTCCTTTTCTGGAATATTCCTTCACAGTCTCATTCAGAGAATGTCTGCTATGTAACATTTATAACACAACCAGAGACACTTTTGCTATTCTGCCAGCTTTATTACACAGACTTGACCCTCCCGTTGCTAGATGTCAGCATAAAAGTATACTTACTATTACACTTTATTGCACCAACAAAGACAAAGGTAATAAATTAATATTTTTGGCTGAGTTGTCTCTGCATTTATAGGAAGATTTACTCTACAGCCTGTATACTTCACTTCAAAAATGCATCTGTATTAATCTGTGGTAATGGCACAGAATAAAATTTATTCTACAATTTTGAGAAATTATGGTTTAATTAAATTGATCTACTGAGTGCTTGAAGGTAGCTTGTATGAAATTTATATATAGAGTACACTGTAAGATTCAGTTGTTATCATTAAAAGAATATTATTGCATAAGATAAATGTGATCCACTTATATCTTTGATTTCTTCTAGTATCATTATTCTTTCAAAAATGAAATCTGTTATTTTGAGGGAATCTTTCCTACTGTTTAGCAGATTAATGATCATTCATGACATTATCGGTTCTGCATGCAGTAGGTAACTTTTCTATGGATTCCTATACTGATATTGTACATCACTGGTGACTGACAGTACAACTCATCCACCTAATTTTTTGCAACCTGATTCACAGATATCTTACCTGACAGCATTCTAATTTGTAAGTGCTCATTTTTCATCTAAAGTGTTTTTTCCCCATACTGAGCTTTGCAAAAGACTACCAGCAACACAATCCCTGCCTCTTACAGGATATCATCTCCTCATATTTTAGCCTTTTTTTTCCCCTGGACTACTTGTGACATAGGCAGTTGCTCACATTTAGCTGAGATACTTTCAAAGAGCATGGTTACACCATATCAAAAATACTTTTTCATTTGGATATTCTTTTGGGTGGGTTAGTGTGGGGGCTTTTTTGTTTGTTTTGGGGGTGGTAGTGAAACTGAATCAGAAGTTTCTTGAAAAGCTTTAAAATAAAGTTAGGATGTTAAGAATTTCTGCTTGAGTTCACTATATTCTTCTAAAAAAGAAATTTTGTTCAGTAGTAAAAAAGCACATTGTGCTCTTTGTGGGCCGCAAACTGTTGTGAGGAAATTAAATACTGTTGAACTTTCATGAGAGACCTCCAGAGTGAAAACAAGTCCTGCAGTGAATGCTCCCACTGGCTGAAGACCTTGCTTCCAATGGGTAAAATGCTAGATCTATAGTGGCCCTGCTCACTGAAGCAAATAGAAAGCTTATTTGAAAGCCTCCCTGGACAATTTTCAATCTTTTACCAGGCCTGTTTTTGCTGAGGTTGAAGACAGCAAGTCCCAGGTAGGACCATGGTCCAATGCGGTGGGCTGTGCCTGTTTCCTCAGTCATACTGGCAAACAAAACTGTTGCAAAGTGTTCAGATGGAAATTCCAAACAATTAGTTATTAGAAACCATTAAGAAAAATCAAGAAGCTGAATCAATCAAACTGATTTAAAATTTTTTTTAATCTTGGAACCATAAAAATAATTAAATATGAGATTTTTATGGTGTGTCATGATAACCACGAGTATGTTTCTTGTTCTCTGTGGTTTTGTCGCTGGATATCCAGATTTCCTCCAGTCATACCTGTTTTGCTTCTAGCATCCACTCATCATGCACTTCATTAAAATGTTGAATCTCTGCCTGTTTTTAAAATCCCTTTATTTCCTGTGTTAATTTGTTTATTTGTTCCTATGCCTTCTGGATTTATTTTGCTCCTCTTGTCCTAAACCAGTCCCCTTTTTGCTGTGCAGTTGCCTTAAATCTTAATTCTGCTTTGTTACAGTGTTCCCACTTCAGTTCAGCTTTCTTTTCATTTTCTTCTTTACTCTGTCATTGTTTTGCATCTGTAAATGTTGGCAGGTATTCCAGAGTTCATTGCTACTAAATTCTTAGATAGCATTATCTTCTTTAAGTCATAAGATCAGTCAGCTTCTACTGTTTACATCTTGTTTTCCTGTGGTGTTGTTGCTCATAAGTGGTTCTGAGTTTTTTCTCTTTCTTATGTCATGCCTGCAAATCTGTTTTGTCTGTAGGGATTATTTCCTTTTTCCCAATTCTAGGCTGCTTGAGATAAACATTGTACTTTATAGTAGCAAATAAGAAAAAAAAGGGGTGAAAAAGAGGTATTTATCTGCTTTTCCTTTTATCAGAGATAAATGGAGCCCAGTCTTAAGGCATGAGCTGTCCATCCTGCAGTTTCTTGCATACTCTTAGCATGTGCACATTTTCTACGTTTTCTTCATGCCTAGGAAGGTCTTAAACATGCAGTTTCTGTGATTTTCCCAGTGTACCATGCAGCTGAGAGCTATCTTGCTAAGCTTTCTTCATGACTACTAGTGCAGAATTTAAATTTGGATCCTGTAACTGTAGCAGTATTTTGTGACTTTGCCATTAGCTTCTCCTTTTCATAGATGTGAATCCTAAATACTGTGTGTCTCCCTGACTGTGTGATGCAAAAGTGTATGATTTGCCATTATAGTTTCAGCCTTAAATCCATTCAGCTTCTGAGTCTTTGTGAACAACTTCATGGAGGTAAAGATTGGGATTATGAGTCATAAAAATGCCATTTTATTTTCTGTATATATATTGTGGTCAAGGAAGAACCAAAGTAATGTTTATAAAAGAACACCCTGGGAAAAGTTATATTGATTTTATCTAGCCTACCCATGCTTTTTCATTTTTAATCTTAGTACTTTCTCTGCTAGACATGAATTTTTCCTCTTTTAGTGTTTTCAGTAGCTTAAATTTACTCACCTTCGGTCACATCAATGATGGTTGCCACAACTGCTCTCTTAGGCTCCTGGAGCTCCATGAAGATACTCACTGTCATACTTAGGAAGGGGAAGAATAGAAAAATCAATTTTACTTACATGGCAATTGGAAAAAATACATTTTTGTCCTACATTCTACTTTCAGGGTGTTTTATTCAGCCTGCTTTTCTAGAGGTAGTGCTGTCTGAGTTCTGAATTTTGTGTATCTCTTTGGAATTCACTTCATGCTTGCAATACTAGTAATTTCTTTCCATTAAGGTTTTTTTTTCTCTTAATATTTTCTGAAAAAAGAACTAAAAAAATTATGGATATGTGCCATGGCAGTAAATGTTTTCTGAAGCATGGATGTGTTTATTTAAATGGTTATTTAGAAATTTCTTTTAAACTTCTACATGATTAAGCCATACACTCGATCATGATGATTCTGGATTTTCATGGCTTCAGGTTTTAAGGTTGTTTAAGACTAAAGTGTGAAATGGAGTTAATCCATTCCCAATATGTAAGAGCCACCTCTTGTTTTCCTCTCTTGGTGTGTTCACAGAATATATATTTATTCAGGAAAAGTACACTACAATAGTGCAAATGTGGATAAAGCACATGAAGTTAGTCCATCAGTTTCTCCAGTGAGGGGCTGTATTGCTGACAGCAGTGAGGCTTCAAGAGGACTTCTGTAGCTGGGAGAAGAGATTTTTCTTTTCCTTTTTCTCCCTATAGCCTACTTCCTTTACCTATGTGCAGTGTGTGAGTGAAAGAAAGAAGGTAGTGGAAAGATATTTCTAAATGTCAGCTACCAGGAAAGGAAATGAAACATGAGTCGTTTCTATGTTTTGGGGGAAAAGAATTTTACTGCATGTAATGTGTATGTATATATTTATATAATTCTATTAAAAAATGAGATGTTAACAATAATCAATGAGCACATATACCACTGTGATTTTTCAACATCAGATCAGTCATGATTGAAACTATTCTTTTGTTTTTTCTGTGAATTTAAAAACCTGGAAAATGGAAAAATTATGTATTTAGAGTACACTGTATTCAAAGTTATTTTGATTTCTGACCACAATTTCTCTAAATTCTTTTTTTTAGTCTAGTTTTCAAGGGTGCATGAGTGCTTAAGGAAGGCATAAGCATCTTCAAAGTTATTGATTTGAGTCTGACACCCATTTTTTTTGTGCTGATGTGTGAATGGCTGTTTTTCAATTACCTTCCTTATGCAGAGGGAGTGCTACTCTGATGCACTGGGATTCTCCTTGTAACAGCTCTTCACTTTCAAGTTTTAGCAAGTGGGTCCTCCAAAAAAAATGTGTTCATAGTGATGTGCTTGAGAGAAAAGGCCAGGATGTTACAGTTTTAGCTGAATGTACTGTATAGAATCACTTTACCCCAGCAGTCATACATGTTCTGATCCACCAGAATATTCCATTTGGGAATATTTAGTTGATGGGTTGAAGCTCAGATCTCTAATTAGTAGAAATAGATTTTTGGGGAAAATATTTTTTGTAACTTAAATATAGACTCCCAAGCTCTTTCTGGTATTTTTTGGAGATTCCAGCTCAACAGTGTTGTGTGGCATTACCCTGGAACATAAACAAAAGCTGGAGCTAACTAGCCCGGCTCCTCCATCTATTGTTGATGTTGTTTTGCTGTTTATACAGAACACCAGGTCTCTGGATAATGAGGATGATGGAGAGATGATAGCTTGATTATCCTGCTGCTGTGCTTTTGCTGGGAACTGATGAATCCTTCACACTTTTTACTATCTCAGGCCAGTGGTACTGAGGAGGATGAGAAAAACTCGTAAAGATGACATGTTTGCTGTCCTGTTCCCTGATGGGGCTCCAATGTATTACCTGGATCTAATTATCTCATCTCCAGTTGACAGAGAGGCTTCCATGGCATGCTTTCCATCACTGGGAGCCTCCGCCAAGCTTCCAGTGGGCTGTCTAATAGCTTGATATATTTTTGGACCTCGTGCTCATTGGATGAACAGGCTGAAGTAAATCATGTGTTGACCTCAAAGCATTTATAAACTGTAGAACATTATATTCTCATCAGAGCCATAGGGGCAGTAAACTATAGTTTCTCTGCCGTGAAACATGGTTTTGGTTATGCACTGTGTTACTAGGGTTGTACTTAAACAATAATATATCATTTGTGGCACATGTCGCCTTCTTTATTGAAAGGCAAAACAAAGAGTTGAGGACAAAAATCATTACTACTTTAGCAATTTTTCACAAAATGCTTTTGTTTTGTACTTGACACACAGATGGGACATTGTACTGCAGTGTAAATGATGTATAGCAGCATGACAAATTTCATTTCCTTTATAAAACAAGAATAAGAATAGTGGATGAATTTGGGGAAACGGTGTTAACTTTTTTTGTTAGTGTTAAAAAAATTAAGTAGGGGAATAATAATAATTTAAAAAAAAATTTTAAAAAGAGATTGATTCCAAGGGAAAAATTCCTCTTGGAAACCATTTGAGCCCTTTAATTGTCTTGGCAGATATTGATTAAAGCGCTTAAATAAAAATATTGAAAACAATAAACTCACTTGTGTTAGAGCTTTTGAATCACTGGGATAGTGATAATCCATGACTGAGGAAGAAATTAACACAAGGTGTTACATGTTGCACCACAGCTGGACTAAGCGAACAACAGAAGATCGATTCTGAGGAAAGCAAACCATGTTCTTAGCACTGTTTTCAATCACAGACTCTTTGGTGCTTCAACCATTTTAAAGAAATATAAATGATACTTCTCAGTCTTCTTACTTCAGTTTAAGCTTATATCACTGAGGTGTATTTCTGTGTGATATGTCACACTGTGAAAAGGGGTGCCTGGTTCTGGGGCAGAGTTTTGGATTTGCTTTTGTTCATGTGGAGTAGCTTTGCCTTTTCCTTTTATAGAGAATTTCGAGGAAACATGACCAAAGTCTTTACTTTGTTTCCAACCAACAAATTTTACTTAACATTTCCTTGTTGTTAATCAATAAGAAAACAAGAATTGAATGGATGTAACATGAGAATGTCCTGATCCATGAACAAGCACCAGGATCCCATATCGTGAAGTGCTGTGCACAGATGAAACGGAGCACAAATGAATGAGAAAATTTCCACTGCTTTCCCAAAACCTTGGGTGAAAGTGTTTTATCTCATTCCTGTTTCAGGTGCAGCTGAAAACCAGTCCCATGGTCCTACAATACATCACAATTATTTTTCCTTTTGTGTCAGCAGGAGCTGAGTTTTATCATTTTCACAACAGCAAAAGCTAAGGAACTTCTTAGCTATTTGGCTTTGTGACTGCTGAAATCCTCAGTCTGGACTGCTCTATCTAGATTGTAAACAATTAAAAGTTTGAGGTTTTTCACATCTACCAGTCTGGGAATTGTGTGTTAGAAGGATAAAGTCTGTCTGCAAAGTATGAGTCTGAACATGAGCTGAGCTTTGAAGTCTTCTTTCCTCTCTGCTACCAAAATTTTGAAATATTAAAAATTTCTTTGAAGTAGGTGTGGAAAAGATATCCATGGTAGATAAGAGGAGAAAAAAGACTCAGAAATTTTTCTATGAGCAAAAAGCTCATGAAATCTGTGGTTAGGTCGTCTGTAGACTCTCTGGTAGCTAACAGTGAGGTTGTTAATGATGCCATCTTTATCTTAGTCAAGACACTTTTTTGGTTTTTTCTGACAGATTTTGTTTGGAATTAACTTGCAGTATTCAAAGTCTTAGAGACTCAGACACACAAACACAAAGGAAGAATTATATATGCATGATTTTCCCACTCTAAAAGAATGTATTGTGTTTGTACAACTAGAATCAGAGACTGCAGAGACTTTCTTTGTCTTTTCCCCAGTGTTACTGTGTTGAAAACTGTGGGCACAAAGCTGGAATAAAATGATGGTGCCTGCCTGCTTTCCCTGCAAATTCACATCGCAAATCCAGTATGATTCCATTTATTTTGTCCGCAAGCTTAGGTATGAATTGCAATGATTTGCACTATTTTTATTGTTTTGTGGTTAAGGGTGTTTCCTTCTTTTATCCCCTCCTGTCTATCTCTACTTATGTCATACAAATCTTCCATCTTATCCTCAGCTGCTCTAAGTTGACACAGCTTTGCCTACATTAACAGTGCTGCAGTTATTTACATAAACTAAGGATATGGCCGTATATATGGGATCAGCATGAGTCTAGGAAATTACATCCTACTTGCAGAGAAATATCTGGGCCAGAGGACTAGTCTTGAAGTTAATAATTATCTCTGATAATACAATTGTTTTTCTGCAAATGGTCTCCTTTTGAGTATGTTAAACAAAGTTGCTGAATTCATTTTTTCCAGGGTTTATTGATGTATTTTGCCAGCATGTGGTCTGCAGGTTCTCCCAGGGCAGCAAGGCACATACTACCCCTGCAGCCTGACCTTGTACTGTGTTTGGTCCCTCAAAGCCTAGAGGGAAGTGGGGTATATGAAGGAGGAATGCAGGGGTCATGACAAATCTGGAGCTTATTAATAATCTGGGCAGACCATGTTCATAACCCAGATCATGCCTGGATCTGGTATTTTAATAACTCTTTTCTAGGGTATGCATTTAGAAATCCTTCCTTACATACTAGGCAATAATAGCTTGAATACAGAAGATTTGTTCACCTGGATTATAGGAAACATGATTTTTCAGCATTTGTCTAGCTGAACACTGCTTAATCTTTTCTTTGTCAAAATCAGCTTCCCAGATGTCTTGTGTGTCTATCTGTAGCACCTTCCTCTCTGGCAAGATGGAAGATGTCTGACAAAAAGAAATCACAGTCATATAAACTCTTGTCCCTCTGCCGTTGTCGGAAGAAGCTATGAAAATGTCCTGCCACTAAGACATCCTGAAAATCTAGAGAGATTCCTGGTATATTTGTTCTTCTGCCTTCTGCTAACTTTCTGTGGGTAGTGCCTTTTGGCCTCCTTATGTGAGCATCTAAACTAAACGTGATCAGTGTTTTCACGAACTGGGCTGCAGGACTTGTCACCCAAACTGCTACTGTCTCTTGTGCTGTGTGGTTTTGGATTTTTTTGGTGGTGTTCATCCATTCCTGCAAGAGAACTTCAGATAATGGAAATCTCAGACAAAGAAAATTAGATTTCCTTTATTTGTAGAGTTGACAGCAGTTGGAGTGGCTGTAATCACGTACATTAGTTGCTAAAATGCCTATCGAGGATTTCAATTAGAAGGAGACTTCTGACAATAGTGTTGAGAAGGTGAGATCCCAAGGAACCCAAAGGATAGTGAAGAAGGCAGTAGTAATTATATTTTGCACCTAGTAATTATATTTTGTGGAGAAAGAGAAGGCATCAGGCAAGGGAAAATATTTCACATAAGCCATATCTGCTTTATGTAGGGAGATGGAACACATTGAGACCAAGCCCTGTGACAACCATAAACTGCCAGCTGTGGCCAAAACCATATGAATTACAGCTTGCCATAGCTCACTGTATGGTAATGCTTAGATAATAATTTAAAGAGAACAAGTCTTAATTTGTTTTCCTTTTGACATAGAGCTGCAAGTCTAGGACAGGCTTGACTGCATAGGACAAGCTAATATCCAACCATGCTCTAGAAATTGCTACAGAGCAGTGGATCTCAAGCTTCAAAATGAGCAGCATGTCAAGAGTGAGGTACATCTTTCTTTTCAATGACAGGAAAATGTGCCTGGAAGTTTCATTCTCTGGACCTCTGTGCCATGCCCTATGCCTCTTCCCCATTGATCAGTCACCCCAGGCCAGCTGTCTGCTACATCTTGATCTGGTGTGCAGCGATGAAAATCGGGTATGAGCTGCTATTATTGTGTAATGAAAAGATAGGAATAACTAGAGTGTCAGGTAAACTGAGATTTGGATTTTACAAGTCAAAGGATTCCAAATGTCTTTTCATTCCTTGTGTAGTGTTGTAAATACTCTTGACTAGAGATGCAAATGATATGTAAAGTGGGGCCTGTGTTCCCTGGTTTTCCTGTAAAAGCAACAGGTAGACTTACAGACTCAGTAATTTAACCTCTGGATTACTTAATCTCTGTTTGTTCATTGCTTTATGAGTGCAGATGTTGTTAAAGATATGGTGCTAAGAAAAGAATCCTTTGTCACTACCTGCTGTTCTCAGTACAAATATGATGTAGAGGGAAGAGCATATCAGGTTTCACTATAGAAGGGTTGGGAGGAGTGCCACTCCTTTTCAGGTGGGAGAATCAGACCATGGTCATCTTAAATTCGGTAGCAGTTTTACTAAGTAAAGTCATTCCAGGACTGGTCTTGAAGTGGCCTATCCCTCTAGCTGCTGTGAAGCCTGTAACAATGAACAATCTGCCCAACACTGTTCTATCATGGGAGCTTATTTCATGAGCTTATTTCAAAAATTAAAGCATAATGAAATGTACCCTTATATTTTCCGCCTGCATCTCAGGTAAAATTAAGTTTTATTTTAAGCCAAAGTGAACAGATGTGTTTCACAATGTCATAAAAATCATCATACAAGAACTACTTTTTTTTACTGCTGTTAAGTTTTATCTCATGAGCAAGTTTTTTTACCCTTCTCCTTGGCTTCCATTTGCAATGTCTCTTTAGGGTACCGGAATTTGGTGCAATTTATGTCTTCCATAGATATAAAAGTCGTACCTGTATCTACAGACACACCATAGGGACAACTGCATCTACAAATGCCTGCTGAGGTGATGACTTGTTAGAATTAGGCTTCATTTAAGATAAAAATAGCCAGCCTTTGCCCTGTGGAGCTGGAATTGATGAATCCAGAAGGAAAGGAAGGTGATGAGATTTGGAGAAGAAGGGAGCAGTAGCAGGAGAGTGTCAGCAATGCCATGGAGTGAAGCAGTCACTCCAGTCCAGCCTCATGGATGCACGGGAGTGAACAGCCATGTGTGCCTGCACCTTATATTTCAGCCCTCAGGGTAGACAGCAGGAGGATTCTGGTCAATCTTAACTGCCTAGTCACAGTCCATCAAGTTAGCTGTAAAAACTTCTGTTTCAATTAAATATAAGCTCATTGTATTTCCACACAACAGTTAATAAAATAAAACTCATTAGGAATATAGCATTTAGACTAGAGCAAGTGATATTTTTTTAAATGTCACAGTGAAAACCACATTTCCTTTAATCAGCATCTGCTCTGTGTTAGGCTGCCTATAAAATGTGGTGCACTGTTGACAATAGGGAAAGATGAAAACAAACAAACAGGAAAACTACAAAAGACACGGTATTAACATCAAAGTGCATAAATCCTTCCCATTTCTTGGCATTTGCAAAATGATTTTATTCTTTACCCTAAACACTTTAACTTTCTTTCCACCAATTTTGAATTTGGACAACAAGGGTGGACAAGTAATGGAAAGAAAGTAGGGGATTTCATGTGAATAGAAAAATGAAACAAGAAGACAAAAAAAAAAAAAGAGAGGATAATAGACTAGTCTGAATAAATTAAAGATTTTAAAGGAAATCAGCTCCATCATTTTGGAACACTGATTATACAGAAAAGTTTGCAGGGATGGAGGTAGTGACATTTCCATGTAGTTTCTGCTTGTACAAATATTAGTGTTTTTGTAGGAACTTAAAGATAAGCATTTAATGTGAAGAAATGTATGAGAAAATTGTGAGAACACAGTGTGAAAAAGAGGAAGTAATAGACACTGTGTGGGGATTTTTTCCTATCTAAATATGTAACCGTAATTTATTATTTAGCAAATATTAAATGTTGAGATGAAACTTGTGTAGATGACTGATTTCAACAATGGGCTAAATGCAAATGACCATGAGTCCATTGTATTTAGGCAATAAGCTGCTAAATACCTGGGGTGAATAAAGGGAGGCGACTTCCTTAATCATTAAACTAGTCCTTGAATATGGAGGATAATCACATCATCTCTAATCCTGTTCATAAACACATCATCGTCCAAAGTTAAAATCATGGTGGTTTTGTTCCTCTCTATTCCTACTAGGAAATATTTCACTGCTCTGCTGATTAGAAATCCTCTTGTAATTTCCAGCATAATTGTGGCTGGTTTATACCTATTTGTTTTGTGTCAGTGCTGTCCTTCAATGAGAATAGCTTTCTTCCTCCCTGCTGCTTACCCCCTGATACATTTATAGACAGCAATCACGGCACCTCTTAGCCTTTGTTCTGCTCTGTTAAACATGCAGTGCACTGTTGGGCTCCTCTAATAAAATAGGTGTTCCTTCCCTTCAACTGTTTCTGTTCAGCACCTCCTCTTTAAACTAATCGATCTTAAACATGTTTGACCACAGTGGGGCTTCGAGGTCCCTCTGAGTCCCCCTGCACAATTCCTTAAACAGGGGCTGTTGATTTTTTTCTGCCTCTGGAAATACTGAACCTGATGCAGCCTGGGATATTAACTACAGTTTTCAAGGATCCAGTGCTGGCCAGTAGTCATCCTGGCTGCTGAAACAGTTTCTTTTAGCTCCTTCATCTTCTCCACCTGATGATCCCATAGTTTATGGGAAGAATCATCATCAGTATTTCCTAAAGGAGAGCAAGCTCCTATTTCCTGATGTAAGTTCAGCATCTAGCTTTCTATTTTTGGTTTTTTATTTTGATGGTGTGTCTGTTAAGGTTCTAAAAAGAAATTTGCACAAAAATCTCATACTTACCACAGGTGAAAATCCTTTTTGAGAATAAAAATTAAGAACTACTTCATTTGTCTATTTTTTTCCTATTTTAAGCCCAAATGGACTATATCAGGCTTATCAGACTATGTCTTTGGGAGAAGCAGAGGCAAAGGTCTTGGAAAACAAATCTACTATACTTAGTACATTTGTTTGAAATGTTTATGCTGGTTTTCTGTAAAATAAATGTTATCTGTTAAAACTACAGTATTTAAATTTTATAATGTGAAGTAAGAGACAAGAATGAAACCTTTCAATCAGGCTGTAGGAGAGAAAAAACCTCTTTCATTTTCCATTATTTTATTGTATTGTATTTATTAGAAACTGTTTAAATTATTATTAATTATCACTAGCTTGCTGATATTTACAGGGGATACAAATCAGGTAGCAGAGGATGTTTCCGAATTCTGCGTGACCACTTGTGGCAGCATGTGCCAGAGGATTGTGTCTGTGTCAGTACATTTCTACTTCCCACTGCATTTCCTGTCCAGGTGGTAACACTGCTTTGATTGCACATTTTATTTTATGTACTTTAAGGAACATAGGAAAGTGCTTGAGAGCTCTTAAGAGCAGTCTCAGAAGTGGTTGCAAATGCCATATGAATGCACACCTGCGTAGTTCACACATCCCTGTGTGTGTGAGGAGTATGAAAGCTGCCTGCATATAGCTCTTGTTCTGGTGTGCCTGGTGGCATGCGAGGACTTGTCCCCATCCCAACATCTCAGGCCCTACCTGCACATTGTCTGTACAAACAGCAAATCTGACCTGAAAAAGGCCATTGCTTTCTGTGGAGTTTGGGTCAGATGCCCTCCAGAAGTCCCTTATAGACAGAATTGTATAACTCTATACATCAGTTTATTTCTGGATTTCTTTTACCTTCCTCTGAAGCACCTTGATGCTGTTTACTGAGGCAGAATATTGGACTAAATAGGTTTGAAATATCATCCATCCTGGCAAGTCTTGTATTTCCATGTGCAAACAGGATTTATTAGAAACTCAATACATATCGAATGTAGGTCTTCAGGGATCTCTTATTTACTTTGTGCAGGTAAATATTGAATTGTCGTGAAAGGTATTTGACTCCATTTTGGAACACAAAGCAGAGGAGGTTAATAGAACAAAGAGAAGAAATCAACACCAGCGGTAAATGGTAACACACGTTACTGTATATCCCCTTCTGACTCTGCAAGTGGCGCATGTTTTGCATAGCTGTACAGAGCAAACTTCACAGTACCACAGGTCTCAAAGAGGTGAACAGGAGTTGGGAAGGTGCTTTTGTAATCTTGTCAGACTTGTTTGTCAGTTCCTTTCCCCTGCCAGTTATTTCAGCTATGTTTCTTTTCTTTTTGGGAAAAGCCTTCTAGTTTAGCCTCTCATTTTTTCTGTGACACACCACGTGAAATCCTCACGGTTGCAACTTTTCATGGCCAATGTAAAATGTCTTTGGGAAGCTGAGGCACTCTGCAGGGTCTCCCACAAACCACTCCAATACAAGGAACAGGGAGGAGACAACAGAGTAAGGGGTGTCAAGGATTGCAGCTGTCTCACACCATAGCTGGAGCCAGGGAAACCGGGATTCATCCTGGTGCTGCAGTGAGTTGTCTTTTTCACCTACTGGAGGCACATTAATGACACAATCATGGGAGCATCAATGGTTGTATGTGGGAATGATTGGCTCAAGTAGCATCTATAAGCTGTTTTCAAAATGGTATGTTTTCTTGATTTTTTTTTTCTTGAAACTTTATCCATGACTTTTAGGGATTTATTAAAGGGAAAAAAGGTCAAAATTTCACCCCCCCTTGCAGAAGGTTTAATAAGTATCCCAGTGACCTATGTGATATAACGTGATATAAATATCTTCCTGAGATTGCCTATTATTGTTGGTAATATCATTAAAGGACTAGAACAGCCTCTCACAAACATTTCTCAATTAATACTTTCATTTTATTTCAATATAATATATGCTACAATTGCCGAAGATTTTAAATTTTTATTGCATCTAAAGTAGAGAAAATGGAAATATTTGGATACTGTGAGAAGTATTCTTTCTACAAGTCTGTAAATCAGACGAAATTGGTATAGGAAGAAGTCCAACTCACACTGTTCTTTCAGACCTTGAGATTTTCAAGCAAGTTCATACAATTATTACCATCCCATGCAATAAGTGAGATTATTTAGGGCAGAAATTATTGCTGACAAGATAAATAATGCTCTATATGAAACTGTACATATCAATTGACCTGTAGGTTTGTTTTTTTTTTTTATCTAACCCTTTTTTTTCTAATGAACACTACTCATTTAAAAATGTCCACAGGAAAGGAATGCTTGTTTTTACTGATTAAAATGTGTAGGCTGTCTTTTTAGCCTCCCTGCCAGTGTCATTCTTTGCGCTCTCATCACAACACAAAGAAACACTGTTATTTACCCTGGGAAACAGGTGACTGAACTTATAAAAATCACTACAGGACAAGATGTATTGAGGCCTGGCACAGAATGACAAATTCTGGCGGGGTTTGCCAAGAAGAGACATATTGATTTTTAAATGATTAATAAGGAGAATATAATTGTATTTCATTAAGATGGATGGGATTTCATTTAGTCTGTCTTCTCCTTTTCCACTTCAGATGCGAAAGGAAATCAAGTCATCATCAATGGCACCTTGTGTTAGCCTGCCATGGAAACAAGGTCATTGATTGAGTAAAAGAAGTTTCTGAGAGGCTAGCCTGGTGTTTAATGGAGTTACTCGCATAGATAACGTGGCAAAGACAACAACACTCAGTTTCTCTCATTATTTTGAGAACAACCAAGACTAAGAAGACTTTGATAACATCTCTGTTCTGGATTTTGATGCTTTTCAAGTTGCATAGTGTCTCAAGTAATAGATTTGGATATACAGGATTAAAATATATTTAAAAATTAATATAATTAATAATAATTAAATATTAAAATAAAATTAAATACACAGGATTTCTCGTTTTTTCTTTTAAAGTCATTTGAAGCCATTCTGCTGTCTAAGCCTGAGAAACTGAGAGGCTGAAAAAAGGAGGAAATCAAAATCCTATAACCTGTTTGTCTTGTAATTCATATCAAGAAAATAATGTGCTCCTAGTCATAAGTATGTAATTAACTTTTCAGTGGATTTCTTTGACTTTTAGGACTGTGATTAAATCAAACCTTTACTTCCACTGCCACCTGAAATTGAGGGGTTTGTGAAGGGTAAAGAATATCTTAACAAATAGAAGATGAGGGACTTTCTTGTTTTCCGACATGTGTGTCCAGGATGTTAATTCACGTTATTTCTGGCTGACTGTTGTCTTTATTTTTCCAGAAGTTTTTATTCTAGTTGTAGGGATTATTCAACTGCTCACATGGCAGTGGCTAAACTGCCTCTGAGTATGGCATGTTAAGTAAAGTGGTTTTCATTACATTGCCAGTTTCTGTGTCCCAGCATATCAGTAGCTCTTATGTCATCAACGACATTGATTACATTGCAGTTAGGCAGTTTTCATCAGAACCTCCAGATAAAATATTGAAAATAATTTAGAGGTGGGTAAGACTGAATGAGAGATACTGGTTATTAATTAAAGAAAGATGCAAGAGTAGCAGCTAAGGGAATGGGAGGAAGAACACATAAAGGTGATAATCACATTCACACAAGGAATATCTGTTCTTACTAAGTTACAAATAGATTACAGTGCAACACAAAATGTATGTATTATTTTGGATGCAGTTAAAGACATGAAAGACATCACTCTACTTCTGCAGTAAGAGGAAGCTGGGTTTTCAGTTCAACCAGTGTGGGAATGGGTAAAGATGGAGGGGTACAGACATGGATGATTAATTAAAAACTGATAAACCAAAAAACCGGTTTTGTGCTGAACAGGTGGAAAACAGATTTTCAGGTATCGTAGATGAGCTAATTATAATATCTCAGGGTGGCTACTCATGCATTCAGGCACTGTAAACTGTAGTTTAAAACTACAGTTGAAAATGTGCAGCATGTTATCAAGCCGATTTTTCAGGGAAGAAAACTGAGACAATTAAGTGGAGTGGATTATATTTTGAGGCAGGTTGTGAAGGATCCATGAGTTTGTTCCTTGAGCTAGACATTCATTAACTATGAGACTCTGAACAAAACACTTAGGAGTCATGCTAGAATGGAGATGTTGGTATTTAGTTACACATGTCCTGTGGGAATTAAAAAAGGTTTTCTGTACAGTTTCTTGTAAAAGTCATTTTTACATGTTTTTACAAAAAACATGTAAGACCTGGCTTTTCTAAGGATATGATCTCTGGTTTTGCCTCAGATTTTAGTGATGTTCAGCATATCATCTTTGACTCTATTAATTCTTTTTCTAAGAAGGATCTGTTCTCCTACCTTATCTTATCTGCATGTACCCTATTTGTATAAAAATTGTTGACTGCATTTGAATGCCGAACAATGTTGAAAGTAATCATCACCTAATCTTTTTTGTTGTTCGGTTAAATCCTTTATTCTACCTTTTCTTCCTTTTCCTTTTTTCTTATGAATCTATGAATATGCATTCAGGTCTTCTCTGTTTTGTTTTGAGATGCCTTGGCGATGTCTGAGATGATTTCTCATGGGCTCTAACATCAAAACCAAAGGGATGAAGAAATTAGATATTTAACAAAGTCTTCATTTGTTCTGTAAAGTTAATTAGTCACTCTTGACCGTCAGATTAGATTAAAATTAAATATGGGTCAATTAACACTTGTTACTTTTGTTAGCTTCATTTCTGACCAGTCATGCTGAAATTATCACTGAAAGCCACAAGTTTATTTAAGTGGAAATTAAGATGCAGAATTAGCTTCCTCGTTTTCACTAAAATCACCACTTGGTTTTTGTTTTTTTTCTTCAGAGCTTAAATTGGTTAGTCTTTTTTTTACTTTGGTTGAGTAACATGTTTAAATATGAGGCAGAAATTTAGTATCAGAGAAGACTTGAATCTTTTTGATTTTGTAGTATATATTAATAGACTGTTTCCCAAGAACTTCTTAACCTTAATGATTAATATACTACCCTGATTAAACTTCATGGTTTGCACAAATCACATACATTAGCACTTTGGATTGTACTCCAACAATTTTCGAGTTTTGGAGCTGAGTCTTGCACTTGGTCCTGTATCCTGAGTCAACCTTGTGCTGCACCTTAGCAGGAAAAGATAATGTCCTTGGTTTTCGCTTGTAACCAACAAGTTAGATCCTTACCTTCTTTCTGGGTGAGCAGCAGATGCCTTGTTTTCATCTTCTTGCTTCCTGTACAGTGCCTTACACCAAGCAAACTTCTCAGGTCTGCAGTTTTCCTTCCTCATATTTTTGCCAAGCTAAAAGTCCGGATAAGGTCTCATTTCACTTTATTAGGAAAACACAGTGCGATGCCTAACATTTGCCGGTTTGATTATCACTTTCTCTGTTTTTACCTTCAGAGTTTGTGGGATGTTGCCATTATTGCCCTGATTATCGTGAATCCCTCTAATTAAAACATGCTTCCAACTTGTTAATATAATTTAAAAACAAACAAACTGAAGACAAACCAAACAAACCCACTGTTTCAGGTTTGAAATTATTTTCAATGTTTGTATTACATTTTTTTCTTTGAATCTTGCTCTGCTTTCCCCACGATTTTTTCCATTCCTTCCTTTCAGTCCATAATTTATTTTTATTGGTTACAGTAAGACTGCAGGCTTTTCTACAGCTGAGCACAGCTGCTAATGTTTTGGTATTGATTCCACATGTTAGCTCAAAAGTGTATAATAATCTGTTTTAATCATTGCCTTTGGCTTTTCCTCTTCCCACTCTGAGAAGTGCCCTCTGCCTCTGGCCTGGCATGGCCATAACCAGAAACTGATCCTAATTACATCAAACCACTCTCTGCCAAAATGCCCAAATATCCGTAACGTGTTTGAATAACAACTGTTGGGAGACATAACTCCATCCAGCACCCTGGAAAATGCTTCAAATTATCAACTGTAGATGTGCTGACAGAAAGAAAATCTTGTGGGCATGGTAGGAGGCTAAGCTACCTCTGGCCCGAAAGGGAATACCTCGGCAGTACAAATGTAATGCTATTTAAGTCCCCCCCTGCTTCAAATCCCTGCAGCTCTGAGGAAGCTCCAAATTATAACAAGGCTCCTGAGGGAACGGCACATAATCAGCCCTGCTGAAAACATGTTGAATAGCGCTAAATAAATCCCAGGTCTAATTATGTTACTGAGCCTGCACGGGGACTGCGCATCTGGAAGTCCCCCATCCAGGCCTGCGGTGGATGCACAGCGAAGCACAGGCAGCTTCTCCAGCGCCCATGGTAGCTCAGCAGCCATCTCCAGCAAGGAGCTGGGAGAGTCCCCTCACAGTGCGGGAGTGGCCCACATTAAATCACTGCTTATTTAATCTGCCTGACTCCTCTTCTTCAGTCTAGGGGACATCTGCTCGGGCTGGTGTGAGAGGAAAAGCTGTGGCATTGGGTGGGAATGGCTCATCTGCCTTCAGCTCTTTGCTCCCCCCCCAAAAAGCCAATCCTTTCCCAAGCACTTGCTGCACAGGCATGAGAGAAGCAAGTTGGGGTTTTAGCTGCAAAAGGTGCTGTTTTTTTGATGTAAATGGTGCAAATGGGGGACGTTTTGTTGATATAAACAAGAGCTTTGCCACTGGCTTCTCTGGGGCTGTGTTTCAGCTCCAGTGTCTCATGGCACCAGCAAGCACTGGGAGAATTTGCTCAGAAGGCTCAGCACCCTGCACAATCTTTTCTGTAGAAAACAACTGCTTCTTTTAACCTCAGGAGGTGTGGTTCCTTATCCGAATATGAGTGGCACCTTTCTGAGAAGCCCTTGCAGCTTCTGTCATGACTTTAAGTTGCAAACACATACTACCTGGGACAAACCTAACTGTTTGTAGCTAACTCAAGCGACATGGCAGGTGTGAAAATAAAGCCTCTTGTTTAGGGTTCTAAATATTCTTATGCTACTCAGGTTTTCATCAGTGATTCTGAAGAAAAATGTCAGTGTACATGTATCACCAAAAGGTAGAAAAAGCTATTTACAACTATTTGGATTACTCTCTTTATATTTTTCTTATGTTCTGCTTCTGTTATTTGATTAGTTGGCTGTCAGAAAAGAAGATGACATGCTAATTACTTTTGTAATTTTTATACAAGTATGGTGCTGGTAGTCAATATTACCGTGGTCTGCAGTCAGATTTCTGTATTGCTACATATTATTATGCATCAGTGATTCTTGATGATATATGAAGTGAATATTACTAGGCTTTTCAACTTCCTAAGGAGACCTGGAAGCACCCTGAGAATCTGAGTGCTAATTATACAGACCACAGAGACAAATGCTTTCCTCTTTGCCGCATTACAAAACAGCAGAAAGCAGAAATCTCGGATGGTCAATAATAACTCCATTTAGTGTTTAGAAGAACTTGTAGAGAATATTTTGTATTGCTAAAACTTATGGGAAAAAAGACATTTAAATTTCTCTGTTCTATGGGATACATATAGCTATTCTTTGATAAAATGCTCCTTTAATGTTGTGCATAAGAAATCAGGTCTCTCCTTTGAAGTCAGACGGAAAAAGTAAGGAATTAAATTTCCTGTTCTCTGATTCCCCCCAAATTTAGATAATTTACCTTAGAACTTTATTAAAAAGAGGATTTCATTTTCTCAGGTTTTCTCTTTCCATGTGCATGATTTTTTGTGGTTCATGGGATATAATATATTCCTGTTTCTTTTCTCTAATGTGCAATTCTACCCCCAGTATTAAGGCTAATTTTATTTTTGTTTCAAAACATCAGACCTTAGCAAGGCTATGTAGGTAGACTTCTATGAAAAAATAACTCAGATGTCTTCCTTACTTCTCTTGGCTCCACTTAAAGTGATGTTATACTGCTATGTTTTTGATAACCAAGCAATGGAAATTCTACTTGTCAAACTGTGCTTAGAAAACACCCTAATATGGCCAATGACATTTTTCATTAATTATTTTTAATCACAGGTTTCATAGAATTAGTACAAACCACAGACATCACAGATCACCAAAAGCTGCTTGATTTGCATTCTGTATTCTCAAAATAAAAATTTTTCATTGCACAAAATACAGCTTTTCTTTCACCTGTGGAAGGCTGGTACCACGTTGTGTTCTTCTCTCCTTGCAGCCGTTTCTGGACACCAAATGGAAAAATCAAGCTGGACCTTGTGAGTCTCACCTCTCTTGAACTTCACTCCAGTCCAGTGACACTTGCAAAGCCTTTGCCATCAATATTTTCTGCTGTGTTCTTTGAACTGTGTGCCTGACTAAGCAACAAAACCGCTGAGTCCCCAGAAATGAAATATCCGAGTGGAAATCTCTGAGGCCTTCAAAATTCCTCCTGTGGCTGGTTTTACTGATGAAAGCCCTGGCGATGACTGTGGTACAGTAGTATGCTGAGACCCCCAAGAAATTCAGAGTTGGTCTCTTGATAGTCACTGCTCCAACACCCAGTGAGAGGGAGAGTGGCTTGGCTGAAGCTGGGTGTGCACGGTGATGTCCAAATCTTTCACAACACTGCTGTTCAGCAAGAGTCACAGTACAAGCAGGAATTGCAATGCTTCTAAATTTTTCCAGACAAGGAGTGGGTAGAGTTTGGGACTGTAAGTACCAGCCTGTCTTTCCTTCTCCTTGCTGATGCCCTATGGCACAGCTAAACAGAACCAAGGGACTGCATTTTCAGGTCGTCTCCTCAGAAAATCTGACAGGGACCTGAAGCTGTCCTCCTCCTTCAGCTCGGTGGGGCAGGTGCTCTTTATCTCCACAGGCTTCTACCGAAATGGTGTGTCGGCATCAGGTACTATTTCTCTCCTGACACTTAAAAAGAGTAAGGGGATACCTTCAAGGGAATGGAGCCCCCTATGCCCAAGGAATGCTGAGGTAAGCCAGGGCGCTTCAGCCCAGCATGGAGAGGGGAAAGATGTGGGTGAATACAGATCTGCCTAACTTGTGGGAGAGTTCAGAAGTGTCAGATGAAGCCAGAGTGGCCATTTCAGGAAAAAAAAAGATCAGTGTTCACAAAGGACACAGCAATGCACCGAAACTGCCTGCTACAGGGTGATCCAAATGCTGATGTTACCATGGGCTCAATAACTGGGTAACTTTATAGATAAAAAGCTTGGTGATTATGGCAGATGCAGACATCTGTTGAATTAAACATCTCCCAGTGGGAGAGAATACTCCAAAAGGCTGGGAGAGCATTTTGGGAAAGTACCTTTATATACAGCTTTTCCTATTACATGGTTCTTCCATCATCCACTTTTGGCTATTGTCTGATACAGGACACTGGGCTAAACAGACCTGGGGTCTGATCCAGTCCGGCTCTCTGTGCTTTCCTACAAATATGTCAGGTCACAGAAGGTCCATGGGGTATCTGTGGAGTTTCTTAGAGGAGAAACCAACTGTGTTTCTTTTCAAAACTGGTCTGCTCACCAGTGTGGCTTATGCCATAAACTAGTTGCTTTCCCAGGCTGACAACTTCTCATCATTTGCAATGCTCTTGCCAGGGCCCAGGCTTTCAGGAAGGGCCTCATGCTGCTATCCACTTTGTTAAACAGAAGTTGGTTTTATATTTAGTGGTGCATGGAGTGTACAGATGAAACAAATCACTCTATAGACTCAGCAAGATGAATAGGTCCTGTTGAAAACTAGCAAGGAAGGCTGAATGCAAGATTAATATGCAGTCCCAAGTTATGCTTCCCACAACTTTTATTGATTATTTGGAAAGTAAAACACTACACAATTCCTTATATAATTCAGACTGAAATTCTTGTGCAATCATTGTTAGAAAAAAATAATTTGTCTGTGAGGAGAGCTTTTTGAATGTTTACTCTTTGAGGGGCAAGAGGTTTAAAAGCATCCTGTCATCACTTTAGTGTTGTTTGTCAACAAATTCTCAAAATAAGCGCAGAATTCACAAATAGAAGAGTTGTGTTCCTTAGAGGCTTCTCCATGCTGGAAGGTTATCCTGGGCAATAGGAAAAGACCTGTGATCTATTGGCTTCTCCCACTTCTGACTTTGATGTGTAACTATGAACAGGTGACTCTTACTGTACTTATTGTAAAGATGAGACAGTAAACAACTCTGTTCTGAGAATGTGATAGAGAACTGACGTCAAAAAACATTTCAAAGTTCAGGGATGGACAAGGGATAGACTGCAAACATGTGGTGTGTTTTGTGAAGCTTTGATGTTTGAAGATCATCCCTGTGATGGTTCAAACTTTATCAATCCCCCTGTTCCCCACTTCAGTACTTAGAGGAAAAGTGGCTGTCTAATCCTGTGTTGTTTCCTCAATTGCTTTGTAGATGACCTTGTTGAAGAGATGTACTTTCTGGGTTAGGGGACCTTCTTTCTGTCAGAAATCTTACAGTAGGATGCAAATTGTCTAATTTACACAAGACAGAGAACCACAATGTCTTCTCTTCCAGTCAACAAGAAGTGCAGTTATCATTAATTTGCTAGTCTTAATTAGGTTTTGGGGTTTTTTTATTAATAGGAATGCTTTCAAAATCATCAGTGCCTGGCTGCAAAGGGAAAATTCTGACCAAAATATGAATCTATAGCACGTCACCTAAATGATGTGAAAAATTATATCCTATAAGGTCCAATGCTTTGTATTGATCTTACAGAAGAGACAAATCTCATGGGTCAAAGTTGAAGTGATATGGACAAGCAAAATCAATAATAATTTTAAAAATAGACATTTTTTCCTTTTCTTTTACTAATTCATGAAAAAAAAATAAAAGAGCACCATAAGACTTGCACATTATTGATGTTTTACAGATTACTACTGAGTTTTTCTTTAAAATTAAATATGTTTTGGAAAATATTTTGTGCCAACATCCAGTTGGCAAAAACATTTTCAAAGCCAAAATCAAGCAGTCCTATCCCAATAGATCTGGCTTCTGTTGTGGCATGGCTAGTACAAGGGTTTTTTGTACCTTGAATACATAGAAAATTACAGCCTTCCCTTTTTCTTGAGCAACAGTCAGAATTGCCTGTGACAGGATAGAAAGACCTCTGACATTCTGTGATGAATTTCTCTGGGTCGTTTCTGACTTCAGCTGTTCCTATCTCCCCAGGCCTTTGCCCATGTCCTCTGAAGGCAAAACCAGGAGGAAACAAATACCTATGCTCTCGCTGACTCAGTCTGGTGTAATAATGCAGTCTCATCTACATCGCCATGACAAGTAAAATTCGGTCCCATCTACCTCACCATACTAAGTAAAATTAACTGAATAAACTGGGCAAATAATTTCTTCTCTGCTGCTGCTCCTGAGACAGTAAGCATTAATGGGGAAGGAATCTACCTAGCCAAGCAGGCTGCTGGAGATGGGAACCCTTTAAGCAATAACCTCCAGAACTTCTCTGAGATGATGTCTATGAAAAATAATTTTTGGTGCCACAGACCTGTCCAAATTTTCTGACTGCTGGTGCTGACTTGTATTTAGCAAGTCTTAGTCTTTTTAGATGTGGAGAGATTTAGATTTTGCTTTATTTTGTGCAAATAAAAGCAGATCCTCTGGGCTGGAATTTTTTGGAGCTTTTTGTCACTGAACCAACGGTAGCAGATTTAGAGTAAAACTGATTGCTTGGGAAACCTTGCAGTCACTGAGGCTCTTGATCAGGTGTCTGGCTACAGGGTATGGGAGAGGAGGCACATTGTCCTATCTGCCCTCAAACAGAGTCCAAATCTAGGAGAAATCTCCTTGGTTGACCGTATTCCAGTGCTTCACTGACTCCTGGAGGCTGGTTTGGATTTGATCTGGCTACCTCAGGTTTCAGCAGGAAAATTTCATGCAGCTTACCCTGTTACCCGCTCTCTGCCAGCACACAGAAATTTAGTTGAGAGCTGCTTAGCCTTTTTCTCTTAGGAAAATCAAGCTGTTGTGGATTTTTGCCATGTACAAATAAACCCTCTCTACCAATTAAAGAGGTCCTTCAGAAGTGATTTCCATGACACCCACTCATCAGAGTCCACCTTCTTGAATACCTATGTGCTGTTATGATGACATTGGTGTCTTTGTTGATGACTAAAATGGAGGCTAGCATTCTGCAACATATGCCAGAAATAAATTTTTCTTGGCAGGCACCATGGAGAGAGCTTATTCATTAAAAAAAATAAAATAAAATTAAAAACCATATTTGAATTATTTTGTTAAAGAGCTCAGGAAAATGCTTCACATCCATGTTCCTTCTTTCAGTATGTACTCCCAGTCTTTTTCACCTTTTCACATTTTCTGTTGTGGCCTCTTGGTTGAAGAGAATCAAAATGGACATAAACTAAACTGCTGTTAAATGTTGTTGTTATTGTTTAAAGTCCTCAAAATACTGTGCTGAGTAGACCACTCTGGAAAATGTCAACCATCAGGAGTGCTTTTGGTTCCCAGTAAGAGCCTCTTGCAAAAAGCATGCCTTTTACCTTTGTATAGGAAAACTTGCCACCCAGAGACCATGTGCATTGGGGCTGGGAGCAGGGTAGGAGAATTCCACACACCTAATTATAGTCTTTAATACTCCACAACATTTATCAACCATTAAAGAAACAATTGTTTAATTTCTAAGGTCTTCTAATTGAACATTAGTCACACAGTCTCCCTTGGCCTTTATTTGCTGGGTTAAAAATCACAACCATAAAAGTTCTTATTTGAAAGGTTCCACGATTAAGGAGTCACTTGGTCCAGGAACACCAAAATCCTTTCCCAGAGACCGCAGACATGCCTTTGGGTGAAGGGTCTCACCAGTGTAGCCAGTGGCAGAATCCAGCTGAAAGTATATGGAATTGTGAAATCCTTCAGTTTGGAAAAGAATTTTGATTGAGTCTGACCAATAGCCCAGCGCTGACAAGTCCACCACTGAACCATGTCCCTGAGTGTCACATCTACTCACTTTTTGAACACTTCCAGGAATCATAATTACACCACTTCTCTGAGCAGCCTGTTCCAATGCCTGACAACCCTTTCAGTGAAGAAATATTTCGTAATCTCCAATCTAAACTCCCCAATTCAACTTGAGCCATTTCCTCTTGTTCTATCACTTGTCACTTGTGAGAAGAGACTGACCCCCACCTGGCTACAGCCTCCTTTCAGGCAGTTGTAGAGAGCAATGCAGTCACCCCTGAGCCTCCTTTTCTCCAGGCTAAACACCTGCAGCTCCCTCAGCTGCTCCTCATCAGACTTGTGCTCCAGACCCTTCACCATCTCCATTGCCCTTCCCTGGACACCCTCCAGCCCCTCAATGTCTTTGTTGTAGTGAGGGGCCCAGAACTGAGCACAGGATTTGAGGTGTGTCCTCACCAGTGCTGAGTACAGAGGGTCAATCCCTGCCCTGGTCCTGCTGGACACACTATTGTTTATCCAAGCCAGGATGCCATTGGCATTCTTGGCCACCTGGGCACACACTGGGTCATCTTCAGCCACTGTTGGCCACCACCCCCAGGTCTGCTGGGCATTTTCCAGCTGCTATTCCCCAAGCCTGTGGCATTTAAAAAGTGCAGTGAGAAGTGGATGGAAGGAGTGTAACAGAGCAGATTGAAATGGAGAAAGAAAAACAATAGGTACAAATTTCTACCAGTTTCCTCAGGCATCCATAGCAGCTGCTTAATGATACATGTATCATTATATCTTGGAGTAGTTGGAGGGCAGAAGCAGACTTGATTACACTACAGACAATTGTTTCACAATAATTCTGGACCATTTTTCATTAGCTGTCTCCGCTCACAGCAAAACAAGGGATAATTTTTTTCCTAAAAAATCTTATACTTCTAGAAGGTTGTCCAACAGTTAAAGATTTTTAATAATTCATCATGCGAAACATCTTGAGCTAAATACTAAATTTCCCAGCAATAACAACAAAAGATGAATGAAAGGAGCTGAGGTTAACTTGCTCTGATAGAAACCAAAGGGTAAATAAAAAGAATGATGCTATCACTTTTCCATGATTTATCAGTACATTTTTATTACACCCTCTGCTTTGACAAGTTTTGTCACTCAGTCTGTTGAGCCAAACCAGTTCATTCCAAGGAAGCTGATTAAGTACCTGATTAAAACAAAGCAGCAGATTTATCTGCCTATAATCATTTACCATGACACAAGCATTAGGTGACAGCCCTTATTGGTGAGTGCAGCTGCTGACATTACCTTTCGCAAAAGATAAGGACTTGGTCACCTGTCCTAGCTCATGAGGTCCCAAGGTGGTATGACTGTAGTGATATGAGCAGCAACTTTTATGGCAAATACTTCGTTTTCTTCCTTTTGAACCACTTTTAAAAAGAGGTGTCTCATTCACAGTAACATTTAAATGTGGTACTCCTGACTTCATTAGATGGACTTAATGTACCCAGCTATGAGCAAGAAGCAATTTGTAGGAAGAAAAGCCTTGGTAATTCTTTTAGGTCTACTTTCCAAGGCTCATGCTGTGATTGCTCCACCTTGGCTTTCCAGCATGGATAAAGCAGGTGATAGTGGTGGTCTACATAATTTGCCATTTTTTCCTAAAACATGCCAAAACTCGGTAAGTCAAAGCAAGGGACCACTGCTGGTCAGGATCTCAGTGTCGGACATCCTTATAGGCACTAATGTGTCCGGGAGCTCTATTTCCAAAATCTGGTCTTGTGAACAGAATGATGTGAAGCAGCTATTGCAAATGGAAAAAGGATAAATTCTGATTCTTCATCTGCAAGAAGAATACGCATTTTTCTTTCCTCAAAGGACCACAAGTTTTCAAATTACAGGAAAACATCTAGTAGCCTTTAGATATTAAGTCCTTAAAATACTTAAATGAGACTATATATACAAAATGCATCCACATTCCCTACTTCATCTTGCTTATCAGCAAAATGAAAACCACTTCTTAATATAAGGCCACTGGAATTTGGATACGCTTCTTAAAATTGCTGGTTTAGCAACTGGTTCTGAGATCAAATGGGTTTTGAAATGCTGGGTCATGCATTGGTCACTCCACTGCAACCCGGACACTTCTCTAATCTTACTCAATTCATCATTGCCTTGTTTGAAGATTGTAATTTCAGTAGGTTTTCAGAGGAAGATAGCAGCTAACTACAGAACACAGCAAACTGTAAAACATCCTGCCATGTTCACTTTTCCATTGTCCTAGCAATTGGTGTTGTTGCTTCTCTTGCCCTGTGAGCTATAGCTTTAGTAAAGCATTGCCAGATTCAAGTCAGAAGGCCTCTGCTGGCACTGCAGAATGACAATTCTTATCTGTTTTCTATAGCCTGACATTTTCAGTAAGGCCTGGAAGGTTTGGTTAATAGGGTTTGTCAAAAGGGAGCTACAATATAAAATGTTGAAATATGGAAGGAGAGCAGAGCAGAGAACCCGTGTCACGTTAAATGTTACCAAAGCAATTTCTAGGAGACTAATTATTCACAATAGATAACTAAACTGTAAATCTCTATTACAAGTGGGGGATTGAATATGAGTTTCCTTGAAAGCAGTTCTAAAGTCTGCTCCTTTAATAACTAATGCTTAAGGAAAACGGTGGATTTCCAATGCCAGAGGCTTTGGAAGATGAGAGGTCAAAGGATGAATGGACAATAACTCCCGGATTCATTCCCTCTGCAAGTCCTAAAAAGACATATTTGCATTATAAAATGCCTGATAGACATTTTTTTAATAGTCTGATATTGAAAACATTCTGATGTAATAATTCTTTATGACTATTGATAACTAGAGAAAGGATGAAGGGTCAGACATCAGAAGAGGGGCTTCTATATATGCTTAGGGGTTTCTCAGCTGGATTTTCAAAGGACAGTGATAATCAGGTACTCCCTAAAATTTCATGGCCTGACTTTTGGGTGCAAAGTCCCTTCTAGGATGGCAATTGCACCTGCTAATGTCCCTGTGAAATTCTGTGTCCTATTACCTGAAATAGCACATAGCGGGTAATCTGTGCCCTGAGGCTGTATTTGTTCCTGTCCTTTCTATTATGAGGCATTTTGTGAGGGGAGAGGAAAGGTAGTGGACAGTGTCTGTGACAAGAGGCTTTTCGAAATATTCTTTTGTGGTAGTTCATACAACATTTCTTGTTGTTGTTCTCTGGATTGCTGCTCATCCTTACAGATCCCCTTAGATGTATTTATTTATTACTAAGTAGTTTCTAATAAGTAGACAATGCATTGTGGCAGAAACTGTAGATCTGACTACAATTTTCCTGTTATTACTTCTGCTCTCCTTCTTTATTGTTGCTTATGCCATAGATTATATTTGCCCTGTCAATAAATGGAGTCTTGCCAACACCAGATAACTGCTGTGCAGCTGAAAGTGTATTCTTAAGTAATAGAGATGTAACTATACTACAAGTCGTGTGAACTCTTCTTTCTGGATTGAAGGGTATCATCCAGCTCAGCAGCAAAGCATACTTACAGAAGCTCTTGTTTCTTTATGGAAGAGCTAAAAGGTAAAACTGTTCAGAGCATACCAGGAGGGTAATTTTCTTCTTGGTGTCTGTCTGCAGCTGAAAGAGGAAATAAATGCAGTAAGGTTGTCTCTGGGAAAGCATATGCTCATAAATGGGGCTCCAAATCTTGGAGTCATTGGGGATTAATGAGGAATGTTTATATCCCAAGTACTTGTATTAGACATGACTTAAATATAGACACAATGGAGGAGAGATGGATTTCTTTTCTTCTCCTTACAAAGGAATATGTGTATTTTTAAGAGCTTACAGTATTGGAGCAAGTTTGCAAATCACGTTATTTCTTGCCATAAACATTAACATGTTCTTTTTACTTTTTCTATTGATAGCAAGTAGTGATCTGTATGACTGGAAAAGAGCAAACCCAATACTTTTGACTAGGCAGTGACTATGGTGACACTCTGTACTATGATGGCGGAGGGTTCTGTTACCTGCGAATGCATTTGTCCAGTTGAATTCTATGGGCTTTTAGGAATAGACCACCAATTCCTATTGTCTGGCCTTGGAATTAGTCTGCACCTCAGGACTCCATAGGTTTGGTGTATTTTCAAGTACTCTATTCTGACAGGAAGGATGATTGTCTCTGTGCTGCTGCTGAGTATTTTGGACATAACAGTAGCAGGTTGGTTAAAGCTGATATGCATGAACTCTGTGCAGAACAGTGTTTTGCACTGTCTTAGAAAGCGCTGAGTGATGAACTGCATGCATCAGACAGTCACTGCACTTGCACAACAAAGTGGACATTTCTGGAGCTGACTTGTTTATTATGCACCTCTCCTTATGACTGGTGAATCCTAACATATCAAATTTGTTTGCTTCACTGTGCATCTAAACTAGGACTATTCATGTCTACAGAGTCATGAACAGAAATACAATAATTCTTGTCCAGAGGAATATTTCGTGTCTGCGTTATATCTAGACAACAGTTAGAGGATTGTTATGTCAAGGAATGAACTTCCAGGGAACTGCAGAGATGAAATGTGGACTGTTTTCCTAGTGAAGTAATTCTGTACACAGAAATGCTCTTAATTATTAAGCTGCGGGCACTCTCATACTGCAGATAATTGTTGGGTTTTTTCTAGGAAACTTCTGTTCTGGTGAGTCTTTAGATCAGCCTCACAATTTTAATATCTATTTTTAGCAAGCTTGCTTAGACTTTATCTGCAGCAAAACTACTATTGATATCTGTCATATCTGAGCAGTAGTCACTCGTAAGCAAGTGTTTAATTCTTTCTGTGCACTTAATTTATACTAATTTTTTTTTAAAAGTGTGACAATGAAATTGTACAGGACAGCATAGTAATAAAGAGTACAGCAAAAGAAGTACAGAAACAGAAACAACATTTCTTAACTTTGAGTAACACATAATTTGCCATCCAATGCAGCAGTTCCATCAGAGTTGCAGGACAAGCCAGTACTTCATAGGTAGTCTAAACAGGCTACAGCAATAAAATATGAAGACATGCATGTAACAGAGAAAAGATAAGCCTAGAGTCTGGGAAATGGACAGTGAAAAAGGGGATTAAAGGCCTGACCTTCTCATAATAGTCTCCAGTGTTTTCATATGAGTGAAGTGTAGAGATTCTCTTCCATCCTGGTGTAGTTGGTGTCTCTGAAATTTCCAGAGATGCTGGGGCTTCACAGAATCACAGAATCTGCTGAGTTGGAAGGGACCCAAGAGGATCATTGACTCCAACTCTTGGCCCTGCACAGACACTCCAAGAGTCACACTGTGTTCCCAAGAGCGTTGTGGAACACTTCTTGAACTCTGTCAGGCTGGTGCTGTGACCTCTTCCCTGGGGACCCTGTTCCAGGACTCAACCACCCTCTGGGTGATATCCAAACTAAACCTCTCCTGAAACAGCTCCAGGCCATTCCCTCGGGTCCTGTCACTGGGCACCACAGAGAAGAGATCAGTGTCTGCCCCTCTGCTTCCCCCTTTCTGGCACTGCAGAGCCCAGAGGCACAAGAGGGCATATTTGCAGAGCTTTCAGTTTAAGAAGTGTTTCCCAGTAGAGGACACAAAGAGGAGGTAAGGATCTCATTGCTGACCATTTGGGAAATCTGTCAGATGCTCTTAGCCAGTCATTCATAGCTTGATCTTTATCAGTTCTCAGATCTGTGTTGCTCCATTTGGGAGCCAAATTCAATTTCACTATTAAAGGATTCATATATATTAAAGCAAGGAACTGGTACTTGATGGGGAGGATGAAAATGGAGATTCTTAGCTAACCCTTTTTCTATTCTTTTATGGCTGTTGAGGCCATGCAAAAGGGGTGTTTTGACTGCCCTAATATATACTAGATTTTATCCCATAGAGGTGAATACAGTAAGCATTCTGAACACAATGAGGTCTACAATATTGGGAAAAAATTAAAAATAAATTGTAAATATGAAAATTTCTAGGAATATATAGGTGGAAGGGCTATTTTTATTTCCTTTATTTTTTTAGAAGTCTAAATTTATAATTTAATTTAATCAGCTCTCTTGCACAGGTGATTTTCACGTGAAAACTCTTTTGTTTGAGAGCTTCGGACTGTCTTGATATTTCAACTTTGATATAAAACTGACTTCTTTTTACTCACTTGACTTGCTTCTATAATAATTGCTGCAGTTTGATTAACATGTAACTCTTATTTAGCATTCAAGAAACCTGTGTATCTTCTGTTTAACAAAGTGTATTTTTCTAAAGATTTTGCAAAAGCAAAGGTGCCTGGTGGTGCCACTGTTGTTGCTGTTGTTTTTATTTGTGGCAATCTTCGCATTGACTAATGCTTGTACGAACCCCATCTGTGCTATCCTTATTTTTGGTAAAGAGCCCTCAGTCAAGCACCAAGTCCCAGCAGTGAGAAGTTGTTAAATGGGTTGTGGATGAAAAAAACCCCAAAACATCTCCAGTGATTTTCCTTGCTTTCTTTCTAGGCTCTCATTCAAGAGCTTGTTAGTAATTTGCTCAGCAGTCCACACATATGCAAGGATAGAAAAATGAAATTTTCTCAGAGCTCTTTGCATTAACAATTACTTACTACCCCATAAAAAACATCACAGAACAGTGAAATAAACTTCCTGAGAAAGTTGTCCTCTAGTCATAGAGTTGTGGTGGAGTCAACTTGCTCCAGAAATATTGTGGAACCTGCACCAGGGAGCTGGAGCCACTGGGGTACTGCTGAATTCCTTCTGGTATTAAATATCAACATTAATATGAGATTTTCCTAAATAGGCGCTTCCTCTTCCTCCAGAAGAGGTTGTAAACCATACTGATGTCTTTTGAGACCAGCACCTAATAACATGGTTTGGATATGTCCTTTTGGGGAGTTATTAAAATGTAGGATTATAAATTGTTCTGCTAGACATTATTATCCACATTAAGTGACTTCCGTATACTTCAGAAAAGAAAATTAATGTGCAATTGCCACTGCTATCTCTTGTGCAAACCCTCAGCTACAGCAAATAAGTCTGTTTTACTACAGAATTACATATTTCAGTAGATGGTTACAGTTCATTCATCTTAATATACTTATTATATAAACATACAGAATGGCTGAAATAGAGGGAAGAGCATTCTGAGTTGCATGGGGTTTTTTTCTTTATTCACGCTCATACTCTATTTTTTAGTATATTTAGTTGCAGAAACGGTAACATAGTTTTTAAAGTAAACTTTGCCTGGCACTAGGAGCAAAGGGCAAAAGGTTTTGATGGGGCATTTACAATTTTTTTCCAAGAAATTACTCAGCAGTTTGCATTTGCAAGGAAGTAATTGGTTTTTTTTCTAAATAAGCCATCACATTCAAAGTTGATTTGTTCCAAGGAAAGGAGCTGAAATTAGTTACTGACATGCAATAACTCATTTCTTATTTTACCAACAGTAATTAAATTGCCTGGAACTGTTGTCATTTAACAGCTTATTAATTGACTAATGTGCATTACTTGCATGCAGGCTATAGGTAAAATCCAAGGATTAGGAAAGAAGGAAAGAAGGAGAAGGAAAACCTCCCTGTTTTTTGTGACCATCATAGATAAATGATTAATTTATTTCTTAATGGAGTGTCATTTTTGCAAACACTAATAGGTAAGATTTTAAATATGCAATTTCATCAGCACTAGCCCTAAAGAAGGAAATGGTAGTCAACTATTAATTCTTTGGAGAGGAGGAAAAAGGGTAATTGGTTCTGCTTTCTTTTAACCATATGAAGGTTATGTAGCTTTTTCTATCTCAAAAATCAATGATTTCTGCTTGGACCGGTATTTACATTATAAAATTCCTTCCTCTAATCTTGTGATTGGTGCAATATTCTGAAATTTTCTTCCTTTTGTTCCACCAACAGGGTAAGAAACTTCGTCACATGCATTAGGGAGTCTCAGCCTAATAGAACTACACACAAAAGTGGTTATAGGCAAGTTCAGCAGCTTTGATTGTGTCCAGTCAAATATGATACATTCCAGTGCTGCATTAGTGGCCTATGTGGGGAAGAAAAAATCAATGAGGTCAACATCTAGGTCCCAGCTGAGAATAATCCATTTCATAAAAATAAACTGAAAAGTTCTCAGTCATCCCAGTAAACTCTAATTTATAGTGTTGGAGGCTCCTAACAGAGTCTATGACTGTGTGAATAGACAGGGAAACATAGGTCAGGTTTTTAAAGGGAGAAATGTGAGATGGGATTTTCTGAATTACCTAACCATCAAGAGACTTATAACTATAGTGTCCTTCTAAGAAACTGGAAATCGTCAATTAGAAGATATGAGGTGGGAAATGAATTAGATATGTGAGCTGCCTAAATGTGAAAGCAGCTTGGAAATTCAGTCCAAGGAAGACCAAGTTGAAACATTGATGAAAAAAAAGAAAAAATGAAAGTCATCTTATAGGGCTTCTCAGAGGATGAAGGGGAATGGAATAGCTCCAGGACACAAGGCTGAAGAGACCATCCATATTACTCAGTTTATACACCCTGGCTGGGAGTTGTTTGTCCAAATGCAGGAATCAATAGTGCCCATATCTCCATCTGCTTGGCTCTGCAGGTCTGTGATGAAAATCAGGCGATTCTTAGTACTGTTTTTTGTCTTTTAAGGCATAGCAGGTAAATTGTAAGCACTCTGCAAGTGCTTACTCTTCTGCATTGAATAGAAAGGCAGTCTGTACCTACAGGTAGAATGTAGAGACCTCCACTGCAGATCTGTGAAGTGGGAGAAGAAGAATCCCATACGGAAGTGCTTGCCTGTCACATCTTGGAGCTTGACCAAGTATTTGGTTCTTAAATGTCACTGAACCTGCACCAGGCCCAAAATACGGTGGTGGTTTTGGGGCCACCATCATTCTTGTTGTTCAAAAGCAGGCCACAGGTAAAGTGAAGCCTTCAGATTTCTATGATCACAGTGCAGAGAGAAGGAAAAAACACCGAGTGTGCAGTCAGACTCCCTGGAATTCGTTGGGCTGTCTTTCAAAGTGCAACTTCATGTAAGTCCATAACGTGCTTGTTTTTATTTCAATAAAACAGTAATTTTGACAATAACTAAGTGTGTCTGGCAGAATAGATGAGAAGGCTATGAAACTATTAATAACATTTGGACACCTCCTGCACTGTTTTAATGCATCACAAGTTAGCACAGTATTGATTCAGTATCAAAGTTCTGAGAAACAAGCCTCTTACCAATATCTAGGATCCGATGTTGTAATTGAACTAGAAAATGTTAGATTTCCAGCATTACTGCTGAGAATTCTTCCCAATAAATGTGTGTTTTCCACTGGGGCTGAAATCACTGCAAGTGTTAGTTTTAATGTTTTTTTCTTTTTGTGTTTTTCTTATCATACAGGTTCCCTTTCTCCCATCTGTGTGCAAAATAAACATAATGGGGCCAACTCTTGCATTTTACTGCCTTGACTTGTGGGAACGTCCTTTCAGATACTTGGGTTAGGTAATTAAATCTTTTGTGGAAGGATTAAACTTTATACAAAGGAAAATGGGTGGACTTAGAAAATATTATGTAGGGAAAGAGACCCAGTAAGAATCATGGGCAGAAGAAGCCTTTGTCAGTGTGTGAGGAAAAAGGAAAAAGATCAGAAAGACAAAGAGAGCCTTTATTATGACACTGAAACACAAGGAAGAAATAAGACTTACTACGCAAATGAGAAATGAAATGGTGTGAAGGAAGGAAGTGAGAAGAATGGCTGTGTATATGGGTGGGCGCTGGTATATCCAAAGCAGATGGCCCAGCAGTTTCCATTATATATGCCTCCCCGTTTCAGGATGTCCCTCAGATTTGCATATTCCTTTTATCCAGCATCTTACATCTACAGCTCTTAACCTCCAGAGTTAGCAAAACTGAAGTAATGCAGAATACACCCTTTTTATTTCCAAAGCTCAAACTGATTTTCATTCTTAGGTCTAGGATCACACTGGTCTAGTTTCCTTCAGAAAACAAGATCATAAATGGAAGCCAAAAGGTTAATTTTTATGTTTAGTATCCTTGTCTTTGTTAGATGCTACTGGTTGTTAATTTATGCAGTGCACCTGCACCTGCAGAACAGTGTCGTTCTTTCTCTCCTGGTGAGTGGCCTCAGGTACAATGTCCTGCAAGGTAAGAGCATACTGTTATTAGACAGCAGAAGATACAGCTGTGTAGAAGGGGTGAGAGGAGGGAACTACAGAGTTAGGAATATCACCGCCACTGAAGTAGCATTTTCAGTCAAGTTACATCAGTAGATTTATCCAAAGGATATCAAAACTACATTTTTTCAGCTCTTTCTAGTCTGTGAACTACCAATGCTGGGCATGGTATGAAGGTGTTAGCCTCTCTGATGGCTTTTCAAAATGCCTGGGTTTTCCTTATCTGAAACTATGCTGCTGTTGGTGAGAGCATGTTCTGTGTGAGAAGGTATGTGGAGTGCAGAAAATGTTATTTCTGGTAGGAAGCCAACAGTTCTTATCTTCCTTCCGTGGTTCATCACATGCGCAGTTAATGCCAAGTGGCTGAATAGCCACAGCTATAAATAACTTGCTAGTTACATGTATTTTGTTCTTTGATTGTTTTCCCATAGCTAATTATGTATAACAAAAATAGCATGTCAAGTGTAGATAGCCTAGAAGTTATTTATCCTTTTTCTTTTTCATCTTAGATGGCTTCTAACCAAGAACATACAACAAAATATGCCAGCAAGCCACAAGTGGCAAAATCTGAATTGTAAGTACCTGTGATCTACTTTAGCATAGACGCTTAGCATTTAAAATGGAAGTGATGCAGACTTCACATCACTGCACACATCAAAATTTCAAAATCGGAAGAATTTCTGAACCTCCAATGATTTCAAAACAAGTACAGTCCAAAAAACATTTAATCTTTCTGACTGATTGGGCTGTAGAAGAAAAACGGAATTTCAGTGGTTCAACATTTTGTTCTGGACCAAATGAATCAAAAAGATACAGAAATTATGAATTGTCTGGATCAAAAGCAGTTCCCAAAGCCATCTGGTGTATCATCAGGCTGTGTGGTTCTTCATAATACTGTAGAGTTAATCTCCTGTCTCATTAGAGTGGCTGACAAACCTCATTGAACAGTGCTGCAAATCTGTATATCTCTTAGCTGTAGGAGCACAAGGGCAAGTACAGACAAATCTTTCAGGAAGATACCTTAGAAAGGATGCCAGCCTCCTGAGAAAAACATTAGAATATTTATGTTTTGGTGGTTATGGCTAATGTGACAGAAATTTATGCTAAAACTAACTTCTCATACTGGTATATGCACTTTTGCACTATCATACCAGGTTTTAGATAAGTAGAGAAACAGAACCTGAAATTTTCTATTCACAGATCTGAATGTCTTTTGGAATTTTATATTACATTTGGCCAAATAGCAGTAATTAATTGACACTGCCAACGCTTGCTTCTAGTTTCTCATCTATTTATGAGACACAATGCCAATACAGTTGCAGTGTCCTGGTGGAAGTACCTTTGCATGGGAATTTATACTTATAGCTGTTGTTCCTGTGATGACATAGTTCTTTGAGTCCTTAACATCATTATTATCCTGGATGATAAGAGACATGAGTCCACATGTGCCATTTTTGCTGGGGCAGGGCTCCTGTCATTTCAGGAATGGTCTGATGTGTTGCTGTCCCTCTTCACACTGAGCGGGTGTATATTATTTAGCACACAAGTTTCCAGTTGCCAGTGTGTGTAACTCACATGTTGGTAAAACAACAAAGGAGAAAAGAGAGCACATAACATGGGATTCAGAAATAATTCATGATGATTTCGTTTAATTTGAGTTAGTATAACCCTAAAGCTCCATTAAAACCTAAAATGAATGCTATTTCCTCCTGAGAGCAGAGAACAATCTGCTAACTTTTGCCAAGATGAGAGCTATTATGGTGTACAACGTGAATGCATATAAATTACAAGGTTTATATTTGCTGGTTTTCCTAATGTTAACTTTGACTGGCATGTCAAATTAAAAGCAAGAGGGAAAGGAAAGGAAAAACCTGCATCAGATTAAGAAACATGTAAAGAAGTGTAATTTCTAACTACAAAACACAAGACCTTCACACTTCAAACAACCTGAACAGGTTTTCTTCTAATGATTAGGTTTCACTTTTTTCCCCTTTATACTAAAGACACATAGAGAACTACAGCAGTGTTTGGAAATAATTCAGTAAGCTGGGTATCTCCTATTTTCACAACTGGGGATGTTTCAGGTTTCCTACTGTTAATGTTTGGTGCAAGGAATAAAGGAAAATTAAAGTAGGTTGAAAATTCCTGACTGAAACCTACATAAGACATCAAAGAAAATTTTATATCTCAGGACATGACACTGAAACTGTCCTGAACACTCCTTTAATGGCACTTGCAGCCTTTTGCAGGTAAACAAATAGGAAGTTGGTTTCCATTAAGGAAGACAGATGCTGCAGAGAGTCTGTGTCTCCCCAGAGCAGCTGCTCTATCTAAGATCCAAATAGGTCATTTAAGCCCTGATCCCAGAATGAGAGCTATTGGGTCAAAATGTGCCTGTCCAGGGACTAAGTCATGACCTGATAAAAGTGAAAAACTGGGATTTTTATATATACTTAAAACATGTTTTCAGAACATGAATATTTCAGAGAGAATTCTTTTCCTGCCTCACTTTATATTTGATACAAAGCTCCAACTTCCGTTCATTTTAACTCAGCTGATTTTTGCTCCCATAGTTCAGCTCTTTTTTCATTCAGATAGTTTAATTTACCCATTCTTTTATACACAGAGCTACTGTGTTTATGGATAGTGAAATGTTTTTCTCTATGTCAAATGAGCTTTTTAAAGTATTATACTCTGCAGGCATGCAGGGGATGATGTTTAAACATAGCTTTCTCTTGCCTGAGCTTCCAGACTATTGAATTTTGAATCTCCTATGAAGTAAAAAATTGATTATGGACCATTTTGAATAGGGTTTGGAACATAAATCTATAGCTATCTATTGATGTGCATTACCAGAAGCATCATAAAGCAACTGGATCCAGGATGTCTTTTTAGGGAGATTATTGGATAGGGAATGGCTTAACATTTCTAGCTTCCTGTTGAATATTTTGAATAGGGAGGATATTGCAGCAGAAGTCTATGGGAATATTATCTTTTCCCTCTTACAGAAGCTAAAAAACTCATCACCGTGTAGCTGGAAAAGCAACAACTGCTGAAGAACCAAGGAGCAGTCAGGGATGGACGGGCAAGGACAGGCTGAAGGATCACCTTTCTGTCAGGAGCAGCTGATGCTGGTGGTGAGGAGAGTGGGGAGATTGCCTGAGATTGCCTTTCCTGCTGCTCTGCATTGCCTCACCCCACATGCCTTCTGTGCCACAGAGAGTTGCACCAAAATTTTTGGCAGCAGTGGCAAACCTAGAGTTAGTGGCATCTCAGATGCCAACAGGAGTGAAAATACACTTTCTCCACACACTGAGCTTTTTAAGATGTCTCTGAGTTTTTTTAAAGATGTCTCAGCATTGTTTAGTGCTGGAGTTAAGAAAAGGGTAGATCAAAGTTGTAGTTTTCCCTGTTTTCCTTCTCCTGCTCTATCACTTGTATTTTAACCCTTTTACTACTGAATAAAATGTAAATTTATAGTCTTTACAGCTTTGGTCTTTCCCTTTGCATGCTTAAAAGAATAAACTTTTAATGTTCTCCATGGGTGTAAAACATTTTACAAATCTGTTAATTTCCTTACTGTATTATTTCCAATTGCGAAGTCATCAGTCTCAATTCTATCACTGTTTTTAGCTCCTTCACTCTTTTTTTTTCCTTTGTAATTTCAAGTTCACTCTTTTATTGCCGAAAAATCCTAGTATTTTTATTCCTATTCTAAATCTGACTGCTTCCAAATCTCTAGGGTTCCAAGCCAATATGTTTGGTAATGACTTCATACAAAGGAAAAGGAAATGAAGCCAATTTGTGTTTTCCATTGTTGTGATAAATGCATATCTGAACTTTCAGCTGGTCTTGGTTTCAAAAAATAAAGTAACCAACTTTGCTGGGTGACAGTATGGTCTGAAGAACAAACATCATTTTCTTTGTTTATTTTTTTGTGCTCAGGCGACTTATCCTCCACACTTGAAAGCAAAACTAAGAGATGCAGCCAAAAAAATGAAATGGGGGATTGCTATAAACATGAAATTAGAATGAGGTCCAGGCATTTGAACGAAGATTAATGTCATCTTATAACAGGCACTGCATAAAATCCTGCAAAGGAAAGCCATGACCCTAAGAGAGAACAGAGGTACAGATGACTAAAAAGCCTTTGAAATTCCCATCATGAATTCAGGTTTTAAGGAAAACAACATTTTCTCTGGAAAACACCAAATATTATCAGGGTTTTCTGTCAAGGGATATTTTGTTCACCCGCATTGGGTGGTAAGCCCTCAGTAAAATCTGTTTCTCTGAATTTTTGTGTGATGTTCTTTTTTTATCCACTGTCTCTTGAAGTGACTGTATTCTTCATCAGGGAGGTGATTGCAAAGCCTTTCTCAGCTTCCCCTTTCTTCTTATCTTACCTTGGAGTTTAAAAAATGGGATCAGGTTTTGCTTTCTTAAGAGTTCCTGTATGTTTATACCAGTGCAAAGAGGAACGGAACAGAACACACATGTAACCACAAAACGGAATAAAAAACCCCTCAGGAAAAACAACTAAACTTCAGCAGCACCACCCTTACAGCAACTGCTGGTGGCCAGGTTTCCATGCTAGGAGCCTCCCAGTTCACCGTGTGTAACACTGCTTATCTGGACACATTGGTTTTGGGGCAGAGCTCCCAGTGAGCCCTTTAAAATCAGGGCAAATTTAGTGTCCATTTTGTGCTTCTGTAGCCCCATGAGCAGTAGATGAACTGGCTGACACAGAGCAGGGTCAGGCTGTCAATGCAGCCACACAAAAGTGACATTAACGTAGATGTGCTTAAGGAACGGTATAATTCTGAGTAGTGTCCTCAGAGGATGAATTGTACTGAGAATCAGTACACTGATGCTAAATTGTGCACTAAATTGGAGGCTTAAAAATGAGGAAGCTAGTAAAAAAGATGTTAAGGTGAAAAGTGAGGAAATTAAAGTGTTGCAGCTCAGCATGGGGGCTACTTAAACATCCCATAAAATGAGTAATAAATGACTACCCCTAGGAAGGAGAAAAAAAAAAAAAAGGAAAAAAAAAAGAGCAACTCAAAGAGTAGGATTGCAAATTAATAGCTATAAGTAAAGGCAAAATTCTGGAAAAGCTGAACATGTCTCTGTACCGGAAGATCTCAGCTTATGAAGAGGATTATAATTAATGTCAGGTAAATACGAGAAAGAAATGTGGGGATACTAAAAGGCATTTCGCAAAGCAAACAGACAAAAACATATAAGCAAATAACAAAAAATTTGTTTAAATCTCAAAAGAGCAGTAAGCCTAGTAAAGCAGACAGAGCCAGAGTCAGCTAAAGGACAAAGCACTGGGAGAGGGGGCAGAAGAGGAAACAGCTGTGTGGTAGCTCTCCTGGCTGCTTCTCCTGGCCATGCTCTTTCCTGGCCTGATGTCCCCTGCTCTGAATATTAGTCTTTCTTGCCACAGGCCTTTTCATGGGATTTTGAGTCTTTTTTTCCTGTTTTTCTTTGGTCTGTGGACTTTGCTCTATTGCTGGGCACAGTCCATGTCTTGTGTTTCCAACTGTGCCCTGGAGAAAGAGATATTTCCCCAGGATTATTTAAGTCTAGAAGCATTTTGAAAATGGAATGCCTGTAAAATCCCAGACCCAAAAGATCCTTAGGGAATTTAATCTCTATAAATGTTTTGTCAACAGTTTCTTTTACCTCTTTTGTGGCTTATATCGCAATGATTGAAATGTGGGACCATATGGCATAACATAAGATATTAAAATGATAAAGAATACACAAAGCATCCTTGCAACAGCTTTGTGCATCTGCTTCAGCATCTTGGCTAAATTCCAATATGGGTTATTAGATTCCTAAATTCCCTACTCTTTAATTGTCTCTGTGATGATGCTGAATTGTTTCTATTCTAGTGTCCTGTGCATCTGTGCCTCAGTTTCCCAGCTGTACTGTCCTCTGATTAAAGAGCCGATTTAGGATTAACCCCTGAGCCCAACTGCTAAATCTTGCTGTACCAAAATAGTCCTTGAGAACAAATTAATGTTTTCTGCCACACTTCTGGGTTGCTGCATTCTGCTAGTGTCTTTGGAGGGTTGAAGTGGGTATTTTTCTCACCTTTTTGAAGTGTCCCGAACAGGGCACTTGAAGAGCAAGACACTGTGACAGAGTCCCACGTCTTAAATAATGTGTTGCTAGAACCTCATTCCTCACCAAGCACCCTTTTATGTGGTGAACATTCACCACATTTTTAGTATTGTAAAATAATCCATGAAATTTAGGGGGGAAAGAATTTTAAAATAATGTAAGTTTATAGTGTGCAGCCTAATATTGTTCTAGTTTGTTCTCTGAATATTTTGGGAGCATTTGGTATTTAATAAGTGGAATGCTAACTTTAAGTACTTTCTTTTGCCTTAAGCTCTGAAGATATTATTCAGGCACTGAGAGTAATGGAAAATCACTGGTTAACAAAGAGACCTGATTTTTAGATGAGGTAACCACTTTATTGTGGAGGGTTTTATTCTATATTGCACTATATTTAACAATAGAGGTAGGTCTGGGGATGAATGAAGGGAAGTAGTTGGTTAGTAAAAATGATGATAGATTTCCTTGTGTAGTCACGAAAAATGACATATAGAACCTTTTCCTTAATACAGGAAAAAAAAAAGCTGTGGTTTTGAAATGTGGCTTTAGGGAATGGCTGGTAAAAAAATGCTGAAAAAAGTTAAGAACATGTGCCAACAGTAACTGCCTGTGTTTGTTTTGTTTTTGGTTAAAAAGTCATTTTAAATTGGAAAAGTATAAATTTATGTTAACTGGGGATTTTGATAGTGTACAAAGCTGAACCTTCAGAATTTCCACAAGTTTGAGAAAAGAGAAGATTTTATTATTATAAAGGATGTGTTTTAATGGTTTGAAATAATAAGTCTAATAATGCCTATGTATTTATATGTGTGTGTCTGTATTCACGATATCCAGGGAAGGTGAGGGTAGGAGGAAAAGAACTTCCAATAACTTGGTAGTCATATAAAAACAAACATTAATCAGAGTAAGTTAAAATTTCACAACAGGAAATGTAAAGAGCCAAATCCTACTCCCTGTGCACCACTCGAGTAACCACACTGTGCTCTGGGGAGTCCTGGGGGCAAAGGATCTTCCCACCCAGATGTTGCACAGCTGCATAGGGCAGGCAGAATAGGCTGCTTCATTGAGGAAAGCACAGTCATGTGGGGAAAGTGGTTGGCTGAGAACTGCAAAACTATGGAAGGGAAATGCTCAAGTTGGTTAAACAGCATTCAAACCAAGGTGACCTGGAAATTTCCAGGTTTATTATTTTTTTTAAATAGTATTTTTTTTGCTCTGTTGTGAGGAAAATAAATCAGAGCTATAACATGACTGACGCTCATCCAGAGATAATGTGCTTAACCTGTATTTCAGCTCACTCCTTGCCCAGAGTTGGTAATATTATCCCATATATAATTTTTTCCTAAACAGACACAGCTTACTGTAAAGCTGGATGCCAAACATCACATTTTTATTCATATCTGACCTTCCTCTGAATCAGAAATGCTAGGAAATAGGTCACTGTTCTATCAGAGGGTCATATCAGAGAAAATATTTAGTTGTGCATGTGGTGTGTACTTTTAATGTAAATGTTTACCTAATGTACATTATGTTGTGTTGTAGGTTTGTTATGTCTTTCCTCTTCCTTCTCTTATCTCCTGTGTAGCTGCTAATGTAGACCAGACAACACCAAACATCCATGTTGGAAATGTATCTTCTTAGTTTTTACAAAGAAAAGAACAAAAAGAAACTGTTAACAAAGAAAAAAAAGTATTCATGGGAAGCATTTTATTTCTCTGCTCCTATTGTTCATGCATTGATGATTATAACTGTTAAAAATCCACTGCAGTATTTCTTCTGTGTATTAAATTTATGGGCTTGAAATTGCTTGTAGAGTTGATCAGTTCTGAGCCCTAGGAAATCTGATGGAGGTGACTAAAAAATAATAGTGAAAATGTGGGTCAGAGAGAAAATAGTGGCAGAAGAGCATCCTAGAGAAGAAAACACAGGCTATTGGAGTTATGTCTCTAGCTGGGGCATGGACCTCGTGTTTCATCTCTTGTGCTGCTTTTTGGCATGTCTGTCTTGCCCACATAGATGCAAATTTTTTGTCTCCTGCACTGTGTGGGGCACGTGCTTAGCCTGATGGGAGCAGCTCAGGCAGCGATACTTGTGTCTGCTCCGACACACATTGTCTCATCACACCTCTGTGCTCACAGCCTGAAGACATCCCAGCTCAGTGACACCAGACTCTGGGAAAACAGTGGTCATTCTACGGCTTGTCCCAGGCAGCCTAAAAGTCTGTGATGAATAAGTGAGGCTTCAGAAGACTTCAGGTATCTAAATTAGGGTTGGACTCTCCAAGATGTAAAGCATCCTGGAGGTCATCTCCAGTGGCTGTCATTCATCCTCAGTCCTGCTGGGTCACAGATCCTCAGTGTCTCAAAATTCACACTGCTTCCACTCAAGTCAAGAGGGCTGGCTGTGAAGCAGATTAAACACTTCAAAGCATTTTGCATGCTTCTTATTACCTGCTCACTTTGTTCACTAGCTCTTTCACACCATAGCAGACAGTGAACTTTTCCAAATAAAAACTTTCCTCCCGCTTTTCTGCCCCCTCCCCCTGTTATGCTTTTTGTGATATTCTGTAGCTAAGAGTACCCAGACCTATGTGTGGAAGAAGAATGTGGGTCAAACCTTGCAGAAGGAGATCCAGGAGATTGCACACCATGTCAGAATCAGCAATGGCTTTTGACACTTTCTGGCATATTATGTAATCCATGTGGAACACACAAGAAATTGAATGCTGATGAGATTTACCTGGTGTTTCCCAGCTCACAATCTATGGGCACTGTAACTACAAATATGAGGATCCTTGTGGGAACCCAGAGTCATATGGTCAAATATTCAAAAATAAACACTGCATTGTAAATGCTGCTAATGCTTTTCTGTAGATCTCAAAACCATTTTTCAGCCTTATACTGAAAAAAAAATTCTGATAATTTATGTTACCCAGATGTTTTAAAATTCAACAGCTTTCACTACCCATAAATTTAATAGCATTAAACACCTGCTGGCTCAGAGAAGCTGTTCTTGCCAAAAAGAAAAGCAGGAGCAGGGAGATACACTACTAATGTGCTGTCTTCCTTACTGTCAGAGCTAAGGCTCTGAGCTGGAGCCCAGCACAGCATTACCCCATGCAGAGAAAGTTTTTCTGCCTCTGTGCTTCAGAGTAGACGACTAATAAAAATTCTAGCCTGCCAAACAACAAAAAAATAAGGGGAAAACAAAAGTAAGTTTGGAAAGTTTGGAAGGAGACTTGTCTTAGGCAATTGCTGAAACTCAAAAAAAGGCTGGTTATTAAAAACTGTGGAAAAATCTATAATGAAACATCAAAGTCTGGGGGCTCTTGGCAGTGGGAAAGGAGCACAGGTCTGTGACAGTCAGTGGCACTTACATCACTCTGGGAGCTGCACCTGGAATGTCAGAGGAATGATGGGCCTGACTGCAACAAACAGGTGTCGTGGTGGTGGATAAGCTTCAAAGGGACAGGTTTTAAAATCTGTGGAGAAACTCATGAAGGGAAGGCTGAAGGGAAAAGGGAAATGCTTGAACAATTGAATGAGGTGGGAAGTCATTTAAGAGTACAGTTTTGGAAGGAATACCAATGCACTAAAAGCAGAGAAAACAATGAGCAGAGAGCTTTAACAGGCTTGGCTGAATGCAGCACATAGAAGTTTTTAGTAATGGCCTTGCAAATATAATCTTCAGCATAGTATCACTAGGTTTACAAGCCTTTTATTTCCTTAGTAATGTGCATTTGAATGGATTTTTGTTTATAGAATAGTTGATGAAAAGCAAGAGCATAAACAGTGTTTCAGAGAGAAGTGAGTGTTACCAGATTGCTGTGGGTGAGAAGCTAATAAAGAAATGGAGGAGAAGAACTCTGCTGTCCATGATGGACTTGGGAGGCTGGCAGCCTTCCAGAGGGAAGTGGAGCACATTTTTAGAAAAATTTTTGTAGGTGTTCCTGAGTATTTTGGAAGAATTGCCCAGTAATCAGTCCATGCTTGCAAGATGGCATTAGTAAATAATTGGAATGGAAATGTATAAAGTTAGAGCTCTGACAGAGCAAGCAATCATCTCCTGTTTGACTTCCATGAGATTGTAACAGTTAGAAAACTGTGTGGTTCAGACACTGTGAGCAGCTTGGAGCGTGGATTATGAGCATCACCTCCTCCCAGCACACAGCAGTATATGGAGCCAAGTGACTGCTTGCTCAAACCTCAGCCCTTGCAGAAGGGATAAACTGAAGCAGTGCTGCTTTTAGGAGCAGCTGATTGACAAATCAGTGAAAACCACACACCTTAAAATGAGTAATTTGGGTGAATTAATTTTTCCATTGTAGCTTATGGTGGACCTGTGCTCGTATGTGGTATCTCGGTTTGATTTGTGAGAAGAAATAGTCTTGAGGCTTTTGTTCAAGAAACATCTCCAGGTAGAAGCTATAAAAATAATAATGTTTCACAAATAGGAGGCAGTTTATGTTTGGCTCTTGGAGCAAGCCAGTAATGCACTTCTGACTCCAAAGGGAAATGTATTGTTAATGGAAAAATTGTCTTCATCTTCTCTTTCTATTTAAGGCAGTCTTTGCTGCCAGTTTATCATGAACACATAAAGATCTAATGCAGTATGGATTAGACTGAATAAAACTGAGAGAGCAGCAAGAAGTCCAGATGTTCATTAGAGGAGTGGCTATTGTAAAAGGCCACTGAGGAACTTCATCTGTTCTGTTCCCTCAAAGATTTCCAGTCATTAAATAATTTTCCAGGGACTCATATCAGCAGATTCTGTTATGTTTTATAAAACCTTTCCTTTTGAACACTGCAGGCTTAGTTCACCACTGGCATGGGATAAACAGTTGCAGCTTCATTGCAGTTGCCCCCATTTATGTTAGTGCTGAATTCAGCCCTCTGCACTTGTGCATATGTACTGCAAAGGCCATTCAGGTGCTGTGACAGATGGGGTCTTAAAACTTTATTACCTGTGCCTAGAAACATAAGTAATAGTCAGTTTTGCATTGCTCTTTTTTTTTTTTTTTTTAAGTAAATTGGATTTTTGGATTGAATTTCATTCTTACTTTTTTTAATAAAGCGTAACAGGTACACTTACAGTGTTAGATTTTTGATTTATATAAAGAAAGGCAATTTTTCCTCCAAACAAGATGCATTTATGCCCCTTATTGTAGCAAGCTGCATCCTGCCACCTATCGTTGTGGCCTATGCTGTAGAGAAATGCCTAACCTACCAAGAGAGAATTCCCATGTTGATCTTTGGTTCGTCTGTGTGTGCATGTGATCATGACTGAGTGGGATGCTTAGGAAGTTTTTACCACCTTAAAAAGAGGAATGGTCCTCTAGGTTACCCAAAGATACCTACTTGTTCCCTTTTTCCAAGTCTGTTTCACTTTTTCTCCTCCTTCACCTATCTGTTCTTTGCTTTAAAGTAGCCTAACCCAAACCCTTGCACTTTTTTTTTTTGCATAATTTCTTAAATTTTATTTGTACAAATAAAAGGGGTTATTTTTCTGTAAGAAATTTAGAGACAATTTCTTACAGAGAACCAAAATGTGCTCTGAGCATTTAACTTTAGGGATGTAAATAATAACATTGCCCTTAGTTAGTATCAAGCATACAAAGGTGGATTAGCTACTGTGAAAGTTCAGTTGCTTTGGTTGTCATTTCCTTTTCATTTTCAAAATTGCCATTTTCAGTTTAAAGTTGCTGAAGCTGTTAGTTGTAAAGCCATGGACATAAAAAAGTTTATCTTGCTAGCTGAATAGGTAGGCCTCAAATACAGACTCTTCCAGAAATTGAAAGAATTTGGGTTCTATTCTCATTCTTCAAAAACAATAGTTTCAGAAGCAGCCGATGAGAAACTGCACATGCATAATGCAGAGAGAGACATCCCTAGAACAAAATTACAGCATTTTCATAACTTCTCATGTCCGAATGAAACAATGCAACATATTGTTAGAGTTGTTCCTAAATACTCTTTTCTAAAACAAATAATCAGTCAGGTAGTGAGAGGACAGAATGCAATTTTCTATTTCTATGCACTCATGAATCTCCTGCCTCTTATTGGCTTAAAATTAAACAAAATACCACTAAACCACCAGGCCTCTTCTTTTTAACCGAAAGACACACAGTTTCTTGCAAGATTAGTTTTTAGGAACTATATGACGCTATCTAATTTTTGATTCAGAACAGTTTTTAACACAGTCTAAAACTTGATCTTCTCTTACAAAAACCCCAACTGTTGCTTTTTGTTCATTGTGTTAAAAATATCCGGTACAGAGGGCACAACCTTTCCTCAGTCTTTGTTGTCACAGGTGATGACACTGCTGTTTGAAGCCAAATTCAGTCCTTGATTACAATGAGAGATGGGAGAATGTGCCTTTAGGGAGAAAAGTGTTTTGGATCTCTCAAAACTTTTTGATTAGTCTTCTTTTTCTTTGGTTGTATTAAACCCCAAGACTTTTCAGCTAAGATAGGAAAGCAGACAAAATATGTTGAACCATATCCTTACATGATTTCACTCAAAACAATTGTACTGAAGCATATTTGTGTTTGTAGAGAACCTCAACCATACAAATGCTGCTCCTGCCAAATTCCTAAATCTGTCAGGGCAGAACAATCCCATACTTCTCACAATGCAGTGAAATTACAGTCCTCACATCAAAATGTATACCCATGAATGATACGGACATGAAGCTTAGTCAATAACTACATTACTGTAAATAATTTCTTAATTAGGTATCTGCATTTATGCTGATAATTAGATGGGAGCTTCATGGAACTGGTCCCCGGTTTCAAGACTTGTGGCACCGTAACATAATTTAATGCTTAAGTAGAATTCTCAAATTAGTTGTCTCTTTAAAAAGTTCACTTCCCTTATTTTGAATTATGAAAAATATGGTTAATTTACACTTAACTTAGTGCTAAGCCCATCTAGTGCTAGGCCCAGTGTTCAACTTTAGGGCAGTGCTAGCTCCAAGTGGAATCCAAAGCCTCAGGTTAACTGTTTTCTCTGTGCAGTTCCTGGCAAAAGAAGGGCTCATACAAAGGGCAAAGTAATAGCAAAGGGAGGGAGAACTGCAGCTAACCAGGACAAAATTCTCGATGAAGTGTTGGCTTTAACTCCTACCACTTCTCAGAGCTGAGCTGTCAGTATTGTCTCCACAGGACCCACGGACTGGCACTCTTTCCTGAGGGCAGGGGCCCAAAAGAGTTTCTTTTAAAGGGCTGAGCTGGGTTAACTTTCATAAAGCATTGCCAGCAGGTAAAATGAACCTTTGTAAATTAGCCTTGTGATTAATGTACTCATCCAGGTGCAAAGGCTCTGTAATTTATTATTCCCAAAGGAGGTCTGAAAGCACATCTCCCCTGTAAATACCTTAAATCCCAGGCTGTGAGGGAAAAACTGCTTGACCATTTGGGTGGAGTGGCATTGCACAGCAAACAGCAACTGGACAAAAATCAGGGATTGGCTCATAGATTACACGTTGTGAGACATATGCTTATTTGTCTTGCATGTTTTGTTTGCCAGACTGTAGATGGGTGTCCTGTTCTTGATATCTGTTTTCAGAGCTGCTCACACTCATCCCATTAAATTGTAACCAACTAAAAGGCAAAAATAATTTTGAGAGCAACACATCCCTTGTTTCAGTGACTCCCCCCGGGGAAAATTTGGCAGGTCTCTTCAGTTTGAGGACACTCATAATCCTCACTGACTTCAGAGGAAACCGTGGGCACATTAAACTTCCAGAACCAGAAAATCATGTTTCATGTTGCCACAGTAAAGGTACAATATTGGCATATTTGCAAAAAAACTTGATCTAAGGAGCTGATGGTACTTAGTCCTTCCCCGTAGATTGGCAGGATCTCCAAATAAAAGGATTTGGAATTAAAAAGTGAAAGTTGGAGTATTTCTAGGCTTGGTATCCCTAAGCAAAGGTCCTTGCCTTCTGAGATAAAGCCAATACTTTAATGGCAGAAACCTGGAGAGATCACACACACTTTTGTCCAGTCCACAGGATTTGTGAAGCTGAGTGAGTGAACATTTAGAAAGGATTATTTTTCCTTTTTTTTGATCATCTTGTTTGTCTGGTTGATTTATCCTCCTGTCCTCCGTATACTGTCTACACTTTAATCTGTTTCTGGTTTATGGGAACTATAAAAAGTCTTTTACACTGAGAGATTTACTTTATTTGAATGCAAATTAAAACTATTATCTTTCAGTTACAGGCCAAAGATTGCAAAATAATGCTTGTTTATAACTTGAAAAACTAATCTTCCCCCCCATAATGCCATGTAAATTATTCAGTTAAAATAGAAATGTACAGTTAATTTTTGCCAATCATTTATATGTTTTATATGCTAATTTGCTGAAATAGATAACAAGACATAGAGGAGTTAGATTAGAATGATATGAAACTACAATATGCTTTGCTGCTGCTGACTCTATAAAAGCACAGTCTTAGGCTCAACCTCCTTGTGGTGGTTCCCCTGAAATCAGAGAAGCCATGACAGTCTACGTCTGGTTCATATTTTCAAAGTTAGTGCTTCTGAAAAGGTGAAATGGAATTCACAGATGGTCTACAAAGAGATGGAGAAGAGGAAGAACACCTTTCCTCTAGACAAATATGATAACACAAATGATATTTTGAAGCTAGACAAAGAAATAAAATTAATCTCCCACACACTGACCCTGCTCTTTCTCTCTATGAGAAACAGGGCTAGCACAATCAGGTCCTTTTGTAGGACAGAGAATCAAATGACTCAGCACCTGGGTACGCAGTGTGCTTGCAGAAGGGGAGTGTTTGTTCATTCACACATTCAGAAATTAACGGAGGCTCAAGGCCATACCAATAATTCTGGCTTGATCTAATCCTTAAGGGGCTGATCAGACCAATAACTGATGGAGAAAAGACATTCTTAAAGTTCAGTCACCTCCAAATCACATCCTTTTTCTGTTTTACCAGTATTGTTATTAGCTGGCATGGAACATTTTTAAAGCGGTGAGAGCAGCTCTCTTAAGCAGTGAAAGCCACTTTTGATTGCCATGATTCCGGTTGTGGGTTTGGTGTTGTCTGCTTGCCAAGAGAGTGGTTAGGTCATCTGAGGAAGGAAGAATTGTCACACTAATAACTGATAACACAGCCAATATCCGCTGCCTCACGTCTAAGAGATTTTTCCTCAATTGAATTTTTTCTTTTCTACTAAAAAATTAAAGTGTGACGTTTCTTAATCCTGAAATCCTTCCAGAAATTGGATAAAAAAATGACTACCAACTTCTTTTCAGAAATTCTCAGTGGGTTGTCACAATATAAAGCCTGAGATCTTCAGTTAGTACAGAACATGACATTTTCTGCAATGTAAAAATCAGTTCACGGTTTTGTCTACATTTGGTAAATTCATTTGTGGGACATTACAGTTGTTGCTGAAGAACACAAATCAAAATCTTTGGAAAGAATAGTGAAATTGCAGACCCTGTTTTTCTTAACTCCTGGTCCCAACCTGTTTTCCCTAAGTCAATCAAAAATATTTAAAGTGAAAGTATGTGGGATTGTCCTTTGCAGAAAAAACACAATGAAAGCATAATGAAACTGCAGTTTCTCAATGCCTCTTGCAAGACAGGGAAATCTCTTTCAGGTAATTATTTTTTTCTTGTTGAAAGTTCTTTTGCTAAAAAAAATGTTTTCATAACCAAAATTTACAGAAAGAAGAATGTCAGTCTCACTGACAGTTTTAGGAAATTCTAGCAAGAAATTCAAACTTTCACTTGGAAATAATTTGTGTAGATTTAAAGTGTGTTTTAACTAAACTATTTGAAGTTTAAAATACTTGAATTTACATTCAGTAGAAATGTTGATGCTGGATTAATAAAAAAATATTACAACTTGGAAGGAATCTTATGCATGTGAACTGATTGACTTTGTGAAAATAAAAAAATCTAGGATTCATCCTGTAAAATTACTCTTCAACAAACTGTGATTTGCAGACTGTTTCTCCTGGAGCTTTTCTTGATTGCCACTCTATACAAACTGACTTGATTCTGAAATAACTTGAATAGACAGGAAGTGGACCAGGGAATACAGATACAATCTTAAAATACTGTTTCTGCTAAGGCTATAGAAGTGGCTTGGTTCATTTTGATTGATATACTTTTATGCTCTGTTTTGAAATACTTTAATTTGAAGCTTGAACTGTGAAATAACAGGGCCAGAGGAATTTCCCTTTTGGTTTTTACTGCTTCCAAAAATAAGTCATATGGGTAAAGATCTTAAAATCTGGCGCCAGCGTGTGGCTTTACTAATAGTATCTATGTGATCGTGTCATTCCTGAGAAAGGCATGTTGCAAATAAAAAGGAAATGTCAACCTTGAGTATTTTTTATTAAATCTCTTTTCTTCTTCTCTTCCAGTTCAGCTTAAGCTGACCACTTCCTTTGTCTGGTTTATTTTTATTAGAAATGAGCAGATTCATTAACTGTGCAACTTGGTGGTCAGGCAGTGACTGGATATGTCCAATAATGGGTAATAGCTGTATTTTTCATTGGGAGACCAATGTTTGCTTTGGAGATCGCCTGGGGAACAGATGTAATCTGAGACTGTACCATGTTTACCTCTTGTTTCACTGATACGCTGAGCATGTTTGAAACCAGTGAGAAAGAAAAACAAACACTTCAGAAGAAAGTACCTGCAAGCACTCCCTGCACCCCACACTGTGTCCCTGGGCTCCAGGCAGAAACCGCGGCAGCAGCGCTGCACACGCGCTCATGAAGTGCATGCACACACATGAACGTGTACATATGTATTCCATATCATGCCCTGAGCCTGCCTTTCCCACTGATCCCATGAGTCACTTTTTTTGCTGTGGGAGTGACCACGCACTGGCACAGGTTGCCCAGAGAAGCTCCATGCTTGGAGTAATTCAAAAGCAATTTGGATGGGGTCCTGGGGAACCTTCTCCAGATGGCCCTGCTTGAGCAGGTGGCTTGGACTATACCACCTCCAGAGGTCTCTTCCAACCTCAGCCAGTCTGTGATTCTGTGATTTTATGTGTGTCTAAGCAATTTGATGAATTGCTTGTCAACTGATACAAGTCAGCACCAAGGCTACTGATCAACATCTGTCTGCTCATCAGAAAACTTTCTTGATTTACGAAGCTTTGCACAATGGGTTTAATTTTATTTCTTTTGGCTCCTTTTTGTGCCATATTTCTTGTCTTTCCAGCAGTTTCCACTTTCTACATGGATAGTATCAGTTATCAAGGTTAGTTTAAGTAGTCGTTACATAAGTAACTCAGAAAATAATCTGAAGAACATGAACAGAAGTATTCCAGTACTATATATAATATTAATAAGATTCTTGTCTCCTCACGGTGTTTTCAGCATTATTTTCCCTCTCAAAATGACTAAATTTCAAATTGTATTTGGCATGTATGCAATAAGATAAAAGAGGAAAAAAAAAAAAATGATTCATATTGCCCATTTCCCAAAGCTGTTTCGTTACTCTTTAATTGTTTCTTTTGCCAAGCACTTTTCCTGTGGCAGCAAAATAAAAACATTTTTCCAATGTTGCCAATGAATATATGCCAGTTCAGTCTTACTTGGTAGAAATTGCTGTGGACATACACTCTGGGAGGCATTGCCCACTTCTATGGGTTACTCTGTGGCTCCCAATGAATATTCAGTGACCACTCTGTTTCTTTTATGTAGTTCTAGCAGGCACTGGTCTTATTAAACAAATCACGAATGGAGTAGGAATTGGTGACTTGTCACTAAGGCTGTGCAAAGTCTACAGAGCTGGTTTGTGTGATGGCTTGTGAAATGCAACTCTCAGTATGCTTTCAATAATTGGTAACAAGCCACGTTTTCCAGGAAGTAAACTCTTCACAACAGTATCAGTTTCTACTTCTGCAACGTAGAGCATCGGGAAAGGAGACAGGCCACGTCTAAGAACAAACTGAATCATCCTCAATTACAGACAGGTAAAGAAAACTCTGTGAAAGACCAGCCTCTCACTGATCCCCTGTGGTGCTCTGTGCATGTTTTCAGATTGTCCCGCGGAACCAAGATCCCCAGCCAGGCAGGAGATAGCTGAGGGCTTTCCTGAGCAAACAGAATCTTTTTCTGAATAAACACCATGTCACTGTCACAGTAGTTGGCAGATATTGAGGCTGCTCTGCAATAAATCTAGTTGTGCTGTATTCAGGTAGAGAGTAGGACACAAACCTGAGCTTTTAAACTAGCATACCCTGCAAGTGGGATCTGAGTTTGTTATAGGAATTGTGCTCTACTGAATGCTGGGGTGGCTGTCTTTTGGCAAAACCTCTGTCACTGAGGAGCTGGATACACTTGTATTATTTTCCAGTGGCAAAAGCTCTCCCTCCATTCTTGCCATTTTTTTACAGCTAAAAAAGCTGAGAATGGGTGCAAAAGGGATCCTGAGAGCCAAGCTGGTTCTTAGAACTTTTTTGGGGCTGATGCTTTTAGATTGGCCAATTTCCCAGAAACAATGTGAAGATTGAGGCTGGACCAGGAGATGGAGGAGAGATATGGGAGAGGAAAGAGGGCTCTGTAGTGGGGACATTATTCTCACTATAGGAAACAAAGATATGATTTAGTTATAAACACAGTGCATTTGTATGGCTGTTCCTACCCTTTCTGCCTAGAGTGGGAGAAACACTTCTCTGCTTAAAAGCCAAGGAAGCAGAGTTCCTCCTGTCATGTTCAGTGACAGAACAGATGTCGAGTGCTATTGTTCTCACAAGCTGGATCTACTCTATTGTGGCTCCAGGGATGTGCTCCTGAGTGATCCATTTTCTAGCCAGTAATATTACATTGCTGTCTGTAATATCCTCGTCTTTCGGCTGGAAGTCAGGAGCTGGCAGGTAGGGTTCCCACCTGACTTCCCAAATGGTGACTCCACTACTGCCTGCAGTTTTGTCAACATGGAGAGATTCTGGACTGGCAATGAAGAGGGAGAGTTGTTTAAAAGAGGAAAGGGAGATGGTGAGAAGAGACAAGGGCCTGGCAGAGGCATTGGTGTTACCAGTCATGTAACAAAACTTTGCCCATATTGGCACAGCTATCTTTACTCATGGAAGCTGTCACATCGAGGGGTGCCTCACCATCATGACAGTGTTTAAAAAGTTCCTCCAAAGAGCTGTTAATCGCCCATGTTTGGTCTCATCAGTAGGTTATGTAAGCAGTATGTGACAGGTATAAACTCAAGGTTAACACTTCCCAGTAACTCAGGCATGCTTGGGTGCAATAAACAGCAGAGCCTTTCCTGGGTCCAAGTCACGTCAGATTGAAGTGAAGAGTGCACAGCGGCTATTATATACTGACTGCTGTCCTTCCCTTTTCTCACTCTTCTGGAACCTCCCATATCCCAGGCTCACTGGGTGTTGACACAGAGAGATGGCTACCGGAGGCGTAAGAAGCAGCACTGCTCTGGGCACCACCTGAGTGCTCCTGGGATGAGCTCATGGTAAAAGTGTCTCTCTGGAGATGCTACAGGTGTTACATTAGTACCAAGCTCAAGGTGGTGTGCGCTGAGCACACAAACTAAGCACTGAAGAAGTATCTGAGGCATGGCATTCCAGGCTGGAGTGTCTTCATTAGCCTTAAAAGCAAATCAGCAGACTACATATTATCACGACAAATGATGGGAAAGCATGGAGAGCTTTGGGAGCGACTGCTAGACTAGTGGTGAACAAACAATTCCCAGACAACATGATGTATTACACATATGCTTGTCTTATCATCATCTTCTGTTGTTGGAATTGAGAAAGGTTTTACAGGAACGATGTGGTGGATTGCATTCCTGTGTCACAGTGCATACCCTTTCACACCTTCAGTCTGTGTGACTGCAGACTGTTGAGTAATGGGATTCCTTTTCCATTTCTTTAAATATGACTGTTAAAGGCAATGTTCAGGTAAAGGTTTTCTTCTGAAGTCACCTGCATATTTGAATCTCTCTGCCAACTCTGTTTCTCTTGGGAGCACAGTGTAGTCTCTCAAGGCTTGCTGGTATCTAGATGCTGTTTAATAATTCTGTAGCTTGTCTTTCCTAAGGACAATTTCTAGACAAGAGATGTTGAATCACATCACATTGTTGAATATGAAGTCATTTTCACATTTAGGTTTGGAAAGAACAGATGAAATAATTTAAGGAAAAAAAGACAGATGAAGCAGAGCCCAGGTGATGATTCTAATAATTATGATATTTGTATAAATGCACAGTACAACACACTATTAAATAGTCAATATGCTTTTTTACAGCTAGATTTTTGTCAGTTTCAAATTAAAGCCAAGGTCATATTTCTGGCCTGACTTACATACCATGTGATTTCATCAAATGCAGAATGATTCCATGGAATGCAATTTGGCACTGAATTTAGTTTTCAGTATGTAGTTTTTATAGTTCAGGTGCAAAATACTGCTCTGGCTCGCTTGTATCTAAAGGTTATTACACCTTGGACTGTACTTCTTTTCTTTGTTTCAAAATTTAGCAGATCAGCTGAACTGCTGATTTTCACAATTCCCCTCTGTTCCTTCCCCTTAATTCTTCTTTTATTGAAAACAGGGTTATTAAAAAACCACTGATTGTTCACCTGTAATGAGGGCTAAGGTCAGTTGGAAATTTTAGAATATTAAATCAGGCAAATGAATAATATTTGAAAATTGGCTACTTGACCATATTTGATCAGCCTTCTTTTTATAATGTGCAGATCAGTAATAAGAATGAAGTAGCTACAATTTGTACAACAGTAGTAGGAAGGGAAACAGAAAGGAATTTTTTTGTTTGTTTTTCTTTGTGCAAAACACAGTGACAAAATAAGTAAAACTGATAAATGTTCTGTCTCTGCAGGTGTCCTATAATTAGGACGTGTAATTTCTTAGTGAATTTCTTCGTGCCTAACAAAACACAACTAGCAATAAATTCTTACGCATGAGAATGTTTTGTTCAAAAGCATCATCACTGCACTTCATACACACATTGAATCAAGTAACGCTAAACCTGCAGTGTCTCAATGTAACAGGTTATTTTTTGCGATTATATTTTTCATTATTAAGATTGTTCTTGTCTCTTCTTTGAAGTCAGGAGAACCTTCAAAGGCTCTTACTGTGCTAAGAATGATTTTCTATTTGTTCTCCTCTTATATTTCTCTACAAGGTTGCTGACACATTGCTAAAAAAGATGCCCACCTTGTACATCTCTTTTGGCATGTGAATGCTTAGCAGCCAGTTTTGAGGTGTACAGTTAAAGAAATAAAGCAGTTGCCTCTTTTCATTTAGTTTTTAAATACCAGGTGACCTCAATCAGTTTTCCAGCCTAACAATTTGTCAAATATAATTTTAAGTAAACAAATTTCTGTAGAAATTTTTATGGACCTGTGTGCAGAACTAACACCTGCTGGATTTCAAAATTCTGTCTGAGGGGGAAAGGCCAAACAGGTGAACATGGCAGCGCAGATTGCAACCTGACCATTGTGTTGGATGCTTCAAACCAGTATAGAAACATGGAAGAAATACCTGCAAAAAAAATGGTTAATCATTTGCCCATGTAATGATTTCAACATTGCTTTCCAGGACTTGGTCCCTCCACAACTGAAGTCTTTGGGAATGTTTTTTGGTTTTCACAGGGAGAAGATCAGGATGATGAAATCAAGCTATAGGAGAAGCAGCCTTCTTTGACCTCTAAGAAGGCCCAAGAAGTACCAGACTCACTTGTAAGCTTTTATGCAGGAAAGAAAGACTGAAGGCTTGAGAATGTCCTTAAATAGATGGCCTCATTGACACCACCTCATATTGTCTAACTATGCTGCAAATGGCAGAAGATCCCCTTTCTTATGGGATTTCCAGCATTTTTTGTCTTCTAGTTAAGTTGGAGGTGTTGAGAGCTTGCCCTCTCTGAGCCTGCCATTCTGTTTTCCATCTGCATCTAAGGAAGAGATGGGGCAACTGAAAGGAAGCAATATGAGGGCAGCTTTGCAGCACTTTCAAGTTTGATATTTGGTTCATGCTGGCTCTACTAAGGTAAAATTTTTGTGTGAAGGTTTTTCTACAACTGGGCCCTTCACAACACCACTGTTCCTCTCTGTCTCCTTAAGCCTTCTGCTAAATAGGGATGAAATGGGCCAACGTCTGAGAGTAACTATAGAGTGTGATATCGTTAATTTCCTTAAGAAGCCAGGATTAATAGGAAAAACTTTTTAGTAGCCATAATTGGTATACATACATATATATATATGTGTGTGTGTCTGTGTGTGTGTATATCCACACATATGTGTTGTTTTATATATATCTATGTTATTTTAGCTGAATTAGTTTATGTATATGCTGTCACAAGAGAATGAATGAAGTTGACCCAGCTTGGAGCAGGAGATTGGATTCGCCCTCCTCTGACCTGAACTGACCTGAACTGACCTATGATCCTATGGTCTAAGAGCTTATTTCTGTTCCTAGATCCTGCTGCCCTACTGTTCTTCCTATGCAGAGGGATGTGAACTGGCAAATAACAGGATATTTGACTGAGATGCCTCTCTGAGCTGTGACAATGTCTCTCTATCTCATGTATTTGGAAGTTATTCTCAATGTAATAGCCGTACTTCCTTGTCACTTAATTGTATCTGTCTTTCCACTAGAACTACATGCTGTGGATGACACCTGTCCCCTAGGTGCCCTCAGCTCATTGTTTATATGACTTGTATTATGAAAATTGCATTTCTGATTATGTTAATGACAAAAAACCTGGCCTTTGAGATATGATGTGTAATATACCGAGGGAACAGCTAAGCATAAAAAGTATGAAATTAAGTCACTCGCAATTTTTTTTTTCTTTTTTTCATTTGGCTGAGTTCATGCTGAAGTCCATGTGTTTGTTTTAGCTCTTTTGGGACATAGTTCAGCACATTATTTATACAAAGTTACTTCAGTGGCTGATTGTTATTAATTACCACCCTGAGTTCTTTGCAAGTCAAGCTGGACTCCAAATGAAATTTGCTTTCCAAAGTAATTAGGAGTTAATGTTGCAATGTGCGTTGCTTGTTGTATTGTATTCTTGTAATAATATTTTTTAAAAATTGTTCATTTGTTTGAAAACCCTCAAATCTTTCTCTGAAATGTGGAAAATATTTAAAAAATTATCAGAAAAGACATGGCTTCCTCAACTCTATGCGTGCTTGACTGGATTAAAGGTATTCATGTATTCCTGCTATTCTGCTACTTTATGGGTTTCGGAGCCCTTATTGAAAGTAGGATGCAAGTTTGAACAGAATTTACTCTCTGTTAGGTGGCTTAGACCATAGAGTCACTGTCTATACACCCCAGCATGGATTCCTTTGAGACCACCTTATAGACGTTCTTCAGTTTACTGCTGATTTGAGAATTTGGTTTCAGCTTCTCGAAATGTAACTGTTTAATTTCTTTTTTTTTAGCCAGCATCTTTCAAACTTGTTTACATATACAAGGAGAACTTATGAATCAACAAAAAAAGTGATGCTTTTTTTGCTATCTAAATAATAAGAAAGGGAATAACTGCCTAATAACAGATTTTCATGATTTAAAGTTTTCTGAAAATTTATGTTTTTTCTAGAGTTTAATTTTTTTTAATTAAAAAACTTTAAAACTGTATCTGTGGTTATGGGCTGCATGCCAGAATGGGAAGTTTTCATGGGAAGAACAAGAATCATGATGCAGACTGTGTTTTCATCAAGGTGCCAGGTTTTCCAAAATTATCCTGTGGTTATATTTCTGCATACACTCAGACACAAAGCCATCATATATTTTCTTTACACATTTACAGCTTAATTGTACATTTTACTTCCCACTAGAAGGTATAGGAATTTCTGCCCTACTCCTTTTTATGTTTTTATAAATCCTGCCGGGAATGGTGACTGGCAATGAAATTTCAATGTTCGTAACTTTTTGATTATATTACACTTCTTGATGGTACTGCTTTTTTACATGCCTGGCTACGACTTTGCAGTTGAGTGCTGGGTCAAAGGTTGAAGAAAAAATGCAGTGACCTTCTGGCCCTTCCTTGCCTATTTCCTGTAAGGAAATTTCCTTTCAGCCGGCCATGAGTCTCTTCAGAGATTTCACTGGGATATGATGCCTGAAATTCAGCTACCATGGTCTTTAGGTGAGCGACAACTCCCTGCAGGTACTTTTCCAGACTGGCTTCCCTGTGCCCATCGCTAATATCGTGGTGGCTCTTGAGGTGAGGCTGACTGGCGATGGAGGCAATGGAATGAGGGCCCTGACAGCCATTTAACACGTAATCTATTCCTTACACCGTGGGGCTCTGAGCTGTGCACACCAGGAGAGCTTATTCCTGGTGTCCCTGTTGTGTTATTTACCTCTGCTCTGAGCAGTTAAGTCCACCACAGCTATTTAGTAAATTATCAGTTTTCTTATTGGCCCTAAATTGTGCCTAATTAAAAATCTGACCTCCACAAAATAGTCGTCTTCCTAAAGACACAGAACATAAACAGGAAAAATCAGCTAATTGCTGCAAAAACTGCTTTTGTAGCACTGTAATTGGACCTCAGTGAAATGAATGAACCCACTGGGGATTCCCTAATGAATGTTTAACTGCAAACAGTAGTCGGGCACTTAAGCAGCTAGGCTGATGGTCCCTAATGAAATCAAATGAAATCAAATAAAAGAATCTGGCACTTTACTAACCAGATTTCTTGGCATTGGGACATAAAAATAATATCATTTTGGGTAAATAAAACTTTAAAAAAAAGTTATTTATACAGCAGTGAAAACTTAGCCAGCCTTGCTTGGATTTTCTTTCTTTTTCTAGTGAAAAAACCCACCACGGAAAAGTGTATATAATGTCTTGGAGTTTTCTAAAGAGCTTTTGTTTATTTTTCTCTTTTCCTAGAAACACTAAAACCTTTTGTGTTTTCTGTTACTTATGTTCTATGACTTTATTTTGCAATGTTTTCCAGAGGTTAGCTATGGGACTGGAGGATGTTTGTGATTGATTAAGATCCTTTTCATTTTTCCAAACCTTAACAAGGAGATGAATTCTGATGACCTCAATAACTTGACCTGTGCTTTGCCTCCCAGTATCTATTTAACAAGAAGTGTAAGAATCTGGTCTTAGTGTGTAACATGACATAGGACCTCAAGATTGTATCAATGCACACAAAACAAGCTTAAAGAATCAAGGATGTGGCACCCTCACATAACTTTGCGTATTATTATTGCTGGTTTTTTTTAACCTGAGCTGCAAAATGATGGGATCTTGTAAATCATTTAAGATGTGACTTATGTAGGTTAACAACTGGCAAAAAAAGATTTTGAGCGTATGGATTTTTTAAAAATACAATTAAAAATGCTTCATATCTCACAATTGAGTTGTGATGTCGATGACATGAAAACCTGGTGAGCTGCATTTTTTATCTCACACAGTTTAAATCTTTGCTGAAACTTACTGAAGTTATGTGTTATTTTGGAAGTATTGCTATTTATCCAAGTGAGAATTGGAGAAAATTCAATTTAATCATGTACTGCCAGATTTATTTAAATGGAGAAAAAGTGCTACATATCAATGTGTCTAGTATTCAAATACATACAGTTTGTTTACATATTATAAATAAAAAGTCTATTGCAATATATTTTCAGAATTATGAGTTAGAATATCTGCTGGCTGTTGGTATGTGTGATAAATGCACATTCAACCTTCTTATTAACAACAGGTAGCAAATCAATTACTTACCATTGTCAGTGAAAATATTTTTTACAAGTAATTAACACAAGGAGAGTGCAGTTTGCAATATGATTTCGCTTCTAAACTGCACAGTTAGAGCAGAGTATTCCTCCGTTCTGAAGTGTATTACGTGTAACTCGACGGGCTTATGAAAAAACTGTAAATACAAAGGCATTAATATATACATTTGTATTTACATGGCAGAGGGACAGGTTTGAATAACAGCTTTGCATGCTGAATGATGAGTTATGGCATAGACAGGAACCAGCAGTAAATGTCATGATGGCAGCAGTTGCTGAGCAGCTATTCTCAGAAGAACCACAGAATATTCAGAGTTGGAAGGGACCCCCAAGGATCAAGTCCAACTCTTAAGTGAATGGCCCACACGTGGATGAAACCCACAACCTTGGCATTATTAGCATTGTTTCAGATACTGTCATGAAGGAAAAAAAGGGATTGAGCATTGGTAGCATCAATTATTACCAATCATCTCCTGGTTGTTAGCCAATCTGGTTAGCACAGCTAGCAAACAGCCCCATCTAAGCTCCATTCCACTTCCACTGGTGAACCCAGACACAAAGAAATCCATCCCTTAATAATCTCTGAGAGAAGCCAACCCGGCTTGTAAAAGCTGAAAGTACTCACACTTTCAGAAAGCAGTCAAGAAGATGTTTTAAAATAAATCAAAGATCACCAGCTGTTATCCATTCAGGGTTTATTGAAGTATAAAAATGAGTGGTTAATGTTGCCTAAAGTAGGAGTTTTCCTAAAAAATTGGGGAAGGAAGTCTTAGGGATACATATTTCATGATGGGCTAAATCACAGCTATGAAAGAAATCCCTCATTCTTCAAGGAGAATCTCTCTTTTGAAGACTGTAAAAGCTGAGAAGTGCTATGCTGGAGGCTGCATTGAAGAAAATTCATAGTTCTTGTACATGAAATGTACCCACCGCATTGGCTAATTTACCATGTAAATACTTTTGAGTGTTTGGAAGGAATGGTGGAGAGGAAGAGTATGTCTGTATCTACGTCTGAGATCCTTGCTCAGTACACTGGTGCTGAGTTCAGAGGCCAGCGTGCTTGGCCTTCACACATTGGCAGAACTGTTTGGTCCATTACAGTCACGTGCAGAATGACTGCATTTGAACTGAGTATAGAAGAACAGAAGAACCTCCGACATGGAAAATCACCTCTCATATTGCAGCACTTTGCAACCACTGCAAGGACAAATGGCATTGTCTTTCTATATCTGGTTTTCAGTTGCCAGAGCAGGCTTAGGAAATACAGTTTGACAGTATTATAATTTGCAGTGTCATATAGCACTGAACATTTCTCAAAATATCTCCTTGCACATTTGTGTCTTAAGCAAAGAGACTAACATTTATTCTGATAATTAGTGAAAGATTTTGGGGAACACTTGATATCTTTGCAATTTTCTTCCAATACCTGTATCATGAGGACACAAGTGCTAGAGAAATACCTAACCCATTGCTTTTAGTTATGCTTTTAGTCCTCATGAACAAATGGGTGCTTTTTAATTGAATAGGAAAATTTCAGCTTTGTACTTTCCCATTTGCCCAACTTTCTAGTTCAGTTCCTTTGATGAATAGCAAGATGTTCTTCATACACAAATTAAAACTTTGATGTTTTTACAGGGTATTATAGTAATTTTGTGTGTCCCCAGTTGTAGTTTTACTCATCTAATCCTGTGTCAGGAGATGAATCTGTCCCTAATACTGTGCATGGCAGAAGCAATGGCCACTGAGGGCATCACCGTGGGTGTTTCACAGAGCTGCCCTCGGCTCCCACAAGGTAGTGGCAGCAGGACCCTGTCTCCTCAAGAATAATATAGCACTTATAAACAAAACAGAAGACATTTTCTCTGTGCAAGGTAAGTATAATTGTATTCGATGGTCAGCTGATATTTTTGTATTTACTAATTGGAGGAGTGTGAAATTTGCTAATTTTCTACAAACAAAAGGAGTGAGAAACTTGAAATTTATTCTTCTTTGTAAACTAATGAATCAGATATGAATGTGCATATAACTAAAAATCACTTTTTTTGTGAATATAAATGCCAATGTTTCTTACCTAGGGGGGAAAAAATACTACTTCACTTTCTAATCTTTTCTTCCTTCTCCTCTCCCCTTTTTCCAGTTTTTCAAATAAAGGGATTTTTTTCAAGCCATGCCAGTTTAGAATCACAGAATATCCTGAGTTGGAAGGGACCTACAAGAATCATCAATTTCATCAGTAAGCATTTTTTCCATGTATTTTTTAAAAAGAATTGTCACTTGTTAATAAGCAAATTCAAGAGCTCTGGTGAAGCACATCAGGCACAAAAATTTTCCTGCCAGAATTCATAACTCTTCATTAGTCTTTGATTTCTAAAAGTTTAGACTCACTTGTCATTTAATGCCAAATAGTTTCTTTGTGTCACCGTAGACACTTTCTGGGTTCCCTTTTTTCACTCTGTTTGTCGAGAAAAAGGATTTATTTTTTTGAAAATCAGCTGGTACAGGTTAGTGCTATCTCTCCAAAATTATATCTGCTTAAGAAAATACCTATTTATGAAATTGATCTGGCTACCTTGTCCCTCTGTCTGTCCCCAGGAAAGTCCACAACAAAGCTACTGCTTATGCCAGAGGAAGCCATATCAGTCTTTATATGGAAGGTATTTTACATAAGAAAAATAGGAAATAGAAATGTTTTCCTACTGTTGGAAAATAAGAGAAACATACTGTTAACAGTATTCCACCTCCTTCTTTTAGCTTGTACAAAAATGGCCCTCATTTTTTCACCTCAAGTTCTGCATTTGTAAAAAAGGCAAGATATTTCATTGTCCCCCACCCCAGTTAAAGATAAAGGGCTGATATTTTTTTTCTTTAAGGGTCCTTAATATATATAAAGACAATGACAGAAACAATATTTTTAAAATCACCTTGCAGCAGTAGGCATAATTTAGTAGTCTTCTGTTCATAATTTTTATTTATATACATGTAGTAGGTATCTATAAAGATATATTTGTCTGGACTGTGTACCATCTAATGGTCTGACATCTGTTGTGTGGGTATCTTTAATCTGGGCTGTGACCCCCTGCTCTGGATGGTGCTTTTAGATATCCATGTGTGAGCTGTTTACTGGGGAAGCTGGATGTTAGGCTCCTGTGGATGCATGACATGAGAGGTCTCTGGGAAAATACAGGCTTAGAGGGATGGGAATCTCAAACTGATATGCTTTCAGGGGACTGGAAGGAGGAATGCATGTGTGTGGTAATGCCAAGACCAGTGTGTTTGATGTGGGCTCTGGAGCGAGTTATGAACGGAACTAGTGGCACTCAGCCTTGGAGGCTGAAGCATGGCTCTGCTGCTCGAGCGTTTGCTGTTCTCAGCCCTGATCATGAGCAGAAGGGAAAAGTAATTTTCCCCAACAATACGTTCCATGTTTCATTGACTGAAATGATGCATTTCTCAGGCAGGTCTTTATTACAATTCCAGCTGTGAATCACTGCTCTAGATTTCCCCTAGCACAACTGGGATCAGAGTCCCTTCCACTCAATGTGTCACTATCGGAATGCTGAAAATCAATCAATGATTACGATTTGTGATTATTTGTGTATCTACAGGAGTAGCATGTATTGATTCCCAATCTCTACATTGCCCTTTATGCTGACAGCCGTATAATGAAGAAAAACAATAAGAAAAAAAAAAGAGATCAAATAAAACAACTCCTGTATAGTCTATGTTGTTGCAACTGGAATAAAGCAGTAGTAAGCATGTCCAACTGCAGCCTTACCAATTTTATATTCATTTTCTATAGTATCAGGAAATTTAAAAAAATAAAATAACCATGCATTAATGCATCATCTGGAAACTAAAAACAAAAACCTGAGTTTCCTGGTCTGATGCCATAGTAAGTACAATGTGAGCGACTTATTCAAGGAAGAAGGAAAGCTACCTATAATCTGGGGAGACTATAGGAGGGAGCTGAACAGCATATGCACACAAACAACAAAGGAAGAAAATACTTTTTTTTTCTTCTTCTTCATTTTAGGCTTCTGGGATTAATAAGCGAAGGGGAACTTGAGTGCTAAATTTTTTTATGTTAAAAGGCTCATTTGCAAAAAGACAAAGTAAATGGAAGAAAAATAATTTATGCAGTGAACTGCTAATCCAGCTGTTTTGCTTCTGGGCTTAATTGGATTTACCTAGAATTGATATTTGGTGTCAGCATGTGTTATATCATCAGCACAAGCAATAGTTACCAAACATAAAGAATCCTATCCAAGGCAAAATATTAATTTATTTGGCTCATACTTATTGTAATCACTTTTTATTCACGTATGTTACTACTTAGTATTCCTGCTTGATGCCATTTCATATATATGATCCAGCCTTAGTTATTCTATCTTAATATCTGAAGCAGTTCAGCAATGTAGAAGACTCACAGCTGAACAAAATGAGCTAGGAAATAGTTATTCATATCTTGCTCTGCCTTCCAGGCAGCTGCGCTGGCTATAAAAGTGTGCATTGTACCTAATGGCAGGTGGGTGACATCTGAATTCTTGAGTAAGACGTATACTGTAGTGTACTGTACCTTCAGCAACAAGAACTTTACAGGTTCATTCTGGAAATGTGGAGTTACCCTCAGTGACTGAGCAAGATTTGTCAGCCAAGAAACTTTGCTTACATATAAGTGCAAACCTGAATCTGTGCAGTGAAGCAGGGAAATTGAAGTCTTTCTGCAGTACAGGGGAAATACGATGTGGGAAGGATGTATTTCATGAAAAGCATGCATCTCAGATTCTTCAGAATGGCCAAATTATTTTTCAACTGCATTAGATGATAAACATGGTATTTTTCTCCTTGGTGAGATAATAGGGATTCATGATCCATTATATACAAGTATTGAACAGATTTTTGGATGTTCTCTCCCAATTTTCAACGTTTTGGTGATCTGTTCACTTTACCTCATTTGTGATGACTGGTTTCCTCAGTAACAGTTTGTTCTGACTGTCTGCTCTGGTAACAGAAAATCTTAAGAAAGCCAAATAATTAATGCAACAAGTGATGAATAGACATGAGCATTATCTGAGCCAGCATTGATCAGATAAGTTTGAATTAAATGCAAACAAGATCATTTCAAAGGCAGTAAGAGGTTACTGTCACTCCTCTTATGATTACATGTTGTGAGCTGGCAAATATTTTCACACCACATATGACTGTTGTGAGTTGGCAAATAGGAAAATCCAGAAGGACCTTTTAGAATTTCTATCACCCAAAGCCAGATAAGTAGAGCTGACATTCTCTTTTAAGCACTGTAGGTAGATCAGGCTGCCTCACCAGCTGTGCAATGAGGGAAGCATTTAGATGCTTGGTGTGGCTGTGGCTGTGGCTGCTGCTAATAGACCTTTGGCCACTGCTCCCCCCCTAAAGAGCAGGGATAGGGTATGGATTTGGGAGCTGGAAGTCAAACAGGGGAGGATGAATTTCCTAAAACTATCTCTGCCTCTGGGCATTGTCTAGAAGTGTCTCATCTTTGACCTCTGCAGCGTTTTCTCTAGGACGTTAATTTTAACTTCATTTAGAGTCTTACTTTGTTTTAATACAATTCATTATTAATGCAGCTCCACTGATTCCAACATCTTCCTGTTGAATGACCTGCAGAGGGAGAGAGGTTTAGTAACTTGGTCTGCTGATCCTTATGCTCAAGGGGTGATTATTCCATCACAGCTTGCTCGACAAGTGCCACCCTCGGAAGTCAATACACTGTGTAACAATGAGAAACACTTGCAAAAGTAACCACGGGGAGTCAGAGTGGAAGAGGCAATATTTTTCCAGCAGATGGCTTAACTCATTTGTAGGATAACAAAGATTTGCTGGCACTGAGCAACTTGGATAGAGTAAGAGAATGTGAAAGTGAGTCTTTTACTAGGTACATAGCTGCTGTTCGTTGGGGAGTGTAGGACTGATATTATTTTTCATTCCACTGATGTCCTTCTCTTTGATATGGCTGACCCCCATGGATGAGAGCTGAACTGGCCCTGTCTTTCAGAGCAGGCATGAATGAGGATTATTCCTACCACTCCTTTGCAGCCATGGGAAGTACTTCTTCTGGTGACATTTCACAAGTGGGAGTTCACAAGGGATGGCTGTGGTAAGCAAGGGACCATTTAGGGACACTAGGAGGAATTTCTTCTCAGAAGGTGAGATTAGACACTGGAATGGGCTGCCCAGGGAGGCAGTGGAGTCACCATCCCTGGGGGTGTTTAAGGAAAGACTGGATGGAGAATTTTGTGCCATGATCTTCTTGGTGTTCAGTCATGGGTTGGACTCTATGATCTCAGAAGTGTTTTCCAACCTAATTGATCCTATGATTTTGTGATTCTGTGATTTTGGAAAACAGGCCTGAGCAGCAGTCTAAAAGACGTATCTTTCAGAATTCCTGCATACTATTTTTCTTCCATCTTTACATCACAGCCTCTGGATTCAAGATTGCTTTGGGGGTCCAGATTTTCATTAGCCCCAGAATTACTGCTGTTTAAGCTTATGCCTGCCTTAATGATTAAACATGTCACTTAATCACAGCTTAAATAAGGAAAATGATGCCTGCTTTTCATTTGTTTCTAGTCCTCTAATGAGCATGACAAAGAGGTTTCTGGATCTTTGCTGTACTGAATGAGGCCCATATTTTCCTGAAGATCCGAGTAGCTTCCAAACTGGGATTTTTGAATGGTTATTATTTGTTACAGCTGACAAATAGCTCTAATACTTCTATCTCTTCAAAGTTATCTTTCTGTCTGCTTGTATTATCGACAGGTGCAGCTCCTGCCTTATCATTAGCAGAAATGCTAAGGAAGAAGGAGTGTTGTGTGTGTTTATAATATCTTTAAAGCATCAAACACTTTATTTTTTAGGTATAATAGAGGTAATGTGACAAAATTATAATTAGGTGCTTATTTATTTGGCCATTTCAAGAATGCAGGCAATAGTATGCTTGGGGATATATATATATGGGGAATGACAGGAAGGATTTCCGCTTGTATGCCCTGAGATTTAGGAAACCAGTGTAAATGAAAACAGGACAACACAACATGTTGGCATTAATACATGCCCCCAGCAATTCACAGGAAAACCTTGCAGTAGATAACTAAAAATGCCGCTTATACATCCAAGAAATAGTTTTGGTAGAAGCTAGTGCAACTTAATGTTATAGCCAAAGTTCTAATATATATCATTGTTTATTGATGAAAAAGAGTGTCATTTACTGGACTCACCACGTTATGAGGTAACCTGCCTGTGGTTTTCCTTGACATCTCCACAGAAAGCAGTGTCGACTGCAACTCCATAGATGGCAGCATTTCACAAAGAACTTGAACAACTCTTTCCTTCCTTTCTTCTTCTTTTATTTTCATTCCTTTCCGTTTTTTCCCATATAATTTTCTTCCTATTTTCTTTCTGTTTTCCCTCTTTTCTCTCTTTTCTCTCTTTTCTCTCTTCTCTTCTCTTCTCTTCTCTTCTCTTCTCTTCTCTTCTCTTCTCTTCTCTTCTCTTTCTCTATTTTGTTTGGGTTTTTTTTTGTTTGTTTGGTTTGGTTATTTGGGTTTTTTCTGTGGCTGTTTTTTGTGCAGTTTTTTGTTTAGGTTTGGTTCTGGTTGGGTTGGGTTTTTTGTTTTGTTTTTTGGTTGGTTTTTTGTTTGGTTGGTTTTTGTTTTATATTGTTTGTTTGTTTTCATTGTTTTCTATTTCTGATTTCTTCTTCTCCCCCTTCCTTCCTTCCTTCCTTCCTGCCTTCCTTCCTTCCTTCCTTCCTTCCTTCCTTCCTTCCTTCCTTCCTGCCTTCTCTTCTTTGCCTTCCCTTCCCAGGCCACTTCCCTGATCCATTGACAGGATTAAGAATTCCTGGTATTTTACAGGAACTAAATAAATACTTTTAGTATTTTGAAAACCTCTGAACTATATCAGAGTAGTTAGAAAATATTTACAGAATGGAAAAGGTATCAAAAGGATATTTATAGCATTTAAATCATTGCCTCAGATTGGAATGAATGGGATTCTGAAAGCAGACTGTTTGCATTACCCACTTTCAAATTATTTTATCAGGCCCTAATGTGATGGGACCAAGACTTCAAGAGAACAATTCTGCATGTTTTTGTGTTGAGGTTTTTTTGGGGTTTTTTTGTTTCATTTTGTTTTGTGGGGTTTGTTTGTTGTTTTTTTAAGACTGAGCAAGTGCCAGGATAGAAAATATCTCAAAAAAAAGTAGAAAAATATCAAAAGGAAAAGGTCTCCACTAAACATATTAGAGTGAATTATTCTAAGTTCTGTAATATTCTTACTTTATTAATATATCATATAAGACCTGCACTGCTTTGAGACAAAAATCTTAAAATTTGTGTTGCATATCAGAATGAACTTTCTTTCTGCAAAGATTTGTTTTGAGTGACTTCTAAGTTTTCACCCAAATTAGTTTTTAGACTGATGCAAATCTTCTTAGCCTCAGAGGTTTTTGCATTTCTGTGAACCTGAAAAGAGAGCAATAAGTTATTTTTGAGTTACACATGCACAAGAAAAGATGATATATAGGAAACAATAATGTTGTTGTGTCATAATTGAATATTGGAATTACAAATTGAACCATTTTATCATGTAATTAGTTCTCCAAGTGGACAATATATTTTGATCAAATGGGAAAAGTAGCTGAGCAGCAAAATGTAGAAGTGAAAAAAATAGAATATATGCAGCTGGTGTAAAAGAGATAATTCCTCAGTGACATAAGCATGTGACAAATGCAACTATTCAGTTGTTTTTAAAGAGGATTCAGGCTTATGTGAACAAATCTGGCCATTTGCCCACAATCCAGTTGGGTTTGGTGTCTGGATGATTGTATTTATACTAATCCCTGCAGATACTACTGAGTTCTTCAAACCATAGGAATTAAGTCTAAGCATATCAGACAAAGGTGGCCATCTTTCCATTTGGTCTGGGTTTCTCAGGGTAATATTTTCCATCCTCCATTGGCCAGAAATGTGAGAAATCTGGGTGGAGTATTAAATACGTGTGAAGAGGTTCCTCCTGAAGTACTTGGATATTGCTGGCTTTGTTTAATCCAAAAAGGCAGCATTCAAGTGGAAAGACTTTGACTACCAAGAAGTAAGGCATGTTCCATGCAATTCTTCCCTAAGAATTTATCACTGTATTTTTGAGTGTTGATATAACTGTCTCTCTCCTTCCATCTTCATAAATAGCAAAATATTGTAACTACATTTCAAAATTCTCAGAAAATCCCTGAGAATCAATGTTCAGGACACTCATTGAGAAGGTGGCAGACCACAGGTAAAATTTCTTATTGCCTATTTTAGACATTTAAAATAGGTGTTTCATATGCTAAGGTATGTGGGAGATTGGTGACTAACCACCAATCTATTAGACTTTTTGTTGTATGTGTCTCTTGTCTAATTCTGCTGTGGACACACAAAACCTTTGCAATAGAAGTGCTGGATTTGACTAAAATTATTTGTTACCAGCTATATGCGGAACACGTGTGTTCAAACCCTGGTTCTGCCACAAACTTCTCATGCAACCTCAGGCAAGACAATTTATCTGCCTAAAAATTAGGCACCTAATCTCAGCTAGTCATCTAGGCTCCCACTATAGTCAACGTGAGAGATAGGCACCTCCAGGAGGCAGCTGTAAGCCCTGGTTTAGCCCTATCTTTGAAGAAGATGAATCACCCCCTGCAGGTGCCTGTATCTGCACCCATTGATACCGAGGGAGCCTGGGTGTCTGGCCTAAACAAGTTGCTTAAGTATTAAGTAGCTAAATAAAGGTGAAAAGCACTTCACTGTGGGTATTCCTGTGCCTCATTAGCCTGGGTGCACTGAGAAGAATTCAGCCCATTTGTGAGGGATGATAAAACAGACACATGTGGGCAAGATGCTTGTGGGTGGTTTGCAAAATTTGGTTTGTCGACATCACAAGCTTTACAGTCTCAACATGCAGGAACCAAGAGGATGATTTGGTCATCAGATATCAAAGCATGTTCCATGTTTGCAAGGGAAGGCACTCTCACTTTCTTTTACTCCTATGGAAAGAGTTTTAGAGCAGAAGGAAATAGACACATATTTAATGTAAAATGTTCTTGTTGGCTGTGAATGCGTTTAAAGAAATCCGTATTCTACACAGATTTTTTATCTTTGGACTAGATGCTAAAAGTCACTAAATGTGAACACAGCCATTTGTGTTCAGCTCCTTTCTGCTAATGAACCAATCCTGAACCATTTAATTATGCTTCTGGAAGAAGGATAGGAATTTAAACACAAAGGAAAGTCTGTGTTGCTGTGTGAAGTTTTTACTTCATCCTGCAGTTTTGTATTTATTGCCATCTATCTCAGGAGGGTCTTCTCTTCTCTTTTCTCTTCTCTTCTCTTCTCTTCTCTTCTCTTCTCTTCTCTTCTCTTCTCTTCTCTTCTCTTCTCTTCTCTTCTCTTCTCTTCTCTTCTCTTCCCTTCTCCTCTCCTCTCCTCTCCTCTCCTCTCCTCTCCTCTCCTCTCCTCTCCTCTCCTCTCCTCTCCTCTCCTCTCCTCTCCTCTCCTCTCCTCTCCTCTCCTCTCCTCTCCTCTCCTCTCCTCTCCTCTCCTCTCCTCTCCTCTCCTCTCCTCTCCTCTCCTCTCCTCTCCTCTCTCCTCTCCTCTCCTCTCCTCTCCTCTTCTTTCTTTCCACTAGTCATCACTTTTAGACCCTTGTGTTATCAGTTATTAGGGAGTTGCTCTCCATGGGAAGGGACATGCTTGTAAATGCAAGAGAGACGATGAGCAATACAGGCTTGTGCCACAGCCGAGTACCATCATCTGGGGCTACCCTACATAAGGTCAGAAAGAAAATGTTAACCACAAGCTCAAAGGTGATCGTGGGAAGAGGCACAAACTTTTATTCTTCTCTTTGGCCAAATGCATGAGATTGGTAGAGTGCTTTGGATAGGGGAACTGGAATCAAAATGGAACAATGGAAGGAAAGTTTTTCTTTTCATTTTTCCTTTAGACTGCTGCATCTTTATGCTGCTGCAGCTAAGCTCTCTTACTAAGTATAGAGGATTGGGGAAGTGGGTTCCTACATGTGCATTTGCAAATGTATGCAGTATGGACATAGAAAAACATATAAATAAATGAAATTTGGATTAGATATGTTTGAAAATGTTTAAAAAAAAAAAAAAAAAAAGTGATACCACGCAGCATGATTTAAGAAAAAAGTATACAGAAGCATTAATCTCTGAAATGGACAGGTAAAAAGGGCAGAAGCACAGGCTTACATGCTGAAATACATATATTCTTTATTTTCAAAAAGAAAAATATAGCTGAATCTCTTATACTTTGAAATCAGGCCTAGGGTGTCTAATAAAGACTTGTGGCTTCTCAACTTTTGGACAGGGAACTTTCATCATGTACTTGACAATGAAGATTGTTCTGTGGAGGTAAAGAACAACTTGCTGATTTAAGCAGATTCATTTTTATCATACTATTAAGTCAAAGCTTATGATCATGAAGAGTGAATTTCTAGGTGTCCTTTTGTCTGTCTCTGCTTTTCCTTTTCATTTGCAGTAAAACATTATTTTTTAAAAAAAGGAGAAAATAATAAGAAAATGTGGTATACGGACTAAACTAAAGGAAAACAATTTCTTTATTTCCCCAGAAAACAAGGCTGCTGTTTCAGATGACATTTTTGGTTTTGACAAAATTGTCAAAAGAGATTTAACTCCTCTCTTTCCAGATCATAAGATTTCTGTAAAAGCAAGAGTGCCGAGCAAAGGAATTCCTCTGTCTATTATTAAAGACAGATTTGATTTAGCAAACTCGGTGTTATTTTGAGATAAGAAAATTGCACAGAAATAAACAACTTGACATTTTACTTCCTCTTTACACTCTGCCAGAGATGGAAACCACATGAGTGTAGGCATACTGGCTTGGAAATATGAAACATGACAAATCTTTGTTTTGCTTTGTTTTCAAACTCTAAGATGAAGAAATTGCAAGCTTCCCGGTAAATTACAGTAAGGTTTCCCTGGGTAACCTATGATTCTTCAGAACCTAATTTTTTTTGTGTTTTAGAAAACTGTTAAGCTAAGCTAGTAATTGTTTATTAGTCCTCAGTGTACAGTTCAAGCCAAATAATTGCAAACATACCCATTCTTATATCATCTTAAAACTACCGATACTGAAGGGAAGCTGTTTCCTCTTGGAGGAAAAGGGGTATTTTCTTATTGAAAAGGACAGTGAGTGATACAAAGTGTGGCCCCACTGCAGTCAGTGGAAGGCTTGCTGTTGAGTTAGTGGGACACAGTTCCATCTGCTTGGCTGTTTCATTCCTTTTTGTACTGTGCCAGTGCACTGTGGTGCTTGTTGGAAGCCGAACATCGGAGCTATGTGCACTGCCTGTCCCAGTCCTAAATTGTGCCTAGTTTTCTCTTTTGAAGTTTAATTGTAAAGGATGAGAAGAAGGAAATTATGATGGAAAGATTAAAGAAAAGTTACTGTTGAGGTGCAGGTTTTTTATGAGTTAGCCATTGTCTGTCCTCCATTTGCTGATTTTTTGCTGAGCTAAATCAAGCTATTCCATTGCATGACTTTCCACCAGGAAAAAACATTTTTGGAAAATAATCAGTAAATTAGATATTACTTCATGATATGATGTTTATCTGGAAAAATAGGTGTAAATTTTATTTCAGGCAAGTTCATTGTTATTGCTTGGTATGCCACTCAGTTATTGTAAGAAATTATGAAGGATTTTCTGTGTTTGTGCTACCAAGTACTCTGCTTATTTCCAAGAAGAGATAAATAGTCTCTGGAGAACTAGGAGAGACTTTGAATGAGCTAGACTGAAGACCTGAAAACACAGCAGATAGCTCAGACTTGGGTTGTACTCCCACAACAGGTAAAACTCAGGGACTTCTACTAAAAGGTCCTCTCTAAGCTTGTACTTTGGAATAATTTTAAAGTTGACATAACCCGTGTGCTTTACCTAACTCATTACACCAAGCCCTTGTGAAATTCATCTACTGTTCCCCATTTCTGATATTAGCCCTTTAGTATTTTTTCCACATATGAAAAGCTGAGATAAGACAAATTAATTCCCAGCCAGAGGATAGCTTAGTTAATATTCAGATTGCATTCTCAAGTATTATATATAATACCATAGAAAACTATGGATAAATAAAATTTAAGACTCTGAAAACCATCTCCAAGATATGGAGAACTGCCCTAACTGAGACACACTGATGCAAGCTGTACTAACAAGACATACAGGGGAAAAAAACTCACCGAAAACTACTGTATTTTGTATAAGGTAGAATTTAGCTTTTTGAGCAACTAAAGACAATAATTCTAAGGCTAGAAAAATTGGTGTCTTGGAAGAAAAGGGAAGGATTAGTGTTTGTAGAGGCTGTTACCAGCTTAATATTGGTGGCTTGTGAAATCACAGAGACACCGGTGGAAAAAAGATTTCAGGTAATCCATAGGGTCATTTTGAGACATATGAAAGTGCAATTATTTTGGCTTTTGTCATTTTAAAAGATATTTATTATTTTTATCATTATTATCCCTATTACAGTGAATCTTCCCCTTCTGTGCCACCCAATCATTATTTTACATAAGGAAGAGAAAAGAACATAGCTCATATTAAAAACCTGCCTAGAAATGCCAAACAATATTATTTTCTGATGGACAATCTCCTGTCTTGCACACTTTAAGTTTCATTTAGGAAACTGAGGAAAATTTTCCTTATGATAGAATATTTTGTAACATTTGAACTAAGTTAATTTAAGTATTAAGCTACAATATTTTTGGAAATTGTCACTTAGGTCTGCAGTCTGTGCTCTAGTCATGGTCTCAGAGATTACCCTGCTCTTCCTGTGGTACACTGATGATTCTTTTTATCTTAATACAGTCATATGTCATGAGTGTCACAACTCTCTGAATGCCATAAGGAATATACAACCTGGCCAGGAAACCAGGTCCTTAGCAGAAAATAAATATGTCGTAAGTTTTCTTCTGACTGCCATGAGATACTTTTATTAACAGAGCTGACCACCAGTGAAGCAATTCTGACCAATTCATTGAAGTACATTAAGCATTTGGGTAGAAGAAAGCTTAAATTATTACTTTAAAGAGAAATATTGAAAGGAATGGTACTACTCTTTCTAAATAGTTTTCTTGATTTAAAGTCTTTGGTTTTTATTTCTTAATTTTGGACAGGTTTCCGCTTCCTCCTAAAATTAGAAGAATGATGCAGAAATGGCAGCTTCTTCATACTGGAAATTCTGTATTTTCCACATTTCTCCTAAGGTAATATATTTAATCCTCTGCTTTATTTAATGGAAACAGTCCTCACTGATCCCTGTCACAATGGACGGGGTGATAAATACCCTGCCCACAACCCAGCCAGGCCACCAGATCAGTGAGTGATAATGTTCAGCTCTGACACCCATGGGAGTTGATAGAGTAGGCGAGAAGCTGCATATAGCTGGGGAGGGTGATCTTTTCATCCCTGGCTCACTCCACACTTTGTTATTTTGTTTTAGGATGTCACTAGAGAAGGAGTCAGACTGCAACTCTTCGTAGATGGCCTCCACTTGCTCTCCACTTGTTCCTTCATCTGCTACAGGGCATAGTGACGCTTGCTTTCTCATTGCTCCAAGGGTACATCTCGAGCCCTAGTGTTTAACATCACCTGTTAGTGGATCATAGTGTGGAACAATGTCACAATCTGGTTTTTGTAGTCAGGGCATCACATGGAGGTGTTAAGCAAATTATGACCGCCTTAGCACACCCAGACCTCTGGGCAGGCGTGAGCTGTCTGCTATAATGTGTGCAGCAGACACAGGACCCAACTCTATATTCTGATTAAGAAATGAATTTTGACATTTGCTGTGATGGGAACAGTGTTTCTTTCTGGTTCTGTGTGAAGGGTGGAAAAAGTCTTCTAGTGGTAATGGACCAAGACACAATAAATTATCTACAGTAAGAAATCACTGCTAGTTGGTATCTCCTGCATCCTAATCATGTGCTCGAGACAGAAAAAAAGAGACAAGCTCACATGCTACTAATTTATTGTGTCTGATGGTAAAAACTAGTGGGAAGTAATGGCGATACTGACTTTTGTTTCTTTCAGATTTGGATTTTATTTATTTTGCTTAAAATTTTTAGTGCATGATGTTCTGCCATGTTTCCCTCATTTTCTGTCATCATTTACTAAGTCAGGGGAAAAATTCTGCTCTTTTAACAACTCTGTTAAGCTGACCAATTTTTTTTTTTGTTTTTTGGTAAAAATACATAGTGCAACTTATATATTATTCTGGAAGCCTGGTTTTTCCCATGCATTCCAATGGTGATCTCCATTTCCTCTGCTCTAATCAACACCATCAGCACAGGAAAAAAAAAAATCTGCTTCCTATTTGATTTTAAAGTCTCCTACATTTTTATATCTCTAAGACACTTTGAAAAACTTTTTAAATGCCTAGCCATCAAAAAACCCCATTGGTTGTGTGGATGATCTTTTTCACAGAAATAGTTCCATTACCTCCAGTTTTGCTCTGAGACAGGAATAAGTGTGATGGGGGGAAGGCTGTTCCACAAGAAGGAGTGGGATTGGATCCGAGAGTAAAGATTGCTCATCTGGTGCAGCTTGTCAGATTAAAGCATCCCTGTCTGTTTCAGTCAGGTTTTAGAGTATCTTTCCAGTTTATCCCAATAAACAACCTTCTCAGCATTTATTTTCTTGAAACTGGATCTCTGGACCTAGCATCCTGAATCTGAGTCCTTTTTGTCTGTGGAGATGGTCCTCTAAAGTGTCTGACCCTGAGTGCCTGATTAAAGGGTCACTGGCAGCTCTCATGGACTGTGGCTTTTTACAGGCTCAGTACCACAAATTAGGGTGTTATATCACTAGAAATACACACATAAATAGAGATTTTGTGAGTAGTGTGAACTCGTCCTTCCTTGGTTTTTTTTTTTGGTCATGAAGTGCACTTGATCTTATTCAATTGCTTAGTGTACTGCGGTAGAATTGAAATAGAATAGAGCATCGTATTGCAGAACCATAGCGAGTTATTATGGTCACGGTCTCTCCTCTGACTATTTGCAAATTAGCATTTTACTAACACGAGAAGCATATGCTAGATTAAAACAAAGAGGGTTTCTTTCTCTTTCTTTCTTTCTTTCTTTCTTTCTTTCTTTCTTTCTTTCTCTCTCTCTCTCTTTCTCCCTTTCTCTCTTTCTTTCTTTCTTTCTCTCTTTCTTTCTTTCTCTCTTTCTTTCTCTCTTTCTTTCTTTCTAAAGGAAAACAGAAACAGCAAAAATTATGCTCTTCAGTTTTGTTGTGAAATATCTCTCCTTTTCAGGGAAATATGTTTTCTAGATGGATTGCCACCTGCAGAGTACACTATACATCTTTGTTAAATTATTTTCTGTCTCTGCAGAAATAGCAGTTAAGTTTTGTAGTATTTTTTAAACAAAATGACTGAGCATTTAGCACAATTATGTTCAGCACTATAATCTTTTTTTTTTCTTCTTTTGTCGAGCCATCCTTTAACAGGGAATAAAAAATGAGACACACTGTAAGCTATTTTGCATAAATGAATAATTATGATTGCCACATATTGCCAATTGTAATTAGAGATAATAATGCCAGGGTTTTGGAGCTTTTACTCATGCATTGCTTTTCCAAGCAAAACAGAACTTTTGTAACATTCATCCAGTTAAGTGAACAGATTGGGTTTTCTCCTCTCACCAAGGACACACACACGCACACACACGTGCACACATGTACATGTACATGCACACACATGTGCTTTTCTTTTCCACTGCATTTTTTAAATGATTGCTCTAATTAGTTGAAGGTAAATAAGTAAATAAATGACACACTATAAATAGCAGGCTCTTAGCAAAATTAGAGACACATTAAAGATAACACACTTTTGGGACTTGCAGATCAGTTAGCAAGTCGTCTGAGCATTAGAGGGAAATTGGCAGCTGCTTACAGTTAGCAACCAAAAATGCTGCAGGTAGTGTGTGCATGTGCAGATCATTTAAGGGCTCAGTTTCCCTTATTTACATTCCATCACCTCTGGGATTTGAGAAAGGGTTGTTGGGCCTTTTGTTGTTGGGTTTGTTTTTGTTTGTTTTGTTTCTTTTTTAGTTTTTCTTTTTTTTTTTTGTTTTGTTTTGTTTTGTTTGTTTGTGTGTGTGTATGTTGAGAGGCACTTGATTCCTGAAAACTGCTGAGTTAAGAAACAGTGTTAGGTGTACCTGCTCGCAGAGCAAGCTGTTCACTGCTGCTGTGGCAAAACCTTCACTTTAAGCATTTGTCGGATACTGTGCATCCACATTGACACGAGAACTTGGCCTGGTGCTGCACTAAAAAACAATGCTGTTTAATCAGGTGTGGAGTGTTGGCTGATTACTTTTGCCAGCAGCTTTGTTTTACTTGGACTGCTTAGCCTTGTAAGAATTCAAAGCCATTGCAATATTGCTGAAGAAGCTTTCTGAGATGTGTAACTAACCATAATGCTGTATCTCCAGGGTACTGAATGAATGTGGCAAACGAACTGTACTTTGCAACTGTCTAATTTTCCTAGGAAAAATGGACCAACTTCGGGAATTGTTGCTCAGCTCCCAGTCTCAGTGGGAGTTCTGTCTGAGCACAGACAGACTAAAGCCTAAACAATGAGCATTAAATTTGGCCCCTTCATCTCAGGATCTCACTATTCTTTTGGAAATGTTAACAAATTAAGGTTCACATCCCCCACCCTGTAAAATAACCCTGTTTCTCTTTCACAGATGGGTAAAGAGGATCATGAATCAGGGACAACAACAAGAGCTACAGATCAGAAATCTGACTCTAGAGTAGGCTGCTTCATTGTCATTGTTCATTATTTTCCATAGCCCTGTTGATCCCCAGTCTCTCATTACGCTTCTCAAGAGTTTTCACAACTGGAGTTGAGGGCATTTGGACGTGATTTTCCACATGGATTATTTGATGCATTTTCCTCATTCTGCATATCCTGACTTGACTTTGTCACTTAAACCCTATTTGGAAGGGTACTGCAGCCCTTTCAGGTTACAAATCCTGCTGTTTTGCCTACCACAGAATGATTTAAATGCAAACATAATCTCTGTTCCTTGCCCTGCAGAAGCTTTCATGTGGCGGCACATCTCACAATTAGGCCACACCTAGCTGAAATCTCCCAAAGGAGTGCTCTAGAAAGTATTATCCTCTTTAGGGATTGGTAACCTGGCATAGATAAAAATAGGGGGGGAAAGCAGACACAGTACTCTCTTAAAATGTTTTTTTCTAATGGATTTGAAAATGATGTGACTATTGTTGCTGCTTTTTTTCTTGGACAAAGGATGTATCAAAATGCTCTCCAAGTAGTTTGTGCTTATCACATAGCTTAATTTTCTTCTCTTAGAGCAGAATCCATATATCTTCATGTACTAGACAGAATTTTAACAGAGTTTTACAGGCTCATGTGTTAGCACCTTCTTACCATTCAAGATCTCTCAGCAAGGTTGCCATAACAGAAGACACAGCTTTGGAAGAATAGTATTGGAAAAATACTTTCTGTATTTAACTTGGTTTAATGTAATGTGCTTACTACTTACACGAATTCCTAGTTTCTCCTCTATTTTCTTCCTATCTGCTGCTCTCTATTCCCTACTTCCTCATCCTCTTCTTCCCTGGGTACACACTTCCTGAAATGACATTCCTTTCTTTTTCTCTTAGCTGAATATTCTGTATCATTCCTTTCTTTTACTCACTCCTTTGTAAGCAGATTCACAAATGGGCATCTTCTTTCACTTGATCCTTTCTCTGCAGTGACCTTGAGGTTGTAAGTTTGCTGATTTTCTCAGTGTAACAACTCTAAATTATATGCTTATTCTCTATTTGCTGTTAACTGTTGTCTGGGCTTTTATCATGTGGTGATTCAGTATTTTTGTCTCTCTTTTTTTGGTTTCTCTAGACAGATAGAGTTCTGTGCTGTTACAGCCTTTCAGATAATGCTGAAAATATGAGTCTTTCTATCCCTTCAATTAAACCATGGCACCCCTTCTATTTGCATTGCTTGGAAAGGTATGTTGTCTTTTAAGGTTTCCTAGTTTATGTTCCACTGCTTTTAATTTAATTTTGGAACTATTCCTGTGATCTCTTTTATTCTGCCCGTCATTTATAGGAGAAATTCTACAGAAACATTCAGGGCCACTCCATTGCCAACATTTCAAAGCCACCTTTAAAATTCTCCTTGCCTTCCTACATTTCTCCAAATGTCATAAGTCTATTGTCCACTGCTTACCATTTTTATCAATATTTTCTCCATGTTTACTTTTACTCCCTGGATATGCATTTGTGAAGCATTAAAAACTTTCTTTAAATTTCAGTTGTAATCTCTTGTAGGGTTTGCTCAACAAGTCTTTACTTCTCATGTGTAGTGTGTCAAAACCCTGCAAAGTTGTCCGAATAAAATCCAGTATTAACTAGTCAAGAACACACTTAATTTTTCTTATATCATTACATGCAAAGATCCCTGGCTAATGATTCCTAATGAGCCTAAGGACTTTAGGTGCAAGGAGCACCACAGGGATCACTCGCTCCTTCCATTCATTTTAGGCCTCTCTGTTCCGCCAAATTCACGTATATTCAAGCTGAGCATACAAGCTCAGTTAAATTAATTCCGTTTGGTATGTATTCAAGGAAGTACAGGCAAAAAAAAAAAAGAGGAGAAAGGGTCTAACAGGGGGTTTGCTAGTACCAATTATTTTAGGGAATATTTTTGAAACTAAAACTGAATAAGGAATCACACCAGATTACAATGACACTGAGAGAAGGAGCAGTTTAAACTTTCAGTTTGTTGGATGAATGGAGGAAAGAGGGTAAAATAATTTCACAGTATCACAGAATACACTGAGTTGGAATTTTTCTGCTGATACCAACCTCGGAGCCATGCGTTGACCTGATGGATCTGCCTATTATTATCAATATTTTTCCTTGTTACCAGAAGAATCAAGGAAATCGCACCTGTGCTCCTGATCCCCCTACCAACCATCCCAGGGCCCTGAAGTCTCTTTTGATTGCCCTCGGACTTCTCTTTGTTATTTCATCACTGCCAGTTTGAACAACCTACAGTGGATAGTAATCAGAGGACCTTACTAGACTGGAAATTTTTCCAGTAATGTCCCTTATCTCCCCTGGGAGACAGGAGACTTCCCTATGTGTTGGGTCTGGTCTGCACATCAGGCCCTCCACCCTCCTTAGAAGGGAGTCTCCTGCTACAGCTCTCCTTTTTCCCCTCTTAACGGAGGAGGTTGCGATGAGGAGTACAGGTGGTGGTGTTTTAGGGCACCCCACTATCCCTGTAGGACCTTTGCCCACCTCATCAGTTGTATGGCCTTCTGATTCTAGAGCTTCATACCTCCACACAGAAGGTGCCAGTTTTACTTGGCAAATTCTGAGAAGGAGGAAGAAACCTTCCTCCTGGCACGTGCCATGACCTGCTTCAAGCCTTCATCTTCAACAGACCCTTGACTAACTGTCTAAAAGGATTCTTTGCTCTTCCTTACCACTTGCCTCACCCAAACAAAAAAGGGTGCATTTTAGTTAAAGCACATCTTTCAGGAACAAACAAACAAATCCCCCCAAACCAAAATGGCAACAAAAACAAACAAACAAAAAAACCCCACAAACAAACATACAAAAGGACAAAACCAAACAGAAAAACCTGAGATTAATGCAGTTAGATCGTGGTGCTGATAACCCCAAGGTGGTGGGTTCAATCCCATATGTGCCATTCACTTAAGAGCTGGACGTGATGATCCTTGTTGGTCCCTTCCAAAGCTGAATATTCTGAGATGCTGTGATTCTGTGAAATGATGAATCACAGAATCACAGGCTAGTTGGGGTTGGAAGGGACTCTGAAGGTCATCTGGTCCAGCCCTCTGCTTAAACAAGGTCCTTTAGAACAATCTGCCCAGGACCATTTTTAGACAGCTTTTGAATATTTCCAAGGGTGGAGAATCCTCCACCTCTCTGGGCAGCCTGTGCCAGTGGTCAGTCATCCTCACTTTTTCCTTAATGAAAAAGTGTTTCCTGATGTTCAGAGAGAACCTCCTGTGCTTGTGTCTGCTGTTGCCTTTTGTCCTGTCACTGGGCACTTCCAGAAAGAACCTGGGTCCTTCTTCTTTACAAAACTTCCCTTCAGGTATTTATATACAGTAATAAGTTCCCCCTGGGTCTTCTCTCCTCTAGGCAGAAGAGTCCTGGCTGTCTCAGCCTTTTCTCATGGGAGAGATGCTCTAGTCCCTTCATCATCTTAGTGGCGCTTTGCTGAACTACCTCTCGTGGCTCCATCTTTCTGTTGTCTGGCAACTGTTGTGGAACACTTAGCCCTTCCCTTTAAAAAAATGCATTTTCAGATGGAAACATCCAACTACTTCATCGCAAATGTGTGAATAGCTTTTATCAACCCAAATAATTTTCCAAAGGACAAAATATTAACCTTTTCTTTAGCTCAAATTACATCAATGGATTTCTTGTATGTTTTCTTACAGACTGCAGATTTCACAGGTCAACCTTTCTGTGCTATATTGGTACAATCCCTAGATAACTTCAATAAATTAATACAATCGGTCCTGGTTTACGAAAGTGCAACTCTACTGAGATTTTGAAATTGATTATAATATCATGTAAATAGACTGTGTTTCTCCTTTTCAGGAACTGAATTTAAACATTCATACTGATTTGTTTTCCTTGGTGTTATTCATCAATGTGAGGCCATTAGAATTTATAACGTTAGCATTTTTTAAAAATTATTATCATTGTTCAAGGAATTTTTCATAGTATGAAAAGTGCAAGTAAACACTCAAGTGAGAGAAAAAAACTTTTGCCTAATAATGTTAGTGGATCCTTTATTTAAGATATATAATCCATCCTCATTTTCTGTCTGTCTTGATAAACATTTGAGTAAGAGATAGGGTTTGACTGAGAGCTCTTGTTTGCCTTGTCTTTTAAAATTAAATTAAAAAATTCTCTCCAAAAATTATGATTCAGTATCCTCCTTTTTCTTTTTTTCTGGTTAGCTGTATTTTTTTGCCTGCAATAACAAAGCCATGAAAAAAGACAGCAATCCCCTTGCTCATGTGATATAATTCCACACTCTGAGTGTGAATACTGGCAGATCAGCAGAATGAGCCATCTGCAAGCTATAAGCTGTGTCTTTGCATGAGTAGATTTAGGATAAAAAAAAATTGTCTGACCTGGAAGCCAAACGTTACTTGGCATCTTTACCAGAGATCCCTGCAAGGCCAGCCACTGCTTGTGCTGAATTTGTGTCCTTTCTGAAATATACGTCCCCCCCTCTTGCCATCATATTTTATAGTACATGCACATAAATGCACATACAGAAATGCACACACACAGGGCTGCACCATGGGCCACCTCAGAGATGCTGTACTGCAGTTTAATGAATATCAGACTTCATAGTCTCTGTTGGATTGCCGTGCTGGTGAATAATGAATATCATACTGCAAGGTTAATCCCAAGTGGCCAGTTTCCTGGTTTTAACAGGCTGGATGTTCGTCTGAAATGCTTGTAAATGTCTACAGCTCATGCATTATACTGTGTAGGAACATGCACCTCTAAATCCTCACCTTACTCAGGCCAGTAACTCCTGCTGAAGTCAAAGGAATTAGTCAAGGATGTAGCACAAAATGGATTTGTTCCTGCAGACTTCCCTCCGCACCCCACATCCTGGTTATTATCTCCCAAACTGCTGAAGTCCCACCTCAAACAGAAGAGTTACGCACTCTGCCAGTTTTTCCTTTCCATGAGTTGCTGTCTCCCTCCTAAGGTTGTTCTGCTGGCTCTGACATCCTGGTCCTCTGAATTATGGCTTGTGCCTTCAGCTAAGGAAGTCGTTGGCAAAATTCCCATTGGCTTCATTCAGAGAATGATCCAGCTGAAATAGTGCTGACTCCTGAGAGATCCTGAGCCCTCGTGGCATAAACGTGAGCTGCAGAGCCACAGGATTTGTAGAGATTTGTCCCTAGATTATAGAACACTTGGGTCAGGTGGGGTCTATCTTTTCAAATTGTTTGCAAAGTGCCATTTTCGCCTAATGTGCTCTAGAAATGATTAAGTGACAGTGACCCTTGTCAAATGACACAAAACCTCAAACTCGTGGTAGGAACAAGGGGCACAGATTAGCCATTTGCTTTCATTGCCCTTGTGGAGACGCATTTAGGGGGGAACTAGAAAAACACCTTCAAAAATAAATCCTCTTTTCCCCTCTAGTTTGTCTTTTTGGCTTCCTTCTCTATTCACCCCATTGGGAGAACTAGAATCTGCTCAAACCTTCCCAGCTGTTCTAACTAAAAGTCACTGCCTGCATAGGGTACATTTTTTGATCTCCTCTGTCTGCTTCAAAAAAGTCCTACTTTGAATTGCATTAAAATTTTCCCTCCCATTAAATTCAATGTCAACAAAACCAGATTAAAACAAAAACAAATGAAAAAAAATTCCCTTCTCGAGCATTAAAAGACATAGAGGTTTATTTGACAAGAAATACTGTATTGCACGATCCTTCTTCTGCAAATACAGAGAGCGTAAGTGCTGCCTAACTGCTCTTTAATATAAATTATAACAATCCAGAGATATTCTCAGGTCTTGGGGCTGGAGGTGGAGACATCCTTGCACTACAAAAAGGAAAAGCAAGTGTCTGGTCATGCTATTAAGGTGTGACATAGGCATGACAGCTACTGAGAGGTAAATATTTGATATCTAAATGTATGGACGTACTGGCTGTGGAGAGCAGACCTACAAAAGCAGATTTCAACATCCCAAAGCAGGAGGCAGCAGTGAATCTGTGATGGGGAAAGGGCAGCTCTTTGAAGGCTGTTACCGGTGTGCTTGGCACCTGCTTTTGAGAGCCTGGGAAACACTGACAGCATTTGGGAAGGCAAAGTTGGCCTTCTTTATGCTTTTCACCTCCATACATCATAGTGGCTTGGAGCACTTCCCCTTAAGCTGTGCGCACTGTTGGCCATGTACAGAATGGGGCCTTTGTTCTGCCCACACAGATATTTCTGCAACATCCATCTTTGTGCTTCATGACATTTAAATGACAGAGTGCTGGGCTGTGGCTCACTGCAATAACGTGGTCTCTGTTCTACCTGCCCTCTAGAGACTGAGGCCATGTTTTGAGCAAACTGGCCAATTATCCTATTTAGGGAGCCGTAGCAGAAATGCTGCAACAGAAGCAGCAACAACTTCATAAGGGATGGGTTGGTACCAATTCAGCTCTAGGCACAGAATGCTGAGCAAGCTGACAGCCTCATATGAGCACCTTGCTTCCACTCTGTGGAGTACCTCGCTCACTTTTTCCCTTCCATGAGAAGTTAAGGATGCAGAACAACATTTAATGCCAGCAATAACCACATCCTGCCTTTCAGCAGAGGGAACAGCAGGCAAGTTCTCGAAAACAGAAGCTAGAAATTGGATATCCAAGTAGGTACTTAACTATATGTCTACTGTGCTAATTTCCTAAAGAGCTTAATGCCAGTCCTGGAGCTTGAGGTCAGGCGCGACAGCAGGAGAGGCAACCACGTTAAGGGTCAAGGGCCCCAGGAGGTGGAAACTTTTGCCCATTCCCTGACTCATTTAGGTCAGACAGTGCTTACCAAGAGTTGAGAAAGCTCATTAAGATGAGGAATAAAAGGAGAGATGTTGGCTTTAGAGCAAGGAGAGCTGCAGCATGGGAAAATGGCCCCTGCAGCTCATGTTTTGTGAGAGATGGTTTCTTTTTCTTCTCTTTTTTTTTTTTTTTTCCCCTGAATTAATAAAGTGAGCCTGAGGGAAAAGCCTGAAAAAGATTTTGGCAGGATGTTAGTCGTTCCTGGGTTAGGGAAACAAGCCAATAGCCTTACAGGCAGCTGACTCTTTAATCACATATTTAGTATCTGGGAGAAAAATATTCTGAGGTAGCTAAGTGACCTCTAGAACCAAAACCTATTTCAAATGTTATTCAGAGATTTAGGAACCAGGGCACCATATGAAGCCCATCATCTTAGACCTTCTAAGGGCTCAAAATTTTATCATTCCCTAAAGTTTGATTTTTTTTGTTCTGTTTGTCTTTTGGATTTTGGGGTTTTTTTTTGGTTTCTGGTCCTGTGACATTTTGTAACTGCGACTTTGGATTCTGCATGACGTTGTCATATTTGAAAATATTAACTTTGATTTTCTGTTCCCAGAGTTTCAGCTGGGATCAGCTAATTTCATGGGTATTCAGACCCTTTAACAACCTTTCAAAGCATGGAACGATGGATATAAGTAGTAGAACACAAACTTCTCTCTCCAAGCTTAGGTCAAAGTATGAACATAATGAATGAAAACAAAATGCATTATTTCTCTGTTCAGTGAAATGTCTTGAAGCACAAATCCAGACTGGGTCCACAGAAAACAGAGAAGATCTTTCTCAGATTGACAGGGACTACCCAGTCATCCATACACCTCTGAAAACCCTTCGAAGGGCTTCAGGAACATGGGCTGTGTCATCACTAGAAAAACAGGAAAACTTGGGAACCAAATCGAGAGCGTGAATACATGTAACCGAGTGCTGTAGTTCCTAAATAGATATCCTTACTACCTGTAATCACTTTTCTTTTGCAAAGCTTGCTCTCACAAGAAAATAAGAAATTACTGAATGCAGTTAGCCAACTTACCCCAGAAAGATGTTTGAATCCCACAAGAGAAAGTTCGCTGAGGCTACACCTAAGAAGTCTGCTCCCACTCTAGCTCTGGGAGTCAGGGGTTGTTTTGAGGTTGCAGGGTGGTGGCTGCATTTGACTGTTTAATTTGATGAAAACATGGCCTTATTTTGACTTTTTTCTTTGTTCAGATGGATTTAAAGTTCTGAAAAATTACAAAAGGTGATAACTTTCATATATGCAGATGGGACTCAAAATGGTGATGCTAATGTAGCCATGTGTGCCACTTCAAAATATGTGAAGGGCCCTGTAGTCTTATTAAATCTGGAGTTCAGCAGTTTAAGTTCTGACCTAAAGGAGAAATACAGTCACTCATTCGTTGCTTTTGGTTCCTAATTTAAAAACTTTCCCAATTACCAGAAAATGCTGGAAATTAAAAATAACTTCTTTTCTTTTTTTTTTTTTTAATTAATGAAAATACTGGGAAAAGTGGAAAATTATGTGAAATCTCTAGTAAGACACCTTGTTGGAGAGTTTCCTTTCAGCAAAAGTAATAAAGTAATCTGCTAGAGGAATTCTCTGATGAGACAAAAGGAAGCTGAAATGACAAAGCATGTAGTAGCACCATAGAAATTTGGAGCATATATTTTGAAAAGGGAATTTTTCTGGACTTCCTTTATGCCTTCACATCCAGGGATCCATTTAATCACAGGAGCAGAAAATCTAATGCACTGGTGGCTGTCTGTTTTTCAGATTTCTTTATTTTGCATTTACATTTGAAATTGTTGGAAAGCATGAAACAGAAAATCGCTTTGCAAAAGCCATGTCTTCAGTGACTGGTACCCCTGAGAAAATTAGACAAGTTCTGACCACAGCTCCAAACATGCAGCAAAGAAGAGGGGAGGAGGAAGCAGACAGTCAGCTACTGATTCAGACAGAGCACAGAATTCCAGCAGAATTAAGCATGAGCAGGAGCGGTGGCAGAGAGGAAAGCTGACTGCACCTTGTGCGCTGAGATGGGGCAATATCAGATTATCATGTTGTAGTGTAGCCAGGAGCAGCTGCTGCCAGCAAAACCAAACCTAGTTTGCTCCTTGGCTGAAAACTTAAATATCAACATCCTTTAATTATGCATAAAAAGATAAACAAAGCTAGCAGCTTTAAAGTACTGTTATTAATTGCACCAAATGTTAGTGAAAGGTTGAATTATTCATAGTTATGGTTCTCAGGGGTTTCTTGATTAAGGGAAATAAGGAGAATTTGTTGTGGGTATCTCGTTCCACATAGCTTTCTCAGTTTGCCTGATCCAAGAAACAGGGATATATTTTACATGTCAGATTTGCACAAAATGCATATATCTGCTAGTTCCTTAGCAACCTTCTGGGATATGCCTGCATCTACTCCCATAAACCCTGCATATCAGAAATAATCTCCGGTGGGTTTCCAGGGATCAGTGGATTTTGCCACAATAATAATACCACTCATGTGCAGTTAGAGTAAATAATTTTATTTACTTACAGGATCATTGCTGTGTTTTGGGTTTTATTGAAATGTTTCTCTAGGAAAATAATACATAAACACACTTCATTGAAAGCTCTCTGTATGAATGAAGAAGGCTGTAAGCTATGCTAACTGTGCATGAGTTTGTGATAACTGAAAACAAATACTGATCATTCAGAAGCCCAGTTGTTCTTGCCATAGCCCTGGCCTTCTTTTCTCTTTGCATTTTAGCTAAAGCCAGTAGCCAAAATTAGTATAAACTTCTGGAAAGGAAGATTTTAAAAGAACAATACGTCTTTATCGTTTGTGCAATTTCCTCTACAAAAAGAGTTATCCTCACAGCACACGTGCCTTAGATTTGTCATTGTGGCATAATTCATGAGTGATCTGAACCTTATCAACAAGCTCACATTTTGATAACTTGCTTATGGTAACAGACTGCAGGATGGCTCAGCTGAGTAATTTTTTATTCTCATGTGAGCAGTGGAAACTAGCTGGAGCATGGAGTAAGGGGCCCTTGCCTGAAGACAGTGTTTTCTGGATTCAATCAGGAGTGTGTGGGTCTCATCCAGTAGCTCACACATCACATGTCAAAGCCTTCACAGAGTCCAGCTGAAGAGCTTCTGTTTAGCTGCTCCTGCATCTGCATTTTGTCGATAATGTTTTGACGTGAATACATTCTGATGCTGTTGTTTAGTGTATCCACTACTCTTCCAGGAAGAGGAGCTTCAAGACTGGATGTCCTTAGCTCTGGTGAAGTTGGTGGAGTATAGCTTAAGTCCCTGGAGGAGTTTTTACAGGGATAGGGATAGCAGTGACAGGACATGGGATAATGGCTTTAAGCTGACAGAAGGTGGGTTTAGACTAGGAAGAAGTTATTTACTGTGAGGGTGGTGAGGCACTGCAACAGGTTGCTCAGAGAAACTGTAGATGTCCCTTTCCTGGAAGTGTTCAAGGCCAGGTTGGATAGGACCCTGGGAAACCTGATCTCATTAAGGATATTGTTGCCCCAAATCCCTTCCAGCCCAAACCATTTTATGATCATATCCTTTTTGTGGCATGTGAAAATGTAATCCATTAATATTAATAAACCGCTGTTAAAGTCCTGTCTTTTAAAGTTACTGTCGGCATTGTTTTTTCCATCAAAAAATCAAATTCACACTATTTTTTAAATTTAGGATGAGAAGTTCATATTTACCTACAACCTTTTCTTACAAGCAAATGGCAAGTCATAGTAATTTAAGTAACATTTGAGTATGTTAAGACCTAGAAAGACCAAGCAAAAATCACATAGGTCAGATATATAAATAACTGTTAAAATAAATATAGACTGTCTGTAGAGATAGATGTAATGTAGATGAGAAAATATCTATTAAATATATAGAATGTATATATAATCACATAGATTTGCACATATATTTAAATAACTTTTACATGGAAATATATGTGACTAATTTTTTATGTGATGAATGCTCTAACTGTCCTTTCACACATTTGTGTACTAAGGGTGAAATTGTACTCACAATTTACTTACCAAAATTAATAGCATGTTTAATAGCATATGAATACAATTTTTAAGCAGTTTTTTTAATATGATAGAAATTACACTCTACTTTTCATGTGTTAGTTTCTATACAAAATAAAGAAGGATTTAGTCTGGGGCTGCTTTCTCCACCCACTAGAAGGTATTTCTGTGTCTACGATCACAAGACATGCGCTTGGGAGAAGAGAAATCTCCCGATATGTTTTATAAGAAGAAGATGACAAATTTCCAGCAGTTACCATTTCCTCCAATGATGATGCTGATCTGGGCATGAAGATGAGTCCCCAGGCAACCTAATCATTGCAGCTCCTGATAGCTCACTTCAACCAAATCCGTAATGCTGTTGATCCTACTCCCCACCTGAGTGGTTGCTTGGTCACCTTTGGTTTAGCAACTAGTTCAGAAGATAAATCTTCTTAAAATAAATGAAGTCACAAATAACAGCTATAAACACCCTGGGCTGCAAATGACAAATAGGAGGCATGTAAGAATTTTCATGAGATGTGATACGGAGTTTGACTGTGCTTATGGCCCAGGCCAGTGTCCCTTGTGTCATCATTTTCCCTTATGCTGCCACTGAGGGCTTGTCAGCCAGGTAAAGAGTGTCTGTGCAGCTGCTGCTCCGACTGGCCCCAAGCTGACTTCTTTGGCATGACTGTGCTGTCCGATGATGTGGTGCAGAGGTGTTGGGATTAAACTTGCCCTGAGCTGTTACAGCCACACTGTGTTGCAGCATCCTGTGGAGATTTTGGCTTGAGTCCCATCAATGGGGTATTGCAACAGCATTGTTCCACCAGCTCTGAGAACTCTTCCCTGCATTTTCTGTGGTAGGTTTGGTCATGGTTACTCACACATTTCTCATTTTTGATAATTTCAGCACATAATTCCTTTTTAGTTGTTACACAATTAGACAAAGACAAACTCAAGCCAGCAAGTAATTACTGAGACAATCGCTATCAAAACCTGAGCTGCACACCAGTAGTCAGAAAAGTATACAAGTGTGGTTGGCAAACCTAATAGTTGGTTGTGTGGGGTAGAGCTTCTCCTGACTGCATCTTTTCTCATTTTGTAATGTTGTATCCAGACCAGAAAAGAATTTCATTATGGAATTACACTTTCTAGCGAGTCTCTGGAGCTCATTGCCTCTGAGGATCATGCAGTTTTGGGATTGATACCCTCAGAAGTGGTTTTGGACTAACTGGAGACATCTCATGTGCTCTCTGGGAAGTCAACCACAATCTTGTTCTGCTGTGTCAGGGGAATTGATAAAGGATTGATTGACCAGCTTTGCCCTGAATAAGGATAATAATTTTCTTCTTAAACTTCCACCCAGAGATTTGGCAAGCAGAAAGCCTGTACTAGTGCCAAATGTGTAATTACTTCACTAACAGCGATGACATGTATGCCTGTTCTTCATGATCCTATTTTGTTGCTTCTTCTGTTGACTATGAACAGCTCAGATAATAGGAACCTCATCCCTGCATCTGTCTCTCAGCAAGGTGAGTTTTAACCTAAGCTTTGAGCAGGTTTATAGAGGAAGAGGAAAAATACATCAAAATTACAAAAAGCAAAAACAAGTGAACAGGTACTGACTTGGTAAAAAAAAGAACAGCATGTGCTGTCTCAAGGGCAATAAAGGCCATATTTCTGCCACTCCTCTTTTCTCTTCTCTTCTCTCTTCTCTTCTCTTCTCTTCTCTTCTCTTCTCTTCTCTTCTCTTCTCTTCTCTTCTCTTCTCTTCTCTTCTCTTCTTCTTCACCAATGGAAAATTTACTAAATAGCTCAAATAAATAAAACTTAACAACAGATTATGTTATTTTATTTCAAGCAGCTTTCATCTATTTCTTTTGCGACCTCAATTTATAAATGTACAAGGAATGAATTCATCATCTCCAGACAGGCTCCTCAGATGAGGACTTCTACCTTTTTTTTGTAAGTTTGAGTATGATGTTACTGCAATTAACAGAACTCTTACACAATCCAGTTCAGCTCACTATTCTAATTTCTTGACAGGTTTTCTTCACTGCTCGTGCCTGTGTATATACATGTGTACAGACACATACACAAGCATAATGTATCAAGTTAGCAAAAATATTCATTGTCACGTAGAAAAGGGGTCAGTGTCCTGTAGGTGACATGTGCAAGCTATTCAAAATTCACTCTCTCTCCAGTATTTTCTCACCTGCTTTATTCAGTAGGATACACATTTTTAAATGACCAAGAAGGGAATATATGTCCTTTTTTCTAAAACTTTTTTTCCCCTTCTGTGCAGCAGCAGCTGCCTGCCATGTTATTGTTTTTTGTTGCTAGCAGGCTTTTTGGGCGTGTGCCAAGGATTTCATGTGGGGAGTAGGACGATTTGCATCTGAATGGTGAATGGCAAGGCAGGGCATGGGTACACTCAGCCACACCAGGTGAGGAAGAACAGCCACTTTCAGCTCACCTAGAGTAATTAATTCAATAAAAAGTTAATTACAATGAAAGGGAGAAACAAACTTCCATATAACAGATGGCAAATTTTTAGTGTGATGAAAGCTAAAAGGATTTTCTTTTTAAATAACAGTATGGTGTGCCCTGAATGGTATAGAAAATTCACTTGGTATATACTTAAGTAATTGCATATATTGTTTCTATACACTGGCTCTGCTGTGCTTTTTGACACGTATTTCCTCTGTTTCAGATATATGCAAGTTCTTATTCATAAAACTTTTCATCAACACGTAGTATTCCTGGCAGAGTGTGTTTGTGGCTTTGTTCCTGAAGGATCTGCAAGTCTTTGGTATCCATCAGTCACTCCTCTTCTAGAAACTTTTGAACTTGAGAGTCAGGACATCACCCAAATTGCGGAGAGGAGCAGATGCCTTATGAAAACTGAGGCTGGGTCTCAAAGAAAAGCCTTGTCCACTCCTTTGCCCAGAAGAAGGCATGGCATGAAGTTCAACCCTTTCCCAAAGCATTGGACTGACCCACTGGCTGAGAAACTGGCTGGTCACTCAGGAGGCAAGTGTGTAGCTGGGCAGTTTACACAGAGGACAGCCCATGTGCATGCTCTGCTTAGCTGACAAAACTGAGTGAAAACATGAAAGAAAGGAAAATATGCTGAAGATGGGCACAAACCCATCTCTTAATAGAGATTGACACACATGTTGACGGTAGAGGTCATAAAAGTTAAGGGTGCAGAGCTGCGCTTTTAGTTGAAATAACCTTGAGAAACCGTGTTTAATTAATTTCAATGCTTGTAGAATAAACTCTTTCTTGACAAAGAGAAACTATGTGTACAGAACAGAATTTAATTGTGCTAGAATAATATTTAAAAGACTGAACTCAAGGTTCCTTGGTGCTTTGCAAGCTAGCAACCTGTTTATGATGATTACCGGTTCAAACTTTCAGAAATGAAAGGTACATATAAATGCATATGAATCTTGGAAGAATCCCAGTTTTTTATAAAATACTGAGCCTCCACATAAGAAAGGTGACGTATTGACCTCAGTTCCTCCAGTATCAACTGCTACAATTGATCCATTATTTACTGTATTTAAAAGGGAGAATATTGTACAGGCCTAACTCTTTTTCAAAACTTACCTCGTCATTCCTAGTGCATTTTGCAATTCTTTCCTTTCACTGGCTCCAGTAGGAGGTTAGGTTCCTTTCAAAAAGCCTGATGGCATCAGACAAAAATATGTTTTTGAGCAGGCAGAAGAAAACCATTGCTGTTCTCAGTGATGGGTCTGGTCCTACACCAGTTTAATGCTTTCCATTGAGCCAACACATACAGAGCATTTCTCAAAATTGAAGGTTTCCAGCTGGAAGAATTCGATCCAAAATACTGCCAAAATTTTCCATAATATTCAGAACGAGTTCCCCAGCAGTGGGCTTAGGAAATCCTGGTCCTATTGCTGTCAGTAGGCAGACTCAGTGTCCTCTATTGCATAAGGGAGAAAAGGAAGGGTGGCGATGATTTATTCTACGAGATAGCAATTTCCCCACATACTCCCACCCCATCTGCAGGTAATTAAAAGTTGCTGGTGTAGTTAATCACACTGATAGTGTAGACAGACTTCAGCCACAGACCTGGGTGGCACTGCTGGCAGTGCTGATGGCACAGCCCAGGTGTATTTAGCACCCTCCTGGGGATCCTTCTTGCCTTTGCTTTGCTGTGGCTCCAGGCACCTCTGACAGCACCGGCACTCTGCACCAGCTATCAGATGAGATGCTCTGCTGTCTAAGAAATAGCAAATGAAGAGACACAGTGTAGCAAAAACACATGTTGTGGTTTTGCTGCAAACTACATGCTAAATGGTTCTGACATGAATGTTTTACTGGCACATGCAAGGAGAAGACTGGTGACATTCTGTGTCTGCTCTCTCCGATGCAGCTCTTCTGTTCTCCACAGAAGATGGCCAACAAGGAAACCTCACACAGTGAGGCTTGCTGTGTGCTCTGTAGCAGTCTTGCTGTTTGCTACTACCCTGCACTAAATTTAGCAAAAGTTGTTTGGTTTTTCAACTGGAACAAATAAATCTGTCAGTATTTTAACTTGCGCTTGTTCTACATGCTGCAGTTAACATTTCTTAAGCCTCTGTGTTTGATACTGTGTTTGGAAGCTCACTTCATAATTATAGGTGGGGTTGTTGGGTTCCTTGTTATTCAGGCTACTCTGGACCTGAACCAAGGTTTTGTAATGAAGGAGACAGTTGTCTGAGGGATCTTTGTTTGATTGTTTGTCTGATAGACCTGCAAGATGTAGGTGCACAGGGCAGGGGGTTGCATGTGAAAGAGATTACTTTTATAGCAAAGATACTTAGGCACTGCCCAGATCAGTGGGATACCTTTTCTGCTCTGGCCATCAGATTCTCACAGTTGTTTTCAGGGATGATTTCTGACTGTGGTATCTTATTTCTTTTGTCTATCCAAGGTGAGAGGTTAGAACAAGGTCAGGAGAAATACATCATGCATAGAGATGTAAATGGTAGTGCTCTGCACTTGAAAAGATCTATGAAAGCCAGTGGCATCTCAGATCAGGTATTCAGAATGTAGTTTCACATAAGATCTCAACCTTTTTGTCCCATTGCCTCATCTGTAAAACAAAGATTATCAATTGCTGTCTCAGGAGGATATTATTAAAAAAAAAAAACAACAAAAACAAATCAAATGTTAATACACACAGAGCACAATAATGATGAAGACACCGAAAAGACTGTGAAAAAATTATTTTACGATCTAAATAGGGTTCCAGCTGCAGAGCTGAGGACCTCACACTGAGTAATAAGGAGAAAGAGTTATTGCAAAGTCACTCATTAAATGTGCACCATCCAGTCTGCTCTGGGTAAGGTGAAATTCACTTGATAATAATAGACTTTAATTACTCACATGCTGTTGTAACACACGCAGTGTGGCTGAATTAGATATGTAGATAAAATCTGAACTTCCAAACTTTCAAATGCCTGATTTTGCAACCCAAGTAATACTATCCTGGCACAGGGAGATGGAGGGAGATAGGGTTGTTTGTGACAAAGTATAGATTCTTATAATCATATGTATGATTTCTAGTCTCTCTTTGTTGCCCCTGCAATAACCATAAGATTATAAGTGGATGAAACAAGGAGAAAAAAGGCCTCTTGTTCACATGAAATACTGTAAAAGGGAATGAAATTATATCAAGATCCCACATTTTTAATATGATAAGGAAATATTTAAACACACCCCCCCCAGGATATCTTGAATGGTACCATTGGACATTTGATGTGAGACATTATATTTATTTTATTATGAAAATCATTAGGGTTACAGAATTACCATGGGGCATGGACCAGAAGCCGGTCTTTATTCACAGGCCACCATGCAGGTATTTGGGAGAGGACAATCCCTGCTCCAAAGGGCCTTCAAACTAAATGGTAGATATTCTGACTGGGTACAAATGCAGTTGCTCAAATGGCTTACACAGTCCTGACAATGATTAACTCAGGGCATATACACTTACACAGTAGAGGGATGTGTAGCCCTCTTGGGCTAACCTGAACTCTAGAACAATCACATTCAACCAATATCTTCAGCTTCTTAGATCCAGCTCAGCTGTGTAGGCAAAACCGAGCAGGAGGCAGCAGAGATGGGAAGCTAGCAGAGCCAGGATGGGGAAGCCTAGCGAGCCTAGTGAACCAGGCTTGCTGCTTCTCTATCAGCCTATGGGATGTGGGATAGGTTCAAAGAGTGAAGAAAATACAGTTACTACTGGGATTTTGGTCTTGGCATCCTGGACATCGCGCACATCCTGGCCATGTCCTCACTGGTGGTGGCAGCAGAGCAGTCTGAGTTTCCAGGGACTGGGAAAACAGGCAAAATAGGAAGCCACTGTGCTGGCTGCAGCAGCCTGCTGCCTTAGACAGTGACAGGGTTTGCTGATGCAGCAGGGCCAGGAGGAAGAAGCCCAAGCAGAGAGCTGGTTGCTCATACTTGTGCTGAGTTCCTCAGCACCTCCTCTCTGAGTGACCCTGCAGAGCAGAGCATCTTGCCACAGCTGAGATAGCAGCCCCATCTCAGCCCCTCTAGCCTGGTTCCTTCCACCTATATAGCACAAAGATCTGCCCATGAAAACATACCTTGTGGCCCTCTTCACTCAATAGGGACAATCTCGGTTGAGTATTCCCTAAGTGTGGATTTTGTAAACTGAAATTGCCTCCCACAGCTCTAACTGAGGTATATGGTCCTTTGTTTCTGTTTTGTTTTTACTAAGCTGCTTTACTCAGCAATCTTATCAGTGTTCATGAAACTTTAACTGTAATGCATTTGTTTCTGCTTAAATGCTTTTTTGCAAAATGCTATTTTGTTTCTGCTGCTTGAAATTATATTTAACAGTATCCAAGCTCAATTTATGCACGCACATTTAAAGAAGGAGTCTAGATATAATGCATTTTTAACCATGTGAAATATATTAGTAATGGTACTTACAGAAAGAAAAGAAAAATTATTTTGGCTTGCATTAGTTCCATCTTTGCAGTATGCAGATAAGTACCATACCTTTGACAGTGTAACTATATTAGGTTTGCCTCAAAGCTAGCAGTCAGCCAGCCCAGTGCACAGCAGCCTTAACAGGTGTCTCGTGTAAGGGCTGCTGCGGTGGCCAGACCGCCACACACTTTTCAGCATATTGTCTCCCACAGCTCATTGTGGTCCACATCAAAGTAGGAGAGACAGGGCATGATAAGCATCACACTGACCGTAACACTTGAGGAGTGGGGTATTGCTACAATTGGCAGAAATCACAAGGGAAGAGTGGAATATAAAAATACAGGCTTGATCTTGCCCTGTTCCCTCCACCTCCAGAATCATCCGAGGAAAGGAGAAGTGTCCTCATTTGTTCTTTTTTTTTCCCCTTAACATGTGTTTTCTGTGTTAGAATTGAAGCAGCTAAAGGCAGAAAGGCATCTAAAGGTGGCTGAAAAAAAGGTTAAGGAAACAAAGGCTTCTCACAGTGTCATAACTGTAACGGTAATGAGAAAGGATGTGGTAATGTCTCAAACAGAAGACTATTATTAAGTGAAAACCAACCAGCAATCAGATGCGGGGCTGGCAGACTCCTTTACTTAGCTAAAAATAAGCAAGCTGTTGTTTTTAGTTTTTCCAACTGCATTCAAACAGTTTGGTAGCACACACAGAAAAATGAAGCATTGTTCTGGCAAAGCAGATGATACTTTGCACAGCGCTTGAGTGCTGTTGTTCAGGATGCCTGGCTGCCAGGCTGGAAAGATCCAGCCAAGCAGGGACCTTTCCAGCTGCTGTATCCTCGTATCCCATCAACATGTGAAGCCCTTCCTGCACTCAGCTGGTTTTGCTGTTCAGGAGAGACTGGGGAAGGCTGGAGTGACAGCAGAGGGTTTTGGGGTTGTGGGTGAGGTTGGGGACTGCTGCCTGCTTCTCTGGAGACCTTAAACATAGTGCTTTACGTTATCCTGTCTCCAGTCACTGACAGAGCACATTTCATTCATTGATAGAAATGCCTCAGCCTTCCTGGCAAGCCTTCCTACCTAACCCTACTGGGAAGTCAGGAATTACACATTTTGCTAGTGAAAACCCCTCAGGGCCCAGCACAGTAGCTGTCCATGAAACACATACAGGATGGGGTCCTGAGAGCAGTTCTTCCCCAGCCAGTGCCCGGGAATGCTGTCTTTGGCCCAAGGGTCCTCAAGAATATTCCTGGGGAGTGACATGTGCTCAGCAGGAGGGAGATGAGTCCCCTCACTCTCCTGTGGCTCCCAGCACTGCCACAGGCTGCTGCCTTGGACTCCCAGGATTAGGGTGTTAGAGCTTGCATTCCCTCAGGGAGTGGGAGGAAACAGAGCAAGGCCTCCTGCATCCCGGATGAGAGGTTAAGGACTGCATGAATGCGAAAAGGCCTCCATGACAGCAGCTGTGTGCCACAAAAAGGAAAGCTTGAATCCTGCACTCTTTCTGAGTGAGGTGTGAGCAGTGTGTGCTCAGCAGGAAGAGCCATGTGCTGGCAGATGGAAGCCAGAGGAGAGGGGACACTGCTGTGGAGAGCCAGAGGAAGAGGGAAGATTTAAATCCCACCTCTGTCCCCAGCACTTTCTGCTGGGCAGTCTCCTGCATGCAGACATCTCCCCTTCCACGGGCTCTTGTTTTCAATGCCGTTCTGGGGCACCTGAAATTAGGGAAAAGGCGAAAGGATGGTTTACGCTAATTGCAGGTATTGCTCATAGGTCTGAATGGCACATGGGCAGACAACTGTTAGAGACCTGAATCTGCCTAAGGAAACTCTCCTGAACACTGGCAAGCATCTCACAGGCAGCCCAGTGACTGATGAGGACTGGACTTGTTCCTGGGTTTAGGCTTTCACACATGAGCAGATCACACCATTGTGCAGCTTCGCTCCTTATTTTTTTTCTCTTTTCTTTTCAGTTCACAGTTTATACAACATGGATAACAGTGTGTCCCTGTCCCAGGGCAGGTCTTAGTAGCATAAGTAAAATTAGGGTTGTGAGGCACATGGGTCCTGTGAAAAGAAGAGGCAGAATGCAGAGATACTGCAGACAGAGCCACACATTTCTGGCTTTTTCTCTGAGAAAATACTACTTCCACTTATCATCAGACAATATAGTTCACCAAGTAGATACTTTTCCCATGAGAAAATGTAAAGCTATAAAAATAGCTGTCAAAAGTATAAGGTCCAGGCTGAGGAGAAATACTTGCCAGTGTCAGACAGGAGCAACTTTGCATGCTTGTGTAGAGTGAGCCGGGATCCAGACTTTACTATGAAATATTTCTTGTATGGGAGAGCATTTTAAAATCCACGGAGTCCATTTCATCACTGTTTCAAAGAGAAGAAGCTGGATTCTAGCACATTTTATCAGTAAAATATCATATGTAGTCAGTAGTGTGATTTTTTTTTATTGCTTTACATCATCTCTGGGGAAAGTATTTACCTCAAGAACTATTTTGCCAGATGATGAGTAGTACTTTTACTTCTTTTCATTGTGTCCAAGCCATAACTTTGCCTCATTTGCATCTACTGACTAAATGGTTTAATTAATTTTGCGTTGTGCTTACTGACTAGTTTTAATTAGCAGTTAAATCAGTTCAGTTAACGAAAAAATGGAGGTGTTTACATGAATGCAAATCATGATGGGTTCTCAGGGCTTGATTCAAAAAGCAGTTCCACACCATTGGTGATGAATTCCTGCAGGCTTTGTACAGGAACTTCACACTCCTCCTCCCCTGACAGCAAAGAGTAGGGTTTTATGATTCATTAACTGGCCCAGGCTTTCTTTTTCCTTCCTTGCTGATGTGGAGAATGAGGAATTGAGGCAAATCAGCTGTGGTTTCAACGCATCATACTTAGGGCATACACTCAATACTAATGCAAGAAAGGGCAAGAGTGTCTTTGGGTTAGCGTGTGCAACTGTGTCTCCCTCCAGCGTCCAATTCCAGCCATTATGGCTGCTGGCACTATTTTTAGCCACTTATTTTTCTGTTGGCTGGGTGTTTGCTTACATCTGGCCAGAGTGGGAGTCATGAAAAATGGCTTTTATGACAAGCAACCTCTGTATTCTGCTGTCAGCCAGACTCTGGTCATACAAGTACAGTGCTATGAACATGCTAAAAGGTCTTATTTCCATTGTCATTGGTCTTATGTATGTTTAAAGGAATTTGTCTTGGAGAAGCCCTCCTTCTGGGGATGTTGGAACAAGCACCAATGGGTATTTTATTGACTTCTTTTGAATGAGAGGTGCAGAAACACTCAGGATCAGTATGACCTTACGCCACACCAAACTCAGACACAAGTTGGAAGAAAATCTCCTGATCATTTGTATAAGAGCTATGATTTGCCTGTACATATCTATGTTTGCCCCATCTCCTATCTGTCCTTATGTTCAGCTCTTCCCCACAGGGTGTAGTAAAGTTTGTGCTGCATCAACTCTTAGAAGCAAGACACACAACCGATGAGGATAAACTTATCCTGAGACTACACTTACCTTACTCAGCTTTCCCAATAACTTTACCCAAAAGGGAAGATCAGAGACAAGAAGATAATTAGTGAGATCATCAAGAAATGACTTCATAAGCCTAGGCCTTTCATTTGGAGGAAGCTGGCAACCTGCCCTCCAAGAAGAAGGTGTTATTTCACTAGTAACTATAGATCAAAGTCATCAGGGATAATTATTTGAGGAGTTAAGTAGGTAATCAGTTTGGGAAACAAAAAAGAAAACCAAAAAACCCAACCCCTCAGTCCTTGGAGCCTGAAGAAAAATTAACTGGAATGCATGCTGTCTGTAGTTTTGTTCTAAAATTAAATTTAATTTCATAATGTAATTTCATAAGCTATTCATCAGATGTCTTGTTGAGGGACCCTGTGCCAAACTCATGTGACACAACTCTCTTCCCAAGCCTCAAAAGGAGAATAACTCTTTCTTGTTTTTCCCTGTGCTTTACCTATCTCATGGAAATGGAGCCCAATCCCATCCTCATTCATGGACACTCTGTCTGCAAATCCCAAAACAAGATTAAACTCCTTTTGTTAGTGATTTCTGTCTCCAGTGCCGCCCATCTGACACTGTTTAGTGGTGCTTACGCTCACCATGAAGAGAAAATGAGGTCATAGAAAGGAAACCTGCTTCTCTGCAATTTTGAGAAAACATGCCTTGCTCATCCCATAAATTTGATAATATAGTTGTGTTTGCGATGCAGGTGAGCACTGCACAAGCCAGTGGGCTCCCCTTCGGTTATGTCCTCCCATGGAAACTTCTTCCTTCAATGCCATCCTGTTACAAGTTCCCCCACGTGAGGCATTTACATTAATCAACAGGTGTCAAGGGGCAGCAATGCCTACGCAGCGCAGAGCCCTCTGCTCTCAGTCCCCTTCACGATGGTCTTGAAATGTCAGGAGTGTTGAGCCATTAAAAAAGCAAATTCATCTTTCAGCCAAAAATTAAAGACCAGTAGTTAGGGGACTTAATCTGGTCTTTGTTGGTTTCAGTAGTCTGAGAGAAGAAATATCATCCACTGATTCTTGTTTTTTTACTGATTTTCTGTTTATTTAATTGTTGATTCAGGAGTCTGGTGGATATATGAGGGAAGTGTTGTTCCTTTATCTCTCCAGAATATAAATGGATGCTTTTTGGAGCTGTTGTTTTTTAAATTTGTGATTTCACACAGATTTGTGAAGGACTGCATCTCTGATCAGAAATGTATCACCTGGTACTTGGATTCTTTTGGTGTTACAAAGCAAACTTGTCTAGAACAGATCACATGAGGGCACTGCATAGCATCGTTTACAATGATTCAGGAAGTTGAAAAGAAAGGCTCAATCAACTTCCAAAGCTAGCAGAGCTTAATAGGCCATCCTTTCATTAAGTGAATTCCTAAATGTTGAGCAAATTCTTTCAGATGTAGGCAGCTAATGGTTCAGGATGCATGTGATGCACTTGTCATTACACAGACACTGAAAAAAATCCTTGAAGCTACTTCTTTCCCAGAAAGTTCACATGAGTAGAAGGGAGGGAAAAAAAAGAGACTTCTCTTCAGTGGTTTCTTTCATGTCACAAGAAGGAAGGTCATGTGTTTTAGTTTAACTGATACATTCCAATAAAATGATTTTCAAAGGGACAGGACAAATAATGGCTATGTCACACATGGTGGCTGGTGCACATCAGATGGAGTTACTTTTCCCATATACAATACAACTGTTATTTTCCAAGCTGGTTGTTATTCATTTAAAGTGTCTTTTTATTTAATTTTATCTAATAAGCTAATATAATGACCCAGTGAAGACTTCATGGCTGCTAAAATTTTGATGAATTATTTTAGTCTCCATTTTCCTTAGAAAATCAAAAATTCATGTCATTCTACAACACAGTTCCTATTAAATTTTTTAAAAAAATCTGAGAAACAAGTCTTCTAATCTAGGCCACGGTTTTTTTTTTCGTAAATCTAGATGCCAAGATATCAGCTAGCAGAAGCTTGTATCTCACGTATTTTACAGATGACATTTAAACTTGCTTACATAGTTACTCGCAAATAATTCCCTATAATGCCTGTACTTTTGTTCCTGACAGAAAAATATGCTGCCGCATTAAACCAGTGTACTTTAGACTTGACATTTGCATAGGCAGAAAAAGTTTTCTTCTTTTACAGAGTCTCTTGAAATGAGGTCCTCCTTACTGTCTAGTCACTAGAGATTTTCATTAGTGTCCCGACACTTTGTCTCTCAAGTCAGGGCATTTATCACCTTCCTTGTCTTTTGAAAGGTGATATGACATCTTTGCCCCTCAACAGGGCAACAAAATGACAAACGAAGCATTCAACTGGCCTTTGTGTATAAGGGAATTGGGGAGGAGGAGGAGGAGGGAAGAAGGATGCAAAAATAACCACCCCAAAACAACAGCAACAAAAACCAGTTCGGCATTCTGCTGCTTAATTACCAGCCAGAGCAGAGAAGCTTAATAGTCCAGCAATGGGTGGAAGGAGCTTCACAGCATCGCAGGAAACAGTATGCAATTAGTCAGGGTCAGGATGCCCAAGATCAGATTTGCTTAAGGCTAAAGAGAGACAGAGCAAGGCTATGGCAGTGTCACAATCTGCAGCCCGGCTGTCTCCCTGAGGCTGGATGCCTTTTGCTTCAGTTTCTAATTAAACAACCAGGCAACCAAGCGTGTCCACTCCTGGCTTACTTGTGTACAGCTTGTTTTGCATTCAAAGACCTGGAGTGCTTGGGAGGGTATATACTAAAGCAGAGGAATAAACTACAAATATAATTATTAAAAGTGGTGAATACAACAAATATTTGTCTATACAGTGAGAAATCCTGAGCCCATCTACTAAAAAAAAAAAAAAAAAACCAGCAAAAAACCCCAGCATTTTAGTTTCACTTCAGAATTATTTTAAGTTACTCAGAGGCATGTTAATGCAGACTTTCCCCTCTGGTGCAATATAAGCCCAAGTGTCTCTGACTGTGGTTGGTAAGAGGAGCCTGGGGAGCAAGGGTGTCAGCAGGGCAAACACAGAATGATGCTGCTTCTGGCAAGGCCTTCCATGCCTGAAAAGCTGCCCTTCCTGAGCTGGGTGTTGTATTCTGTCTTTGTGTTTGAGATGTCCCAATGGACCTTTCCTTCATGGGTATGTCTAAGGGTGTTTTGAACTCATTTCTACTTTTGATATCCCAAGCATCCTATTGATAAAACTTTGTCTCTTGAGAGCAAGCACTTTCATTTCTTCTAAACCTTACACTTGTTGCTACCAGCTGTGGTCCCTAGGTTATGGAAAAGAACATGCACACACACATATGCACATAACTTAAAATAAAAGGAAAATAATCTGTGATCATTTTCTTCATGACATTCATGATTTTATGACCTTTAACATTTTAGGTGTCTCTTTCACGTATTCAGATTATTTAGTGTCTGCGCTTAAAGTCGCAATTTCATACTTCTGATCATCTGCACTTCTCTTGTCCCTACTGCTCCAACTCTTCCGCATACTTCCCAAGATGTTGGTTATCCAGAAACAGATGCAGTATAGGACACAGCACAGTTATATACAGCGGCATATGTTTTTCCCATATGCGTTATTTCGGACTTATCACCATAGCATTCCATCTGCCATTTTTTTTACTCAGGCACTCAATACCATGATATCCTTCTGCAGCTGTTCACAGTCAGTTTGATGACCACAGATCACTTTGTATCAACCCCAATCTTAGTCACCTCATTGTTGACCCTGTCTTGCAAATCATCCTTGAGTAGGTTGAACAGCAGATGTTGTAGGATAGGTTCAGTGGAATCCCAATGTGCCCAACTCCTGCTTGTCCCATATAATGTGTTCATAGTCCTGAAATCCAATACATTTTGTCTATCAATAAAGCAAAATTAAACAATTCATTATAGATATGTGAATTCCACACCACTGCTATAATGGTCTAATTTTCAAGTTGTTAGCCTTTGAACTATTCTGCTATTGAGCAATATTTCTGGTGGCCAGTTTCTTCCATGCCAAAATCCCGTGTGCTATTTATTCTCACAGAAAAAAAAGAGAATCAGAAGACTTTGGGCTTCAGATCAATTCAAGACAAATTCCACCTACATGTGACACCATGCAAAACGTAATGAAAATTAGTTTCTTTGGAGCAAGAGGCGATGAAGGTAATGGAAAGAAGCTAATTGAAAGACTTTACCATTTTATATTAAAGGAAGTAACAGCATTTGGACTATCCTATGGCTTCAGAAAACAAATATGGATATTTCCTGGACACCAGTTTGTGGCACAGATAGTAAATTGTATTGCCCTTCCATTAGATCTATGGATCTCGAATAGGTGTAAAAGCAACCGAATACAAGCAGAGGACACAAAATCTCTTTAGGCCATAACCACTACTGTGTCTCAGCTTATGGGCTGGTCTCTGCTTCTATTCACCCCTGATACATTGCTCTGGTGTTTAGTGTGTTTTTGGTTATCTGGGAATATTTTCCTCTGTGAGAGGAAACAGAGAACAGTGATCATCCTCCTAATGGGCAGCATAATAATTTAAGCATATTCATATTTGTACTAAAAGACCACAGTCTCAAAGTATAATCTAAAAGATGGTTGTGTGACAGATTATCCCTGACAGGATTTAGGAAAATGTCACGTATCAGACATACAGGCCAACAGTATGTAATGGGACTGCTGCCTCTGGCAGCTTAGTTCTAGCAGATTTCTAATCACATGTATTTCAGGATGATAAGAGGCTTGCACAAATTATTTATAGCTTTTGAGGGCTCCTTTAGAGCAGAATGAAAGGCACAGTTACTTGCATTCCTTATTTATGGAAGTTTTTGTACCCGCAATCCTAAAATTGGCTGTGTTGCCCTTTTAATCTTTGGAGATTGACAAGCAGATGTAACAGAACTGTTTCGAATGTGAGGTTTTCACAGATTTAACAAATTAGGTGACACTGTCTCTTTGCTCTTCTCCTCCTGACCCCCTGACCCTTTTCTTATTAACACACTGTTTTGTGACCACATTTAACCAGCCAGCACATTTGTATTCCTCATGTTTATTCTTGATTTTGTACCATATTGGCAGAAAATACATTTCTTGGGACACACTAGAGTTTTGCTTGCCTTCCCTCCAAGGTAATGCTAGGAAAAACAAATATATGACAAAAAACTTCCGCACCTAAAACTGATGCTTCATGCTGATGTTTCTTCTAATTTTCTTTACTTTGTCTCTTGATGTCAAACACACACTAGACACCTGAAAAAAGGGAGAGGTGAAGAAATCCCATTCTACCTCACCTGTTAAAGACAATGGTACAACTCAACAGCTCCTTGCCCCGCCAACATTACGAATGCTTCCAAAACCCTGCCAAGAGAATGCTAACTTATGTTTCTTTTCTTTGTTTTTCATTGTTGGTTTTTTTTTTTTTTTAATTGTAATGCAGCTTCTAGACAAGCTTGGGGTTGCAGAACTGACTGTAAGCTCTTAGGTCTTGGCCTGTGAGCTACTTCTTTGCCCAAACTTGCTAGTGAGCTGAATGGCTTAACTCAGCTCTCAAAGAAAAAGATACAAGCCCTCATTGGAGCCCATAGCGCGATTATTTGTTGGGAAACCTTTAGCCTGGATTCCTTCCATTTTGTGGCTTTCTGCTCTGTTGTAGATAGGCTTGATCTTGTCCTTGTAGAAAACGGAGGCCAAACTCTTCTGCTGTGCTTGCTGGCATGTGTTGCTTGAGTTAGTGAAAGCAATATCTGCAATTTGCTCGGAACACAGGATCCACCAGCTAAAGCTACTGATTGACCATGGTCATTATCACATTTCTGACAGTAACTGCTAGCAGATGCTTTCAAAACAGAGAATGCAAACAAGATAATGCGTCTGGCCAAAAGGGAAGTAGCACCCAATAGGAAGGCAAATGATTTTCTAGTTTTTGTTTTGATCAATGTGTGCCTTGAAACAGACAATGCATTTGTCTTGTGCTTAAGAATAGTTAACATCTATGGTTTTCATGGAGGAACTTGATATATTTTCCTGGAAGATAAAAAATTGTCAGATATCAGAAAGAGAAACAATTCAGATACAGAGAAAAAATATACGGAGAGTTCTTTAAAATTACTGATAATTATTCAGTGGAGGGAAAAAATAATAAGTATTTTGAATTTAAAAAACACAGTTGTTGTTTTTTAATGGGAAAAAAATCAAAGATGTTTTTCGTTTTGTCACTGTAATTTGTGATCAGGAGTTGAGTTTCATCATATGTTGCCACGTGCTGTTTCGCAGACACATCCATAAGTACCAGGCAAGCATGTGATTACTTCTATTGACCTGCATGTCATGGTGCATGAATGGCTGCTCTGTTTGCCGTGAGTCTTCAGATCAGGCTTGGATGCATTGCCTAATTGACTGTCTGCTTGTGCCCTTCTCTTTGGGCCTGCTGTACTTGTGCTCTCTCTCCCCCCACCAGTCCATACCCTTTCCTCAGATCTTTGTTTAGGAGGGAATGAATACGAAGCTGCTCTTTGTCTCATTAACCAAACTGTCTGAGTTCCTTGGCTGGCTTCTTGTTATGTGACAGTTTTGATTAGACCATAGGCATTTGGGGACTATAAATACACTAAGTCCTCTGTGGGGCAAATGGGCAACATTTTTGGCTGCAGTTTAACTGGTGGGTCCAAGGAATTGGGACTGGCGTTTTGCTTAATTGAACTGACTTTGCAAATGTGTGACCCTTGTTCTAGTCACAGAATAGTTTTCACATGCTCAAAAGTACAGGCTTCAGCATCTTCATCACTCATTTCTCTCAGTCTCAATAGGGCAGGACCACTTGGAAGGGTACAGGATAAAATTAATCCTTCGTGTTCAGACCTCTTTTGCTGAATCTGCTTCTGTGGTATTTTTTTTTTTTAAGGTTTTACAGCCTGTCTGGCTGCTACAGTTTGTCCACCTTGTCCTTTAGAAGGTCTGTAAAGAGCGGGCATGTGGTAACAAATTCCAGCCCCATTATAGAGCTGGGTTTGATTGGAGGGAATGACCCGGGGCAGAGAGGTTCTTCAGCTTCTGTTGTGCATAAAGTCATGATATCAGTCGCCAAACATGTATTTAGGGACAGAAGAATAATAGAGAATGTGAAAGCACTTTTTAGAGTGCTTTTTTTTACTTTGCTGGTAAAATTAAACACCCTTTTACTCATGGTTTTATGCCTAAATAACAGTTTCTATACAAGGGTTATATATTTCATTTGGCCAGTATTTCTGAAAATATTGCACTTGCTTATGCTATTCTAAATAGAAATTATATAGAAAAAAATATATACATACGTACATATATATCTATATATATACATATATATGATGTTACTCATGTTCTTAAGCTTTACAGATACAAAAATGTTGCGACCCATATGTAATGGAACACCAGGATACATCTTCTGATAAATCAAAGGCAGTAGCCCAGAGTTGCTCTGTTGGTAAAGAGGCGACTTCAGCAGATGTTTAAGGAGATTTGTGCTGTGTAGGGATCTCCGTTTACACAAGTGTGGGCACCTGCTATGCCAACATCCCTAAGAGTGTCTCCACCTGTCAGGACAAGGGAGATGATCTTCCCTGTGAAGAAAGGCACTAAACCCAAAGTTATTTTGTAGTTTGTTTGTAGGCAGGATTGAGAAACCTGTAATGGATAATACAGCTCAATTTTGACATTTTTTCTTAAACAAATTATGCATATGAAATTGTTGTCAGTCCTCTGCCAGCTCTGTGTAGAGGGGATGCTCTATCAACAGGAAGAACACAGTAAGCCATTGCAATAAGACTCAGCAGGCAGAAACATGTTCAAGTGAGTCCATTTCACCCACACAGTCAAGGTGCCTCCTTTCTGTAAAAATACCAAACCAATACTTCAGACAACAACAAGAAAAAACTACCTAAAAAATAAAGGGAAAGTAGAGGAAGTTATATCAGGCAAAAAGTTAGGCTTTTTTTATTTTCCTTTGCCTCAAGAACTTTAAAAAAAATGGAACTCTTCCAGGATACAAAAATTTGAAGCAGACCTGATTCTCCTCTCACCCTTTTCTCACTGGTTTGATTGGGAAGCAATATGTACATTCTTTTTGAGGGAAGATTCCATCTTCTTTGTCATTACAGTGTTGTAAACATTGTACAATGAAAACAATTAGAGAGCAAGGCTTACTCATGCTAAACTCCTGGATCCTATGAAGTTTGTGACAAAAGTCCCACCAATGCTGAATGTCTCAGGATTTTGGTCTGAGTTTTTACTCAATCATCATTGAAACTCAGGATTTGCCAGAGGATAAACTTAGCATGAATCAGATGTTGTTCCTGGACTGGGAAGGTTGCTACCCCAGGTGGGTAGTTTTCTGTAGCTCTCCTGTGACTATTTTGCACATATGGATGAAATATAACTTAGAATACACACATCTGTACATTTCTCACTTACCTATGAACCCTGTGGGTCAAGCGTTAAGCACCACACAAATTATAGCTATAAATAGAATGGAAAGTGTCCTTAAGAGAAATGCTCTTTTTTTTCTCCCTTATTCCCAGCTGAGTGATTCTAAGATTTGTGGTTTGTTTTTTGTTGTTGTTCTTTTTTTTTTTTTTTTTCCTTCCCCTGAATAGCTGATGGCTTTCTTGATTGGAGTGGAAGGGAACAGCCATTTCTCTCCTTCGACCTTGTTTGGTGCTATGTTCCACTTGGTGTGCTCACACTGAGTTCACTGAAATGGCATGGACATTTCAGCACCGAGCCTCCATTTAGAGGGAGACTTCTCCATGGATCAGCTCCAACGTAACATGGTGTTGGTAAGACAGAGAGTTCAGATCATAAGCACACATCTGTTTTCCTGTGATATCCCCCACCCCCATCCCTCAGCTTGCTCTGTTCATAAAAGCAGGGTTTATGAATTTGCTTTAAAAATATGGTCTGCTTTTCCAATGCACCAGTTCTACTTTCTGATTCAAATAGAAAATGTGCTGTGACAGTGCAATATGTACTCAAGGTTACTCTTACTGGTAGAAAAAAGCAGATTATCTCTGAAAACATATGGAGTCCTGCACATACGCACATCTCCTGCCAAACCAGTGGAAGCAAGTGGAAACAAATGCAAGCAAACTTCCGGAAAAGAGTAGATACAAGTTGTTTCTAAACCATGCACAGCAAGAAAGAATACTGCTATTCTAAAGCAGAGAAAAGTTGGAAGGAAAGACAAAATAAAAAATATCTTAGCACAATATATGTTGTCTTATAGGTGGTATCTTGTCTCAATTGCAACTCCATTATATGCTGAGAGATTCCAGAACTTGTGGCACAGAGGAGTCCATGTCACACCCAGTAACAAAATGATGAATGAGGAAAATGGGAAAAGATTCAAAGAGCTATTCCTAGTTCAGGGAATACATGTGCAAGTTAAAACTCCAACCTAGGAAATGGAGTAAGGTAGGCAACCAACCACAAATCTTTATTTTTTTTTTTTCTTTTCTTGCCATGTAACATATCTCTGGTTTCACTGACGCCAAGGTGGGGGAAGATGCCTTATGTGGAATGGCATTGCACAGACACCCCACGGCTCCTTCTAGAATTTTTCCAGGATGAATGTCATTTGGGTCCTTTTTGGTTTATAGATAGAATATGAGATGACAAACCATCTCAGGGCAGTGGAGAAGGGCTGTCAGTTACACTGAAAATTCAGTGGTTTTGAGAATCGTAAGAGAGAAGATGAAAATGGTGGTGCTAAGAGTTAGGGAGCCCCCACAAAACGAAAGAGTAATTTGGTGAGTCCTCTCTTTCCTTTCAGCTAAAATATTAGAGACCTCTCTTTAGGAATACTCTGTAGAAGGCACATGATCATCCTGCAGCTGGGTTGTTACCAAATGAATATAAAAAACCACATGTGCTGAACACGAGAGGTACTGCATGAAGTGAGAGTCTGTGAGTGTCTCCGGATATTTGTAATGATTTTAGAACTTGCGGATGAGTGTGAAGCCAGCAACGTTTTTATTTCCTTTGTTATCCTTAGTGCTTTAACTGAGAACTAGCAAGCTGGAGTGGACTCAGAGTTATTTACAAAGCTGAGCCAGAATTTATCTAATGACTGCAGGACAGGTAATTTCTGTCACTGCAACAGATGGGAGCTGGGGAACCCATACCTGTACCTTGTATTCCTACAGATTTTTCAGGTGACTCTAGCATGAAGCCAATTGGTGTGTTCTTTCCAAAGGACTCTAAGTCTGGATAGGTCCTTTTGTGTCTGAACATCCTCTGCAAGAGTACACTACAGTACTCACAGAGTCATGGTGAGCACTGGGGCTGTAACTTTCATCTCTGTGGAGGTTTTGCAACAAAACTTGAGGCAGCCCTTGCTAAACTCTCAAGACAGTGGCCCCAAGGCCAAGCTGCCCTGCTGAACCTTTACTTGAAACAAGGTCAACATTACTCTCCTATCCACTGGGACATGGGGACACATCCATTAAAGTGTGTGTGGAGCTCTGCTTCTGAGACATGGGGAACAACAGAGAAGTTAATAAATAAACACAATTTAACAAATCAGGTCTCTCATGAATGCATTGTCTTCTCTCTTCACTCAAATTCTTTACATTCCAAAATAATTTTGGAAAATGTGAGGCAAATGCACAATAAATGTTGTGAGCTGCTTTTTGGGCATGCTGTTTCCATTTCTATGTCTATTTGAAAAGTGCATGAATGCAAAGCACTTTTAAGTACTCTAAAAATTAATACAGAAGAAACAATAGAAGCACATTTATTCCCATTTTATTCAATGTCAGTGTTGCTGAGTTTTGCCTGACCAGATGTTACAGAGTTTCAAATCTGTTCAACCATAGCTGTTAACAAAATATCCTTCTTTCACCAAAATTAAAAAAATATGCACATTTATTTTAGAAGATCTCTTTGGGTTTTTTAATATAAATGAAACAAAGAGGCAATTTATCCCTTACTAGTGCTAGTGCTCATTGTGATTTCTGAGAGTGCTGGTCACAAGGCTTTGGGTGTGTGCTGTTTGCACATTATTTGCACAATTATTTCACAATTCTGAATGCGCAGTTTTAACTCAGTGATACTGGTCCTGCAATTTCAGGATTTGTTTTTTCCTTGTGTTTTTTTTTTTTTTTCTTTTAAGGACACATGTTCAAGATAAGAAACGATGTTTCAGATAGGGGCTGGAAAAACTTAAGCCTTTCCTCTCTGTGTGGTAGTTTCCCTTCTCTTTCTTTTCCTGGACAGAACTGACAAGAAGGCATTGTCCCTCCAGTGAGCTCTGCAGCATTACTTTGACCCTAACCCATCAATCTGCCTCAATTGGATAATGATCTGTAATCACTTTCTTTCAGGGGAGTCTATAAATTTGCCAAGGCCCCATTCTTCTCTGAAGGCCTCCTTATGTTCACTCCCGTTTGTGCAAATGCTCTCTCTTTTACAGCACTAAATAGCCATGCACATGGCCCTTTCTGTTCGGAGGCACCAGGCTGCTCACTGTTGATTTTCCATGGCTCTGCTCTCTAAAAGGAGGCAAAGCTCTGCATGCCAGGACTCGGCAGGGAGCAGGACGAAGCCACACCACTTCAAGAGCAGCCGCTTTTCTCATTAAGACTGACCCATCATTAGGCTGCTTTGTGCTGGCCCTTGTAATCGATGAGAGGACTGTGTAGTGTGAAAAAGCTAATAAAGATGAGCATGGTAGAGAAGGGGGTGGGGGAGTGAAGACACTAACCCCTGTTAACAGAGAAGCCCTCCTTCCCCAAAGCTTAGCCACATGAGTGAGGGGCAAAGCTCAGGATAGCTGGCAGGGTGCAGACCCCTCTCAGTCATTTCTTTGATTGTATTGCACTTAATTCTCTGAGCATCCTTGTTCTGTCCTATTTATTGGACCTAAGAATTAGAACATGAAAGAAAGCTCATATTCTCCTTCCTCAGCCTCCTTCCTTCTTCTGATTAAAGAAGATCAAAGGCTGAAGAACATCTAACTGAACTTGAGTGCAACACAAGAGAAAGCCCACATATGTGCACAGAGCACTGGAGGGTTTTTTCTCATATTGTCATGAGGCTTTCTGAGGTTCTGAGAACATCACGGAAAAGGTCAGAGAAGACAAATTATACTAAAGTTGCTAATGTGTCTTGGGGAAGCACCAAGTGTTATACTTGCCCTGTGATGTGTTGGATACACTCTGCAGAGATCAGAGAGAACAAGAAAATAACTAATCTCCAAAAAATGTGCAGTGTGGAGGGAGCATTGGTCATGGGAGAGGGCAAAGATGATATTCTCTCTGCCTGTACTGCAAAGAGAGCAACACATCTCTAGAAGTGCTGTGCATATGGACATCACACCAGAAAAAAGCAGCAGGAATCTGCAGCTATGACAATGTGCCTTAGTGAGACGAAAGGATCCTCTTTTTGTGGGAGGAGGAACAGTGTCTGTAACATTGTACACACTGGTGAGAAAACTTATGTAGAGTGAGGTTGCAAAAGAGCAGCATCAGATGTTGTACAAATGTGGGAGAGCTCAGTGAGGGACAGCTTCTCCCTTCCGAACAGGTGGCCTGCAGAGCCCAGACTCCTCTTCAGAGCAAGGTTGTTATGCCTTCACACATATTCTCTTTTGCTTTGTGCACCTCGTGGACAAGAAACATAGTCTACACCTCATCTTCTCTCCACTGTGAGCCTCCTGCCCCACTTCTCCCAAGGGCAAAGAAGTAGAGAATGGGCAAAGTATGTTACTCACCCCCAGAGCCTGAGAGTGAATTTGTGGCTGGCTTTTGTGTGAGAAACGCTACATGGAGTTGACCACCTGCACTCTCCCTCATATCTGTTGCTCACGTGAGTCTTTGACAAACGGCTCAGAAGTTTTCAATATTAAGTTTAGGTTTTCTTTTCTTGGATAGATGTAAAACTACATGGACAACATCTTAAGCTTGTAAGTTAATGTTTTCACATCAATAAAGTTCTGTCCATAGCCTCATCTTCCTTGTGACCACAGAAAGTCTCACAAAGGTTCAGAATTAAAATGAATTGTTAAAGCTGCTCATGTGCCTAGTCAACACATTGCTGATATTAGTGAATTCTATTCCTATTTCCTGTTTACGGTCATTATTCTTGTTTAGAGAATTGAAGCCTCTCTCTTCTGCTAAACACCTTCCTCCCAGCCATCATGCACTGTTTGATCCTTTACTCCAAACGAGTGTTACAAATATGGTCTCTGTGCCAGTGCCAGAATTTTAGAATTGCTGTGAATAGACTGTGTCCAAGTGCAGAAATATCAACTGAGTTGAGAAATGTATGGGATTTGTGGTTTTTGTTTGCGCTGGCTTTTTTTTTTGTCTTTCATTCTTTGAAAGAAGCAAATTCTAAGAGGATTGCATAACAGAAGTACCCACTTCAAAACAAAAGCTGCTTGGCGCAATATCTTCTGCTAACATTCTGCCTCAGCTGTGCCGTTCAATGCATTTCACACGGGATTTTGTGTTGCTGTCAAAGAGAAGCTGCACAGATTTACTTGATTTGAAACAGGGATGCCTAGCAAGTTGTTATGGGCAATCTGGATGAATATGTGTTGGCATTTGCCTTATTTTCATTCTCCTCAAGATTCCAAATGATAACCATCTTGAAGGTAATTTGTTTTCATTGCATTAAAAATTCCATTGGAAAGTTGCTTTTTATTGTAACTTGTTAAATGCTTAATTGATATCACATAATAAAAGGAATCAAAAAACCCCTCTGGTCCCTCTCAGGAGCTCAAGTTAGCTGCAGTGGAGCCAGCTCCGTTGCCATTTCCAAGTTGTTCTGCAGTGATCTAGCAATTCATCAGTGTCAACGACACATGGGAACTCTCATGTTTGTAAAAGCCTGCAAGGGATCCATGTCCTACATTTCAACAAAAATCACAAAATCACATTTCAAGGTGGTCAAGGTTAGGGAAACATCAGGCACATAATTGCTAGCCCCTTTCTGAAGTGGATGGTAAAACATGGAGAAACAGGCAGAAGCAAGAGGTCAGCAGCTGCAACAGAAAGGTGAATGCTCCTTTGAAGGACCTAGAAAATTGGAAGTGAAGCATAATTGTCAGGATGCCAGAAGCATTTGGCTTCTGCTGGAGGAGGTCTGGTACGAAAACCTAAACAGGCAAATATGTTGATACATACATGCCACAGAAATCCCAGTGGAGCAGTCACAAAAGGACCAGTGAAGATCACCTGTGGTTCATTGCTTTGTCTTCACTGGCCTGCATCATGGCAGAGACTTCACTCTTGCTCCATGTTCCCACCTAATTGTCTTCTGAAAAGCTGCAGCATGGCCACAGGTGTGTGAGCTTGAGTCTGCCTCATGCCTCACCATCCATCTGTAAGAATATACAAAATCTAGCCTGTGAAGGGCAGCACCATAAAGTGTGAGATTACATGCTGCCATGCATTATATTTTATGGATAATTGCCTGGGTAGATGAGGCAGCATGAGAGCAAACACACATATCCAGTGTATTCTGTATTCTCATTTAGAGTTACTGAGATTATGGTATACTACAGTAGGTGGTCTGATATTTATATATGTCAAAGCTGTAGCCTCTGAGATGTTTCCTATGGTCCTTCTTGCTCCTTATATCGCAGGAGATAATCTACATTGTCACAGGCTGATCAGGCAGTTTGGGTAGAATGTCCAGATTCACATTGCTTTGTTATTTTCTAACTTACTGGTAAAATTTGATTGGTTTTCCAGGGGGTTATAATTAAAGAATGAGAAGTTTTGACTGTTTAGAGAGGATGTGGGACAGCATCTGTCAACTTGAAGTTATTTTACTTATTGCTATGTCCTTAATACTTAAAAACATGGTAGAAATACCATTTGGTATCACAGGTACACATGTTGTCTTCTCTCAGGACACAACCCATAGCATGTATAAAATAGCTATACTTTCATATTCAAAGTAAAGACAGTGATGAGGAAATTCTTCCTTCTGATTCATCAGTGTGATCTATTCACTGAGATTGTACTGATTCCTTGACCAAAATTTTAGTTGGCAATTTGCTGATTAGCTCATTGGAACATTGAATCTTTCTGATTTATCTATTTCTTCCATCATGTTGCAAAAGTAAGAACACTGAGAATGTGCTAAGCGCTTAAGTGCTAAGATGTATTTTAAATGTCCATCAATTGATTAAGTAAAGCATTTTCTAGTGTATTCTGTCTAAATCAATATAATAAAGTTAAAATAGCAAACAGTTCCATTGTGAAAAACTATGTTTGGATTAACTTCATAAGGAATAGTTTTGTGTGATCTTGAGTATTCACTGATACTAACTGCAACCTTCCTGAAATTCTGAAGTCCTAATTTTTTATTGCAAACCTGTTTTCTGTCTGTAGTTGTTTGTGTTCCTGCATTTTTCCTTTTCTTTGGGTGGGTACATATGTCATGTATTCTTCTTGCTTAGGATTTTTGCTTGTGTTGGTTGCTGAAGACAAATCTCTCCCTGAAGATGTCAGGCCTTATGCATATGTTTGAGGGATATAACACTATAATAATGTCATCTGCTTGTCTTTGGGTGATTTTTTAATGCTTCTTATCATTTTAATACAGTTCTTACACTAATACAAGTGCTCAGGCTTATTCTAACACATACATTAGTAGCAAAATCTTAGAAACGCATGAATGGCACATGAATATGGCATCACTGGTTACAGAAGGTCAAAGATATACAGAGTCTGGGGATGCTGTCTTGTACTCATGTCTCAGAATAAATTACTGAAGGCGATTTTTTTCCTCCAAAAGTCATCTTCTCCTGGTCTGAAAGTCTCAGTTAATAAAATGCTGTGTTCTGAAATCTACCTAATTCCCACCAGGAGTTGCCTGATGCTGTTTTCTTTTTAACTGACTAATTATTATTATTGTAGACATGTTATTTACTCCAAAGTGGTTTGGGGATAATTGATTAGGTTGCACCATGTCATGAAAGAACAGATGGCAGCCTAGTCTCTCAGTTCATCCACAGCATATAAGAATGTTAAGAAAATTAAAACTGGGGAGGGGGAAAGACAAAACAAGAAGAAAAGAAAAAAGAAGGTGAATAGGAGGGGAATGAACTAAGCTGTGCTTGCAACACAAAAAACTTCTTGTAGTGGGTGGTCCTTTGGGAAGGTAATCGGAGATCTGCAATATGTCCACTACAATCAACAAAAGGGTACAATACTTCTCTGCAGGGAATTGGGTAGGGAAGAACTTGTTTAAATAAAATTGCAGGGTTGCAAGAATGTTAAACTAATTCTCTAATGTTCTGTGCATTGTCTGGGGAATTTCGGCTTTGCATCATTTGCTGTACTGAAGTGCTGGAAAAATATTCTATTAGAAGTGTTTTGGAATGTGTTAACATGTATTTTAGCTTTGGAAACCCTGACTGTGTTTAATGACAACTAAAAATGCCTTTAGAAAAGCTACACTCTCCTGTGTTCTCTCCCTGCAACCTCTCCCAAATTCTACATTCTTCCTCACTGAGTAGACTTCTTCATATTTATCTTGCAAAGGGAATTTATTTTGCTGTTATTCTGATTGGTGAGCACCTGCATGTTAGTGTGTATGTCTGTGTTAATTATTGGTGATAAATTACCATGAATAACACTGTATATGGGTTACTTGCATATAGAGAAATGTAAAGTCTTGAACTAATCTCCCTTTAGCATTTGTATTTATATGTGTGAAATGGGGGAAACAGTAAGAAAATGACAAGAAGAGAAACATTCCCTGTCCTTCCCAGAGTGCACTAAAACTAAAATTATACCTCCAGATTCCAAAGATCCCAAAAGAGGAGGTCCAGAAGAAAGTAAGTAATTTCTATGCAAGTGTTACCCTTTCTAGACCTGTTTCTCCTTTATATATTAGGTAGTATTTTATTTTGCAAAATATCATTAAGTATCAGCAAATTGAAAAAGCAAGACCTCAGCCTCACTCTCCATGTGAGGTGGAAAACAGGGAGGGTCTCACTCCCAGCCAACAAGTCTCTGATGACATCACTCCCAGCAGGACTCTCCTCTCCCCCAGTTTAGCCCATTTTCTTCCCCTCAGCATCCTACCAGTCTGGAAAGGATCTGCTACACTGCTCCCACAGAGCAGCAGGGAAGAAGACTTATCTCGCTATCCTCTTTCTCTTGTCTCTAAGTAATCCTGTGTGAAGAAAGGACAAAATTGCACTGTTACAGGAGTTTCTTGCTAGGCAGCACTACAAGCTTAGATTTATGAGAACCCCCATCCTGCACCAGGAGCCCAGCGTTTTAGGTGCTGAAAAAATGTTTCTTGCTCCTAAAATCTCACAGTCCCAGAAGGCAAGGAGGTCACAGGGACTTGTCATTAAACACAGGGAGGGACATGATTAAACCTTTGCAATCTCAGAGTTTTGGCTTGCCTCGCAGTGTATTATCCCTCAGCCAAATGACCTTCTCTCCCTCAGATGTATAATTGTGCTTTCATTTAAGTAATTCCAGTAGAAACTACTTATATTTTACTTCCATTAGGTAATCTCCTGTAACTGTGCACTGGCAAAGTTCTGCTTCTGATTTTTCTGTGTATGCTGGACTTTTCACACATCTGGAACAGCTGTTATCCCAGCAAATGGCTTTTTTGCTGTCTGTATGCCTTCCCCAGTGCTGAGCAGCTCCAAAAAATCTTGTCCTCATCACCTTCACAAACCTTTTCTGTTTGAAGGAAGACAATAAGCAGAGTGCGATCACCGCATAAGCATTTGAAGCCCTTTCTTTATAAAAAAATTGTCAGTGAGGATTAGTACTCATTGGATTGCGAGTCAAGGATTAATTACACTGACCACAGATGGGCACGGTGCTAAGGATGTCGGTAAACTCCCCACACAGCTCCCAGAAAGTACTTTAATTATGGCCTGCATAAATTTCTATTCCAGTTTTCGGACTCCCTTAAGCAGACACTACCAACTGTCCTAAATTGCTTGGTGGTTTGTTGAGGTGGAAATGTATCCTCTGTGGACTAAACTCATTACTGGGAGGTTTATTAGCAAGAAGGTAGTCTAAGTCCATTAATAAATGAGGAGTGAGGCAAAATCAATTATGATTTTAATATGACTGAACCACTAAGCTGCTTTCTTTGAATCTACCGTTTAAAGGGAAATAAAAGAGTATGGGCAATTAAGAAGCAATGAAGATCATAGCTGGTGTGGTTATTGATAAATGCAGATAAGCAAATACCTGGGAAAATTAAAGGCACCGATCAGCAGTTACTTCACATTAAGGAAATTTGTGAACATACTAAACCACAAAGAGGTAGTTTTCAAAGCCAGACCACTGGCCCCTGCAAAAAAATAGAGTATGTAAAGTTTACATTGTAAAGTGCAGAGGGAGTGAACATGGGGATAGAGAAATATGATCATTTAACATCAGGTAAATGTAATCTGCCTGTCCAGTAAAATGATGGAGCTATGGAATATCTGAAAAATGGTAGCAAAGAATACTACATAAGTAGGAAGTATCTGTTCAAAACTGTGCCATAGCAATTTGTGCACTGTGGCTCTTCTCAGCTTTATGGCAAAGAGGGCAGATGAAAGGAAGAGGACAGAGGTCATATTTCTGAATGTTAAGACAACGTTAGGATGCATGCTTCACAAAATTGCCTTTGGAAAACAATGCCAAGTGGTAGGGATAGGAACACTGTTACATGGGCTGAAAGTGGTTAAAAATTTCTAAAGTGAAAGTGGGAATGACTGTCAACAGGTTTTTGACACAGGGAGTTTGAGTTTTTGCAGGAATTGTCATATGGCCTACTTGTCTACAGCGTATTTTTTAACAGTCTGGAAGATGGAATAAATAATGCGTGAATATAATTTGGAAAAGATAGGAGGTAGAAAAGAGCCAGTAATAACAATCTGGAAATATTAATGGTGTAAAAAGGAAATGAGTAGTCTAAGGACCACAGATGCACTGAAACGAAGGGAAGCTACAGAATAGAAACATGCAACTTGCCACTTGGCAGTGTTTATGTGGTGTGGCACAACTACTTCTGGAGCAAACACCAAGTCAAGCTGGAAAAAAACTTGGGTGGGAACTAACAGCTGAGGTGTGAGTACAGTGTGGCTGCAAGTCACCTGAGCATTGAGGGCGCAGGGTGGGGCTATCTAGCTGTGCAGGCTCAAGACTTGGATACAGGTCCACTCTGCAAAGATATTTCAGGGAAAAAACCCAAAAGACTGAGCCCCGTGGATGAGAGAGGGGTGGAGAGTGTACCAAAGGGATTTAAACACCACCAAGAAGCCCAACTTCCCTGTTTCAGTCAAGTCCTATGCCATTATCATATACATGTAAGGATTTCTTCCTGCTGAGAGTCTTTGTAAGCCTGTGTTTGCCATTCCCAGTTGTCGCCAAGTTAATTGTTGTATTTCGTTATTGTATTTTTGTACCTTTTGAATGTCATTGTTGAATATGAGATGTCAGGTGTTTATTATTTTTTATTGCTTAAAGTCCTTTGTGGTTTTATACAGAGAAGAACTTCATTTTTTATGGACTTTGAGCATTTTCTCTGTACTCTCTTTCAAACTGCTTTTCACTTACACTCTCCAGTAGTTGAGGACTGCCAGTATGTATGAATGGAAGCACATATTCCCAGTATCAAGCGGAAAACTACAATTAAATCTATTCTCTCTGCTGTGGCTGGATTCCTCAGCTGGTTTAGGCAACAGCCTTGATTAAGGTGAGGTTTTGATCCATTGTTCACATATACCAAGGAGAAGGCTCCCATTATGTTCAGTCAATAGGGGTCAATCTTGGAAAATTTTGCTAGACTTGAAGAATAGTCTTCTAGGGAAATTTTTTGTTGATTCCAGGAAGACCATTTTGAATAAATCTTTAAAAGGTAAAATATCTTTGTTTTTCATCAGTTTTTGCTGCTTTATTAGAAGGTCTTATTGAACTTTAGGGTAAGATTTTGCCTTTTAGATCTTTGAAATGAAATTTGGACTGCTGATATTCTTGATGTCTTTAAGGAAATGTGAACAGCTGTAATTAATGGAATGACAGGCTACATTAGTTTTCTCTACCTAAATATTAGAAGAACATTTTCTTTGTTCTGGTTAAATGGTTTAGCTACAGCTGAAATGTTTATGCTCTTACTGTAGTCTTTTGCTAAATATTTAGTTTAAAAGATTACTTCCTGGAACAATTTCTACTAAAAAAACCTGGTAGCGTGAAAATGTTCTAAAAGTATGTATAACATTTATGGTTAAACAGAATCTATGAAGAAAGTTCTGTTACTGGTTTAGCCATAAAAAGGGTCAAATTCTTCTGGCTTGAGTTTTGTAATCTCAGTCTTTTCATGTGACAGATCTTTTTACAGCAATCAGCTAATTGTTCTTCGTGACCATAAACTTAGTTCTCTATGGAGAGACCAAAATGTCTGAGAGTTTTATGTTGAATTTTGCCATCAACCAATTGGATTCTGGAAAACATAAAACTGAAATAATTTCTGAGATAAGGAGCTAGTTTCTCTGATTACCAAGTTAAAGCCAGAGGGGATCTGTCCCTGAAAGTGTGGAAATAAAATAACAATAAATCAAAAGCCATGCAAAGCAAAACTGGAAAATTTCATCAAGCTTTAAAAAAAAAAGTATTGGTGTCAACAGCCTTGGAGATGATGACTGAAAAGGGGCATTTTGATTAAGCAGGTCTGAATAGGCCAAGCATCTTGAAAACCTGTGAGTTAGAAGTGTGGCTTACAGCTGTGCACATATTTTTGAGATTTCAATGCGAGTATCCCTTGCAGCAAAAAGATCCTCAAGCACGGTTACACTGAGTGGCTGTCACCCAAAGAAAATAGTGGAAAGTAGTGAAGTCACATCTCATTCTCTGACCAAAGTTCATGAATAAGGTGCCCCAGCACAGCACCCAGAAATAGGAATTACCTCTGGTTTTGATCTCATCATGTGTAATGGTGACTTAGGAAGACAAATGCCATCACTCCAAATATCACCCCTTCTTCCTTCTTTCCCTCAGCTTTATATACTGAGCTTGCTGTCATATGATAGGGAATGTCCCTTTGGTCAGTTTGGTCAGCTGTTCCAGTCATGTCTCCTCTCAGCCTCCCAGGCACGCCCAAACCCCTCACCAGTGTGGCAGTACAAAAAGCAGAAAAGGCCTTGGTTCTGTGCAAGCCTGCTCAGGAGTAACAAAAACATCATTATATTACCAATCCTGCGCTCAGCACAAATCCAAAACATAGTCCCATGCGAAGAAAATTAACTCCACCCCAGCCGACACCAGCACAACTCTGTACCAATTTGCCCTGAAATTGGTGTGTAGTCCAGGGCAATTTTCAAAAGGGAGAGTGGACACTGATCCCACAGGATGGAAAATATGAGAGCTTCCTGGTTTACAGATAAAGTGTTTATCTATTTATACTTTGGTCATTCCCCTTAGCCCTTCATTTAAATTTTACCTCTTTTTCTTTCAGTAGGTGAGAGTTTTGTGCTGTTGTGAAAAGTATGCAGCCTGATAGCTACCATATTGTCCAAAAATACCTTATCTATATTGATTTATGCAGCACATAATGTGCATAAATGAATACGCAGATATACATATATATGCATCTATACCTACGTGAGACAACTCTATGTTTTATGAAAGATCAAAGCATATGTTTGGTTAAAAGAAATGCATGTTCTAAGACATAGTAATACTAGGAGCTACAGGAAGTCTTGCTGGATGAAAAAGAAGCAACACGTGCAATGTATTAGCCAACTGACTTTGCAAAGGCACATGCCCAGCTCAGGTGTGTAAAGAGTATGTCATAAACCTGACTTGTGCGTTTATTTTGGAAATAATTGCATGTGCAGTCACTTCAATGTTCAGCTTTCTATTTTGCCTCTACACATGAGATGACAGAGACTTCACATCTTGTGATGTCTAGACATCTTCTGATAATCAGGCTTAAATTTGGTAAATATCTTTGCTGAATTAAGGGTCTTTGACAACCCATTGACTTCTGTATTTATTTTTAATAGAGTGATTGTTTCTTTTTTTCGGCTACACACATACACACATGCGTACACGCACACACCCTCCCCCCTCCCAAAAAAAAAAATTCCAAACCTGTTCCAGTAAATGTATTCTAGAAACTTTGCAGAGATAAAATAGAAATTATTATTATTCAGACTCACAGGTTATTTTAGACAATATTGTCTTATAATTCAAGCTGTGCACATGCTACCTAGAATGTCAGAATAGGCTCTGCAATCAAAAACTTGAAGATTCATGATCTCTGTGTCTTTTAGAGACACTTTGTAACATAGGGCAGGACTGGGAGTTTAAGTTTAGAAAGAGCATTGTTAATCTCAGGATAATTCTTTATTTATATCCTTTTTTTTACAGAGGTTTTCTACTTGGGTGATTAAAGCATCAAAACCTGCTCTGAGGCTAGCTCTATTTCAGGGCTCTAAAGAAACTCACCACTGAATGAAAATCATTTCAGGAACAATTAGAGAAAAGGTCCGCATAAATTCTTCCTGTATCCAGGGCATTAGCATCACCCAAGTGTCTCTTGCTTACAGTACGTTGTGACAAAGTAAAAGCTATTTCAGCTGTTATACTGTGATGGCTGTTATTTATGGAACATAAAAGGATACTGAAACACAAAAGGGTTTGAAAAGACCAGGGTAAGATCAGATAAAAAAAAATGAGAGAGAAACAGGCATCTTGGGATGGTAACAACCCTGCCATGTACTGACAGGGAGGTTGTATATTTTTAGAATATACTGAAAGGAATGGCGCTTTTACTTAGGTTTTTATGGTTTACCATGAGATGCAATTTTCTGGCCTTATATGCAGTTGTAACAAAAGTCAGAGAGATTTTATGATAGCTGCCAGAGTTCATAAATGATGGCATACACTAAAATATTTATAGAACTGTAAAATCTTGATTTCTCTCTGGTTTAGCAGATGGGGTCCTAAAACTGGTTCCCAGATTGTCACATTTCTTTACCCTTTGATGACAATAGCCTGTTATCACTTTTTTTCCCCCTCTGGAAAGCAAGTTCACTAGTGTAATCAAGTTCATACTTCTATCCAATTATACACACCAGGATCTCGTGAATTAAGAGGTGTCAGCCATATAAGATTTGTAATTATTCAAGGCAAAGGGTCTATTGCTAAACACCAGGATCTGAGAAGCCTTGCCATGTCTCTGACCAATGACCATTGACTCACACCAGTATAATTGCTGGTGAAACTCTGCTTCCTGGTCATGAGGCTCCATCCACACAGCACAGATAAATGATACGTATACACCAGAAGTGGAGAACTTAGGTGCCTGCTTGGTACAAAGCAGCAATATAGCACAGCTATTTGCTTCTCTTCAGGATGTTTTGTTGTCCTCAGAGAAAACCCCTGTAGCACTGCTAAACTCAGCTGTACTTCAGAATTAAAATTGGTGGTTGGGGTAGCAGAAGCAGAATAAATAATCTCTGAAGCAGATTTTTTCCATTGCAGATGAGGATTTACTCTACATTAAAAGAGAGTCTGTTAAAACTCTATATGCTGAAGAGCAAACATCAAGTAATGTCGTTTCTCTATTGTATTTTCATGACAGAGTTTCCGGGCTTTTGCAGATAATCGATGAATGAACATGCAGTACCTACATATATACACATTTTGTTGCAATAATTGTCTAAATATTTACAAGATAGAAAAGCAAAACAGGTCTCAGGGTCCCATCTTTCCAGAAAAACTAGAAATATCTTCACAGCTGAACTTAGTATATCAGGCAAAATATAAATTAGCAAAACAGGGAACCAGGAAGGGAGGATCAAGGGAAGTAAATATGGTGTGGGAAATATTTTTTTAAAGAAAAACTCATCTCAGTCTAGTGTCATTTCTCTGTATTTAAGTAAGTGCAAAAATCTGAACACCAAAATAATTATGAATCTAAATCCATTTTGATTTTGGCATATTATTAGTAGTATCTGCTGACATTATGCCTGTAGAGGTGGAAGACATGACAACCAGGCACACACACCTGAGTGCCAAGGAGAATTGTAGCAAATCTGAATATCAGAGTTCAGAGTGAGGTCTTCTGAAAGATCTCAGCACTAAGAACAGCTTCACCAACAGAAGCAATTCCATTTCTAATGGCTGAGAATGTGGACAAGGTAATGGGTGAGATTATTCTGGGATTTCCTTAGAATTATTTGTTTGGGGTTCTTTTAAACAGAAAAATCTTTATTTCTTAGCTTACAGTTCCTAGCTGCCTGACTCCCTACCTTTTGGGTTTTCTTTTCCTTTCTCTATTTCTATCAGGAGAACAAAAGAACAAATAAATGATAGATAAAAGAGAGCGGGGAAAATACAGAAGTTAGAGAAATATCTCTTATTCAGATTTTGTAGGCAGAGCTTTTATGCAAACTGCAGTGATTAGTAGTTTCATTTATGTAGGGAATGTTTATTTCTTCAATAAAGTGACTCCCATTTCCAAAAATGCAATATTTTTTTTCTCTCTCTCCCTCTCTCCTCCTCTCTTTTTATGTGTCTCCTAGCACCTTTTTGTCTGAGTGTATCCCACGATTTTTTTAAAATAGATAGAATAACAACAATAAATAGCAATGTCTCTTTTTTTTTTTTTTTTTTTAAATGGCATTTATGAGAATTATCTTTATTGAGTATTTATACGGTTTGGTCTATTTGTGTGGATATAAGAATTACTTTAACCAGCTGGCCTTATCTAGACATTGTTTTGCTTTAACTTCTGCATGTTACCTCACCAGCTCATTTCATGATTTCAAGTCAGACATTAAGTAGTAATAAGGAATTGAGAAAAGAACTGGAAATTCATTGACAGCTGTATTGGCGATGGAAACTTATCTTTGATATGCTGGTGAGTTTGGTTTGGTAGGAAAACATCAGGCTCTTAATCATCAGGTTCATTTCCATTCACCTCTGTCTTCTTTCAGAGGTAGAAATAGAATAGATGATGATACTCAGCATTACATGTGTTGCACAGAATGGATCCAGTTGTGTCTTTCTTATGAAAGAGATGCGTGATCATGTGAGAACAAAAGACCTCTGAGCATTCGCCCCAACTTTGCTTTTTAGAGCTTCCGAGCAGCTGCCAAATGGCACTTTTTGTTTTCTTACTTTTCTGTCTTATTAGAGAACAGAGTTTGAAGTCTGGATTTTAGCTGTGGTGCTGCAAGTACTGAATACCTCTTATCTGGTGTTGGATAAGTGGACATACTCATGATCATCAGTAGGAGCACTGCAGGAAAGGTAGGAAATGCATTTTCCCTCAGGAGAAGGTGGGTTGAGACTGGCTCTAGTCAGCCAGGTTTCTTTGATGTGGTAAGAGTGAAGATCCATACACCTAGCTTCCATTTTTTCAACTGTACTCAATTAATTCTTGGGCAGAGACTCTGAGGTCATGAACATGTGTGTCTGGGAAACCTTTTTTAAAAATTATGTTCAATTTGGGCATATGAACCTGCAAACCCCAAGCTGTATAGAGTTTCTCCACCTTGAGCAGGCTCTCTCAAAAAAAGGCCAGCTCTTTTTTTGCCCTTGGCTGCGTCTCCAGTGAACAACAAGGTAACTTCTGTAGAACTCTTCATTTTTTGCCCTCAAATCCATTCTTCCTGCTTCCTAGCTACTTGTCTGAAGTAACGTTGGTTGAACTTAATTTCTAGCCTAAACAAGTTGTTTGGTTCCCCTGAAGAGAAAGTCAGCAGTGACAGACAAGGACTCGTCCCATCCTGAAATGCATCTTGTATAACTTGCTTAGATTATTTGATGGGAATTCAAGTAATTTATGTCAAGTAAGAAGAATATTTTTAGGTCTGATATGTCTTGGACTGTCTAAGGTTTAACTTCTTGAAATACTACATGATATTTTTATCATTCTGGATATCCTGATTGCTGTGCAATTTACTGTGTGGTATTATTCACTTGAGGCATTAAAATAGAGGGTGCTACACATTAGACCTATTCTGGCACTATTTTCATTGTAAAAATAGATTTTGATATTTGGCTTTGTATGCTTTTTGCCTTGTTTTGTTTGGCCTTTAGTGATCTTCTTCACAGTAAGATACTGATCAATCATGAAATATTATATAATAATTTTCTATTATAATACAGTATAATGTAGAAGAATGACATATATAAAAATAAATAAGCCTGTAATATACACTATTCTGTGTATATAATTATGGAAAAATTGTTACCAAGCATAATTCCTGCTATCACAGCTTTTGTTTGATATAGTATTGACAAAAATCTTATGATGTTTGTATAATTTTTAATTTTCGTCTGGAGCATTACCACCTTCAGCCATGCACACACTCAAAAATTATGAAGTGTCTGGATCTTTCACAATAAATGAGCTGTATAATGGAAAAAAATACTGTAACCTAAGAAAATCCACAAAAATATGTGTCCTACAAGTATAGGTAAAACCAGGAAAAAATTACTTTTAAGGTATTCAAACTAAAGGTACAGTATTGCTTTGAAATACAATGTGCTATTTCACAGTTGGTACATATATGCATAATTGTCAAACGTAGGTCTAGATGTCTGTGCTGGTTTTGCCTGGCCTGGTTTTTGGTAGTGGGGAGCCACAGAGTTGGCTTCTGTGAGAAGCTGCTAGAAGCTTCCACCATGTCCAGCAGAGCCAATCCTTCATGACTCTGAAGATGATGGACATGATGCTGGCCAAGGCTGGGCCAATTAGAGATGGTTTTAACGCCTCTGTGATAATATATTTAAGAAGAAATCAAAACAAAGTTGTGGTGCAGTTTTAATTGTGACTAGAGAAAAGCAGGGGTGAGAACATGTGAGGAGAACAACATGGAGACACCGAGGTCAGTGCAGAAGGAGGGGGAGGAGGTGCTCCAGGCACCAGAGCCAGAACTCCTCTGCAGGCTGTGGTGCAGCCCATGGTGGAGCAGCTGTGCCCCTGCAGCCCATGGACGTCCACAGAGGATGCAGAGGTCCACCCACAGCCTGTGGAAGAGCCCACGCTGGAGTGTGTGGATGCCTGGAGGAGGCTGTCATCCTGTGGGGCACCATGGAGACAGGGGCCCCTGCTCCCAGGCTGGAGCAGGCTGTGCTTGAAGGACTGCATCCCGTGGAAGAGTGACCCACACTGCAGCAGTTTTGGGAGGACTGTCTGCCTGCGGGAGGAGCTCACGTTTTAGCTGTTTTGGGAGAACTGCTGCTTGTGAGATGGGCCCACCTTCGAGAGGTTTGGGAGAACTGTTTTCCAAGGGAGGGACCCCATGCTGCAGCAGGGCAAGGACTTCTCTCCCTGAGTAGTGGAAGAAGATCTCGGGTGATGAACTGAGCAAAACTCCCACACCGTGTTCCCTGCGCTGTTGGTGGGAAGGAGGGATGGGGTGGTGGGAGGAATGATGTCTTAAAGGGCTTATTTTACTTCTCATTATCCTTTTTCTCTGTTAGTAATAAATTCACTTTGTAACTTTAAGTTGAGTCTGTTTTGTTCTTGGAGTGTTTCCTCCTGGTTCTTATCTCAATTCATGACCTCTTTGTTAAATTCTTTTTCTCTCCTCCACCCAGCTGTGGCAGGGGAGAATGAGTGAGCAGCTGTGGTGGGTGCCTGGCATTTGGCCAGTGTCAAACCACAACAATGCCTTAGAAGAGAACTTTGTATTACATGATTTTTCATACATTTCTTCTTATGCTTTGAGGTGTAAATTCATCCCCTGGTGCATGGTGTGACAAAAAAAGTTTTCACCTTCAGCAGTACAACTGGAACAGATAATGTGATGAAATGTACTAGATTATGTGTGTTTGGGTGATTGTGTGTTCATAAAATACAGTCGAAGAACACTGGGAGTTTTGAGAGAATAATAGTGTTAAGAAATGTCATTGTATAGCTAGATAGGAATTGTTAGCATAATGTAACTGTCATATAGAAAAGCAGTCTCCCACAAAATGCTAAAACATTTGTAAAACTGCTTTACCGAGTTCATTGTGGTCAATACGGTACGGAAAATTAAAGTGTCCTTGCAGGAAGCTAATGAGAAAGTGTGAGTTGATTAGTGTGCCTTCCATCCCATTGGTTGAAGCTCTTACTATGTGCTAGAATTACCATGTTCGTCTCATAACAAATTTGTAGGTGGTGAGATAATAAACATGATATTGAGCTTGTCTTAAATAAAAATTTGAGAGAAAAAAACATAAAAAACCCTGCAAAGTGGGTGATAGGCTTCACAGTTTGGTCAAAAAGTGGCTTTAGATTTGGTGGGTAAAGCGTTGGTCCCAGTGAAAGTTTTATCATTGACCTCAATGGAGATTGAATGCACTGGGAATGCATTGCTGCCAGGGACTTCAGAGGTATCCACAACCCCACACAGGAGGGAAAAAACTGCCCATCGATGCTCACCATGTAACGGATTAAATAACATCCCTGAACACTTTTATTTTTAACATGAGTAGAGGTGAAGTAATTACAGCTCAACCAGCAATGAGGTGAAGCCCTCATGCTCAAACAGGAAACAAATTTCCTAGGCAGAAGCATCTGATTATTCCAACCATTTTCATATAGTTCAGCAAACCTGTTATTTTTCTGGAAGTACAGTCCTTTTTTTGCCAATATTTTCCATCCATCCCTAGGAACAGTGCATGGCTGGTAAATCAAAACAATTATTATTCTATTCCATAGGACATACAGTGATTTGCATTTATATGCCAACATTTTCTTCCTTGTTGCCCCAGCAAGAGCTGGGAAATGATTTATAAGGATGTAGAAGTGCTGGCACAGATGTTATACAGCCTCAGCATGTTTGCAGTGCACAGCATGGCAGACTATTCTGGAAGTATTTGATGCTCAGGTAGGGCAGGAGGCAGCTTGTGTGCCAGCGGTGCCCTCCCAGCTCCAGTGCGGGGCAAACCCTGGCCCCACTGTTGGCAAACATATTTGGCATCCATCTTTCTAACAGGTCATTTCTGCACGCTGCACTTTGGGGAGGAGAATTCTTTGGTTCTTGTAATTAGTTGCTTCTGTTGAATTTCTAAAGGACCTGTGGGCCATAAAAATCTTTCTGTCGTGGAACAGTTGGCAGCTCCATTTAATGTTTTTCTTTTTTCCTCTGCCTTCCCTGCCCACCACCCCCATAGAGGAGGCTTGGAGGATGAATGGATACACAGAATAAAAATGTACTTTGCTATGGGAACTGTCTTCCTCCTCCTTCAGAAAGCTTGGCATTATCAAGAAGTTTTGTTCTTGCTTGTAACTATTAACAGAGCAAAGGAAGACCTTTAAATCATTAAAATCCACATTTCAAATGTTAGCATTTGGGAAGAATAAGCCATTGGAAAGCCATTGTGACCACTGTATTCCCTCTACAATATTCAACTTAAGTAGCTTAATGATATTTCATGTTTCATGATGTAGTGAGGTGTGGGAGCCTACCTGGTCTAACTGCTGCAGTACTGATCCAAATATATCCTTTTTCTAAGCATCACCATTCATAAACCTTGAAGGTCTGAGGCTGAGAAGGGCTAGGAGTTGGGGACAAGTATGAATCCTGCTACTTTTCTGCACCACTCAGCCGGGTGCCACCTGCAAATCTGCTGGGGGGCATTTGATCCCTTCATTGACATCATTAATGAAGATATGAAATTACACTGGTCCCGATATGGACCCCTGAGGGACACCACTTGTTATTGATGTCCATTGGGACTCTTAGCCATTGACCTCTACCCTCTGGACATGACCACCCAACCACTTTCTTTACCTTCGAACAGTCCACTCATCAAATCCATCTCTCTCCAGTTTAGAGAAAAGGATGTTGTGGGGAACCATGTCACAGGCTTTACAGAAGTCCACACAAATGGTGTCTGTAGCCCTTCCCTTGTCCTCTCATGTAGTCACCCCATGACAGAAGGCCACAAGGTTGGTCAGACAGGACCTGGCCTTGGTGAAGCCATGCTGACAGTCCTGAATCACTTCCCCATCCTCCATGTGCCTTAACATGGCTTCTTAGGGGGATCAGTTCCATGATCTTCCCAGGCACAGAGGTGAGCCTGACAGATCAGTAGTTCCCAGTGTCTTCCCTTCCACCTTTTTAAAATGCATACAGTCACCTTTCCAGTCACCTGGGGCCCTTCACCTGAGTGTCATGACTTTTCAGACATCATGGTGATTTGCTTGGCAACTATATCAGCCAGTTCCCTCAGGACTCTGGGATGCATCTCATCAGGTCCCATAGACTTATATACATTAGGTTGTTAGGTGGTTGTGAACCTGATCCTCATTTGCAGTGGGAGGGACTTTGCTCCTCCAGTCCCTATCCTGATGTCCATCCACTTGAGTGGTGTGGGAACGGAGGTTGTCCATAAAGACGGAGGCAAAAAAGTTGTTGAGTACCTCGGCCTTCTCCTCATCAGTTGCTATCTGATTTCCAGCACTGTTCATGAGGTGGGTACACATTTTTTGACTTTCCTTTTCTGGTTAACATACAAACAAAAGAGTTTAACAAAAGCTCTTCCTATTATTCTTTGCACCCTTCACCAGGTTCGATTCTAGCTTTGCCTTGGCCTTCCTCACTCCATCCCTACACAGCTGTATTTCATCTCTCTACTCTTCCCAGCTCACTTGTCCTAGTTTAAACTGCTTATGCATGTACTTCTTTCCCTGTAATTTGTCCAGCAGGTCCCTACTCAGCCATGCTGGTCTCTTGTCTTTGCCTGATTTCTTGCCCCTGGGGATTGCCAGCTTTTGCACTCTGTGAAAGGCTTCCTTCAAGACCTGCCAGCTTGGTTCCCTCCTTTGTCCCTGAGGGCAGCCTTGCAGGGGATTCCACTGACTATCTTCCAGAAGAGTTGAAAGTCTTCTTCCCTAAAGTTCAGGGGCCTAACTTTACTCTTTACCTCACCCGTATCCTCAGGAGTGCAAACTCCACCAGTGCATGATCTGCTGGTGACCAACAGATCCAGTAACACATTCCCTCTGGTAGGGCTGTCTTTACCAAGAAATTCTCCTCCGTTATCCAGTTATCACCTAACTTGCCTGGTTCTGCTGCCTGTGGAGCTGGCCTGGCCCTTACAGCAGGCTAAACTCCATAGCTCCAGGCCATATGGCAAAACAGCTTTTGAGCGTGCCAAGTAGCAGCCTATTTTGTCCAAAATTGCCTTTAAGAGGAAAGAGAGAAAACCACAAATCCTAGTTGCACTAAGAGAAATGTACTCAGTTGAAAAGATGAACCTGCTCCTCGGATGTGCTGATAGAATGGACAAGACCATAGAGTCATACAATGTTTGGGTAGGAAGGGACTTTAAAGATTTGGATAATGCTCTCGGGCACATGATATGATTCGTGGGGTGGTCCTGTGCAGGGTCAGGACTTCAGTGATCCTTGCGGGTCCCTTCCAACTCAGCATATTCTGTGATTCTCATCTATGAACCTATGAACATCTAGCTCCATCCCCCCTGCCATGGGCAGGGACACCTTCCACAAAACCATGTTGCACAAAGCCCCATCCAACCGGGCCTTCAACACTTCCACATATGAGGCCTCCACAACTTCTCTAAGCAACCTCTTCCAGTATCTCACTGCTGAGATTATTGGTATTAAGATGATTAAAAAAATCCGTTTCTAGGTAGGACATAAGACAAAATGTTACATTCTTCCCATGAGGAGTATAAATAGATACATAAAACTGAAACACAAAGCAAAGTACTGTAACTTCCTGATTTGAGGAATATTGGTATAGACTTGAGGAGATTAGTCCTCTGTGGGTTTCAAAAACCAAGGGCCTAGATTTTGGGGGCATTATTCTTGCTGCTTTAATGAAGTGGGTCCATTTTAGGCTTGGAAGAGTAGGATACAAAACTTAAGCCTAAGTAATTTGGTAGAGGAGCAGTGGTGATGATGATGAAAACAAAGGGAGGGAATTATACGTTAGGCATGGAAATTATGCTCTATCCTGCTCAAACTTCTGCAACGGCTTTGTGGCTTTAAGTTAGAGAACTTTAGCCCACCTGAGGATGAAATTAAATAATACAGCAAGGATGGGCTCATATTTAGGGCAAATCCTCTCACTCTTGACTATGCACAATCCCACCATAGGTGGTAGATTGCACACACTTATATTAGGGCTAATATTTTCTTTCTGATGGCTGGGTGTAGTGAGCAAAACAGGCTTTAGTGACTCACCATAGTAGTAAATAACCTCCCTGTGGGTCCTCTAAAATACCCCAACTCCTTCATTCAGCACTGTGAGATCTCTAAACACTTAGTACATAAACAACTTAAGCATTTTAACGCACTTTTCTCCTTCTCCCAGGGGATGTTTTTGGCTTGTGTTCTCTCCCTTTATTACAGCTTTAATCTTACGATGTGAACTGGGACTTGTTTACATTTTTATTTTTAAAGGGTTTTTTTGTGTACGTGTGTATGTGAGTGCATGCACTAAAGATCTAAATTGACAGATGCCTTTTTGTAGGACTGAAATGACATATCTAAGTTTTACTGCTCTCTTCCCTGTATTTGCATTTTTAATTACTTGCATCATATTTTATTAGTGTGTTACCTGATGAAGAATTCCAACTAATTAATTTCACCTGGAATTATATGTAGGTATATGAAAAATTATCCTTGGCCATTTGTGGAGACCAGCTGTGTATTAAGAATATCTGATCCCCATCTGAAAGATTAAAGAGAAACAAGTAATCAAGAGCAAACAGCTGACTGTAAAAGCTAGTCCCTTTTTTTCTCAAGCCCTAAAGATATTATTATTGGCAGATATCCTTTATTACTCACCCTGTATACTACACATTAACTCAGAGTTTGTTCTAATTGAACATCATTCAGTCAGATGACTTTTTATTCAACCATTTCAGCCTTAATTTGTAGTGCAGCTAATGTTGTTGAGTTCCACCCATATGCAAAAAGTCATTTATTTCCGTTCCAGCATGACTCACAGAGGTATAACTTCCCTTTGACCAGTTTTAATCTTTTTCCACTCTAAATTTTCTTTTCTAGGTGGAATTAGGACAGAGGAAAAAAATTGATTAGGAATGTAGGTATTTTATGAAAAGCTACCTGTAAAGGAAGAGAAAAGAAGAAAAGAGAATATGAAATGTGACCTGATCCTGCAACACGGCTGAGCATACACCCAGACACACACGTGCACATGCACACTCTCTCTCCATGGATATTTCTGGTTTGATTCTTTGTACTGACAACAGATGGTGTTTTAATAAAGTCCAGTAGGAATATTACTGTGAGTAAACAATCCAGTGCATGCCAATTTCATAATTGCTGGGTACTGATACAGCCTCTTACCTGATGAATCCAAATTGGGAGGAAACCAACTGTGCACACACCTACTGGCAGCAGCCAAATCCGCAGCTGTGGTATGCTCCAGCATTGAGCTTCACCACGGAAGGTAAATTGCAGCTCCAATCATCTTTCTTGGCACCGGGCTTGGGGAACAGCTGCCATCTGGCTTGTCATCAAAGTATGGTCACCGAGTTTCTGGGAGATGAAATAGCTTGCTTTTTTACCTTGACATGCACGAAGATTGCAATCTTCATCTTTACAGGTATCTCTTAAAATAACATTCTTGGCTTCCTAAGCCAAAGATTTACCAAGTGGGATTTTCTTCTTTAAGTGATTCCCACGCCTATAGGGACTTGAAGTCTAAACCTGTTATATGCTAATTAAAGATTCACACCCACATGACTTGTCAAAGAGATAAATCTTACTCATTTGTTTTCATCATTAACAGGGAAAAAAAATTGTGAGTAATACCATGGCTTACATTAGCAGATTTATGTGGAAACGTTTGTTTTTAATAGAAGTGGAGATGCAGTTAGAGGCATTATTCCCACCACTGTTGATATAACCCAGTATGGAAATTGCAACTTGGCAGAGAAGAAGGAGGTGAAAGGCAAAAGAGGGAATTCAAATTCTCAGGATCAGCATTCCAGCTAAAAGTAACTGTATAGACAGCACTCAGCAAGTGCCTGCCTATTAAGTGTATTACAGATCATTATTTATACATTCAGTCCTTTAAAGATACTCTTAAAGTCAGTGGCAGATTAAATTACAAAAGAAGGAAGTGAGTCTCCTCCTCTAGAGAGACTAATCTATGGCAGTATTTAAGTGCTTCATTTCTGTAGGTTTCTAGTGCTGCAGGCCCCAGTACTGCACAGCCACACGTCAGAATAAAAACTTTATTTCCCTCAGTAATTCTTAGTGCTGAGAATTTAGTCTTCAAATTCTTTGCAAGAGACTAATCTTTTAAAATTTTATTTCATCTTAGATTGGGACACTGATTAAAATCCCAGATAAATAAGTTAAAATACTAGTTTAAAATCACAAGCAAATGTGATTTCAGGTAATTATTTGTCTTTATCAAATTTCTTCATGTTGATGACAGCTAAGTATACTTTTTTGCATTATTGCCTTGATATATTGTGTCATTGTCTTTCAAGATATTTTTACACCAGTGAATCTGTTTTCAGATTGAAAATTAATATCCCTGGGTAATTTTCAGCTGTGATACTATTCACAGGCCTTTCAGGGATCAAGATTTTTCTTTAGTGAAGGTTACCAGGCTCTTTGCATGAGAGCAGAACTACTTTGCTCTGGATTTGGAAATTCTATTGAATTCAGAACTTGTGATTGCCGCTCATTTTGTCCACAGCAAGGGTTTTGTGCAAGGATTTAAGTAAGAGAGGCAGAGAAGGCTGCGTCCCTCCCTCTTAAGTGCCTGTTTTGGAGTTGCAAGGTTCTGTTCCTGTCTGAGAGTTTACAGTGAAGTTTGCCCTGTCTAAGCATAGGGAGATCAGTAGATATGGATATACAAAATAAGAGTTGTGCTGCTGCACAACTCTTTTTACCAGGCCACATAAGGTCTGCATGGACACAACTTCTGTGGCAGACAAGGTAAAAAAACCATGCCTAGATGTTTCATGGACCCATCTACTGAAAGACATTCATGCTGAATACCTTTGTGATGATTAGTCTAGCTGTCAGTGCTGGGTTGGGTTAGTTTTGCATATGCATTCTGTTTCATGGTGTTCTTTCTACAGATAGGCTAGACAACACTTTTTGCCTTTTTAATTCACTACTGACAATATATATCTAAAAGAAAAAAAAAAAGAAAAGGCAGGTGACTAGGGGTGGATAAATGCTAGAGGAAAAGCTATTTCATCCATGCTAAATAAATGTACAAGGAAAGGTTTTGGCAAGAGCTAATGTGCTGCTCAGTACCTCCAGCAGAACTGAACAATATCTCTATGGGAAAAGGCCTTGGTGGAGCTCCAAGACACGTGTTCATGGTAGCTGCCTGACACAGCAGTCTGCCTGCACAGTGCTGCTGATAGACAGAAAATGAAGCTGTTGTATGGGAATGCTTAGCAACTTCCAGCTGGAAAAAAAACTGCTCCCAAAAGAAGTTTATGTAGAAGATGAAAAATTGTTCCCAGTGGGTTTCTCTACTTCTGCGACTGGCAGATCTGGAGGGTTTGGAAGGCGTTGACCTCTCTGTCCAGTTTGGCCACACTCACAGCTGGGTGGCATTTCAACACAGTAGCTGCCTGCTGGATTGGAATCTCATCAGCCCATGAAATTTCAGGTTTTCTGTGGAAGAAAAACACTGCAGCACTTCCAAAAAATCATAGCGACTGTGAGATGTGGTGGTTTCAGCTGTGAAGCTAAATTGGATGCCTATGACAGAACTGCTCATCCTGTCCTGTTCTTCTTTCTGTTCCCAAAAGCTGTGATCAGAGGAATTACAAATTAAGAATCAGGTCATGTCATCTCCAGAAAATATTTCAGTCAGGGTTATATGCTGCAGTGACCCATTTTTTGAAAGCCATGAGAACAGGGAGTGGACATGTGAAGGCAGTACGTGCTATACACTGACAAACACTGATTCACAAAAATTGTATTTTCTTTTAATTGAAAGCAGAGGTTGTGAAATCACTTTCTACTCCAGGACCTGGGGCTCTAAACGTTGACTTACAGTAGAACAGCTTAATTTGGCTCTGAGCCAAAGCAGAAACAATGACAGAATCTGAAAACGGATGGGAGAAGCAGTCATGAATCTAGCACTTAAGTAAGGATTGATCCAGCGTAGTGATGAGAGGTGTTTATCTCATCCATCAACTAACCTTGAGATCGCCTGACCTGCAATTCATTCAGTCCAGTGCAAGATCTGTTGTCCATGCCTTTTCAATATCTGCTAACAGTTTTAGGCTTATACATAGGATGTAATATTCAAAGTAAGCTTTGCTGTGATTTTCTGAAAGAGCTGCTTATTGTGTAGGTGGTTATGTGTTCCTATCTCTTTCCACCTTCATGGAAGCTTGTAGCAGATTCCTGGCATCAGCAACTGTTGGAAGAGGGTTAACATTTTAAATACCAGAAAGTCAGCCTTAGTTTTCCATAAGTCAATCCAATGCTGTCAAATCTGATGACCTTTTTAGTTGGAATGCCATTTATAAGTAGGCCTAAATTATTCTCCAAAGCTGAATTGATACCTAAAGTAGATATATATTCCTCTAACAGAAATAGAAGATATATTACCTTACCCTTCAAGGCTCTAACCAACACTTGGGCTTCAGAGGGAATGGAGGCTGCCCATTTTCACTTTTCTTTAGAACAACTCTCTGACAAGATTTCACAGCCTGAATAATATTTTTTTTTTTCTGGATACAAATATCTTGTTTCTTTTGGTATAGGTCCATTTTCACAGAATCACAATAATATCCAGGTTGGAAAAGGCCTTCAAGATCATCAAGTCCAACCTTTGCCTGATCACCACCTTGTGAGCTAGACCATGGCACTGAGTGCCATGTTCAGCTTTTTCTTGAACCCCTCCAGGGACTGGTGACTCCATCAACTCCCTGGGCAGTCTGTTCCAGTGCTTAGCCACCCTTTCAGAGAAAAAATTCTTCTTAATGTACAGCTTGAACCTCCCCAGGCACAGCTTGAGGCCATTTCCTCTTGTCCTGTCGCTGGTTGCCTGGGAGAAGGCGCCAAACCCCACCTGGCTACAGCATCCTTTCAGGCAGTTTTAGAGAGTGATAAGTCCACTTCTGAGTCTCCTTTTCTCCAGACTAAACTTCTCCAGCTCCCTCAGCTACTCTTCATAGGGCTTACTCTCTAGAGCCTTCACCAGCTCCATTGCCCTTCTCTGGACTTGCTCCAGCACATTTCTGGCCTGCTTGACTCTTGCTGAGCAGGTCCAGAAGAAATGTTGTCAACACTTCAGCTAAAGAAACATTCTCAGGTTTATTTGTGGCTCAACTGCAATATTTAGAGCTTATTGCGAAGACAATAGAGTTATACAGCCACAGACACTGAGATAAGCTTTGCTTTACTGTGACTGGCCCCCATTCAGTCGCACTTTCTCCACGCATGTGTCGTTGGTAAAGACAGTGTACATTTCACAGCTAAATGGGGAGGTATTTCAAAGGGTAAATTCAGTCTCCAGCCCAACAAAGGACATGCTTAGTTTTAAGTACATCAATATTGCTTAAAGGCAACTGGACTGTTTGGATGGACAAACTGAAATATGTGCTTAGAAGCGAAAAGCTCCACCAAACCAGTAAACAACTTAATTACATGCAAGACCAGTTCTCTTTTAAAAACAACAGAAAAACTCTCTAAACAAAACAACAACAACAACAAAAAAAAAACCAACCCAGAACAAAAAACAATCTTCCCACCAAAACAGCCTCAGATTAAGACCTTTTTCAAGCCAGCTCAACACCCAGCATGAAGGTGAGATTTTTCCAAAGAGCACAACTCCCATTTATGCTCTTAAATACAGACCAGATTTTTATAAATGCTCACAATCTAATGTTTAGAGCTCTTTAGACATCTGGCCACTTATTTTTATGCCAGAGCTAAAGCCTTCTAGAAATCTGGTCCCAATTGTGGATGCTTGGCTCTTTTAAAAATCTCACCCCACAGAAACTACTTTTATAATGGCATTCTTTTCCCCAGAAGGAAAAGCCATGAAATGTAATTATTTTATGTACAATGTCCACACTTCAAATATAATTGCTGTCACTTTTTCTTTTGCCTGTTAAAGGTCCCAGACAAAATAATATTTTCCACTGCTCCTCCAAGAATTTGGGGCCTATATGCACACAGAAAGACGAAATAAAGTTTTATTCTATTATTACATGATATTACTTCAAGATTGAAACTAAAGGAGTCACATATAGGGAGAGACAGGGAGAACCTACACATAATGAATGGATATCATAGCAACACCTGAGTTTGTTCTGTTGCTTGTAATGAAGAGTCTAGTGTCTTAGAAATAATCATAGAAATAAAAAAAATAATTTTATCTGAAATGGCTTTAAGGCTAATCAAACTACAGAATCTTCTTTTCCCTTGCAAATGTAACTGACCCTTTAAAATTTTCATATTTACCCCTCAAAGTCTATGTTTATAATTGCTATCCTGCTCTGAACAAAGACTAACCAAGATACCCTGACAAGCATCTTCACTGCTCTCTGCAGTACTGCCATTGGTATCCCCAATGGGATACCATTGGGGCTGCTGATGTCTCTGCACAAGCAGAATCGAAGTGCCTAAATATTAGATACAAACATAACAGCACCATTTAACCACCATTCACACAAAGGGTGAAGAATCATCCTTAAGTGTCTAAACAACATCATTTTTACTGAACCCACAATGGATGTTCTAGCAGCAAGCTTGCTAGAAGGTTAAAAGGTCTCATTTTCCATCTGAAGAGACACAAAAAGAAAATTAAGTAGCATCCTAATCCATCAACTGCTGTGTCTTCCTCTACCTTATTCCTTACCATTAACCATGGAGTCATAAATACTGGAGGTGGACAACGCCTATTAGATCATGCAAGTCATCTCCTTGCCAAGGCACAGCTGTTCCCTCCAGTGACCCTCCTCCTGGACAGCTGCCAAAGCTATTTCAGCCGTCTCAGATGGCAGGGATTTCATTGCACACTGTCAGAGACTATGTCCACAGCAGAAATATTTCCTTGTCCTCTGGAGTCAGACTGACGATGTTCTGACGACATTTTTCATACAGGATTGCCATCTCCCATTCCAGCGTTGGAGCGCTAGAGCACGCAGCTGTGATGTCAGCACTTATCAGTCCCAAATCCCAGAGAGGCAGTGCTGGCAGTGAAGAGCCTGTTCCTGGAAATTCCTGCCCGCAAGCTTTGACCTCTCTAACAGCTGTTGTAGAAATGCAGGTGGGACACCGTGCACTGTGATTGCCCCATGTGCTGGAACGTGGCCACCACACCCATCTATGCACATTAATGAGTAAGGAGAAAAGAGGTAGATGTCATCCTCTTAACCTCTTCCCCAGCAACTGTCTCCACTTATGCTGTGAATGAGAGGATTTCACCTGTACCTTGTAAATCCTGGATTTTAAACTGTGGGCCACTGCCAGCTGTTGTCCAGCAATGAGGGACTCACCTTTTCCTGAATTTCAAGGCTCACTTTTATGTGGAAGTACTTAGCCAGGATCCAAAGTAGTAGTCTGGTAATTAAAATACACCCTAGGGAGCATATAGGCAATTAAATCAAGGAGAACGATTAAAAAATAAATAACAATTACATTGCCTAACTATTAGGGGTAGGAGAGCCTATCCAGGAACCTATGTTTATACCACAAAGCTTATTTATAGCCTTGAAGTGATGTTACCACATGCATGTGGGGTTGCCCTTATCTTAGTTGGACAGAGCACCGTGGAGCCAAAGCCCTCTAGGGCTTTGCAGCTTTACCATTCCAACCTCTGAATCTCGTGATGGGCCTGGGGAGGTAGGAGTGTGCCCGGCAGCACTGTCATTACCCCAGTGCACAGTCACAGTCAGTCAGAGACATGGTGTGAAGGCCTGAGGGGAAGGGATTTGGTGCAGTCAAAAAGGAAAGTCTGCCTTTTGGAAAATGAGAGTTGATTAGTAGGTTGGAGTTCTTGCACATGACTGGAAGACCTGAGCCTTGCACCCAGTTTGAAAGTGTTTGAAGTTACTTCCCAGGAGTAATGCCATTTCTGCCAGCTCATCTTCCCATCATGAGGAATGAGACAGTCATCTACTTTCAAGAAAATAATTTATGGTTCTAAGTACAAGAAACCCTATCTTGGCTTAAAGTAAGAGTTTTAAAAACCTGCTTGACTCAATGCTGTGGGTTGGCAGCTTTGTATGGTGGTGAAAATGTTCATGTGTTTCATGCAGCAGCATTTGGTATGAGTTCATTCTGATAACCCCTCTGCCACTCAGCTCAGTGTTGGGACTGTTGAGACACACAAGTTCCTCTGTTTTTTGTATGTGGACCTTGGCTTTGTGAATTCTGCCCATTGAAATGGATACTTTCCAAGTCCCTTTTAAGCTCCAGTTCTTCTTACGTTTGCTCTCTGTCTCTCTCTCTGTGCTCCTTCAACCAGCTCTTTTTCTGCTTTCTACCAAGATAACATATTTTGTATTAGCAACAAATAATCCTGACACTTTCTTTAAAAGCTAGCTTTTCGGTTTACTTTCCCTTTTGTTGTGCTTGGTCCACCTTTCTCTAAGCCAGTAGTTTCTAATGTAAAATAAAAACAAAGAAGTTCCAGGGATGGAACATACAATACTTATGAGACTCTTAAATGGAGTGGGAGCATAAATTGATTCTTTAGCTACATAAAAATTGATAGGTTTGATTGAGTTGGGGTTTATTTGTTGGGTTTTTTTAAAATGAGCTTCTGTATAATAGCAACATGGCTGACATATTCCTAAGAAATTGTGCCAGAAGATATATACCATCCTTCTTGCACATTTCTGTGAATTCTGACACAAGATGTTTCATCCATATCTATATATAACCCAAAGGGTTTTCCCTGTTCCTGCAACACTGCTGCACACTATTTCCTGGGCTATTCCATATTGAGAATAATAAACAAGGGTGCATTTCTGCTGTAACCATTATGTACAGAAACTGAGGGGGTTAGGAGTTAGCAATTTCTCTGTGACTGAAGCGACCCATGTAAACAAAGCCATTTTGAAAAATTGTTGCAAAATTGGTTTTATCTTAAAATGAAACGGCTGCTTAGTGCTAGAGCAATTGTTTAAGATCGCTATAGTGAAACTAGTGATAATGCAGTGTTGGGATGGTCAACATTTCACAGAGTGGAGCACTTAGCCAAAAGATATAAATAATACTTGCTAGACCTCTCACTTGGAGCTGACTTGAGAAAGAGATAATTTACTCTCATTACCCATCCAGTTTCACCGGGAGCTGTATTACTGGCAGATGATGAGGGCAGGACTGACTTGCTTTCTTTTATGGGCTTCACCAGCTCCTGTGGCTGTCTCATGTGGAAGGACTGCTAATAGGAACAAGGTACAGAGATCTGAGGGCTGTCACTGCCAAAAGAGGAGAGAAAGCCATATCCTTAAAAGCCAACATTTCTGCTAAGTGTGATGTCTTAATGGGTGATTACTGGGTTTATTTCCTCGGAAGTATTCTGAAAACATTTTTAAGATCTGAGTAAACTTTATGGCGCTTTTTCAGAGACTAGTTTGCATTCTGAGAGGAACTGCCACTGGGACAAGCTGCCTTAAGACATTTTGTTGCTGAGGATCAGGGGCATAGGGTAGGATTGGTGTGAAAAAGCTGCTAGCAAAAGCAGTGGCTGTTTGCTCTGAACATGGAGGGGCTGCAGGAGGAGACCTTCAGATTTGCACTATGACTATGGCACCCACCAGGGGTAGTGCATGGGTCTTCCAGAAACAGCATTTGTCCCAAGCAGAGCAGCACTCCAAGAGGCAGCACTCCAGTCCCACCCTCAGATAGACCCTAGTCAGAGTTTTACAGGATGGACATAAAACTTATGCAAAATTCACGACTGGATATCATTTGTTTGCCTTTGCAAGCAAATGGAAAAACAAAATAAACCAAATATGCTACTTGTGCATGCATATGCAGCAAACACCTTATTGCATTTTCATTTACAAAATCATTTAGCTTCATTAGCTGTGGGAAGCCCAGCTTCCTTCACTGCATTTCTTCTCAGAGAAACCAGCCCCCAAATACCACAGTGACACAGTACACATTCAGCAGGGCATCGGTCCCATCACATTAGGCTCCGTCACATCACATCAGTTGATGTGACTGACAGAACCTGACGTCTCGTGTCACAGCAGGGCACTTCACCCAGCACCGCGAGTTACAAAGACGCACTTTCTAGCAAAGTAAAATAAAGATGAATTGAAATTATGTTGGGTGGGGGAACATTCTTCAGGTCTTCCTGATCAGAGAAATCTAAAAGCAAGTTGTATTCCAGTTTTTTATTGGAGTAAGATAGGTGAGATTTATGAGATACAGAGGTTCTACACAATGAGCTTCTTCAGGCTTATTTTATTACAATGCAAAAGGAGAGGAAGAGGCACTAGTTCCCTCAATATATACTTTGTATATATGTGTGTATTCAAGCTCAACAGGCATTAAGCTAGCTATCGTACGTGTTTTTATGTTGTACGTGGTTGTACCCCTGTACATAGGTAGACAACTAGGATAAAATGCTTATGGACACAAGGAAAATGGCTACAATACTGCATTGTATTTTACATTTTAGAGAGTCTGGACAATTCACACTCCTGTATGTGAAAAAGCTGCTAATACCATATCCAGCTGTACTGGAGGGTGAAACGACTGCCTGGACCCCAGACTGGGTAACTTTTTTAAACTATTGGTGTCTTCTACCTTTTCCTGTTAATCTGCAAGGTCCTCAGGACAGCCTTTAATTTCCATTTGTTTTAGAGACAGACATACTTTCTTAATCTCACTGTTGCTCCATTTTTTAAAAATTATTTTTGTGTTCTGACTCTTAAAAAGAGTGCAGAGTTTTCTCTTCTGCTTGTTCAATGCACAATGGAGAAAGAGTGGATCAGCTCTACTGTGCTAACACCCTGTACTGCTGAAACCCTGAAAATCATGAAATATAAATTTATATTAAAAATAGTTACATATTATTAGTGTATATTTATTACCTACTAATATCACAATAAGTGTATTTTACAAGAAGGCACACATATATACCTATACATATTAACAATTAATATACATTAGCACCTCACATTCATTAGAGGTTTTACAGTGCAATTATTCCTAGAGGCTTAGCACTGCAATATTTTATCTACAGATTGCATCCTATATTCTGCCTGGACACCCCACACTCCTTTTAGCCTACACTTACATGGTGCTGTCTGTTTTCTGACACCCTTCCCCCATGCCTCATGTTCATGCATCCTTTTCTCACAGTCCCTTCAGACCCATCCCTTCAACCCTCTTCAACCACTCTCCAAGTACTTTCCCCTTGGCACTCCAGAACATCTTCTGCTTCCCCCATTCATTTATTGCTTACTACTGCAATTCCTGTCTGGAAATCAGGAGGGGGCCCCCTTCCCTGAGTCAAGCTGAATCTCCTCACTGCAAGCAGTGGAAGTGGCAGCTATCATCATGAGGGTGGTCAGCCTACCTTTCCCTGGGAAAGCCTTCTAAAGAGGATAGCCAGCCCTGCTGAGATGGGCTTGGCATGCGTCCCGGAGGAAATAAGGGACAGTGGCTGCTCTTCAGGAAAGGGGGAAACAACCTGAACTCTGAAACTGAGTATTTTACCTCAGCCTTTCAAAACAACAGTCACACAAAGCCTATGTGAGAAGATCAGTACAGAAAGCTTCAGGAGTGTGAAAAAGCTCTTTCCCCATCCCTGTTTATGTGTATTTAGAACAGCTCATCCTGTTGGCCTTGGTACCTGGAGACTAGTTGAAATCACCCTGCATCATGTTTTTCATTTCCTTAGAAACAGTGCTTTGTGAGTTTCCGTCCTTTATTTTTTATTTTGATGGCATTCAGGACTATGTGTTACCCTTCTCTCATTAAATGCTAATTTCCAGCACATCAGCTGACAAAACATTCATATAGAAATAAACCCAAACTTGTCTATATGTGGCAGCTTTTAATTAAACACTCATTTATTCTGAGGCTAAACTGTGAAGTTTGGTTAGAGCTTTGCCACAGAGACACTGGGCTGCCTAAAGGATGAGTGAAATATACAGTATCTGGAAAAAGTATTCATGATTCTCTGAGTGTCTATTACCATTAAACATTGAAACACAGTTTTTCATCTAATCTGAATGCTTTTTCTCTGGTTTTATGTTCCCGTGGTTGCTGAAGAAAAGATATGTGTCTAATACTTTACTGATAGGAAAGTAAATGTGGTTTCTGCAGCCAGGCTCATACTGCCGTACTGAAACCTGCCAGGGAATATTCCTTAGGATTGTACCCTGACCCTCTGTGCTAGTGAATTTTTAGTATGGGCTCCTCCATCACTTTGGACTTGCTAGCACCACCAGTCAGTATCACCCCAACCAATTCCTAGGTATGTTTCAGGAGATTTGAGGAGGCACAGATCATTTCCAGTGCACTGCCTGTATGCAATTGTCCTGTTTTAGAAAGTAAGAGAGACTTGGTATTATTTCAGGCAATCCAGGACATTTTGTGCTAGTTGGTGTCATCACCAGAACACGATCCCCTGTCTTCCCAAATTGCCTGTGTTGTGCCCATGTTGGTACCTGAGCCGACTCCAAAGCTGTGTCGATAATTCAGCTGCTGCTGCTGGCAGCAGTGGGAGCTGCCAGGTGCTCAGGGCTGCTGTCATCAGGCCAGGTATGCACGGCTGTATTTAAGAAGCTGAGATTTGTAAAGTGATGATTTATGTGTATCCGGTTCCATAAAGATATATACGGATGAATAGAGAAGGCAGTTTTTAGATTCAACAGTAGAAAACAGATATGGAACAGTGATTTGTGAAACACTATCGAGCTGCATGCTGAGAAGAGGAAATCACCTCCCTCGCTCAGTTGCCCCGGTGTGTTAATCTGACAACTTTGGTAGTCAGCACTGACTGCAGTAGGTCTCTGTTTGTAGTGCAATGGATAAAACAGCAGCTGCTTTGATTTGTATTATCATGTACATTGGGATTTTCCAAGATAATCTATAAGGGAATGCATAACCAAATTCAATAAAATACTGTGATTGTATCTCACTTAAGATCCTTTGAAAAGCCTTCTAGGATGTTATTTGCTGCAGTATATAAATGCTCCAGAAAAATATTTATAGTCAAATGTTGCCTGATTTCTTTTTAAAGCTACCCTATTATCATCTCAGGACAAAACATTATGAAGTTGAAATTCCACAGGCATATGCATGTTTATTCAGTAATCCATGATGCACACCTACAATAGTTCTAATTACAAGGTATTTTTTTCCTAAATAGGCATGAGCATGTGAAATTGTGCAACAATTAACTTTTCTCCTGATATATTCACCCTAATTTCATGAGGATATGATGTTTATAAGCTGTGTCATGTTTTGGGGTTTGTCTTTTTTTTTTTTTTTTAATTCAGCATTTTAAGGAAAGTTTTTTGTTTCTAAAATACATATTGTTTGACTTCGATGGAAGTTACAGTCAAATTTTCTGCATTTATTTTTATATGAACACTATTAAGTCTGCCATAACTTCTTCCATTTTTTAGACATTTACATTATATTTCAGATGAGCCTTTTTGTCTATTACAGGGTAAAAACTAGTATCAATATAACTTAATTTCAGAGAATTTGCTCTAGTAGTAATCCATGTCTTTCAAAGGCTAAAGATATATTTTCTGAAAATTTTATTTTTTAAGACTACTAATTTATGCTTAACTTGTTAAAAATGGATATTTAAAGATGTAGAGGGTTTTTATAGAAAGCAGCCCTTTTTTATTCTTATTTTTTTAATTTTATTTTAATGATTTCAGTGTCAAAAAATGACATGTTAAACAGTTAATACAGTTACAATTCTTATTCTTTGTATTTATGAGATTCACCTGAATCTGATTTGTTTTGCTACATGTCAGGGTGTTTTAAAAATTTCCTGACATTTTTATCATTAGTTCTTAGAACTGAATAGTCTTCTTTTCCTGCCTATTGGTAGATAATTTTCTATGTTTTGGAATTCCTTCAGAAACAACCTTCCTTCAAAACTTCTTTCATCCTCTGATCATCAGAAAAATGCTGGGTTTTTGTTTGTTTGTTGTTTTTTTTTTTTTTTTAATTCAGATTGACTAACATTAAGTCAACTGATCCTACAAAAGATGAGGAAAAACCCACATACTCCATGTTTGGTTGTTCCAGTAGTTTTTATTTTTAAAGGTATTGTGAACATCAGCATCAAATTAGCTGATTTAACCCGGTTTTAAGCCAAATTATACAAGGACAAATTTAATATTTCTGATGCTTCTAAAACTAAAGCAAAAAAAGACTTTAATCTTCTGAGAAAGATCCAGCTGAAAAAGGTTTTTAAGTGACAGAGGAAAGATTATGATATTAAGAGGTTTTTAAAAGTGAGAGTTATGCACAAGAATTTTTAAACTCTACAAAGCCCTCTTGCTCTTTTTCTCTGAAAATAAATGTGGTTAATCTATCTGAAACAAATGTCATTAAACAACAATTCCTAAATAATTTTGTGCTAGTGGAAGACAGAGAAATACTAGGTAGAAAGCAAATATCTAAACTCATTTACTGATTTACATCATAAAAAATTAGAGTGAAATTAAGTTTATTATTGCTGTTCTAGTGGGACACACTCTTCCCCATTACAATTAATTTGGCTAATAATCAGGCTAAACTAATTTTCTCACCCACAATTACAGGTGAAACTCAAAAGGATACTACAGCATGAGAGCAACTTGTGTTTCATCATTACACATTATAAATACACATCACCCAAACAAAAATGAATGATATGGTAAAGGATTTTTTCAGTATATATTTCAGTTGAATGTGTTACTCATGAATGAATTACAGAGGTCATTCCAAATACGTGCTGACAATATGTCTGCACAAGAGGGAACATTGATATTGCCAACATTGAGCTTTCAAAAATCTTGAGTCTGGTCACAAAATACTGAAGTTGATTAAAAGCCATGAAGTTGACCAAAGGAAAAAAAAGCTTAAAGTTTTATTTGCTTGTCTTTTTGATTGTGGCCCCTGAAGAGTCACATCCTTAAATTTTTCTCTACAGCTGTATGATCAGTAAGCGCACTATATTTAAATGAAAATAGAGATTACCTTTTAATCACTTGATTGTAGGAATGTGTTTTCAGGAAAAAACACCCAAACAGCCTTATCTTTAAAAATGTAAGAGCTGGAAATGATGTGATGTAAATATTAGGGATTTCCACTTTAGTATGTTGCACCTTGTAGTTTTCAGCAATTTTGTTAAGATAATAGACTTCCTTTCTCCCCTTGTAAAGCCTTAATTAGTGAAACCTTGTTTCATTAATTCAGGTAAATTCAGTGGGGTCCAAGGGTATCTCTAGATTTGACACAGACAAACCTTACCGTGTCTCAATAGTAAAATATCTACCCCAGATTTAAAACCCTGCTGGTCAAACAGAGGTTTTGCCTTGATGGCACCCATGAGTGCACTCGCTCTGTGTGGGTCTGTGGGAGAAGTGTTGATGGATTGAGAGCACCAACACGTCCTGCATTTCAGGGAAGAAACTCATTGCTAACAGAGAAAAATTTCTCTGGAAGGTTCAATTTAAGCACACCCAGTGACCAAGAAGCTGGGACCATGGTGTGTGGCTGGTGGGGGCTCAGCCTTGCCTGCTCACCTCTGTTTAGGAAAATGCCACAACCAGTCAGAGAGACAACCACAGACAGGTCAAAGGGACAGCAAAGACAACACATGCCAGCTTTCCGAGGCCTGAGCTGCAGCATGATCTCATGCTGGGTGGCACCTTGCTGGTTGCAGTATTCTCACCTGGACTCTAGCATCCCCACAAAGGGCAGCTGGAGCATGCTTCCTCTGATCCCATCTTCCTCCCAACACTCTCCTGCTCCCATGCAACTGCGTGCCGTTCTGCACACCCCATCCCCAGTACTGAGCGGTTTCTCCCTGGCTACCTGACCACACGGAAGAGAGCATCCCCCATTAGGGAAAGGTATGCATTTTACAGGAGGCAGCTTGACTTTAAAAAGGAGTAAATCTGTTCCCCTGGATGTTGTGAACCAGGAGGGGGAACTGATGTCTGCGGAGGTGACACGGCAGGGTAAGACACTCATGAATTATGAGGGCAGATGTCAGTTCCAAGTGACATGTTTTCCATAACCTACTGCCTCTCTTTGTTTATCCATCAAATACAATCTATATAGCAACTGCTCATCTATTCAGTCCTGGGTAGAGCATAGAAATGCAAGTCAGACCTCAAATTTAGTTTGTCATTTGCCTTCTCAAAAGGAGATGTGATTTATGTTTATAATAAAGTATTTGAAATGTCATTTAATAGGAAAACAAATGGCAGTTGGATTCCCATGAGCAAGGAGAGGGGATTGTGAAACTTTGAATTAAGCGGTTCTATCTTATCACACTTTAAGTTACATATTTTTATTCTAATTGTAAAAATTATCTGCCTTGACATATCTTTTCCATTATTTTTGTTAAAGGGTATTCATCAGCGGTGTTAATGATGACACAAAATTTTAATATATGCATTAAACATTTAAGTTTTAATATGTTAACATGACACAGGATGTGAATAATAACAATGTTTTATATATGAAGTGAAAACATATTTTATGTTGGAAATAGTTAGAATGCCTGGCAAGTGACTTATATCCATAACAATTTCATTTAAATATTGCTTTTGCACCCCATCTATCTTAGATGCAATTTTATAGTCCTTTTTAAAAATTCATTTCTGCATGACCTCTTTGAGGCTGCAACTTAGTGCCTCTAGCCTACATATTCAATTGCACTTGTACTTGTTCCCATTCAATTACCTTTCAAAGCGGAGAAACCAGCAAGTGCCCAGATCTGAACTGCATTTACCATTCTGGGACTTTTCAGGAATTACAACTTCTGTGCAGTTTCACAGTAATAAGGGTAAAAGGCAAGAGAAAATCCATCAAATTGCTAAAATACGATGGTCTACCAGGTTTGATTTAGATCTTTATAATTTGGGACCTCTTGGAATAGCCAGGTAGTTCCTAATATAAGATTACATTCCCTTGAATATCAGAAGATTATGATGCATATATACAACAGCTTTCCTTTTATTTCTTCATATCCTACCTTCTGACTTGTGGCTTAAAAATATTGTCCCAATAGCATTAGGGAAAGGGATATCTTTGAAAGGATACATCACAAAAGGAAAGGAAATGTTTTGGTGTTTTAATGTGCCTACATGGGAAAGTTATTTACAAAAATCTCTGCAGAATTTCCATCCTCTATAGGCCTATTATCATATGACCAAATTGTGCTGATGGAACGAAATCACTGCTCTCTGACTTTACACACAGCATAAATTCAAGAGTAGTTTCCATTCATGACAGTGTATGTGCTTAATCAGACCTTGTACCCCAAAAGTTTCAGTCTGTTAGGGCTGCAATGTGTATAAAAAAAAATATAAATCAGAAAACAGGCATTCTGGAGCTGCAAACAGGCTTCCCTGAATGGTGCCCATTCTTATGATCTGGCTGAGAATTTACGACTCATCTCTGAGCACATTTCTCTCAGACAACAGCAGGCTGCCTCCAGCCCACCACCTCATCAGATGCAAGACGTCAAGGAAAAAGATCAGGAAAAACACCAGGGAAGGACAGCTGATACTGCACATCCCACCTGGAAAAACTCTCGCTGCAAAAAGGCAGAGATTTTTTCTATGCATCGAATTCCAGGTGAACGTGGCAGTGTGATACAATAAACAATAGAGAGATACTAGGAAAGTCATCATTTCAGAAATGAAGTTAAAAAGCTAATACAGAATATGCAAATATTAGCATGCGGATGGTAAATATTTTTATATTTAGAAATACAAGCTATAATTTGTTTCTCTGTTTATTTGTGTCTGGTATGTAATATCAAGCATTTAAAATATTTATGGTCATGTTGGTTCTAGTCCAGCTCTTTGATCTTTCCTATTGGTATCTTTTAAATGAAATTCCTTGTTAATAACCTAGAGTAAATATATTTTAAAAGATGTTTCTTTCTTCTTCATCCTATATCTATCGATATCTATATCTATATCTATATCATCTATATCTATATCTATACACATTTTTTAAGAGCACAAATGGATGGGTCAACATTTATTTTGAAGAAAATGTTTTTTCTCCTTATTTAATTCTTTTATTGCCATCTTGTTTTTAAAAAGGGTACAAATAAGTTTACAAGGGTCAGAAGAATTGTTCTGCCACTGCAGACAATTCACCTACAGAGGTTCAGCCACTAATGGAAAATTGCAAAATGGAACTACTACTTTTTTTCCTGTGGTGAATAATTTATGCTTGGGAATGGTTTCATCACTGAACACTCTTCAAGTCATTAAACTGAACTGAAGAAAATGGGGTGAAGTCATCATCAAGAAGGTCAATTTATGGAAATACTGTTATCTCTTTCACAGTATTATTAATACCTAGTGACACCTTCACGTTCGGCGGGGTAAAGCCAATGATTAGCCTATAAGGTGTAAGTGAGGTCTCAAATACATGTTCATGATGAGAACATCATTATTGTAAAAGTGATCTGAATGCAGCAGGTATGAGAAGGAAAAGGCAGTGAGACAGGAGGAAGAGGCAGATTTTGGTCTTAGAAAGTCGTAAACACAAAACCTAATTTTGAGCAAGCTGCTGTATTTTTTGTCATGGATCTGCATGATGCTGCTGTTACTAACTGCATATTGGTATCTACATGGCAGATCACTTCAATGTCTGAAGAACAACCACTCTGTAATTTTATGAAGAATTAAACTTGGCAGAGGGTTAAAGGGAAAGGCAATTTGACTCCCTTTGAAATGTGTGTAATTGTAATATTTACAGCATTACCTACTAATGTCTAGTTAAAGCACATTGCCACCTGGGAAAATTTCCTCCTGCAAGTCCTACTGTTTTCAAATCAAATGACTTCCATGTAGATTACACACATGTTAATCTTTGCAACCTGTCTGTCATGACTTAAGGTTCAGATAAGGCTGCTTTCTTAGCAGGATTTTTGGCACTGGCAATCACAAAGAGAGCAAGTTCAAGATTTTTTTTTAGCTAAAAATGCTATTCCACTGCATGAGTTTAAGAAGATACAATACTTCGGTGGCAAGGTTATACACAGTACCTTTAGAAATACCTCTGAAAATTCTGCATTCCACAAAAAAAATTATAGCATTACTTCTGTGCATCATAATATTTTAAATAAACATACAATTGATGTACACATCATGTTTTATGAGCCTAATAGGTAGCCAGTCCTGCTAAATTTGACTTGCAATTTTTCCAAATCTTCTGATAATCCAAGTGCACTTCTCCAGGAAGAAACATAACAAATCTCAATCCTGAACAACACAGAATCTCCTCTTGCAATCAATACAAATCATGCCTTATATTTCAAAGGGATATGAACTGTCCCTGCATTTTCTGACAAGTAAAAAGAGTTTATCGAGATTTTGTTTGTTTGTTTGTTTGTTTGTTTGTTTGTTTGTTTGAATGAAGCATTCCACAGTGGAATGTAAATCTCAAAGGGGCTGTCTGATATTGACATGATCAATATGAATTTCTCAATGCCCTGAATCTTTTCTATAAACGTGAGTTACTTAAAAAAGTAAATACGGATTTCGGGTAATTTAAGAATATTATTTTCTAAGCGATTTAGCAGTAGCACCATAGAAATGCAGGAATGAAAATCATCTTTAAAACTCAGCTCTTCTTGCTTCAAGAGATTGTCAAATATTCTCAGACCATCTGATCTTTGTCTAATCTGTTCATAGAGGTCTTCAATTATGAAGTAAAGAACATCCCTAGGCAGCCTCTTCCAGTCCTTAAAAGCCTTTGCAGCTGGAAAGTTTTTTTTTTATTGTCTCATTTAATCTAATCTAATCTTTTTTTCCCTTTAGAAAAATTAAACCAGTGATTTCTTTTTTACATTGGGTGAACATGGAGAGTAACTGATGACTGTGCTCATTATAGAATCTTTTTATTTATTAGATGATTACTGAATTGCCCCTCACTCTTCTCTTTTCAAAACTAAACAAACCCATTTCTTTCAACCTTCTCTCACATTTTTAAAACTCTTAGCAGTGTTTTTGCTCTTGGCCTGCACTCTAATTAGTCTGCATTTTTTCTTAAAGTGCCAAGCTCAACACCCGACCATATATTTTAGCTGAAGTCCTGTTACTGCTGCATAGGACAGAATAAAGACTTCCATCCCTTACTTATGGCATGCCACCTAGTACACTCCAGAATGACACTGGTCTTTTAATTCAATATAATGTTCAAACATATTAAGATGTTTTAATTCATGATTGCTGCCAGATATTTTTCTGTTCAGCCATTTCGCATTTTCTGTTGATTTTCTTCCTTCCCAAGCATAGCATTCCTTAGAATTTCAGACTGCTGAAATAATTCAGTAAATCAGTAACATTTTTAGGATCACTGTGAGTACTAATCTCGTCGTCCCAAGTGCTTGGAATCCCTCCTAGAAAGATGCCATCTGCCAGTTTTATGTGTATTCCATAATTCATTGTCCAAGTCAGTAATGTGACTGTTCAATAGACTGGACCAAACACAAATTTGTTGTGTGAGTTTTATAGGAAACTGCTAAAACGAACAAATTTTAGAGTTTATTTTCATTGGAATCCTCCACTCCGTTCATTTGTTCATAATGACCAATCTACCTCAACATATGAAAGTCTGTATCCTTATTCCTTTACAAAGGTCAGCATCCATAAACAGCTGTGTCTTTACTTGTCTTTCATAAATTGCACATAGAAACAATAGTGCCATTGCTTTTTCTTTTCAGCTTTTCTTCAGTTCCTTACAGGAGAAAAATGCTAACTATGAAAGTTCTCTGTCATGTTCTCTTTGACCAGATTTATGACACACCTTTGCAGAGACTTGGAAATAACTTTGGGTTTACCACTGAAATTATAGCTCATGATCTATAATTTCCTACAGCATTTCAATATGAACTGGTAAAACTGTCACTGGCACTGTTTCTATATACTGCACAAAATGTTCTTTTCTTACATATAGCATACAGTCAGTTAAAAAAATGGGAGTGTAGATGTATGTATGACACTTGTTTTGCACTTGGGATTTGCATTCAGAGAAATGCATAAGACTGCTGACTCATAAAGTAGATTAATTTGGAGGGCCACTGCTTACTAATTTCCCCCACTAATTTACCCACATTGCCACTAGTAAAACTGTACAAGAATAATGCACCTAATTCGCTTAGGTGTTTTTGTAAATATTACTGACTGGCTGTCTCTCTGTGTGTTCAAATGCCTTTTCATATCTGGCCCCTAATAAATAATGAAATGCAGATGTTGCCCTCAGCTTACCAGTTTTGCTTTAGCATTGCCTGCATCCTGCCTGTCAACTGGATTTAGCATATTTGCATAATTATGTTTCATTCATTCACTACTGGATTTTTTTTAAACAAGTAAGGGAAAACCAAACCAAACGAGGAAGCAGGGAACAGCCTATCTGCATGAGGCATTTAAATGCATCCTGCTAGGCATGTTTGAGCAGATCCTATTTATGCATTTAGTTTGAAAAAAAAGTAAAACATTTAAGGTAATTAAAATAATTCTGAATTCAATTTTAAATCCTGCTGGCATTATTTAGTATTCTATGAGAACTGTCATGCAAAGTAAAAAAAAACAGGAGGGTAAATAATCTTTTCCCAGTACAATGAAGTAGTCCTACTGCTACTGAAATATGTAACAAAACTTCTGGGGTCTTTTGGAAGAACAGCAAGAAACTTCAAGCTTTTGTATAGGCCTGATTCTTAAAACAATTCACAGCAGTTCAGTGACTGAGAATCCTCTTTAACTGCCAAGTTCATGGTGACCAAAGCTGCATATAACAAAAACTTTGCTTCTGCTAACTTGAGGATTAGAGGCTGGGAACAAATCTTGATATTTTCAGCAGGAACAGAATTATTTCTGTTATTGCAAACTGGGCAATTCCAATGCACAGTCAAGCGAGGGTTTAGTACAACTTTGCAGGGAAGTACTCTGGAAACACACAAGAAAAAGAGACTAGCATTGCACAGATGTGGAAAAAAGATTATAGAGGGTTAGTCTCGCAGTGAGACAAAAAACATTCCCTTTTCAATGGATCCAGAAGGAAAAACAGAACAGAAAAGAAAAAAATTAAAAGGGAAGTGGGAAAACATGAAAAAGATACCTTTTTTTTGCTTCCAACATTTTTAGGTCTAAAGCTGGTTAATGTACTCCCAGACCACAGAAAAAATAGCTATAACAGCACCATAGAAAATAGGCTTCATCGTAGGATCCTTTGTTTCAGAACACCTGGTCTGTTCTTCCACCTTTTGATGGGAATAATGACATATATATGAAAGCCTCTTCCCAATGCATTTTTAAAAATCTTGACTGACACATGAAATTCCACAGCTTCTCTTGGCAATGTATCCTGGTGTTTCATTACTTGCATCACAAGAAATTTTTTACCCGAAATCTAAACCTAAGTCACTCTTACTTGAAATAAATTTTTCCTTTATCCTCAGTGGACATGAAAATATGTTTTTCACTCCTTTGCAAGTAGCCAGACTGTTACCATTCTTCCCCTGCTCAGTTTTCTTTAGCAGTTGCTTTTGACCATGACCAGCAGACGACCAGTCTTTCCTTACAACCTATGTGCTCTTACTTTCTTGCAATTCTCTTTGCTTCTTCCTAACCGCTCTCCATCCGATCTGAATCCTTCCCTGAGAGGCTGAAGTACATCCCTATATCCTGTGACCTCTAAATGGAAGAGGAAAGATATAGCCTATCACACATCTTTTACCTAAATCTGAAAAATCAGAGTGATTTCTTTTAAAGTGATAAATTCTGTTCTCACAGGGACGTGATGTTACATACTGTTTCATTGATGTAAGGAGTGCTTTTCTTTGCTTGTTTGTTATATATATCTATCTGTCATTGTTTAACTAAAAATTTCAATAAGCATTGAAGAACTGGCCCTGACATTTTCAGCAATGACAAGTTGGTTCAAAATCCAGCTACTCACCACTCTCCATATTAAATGCAGCAATAAATTAATACTTTTATATGCTCCAAATAAACCAGTGAGAAAAACTGCTGAATATGAAACCGAGATCAAATCCCTTTGGAGAAATTCATATTTGGTGCTTTAGGATTTCTAGGACTGTCATGTCTCATTTTGAGCTGTTTCTAACACTAAGTATTAAAGGAAATTTATCTTCTGAAACATGATTGGGGAAAAAAATGGTTTTGTAAGATTTCATGGGCATTGTGTCTTTGTTAATCAACACAAAATACATTGCATTTACCAGTAAGAAATTAGAAATTAATTCATGCATATTTCTTTTTTTAATTGCCACTCTTGGAAGCTCATTATGTTTATGGAAGTTGAGCAGTTCTTACTGGCTCATACACATCACTACCCATTACCCAGAGCAAGCAAGCATAGGTGCAAAAATAGGTTCAAATGAGGTTCATCATACATACAGGAGGTAAAGATTCTCCTGCTATAAATTAGCTAATAATGTATTTGACAATACAGAGAGCTAAATGAATGTCTCATGTCTAAGAAACAGCTGTATTTGCACTCCTACAGATAATCGGTGAGCACTCAACCACAATGAATTTATTGAAGGAGGCTGATAGTTCTTTACCGTAAGACTAAGTCAGAACATATTAATGTAACACACAGTCATACATGTGCCCCCAAAAATGTGGGACACATGTGCCAACCATCCAGCCATGCTGATCTTTGGTACTCTGTCACCTTGCTCACAGTGGATTACTGCTGACAAGTTGTAAGTCCAGATTGGCTGGATTCAGCTATGGGATCTGATCCTTTGTGATGCTGAATATCGCTCTAAGTGATACAGACTGCCGACTGCAAGTCAGCACTTCATGGAAAATGTTCAGGAAATTGCAGAAATAAGTCCAGGGGCTGCCACCCCCTGAGAAGAGACAGGGAAAGCAAGAAGTTACTCAGAATGATCCCCAACTCTCTGTTCTGATTTTCTCTAGTTGCTCTTGTCATCAAAAAATACAACCAAAATGATGTAAAAATTGTAATTAATGGCCAAGCTATGTGTGGACCTCCTCCTGCGGTTCTAGGCAAGAGGTTGTTGTGGCAAAATTTAAGAAGACAGCCTTTTTTGGGTTTTTTTGTTTTCTCTTTGTACAAACTGGACCCAAGCTCTGCAGGCTCCAGGGTTCTATTGTTCATTTTATTAGTCTTTCCCAAGAAATGCAGTTTTAACCATTGAGGAGAAAGACGCAAATAGTTCTGTTTCTCCAAAGAAGCCAACTGCATTATGATTATGAAAAAAACCTGTGAGGCCTGAAAAGCTTTTCTTGTTTAACTCTTCCTTTTTACCAGCTAAGTCTACAACTCTCAAGCTCACGTTTCTGTAGGCAGGCATGCACCCACACCACACAGCTGACTGCACACAAAAGTCTTGTGCACAACTGGAAAAATAGTTTATTTCAATCAGCTTGTTTTCTGGAACTCACTTTTTCGCGCATGCAGAACAGTTAAGAGTCTCCAGGGCAAGACTGGAGGCCCAGTTGCTTTTTATCTGGATGTGGGAAGAGGGAGAAAATGCCAGGCTCTTAGGCTTGTGCCCAGCTGTCCCAGAAGACCAAAGCTTAAGCTCAGGAATTCAAGTATGAAGCAACCAGAATTCTTCACATATGGATGCTTGGTGTGTGAATATTTTTGGGAAGTTCAAGAGCAGGTTAAATAGTCCATTTTTATGGACTATACACATATACATTTTTTCAATACAAAAGGAAGGTAGCTATCTTTTCCAGCCTACTGATAAACTAGTCTTTCTGTTGGTCTTTCATGTTTTCCTTGCACTTCATTAACTGGAGGCAATTTGCACAGCTTTCCTCATACTCAGGTAAAGTAAGAAAATGGCCCTTTAAGTCAAAAATCTAGGAATGAATGAGCAGACAGCACTAGCAATTCTATCTGGGATTGCTTTATTTACTTGTGAATCTTACATTGTAAGATGGGAGGGCAGGAAGAGAAGGAAAGAGAACTTAATTACCATGATTGGCCGAGTTCACAAAAAAAGATATAATTTCTAAGGGATACCCATGGGGAAGGCATAGCAAAAGTATTATGTTGTTTAGATTCAGGGAATTTGGTCATGAAAAGTGTTGTCATAGGTCACTTGTCCAGCTTGTCTGAATGGTATTTTTTTTGTCAATGATACAGTCTAGTGCATCTAAACTGAGTTTGTGGACAAGCTGTGACTCTTCGTGTCTGCACAAAAAAAGTACTATGAGTTCTAAACTGGGCTTTCTGAAACTCATTAGGCTTCATTTGTTTTCTTTAATAACAACTATGTGAGACACAAAACAGATGCAGGCAATTGCTAGAAAAGCAATGATCAATACCACCATTTTGCTTGGCAAACCCAACCAGGGTGAATTAGAGAGGGACTGGACAGCAATACAGGAAATAATGGAATGTCGCTACATAAATCACTAGCAATGCCTGATCTCAGCTGCAGTATATGGTCATATACTTCAAAAGGATATTGCAGGATTAAGGAATATTTAAGAAAGAGGATCATGATAAACGGGCCTCAGGTAATTCAAACATCTAATGAGGAAATAAATTTTCCCCTTTAAAATTAGACTAGGGAACACAGTGTATATTCATAAGAAAGGCTGGGAGGAGTTAACATGTCTCACAGTGCAAGAAGGAAGGCCCATGTTGAACTGCTAGATAAAAAATGCACCTTGGATTGAAATATGCCTAGGCAATGAGGCCCAGAAGACACGGAATGTGAAGAGGAAATTTCTCTGAACAGTAACAAAAATATGCAAAACTATTTCACTTTTCCTCTGAAAGGCAGATTAAACCACACAAAGCTGGGTGTGAACATTTAATTCTTCTAACTTAGAGATCAAGATGAGAACTACTTCCATGCCAGAGAGTGCCAGAGAGCAGGTGCTACAGTAGTTGAACCACAGGTCTAGTCTGATATTGTCTGGCACTTCATCCTTTTCCAAAAAATGTTCTCCTGAGGACAGAAATTTGGTCTTGCATCAGAATGTGGTTGCCAGCACCAAGGAATGAAATGGAACTGGCCAGCATCATTGTTGGAGACTGATGAGGCCACTGAATGTTCGGCAGTGGCACCAGTTCAGGGTGTGGAATCACAACCATCAGGACCTCCAAAAAATCAGCCAGGTTTTGTTTTTTTGCAAAATCTGGAAAGTCTAATAGTCCTTCAGGCTGATGCTCTGATTCTGGAAAGAACTGTGCAATGTGGTAGCCTGTAATGTCATGAACATAATGATTTCCAGAGTCCTGGATGCAGCCATTTCCATTTGTTCCTGCATTCACATGCCCACACATAATAGTTTGTTCCTGACAGCTACAGCCCCAAACAAAGCCCAGCTTAATATTAAAGCATGATGTCAAAACTGCCCAGCTCCACTGAAGAGGCAACAATTGAAAGGCTGCTGTTATTTCAATGCTAATGGAGCGTAAGGATTCAAGTACAAACCATTGTTTTGGGTATGGTTACTTACAAACACACAGTAAGATGTTATGCCTTAAAACTCAAGGCTTTTGTTTAAGTAGAACAGAAAAACTAGGGTAGGAGGAAAAACTGATGCAAAGACCACAATTACATACTGGGGCACAGGCTGAGCCAAAAATACACCTGTCTCAACATTCAGTCCAATCCCCCTGCACTGGGCTGCCTACCAACTATTCATAGCAAGTCAAATTTTAGCCAGAAAAAGGCTATGAAAGGACTTGTGCGTATGTGTGTTAGTGGAATATTACTACAAACACCATTTACAAAAATAAAACATAAAAACATATTCTGACCTACTGTAGTTGATTTTTTCAGGGTCAGAAAAAAAGAACTCCCTGTGCTGATTGCTAAAAAGGAGGGCATATGCCCCCTAATACCTTTAAATCTTATTTCTTGTGAAAAGGAGCTCTTACTATTTTTGTTTCTAATCTAGGCCAAGTTCTGAAATCCTTGTAAAAACCAAGGGCTTAATAATGAAACAAAAAATAACTGGTAGCTTTATTTTTATATCAAAAGGAGATAAGGATTAAAAATACTAACGGTGTCTAACTGAGTATATTCCAGTCTGCTTCCCCATGGAAAAAAAAAAGAGTTTGTAAAGATTAGGAACAAGACTGTATTGCTTGGCACATGAGGACCTATGACCTTGACCACGGTCATGACATTCTGGCTGAGTTCCAGCTGTCCTCAGAGGGTGCCTGGCTTCAGCAGAACATGCAGAATAGGATTGGTCATTGACACAATTTAACCAGTCACTTCTTATTAGCAATTGTTTTTCATTAGAACCATATAAAACATGAAGAGATGTTTTCATCACTATGTCCTGAATTTACATGCTATCTATACATCCATTTTTTCCCCAGGTCATTTCTCCCATTGCTACTACTTTTACACTAAATGAGAAACTCTAAAGATGCCCCAAATTTTGTAGACTCTATTTCTTTTTTTCCAGAAATAGGCTTTCAGTTCTGTATAAAAACTTGTTAAGATACTGAGTATTTGGCAGATAAGAGTTTTTGCATTTTGAAAATTATTGGTCATTCCCATGGAGATGTAAAGTGGAGTCCCCCTTGTATATAGGTGATGCTGCTTGCCAATATAATTTAAGAGGAACCTTTTATTTACTCTGAAAAACCACATTGCATTCACAATCCCCACAGATACCCATAAATAAACTTTAGAAATTTTTACATTAATAGAATTCAAAGCAAGTCTTTGCTATATCCTGATTTTTCTGTAAAATATGCACATTACATAATTCCATTAGAAAATTACAAAGAAATCGTACGCACAGACAAAATTGCTTCTAGTGCATTAAAATAAATGTTGGAATCTCTATTCATGATAATCACTTGAGATTTTTGGACTTGATACCATACTGAATTATTTCATCATGGAAAGCCCATTCAGTGCACCCTTCTTGAAGGATATCTCATGCAAATACATGGACTCAGAGACACACACACACACACACACGACTTGTTGCTAAATTTCATTCATATGAATGGGGGTGGCACTTTAATAAAAAGTAGAAAAAATATGTTCACCTTCACTGCATCCCTTTGTATTTATTCCCCATCATTAAAAGGTGTGAGATGGATGGTAAAATAGATTTGCAAACCTGTTATTTCTCCTCAATATTGTAGCCTCAAGTCCTATTATCAGTTTCAGAAGCCAAGATAGGCTGAAGGAAAGACAGGCATTTTATAATGGTCAAGAATCTATTGCCCATTAGAGAGAAAACCATGAAGACCACAGACATACTTTCCAGCACATAACATTCCCTAGATTTTCTACCTTTTCTGGACTTGAAGCAAGCTTAACCACCAATGTTTGTGTAGTTTGCTATAGTTTACCTGCTGTTGCTTGCATCCCTAATGTTGGGAACTACTTCTCAGTACCTTCTGCTCATCTGTCTTCCAAAAGAAGATGCCACATATATCAGCTATTAATGAGATACTTGCTAGTCTCTTGCCTGCTTATGCCCCTCATCTTTTATATTCATGCCTCAGTCCTACTGGGTGTCACCAGATGAGGCCAGAGATAAATATTTTCATGCATGTTTGCTGTTTCTTACTGCTGACATTTTATTACCCTCAACAGAGCCATTGTAGAGCTTCCATCAATGCTGTACTTTCATTCCTTGTGGTTGGGACAATATTATAGTACAGAGCATGTACCAAGGGAAATGTAAACCAATTTGCTTCTACTGGGGTCTAGAAGAGCCTCTTGTTAGAGGTGGGCTGCCTGCAGTGAAGTGATGCCAAGCCCTCTGCCCGACCATCTGCATTTGTACCTGAATACTGTGAAAAATTATCCTCAGTGAAGAATAAAGGGAGTCTGATCCATTCCAGAAGGAAGGCTTTGATACCACAGAGTGTTCCATGGGTAATTGGAATTGCTGCTTACGTACAAGATCAGCTCCAGGAAGAAAGTTTGTTCCCTCTTTTGCTTACATGTAAGAGAACATCTGGGCCCAAAAGCTTTGGCCCGGCACCAGAAGAGGTCATTGATGGAACACACTGCAGATTTCAGATATGCTCCTATTTAGACTCCTCTGAAAAGTGCCAGGATTTTTCTCCATTTGCCATCAGGACAACTGATCTGGCCTTCTACAACCTTCTCAAGTACTCTTGGAAGAGAGGAATGGCCAAAACAATCTTCCATTGGGTAGCTTGAGGGGAAAGTTTGTGAATATCAGGATAATAGAAGGTGAAGCTGGTAAACCTGGATTTGGAATGGATTCCAATTTGGAATGGATTCCAAACCCCACTCATCTGAAAGCCGTTTTCACTGGCATATCCTCTGAGTCGGAAGAAATGCTCCTGACAAGGCCATAATCCCAAATAGATTTGCGGACCCTCCTTCATTCATTCTGATGATGTAATGGAAAAGACAAGGGCCATGTTAATTAGCTTCATTTCTGAAATGGACTATAAATATGGTTAGAAGATGTACAGCAGAAGAGCAAGTGCAGGCCTTCTGTGGTGGTGCATTAATTTTGGTGGATTAAGATTTCCAGCAGAAACAGAAAACTGGTTATCCGTATTCACTCTGGTTTCCATGAACAATGGCTTATTTTAATTAACTTTTACATAGAGTGTTACACAATGCAGATATTTATGATGCAACAAACTACAAGATGGGAGACCCAAAAAAGACATCGGTCTCCAATGCCTAAATATTCCTCCCATATCTGGCCACACTGCATTAGGGTGATAATGTTGAAAGAATCAGAACTACATTTGTTTCTGGATTTAAAATTTTTTGAAGTTTGACAACAGTCAGCTTTTAAATTGCAAGCTTTTTAGATTTGGGGGAAGGTTAGTTTGAACCCGGCCTAGGTCTAGTATCAGACAAAATTAAAAACTTGAAGACTTGAGACTTCAAGCTTTGATACATCCGTTGTATAAACTGCCAAACACTTGTTCCTGAAGTGGCTTTTGGGAAAAGTCCTACGATTCAGTGGAAAATATTCAGGTCTAAACATCACAATGAAATTTGTAAAAGTATGATATAAGTTTAAATAGAAACACTTTTATTTACCATCTCACTGTTCACTAACAGTACTTTCTCAAATCTGTAGTGCATTTTGTATGAACATGCATTACATAAATGTATATTAAGATGATTAAAAAACAACTATGAAATAACATACTGCTTGCTTTATTGACTTGCTTGTATACCTACTTAGTGATATCAGCTAGTTAGCTGCTTAAAAAACAACACACAAAATACTTGTTCAAGTGACTGCAGAATATATTAAGACACCCTTTTATATTAAGGATGACTCTTCTTGTTCCCTGCCTCCCCAGAGAAGGATGACTTTGTTTCCTAGTAAAAGCTATTGCAAAACCCCCACTAGGATGACTACAATTTACATTAAGTCCTAAATGTTGAGCAGAAGTTCTTTGATCCCTTTTTGCAAATTTCAGCCAAAGCTGCCAGGCACTGACATACCTGTCTGCAGGATTCTGATGTTTTTGATGTCCATAGTCTCTGCATTGTGCTTTGATTTATGGAAGCTTAACTAAACCAGTCACAGTCTGCCAAGAACTGCAAGTTTCTGGTTAAAATACGTATCTTATGACATATGAATGCTTTCTGATGCAAACACTTTGGGTTTTTTGCACTTACTTAAGTGTCACCAACAGGTCGGCAAACTTGGCTAAAGTTCAGGGACTATAATGAAAACTTCATTACAGCACCAACTGTCACACAAGCTGAGACAGCATTTGGGACAAATAAGCAAAGGATCCTTAACCTGACCTCCATCTCTTCTGCTTATGCACATATGTTGTGATGTCTCACACTAATGTGGGAAAACAAAAGTGGCTTGGAATAGGAAAGAGTTTGCCTGAAACCTGAGCAGACTTTAGAGGGGGTTCTTGAAGGAACTTATTACTTGTTCCTGGCAGCTCTGTGGTCCAATGCTGAGCAGTTAAACCAGACAGGTGGTCTCCCTGGGCTGCCTCTGTAGTCAGCAGGCCAGTGGAAGAGAATGGCTCATCCCCATGCAAGAGCAGAAGGCAAATTTTGGCATTAGCATCACATTATTATGTATCACAATCATATTAGCACATTGCACAATACTAGCACATTGGCATTGTTAGTATATTAGAATTATATCCATATATCATTAGTAGAGCCTCTTTTTCACCTCTCTGCTGACTGTAGAGGGTACTAGGGGTAACTTGACTCTCATGAAATGCCCGTATTTGGGGTATAAGAGCAACCAAGTGTGCTATGTGCTAAAAACTGTGTCCTGGCAACTGGATGGCCCTTTTCAAAACATGTCTTATTGAACAGGTAGGTCTGTGGCAAGTGGCAAGTGGCAAGAGCAGCTTAGAGTGCATCCTGAGCTACACCTTGCCAATGGAGATTAGACGATCAGGAGTGAATGGCTGCGTACTTGGCATTTCTACAGATTTCAAGGCTAGATAGTTGGTTCCCAGATTCCTAAAGACGCTGAGTGTTAAAAGCATCTCTCCAGTGGAAACAGCCTGCTCAGGGGCACGGCAGCCCTGCCACGTACGGCAGGCTGGGAGCTGGCCCGCGCTCACTTCTTTCCAGGACAATAGCACTGTTTTCCTTCCTTTCATGCTGCAAAACACATTCAGCCTCGTTGCATTAAATTCTTATGTTAATGTTCCATTAATTAGCTTCCCTTTCTTTATATTTGCTCTTCATTGTTCTGCTTTTACTTTGTTTCGCTCCCCGTATAATTAAAATGTTTAACATTGTTCCTTCCTGTGGTCAGGGCACATTCGCTTACGTCCATGTCGCCCCCAATCCTGGCTGAGGCCAAATGGAAGCAATTAAATCCAGGAACGGCGTTTGTCCGTGTGTCGCCCCCCTCGCCGCCGCCCAGCCCCTAACGCGGCGGCGCCCCCGACCTCTGTCGGGCCTCGCGGCCAGGCAGAAAGGCTCGGCGGGTGTTTCTGCTGAAATAAAGGGGTTATGTATTTATTTATTTTGTGTAATATCCGTGTGTACGGGCACGGCTCTGCACCGCAGACCCACCTCGGCCTCGCCGCCCGCTGAGGGGGGGCCGCTGCCGCCTCCGCCCGGTAGGTGGCGCCTCAACACCGCCCACCTGCGCGGGCCCGGCCCGGCCTGGCCTGCTCGGGAAAGCGGAATAAAATAAAATATAAAAATAATAAAGCGGATGGGCAAAGCTGACGGTCGATCCCCATGCGTGATCTCTTCTGAAAAGCGGAGCGGCTGGATGGGCCTGCATCCCGCTGCCGGCATGAGGACACCAGCGCCACGGTCCGGCTCGCCCGGCTGTCCGCCCCGATGGGCTTTTGGCTTACGGAAGAACCGTAAAAAAATGTGAATTAAACCCACTTTAGTCTCGGGTCGACGGGGCCTGACAGAGCCTGCCCCGGCTGCAACACCGGTCACTGCTGCAGTCGGTGCCCGGACATTAGAGGCCTTCACATCCCCTGGGATCACACGGAGGGTGCAGCGGGGCCATATTGGCACACAACAGGTTCAATGGGAAGGCGAAGCACTATCTTTTGCGGATGAGAATCTGCTGTCTCAGGAGAGAGAGCTGGGCTGTGGGTCACCACCTGAAGCGGGGAAGAGTTAGGCGGCAGGTCACGTTGATGTGAGCCCCTTGCAGCCTCTCCCCAGAGCTCCCAACTCAGCTTCCCGACTGCCTGGTCCCATGCCCCGCAGTACCTGCCTTTCACAAGGCCTACTGCAGCCCTCCAAGTGCAAGTCAGGGCTGTAGTCTCCACTCAAGAAGCCAGGCCTTCCTCTCTCCCACTGTTTTTTGTTCCTTGACTATAAAAAGGACCTGCTGATGCTTTGCTGTCCCCAAAGTGAAACCCATTAAACAGTGTAGGACAGCCTTCTATCATGGTGATGGGAAAAGTAAGGGAGGGAAATTACAGATTTTAAAAAGCTCATTTTCTTCTTTGGATGTGTTTGGTTTTTATTAAACACAGAAGTTCATTAAAACGCACTGATAAAAATCAAGAGATTTATTTAGGGGTTTCTTTGTTAGCCCGTATCAGTTTATACAGTATCTGCACCATGAGGTAGTCAACTGCAAGAAATGTGAGGGATTTAAATACTGAATATCCATGTTTGGGAAGCAGGAAGGAATGCTTCCCAAACATGGTGTGTTTGGGAAACAAACATGTGGAACAGTCAAGGTGTTTTTGTGTTTTTTTAATTACAGTTGACAACAGTTTTTATGCTATTCAAAGAATTCACAGCTCAGTGTCAAAATATACTGTTTTGGTTCACTTCTTGAAAATCCTCTCCTGCAAGCAATGCAAGAGCTGTCCTGAAATGGTGGGATATTTCTGGAAGGAGAAAAGTGTTTCTGTTTCTGACATCTATGCTTCCACTTTTGTATATTTTTAACATAAGCAGCTAGGATGTTGGGAGGAGAGGGTGCTAGTATCACATCTTTGTTAGTAGAATATTGACATCTCTTGCTTCATTGATTTTTTATTACAGTCCCAAGGTTAGAAATAATGATTGTCAGTGACAGCTTCTTTGCTGCTTGCTTCAGCTTCAAGTGGTAATTTCAAGCATATTTTATTTTAGTTTATTTCTCCCCATCTATATAAACTCCCTGCCTTTCTGACTGCAACAGAAAGAAGTAGTTTGTAAAAAGCCACCTCTTGAAAAGTTCAGGGCTGCAACATGCCAGCATAAAAGATAGCACCAAACCAAGCTGCCTTTGTCACTTCTACTGCTGCTGTCTTGGCATCTGTCGACAAAGAGCCGCTCCAATCTGGGGATCCCTGCTGGGGTGAGATATGGCCACGTCTCCAGCAACGGACCAGGCGACACCAGTGCCAGAACGCTGCGACCATCTGATACAAGTCGCTCCTAATGAAAGTCCAGCATGGGGCTAAATGAGTTTCCTCCACTGCTGGGTGAGGGGCTAATGATAAAAGCCCTCCCTGGGCTCGCCACTGCTGTCAGTAGCTTTGTCAGGGCATATGGCAGCTCGCTAACTGCAGCCTGTGTGAGCTTTCCTCTCACCGTGCTACCTCTGGATTTGGCTGGCGGGCTCGGCTGAGGCTCCTGTGCCTGCTGCCCGAGTGCTGTGCGGGTGCGTGGGTGCTTGCCGTGCCTAAAGGGCGGGGACTTGTGGGGCGGTATCAGTTTGGCACCAGGTGACTGTTCCTGTTGCTGCTGAAGGAGCACAGCTCGCGTGAAATCTGTACCAGTTTGCTGTAGAAAAGGCTAAAAATGTGCTAGTTAGTGAGGTTAGCTGTGCTTCCTCACACACAGACACGCTCTGCTGCCCCAGTCGTGTGGGCTGAGGCATTCTGCATTTGCAGTCACATCATTCACAGGGTTGTTTTTATATTATTACTATTGTTATTGTTATTGTTATTATTATTACTATTATTACTATTATTATTATTTAGTAATAATAATAAAAAGAGAAAAGGAAGAAGAAGACAGAGTAAATAAGACAGTTGTGGCCACAAAGTCTCTAGGCAGCTCACAAAATGTAATTTAAAATAATAAGAGAAAGAAAGCAGATTCTATCTTTCAGTGGTAGACCTTTCATTAGAGAAACCAGACAGAAATTTGGTGAAGTAAATTAAAAAAAACCAAAAGGCAAATACATACGTACATGCAAATATACACACACACAGACAGAGATTCTGCATGGAAAGTGTGCTGAGTAAAAAGAAAAAACAACACCAAACTACAGTAGGGATAAGAGCTCGCTTGCTCACATTCTTACAGCAGTTTCTTCCACCTCAGCTTTTTGTAGTTGATGTTAAATGTGAGACCTGTAATTTATTTTTTTTCAAACATAGCAGCAGCAGCATGTTCTCTGCACCTGTTGGTTTTATGATTTGCTTCTCACAACAATTCCTTTGCTGTTGAGACATGATCTGAATGACAGGCACTGCTGAATCAGCTTGTAAATACAAATGGAGGTGGGTTCGATGCATTTTCCAAAATAACCTCCCTCTTCATGCCTTATGTGACTCTTGCAAGGCATATTTTTATTCCTCTTCATCTCTTGCTATTCAATTTCCCTGTTCTGTTTTAATATTCTTTCTATCTCTCACCATTATTTCCACATTCTTGTGTTGTTCTCATTACACTCCCCTGGGTTCACTCCTCAACAAGATATCAACAACTTAGATAACAGCAGAGGCATTAATAAGTGGAATGTTTAGTTAAAGCATAATAACCCTGCCCTTGAGATGCATTCATGGCAGGTCAAAGCCATATAAAGCTTTTCTTAGAGACCTTCAATTACAGGATAATCAGACTGACCACACTAACTCCATGGTGCCCTGGGATTAATAATTCCCCAATACTGAGTTGGGCTGGATTTTTGCCTATAAGGACACAAAGTGGCTCAATGGAAGGCCGTCATCTGAAGCAATATAAGAAATAAAACAAAACGGAACAAACCCACAGTCCATCAAAACAGAGCACAGCCTTACTCCTGCAATCACTGTCCATTTTCTGTGAGTTATAAACTCTACTCAGTAGAGTCCTGAGTCAGGATTTTGGCATGCTTTTGGGATTTGTCAAGGGTGTACTTGTTTAAACGTGTATGGTGCACTCTGTGGATCTCAAAGCACCTTAGGCCTGTTTATCATTTAGACTCTTAAGACCCCTGGCAGGGCAGGTTATGTCAAAGACTGGAAAACTTAGGCATTGAGGCTGTGGTCTTTAGAAAATTTATTACTGCTAAGATCCCTTCCAAGATCTGTGCCTAAATGCTTGAGGCACTATTGAAAAAGGGGTTTACGTGCCTTAGCAGATTTGCCCTGTTTCATAAGCTTCTGCCTGCCATTACTGTCAGTCCTGAAAGCCAGTGGGAGTTCTGGATAGGTCAGGGAGGTCACACAAAGGTCCGTTTAATTGTATGAGATCGAAGCAGAGTACAGATGGAAGCCTGCTGCGTTTTTCTGGCACATGTTGCAGATGCCTTTTAAAACTAAATCTTTGGATTTAACCAACACATTTGTTAGCAAGTGCTTCGTGTGAGCTTCAGGTGATTCTTCTGTTGGTGGTACTATCTAAATGAATCAGTTTTTAAAAGGAATTTGCTTTGATTTAAAATGTGTTGTTGTGAATCACATGGGAAGCTCCATCAAGTACCAAAAGCATTATGTCCAATTTTTCATATTGGTGTGATAAGGTATTCAAGAAATTAGCTTTCCAATTTAACTGAATAAAAAAGTAATTTTATGTGAAAGCATATTCTTTTTTCCTGTTGTGTTGTTGATAGATCCATATATATCCAGTACAAACTTAAGACACGATTTCAGTGGTTTTCACTATCTCATGAAAGCTATGGGAGAAGCACCTGAGGGGCTGTGCACCCTATGAGAGATTCCCAGGGCAGGCAGGCCCCAAGAAGTCTCTGCCTGCATGAGGGCAACCCTGACCACTACTGGAACATGTGCAAGCCCAGCTGATGTTCTAGGGGATCTTGGGATGTCTGCTGCAAGCTCCTCTCACTGCAGTCCTGTGCTCGCTGTGCTTATCCCATAGCACTGCCTCATTGAGTGCCTCAGGTGTCTTGGTGTGGGTTGCGTCTGGTTGAGCAGTTAGGGTCTGTCTCCAGCTCCTGCTCAGGAAAGGCTGTTTTAGGGCAGCCTGGACTGTCTGACAAAACACACTGCTTATGCAAAATGTGTATTTTAAAGATGCTTGCAGAAAGGGGTGGGAAATTTTTCAAGTAATCTTGGCCTGTTAGAGCAAGTTTATATAAAGACTATAGGACAATTAACTTCTTGAAAACTGCTTTTTCTTGATGTGCCCTACATAAACAAACTAGGTTACCTGAATGCAGAAAAATTAAAATGATTGTTAGCAATCATAATAAAAATGGCCTTAAAGGTGTTGTGTAATTTTCCCCATTCACCAAAAATGTCAGGCTGCTTTATGGAAAAAGCTACCCAAAATATCCTTCACCTTTTCCATTCAAGAAAGTTGCAAGGGGAATTTAAAACACAGACATTACCCTCCCCCAGTTAAAAAAGTACTTATTTCAAATGGTCTTGCAAGAAAACATTTTATTCCAAGTCACTTTGCCTCAAAGCCCTCTTTAATCTATGAAGCATCAGCTTTTTGTCGTCTCTACCTTTGTAAATTTTTTACTGTTTCCTCAATACTTCAGGATATGTGGTAGCTTATTCCCACAATAGCACTTTTCCCTTCTGCCTTCCAAAGTCAAGGAAAGTTTGAAAATTGAATGGAGGACACATAAAAGGAAGAGGGGAGAGATGCAGGTGAAGATAAGAGTAACAAAAATAAATCCAGAGCTTATCCCATTTATTGCAATCATAGCAAAGATAAAAGAATAAAGAGTGGAGAAAAAATTGATTAAATATATTAAATATATTGTTCTTTTAAATCCATAGGTAAGCATTTAAGTCAGAAAACAGAAATTTAATCTGATTTCAAAATTTCCAGTCTAAAATATTTGGAAATATATTCTTAATTTTGTTTCAGGAACTGTTTTCAATGAAATTACATATTAGCTTTGAAAAAAACCATTTGCTTTGACTTACAACTTGGTTTTCATAATTCCAAAGGCTACAGCAAAGGTGTGGAGCTATCATTTGTGGTCTCCATTAGTGTGGTTCTTGAACACTTTGGTAGTGGTCACATTTTCAGTATCCAAAGACACTTTTTGGTCCTGAGAGGAAGACTAACTTGTCTATAAGATAAGGTGGCCTTTTAAACAAAAGAGTAAAAAATCAGTTTGTTTGAAGCAACAAGATGACAGAAACAGAAATACCAGTACTTTATATGGAATAATGCTTCACTGAAAATGGTTTTTATCTGGGTAGAAAGGGGAAGGATCAGAAAGCTAGACTATGGATAAAGGGTGTGAAATTTTATAATTGTCCTTTGCTCCAATGTTACCAGCCACAGGAATGAGTTGGAACAAGTTCTTATTCCACTGCTTATGCTGTTTCCTGTGGCCTCAGTAAATCACTTAACCTTTGTCCCTAAGTTTCCTTATTCAAGAATTGGGAATTTTAAAACTTAATTTTCTGCCTCAAGAAGTGTTGAGAAATTTAACTAGTTAATGTCTGCAAAAGGCTTTGAAGCCTCACCAAATATCTACTTTCAATTTTTTTCTAAATTAGGAATATGACAAATCCGGAGTGAAAATATATAAATAATATAAACATACGACACATTCTTCCCCACCCCCCCCCCCCCCCCGCCCCCGAAACAAGAGCGAACAAGTTGAATGTGAAATCAGTGTTGCTGTAGAGTATAAAGAACCAATGACTGAATAAATCTGCTTTGGAACACACCCTTGTAATTCACAATTCTATCAAACAATCTTCAGTCTTCCCATTTTGAAGTACAGGCATTTATGATGACTCCACCATACGTTTTTCCTTCCGATTTTAACTCCCCTTTTAACAACACAAGTTTGTGTTTGCCCAGACAAGTAAGAACATTTTCAGCATGGGATATGCAATGAATTAATTGTTTGGTAGTTTGTTTTTTTTCCATGAAAAGTTTTGCCATCCCAGTAATATCTTGTATAGTTTTCCTCCAGCATGCTGTCAGCCCTACATTTATCAGGTGTCATTTATTTTTATTCAGTAATTATGCTGTTTTCAGTAGTGCTGGATGAATGCTTCAGAAAGCTGTCTACAAATACTTATTCCAGTTCTTAAATAAACTCATTTCAATTATGTTCATGCATATTTCATGTACATTTTATCTGATCATTCTAGTGAATGATTTATTGGCAGGAATGTTTGTCCAAATGAAAGATTGTAAGGCCCAGGTAATTCACAAAAAAAAAAAAAAAAAGAATTGAAATCTGCATTTCTCAGAATAAAAATCTGTACCATAAACTATAAACCGTAACTAAACTCAGGGTCAATGTGTTACTGTGCATAACGTGAAAAATTAGCCATAGTTTAACAAAATTCATTCTATTTTAGTTTATTTGCAGTGAACCAATCTTGAGTAAATCGCAAACTAGGAATGATTCAGAATGATTTTTAAAACATCAGGATATTTCCAACAGATAGTCTCTGAAAGAAAAACAACATTCCAGTAGTTGATAATTCACACACAAAGGTGTAATTAATTGAATAAATCACCTGCAAATTCTCTGGTCTTTTATTCTATTTATCTTATTTGAATACTGATTTTGGTACAATAAAATTCATACTGTTTATCTCAGCAACACCGCAGAACAATCTATTGACAATGCACAGTTGTCCATGAAGCATCCTTTGTAGAAAAGTCGATTTGCCCACTGGATAGAACACGTTTGTGAAAACTAGTGTTACCCATAACATATTGCAGTTGAATAACTTATGGTTTTCTCTTTTAGTTTCAGCATGGTCATGCCCAACTGATGTATGGCTTATTTGTTTAGAATAATTATTATTAAAATGGGAAAAGAGAAATGATACCTCTACTGATGACTGCTGTTGCAGGGTGACGTTTAAACTGTTAGCAGTGCTAAGAATCAACAAAACATTGGCAAAACATTACTTCCTTGTAAGAACTGTTTATATGTGCAGAATAGTTTGGAGAAATCACAAGTACTCTGAGTACAAGCAGTCTAGTATTTATAAAACCCAGAGTATTTTTTGGCATACATGATTTTCAAGTTTTAGAGTAAAATTAATGATCTCCAAGGCAAACAATGATGTTTCTCCTCTTAAACAAAAAACAAAGCAAACAAAAAAAAGTGAACCCATTGAATGGGCAGGCCAGACAGCACCACTCTCTGAAATGGTTTCATTTCCTCATATCATTTTACATTCAGACTGCTACAAAATGGTGCATTTGCAAAGGTCCAGGAAACATTACCCTTTATAATCTATCTTCTCTGATAGGAAATTAATCTGCCATAATAATTCCTTTCTCTCCCATTCTCTGTCTTCTTTTGCACTTTAGAAAGTAAGTCATGGTTCTACAGTATGTGACAGCTCTATCATGTGGGAGTTTGGCCAAGTCAAGAAACCCATGTCTGCAAAGAGTGTACAAGCAGTTGAATGGTCTTGTTGCCATCAGTCAGATTACTCATTTTGAAATTCCCGTCATTGCCTTGCAACAAGGAGAGCAAGGGACAATCAAGAATTTTTCAGAAGTGACCAGTGTGTTGAGGGAAGAAAAGAGACATTTAATTATTTAACAGGGTTAGATGCCTGGTGCTGTACCAAGAATTGTTTCATGATCTTAAAATCTCTCCAGCATTTTTGGCTTTAAGCAGTCCTTCCTGTATTACAAGACAATCAATGGAGGAAAGGTGACAATTCCATGTTACTAACAGACAACATGATTACTGTAGTCCTTAAGGATGGAGTAAATCACACCAGGGAGGTTGAAATTATTTCAGTTGGAGGGGCAAAAAGAGTCATGTTCTACAGCTTTTGGGAAAAATTAATCAACTCTTCCCCTTTCCCCTCTTGCCTCCCCCTCTCCTTCTATGCCAAATTGTTGTGAGGAGCTGGGTATACTGCAGGCAACATGGGAGATAATTCCCTGGTTTGTGGATCACTAGGAGACCTCAGGGTTAGAAAATGAGATACCAGAGACCAGCTGCCTGAACAGCCACGGATCCCTGTTAGACAAGCACTATATTTCAGCCCTTTACAGGCTTGCAATTTTGACCAGGATCTACTTTTGCTCCTAAATTCAGGCCTTGGTGGCTGTTGCTTTTAAATTCTAACTAATTCTATTATTCGATCTTTTTTAAAAGTTAGAAGTGGTTCTATTAATAAACTGGAAGGTTTGTGTGACAATCATCAGCATTAACTTCTGCAGCAGTTGAAGGTGAAGAAGGAGTGAGAGTCACCAGGCATAACCTCATGAGGAAAGGCCTGAAGTGGAGAGACATGGGATGCCCAAAGATGTAAATCCCAACAGGCAGATAAAACCCCTATTCTGAAAGAAGTTGTCTTTTCCCAGGGGGGATGCTGGATGTGATTAGTTGTTCTGAGGCTGAAGTTAATCTTTCCCTACACCACCTTTCGGTCATCTCATGGAGAGCTGGTCCTTTGGGTAGTGACAACTTATCAAATGCTGTGTTTGAGGAGTCTGACTGTCTTAAATTCTGAGTCATTTATTTCATGTCCTCCCAGAAAGAAAGAAACAAACAACATTTTCTTCTTTCTTAGACCATCATTACTGATTCTACTTAGTTCCTTCACAATTGCTTGCAGCTGGATCCATTAAAAAAAATAAAACACCCTCTCCTTTTTAAATCATACACAAGATGATTACTCTGACTACAGTGGGCTGCAACTACATTAATTTCATCCAATACTATCTGCATTTCCTTCTTTTCCCACTTAGTTACGTAATGTGAAAATTAGCTATTTTGATATTATTATGATGATTTTGAGCTTCTCATTCTTCTCTCACATAGTGTTGGCTGCCCAAGATGACCTCAGAAACAATCTGGTTAAAAAGAAAGAGAAAAAAAAAAAGATTTAGCAGAAGGAACTGTTCTCTTGTTCTTCTTTTGCAGAAGAGTACCAGCATAGCTGCTGCTTCCTGAGTGCTTTCTGGGGCTGTTCTGGGAATGTGGGACTCCCACTTACTCTGATTAACTTCTGATTATTGTAAAGAATGAAAGTACTTAAAAAAAGAGATGAGTTCTGTTTCCAGTGAATTTCTTTGTGTATGAGAAGCCAGCATATGGTACAAACAGGGACAGAAAAAAATCTCTTTGGTATTTAGTTCTAAAAAAAGAAAGGCAAATTGCTATTCAGGCTGTAGGCTGGGTTGTATGCTCATCTATTTATTCATAATAGTTTTGAAGTGGTAAGAGCTAAGCTGGTGGCAGAGCCAGCTCAGAGCTCCTCAGTAGAGTAGGCAGAAAATTAGTTTTATTGATCCAAAAGTGAGGGGTAAGAACAGTCACTATGTCTGTAAGAAAGGAAAACCTGGACCTGGTTGAGACAAGCATGATCGGATCATAAATTTGGTTGCTGCTTCTAAATTGGCAGATGCAGCCATCCTGGCAACCACAGAGGCACAGGTGAAATTGGGCACTGGGACCTGTGTAATCTCTGTATGCATGTGGCAGCCCCCTACCCTGTGAAACTGCTTTTTCCCCCTATGTCTACAACATGTCTTCCATCTTGACTTGAACAAATTTCTGTAGCCCAATTAAGTGCTGCATTTGTGGTATTTACTGCAAGAGGCTAATATTTGTGTTGGTACAATAGTGCCTGTGATATGGGAGGGCTAAGTTCAAACCATGGTTCTGCCAAACAAAGGCTGCACTAGAGTAGAAAAACAGCCCCTTAATCAATCCTACATTCACTTTACATTCTGTGAAGCCTGAAATCTCAATGCACATTATTCTGTGCCAAAAATTGTAACCTCAAATATCTTTCCTACTTTAAAGACTAAAAAAAAATGCTTTTGTTCATCTACAGTATCACAGTCAGATTTCCATCAGTGTGTGGGATCATGTTAACCTAAAGGACACACAGGAAAGACACCTATGATGCACCTATTCTAGGCTGTGGAAGGGCAGATACACAGTGAAACTCTGAAAGAAAACAAGTTCTTTCTTTCAGTGTGGTCTATTCTGACTCTCCCATTACTGTTTTGAAAGACAATATAAGTTTGCATTGTGGCAACAAGCAGGAATTTCAGTGAAACTGGATTTTGACACTTAGCAAACTGCATTTTTAACACATATGTTCTATTTAGGTTTTCCCCAAAATCTATAGGTACACAGACAGTAGAGGCAGGACTGGAGCTAGACTATGGAATCTGGACACTCTCTGAAAAATGGGAGATAAACTCGGACAGATGTAGTTGGATGAAAAGATCATTTTGTCCGTGTCCTCTCATTTAGGCAGAGGTCTACCTGAACCATTCCAGGCATGTTTGTGTGACCTGTTTCAAAGTAATATTTCCATTTTTCTCACTTCTCTATCTGCATGATACTGAGAACTGAACTATTCGAGTAAAGAAGTGTAAGTAACTGATGAGAAACAAATAGTGTACACATTTTGTGGACTGATGTTCTGGCAGTGTAGGACATATTTGCAGTACTCCTAGTCTTTGCTATTCCCTCACTTTGGACTCCAGATACTCTTTGCACTACTTCTTATAAAAGACACTGGCAGACAATATCAACCATTTTGCATTCTTTTTTTTTTTTTTTTTTTTAATGAACTAAATATGACCACACTGTAACATACACAGGGAGTAAGGAACTGAGAATATGAAGGATGTAAAGTATCAAGTAAGTTGTTCCCTCTTGTCAGAGTCAGTAGTCTGGACATTATATTGGCAAATAATACTTATGATGAATTGCACAGCTCAATCTGCAGCTCATACATGTATATTGGAAAACTGAAGAGAATTAATGCGAGCAATTTTTTAATATTAAATTGAAAATGAGACATCTTTTTTGCCAACAGAATATTACGTCAAATTGTTTTCTTTATTGCATTTTTCTTCTGAATATGATTACTATTTTCCATTTTCTTTAAGAATGCATGATCCTATTGTTTCTCCATACTAACTGTTTGGGCTTTCCTTTGATCTATAGCAATTTCATTTAATTTAACAGAACAGGAGTGGAGTTCTCAAGCATTTTATCATTTCTTTTGTGATGAAATCTGATGCAAAGTCCATGACTTCTGTAGAAAAAGGCACTGTTATTGACATAAATGTGCATTGTGTCAGGCCTTCACATTTCAGACATATTTTATATGTCCTGACAATAGTTCTTGAACTGTGTAGACAGTACTGATGGATTATCCATTCTTCAGCATTTCAAAATGGAAACAAAAAAGCTGGTCAGAGAAAAAATCTTGGTCCCATTGAAATCAAAGGATGCTCATTAGAAATATTTCCAACTGCTTTTCTTCTGAACTACAATTCAAATATATAGATGTACTAGACTTCTTTATAATGCAAAAATTAATTCCTTTCTGGCTGTAACTACCAGTGGTTTTCTAAGGATCAGTGAACCTGATTTGATTACATTGAATATAGGGTAACCTCAGTCCAAGGCATAGTTACGTTATATATGATGAAATGAGATTGTTAGGTAGGATCATTCCACATGCTGGTGCCTCAGGAAGTCAGCTAGGAGGAGTACACCAGAGTTCCCTCAGTTGTTGCATATGAAAGAAAAGCTGGCAAAGGTCAAAGATAAGTAGGAATTACAAACAGCTGTCAAACACACGCTGGTCAGACCTAGAAGGGGCACAAGGAATCACAAGATGGGATAATAATGCCAACTGTACATCTCCTGAGGTGATTTTAAAGGAGTTGATTAGGAGAAAAAATTTTGGCGTGAAGAAGGCATGTCCTCCATCTGTACTTTACCACATTACATACTTCATTGAGATGTTACTGTGAAAAACTATTATGAAAGTGATTTGTACTCCAGAAAGGGAAAAGGTCGGAGGTTTGCTCTTGCTTTATCTCTTTAGTATACTAACGCAGATGTCCATGAAGAGATGCTAGAAAGTAAAATCAAATGAGACATTAGGTTTATTAATAATCTAAGAAAAAGTACTGATTGCCCTGTTCATAGAGGAATTACAAGCTTGTGGCAGTGAACTGTATTTCTGACAGGGCACGTACTGCACAAAGGGTTCTAGCAGGAATTAAAGCTTCAATAAGTGGAAGAGCTCATTTATGTTGATAGTCTTATTCAAGATAATTTAAATGAGCAGGGTTTTCAGAAAAAGACTTGACGATGTCAGACCTGGAAAATTCATTATGAATAGAGACTCACTATGAACCAAAGGCTCAGCTTGAAAACAAATAATGAAAATAAAATCACTTTGCTGAAAGATATTATGTGGAGAATAGCCATTTACAAAAGTAAGAGCAGAATCTGGGAAAGAACCTATAGACCTTCAAAGTTCCCTCTTCACAGCAAGCAAGCAAAAACCACAATGGCTTTCAGTTCTGCTGATTTCTGTGTCCCTTGCCCAGTTCATACACATGAACCACTTAAACTCTTTTTCTTTCATACATCCTGTCTTCTGTGGGACTGTCATTTTAACTACATGCTCCATATTTTAGGGTCTCTTGTCATACCAATTTTTCCAATATTCAGTCAATCGGGTAACAAGATTAGTAAGAGGCAACACGAAGAGATTTGGTTTATCAAGGCACTAACTCTCACATTGACAATGATTGATGATAATGATGTATATATGCACACAACATGATGATTTAAAGAAGAAAAAGTTAGTAAAATCCTAAACAAAATCCAGAAAGAAACATATAAATCAAAATTTGGAATTCTTTGAAAAAACCTCCATGGCCATAAATCATATTTTGATGTAAGAGAAGGAGAAAAATGTGTACTAATCTATGTTTGTCCTAATAGACAAACATTTGTTAGGAAAAAGGACAAATAGATGTTGGATGATCTAAAATGTTTGGAAGCTTTCTTCCATCAAGATGGCAACAAAAAACACAGTAGAGGGGAAGTGGTGATATTGTTTAGGATGCAAAAAGGACAGAAAGTTCAATAAATATTCCAGTGCCTGAATTTAGAAATGAGGGGGATGGTATCCTTCTATCTGATGATGAGGCTGTATTACCAGCCTTCTTCATTTCTAATCAAATAACAGAAACAACTCCTAAAAAATAGGCATCTTTTACATTTGAGGAAGAAAGTGTAATTCCACCGCTCAGTTTTGAGGATTGATTGACAGGATATTCTGTAAATGTATTGGACTTTTCAAAGACCTTTGAATCAGTGGTGCATAATATTCTTATTATAGAGTCAATTCTATGCAACACCAATAAAGAACATGTTAAATGGATTAAAGGTTGGCCACATGACAGCTCTGAAAATCACAGTCATCAGTGGTCAATGGTTAATGCTGAGTTGCTGTTGAACAGTTGTATCCTAATGCTGGGAGGTTACCATAAGGATCAATACCGGGCCAGTACTGTTCAGCATTTTCATTGCTGGGAATCAGTAACTGGGAAATAAGGAATTGCAGCTGTGGAAGATTCTAGGTGACCAAGACATCATGGAGATGGGCACACAAACTGACCTGGATCAGTAGCTAAGCTGGTTCAAATGAACTGTTTTGAATACAGCAAATTAGTCCTATCTAAGAAGAAAAATAGAGCTCATGACAAGGCAGGGGTAGGAGTAGGGGAAGCCCATCACCTGGAAACAAAGGAACTGAAATAGAGCAGGAGAGACAAAAAGCTCTCAGTAAATTCCAGAACAACTGAAGGGTTGTGTAAGTAGAAAGGAACTATGAGCGTGAATGGGAAAGTGATCTCACATTTACATGGAGCCTTGGCAAACAGGTGTAGATACACTCCGAGTTCTTGTGGCCTTCCTTTTTTATTAGAAAAGTATGCAAGGATGCTGAAACTTTGGAAAATGTGCAGGAAAAAATACAGAAAATTAGCTGAGAGCGGAAGGGAGGCATTTAGTGAGAACAATCTCTTTAGCTGATCAGAGAAGTCAAATGTGATTTGATCAAAAGCAGCGGAGAAGTGTTTGGTACTAAGGGACTATTTCATTAAGAGGGTAAAAAATCAGAACCATGGCCAAAGGCTGAAAGTAGTCCCATTCAGATATCAGTTAGGGTGCACATCTTTAGCAGTATTGGGAGGGGGGGATAAATTGCCACAACAAAGAACAAAATCAAGAACTTATGTCTTTTTTTATTTTAATAAAAAACAAATAATTGATCTTGATACAGAGTAATGCGTATGGATTGCAAGGGCCTAGGATGCCTAAGAAATGCAACTCAGATATCTAGTGGCCTGTCTGACTTTGCGCTCAAAAAATTTGTAACTTAATGTCCCCAAAATTTCAGCTCTTGTAAACTTCCTATGAATTTGTGTTCTATTTTGGATCCATTCTTATTTTTTGCAAAGCAGTTAGCTCATGCCTTTTAAAAAAAACCTGGTCATGATTAGTAAGAGCTTTTTAAAAACATAAGCTGGGGAAAAAGAGGGAAATGGCTGCATCATTAGCCTCTGGTTACCACTCACTTTTAAAAGACATACCACTTTTCCCCCATCCCCTGTGACACACAAATGCTAAGTACTGTCTTCAAACTCAAGTCAGAGAAGTTTCTGGCAGAAATGCTGAACCTAGAAAAATCAGAGTTTGGTGAAATTCTGCCTTCTGAAGGGATTAGTAGTATGAATATGTACTTCATTCTCTCTCTCTCTCTCTCTCTCTCTCTCTTTTTTTTTTTTTTGGCCTAATTTCATGTTGCCATTTTTATCTCTGCTCTTACTTTTTTATCACTCCTAGTCCCCTTTTTTTTTTTTAATATTTCAGGTGTCAAGTTCTCCACATAAGACATTTTTTTTTCCTTGGCATAACTAGATCCCACTGTAATAAAAAAAAAACCAACCTAATACTCATAAGATTACCGAGCCTCCTAAGAGTTCTGAAGCATGGAAAATTTCAGATGTGTTTGTAGCGTGTAGCTGATTCGGTGATGTTATCTAGTGTGCCATTATTATTGTAGCCCACAGACTGTGGTTGCCTGTCTCAACATGCAGATAGTGATGAAGCAGTGAACAAAAGCTTTCTACGTGAGGGAGGAGACATGGTACAATTTGAAATTGTTAACTGTACAATATAACAAAGAGTAAGAGTTCTAAGTTTGAAAACAAAATATAAGGTTACAGTTTGAAAGGAAGGTAACAAAGCAGGCAATGGTGTACAATAGAATTACTATTTTTTAAGAGCTTGCCTAATTTAACCCCATAATCCCATGTGTGAGCATATCATTACAGCATATCCTTTATAAAGAAAGCAGTCAGAGTTGAAGGTGGGTAAACTGTGGAGCAGTTGACATGAAGAAACCTGCTCGTTATTCACATGTAAAAGTATAGAATTGGGTCAGATTTTGTGATGAAATTTTGTCTGTCAGAAAGTGGAGTGTTGGAAGTGCTGCCACTATTTGCACTATTACTGGGTACAGGTCAATTTTAGGAAAGGGATTTTACTGAAAAAATAATTACTTCAGTTCTAATTAGAAAACCTTTTTTTTTTTTAAATTTTTTTTTAAGTGTAGTTCCAGAATTACTATCTCACAGTGATGAAAGGAAAAGCCCTTATTCCTAGATTTTAGCTCTCATTATTACAGAATCAGCATCTTCCTGTATACCTTGGGCTGATGTTAAAATATCACTGAGCAAAGGAGTTCTATATGCAACCCCTTGATATCCCAGTTAATAGAATAGTCCAGACTTGGTCTCCTTTTTGTGTAAATAGTCCTCTGACATGTACAACTTAATGGAAGGTGAAAGGGTCCAGTGTTTCAACAGGGAGCATTTTTCATGTGCAGGAGGAGACCACAGCTGAGATGAACTCCAGTGTCCTTATTTAAATGGTTTACTTTGTTTCTGCTTCCTTTAGGGCTCTTCTAGTCGTGTTTTGAGCCAGCAGTAGGTGAGGAGGCGTGTGCTGCAGGAAACGCTGTGCTGATAGACCTCAAACTGCCACAGGGAGTTACTGTGAGGACCTGGGGGAACCGGGATAAACCCTGTGATGGACCTAATTCTCCCTGTTCCACACTTCCTCTGGTTTCTTTAGATTATGGCTTAATGCTGTTGAGGTGTGCCTATGGATATATAATATGCTTTGCATAAGCGGGTGTGGTGTCATTTCCTCTGCCCAGCTTTGCTAATGCGAACTGACGATGTACAAAATCCTTATTCCAGTCCTCTGAGAATCTCACTAGAAAAGAAACTGGAAATATATTTCCTTGAACAGAGGGTCAAAGAGGCTCATGCAAGCCCAGAAATGGAGATACTACAGTAGGATTTTTTTTTTAAATTTCCAGAAAGGACCACTGACCTGAATAGTGCAATCATAGGTAAACAGGAAAATTTAATACAGCTGTTTCTAGGATAGGTACAAGAGACATTAGTCCCATGTTTCCCACTTTGGAAGAACAAATAGGTGAATTTTTCCATTCCGTTTATTCACTATACCACTGAGTAACACGGTGTACTTGACCTGAATAAACAGCTAAAAATTTTATTCTAATCCAACATACTTTGAAGAAAAAACCAGTCCACTACAAAATGAAAACAGTGTGGATTATTTACTTGGGAAATTTGTTGTGCTCATACCTTGAAGATAAATTTAATACAGAAATTTATCTTTGTTAGAAAATTTTTACTTAAAAGTAAAGAGGAATTTTACTTTAAAGTAGTGATTCAGTATGGTTAGGATAGGGGACAGGGTAATTGAGAAGATGAAGGTGAGAAAGGAGTTACAAAAGTCTTTGTCTTTAGGTGAGCTCTAGGGAAGTTCTTATATTCAACAAGAAGCTGCCAACAATGTTAGTACTCAGCAATTTTCCCTCTTCCAAGAATTGCAGTAGATCCACTGATAATAGAATTTATGCTTGAGCACGCAGCACTGACTTAAGGTTGGTGCTTATGAATATATTGGAGTTCCTTTCAAATTGTAAGGAGCACAAGGACTTTAAAAATAATGAAGTGTATTTAAAAGTCTACTGCTGGTTTTACATGTTAGGTTATTTTGTTATTTGGGGATTTTCCTCTGCTGGATTAATGCTGCAGCACAGTTAATCAGCAGGCTGCACATAAAATGGCTGTTCCATGGAAAAACCCATGAGTCAGGTGCCACTGAGCCCTGCTTGCAGTTGTGGTCTTCCATTGCATGGCCAGAGTTTGAAATCTAAACTGAGGACTAAACTGATAAACTGAAACAAGGATTGCTGAACAAAGAAAATAATCAGTTAGCTTTTTTTTTCTTTTTTTTTTTTTTTTAAAAAGCTTTATTTTAAAAAGAAACATTGAACCTGCTCTTTTTCCTTTGTTATATGTGGTAATTGATTCATAGAGGTCTGCCTTGCAGAGTATCCCAACACCAATGGTTTGAGGCTCAAAGAATAGCTTTCAACCTGAAACTGGTTTTGAGGTGGAGATATAATACGAACACCTCTCATCTTCCCAGGGGAAAAGATTTATTTTCTTCTTCAAATCTTTTTTAGACAGCTAAGTTTGAAACAGTATCCAACTGTATAGAACAACAACAAAAAAATCTTGGAGCAACTTTGAAAACTCATACTGTATATTTGATTGCTTCTAAGTTCACTATTAAAGCTTACTGATCTTCTTCCAGTTTGTAGAAATTATTTCGGAGGAGGGAGACTACATATTTTTCTGTACATGTCTCACCAGGACAGGAAGACAGAACACTATTTGTTCACCTACACACTCATGTGATGTAGACAGAGCTGACAACTCTGTGATTATGATGTTAAGCAAAGCTGGGAGGCTAAAGCACAACATTTTGTGCCTTTGCTGTTACCTAAGTAGTATGGAAAAATTATACTGTTTTTCTTGTGCTTTGTTTTGCCTCTTCAAATTATAAGGTCTCTGAGGTATGGGTTGATGCTGATTATGGACATATATATCAAAGCATTCACAAGCAGCACTTCTAGAAGTTATTATGTACCAAATAATAAATAGTATTGATGAAGAAATATGGACTGCTAAGAAGTAAAGAAAAACACTACCCTTTTTGCTGCAAAGTCAAAATTAAAAGAGCATATGTGGTCTTTGCTTTTGTCCCCATGGGTGTTGTGTATTCTCACAGCCTTCACTAACCATTTCAGAGCAGGACAGCTGACCTTCGAAAGTAAATACGATTAAAGCTGAACAAATCAGGTAATTACAATAAAAACATGACTTGACAAGCAGCCTCTGGACAGAATTACAGTTCTATACACAGCCTTCTCATTCAATTAGGATGATTTGAAATTGTAAAAATATTTAGTTTACTTTTGCTTGATATTAGTGGGACATCATTTCTAAGCTATATTAAAAAAGCTCTTCAGAAAGAGAAGTTCTTTAGAAAAGAAAAAATAGTTCAACTTAGGTATTGAGTTCTTGCATCCATCACTTGAAAGGATGTTAACAAGGCGTTACCAGAGGCACCTGGAACCTTTTTCCATGGAAGTCTCTTGTGATACAAGATTTCCCTCACTAGCATGGCCTCCTTCCCTGTCCTGTGCTTTTGCTACAACCTGTTGGCAGCTCAACAATTGTCACAGCTGTAGAGCCATGCAGAGAGCAGCATGTGCCTGTTTCCTACCTCTCCCTTCTCCTTCTCTCATTTGGGAGAAGTGCAGGTAGCAGCCTCCCATCTGTAAGGGAACACATGGAAAGATAATATGAATGTTGAGAACCAGAGATGGGAAAACATCATCTCCATAGAAAGAGTGGACTCGAGACTAATGCTATGAATGTTGCTGTAGTATTACCACACCCCACTGTGGGCATCAGCACTTCGAATTAAGAAAAACACTTCACTGTCACCTGTCACTAGGGCATTGCCCAAACTGCACTGATGTTCCCAAAGCAGAGATGAGTTGCAATTCCCAAAAGAAAAGGTGAGCAGAGAAATGAAATCCAGAATGTGGCACTGAAAACCCTGAAGGTCAACCCTGAAACACAAGGTCAGAGAGGGAATCCAACACACCCTGGATCTGCAGAACATCAATATATTCCTATGGCCAGTGTAGATCTCACAGCATTTAAAAAATTGGGTCAAATTCCTATAGAAACAACTTTTAAAAGCTCTTTAATCCTATTAAAACCAACTTGAGTAACACCCTATATAGTACAGAATGCTCAGACATATGATCAAGAAAGCACCATGATCTCATTTAAATAGATTAGATAGGTAATATTATCTGGTGAAATCCCTGGTGCTACTTCCATGCATAAGGGTTTCGCAGGAATGGGCATATGGTGGAACCAAGTGTCCCAAACAGGCAGGAGACCTGGGACGGTTTGGATGTGTCTGGGAAAAGGAGCCCCTTGTGTGGATTTGCTTGGGGTGCAGGTCACGGAGCAGTGTCTGCAGGGCTGTATTTTTTATCAGTGTTACCATAGCACCTTGGGGGGCTAAGTGCCATTCTGTCCTGGGATACAATTCATGGCACAAAGGTGTCTGAGCTAGGGGAGACCCAAACTGGCACATCTGTGTGGCACAGCCCCATGCCTTACAGTTCCACCAACGTGCATCCCAAAGTAGCACGGTAGCGCTGGCATGGCTCAGCACCATCCTTGTCAGAGACTCTCAAGAGCCTGGCGCTTTCTCAGCCAAGCAAGCACAGCACTCTGGTGCTGTAGCTGGGCTGCCTCTGCTCCCAGCAGCAGCTCAGGTGCTGCTGGCCTGAGCATCTCTGCACCACGTAAAAATATCTTGTCCCAAACTTAGAGCTTCATTGTGCAAAGTATTTGACAAACACAGCACAGAAAGATACCTTGCCCCAAGGAGTTTATTGTCTAAATAAAATGGAACTAGTGTAGAGTGCACATTGCTCAGTGTATAAAGCAGTTCTTGTCACTTTTTCTGCCAGCAATGTGCCAGAAGTCAAGCTATTAAATTGCAGTTAGCAGATGGGCTAGGTACTCCCTTTGCTTTTGCAGAGTGCCATGCAGTGACCACAGCTCTTCATCATACACCTGACTCTATCAAAAATCCATATTATGGTCCTAAAGAGTGATAGAATATCTCTAAGCTTGATGAGTTTTATGCCCCTCATTAATATACCCTTTATTTTCAGGGAGCTCCCGTCTTTTGAAAGGGTGAAGATTACTTGAGGTTTTAATAAATGAACTCCTGCAAAGGAACATGTTGCCTTCCTCCTCCTAAAAAGATGCTATTTATATCAATAATCCCATTGTGAGTGTTCCTCCAAACCTCAGAACAGAGCAGTGACAAGTTAACCAACCACTTTTGTAATAACATTTACTGCCCTTTATGAAGTTAACAAATCTATTTTTCAAATTTCAGTCATTTAGAATACAAAGGGAAAAGTCATTTTTTCATATGATAAAATGTAGCTGCTGCTGGAATCAAAGAGTCAACCACATTTTTTTCATTAATTTGATTATTCTGAAATGATTGATAAGATTAATTAAAACTGGTTTGATTCAGAGATCTTCAGAGGACCCATCTACACAACTCTTGCAATTTCCACTTGAATAAAAATGGAACAGCATCTATAGGGAGACAGATATACCCAGCATGCCTCTTTTCCACTCTAACTGTATGATAGTTATTATGCCTATTATTCTCCTTGTGAAGCCTCAGTCCATCAGGAATATTTTGAGACTCTTTTTAGTAAGATGTAGAAGGAAAATTACAAACCTGTGAGAGAAAGAAAGGAGGAAAGAAGGAAAAGCAGGAAAAGAAGAAAAGTAGGCAGAAAGGAAGGCAGGAAAGAGAGAGAAAGAAAGAGGAAAAAGGAGAAAGAGAAAGAAAAACATAAGAGAGGAGAGAAAGGAGAGCAAAACCTCAAAGCTTAAGTGTAATTTCAACCAATTAAAAAAGCTCAGCTAGTCTGCATTGAACCTTTTGGGGAATAGATAATTTCATCTCCTGGAACAAAATGCCTTAAAGACTTCCTTTAAAGCTGTGAATAAGCAGTAGTTTTTCACCCTTTCCCTCCCCTTCCTGGTCTGTGATCTAGAGTTAAGGGTGCCTAATAAACCAATAGTATTTGCATAAATAAAATCAAGCTTGTATTACCAGATCAAGGCTAAAGTCTTCAATATTATTCACATAAAATACTATGCTTAGGGAGGGCTTAATCCTCTCTCTGGATCCACAGATGTTCTTCTCGAGTGTGTCTACAAGAACCTTTAAGAAGGCATTTATTTTCCCGTTTCATAATGTGCCCTGCTGTTGCCTAGTTTTCAGTCTAGCTGTCCTGCTTCTATAAATGAAACATCCTGTGGAAGGGGGTAGGTGACCCAGAGTTCCCACTGCTCTCTTCCTTACTGTTTTTTTGTCTTAATGTACTCCTGAGATGATACTTTTGTAACATCTCAGTAGAATTGCGCTATTTAAACTAGTTTCAGTCACCATCAAGAAAACATAATCAAACACATTGCTGTGTCCTACTGCTGTTGAGAAAGGTAAGGCCATAATCCAGCCAAATTTTTGATATGTGTCTAATTAAAAAACCCCAAACACTCAGCACACTGATATTCAGTGAATAGACTTTAGAGGGCTTTGATATTAAACATGCATGGAGGTGTTTTACTAAATTTGGTCCCATAAAGAACAATATACTTAATGGGTATCACAGGAGGAAAGTGACTGGTTAAAGAAGTAAAATGAAATATGTAGGAAACTTTAGGAGATTGAAGTAATGCTACTGATTAAATAAAATAGTTCTTACTGTATCTTATGCTGATGGTGCCAGTCATGAAATATTGCAAGGCAGTGAAAACCTGTTCCTCATCCCAAGTCAATGAGAAGTTTTGGCATTTACTTTATCGGGCCCAGAATTTTTTCCAGACTTTTTCTCAGCCATTCATGTGATCAGAGTGATGCACATGCGTAACAGATATACTTTATGCCACCACAACATAATGGTTTAGTCAGAGTGCACATTAAATCTGTCTTTTCAATACTGTGAAAAGATTTCCATATCTGCATGAGTCTACCTTTAGTAAGCTCATGTACAATGTAGACCAACATTTGCATGTGAAAAGTCATCAAAAATCAGGAGGAAAAATGCCTACCTCAGTAATTTTTAAATAACTCAGGCCATTAATTGGTAACCTTTGTTTCTCCTATTTGCACAGCCATAAATTAGTTTTATGGATTAAGTATATTTGAACTTTTAAAAATGCTTTTATAGCTTAGAAAGCAAAATACTGCATTTGCAATAACACTTCAAAAAGAGTGGAAGGTAGGTGTGTATGTGTCTGGGAACTGATTAGGACTCTAACATCTTGATAAAAATCATTACTGGAAAAATCAGCCTGGTTAATAATTGGAGCAACAGCCCAAAGGTTCATGGAAGAAAATATTATGATTAGTAAAATCAGTTTGCGCAGGAGAAAATTCAGTGTATTATTTGTTTATAAAGGAAAGCTTTAGGAAACAAACAGCCATCAACCTGTATGGCGCATACAGTCAAAATAGAATATGAAAAACCTCTGGTGTAATGATAAAGTTGTGACTTCCTCAAGTACCATAGATTTCATTATCAGTTTGATGCCCTTACTTATGGAGACCCAAAATATTATTTTATGCTGGAGTAATTGCAGGTAATTGTCCACTTTCCTGACAAGTGTGGTGTCAGGAATGTCAAAATGCATCTGCAGCACTTGGGACTCAGAACCAGGTCTGGCCTGTGGAGGAGTGCTGTGCTGGTGGGGATGGACTTGTGTGCTGCATGGCTGAGGTTTTGAAGGAGCAAGTTGTGGTTTAAAAGGTTTTGACTTCTATTTTCCAAAAGTGACCGGAAGGGAAGAGGAGGATTCTCAGGCAGGAGTTACTCAGCACTTAAAACAGTTTCATAAGGTACAATTCAGTCCTGTACTGTAGGGCTCTGCTGGCCATGGAACACCTCCAAATAATGTTATCATTCACATAGTGCTGGTATGAAGCAAATTAATATCACAGCAGCGAGGGGTCAGCTGCAGACCTCATCAGAGTTGCTGCTCTTGCTTGCTACAGAAGAGGAAGACCTCACTATTACTGAAGAAAAACATTCCTGAACTTCCTACCCCCTTACCCAAATCATGCAATTGAAAACCAACCAGCTAATGAGCTCTGGGGTTGCCTCTGCTTGCCTTGTGCTCTACAGCCATTTCCAACTTGTCTTTTCAACCATGCTAAGGCAAGGTGTTAATAGAGCAAACCATGAAACCATGAGTGCTTTGCATAATTGCGTGACTCCAGGAGACAGAGCCTTAACAATACCATTTCTGGATGCATCTGTACTAACTTCTGCTTCTCTCACTATGCTTGCTTTGAACCTGGCAGTATCTTTGTTCCTCTTCTACCAGGGGAGGCTGAAGGTATGTTTCTTTACAGCTCTGAACAGTTAGACAGCTTCGCAGATCAAGCAGCACCATATGGTCAGAACTGAAGATATTTCCCCAGCCTGACTGCCTTGCAGAGTAGTTTCACAGGTACATTTTTCTTTCTCCAGCATGGAAATTTCTTTTCCTCTGAAATTTCTTGAAAACCTGAATTGGTTTTCAAGAAATTTCAGAGGACATCTGAGCATCTTCTTCTGCTCCATACTGGAGAGAAATCAGATGAAGAAACTTTTTGGTGGTGTCAATATTGTGGAAACAAGGTGCCTAATAACTGCCTCTTGGCAAACACTTTCAAATCTACAGTGCTGGGTCCCACCACAGTGGACAAAGGTGCTTTTCTGCTTCACTTAACCAGAGCATGTTTCATCACTCCTTCAATCTGGGCACGTTGGTTTCAGCTGCTAAGGTGAGGAAGAAGGGTCAGTGCTGCTCATTCACTGTAACACAGTTGCTTGAGCCTGTAATTTTTCACCAGCTTTGTAAAGGCTCCAGATCATCGTTCACCTCTTCACAGATGAAACGTAACACAGCAGCTTCTCAAAGGACTTTTATGCCATTAGCCCATGCTTTAGGGGAAAAGCTAAAGGGAGCTAAAGGAAAGTGATATAAGTATATGCATTCACTTACCTAATTTTTTTCTCCACTTTTGAGCATTCATCTGAGTCCTTTGAGGCTTTCAGGAACTTGCTGTTCCCCTTGCATATAGACTTGCACTGATCTCCCTTAACCACCTGGCATCCCATCTTAATCCTGCAGCCACTGAGGTAGCTGAACACTTGTCCTTCCCGATAAATGAGATGACAGAAGACCTTAAGACCTTTTCCTATGTAATCACCAGATTTCTTTGTCAGATAATCAGTTACTCAGTTACCAGCTCATGAGGGCAGATGATTTTTCAGGTTGGCAGCCAGCTCCTCACCTCTGACTAACATAGAGTGAAAAGATAATAGAGGCTCAACAACTTTATATTGTTACCTCTGTCTTCATCATGTGAAATCCCAGTCCAAGGAGGACGTGAAAAGGATAGCTAATCAACCCATTCCTAATAGATAGTTTAATTTGAAAAAAAAAGAATCCACATTTCTCAAATCTATGTGCAAAAATTCACCACATCAAAGAGGAAAATATTATTTAGACAGTGAAGGATTCTTCCAGTTGTAGAGATCCTATTCGTACACCACTAGGATGACTAGTTTATTCAGATGAACATTTTTACCTGTTTGGACACGTTTGTATCTTGATGCAGCAGAAAGATGATAGAGCTTTTCATCAGTCAAACTGAATCAATCCATCAATCAAATATTGGTGCATGACTAGCAAGTGAAATCTATCCTTAGTCTATCAGTCTTTCATTCCTCCCTATCTTCAAAGTTACCTGCTCCTACAGACCAATTAATGCAGGGGCTGACAGTGGTACTCTTGCTTTGATTTCTTTGTGACTGAGTACCCAAAAGTATTTCTTGGCTTGGTCTAGCACTTACTTTGCTTTGCTTGGTGGTTCAGCAACAAACATGCACACTATTGCTAATTAATATGTTTGAAATTCTATCCTGGCCCACAGCACTGAAAAAAATCTCAGAAGTCTTTGACTGCAGTAGCTATTAATCAGCCCTAAGCCTTTGCATTTGTCCTAATTCAAAGCATTTGTTTCACAACATATTTTCTGCATACCACACCAGTGTTGATCAACGTAGGTTTCAAAATCCTTGTTTATTTTATTTTACAGCATGTCAGTCTGGGAAGTTAGACAAAAAAGAAAAAGAAAAAAAAAATAAGAAAAAAAAGGCTGTTTATTTGTCTCATGCTGGGGAATTTCAGACTCCAGCAGGGTTCAGTGGAGTGTGTGTCACCATCACAGAGCGTGCTAAGGAGGCACAGTGAGTGGGAGCTGGTGATGAGAGAGAAGGAGCAAAAGAAGTCTGTGTTTGGCAGCAGAGAAGACATAAAGGAAAACAAACAACAGTCTTTGCAGAGAAGACTCTTTCATGCTGTACAATGGATGTGTGTTTTTATTGGCCTGCATTGTCCATTCTGCTGCACAAAGGGAAGCAGCCTCTGCCACAAAACTCAACCCTACCATGTACAGAAGGTGTCAGTTCCACAGAAGCTCTGCTGTGTGGCCTCTGAAGACCTCAGGAAAGACACTAGGACGGTCTCTAAACTGATGTGCGGCCTGGGATATGGGGAGAAGAAACATAATAAGCTGTTCTCATCCAGCTCTGTAGTAATTCCCTTAGAAAAATGAATGAAACAACCATCATGCAGGTATGGACACCCCAGGACTCCTGACATGCTAAGGGCGGATCTGGGAAGCATCTCTAAAATTTTGAAACCAGAGTAGAGGGAAATTTGAGATGCTTTCTTTGCCTCAGATCTCTCCCACACACATGGACTCTCTGGATAGATGCTAAAACATTGCTGTGAGCAATGACTTATCCCTTCCCTTTCTACAATACTTCTCTGTAAGAATAATTTTTGCCCCTGCAATTAATTTATTAAAATTTTTACAGTATACTGATATGTTCCACAGGGTCTGCTAGCCCTAACACTTATTGTACAATAACACTGTCAAAATAATACAGTAATTCCTGCCAAAATGTAGTACATTTTTAAAGCAAAAGTACCTACCTACTTCCAGGAAAGTGTAACTGTGAGAGAAATACAACTGCAGCTGAAGCTGCAGCTGAGGTTGCTCTGCCCATTTTTTGAAGGAGAATCATGGAGAAGATAGGAAAAAAAAAGTCATAACTTCACTTGAATAAAAACTAGAAGCTGTTAAAAACACATATGCCAAATAGGTAACAGATTAAATAAATAAATAAATAAATAAATAAATAAATATAACCCCTCCCAAATAAACCCAGAATAACCAAACAAAAATACCCCACTACTAAACTCCCCTGCAAAAAAAGAAATTAAAAGGCTTAAATCCATCTCCAATCTTGCCTACTATGTCCTTGCAGTTTCTATATTTGGCTTCCTCACTGTCCAGCAGCTACACCTGCCTGATCTTTTGGGAAAGCTTTCCCATCACCTCTGAGGCAGCTGCTCCCATCTGTCACATGGGTGTCCTGCCCCTCTGAGCAAGATCAGCACCTCACTCGAGAAAGGAGCCACTTCCCCCACCCACCCAGAGCTTGTCTGACCTATTCTTACAGGAACATGTGAAAACTTAGTACAGATAAATCAAAAAAGTTACTCCCCGTCACAGCAGTTCAATATTGCCAGCTTTCTAAACAATGCTTTCACCTCACCTTGGCTATGCAAAATTTTTATGACTTAAATGGCAGGAGATGTTACTTATTTGGCTGATTTCTTTTCCTCCCCTCCTGTGGGAGCACTCAAGGACAGAGGACTTATTGGAGGCTGGGACAAAACAGTCTTATCTATAGCACATCACTGCTTAGAGCAAATATTGTTTCTAGCTTCTGATTCCCTTTTTCCCTAAGGAAAGTTTAACTCTCATTTAGTTTAGGCATTTAGTTTGCCTTTGCTTTGTTCCCTCCCTAAAGTGCCTAAAAACAAAACATAATGCTGTGTCCCTGTTCCCTCTTGGTGTGGAAAGATTTCTGCATTTTTATCCAAAAAGAAAAATAGAAATAAAAAACTGTGTGATTCTTGTTTCAGTTTGGTGTTTTTATAGGATTTGCCGTTTCTTTCTGTTGTACTGGAAGATTCAAACTAACAGGGACACTATCAGGGGTATCATAACAAGGAAAAACTGAACTTCCTCGGGCTCAAATTACACTTGCAATTCCACTGCTTTTAACCTTGCTGCCATTTTTTTTTTCCATACAAAAATGTCCATCTGGAGTTTGAACACAGCTTACACTTAAACAGCCGATTCACTGACGTTTTCATCTTAAACCTTTTCAGGTACCTTGCAGGAGAATGGAGAGTTTTATGCCTCTGTATCTGTTGTCATTACATTACAATTCCAGTAAGCCATGCTTTGGAAAAGCCTAGCAGTCAAATAGGATATTAGATTCTCATTTCTGACAAGCACAGTTGAAAGGGGTGGGAGGAGAGGTGTGAATGGGAAAAGAAAGTGAGGAGAAAAACAAAAATATGTTTGATCTTGTTTTTCTCAATGATAAAGATGTAAAATTTGGGACAGAAGCCAGATTTTTGAGGAGATCATTTGGGACAAAGAAGGAGGGAGAGTGGGTAAGTGAAATCTACATGTTTTGTTCAGTTTTTTTTGTTCATCTTCCAGATTAGTGTTGCTCAGTGTAGAGATGCAATGTGTTTACCCACATCCAGAATTAATATACGATCACAGTAATACTCAGTACTTAATTCTTGTGCAGAATATTTTACCCTATAGCAGTAGATCAGACAACAAAATGCAAAGTTTGGTAAACAAGTCTCTTATCCTAGTTATAGTAAAAGGATGTTTTTTTGGTGAAGCAGCAAATGTAATCCAGATTTCCTAATTTTCCAGATCAATATGTGTACCTCTAGACCATTAAGCACTACAAAAATCAATGAACTACATGTTGTAATACGACAGTGGGAGTGTCTTACAGCTTGTCCTTGAAAGATGTTTGTATTGACAGCAAACAGCCCAAAAGACAAAGCCTGCACCATGACAATTCCACAAAATCACTTAAAAAACCAGAAAGAGTAACAATCCTCAGGGCTTCAAACCTTCCAAATTAAGGAATTAAAATCCCTATAAAATGTCTAACCCTGGAGGCTTTTTACTGTAGAATTATCACTGGTAAATATATAGATTATTTAATTAATCCACTTGGTTTTAAGTTGTCTGCTCTTTTATTTTCCTTCTGTGACTCACTTTGGTGGTTTGGGCCCCCTGGCACCTTCAGAAATTGCTGAGAGGTGTCTGGTAGAAAGGATCAGAAGTTCACAGGCACAGGTGGATGTGGTGTAAGGGACCTCATCCCGATGTCTCAGTCCCGTCTCCACTCAACACTTGCCCCTTGGATGCAGTCCTGAGTTCAAAGGCACACCCAAAGTGGCACCCCAATGGTACAGTCTTGCCAGCTTTGCTTTTAATGAGATCAGGGTTTCACTAGGCTCTGGAGTCTGTGATTCAAATGCTCTCCTCACTGTTCAGTTAATGGGATCAGAGTAGCTCCATCTGTAATGTGCGGGTTGTCTCCTGGGTAATCTGCCTCAAGGAGATGAATTGAGAAGCTTACACCTTTAAATATGATGCAGTCAAGGAGAATTATAATTATTGCATGTATTAACACTGTGTACAAGGCCCAAATTACATGGTACAGAAAATGCGAAGTAAAATGGAATATTGCAATAGCCAATAGTCAGGAAAAAAACCCCTCATTTATTGAGCATTATCTATGCTGTTGGAAAACTTTGCTGTGGAGAAAAGAAACAGAAGATCCATTCTCCCTGAAACTACTGGAAGTCCTCTAGGGCCGTGAGGCAGATCATCATACTTAGCTCATATGTGGGAGTTGGAAAGAACTCCATCAGCTTATCCTGTCATTTCTTCTTCCCCGGGATCAGTCTTTTTCCTCACTTCAAGCTCAGAGAGCAACTTTTGCCTCCTTTGCTGTCCAGCCTGGTTCATTCGTCTAAGCACAATTTAGTTAAAATGGTCATTTTCTCAGAGGAATTGTTTCCAAAAGGCATCCAAGCATTCTCTGTGTTGGTAGAGAAAGGAAGAGGCTGAGTGAATTTGCGAAGTCATCTTTGAAGCTGACTATAGGATCTGAGTGCCCGGTTTATTTTTCTCTTGCTGGGAAGTATGCATATAAATCCTTAAGCTCCTGAAAAACTTAGCCCAAAGGCTTGACTTGTCAGTCTTAGCCTAAAGGAATGTAGGTGTCATCAGTTACAAATACAGTTGTTGGCGTTTAGATATCAAGCTACTTGATTTGCATGTATAAAGATTATTTTAACCTATAAATATTGGATCTCCTGGTGTTGCCCAAATTGCATGCTGAGCACAAAACCACTCATTCAAAATCAGGCTTTGATGCCTCAAAGGGTCTTCAGGAAATTGAGCATGTGTCCACACAGAGTTAAAGTCAAAGGCACTGGAAGTTAAAGAGAAATATATTTTAAAATATGGGTCTAAGTCTTATTTATTTGGCCCAATAAATGCAGTTATCTGACAGCACTGATTTTAACTGCTTCTTTCACCATTAAGATGTCTAAATTCAGCACCACGTGAGGACTGAGTCCTCATCAAAGAGATTTTCTTCCCATTACAAGCAGTTTAAAAATCATTGTAATTTCCATGGTAACAAAACTCCTACTATCCTAACATTTTCCCAACTAATTCCTTCTTCTATATGAATTAAAATATAGCAGCTGGAGCTTGTATTTCTCTCCTTCAGAAATCTGCTCCGAAGAACAGAAACACCATGCTGTATCGCAGGTATGAGTAAGACACTTTCACTGCTTTTCTTGAGGGCTTCCTTCATTCTACATCAAATAATATTTTTTAACCTGATTCCTACCTCACACCACGCAAGTGCCCGAGTCACAATATTAAGTACCTGAAAGCACCTAAGCCATTTCCAGTTATTCTAGTTTCAACTATTTTACTGAGGATCACACACAAGCACATCAGGGACCAGCTTCAGAAAAGACACTTTTGCAGCATGGTGTGCAGTTTCATTGACATCAGGGGGACAAGAGTGGAACACATCAAGTGTGGATGGAAGTTTCAGCAGTAATGCATCTGTTTTTGAAAGTTACATAGTCCGTGTTTGTGAGAAAACAGGGTCTCACAACTGCCCTTCCAGGCACAGACCTGTACTAAGTTTTAATAGCCTGCAGGAGGTGGCATGCTGAGTTAAAGAACTTGATATGGAAGTAATTAGGTAGCAGACAAGAAACAAAATAGAGAAAATAGTGGAATAAGAGCTTTTAAGAAAGTTAAATGATTGCTCAAAAATCTCCTCCCCTTACCATTCCTGACCTCCCTTAAGTTCAGGCAGGCACGATGAAAGATCTACACACTTTCTTCTTCTAATAATTTCCTCAGTAATCAAGGAGCGGAAGTTGTTAAGTGTAGTATGATCGGTTGGAAGAGATTTGCTCCAGCATTTGGCTCTCATGCCAAGAACATAAAACTGTCTAACAGGAAGTCCTCCACACATGAGCAGAGAGTAAAGCTGAAGCGGCAATCAGCAGCTGATCGAGGCTATCTGAGCACACAGACCAGCTGAACAAGCAGGAATTTCAACAAGTGGCTGCTGAGCTGTTTTGGAATAGTCCGTGCGTCTGATCCCACCGGCCCTGATAGTAGCTCTGCTCTTTGGGCAAAATCCTGCAGCTACTTGCAAGGCTATACAAGGATCACAATGCAAGTAGGTTTGGAGGTAGAATAAACCAAGAGAGTGTCCTAAGAAAGAAAGGTGACATTTTGGTGAGACCTGTATACTAGGAAATGGAATGGGTTACTTGGTGGGATAGAAAGCTGAGGAAATGTGCTCTCTCTTGCTCATTCTGCCATCTTCTACCTCCCACCATGAGGGAGGAACATGTGGGTGGATAAGTGGATCCTCTGGCTTGGTTTAATGCCAGCAATGGGAACATTTGTGAAGCAAAGCCAAGCATGCTGGCAAACATCCATCGATCATTCTTTCCTTCATTAAAGTCCTCTCACCTTGTGAGAATAAATTGATTACGCTACCATAGACACGCTTCCTCCAGCACTTCAAAGCCTGCAGAGGTGGAAGCTGGATTTGGGCCATAGTGCCTGGAGCCTTCAAGAGTTAATTAAACATAATAGTAACCTATATACTTACAGGTCCCTTTTTGATGACAGCAACAGAATAGAGGTTAACCCCACTTTTCAGGTTCTCCCTCAGGATTTGTTTGAACTTTGCTCTTCTTCCACCTCTCCATCATGCATGAGCTGAGCCCTGCAAGTCAGAGAGAAATGAGTGCTGAATCTCCAGCTGCAGACATGGACCGCAGGGGTGGAAAGACTGAGTGATTTGCCAGAGGTTATATGTGAAAACTGTGGCAAGGTGCAGTTGTATTATTTCATCCTCTTTTCTCACAAATTCCCTGCCACCCTCCCTCTTCTGTGATGAATCATGAGAATACCAATACATAACTAAGTATAAATGACATGTAGGCACTGGCTGAAATTCTGCAAAGCACCTTACTGCTGCTGAGGTCGCAAAGAATGAGGAACAGAAATCCTCCAGATTTACTAGTCCTAAATGCAAACAGCATTTATTTAAGCTTCCACATAAAGATCAACTAAGCAGCTTTAAAGACATCACTAAAACCTTCAAGCTGCATAACATTGATGAAAAATTGACTCGGAATCAACATGCTGCACTGTACTTACTAGCCCTGACAAGGTGGATAAAAATAGCAAGGAGACAATGGTGACGTCAATCAAAGACTGGGTGAGCCAAAGAGTTTTGCAAATACTCCCACGTGGAATGAGTCAGAGATGGAGTAGAGAGTTTGAGAAACACAAGGCAAGCAAAATCTCTTTAAAAGAAGTTTCACCGTGTGCTCAGAAACCTTAGACAAATTTAATTTAAAGTAACAGAGAAATGTTGAAAAGAGGGGGAAAAAGAGTCTTGAAGGTGTTTCAGTCCATTGGCACGACAAGATGTTTTCTTACAATATTTTTTCCCAAAAGCTTTCCAAATAAAATGCTAGATGTGATAAATAAACCCTGATCTTTAGGCAGGATAAATTTCCCGGCTGATGTTTGTCAATGAGGAACCTGATCCCTGTGCCTTCATGTGAGGATGTGATCGGCACCCTGCAGGACAGATCTGGTACAGAGTATTGATGGTTTCTATTAGGAGGCAGAGACAAGGACAAATTTGGCAGCTGATGGGCAAACCATGGTGTGACATTAGGGTAGGAAGTAAAATAGCATATTGCTGCCAATTGGACATGATGAGAGAATTCTGGGAGGTAGATGGCCATGAAGTTATTCGAATGTTTTCCTAAAACAATGAAAAGTAATTTTAAAAAAAGAATAAAAATAAAAATTAAAAACCCCACAAGTGAGTACTATACCTCTCTAAACATGCCAAGCAACAAAAATGTCCTTAAGTTTATAGAGAAGATGGTATTTTTAGATGTAGTAGTCTGAGGTCTCATATACATGCCAATTTCGTGTCTAATGTTTACTTTGGAAAAATAAAAAAAACCCAAGTTTTGTAAAATCTCTAGTTCTGAGAATCCACCAAAAAGGTGTCTTTTGCAACATCTGAAGACCTAGTCCATTGTAAAAATACTCAGCTTCTTGACAACATGAATAAAGATCTCTTGGATTAAAGGTGTCATGAGTGATGTGTCCTTTTTAAGCTCATCACATCCATGAGTTTGATCATCTTGATCCAGAGGGCATAGAGACACTGCATTTGCATGCACAGTAATCAAATGAAGTATTTTCCTATCTTCATTAGGCCTGGGACCAAGATTCTTAGCAACTTCATGCAAATGGCTTTCTTTTTTTCCCATCAGGAAAGGTACACAAATATGGTGCAACGCACAGGAGCTCCAAATTCCAGCTCATGTCACAATGATCATCTTTCCTAAGGTGAGGAAAGAGGCTTCTTTCACAAAGCTTTTATCCACTCTGCCTTTTTCCCCAAACAGGCCTTTTCCCCACAGACACTTATTTTAGCAGCTGGTTTTACAGCATTTGAAGTTTGCACAATGCAAAATTTACACAATTTTGTCCTGAAAAAGACCCCACCAAACACCAATCTCTTTTCCATTTCAGAATTGATTCTTCTTTGTAAAAGGCTCCCAGTATTTTCTTTATCTGTAACCTCTTGTGGATTTGGGTCTGAAGCTGGAAAACAGAACACCGTTAAGGGAACAGCTAAGAAAAAACTTTTGTCTTTTTTTTCTGTTATATATTCTTCATCTTTTACTTATATTTCTTTGATGTTTCAGTCTTTTGCAACTGTTGAGCAAGGAAGATTAAAGCCATTATTGCTTTATTAAAAATTCAGTGTTCTTTGCCACTCCTTTCCTGTTTTTTGACTGAAAAGCCAGCCAAAACTAAGATACTATCTGTGGGTAGGAAGCATCTGAACAGAAAATGCCATGGTCTGTAATGGTTATGAGGAAAACCAAATATTTTGGTATACACGCAGCCTAATTATTAGCTCTTTTAAAGACAGCAAGTACTCACTTGCAGTGGAAGACCCATCCTAATATTATATATGTAGTCATACACCAATTCTTGAGACTTCTTTATTTGGCAGAACAATGAGAACCTCAAATAAAGACTGAAAAAGTACTCATATTTTTCCTTTTAACTTCTGGAATGAATGTAAAACAATGTTTAATTTTCTTTATGTTAAGTTTTAGCCATATGAAATGATTCTATCCTTCCTCTACCAAAATTGTAAAGCACGAGCAAAGCATAACTGCTATCATATTATGATTTTGGAAGAAGTACCAAACCGTAGTTTAAGGAAAGATACAAAAGCCTTACTAACTGATCATGTCAGAACAACTTTACTGCTTATTGTTGCAGGCTTTTGGCTTGACTGAAGGCTTTGGTTGAAGGTGAAAGCTTCATTTTGGCCTGGGCATAACCTCTGGAAGATGCAGCAACCTCATAGCAGAATAATGGCTTATCTGCAGTGCTAATTTAAATACCACAAGGCTGTGACATGTCAGTGTAATACTACGGTGGAGATACTCAGGGAATACATGTGCTCCACTTAATAACGTGACTTGTTAGTCAACAGAGCCTTTGCTGGTGGGAGTTGTCTGTCTGTGCTCTTCATGGGAAAAGTCTTACTTTTTATCTAACTATGGAAAATAGAGATATTATTTTATTCAGTAACACTGATACCATGATTTAAATGGTGACTGCTGAAGGATTTCTGGGCAAAATATCACCAGTGGTTAGCATGAAGCTCAGTATTCAAACACAAATGATTGCACATATTTTACATCTATAATGTGCAAGAATATGGGCTATATCTGACTGGTTTCTTTTGACAAATCAAAAGTTTGCTATTCAGAATAGTAACTGTGTTGTAAACTGTCATCAGGATAAGGCCCTTAGTTATTGCAAAGTAAATGTCTACATATAATCTGACTAATGTATGTATTTTGTAAGCAATTACGATCATTTGTCCTTTGACAGGGCTTTCTGAAACATTACAGAGAAATGAAGAATACTTTTAATTTGTACTGTATTAAATTATACTTGTATTAATTATTAAATAAAGATTATTACTAAAACTTAATGAAATAAACTATCATTATTATATCTGCCACAAATAAAAAATCTACCTATTGCATTGTAGAGATGATGCCATCCATTAATTAGTTCATAGACCCCCAAACCTAAGGGAGTGCCAGAAATTTCCAGGATTTCCCTGAATCTCACATACATGTGAGATTTCTGATGCAGTTGAAAGATGTGTGCTGTGTATTAGTCTGAATGTTTCTGCCTTGACTTCACTCATGTAATATCCTCCTCTCTCCAGTCTATTGCAGAAAAAGCATCTGAGTATGTTGGGCAGGAGATGCACACATTGGACTGTCCGCAGAGGAGGGCACAGAGATCCGATGCACAGAGAGTGAAATCAAACACCATGCTGAAACCTGCTGGCCTCTGCTGCTAAGCTCTGCTGAAGTTTTCTTCTTCTGGAGGACAGGAGGGGTTTTTTTAGATGGATATACCTGCAAAGCTATGCATCACTGCCCACAAAACTGGCACAGACACAGTACCAGCAAGTGCTGTCTGAGGGGCCCCCACTAGACTAGGGGAGAAATCCAGTGATCCCAACTTTGCTGATCTTTCTGTCTGACAGTTACTTCTCCTTCTGCTTTGTGCAGGCCCTGGGGAATTCACCCTTACTAAAAAAATTCAAAAATGCGCATGTAGGACATGCAGTTTTACAATTTTGATGTATTCATAAAGTCATGCAAACACTATATGAGTATGTGAGGTACTAGTCAGAGAGACAGTTTCAGTTAAAATAGCTGACATCCATATCTGGATAGACAGATGAACTATGCTGGGGTGAAAAGTATAATCGTGCTTTTAATATTCATGAATGGTATATGGCTATACAGGTCTTTAGGGAGAGGACAATACAGAGCCAGATATGCTCAGAACAGTTGGATGTCACTGGACAAACACATGATGTGATCCCAGAAGCAATCCTTCTCGGGACATTATTTGCTTATAGAGACAACGTCCTTGATCTTGAATGACTGCAGGTTTTAAGTGAATAGGATGTCAGTACTTTCTGCTGAAATCTTTTGACATGACAACTTTAAAATACACAAAATATATTCTGCTGATAAAAAAATACATAAACTACTAGAGCCCAGAAATACGTATCTGGTAAATAAATATTTGATAGCAACATACGTGAGTTAAAAATATGCCCACAATGCAATATGCAAATGTATATGTAATAGTATACACAAAGGCATATAGAAAAATAAGTATATAAACATATGCATATGCATATTTATGTAAGATTCGTTCATATTATTGACAAGAACAAACTATTCAGAAGGTAGCAGGTTTACTTACAAAAAAAAGACATTTTATCACTACATTTTACTTACTCTTGTTTTACTGCCTTGTCTGTCTCCTTGCAATGTTCCTTCCTGTTGTGGAAAAAAACAATCTCATGTTTCTTAGCTTCTGATCGGAAAATCTAGTAACTAACCTGTTTGAAAACATGCACAATCTAGCCTTGTAAGTCATCACAGTGGGAGCTGCAGGTGCTGAGCAAATGAAGAGCTAGTGCAAAGAAGCCTAAGTAGAGGTATCTCTGTCCTTAGGTTTTGATACGGTAACTGACACCTGGCTATCAGATCCTGGACATCTGTTTGACAGTTTTGACTTGCAATTATTATGATGAATCCTTAAACAAACATATCACAGTAGACAGTGGAAAGTACACTAAGATGAAGTAGAATCTGGTCTGTTACTACGACTGATGTGTGTAGGAGGAATCAACAAATGTTTTTTTCTTTTTAAAAATAAACTAGCAGATTTTTCTACTTTTCTATCTACTGAAAGCATACAATACAATGCATTTGGCACTGCCAGTTTAAACCCTGAATTATTTAGTAGAATTACAACCTCAAAGTGAAAGATGTTATTATTGCTTTCACTATGATGTATTTACTGTGGCACATACTCGCAAAATGAAGAGCCTAAAGTAATACTCCTAACACCCTATTCAGATACGCAGACGTAAGCAGACTGAAATCAAAACACCCATTGCTCTCCTTTAATTCAACAGGATTTGTGAGGGTAGGACATGTTACGAATATATGGCTGTTTTTACTTTGATTCCTTAATAAACTGACTTAGGATCCTAACTGGAAAGCTGTAACTTATGTGCATAGCAAGGGGGTTAACGTGGCACAGGGTTAAGGTGGGAAGGCATCATAAGTCTCTTTGCTCTGTTTCAACCTTCTGAAATTTGATGCCATTCACCAGAGGTCTCCTAAGTGTAAAAGTTTGTCTCCTCTTGTTAAATTGCCACCTGCTCAGGGAAACGCTAATCCATTAAGGTCAAGCAGTTCTGAGAAGGTGCTGCAGTGCCTGGGGCAGCCTCTTGAGTTTCACTTCTAGCAGCTGCAGGAAGATGGAGTCGGGATGGTCCTCGTTACTGAAATTAGACAGATCAGGAAGTAAACAGAGCTTGCCTTTCATCTGATCTGGCTTTGAGATGGGAAAGGTTGGGGAGGGGGGCAGAGCGGAGGGTGAATTCCTCTTCTAATTACTTTATGGGTCAGTTCTCCAGGCTTTGTGTCAATGTCAGACATGCATAATCCTTTTTTTATTTTTAAATGAGAGAAAATGAAAAAAAAATCTCATGAACTACTGAAGATTTTAGGGTTTACTATCATTTAGTTCTCAATACCATGACTTTCATGGGGATTATTATATTTTCCTTTGGGAATGAGCCGCCAACACATCTAAGACAGGGGAAGAGCCATACTGTTTGTGTAAATGTCTTGCCCCTCTACGCAGTGAAACCTTTGTCTTTTGTGTTCATTGCTTTGCTTCTTTTCTCTGAAGTGGATTTGAGGATTATGAAAGGCGCTGGTCTGACAGTACAGGCTGGAGCCCTCTTTTTTTTCACACCTGAGCTGCTGGGACAGCAGCCCTATGAGACCATCTCCTCCCCACAGATCTGAAGGAGCAGCCACCAACAATAGAAGAGTCAGATGCCACCTCTAGCAAAGGCTTCCCACATTGTCTCCTCTCTGCAGACTGCACCAAAGACCACCCTGCACAAACCGCAGCCCCTCTGGGGGGGCATCATCACCTTGCAGAACTCCCTGATTCCCAGATGGTGGCTTTGGAAAAGAGAGCAAAAGAACTGAATGATGAAAGACCATTGAGGAGCAATGCCTACGTGTGCCTTATGAGCAAAAACTTGTAGCAGCAGTTCAGATGTGCCCCAGCAAATGAATGAACCAGACTCAATCTTGTTTTGTCTCACTGGAAGCCAGTGTTGTCTGGCATCAGCTGGGAGAAAAGCAAACTTTTCAACACCTTTTTTGGGTAATGTGGGCTGTGATTATATGAATTCCATAGGCACAGGCAGCCTTATTGCTTCAGTCCCCACTTCTCACACACCCACTTGGAGTCCTATTTTCACAGGGTTTTTAAGAGCTGCTTTAGAGAGCTGTGATAATCCAGGGGATTAGTGAGAGCCAGAGGGGAGCCAGACACATGATGCCCCACAACTGAAACATGCAGATGCTTTGCTTTGATGTGATAAGATGCAATGAAGCCTTTTAAAACTGAGATGAGGGAGTATTTTTTAGAGCACTGCAGAATCCTAACTCTACTAGGGCCTTCAGAAGCCAAGATGCTGTGAAGACAATTGGGCAACTACTTGATTCAATTAATTTTTTTGCTTCCTTGATTCTGCTCAGCCAAAGCTCTCTCCTCCACCTTCTCTCATCCCTCTGCTCTTCCAATTTATGGGGCAATGGTAGAGAGAAAGCAAACTGTATTTTACATCTGGTCTCCCCAGTGAGATGGAAGGACACCCTCCGCCAGAATCAGTTATGTCTGCGTTACAGGTAGCCAGAAGGAGCCTTTTGACTGGATGAAAATAAGCATGTTCTACAGTCTTCTTTCTTCCTCTGTCTTGCAGCAGGCATTTGGGTCTCCCAGAGCCAATGGTTTAGTCAGAAACTTCTCTCTCTTCTTCTAAACTCAAAAGATACTCAAGAACCTGCCTTTCCTTCTATAAATTCTCAGAGTGTTTCTCCACCAGAGACAAATGCATGTAGCTACATTCTTTTTTGCATAATTGTTTCTCAAATTATATACAGAAAATCTCCAATGTGCATGCAGCTACAAAGAGGTACATATTTAATCATATATCTGTATTTTCCTGTATATGTATTTATGTACAACTGACTGGGGGACCAGGGCATTCACTTGACAATTTTCTTTCATGCAAGAAATCTGTATGCACACAGTTGATGTCAGTTATGTCATTAGGCTCTAATGAGGATTATATTGTGCTGAGCATTTTATAGAGATCAGAGGAAAAACAATCTCTATGCAAAGTAGTTTTAACCTACATAGTACAAAATAACTGGATAAGGTGATGGAATAAAATTTTTTTCTTGTTAGAAGATGCATTTTTCTAAGACTATGTTGAAATTTCTTTTCTTACCTGATATTAAGAAAGCACAAATATTTAGTAGCACTCTAAGTCAGCAGTTCATAAATTCACCAGCAACTCTCAGTTTGTTTGAATCTCCAAGGATGCGCATCATCAGGATTGTTTAAAAATATGACTCACTGATTACAGTAAGTCTGCAGACCACAGACCGCAAAGTGTGGTCTAAGGTGCCATCAAGACATGTCCACAAGCCCTGCAGATTGAATTTCTAGCTAGAAAATACTAACTTACATGAAACAGTGGTAAAATACCATTATGGACCCAGCTCCTGAAGCCAGACATGTTTGCTTAGATCTTAGGATCCATGCAGATTAAATTCTAAATGAAGTTATTGGAAACTACCTTTCAGGCTCATGACAGCTCGGGACAAGAATGCATTCAGAAGCCATCACATGCTAGAAGCCTCAGAGTGATGGATAGGATATGGAGAGTCGCTACTGTCTTCTTCTTTGTGTCACTTTTGCACTGTGTCATCTCTTTTTTTTTTCTCCAATGTTTCGTACTTCTATTTCTCACATCTCAGGTGAGAGTCCTAATTGGTAAGATAGAGACTACTGTAGAGTCATCGCCTGTGTGTGTAAATAATTACCAGAGGTTTTGGTTTCATTCTGCATTGTTATGAAAGCAGGTCTTGAAATCTCAAAATTTGTCATTAAATAGAATTTGTTTGGGTTCTGGCCAGCCTAACTTTGCTCCACCATCTGCTTGGCAAGCCATCTTGTCTTTGGGATGCAGTTGGAAGAGGTCTATTATGATTAGTATAAATGCTGCTGGAAAATAAACACTTTATTGGAATTTTTATGTTATTCTATCAGACAAAGACACTCCTGCTGATTAGACCCTATCCCTCCACTGCCAGTTTCAGTTAAGAAGAAATGTAAGCAGTACACAGTTGGGATTTTGTCATTGTGATTAAGCACATAGTTATTTAAATGCAATCTAAAGGAGATACATCATTCAGTATACCTCTAGGTATAGTTCTTTCTTTGGCACAAGTGTTTACCTCTTGTTATCTTGGCACAGTCCTAAAATGAGTATTTAGTCAAAAATGCTAACTGAATTCTAAAAGAGCATCTAGGCAGGACCGGGCACAATATGAACATTTTTAAAAATAATGACAACAAACCACCAAATAAACCAGAAGCATCATTGGAATAGATTGATTATTGTAAAGAAACTGTTCCCGACATGAGCTGAAATCTGTAAAAACCATATTTTATAATAGTCTCACATCAGCAAATCTCTTCAAGACGCTCTTTTTAATCTGCAATATCTTAGTTTCAAACTCCCTGCAGAATAAGGGATTATCTCTTTCATTTTAATGTTCCAAAGGTACTGTACCAGAAATTCTTTCAAGAGTCACTTGACAAAGAGAACAGAAGATGTTAACCCCTTTATGAAGTGGAATGCTTTAAAAAACTCTTATTATTATTCTGCAAAATGCAAACACAGCTCAGGAGGGGTCCCTGTTAGGAAGTGATTTGCATCTTTTGGAATGATTTAAAACTGACAAAGACGACAACTTGAGTGACTTCTTACCCACTGTGGACCTCGAAGGCTTAGGCAGAAAAGGAAGTTAAATATTGAAATTATTTTGCTATTGAAAGACACAAAAGCTGATCTGATATTTAGGTCTCCTGTCCCTGCTTCTGGGCCTTCGTCACTTTATCATCTGTGACCTTGACTTGGGGAATCACTGATCTCCATTTTATCAACAGCCAGTGGCTGCACAGTCTCTTGCTGATATTGACAGCACATGGTACTGCTTAAAAAATTGCACCGTCTCACTTCTCAATAAGTTGGTTATTTTTAAAGATTGTTTTATCTACTGGCAACATTAAGATTTTCTTTACAATAAATTCCACATAGCTCTAGGACAGCAAGCTGGATTCAGTGACATAATCACAGGAAAGTAGATAAATAAGTGGGTTTGGGCAATTGACTCTGGGAGTTCAGCATGTGTTAAGATATTCTAAAGAACAGAAGACTTTCCTGAACTGAAGAATTGGTAAATGGGAATCAAAGGTGAATAAAAACAAAGAATGCATTTAGAAGACTTGTTTTCCTTCTAGAAGACCAAAGTACCAACAACTTAATCCACAAGTTCAGATAAAATTTACTGTATACCAAAAATAAGAGAATATCTTTTACAGAGAAACCCATAAGAAATGCTACAAAAATCAACAAGTTCTTTGACCATTACATCAGACTCTAATATGCAGAGATACAAGGTGATAACTCAGATATCTTAGCAAGAATTACTTACACTGCTATTTGTTATATAAAATAATTTGATGGAAATGAACCAAAATTTCTAGTGTATGATGCTCCTCTAAAAGAATAGAGTTTTCCTGTGCAGTCTGTGAAGTCAACAGAAGCTTCACTGCTGATTTGGTAGGAGCAGAATAAAGCCGGTGAGGACAGAGAAGAAACAAAAGGTGAGCTCGACCAGTCACACAAATACCAGAGAAGTGACCCATCTAAATTATCACCCAAAGAGCTCCAAAAGAGCCCCAAACCTCAGTTTGCTTTCCTGGTTGCAGGTACCCCCATGATGTATGGAGCCACAGATTGTCTTAAACTAAAAGCACATTTATAAAGAGGATGCTATAAAGGCCAGCCAGCCGTGGAAACACCGTGTTCCAGTTTTGTCTCCTTTGGGCCTGCCATGCCCAGCCTGGATCCCTGCCCACCAGCAACAGGCAATGACTGTCTGGGCCCATTGAAGTCAACATCGAGGGTGTCACTGACTACCTCAGGGGCCATATTTCATGCAGTCACAGTTGTCTATACAAAATGGAATAGCTTTTTAAGCTGCCCCCTTCACTCTTCCATTTGCTGTCTTCTATGGCAGTGCATTTTGAGGGAAACTGGGACTCGTGGGAGCCAGGGAAATATTTTTCAGTACACCCTTTTTGGTGGTGTTGCCTTCTTCTGGCAGCTGTGACTACAGATGCAGAGGAATCCCTATTTCAACCTGGAACTTCATTGCACTGTGGTTAACAGCCAAAATAAGGGAGTCTGTAATTGGTAGGCTGACAGTGATTGTAAAGGAATGAGATATTACTGCTTCTCCTTATTTGAGATTGAATCCTTATTTTAGCAAGGTGATAAAGATCCCTTGTCTTGCAATTTGGAAGATAATTTTTCAGTTATTCTGGGCTTTGGTGAGATGCTAAATAAAAGCACATAACACAGTGGTGATCTGAGATTGATTAGTCCCTTCTAGGGACTACAGCAAACAAAATTAGTAAATAATAATCATAACAATCAGTAGATCCTCTAAAAGACTGAATATTCAAAGAAGCAAAGAAGAAAGGCATTCTGAAGTTGATGTCCACAGTGCCAGGTGAGAAGAAATAACACACGGAAAATTCAACATAACAAAAGTTTAACTTTTCAGATGGACCAGGTGTTGCCTCCAGCTTCAGTAACAAGCTCAAAGTCTCTTGGATTACGTATCTAGAAATTTGGAGGCCAGCCTTGACTGGGTAATTGAGAATGAAAGCAGTCTCTTCTTGGCAGCAAGAATACAACAATGCCTCTGTTACTACACTCATTTTTCCTCCTTATGCTAGGCTTCTTGCTCATATCTGATTCATGCTGAAAGAGTAAGGATGTGCACTAAGATCAGAAAGCAGCATGCAGGAGCAAGGACGTTTCTTTTGCAGAGCCATGGCACTGCATTTAATAAATATCCTCAGTCTTAGTTCATTCAAAAGCATTTCATAATGAAGCCCATTGTTTAATCTTCTCTCCTCCCATAGTTAATAATATTCTAATTATAATAATTATTATTTCTTAGCATTTACATAACACTATATATCTTCAAAGCATTCTCTAGCTATGAATCACACTGCTCACCAGTTAAGTTATAGCACTAGCCAGGATTTCCCTGCTAATTTTTTGAAAGGAAAACAGTTTTTTAAAGTTTTGATTTTATGATGTAGCATGGTATAGCTCCCATTAGCTCATATTTGAACTTGAATATCTGGAGCAGTCTGACAAAGTAGCCCAGATCTTTTGAGAAAAAATAAGGACCACAACGTGTCCATCTGTGGTATTCAAACAGCTCAGGGGAATACTGAACAAGGCCCAGAAAGGATATGTAGATTTGATCCAACATATTCAAATAGAGTATTTAGTTGATTATTTTTAAAAACATAATTTAGTTTCATAATTCTGGGTAAAAAAATCCAGGGGGGGGAAAAAAAAGGAATAACACAGAGAGGCATTTTAAATATTGTAATTTAGAACACATAAATTTTGAGGTAATGGAATTTCCTTCAAGATTAATGTCCAAGTTTTCATCAGTTCTATTAAGTCCAAAACTGTAACAGAACTTTGTGCTATTTCCCTCCCCTTTAACCAGTTGCTGTATGAACCAGGGTCTCAGAAAGAAAATGAAGAAATCGCTGTCTCCAGATGAAGAGAGAGCACAAAGAAAGAAGAAATTGTGATCTTAAATAGGGAAAAGCCAGTGCTGGGATTCGGATGCCCAAATTTCAGATGCAAATAAGTACCTTGCCAGCACAGGAACATAAGGCTGTTCACTCATGGTGGGTCACCAGTGGGCACAGAGGGAGAAGGTGATTTTCTGGTGGTCTCTGCACAAGGTGCATGACTGACACAAGTGGGTTGAAATCTCCCAAAACATGTCTGTTTCACTTCACTTACTGCTGAAGAAGTCATTTTTCTTAGGTCAGAGCTCTGAAGTGGCTCTAGGTAGACAAGATTAATCCCTTGTGGATGAGGAAAAGTGGCTCATATGGCTTTACTGTTAAAGAAACTTGTGTATTGACCCAAAAAAATGTCTCCTTTCTTTTAAACTTGTACTACCTCTGACCTCCACACTGAAAGCTGTGACTTTTCACCTTCTGATGGCCTCTCTGAGAGGCACACAAGCTTGCGTTTGGTCCACAGATGATATTAAACTCCTACATTCAACAATAAACCAGATAATCTGCCACAAAAATAAGCAGTGCTGCATTTAACTTCATAAGAGATGGTTACTCCTGGACTATGTATATTAATGAGTTTTGAATGAGTGACGTTTGATAAAATATTCACCATCTCTTCAACTTTCTTTCATTTCTTTTCTTGCTGGAGCCCTTTCATATTTGAAAATTAATTATGCACACCATATTTAACCAGGGTGAAAATGAGACTTACATGGAACCTTTCCAGCTCTTCATTACATATTTAATTGTTAAAATAATCAAGCTATCCATCACACATTCTGCCACCCAGTCGTCTGTCACCTTGGAATCAGTCAGAGAGATCATAGAAAGAGAAGTGTGGAAACAGAAATTTCACATTTCTTGAGCTGAACAGTTTTGCCATTGAGAGGAATGGTCTTGGTGTCTGTACTGTCTTTGCAGAAATAAAGAATGGCATCTTCATGGCATCTTCTACACTTTGAGTTTCCTCCCATTAAGCCCTAAAAACTACTGTCATGTTATAGGAAAGTTCTTTAGCGCAGAAGAAATTCAAGTTCCCATGTCTTCTCATTGATTTCAGAGCCTGGCCTAAAATGCTGTACGAAGTACATAGTGATGTGGCCGGCATTTAATAATAGCTACATTCTGTGTGATGCTTTCCATCAAAAACTTGTGCATGCACTTCACGAAAATTCTAGGTAACACAGACCTTGCTTAATGAATGGTGAAACAGAAACTCTAGAACAGTATCAGGCTACAGCAGTAATCCATCAAACATAACAAGGCATTTTGTGGAGCCGAGTCCTTTGTCCTAGAAAAGCACAAGGCAAATATAGGAAGAAGGGAGAAACCTCCACCTCCTTGCAGCTTGACCAAGAGCTGCATGAATTCTGCTGGGATATTTCATTTAAATATGGGGCCAGTGCTGCAGGATCAGAAGCCATTACGATGCCATGAATGCACAATAATTGAAGGATGTAAAGTACAAAGAATTCACGGATTTTCAATAGATCCTTGGATTTTTAAAAAGTAGAGGAGTAAAGGTGTGAAGAGGAACAAAGTTGTTTTACTTACGTGGGTGTCATTCTCCAACTATCTCACATGCTAAATGTTCATAATGTTACCAGTAAAATAATATTGCACACAATATTTTTTAAATATAGGTATATTTCAGTAGTGATAAAAATATAACCTGGTTTCAATTCACAAAGGAGCATAGATGAGGTGCTAGTTTTAACTTTTCATATTTTCCTGAAAGCATCTCTGTGTTCTATGCTAGAGACAAAAGGATCAAAAGGAATATCTAATTCTTGCAGTCAATCCCACAGAGGTGAGATTTTCAAAGGCATTTTGGTGGGAACAGAGTAGCCCAGTTAGTTTATTTAAGACCAGTCTCACTATGTATTTCTCTATAAATAAAGTATGGTTTCAATTAATACCCAATTTTACATAACCAAGAGTGGGCTTCGAGCCCTAAGAGGTCTAACAGAGCTCAGCAAAACTGTAACTTTAAATGACTATTATCTAAGGCTTTAGCAGTCCCTAGCAGTAATTGTGCATTGCCCTGTGGTCTAAAGGGAAAATAAGCTTTCTCTTATTTCATACACAAAGGTAGAACAAATACTATTAAAAATCTAACTGGAGAGCTTTCCAGAGAGTATTAAATAAATCTCAGCTCAGGCAGGCTGTGATGTATTGTGAAGGTCACAGCTGATATGAACAGTGAAATAGCTACTTGCAGGGAAATAATCCATTTGGATAAAGAAGTTGTGCCTATCAAATAGGGATATGAGCTGGAAAAACAAAAAAAAAAAAAAACAAACCCAAAACAGATAAAAAAACCCACAGAAGATGCAAGAATCACAAAACAAAAGTCACTAACACCAGCCATAGCTTGAAAAGTATCAAGGACAGAACCAGTGAAGCGAATGATCTATCTTATAAATTAGACTTCAACTAGTGTAAAAGCAGCCAAAGTGAGGGCCCAATTGTTTTTGTAGCCTGTCGGAAATAATTTCAAACCTGACAGGATACCATGGCTCGTAGTGTGATCTCACAGATTTCAGTGGTCATGCTGAGAGATAAGCAGAGAAGCACAGTAAAAACCCTGATAGCAAAAGCACTGCTGCCAGCTTTGCTGTACTAAAAAATTATCATTCACTCCAAATAGCAGCTCAGGCAAGCGCTGAATGACTTCCCTTTCCTTCTCTCCCTCCTCCTCTGCCTGTCTCCCTGCTACCACCCTCCTTCTTCCCCTTTCCACTCCCTGGGAGGACATGAAACGTTGTGTTTTATAGTATCAAAACCAGCTGTTATATCCAGTAATAACAAACATCAAAGGAATTACACTGTCATCAAACTATCTCATGATATCATTAGTGTCCTAAATTAAGGCAAGATGATTGCTCCAGCCAACAACAAGCAACCATACACAGATACTAATGCTGCAGGTAGGAACATTGTGGAGTTCCACTGGAGGAGAAGGTGCCTCGCACTTGCTCTGTGTTTAAGCTGCGAATCAGCTGAAGGAGCCATTTCTTCAGCTACAGATGGTGACGGGCACAGCCACACCTTCTGTGTGCCTGTCTGAGATGAGGTGCCTGTGCTGGCTCCCCACATTACCAGCTGCTTGGCCCCATGGGGTTCTGCCAGCCTGCCACGCTCAGGCGGGAGAAGGGCAGGTCTTGTCAGCCCTGCAAGATCAAACAATTTCTGCCTGGACCAATGTGGAGCTGCAAGCACCAAGGGAAGCCCATGGGAAGCTGTGACATCTCTTTTACTGCTGAAACTCTGGAGCTTCCTCAAGCAAGGCAACAAGAGGGACTGGTGGATTAAGGGAGAGCAGACCCTTGGGTGGGGAATACTGTTCACTGCTTAACTCACAAACTTCTACCCATAAACTTCCACTTCTGGCTATTGCCCTCTTTTTGGAAGCTGCAGTGTTGGTCTGCAGAATGGGAATGCCTCTGTTTTCTGGGTCAGGAGAGATTTATTCCCTCTGGCTTATGATCTCATATACTTGGACTAGTATCATTACTATTTGCATTTGTGTGATATGACGAGGCCCTGTACAAAACATATTCCCTGGAGATTAATATTCTCCTGGCAGAAACACTAATTCCACTAAAGGTGCAGTTTGAGTCCATTTAATTTATGTGCACAATAGTCAAACTTGTGGGGAGGAAAGAGTGTGCTCTGAGAAAAACACTAAGCAGGGATTTCAGAGAACTGAATTCAGTTCTTAGTGTTGATGCAGTTTCAATTGTCAACAAATTACTTCATTAGCCTGTACCCACTGTCCCAAGTGCAAAACAGAGATATTTTCTTTGATCAACATATCCAATTCTAAAGTAGCTGTTCAGGACAATAGCCATTTAACAAATGCTTTCATTTCTAGAGTCTATCACAATTTGAGTCTGATAGTAATTTGGCTGTCTAGCTACACTGATGGAAACAGCAACTGTGCTGATGGGGCTTGTGCAGCTAGAGGATGGGATACCATTCAATTTAGGTTTTTCTTAGTAAAGATGCTCAGCTGAAGCTTTCTTGCTTCACCCCATGTCCCCAGCTCTATCTCCTCAGTTCAGAATCCATCAGTTCAGTGATCTGATCCAGGTTAAATGCTCATGCCTTTTTTCCCCCATCCCCCGGATCCTGCAAACACTTACACTAGCTCAGCTAGAGGGCTGGAAGATGAAGAGCAGGAAGAAGAGAATAATTTTCCTTCCAAAATTTTACCTTGCTTCTGAGAAAGGTGCCTGGCAGGGTACTCCTGGAGACAGACAAAGGCAGTACCATCTTTGTTTGACAGTCAGGGAATGAAATCACAGAAGTATTAATTGCTTTGTCCAGGGTCACACAGGAATCCACTGCAGGGCCAGAAATCTGGCATAGATCTCCCATGTCTCAGATCAGTGTCTTAATCATTAAATAATCACCAGAAATTTGGATAGTTAGGTTATCTATGGAAGAGGAAGGGGGTTTTATTGCTATGGTCTATAAAGGCAGAAATGGCACTGAAGCATTTCTAGTTCCTGTAAATCTTTAAGTTAACTTATAGGCTGATAATGGGAAAAATGGCACTGTGGTGTTCCCTGTTTATTCCCTCTCAGTTACTTCCATATGAAGTTTGTACAATTCGCAGTCTAAAGGAAGGTGTTTGCACAATGCAAACTCAATTGAGGACTCAAAATCGTATGGTAATTTTGACTCTTACATCATCAGTAGCCAGGAAGCGTTTTCTAAAATATTTCAGAAGCCAAAGGTACAGAAAAAAAGATACCTATTTAATTTCTCTTACTCCTGCTGGTGGCAGAATACTGTCTAAAATTTGGAGGTCTAATTTCTTTCAAACTTAACCTGAAATTAAAGAGAAAAATCTTCCAGTCCAATTCAAGCTATCGCATTTCTAAGACAAAGTTACCTTCTAGAATACATAAATATTAATACTGATTATAGAATAATAATGCTCCTTCACACCTGATTTCAAACAATTATTTAATTTTATTAATCCAAACAGACCAAGAAGGATTTCACCTGCCCATTTCACTTTCTCTTTTTGAGATGGATCCTTCTGATTGCAAACTTCCACTAACTTCCAGTCTGCTGTCCTGCAGGCGGCAGAGAAGCCACAGAACTGCTCTGCTCAAACACAGGTGTGAGGCGAAGGGTGAGACTTTTGGACACTTTTCCCCACAAACACAGTTGCAGGAGACAGCTTTCTGGCATCCACCTGCACTCACCACACTCAGCCCGTGGTTCCATTCCTGCTGGAACAATGGGTCTTTTCACCTAAGGGCAGGAGAAAAGGGGTGTGATGCTGCCAGGAACAGGGATTCTGGCAGTTAAATGCTTGGTCAAGCCCAGATTTAGCTGATCCGGCACTGGCAGGCCTCCAGTCCTATCAGGAAAGAAAATGATCATGTGGGCAAAAACACTCTCCCTTTTTCAGATTTTAAAATAAATTCACCACAGGTAAGTGTTTCTAATATAATGCTATTGCTTCCTTATTACTATGTGAATTTCCCTTTCCTTCCCCCCATTTTGAAAGTGTTTTCAATTGCTTTTGTGAAATAAATACTAAGAGAGCATGATGACAACAAAGGTTGGGAAGGCATAATAAAATTTTAAAACTGTAATAATACAGTAGGAGTATTGCAGTAGTGTAGTATCTTTCAACAGATACTGTAGAAGAAAGCATTAATTAATCTTCACTCATTTAACCTGAGGTAGGTAATATTGCTGTGCACACTTCACTAATGAGCAGAGGCCTTCGCAGGTTACAAGCCTTGTCTAATGTTTCCCAGCAAGTTAGAAGAAAAGGAAGAGAAGTAAAGAAAATAAGCGCAGCAGAAAACACTTCTCGTATGACATCATGCAAGTTCTCTTCCCTACTTCCAGCACATAGCATTTCAGCACATTGTATTTCCCAAATTTCAGTATTTTTATGCATATAACCTATGGGTTAAACATCTTCCTGCCATGATGTAGGAGTTATAGTCGTTTCTGTGGGTATTATTCCAGATTTCCCCTTTTCTTTATTTGACCATGGTCTCCCTTCTTCCCACTCCACTTTGTCTTCCTTGCTTCTTTGCCAGCAGCCAAGGCTGCAGAGGTTGGAGGAGTCATTTTCAAGTAAGGATACATTTACAAAGGTGCAGGTTTTCAAAGGGTTCATTTAAAGCCTGACAATATGGCAACAGATTGTCAACTGCCTTTTAGCAAGCTCCTAACTGCAGCACTATCTATAGCGAGGAAACCTCTGCATGCATTTCACTTGCTCAGTCTGCATAGTCACCTCTTGGGATCAAGTCACCCCTCCAGAAGGGGAATAAACCAAGTTTTGATTTCCCAAAAGAAAACCTTTGTGTGAAATTTCCTCAATGTCTTCCAGGAGAAAACAGAATAGGAAAGTTAGGATGGACAACCACGCCTACAAGGTGAAAGAAAATCAACCATCCTATCTTTACAGACTAGACTTTTGGGGATCAAATGTAAGCCTCTTTCTGAGGCCTGGAGCGGTTCCAGACAGTTGTGGAGTAAGGGGGTGGGAGAGAAAAGATTTCCTCCCGATGCAGACTTATTTGTATTTGTGAGCAAAACACTGCCACTATTACACAAGCAGCACAGATAATGTGCCTTGGAGAGGCAAAATCAATTGGCACATCTTACAGAACCCTACAAAACAGAAATGTTAGCAGGAATATTAAAGGAGGTAGGTAATGTGTGAAAACTGTCAAGGATCTGCCCCACAGTTATTTTAAACCTTCCTTTTTTGCCTAATCTCTGCCCTAGCCAGTGATGTTTCCTTTCCTCCTCAGTTCCTCCTGATTCAATAGCCATGACAGAAGTCCACAGCTCCCCCTCTCTCCCATTTATTCCAAGACATAATGTAGTAATTATACTTACATTTTTAAAGGTAGACATTTCTCCATAGGCCCTATCAACCTGTGGCCTCACGATTATAATTACTTGATCTACAGACTGTTAATTTTTTATCTTTCATAGGAATAAAATAGCACAGGAATAGGACACAAGGAAATGCGAAGTTGCAGACAGATATCAGTTAATGCTCTCTAATGACTATTGTATATGACAGGAAATACAAATATCAGGGGCATCAGAAAGTGCAAGATTTTACTTATATTTTTCCTAATTTCCTATTTGTCAACATGTCAACAGATTCAGTGAAATGGACTAAATTTCTAGGTGGCTTCCTGGGTTATAAGCAGAAAGAAAACCATCCAAGTAGGTTTCTGTTTATTACTTTTCCAATTAGATTTGCATGGCATTGATGCTTGCTCTCAGGAGCCTATTTGCAGTATTGGGAAAGGGTGTGAGTGAAATGAGGCCAAATCCATGACAAGTTTCTACTTAGCCTAGTTTTCCCTCAGTTACTTATGACATTTCTGTTTTTCTAGCCTGTAAACAAGATGAAAACCAGGAAAAGCAAGACTTGGTAATAACAGTGCTTACTCTGGCTGGAAAAAACTGGTCCAAAACAGCAAGCCTGGCTTTGATTACATGTAGTAATCAAGCTGTGTTCATAATTACTCTACTTAATGTCTCAGGAAATGTTAATCTGCACATGGAAATCTTAGTTCTAGAGACTGTATGATCCACTGACATCGGGTAAGAAGTTAAAGTACTCCATGTTTCCTTTTTTTCCATTGTAGTTTCATATTGGGGGAGGGCTAACAGAGATGGTGGGAAAGCTGGTTAGTAAATGAGCATTTTTATCTTCTAGGCCAGGTTGGTAACAGTACTAAACAAAACACCACAAAAAACAAACCTAGCAGCAAGTGAAAGAAGCTGGGTGTAACCCGTATGGGAGCGTTTGGTTTTTTCCACTGAACTTAAAGCACTCTAACCTAACAGTGCATATTTTAGTGTACTTCAGAGTTTAGCAAACTACAAAAACACTTTGCTGAGTATATCACAATGTAGTAGAAGTACTAAGCGATGAGGGTGGATCCCAGTGGTGACCGCTTAGGGTAAACCTTAAGTTTTCAGATACTCTTTCCTCAACATCTCCTGAAGAAAGACATACATTAGATGTCAGGACTGTTAACTATGCCCCAGTGAATTACACAATTGCACATTGCATTCAAAAATAAAATAAAACTCCTCCAGGACTATACAGCTCATTGGGAGTGGCAGGTGTGGGGAGACTAAAGGAGCTCACGGGATGTGTGTTGTCTTGTTTATGTGACAGGTAAGTATTGTGGTACTGCAGAAACTCTCCCAGTCCCCATCAAGAGTTTGACTGCATTTGGCTAAGTTATTTTCATTTGATGGCAAATACCAGTTTCTTCTTGTCCTCTGTGTCTTTCCTCCTTACAACTGTCCAGCTGCTTCCCATTACTGCCAGTTTGACACACAAAGAACTTGGGGAGGGAGGGGGAAAGAAGCTTGGGGAAAAATCATAGTCATTCTGCAACGCAGGTGAAGAAGTTCTTAAGACTATATTTAGGTTTAACAGAACAGCAAAAGTATGAGTAAAATCTGGCAATCTGGAGAATGAGCCAAATAAATTGTGGTTATTTTGACATGTACTTGAATATCTGTTTTCAAGTAATTCAGAAACTTAGGTGCTATTTCATCTTGTCAGCAAAACTTCACATGTTTCTATAGATCAGAATTATTTTCAGCTATTTGACATAGGTATGGATTTTCTACTGAGAATTCAGGATTTTATTCTTTGTCAATACATCCTAGGCCAGCCTTTGCCTTTTCCACAGGATCAGCTTTATGGGTCTCAGCCATTGATGTACTTGACTAATTGCACACCCAATTCTTTCCCTTCTGTTTTATGTCCAGGTAAGAAGCTCGAACAAAAAGCACCTGAAACTGTTGCCGCTTCATGGGTGAATGACCGAGCAGCTCATGCTACTGCTCATATCTTACATAGTATTCTCTCTCCATTGTTTAATACTCCCATCCATACTGCCTTTCTGGTATGTGTGCTATAAATCTCCTCAGCCAAGGTTTCTCAGGGTTAGAAAAACCTCAACAAATTTCATTAACACTCTCTTGCATTATAAGACATTGTCAATCATGCAAGTATTAAGTAAAACCTGTCATAAGAGCGAGCCTGCAGGAACCCGTAACTGCAATCCCTACTCTTTCAGCACAGAATACTGTCATATGCCCTTTAACCTGTTCTGCCCCACCTCAGAGCTCTTGACCAAATCCTGCCTTTATGCTGTGGTAATTTTCCACCCCTGTGAAATCAATGCTTCACCCAAGTCCAGTCAGTCAAAATCTTCTGCACTTCGTTTGTCTACGAAAATCTTACCAAAAAGTAGTATAAGTTGAGTGTGGTAACGATCTACTTTGATGACCCTATGCTGCCTTTTTCTCCCTTTTCCCCCATTTGTTTCCACAATTTTTTATTAATTTCTCTGAAAACACATTCCAATAACTTTTATACTCAAAAGTGCTAGACCTGTAGTTACCCAGATTTTTATTTTAAAACCATGGATAAAAGTAACAGACCATGACCAACTAGTTTTTAAAATTTAGATTATAAGAAGTAAACAGGATTTTTCAGATAATATTTCTGGAAATAAGCAGCATGGAAAATATTTTCCCACAGGTGTCAATAGTGGTTCATAAAATTTTACTCAGTTATCAGAGCATGTGATAATTTAAACTGATTCAAATAATACTGTTCATGGTAGAACCTCCCCCATATGTGTTAGAGGTGATCAGCATTATCACACACAGACTGAGTTTGGCAAGGCTGAAAATATGGTGATCCTTAGATTTAAAAAGTAAATAAAAGGAAGATACCTGGCTTAGACCTCCCCAAATCCTTTGTTCTTTATAGCTAGCAATATAAAAACAAATAAACAAACAAATCAGCCCATCTCAGAGGTAAGCCATGCATAGAACTTTGTCCCCACATATTTCTGCCTAGAAAATATCTCTGCATTTATTTGCTGTATGCAAAATGCTGACTGGCACAGCAACCATAGAGTGACTAATATATCACTGTAATCAAGGACAGCTGGTTTTCTTGTGGAGTTACCAAATTCTCTTCAGGAGCCCTAGCTTCTAATTATCTCTAACTAGGAGCAGCCTCCACCTTGCCTTCCCTCCCCAGCAACACGAGAGACTGTGGTGCAGCACCCCCAGCCTCCAAATCTTGCTCCCACACCACGGGAGGCGATGTATTAAACATACAATGCATGTTCTAATAAGTGGAGCCAACGAGAGCTAAAGAGCTTGCAGCTGCTGGTACCACCTGTGTCCCTTCGCTTCCAGCCAGAACAATCTCCTCTCTGCAGTCCCTAGTTGTGGCGAGAGATAAAAGAGGCAGAAAGTGAGAGTGACATGTCTGGCTCGTGTCCTGCTCTCATCATGAAGGAGCCAGTGGATCTGGAAAGCTTGCTTGCTCCCTCTGTGAGTGTGGATGATTGTGCCTCTTTCCCCCACAAGCAAGCAAACATAAGGTGGCCATGTATGAATTTCCTACTTATTCCTCTGTGCAGTGTGCCCCACATGCTTGTTGCCGTAGTTCATGGGAGTGCAATTTCATCAGTCATCCCCTGTTGGCTGTCCTGAGTCACGGGGGTTGCTGTGAGATGGTAAACTTGGCCTGAGCAGGGAATAGACCTGGTGGGTAAATGTGGTTTTGGTGGACTGCATGGAAATCCATCCTGAGATCCATGTTTTTTTAAGAGACATTTTTATAAAGGCTGTTGAGAGAGAGCTGGGGTATTTTTTTAACCCTCCTCTTCTTTTTTTAATATGCTGTTTCTTTTTCCCTTGCCTGACCAAGTGGTGATATGGATGCCTTTCAAAGTTAGGAATTATCTGTTGGCTACTTCACTGCCTGAGGACAACTGGCATCCATACAGGGATCAGAAAGACCATCAGTTGTTTGGATCTTTTTCCTTTCACATGGAGTTTTGTTTTGTTTTTTCTCTTTTCATGTATTTCATTTCTGAGTTGGCTTTTTTGGATCAATGCCCATCTTGGGCCAGATTGTGCCATTAAAGCACTGGCCAGTATTGTAGCCTGGATGGAAAGCAGGGTTGGCAGAAATAGGCATTCACATATTCACACTAGATTATTACCAGTATTAGTTACCAACAATGAAAACTGAATCTTTACATAATTTCTACTGTATTCTCAAATTAGACTCTCCTTTTCTTCAAAACAGTCTGCAGTTTATCTGCCTATTTTAGATATCCTCTCTTAGATGACATTCCAAGCATGACTGCTGGATAAAATTCCCTCAGTCAAGTTTTATGAGCAACACCTGTATTCCTACAGTCTTGCCCCTTTTACTTCTCAAATCCAGGGGCCTTATTCCTTCCTTTCCCTTGCATCACGTCAGGAAGTTACTGCCAGGCAGGATGTGACAGGCACAACGGAACATCTCTCTTTCTGGTCCAACATGGACTTGGCTCCTTCTGTTTCAATTTAGCATAAACTAATGACCCAAACTGCAAAGATATTTTAGCTTTCTAGTATAAAATCTGGGCTCTTGGAGCTACCATAAAGCCCTGGTTAAAACACAATTGACTTCCTGTAGACATATCTTCTCTTCCACATAGAAATACTGTTCACAAACATTTTGAGGATTTCTTGTGCTTGCCCAGAATTTGTGAATCCACCATGGCATTGGCAAGGAGGCTTTTCCCAGAATTTTTTCCTCTAGCTAGGATGACTCTGAATTTGAATGTATTTCTCTCACAATTTAGAAAGGAAACAATTGGATGTGGGGCTGTGATGCCTGTTCCAGTCATTGCAACAGTTGTTTTCCTATTACTACTTTATAGGAGGCATTCATAATACCCACATCAAATTATCCAGCACAAGCAATGGAGCAGATGAGAAGACTTCCTTTTCTTTGAATTGCCTCACAGAAGAGCTCTCACTCCTCACTGACTACACAAAGAGCCTGGGACTCCTCACCACCTAACTTAGCAGGTGGCTGAAGTTGGTGGTATGAATATCTTTCTGTGCCACTGCCTATTTACTGCTCCATGTGTCATTTGTTCCATAGTCATTTTTACATGCTTTGTAAATCCTTGGATGCAGTGAGAAAAGATTCTTGCATTTAGCGGCCTGATTGTTATGACTGGTCTTGGAACAGAGGGAGCACAAGGGGTACCTTGACCACTTTAGGGGGCAGCGAGATTTGATATTCCTGCGAGTAAATACATCAAGCAGAAAGTGACCATGTTAAACAAACAGCCTGCTCTGTATCTATGCCATTAGTTCTGATAGTAAAGAGGGACTAAAAAAAGGTGACCCTCCAGCTTTTCATGTTGTCTCACGGCAGCTCCCAGCATTTGATTTTGTATTTGCACTGTAGCTCATTCCTTTCAATCATGGCAACGCTGGCATTGGACCAATTTCATCTCTCTTGGCCTGCTTCTTGCCTATCTTCTGTATGCACTGATGGTCCAGTCCTATAATGTGACAGATGCTGTCCTGAAGCAGACAGAAATTGAACAGTATTGCCCTGCACCTTCCAGGAATGAAGCAAAAGACAGCCCAGACTTTTCCAATTGTTACTAAGATATTACTTCTTTTTTTTTTCCTTTTTTTTTTCCTTTTTTTTTTTTTTTTTATTTTTAATTATTATTACTATTCAGACATTGCACACATGCAGTTAACAGCATGTGGCAACTGATACTGTTAGTCTACCAGAAAGTGTTTATTTTCTTTAGGAACAATTGATTCTTCATTTTAATTGTGTTCCTCCACTCCTTTTACAAACATATGATTTATGCAAACCACTAAGGGAGGCAGATATCCATCCATCCATCCATCCATCCATCCATCCATCCATCCATCCATCCATGCACACTTTTGCACAAACACGGTTTGCATGTTTAAATTCAGATGTGTTTATGAGTGCATGAGAGAGAAAATATTCATGTGCAAAGTTGGGTGTAACTCAAGAAACCGCATTACTTCTTTGAAAATGTGATGCAGTATTTAAAATACTGTTGACATGTTAAATTAAGAAATGTTTAAAACCATTTAACATTTCAAATATATCTTCATTCTCCCTATTTAGCATATAAAATTATAGATTCAAAACTAAAATTAAAGGTGTTACTTTGCCTTCTCCTATGAAATATGTTTGGGGGGTTAGAATAGTTGTCTTTACAGTGGGTTGCAAGAAAATTATTTTCCAATAGCTCTGTTGTGTGGAGCTTGACTAAGAAGTGGAAATAATTTTCATTAGTTACTCATCAGGCAGTGTTTGGGCAGCATTGTTAGTGCTATTTTCAAATAATTCTAGTTTAATTATTTTTCATTGTAATAATGTTAACACTGGCATTCTATGGAACCGATACCTTGATGGTTTATTTGTGAAAGATTCAGGTCATCTCTTCTTTTTTTTTGTGTATGTGAATGTGCTCTTAGTCTTTCCCTGCTTCCAGATTTTCTTCTCATCATTAGTGTACGTGCAGTAACAACCAAGTTAATGAGGTCTCATTTTAACTTCTTATGCTTCAGCTAGTCCTTTGTCACAGGAAGGAGGGACTTAGAGAGCTACTGTTTGCGAAAGCTGAAGTCATGGATCCAGGTAACTGTGCCTCAAGAGCCACTCCGGGGTAGCAGTAGAAGGGTGGGGCAAATTTTTACCCCACGTGCAGGTGACTGCAATTGTAGTGTAGTGAAAACACCCATCATTACTCCTTCTCAGCCAGCGTTTTCCTCTCCTCCTCACAAGGACTGTCCTAGAAGAGAAGAAAGTGAGGGAATCCTTTATGAGATTGTCTGCTTTCCACCTAAGTCAGCTGCAGAAACACAGCCGTCAAACTGATTTTAATCTTATGCTTTGTATGTAGGGTATACAGCAAACAGAGATAGAGAAGAAATGTTTCAAAGCACTTGAGTAGTTTAAGAGTATAAGTCCTGTTGCTTTGCCAAGTGTACAAAACCCACTAAAAAAAAGCTGGAACATGGAAAAATTTTCCTCATAAATATTATGTTTGTAAGTTGCCTAGAGTAAGTGCAAACAGCATGATGCAAAATTGTATAATTTGTTCATACAAACAGGAAATTCTCCTTCCTGCCAAAGATTCATAATATATGAATCTTTCAGTTACTCTTGCCAGTTTCTTGTATTGATTTTAACACGGTATTTATCCGTTTATATGTACATTTCACTTGGATTTTAAAAATATGGACTCATTTGTATTGTATCTTATTCTTAAATGCACAGGTATATTAATTTCCTGACTGGATTTACAGCAAATATGCAAAGGTACAAAAACCAGAAAGCACTACTGAAAACTAAGTTTTGTGTAATTATGGCTAGATACAGCTATGTGTGAGTAAGCAGTTATCACACATTTACCTATACTGTGCTATGTGTATCCTTCTCAAGATAAAAGGACAGGCAGAGCAGCATTTTCACATCATTACTGAAGCCATGTTACAGCAAAAGCGTTCAGTAATTACAGTGCACACTGAGATACTACTGTAAAAAGGCTGGGGAGAAATTACAGGTTATTTAGATAGTATGACATAACCAGAAACAAAGATTTGTTGCATTGGAATTCCCATTTGCAGTAGACATTTTCTGTTGAGCTGATCTCATGATTTCAGAAAATGCATTTCCTTATAGAGTCATATGCAAGTCACCTGCAATGCAGAGAGTAAATTCAGTCTTCATGTGAGGTAATATACATAGATTTTAAAAAAATGACGAGAAAGAAGCACACAAAGATAATTATATGAATCCTGGGCCTGATTCACTGCAGTAACATTCCAGCCAAGTAATTCAAAAGAAATTAAGCCAGCACTATATTGGAAGAGATTCACAATGGTAAATTAGGACTTCTTTTGGCACGCTCATGTGCAAAAGGGAAATTTGCTTGTTGGATTCTCCCCTCACTTTCACAACATAAATCAGCAGTAATTCCACTGAAATCAATGGAGTTAAGCCAGGTTAGAGTGAAGGGGAGATGAGAATCAGATTCACAAAGCACAGTTTTCTGTGATTTAGCACACAAACGAGTGCCTTATAATCTGTTTACTAACAATAGATGAAATACGCAAATTGTCTTTTTGGAAAGCAACCGTGAAAACTGAGCTTCACAAAAGGAAAATGAGGGGTGCGAATGTTCTTAGTTCCAGACATCCTCATCCATAGTCAGAGGTTTGATACACACACACTAAGTGAGAAGAAAACTGCCAAGTCTTCACAGAGCATGCAGAAGTAAGGTAGATTATAACAAGATGTCAGACCATGATGTGGAATGGCAAACATCCCTCACAGATGCTGGGATAATCCAGCAATCAGGCCCTGAAAAATGTTCCTCCGAGCAAGCCCAGGCAGGCCAGCCGTGCCATTTCACATTACGGGCTGCACCCTAAATCTACTGCAGAGTCCTGCAAGTGTGACGGGATCCAGGTGGATCCAGAGTCTGGTGGTCTAAAGCAGGAAGTGTTCACAAAAAACCCTCACCTTTATGCCTTCAAAACCACTGAGGATTTAAAATGTTTGCAGCTGAGAATCAGAATGTATCAAGTGACAGAAGATCCCAAAATAACTAGAGAGTGAAATCCTTTCACATTCACTTACCCATGGAAGAGACAGGAAGAGTTAACTTTTATTGGCTCTGAGCAAATGCTCATTTTGGGTTTTTGGATGCAGAATGAGCCTGGTGAAACTGCACATCATAATTAGAGAGATTATTTCCTTATGCTAAGTCTTTAAGTTGAGATTTCCTACTTTAGATTTTCTTTTTCCTTATGATTCTTTTATTCTGATCCAGGCTTAACACAGATATTTATATTACCTGTGAGAAGACATTGCACTATGACTTGCAAGACTTGGCAGGACATTCAACACATGGAGAGACTGAGATTTGTGTTAAGCGTATCCTAAAGCATTGTCTCAGGAGCACTCCAAGTTCCACAGGATCTCACAATGAAGGAGGGCAGAGCTTATCTTTTCCCAGCAAGATGATGACCTCATATCCCTAGTTCCTGACTTCTGTTAATTTCTAATGGACTGTCTCACAGTTTGAGATAACAGAGAGGACAAGACAGGAGGAGCTGCCTCAGATCACAGGCCTACAAATCTTACATGGCTGGCTGGAAAATAATGTGAGGGAAACCAAAACCTGTCATAGCAGGCTCTGGAACCCCATTGCCCAGAAGAGGGCAGACCTACAGTATTTTTCAGTAGACATTCTTGCAGATCTCTTTCTTTTGTCTGTCTAGTCTTCTGTGTGGGCTGAAGAAAGTAAATACAATGCAAACATCCGAACAACCACAACTCTCGAAAAAAATCTTAGGCATTGGTCTCAGTCCATGGGCTTAATCCTTTACCATTTTAGCCAGTCAGAGTTCTTAGGCAAGAACATTTTTCTGTCTGCCTAATGATTATTATAGTCAAGTAAGTGAACTAGATCCATTTCACTGCTGCAGATGTAGACAAAAGCCTGTCACAAGTAAAAACATAAACTTAGGATAGAAAATGCTAATTTTAATAAAGTTCTCCATTTCCCCCTCCCTCAAATAAAATGAAAACTATCATCCAACTTTCACCTTGTTTGTTTTCTCCCTACTTCCTTCTTTCTTTCTGCTCCTCCCAGATGACTTAAAAAAGACCTGAATGCATGATGATTCATGTATTATTTATTAAAGAATATCTAACTCTCCAAAATATTTGAACTGATATTTCTATTTCATTGATAGTGTGTAGCAGAAAATACAGTGAATTCTTCCTCAGATATCATAATATCAATATTAGCTATGATGATACTGAATAACACACACCTAGAGAATAACATCTCTATGAACGCAGTCCTTAAAAACACCTATGAAGAATGAGTGCTTATCCAACTTTCTTAGCTTCCAAGCATTTTCACTTACTGTCTCAGAGTTACAACTATGATAAAAGGACACCACTTTTTGCTTTAAAACAAACAGAAATTCTGCTCTGAAGTAGGCTGTGCTTGTAGTGAAATCTCTGTTTGCCAGGTCTTAGGTATCTTCTCTTTTTTTGAAGTTGTTCTTTCTGTAGAAGCCTCCTGGTCATCAGCCAGCTCTCCTGCAGTCTCCTTAATGCCAAGTGTCACAGGGTACAGCCCACCAGGGGACTGTGACCGGACCCTGGGTACCCCAGCAAGAAGCCTGACCCAAACAGACCTCCAGCCAAGATGTTGGGTAGTGAAACATGGCACCAGGAGAGCTCTTCAAGGCTCTCACTGTCCTGTGATACTGATCTCCCTGTCCTTTCACATGCCTTTACCCAAATGTCACTTTAAGCAGAATCTGGCATAAAATATCTGATATAAATCCACACTTGCCTATGTACACTCAGCACTAGATTTTTGCAATTTGGTCATCATCAGAATTCCCTTGAAGCTGGTGGAAAACTGCTTGCAGATTGCAGAAGGTGACTGCTCCCTCACTGTTCAGACAGGTGTGTATGAATCAGACCTGCACTCTTCTTGGAATACCGCAGATATTCTGCTCCACTAATGCCTTAAAACCTAAAAGGTAAGATAAAAGTACACACAGAACTATCCTTACTCTCAGGTTTCATCAAGGCACTTGAAATCAGACAAGTTGTTTCTACTCCCAGCTCCAAGTTTAACACAGACCAGGGCAACACAAGTATCTTGTTAAAAAATTTCCCTGTGGCATTCTGTCTCCTAGAAAGAGAGAAATGATGCCACAGATCAACAGCGTGGGAGACCTACTACAGATTAGGACTCTACTGATTCAGAAATAAATAAATTGTGATATTAGAAAAGTAAAACATACCACAAATGGCACAGAGAGAATGAATAGGTAACAATTAAAATAATTTCTCATTCTGAAGAACATGAAACTATTACAACCTTTTTAAAGTAAACAGAAGTAAATACTTTCTCATTTGGCATGGAATTAAAATATGGATCTTATTGCTACAGGAAATTTTCGAGCCAGAAATAATAAAAGGGATAAAAGAATAATTAGAAGTGAACCTAGAAGAAAAGTCTGTCAGGACTATTAAACACAGAGATGTGCTATCTTCTCTAATTCTGGAAGGTTTCTATGTGTTCAAAGATCCCAGGACGACAAGCTCCAATACATGTATTCAAATAATAATTTAGAATAAAATTTCATTTTCCAACAAAACCATCTCAGCCACCATCTTCCAAAATGTGTTTATGAAAACTGCCTGAGGTAATGCTCAAAACCAAACCTAACCCCTTCAGAGTGCTGTTTAAGGAAGGAAAACATTTATAAAATAGCATTACCTTCTGGCCTTGGAACATTTTCCAGAAAAATAAACCCAAACATCTCCCAACTACCTAAGTCAAATAACCACTGAGCTTCCAAACTTTTTGACAGAAACCGTTAAATAGTTTTACTCACAGCTCACCGTTTCTCCAAAGAAACAGAGTGTTAGAAGATTAAAAGTTTAGGAATATCCCTGTTAAAACTTAGCATACCCTGGTTCAGCCCCAGGTACAGAAGCTGTTGTTTCAGAGGCAGATCCAGCTGCTGATGGCAACAGCCCCACACATGCCAAGTTTCCCAGGATAAAACTTCCTCCAGCCTAAAGATCTGGACCTCACAACATTTCCACAGCAAAGGACTTGTCCCCCTCATGTGAGTAGAAGATCTTTGCTTCCCTGCCCCTTCTCAGAGGCCAGAACAGGTAAGACAATGTAAGCAGCATTTTCAGAAGCAATGGTTTAGCATCCATGAAATTCAGTAGAGGCAAATTTGAGCATCAGTGAGATGCTTGTTTAAAATGATCACCCTCTATTCTTGGCTCCATTACAAAGGCAGAGCTTGCAGAATGACTGGTTCATTCTTGAGAGACAGACTAGGCCGAACAATGGGTGCAGTTGACCTCAGACCACACACATTCTCTCTTCACTTGGTTCCCAGATGATCTCTGGATACTGAGTAATCACTTTTCCTGAAACATGAGTTTCTTCCCTCCCCAAAATTATCCCATTCCTTCTCTGGGCATTGCTCTCAGTGAGTGAATCAAAAAATATATCACAGGTTTTCAAAAAGTGGATCCAGCAGAAATGGGACACCTTTTTATCTGTATGCCAGGAACCTGATTTTGTCAATTATACGCTGTATATAAAAAGCCTCTGCTATCTGCTTTCCCAGTACTCTGGGGAATGCATATGAATAATTTTAAATGAGGAAAATGCTGTTGGGAATATTGTTATATTTGCGAATTCTAAACTTTGAAACACATCTACAAAGTCTATTTTATAATTAATAATATTTATTTTTTTATATACACACATATATGCCTGTATTTTGGATTAAAATAAATAGAGGAAGGAGACTTCACTTAGAATCACACAACAGCTAGCACAGCTCTTGAAAGACAGGACAAAGTGTTTTAAAAAGAAATATCTTTGGACAAAGGTGTAAAGTGTGGGAAATCCTCTGATCACTTTGGTTCAGGCCCAAGTGAGTGACATGTGAGTGACAGATGTGCTATCTGTGGCACAGAAATTATTCCATTTATCAACTATATACTTTCCCTGCAAAATGATAGTTACGTAACAGGAGTAATTCTGGGAAATGTGTCAATGTTTACACAATTTCCACCTGGCTTTTTTAGAAGAATGGGGATGCTAATAAGCTGCAAAGAAAAAAAAAAACGCTCTTTACATCATGAGAGTTACTTTAGGGTGATAAGGTAAGCCTTTGCAGTCTTCTGGGCCTTTTTGATGACACCTCCCCATTTATTGACATAGTTCATTCTCTTTTGAACTATGTCATTTAGAATCTTTCATCTCTGAAACTTTACAGTGATTTCTTAGAGGCTGCTGATACAACACTGTTATTCTTAAAGGAACAATTTTCAGAACAGCACACAGGGGAATTGCACTGTTTCCAAATTGCAATTGTTGGCCAGTTCTTTTGTCTTTCATGCTATTCTTTTTGGTGATTTTTTGATGTAACAAACAAATTGAATTCATCTTGAAAAATAAATTACAAACTGGGAGTTTTCTGAGCTGTCCACACAGTATTTGTTCTATCTTCCAGCATATGTTCCAAGTGTATCACTGGGACTGACACTAAGAAGGAAGGTGTTTGCCAGCTGTCACCACAAAGTAGTTTCTGAACTGGAATATTGTTGCCAGATCCTGAGGGCTCTCAAAAAAAAAAAAACAAAAAAAAAAAAAAAAAAAAAAAAAAACAAAAAACCCCACAACATCTGATCTCTTACTGGTGACCAGTACTTACTAATGATCAGACAGAAGTTTCTGAGACTTTTTTAATGCTAGCTTTTCTTTTATACAGCTGCTTTTGTATTAAAAACCAAGGGAACACTTTTTATTTTATAAGATCACAGCAAAATCTTCTGCTATACCTTTTTTAATCATTGGAAACAAAATACTTGTTATCCGAACTTTGTAACATTCACATATATTAATTTGCCTTCATACACTGCTGTACCACAAGATGTTTTCTGTCTTCCCTGAGCCTGGATTATTTCTCTCTCAGCTACAAAATTCTGCAAAACATTTCAAAACAATGGTACAATAGTTATTATGTTCAAACACATAGAGTACAGCCATCTCAATCTACCAAAGGCCCCCTACATATTGCATTATATTTCTCTATTCATCATCATTTCCTAATGCACTTAACTTTTAGAATGCACAGGGTTTTCCTTGAAAAGTAACACACAGATCTTCAAGTCTTTTTTCTTGTTCCAATGAATCATGTTTAGCATTGTTTTTACAATATTTACAAAAAATCTCCCACACCTCTTCTAAAGAGCTAAGAGTCAAAATATTAAAAATAAACCCAAAAATCACCACTTTTGGTGGGGGGAGATAGATGATAGATTAGCCAAACACAACTTTGTGTCCAGTCTCTAACTTTGGATATAAACTTGAGGTTTTGTCTTTTCTAGTGTTGCAAATAAGAATATATTTATGTTAGATATAACTTTCACCATACCTTCCTGACTTACCATCAGCAGAATTCAAGGAACTTGCCCTCTACATGTCCTAGTAGAAATGCTTAATGATGCAAACTCATGAAAAAAAAAAAAGAAAAATTAAAGATCCATTTTACTAAGGTCCATATTTGGGTGTCTAATTCTTGTGAGCTGCCATCTACAGATGATGTCCAATGCTGATGAAGAAGGTACTTCTCTGAAGGGAAAATACACTGGTGTGATATAGCCTAACATTTTTCAACAGAGATCAATCGTACAATAGTGTGTATTCACACACAAGCACACAGATATTTAAAGTAATTCGCATTAATACCCAGGACACCTGTGGTAAAATACTGTAATGCAAAATATACTTTAGCTCAAAAAAAAGTCAATCACAGAAAGAAGCTTTAGAAACATTTATTTATAAAATGAAACCTACAGTGGTGTCTTCTGTTAATATGCCCTTCTTCAAGAGATGGCATTCCTGTGCATGAAAACAGGGTTATTTCACAAGGAAATGCCCTCATATTTATATACTGGATTAGAAAAACTTCCAGGACAAATTATTAATTTTACCCTTTCAATCATGAGTAGAAACTCTGAGCACCTTCCCAGCTCCAAGTTCCTTCTCCATCTTGAGATGACTGAAAGTACAGAGATCAGATGCTCAGGGTCTTGGTTGATCTGGCATTTTTCAGGTGTCTCATGCTCTACACATTCAACCATGACTCACTTTTTGAAATTATGCTAGGATAGGAAGCACTTTCAAACCTCATCCTAAGCTCTGGAATACTAGCTGGGAACCCTGCCTTCTCTTTCTTCACTCTCCCTCGAGAAAGCAGTCAAAAGTTTGTCGTCTGACCTTGGTGTTACTGGAGTGCTTACAAGTTTCAAAATCCTGTCCGTGCCTTAGGGAAGTCTTTTTATCTTGTCTCAGCCATGCCTCAGCTCAGACTCACCAGGCTGCCACAGAATTGCCTGGGATGTTGGTGTCCCTGCTGCCACTGCCCCAGTCTCAAGGACTCCATTTCTCTCCCCAGCCCTGCTTTCTGGTGCCCTCTGCACTTGTGCTTCCACGGGGAACTTTTATCCAAGGAAAGTCACCAGAGCTAGAACTTGGTATTACCCCGGATCTTTTTGCATTGCATTAGAGATGGTTTCCCATTCTCTCCCTTTTTGGAAGGGATTTGAACAAATACTCTTTTTCCTCCATTTATACTCTAAATGAGGACAAGACTAAATGCCTGTCTCACCAAACACTCTTTTTCACTCATGACCTGTTTCCTATGCCCAAGGTATTCCCAAAATGTAAAGGAAGCAACTCTGTGCTGTGTGGTCATTCACTCACATGGAATTTTCAAAGGGTCTGCACAGCTGTTGCAAAATGTTAGCTGTCCCTGAAGAAAATGAAAGCATTCTTAAACAATGATTCAACAGTGTGCTTTTTGCTAGCTCAGGATGCTCTGAAGAATTCTCCGCTGAGGGTTTTTACAGGATCCCTGAGAGTGAGCCCCTCAGCTGGCCCTGAGAACATGTGGGGAAATCCCAGGGCTGTCATCTTTCTGTGGCCATCCAAACACTCAGAGGGCCTGACATAGCATGGGCTTAGAAAGAATTGCCATTTTAAACTTGGGTTTTTAACAGGTAAGTTTTAAAACCTTGCATCAATGGTCTGACTGTAAAACAGAGGCTAAACTCAAAACAAAAGAACTCCTTGCTAAACAAGATGCCAGCTGAAAAGAGCAGAGTGATAATTGTCCTCTCAATTCTTCACCAATAGTAGCCTCAGTATCTTCCTTATCATCATGATGAATGGCAAACCCCAGTAAATTTTATTTTAGGAATGAAATTATAAAATGCATGGGTTTTAAAAAAAACCCACCAAGCTCCTTCTCTGAGACTAACAGTATTTTTAGTCTTGACTGCTGTATCAGGAATTTTCAGCAGTAAGAATTCATATTTCTTCTCATTCTGTGAAATAAAAAAGGCTTACAATTCTGTGAAATGTAATGTACAGGTTTAATAGGATTGTACTCTTGCCTAATGTCACAGTAACAAATAAATGCAATAGAGAATTGCTGACACAATAGAAAACTGCTAGTTCAACACAAATGAGTCTCTGTAAATAAATCTAAAGTAATTTCTCTATACATCTTGGCTACTGCTTTAAGCTCTGCTTACAGTCAGGGGTGAGGGTGTGGGGGAAACCTTACAGCAACCTCCTCAGCGTGTTACAGCATATTGCAACTCAGGGAAAGAGTGATCTGGTGGTTGAGTTTGTTTAGGCACAAACTCGCCGTTGCAGCCCACACGTCAAAAAGTACAGAGTGGCACATCCTGATCTGGTGGAAAAGGGAATATGAAGGTACAGTGGTACTGCCATGCACTGGGCTGTGGTCACAAACTCAGGGCTGCTGCTACACTGTCGGCACCACATACCCCGGGTACAAGAAATGAAAGCAACACTTTACCTCCACAGTCACAAGTTTTTGGCGCTTTCTGCCGCCATTTCCTTTCTGGCACAGGATTTATTCTGACTGGCAGATCCTGCAACAATTACACTGGGGAAATACACCTTACTCCTACCCTGACCATTTTCCATTTTGCTTATGCTGAGTCTTTCCAGTGCTATCATTTCTAACATGACAGCATGTCTACCTCATGTTGACCAGTCAAGGGGAAAACATAACATAACCTTACATGCAAGCTGAGAGACTTATGCATTGTAGAAAACCATGAGAGAGACTTATCTTCAATAAAAATAGGGGGGAAACCACAAAAAAACCCCAACAAAATTTTAAAAAACCTCAAAACCCAAAAACCAAACCAAACCAAAATAAAAATAACCAAAAAAACCCCCAAGACAACAACAAAAAAAATCAGACTAAAAAAACCCAAGAAACCCCAAGAACAAACAAACAAAAAAAACAAACAAAAAACCCCCAACAAGTCCAAAGTGACTATTGTTAGTATGAAATGGTGATAGATAAAACAGCTGTCACCCTTTTTCCTCACCTTTCCCTGTATCAGCATGTTTCTTAATCAAATTTTCTCATTAGACCATGTGGGATACAGTTCTAAGCAGCATGTAACATTAAGCAAATTGTGTACTACAGTATTTTTCAATTCCAGGTATCAGCACACTATCCACTCAAAATGTTGTGCTAACAGCACAGATAGAAATCACCTTTTTCTTTTTCAGCTTGCACAAGAACCCATTAAATAAGATGGCAAATAACTTTTCCTAAGGGATAAGTAGGCACGCCAGGAAGAGTTGGTATTTTTTTCAGCTCAATGCAATAGCTTACACACACGCACTGGATGGTTTGTTCCAGTAATTTATTATAAACTCTATCATATAGTCATAGATTGCCTCCTGATATTCAAAAATGTTAAAATTGCTTTTGTCAAGGAAATCCTCTCATTTCCTACTGTCATGACTTTCTTTCTGTGGAAGGTTGGCCCCATACCCACCCAGCTCCTTTCCCACTACCCCTCCTCAAGAGGACAGAGGTGAGAAAATAAGATGGAAAAGCTTGCAAAAAAAATTATCAATAAAATTATCAATGTTCATGGGCAAAACAAGCTTAATTTGGTAAAAATTAATTTTTTCATTAAAAATTTATTAAATTATTTCATTATTTATTGTCAGCTAAAATAGAGTTGAATGGTGAGGAACAAAGACAAAAAAAGACCCTCACCCTCTGATTCCCCTTCTTAACTCATTTGTTCATTTTCCAGCTCCCCTAGCCCCAGCAGGGTCTGTCCAGTGGCTGCAGGGGACTCTGCTCTCACACCTGGAGCAACTCCTTACCCTCCTTTCACTCTGATGGTCAGAAAGCTGCTTCTAACACTTTCTTCCCCTCACCCCAGTCTTCTGCCAGTGCTTCCCACTCAACCACGTTTTGCCCTGTCTTAAATTAAAACCAAAGAGCAGCAACCCCTCGTCAGCAATCCTCAATGATCTGCTTTCAGTTAAGGGCCATTACGGAATACGACACGTAAGAAATAAGGAGCGGCAGGAGGACCTGGTCCCTGCACTGTTTATTGACAATCTCCCTGGGTGGTTTGATTAGCTGAGGAGCAGATGCTATTTTTCCCCCCTTCCTTGGTCTATTTTTGTTTGGAAAACTTGAAGCTGATTGCACATATGCGTAAAGTTTAGGTATGCAGATTCGGAAAAATCTAAACATGTAAATGCATTTCATGAATATTACCAAGTAGGCACCAAATATTTATTCTAGCGATCGGATTTCCACACACGAATGTTTAGCTGATACAAACAAAGGGACTCCATTGGTCAAATTCTCTTTAGGTTATGAAAGGAGTTTGTCTTTGTTTCTGTCCTGGTTTAATTATCTTTCTTGGTCCAGATGCCTTTATTGAGCTGCATCTGCAAAATATTTCTCGGATGAGGTATGACTAAATCCTTCCTGTGATATGCCCCCATGGCCAAGACCCAGGCAAGCTGAACACCCTCACTGCTTTTCCTGAGGTACAAGTTGTGAGTGTTCAGCACCCTAATCTGTTTTATAGGCAGCTTTGCATACCTCACTGGTGCAAAATCTCACCACAGAAGAAACTGCTTGTGGACCACTCCTCAGAACACAAATATGCTTACAGACATGTATCCTTAATATTTCATGGAGTTAGATAAGAAAGGACAGGACATTAATGCTCCTTGTAGGAATGGATGAACAAGAGGAAGTGATTGCTGGCTGAAGCATCTGAGAGGAATTTGTAGAGCTGAGCTGGAGGGATCGTGGTGTTAGGGTGGCCAAAAACCTTCTCCACAGAGGGAGAATCACAGAGGGCAGCAACCAGGAGGAGAGCCTTTACTAAGGACAATCAAAGGGCCTCCTATGGCATATTACCTGGAAGGAAATATTTCGGACTGATCTCAGTTTTCCAGAGGACAAAAATTAGGGCCCTTCAGAAGGCAAGACAAAGTATCATCAAGGATCACAAACGACAACAAAAGCAACAGAACTGGCTTGACAGAGAGGCTCCCAAGGTCATCTCACTCTGATTCTGAGTCACCATTTCGTGTGACTCAAGGGTCTACGATTTCCATTGAACAGATGGATGCACACAGTCCATGTTTTAGTGCCAGGAGGCAACTGCTCTTCCTCCATAACAGACTTTCTATTCTGGAGGGAAGGCGGGGGGAGAGGCTGGGGGACAGGGCTGGAGTATTGAATTGATATTTTTAATAAAAGGAATCATTCTGATATGAAAATATTAAGAATAAAGTTTCTACATTTTCCAAATTGCACCAAGAATTAGAACGATACATGATTTATTTCTGTATAACATTTTATTTTGGTATCTCTTGATCAGCCAAATAGAAGCAGCTACATTTTCTTTCTTCCTGTGCTGAGTACACTGACCTGAGTGCGTACATCTTTCCAACTCTATATACAATGGAGAAACTGATGGTAGGAGCGTTGGCAACAGTCAAGTTTTTAAGGCTGGAACAAGTGATCTATCTATGAAATTAAGTCACAACTCAAGCGAAGAAGTACTAAGCAGGAATGTTCTTTAGTAAGAGGCAGTACATTAGTGATTAGGACAGTAAAATTTTGAGCAAAACAAAGAGATATGACCAGAATTAAAAATTTTATTAAAAATCATCAGTATTCATGTTGTACCACAACACATCCCTCCACAGTGAGTCCAACAATAGTGCATTTGATGTCAGGTCGAATGATGATGTTGCACTGGTATTTTCAGATTAGAGTCCTTTTTCCTTTTGGTGGGTCACACTCTTGTTTGCAGTGGTTAGCTCAATCTTTTTTTGTCTTAAATTTCAGGAGGGGAAATCTGTAATCTAATCTGTTTTTGTAACACGGAAATAACCAAGAGGGAAAAAGCTCTTAAGACATACAGACATAATAGGATGCACTTTGGTTATTACTAATGGCTGTTCATTTTATGTAGACTTATATAATCATGGCATTTACTGTGTCTTTGGTAGTCACAGACATTACAGACTTCAGAACTCAGAAGGAACTTTTGTGTCCAGTCTTCAGCTACCTGTGTGGCTGTGATCTGTCTGGATTATACACAGTGAATTTAAAATGTGAAGACAATCCCTCACAAATACAGTCAGTGAGACAAGCATTATGAATTGAGCTTTTTTGCATTATCTTACGTAGAACCAACTGTTATCTGATAATCTGCTGATGGATGCTTTTGTATTCATGACCATAACTTTCTTTTCCAAAACGCATCCCTACAGAAAACCTGCTTCTTCTCATAATACTTTTGAATGGAGTTTACTATAGCCAGGATGGCATTATATAGTTTACCCAGATGGTCTGAATAATACTGAATGATTCAAGCCACTCTAATTGCATACAATTTTGTTGTAGAAGTTGTTTTGTAGGGTAAAAAAATAGTAACTCATTCCACTGTATTTTTTTTCCTTTCAGAAATAGACTGACTACAAATTGGGACAAGAATTTAAAAAGCAACCAGTAAATCTGTGTGCAGAGCAATACCTCAGAGAATTTACTCTCCTGGATGCGCTCTGGCTGGGCAGACTTTTGAAATCATGGCTTGACATGATCAGACAATGGTTTTAAATTGTGGTTTATGTGCAACAACATAGTAAGCAGTCATCTGATATGCCTACCCTGTTCTATGTTAAATATATTTAAGTCTAAAAATTGCTCCATTTTTCACCAAAAAAAAAAAAAAAAAAAAAAAGCTATTTCTTGCAAAAGGTTCCTTTCTTGCTTTTTTTTTTTTTTTTTTTTAAACTAAAGATTTCAGTTTTGAAATATCTGGAGTACCGATATTTCTGACTTCATTTCCCATGGGAAACCAATGGATTCCATAATTCATTGCAGCAGCTCAGCAAGAGGTGAAAATTATATGCAATGTAATCTGTTTGGGGAGAATCTCACAGCAAGAACAATGGTGGGATAAAAATCCAAAATATAACTCTCATGAGCACTGTGGAAGTATTTTTCTAATAAAAGTATTCAGTTTTCAATTTTTGGTAAAAAGGCAACATATTCTAAAGAGCAGCTGCCTACTTCAAGCCAGTCTGGTTAACTCCTGTCTCTCTGTGACAGTAGTTACAGACATTGGTTCAATTATCTGTGTAATGTCTGCATATACTAAGGTGGCTTTTTTTTCAGTGCTGTGGAAGATCATGGCACTTACAAAACCTGTATCTTGCTAGTCAATACACAGGGTGGTAGAAAAGACATAAATCCACTCAACCCTCCAACCTACCACTGTGCTGTCGGTATCTTAATGGTGGTAGACAAAGGTCATCATTAAAGTCTATCCGATTTTATTTTCCACTGACAACATATTCTGTAGATCAGTCATGGACTCTGAGACTCCATGGCCCCATCCACAGGAGGAAGGATGACTCCACAGTTGGGGCATTAGACTTGACTTCAAGAGACTTGGCTTCAATTTCCAGTTCTCCTATGGAATCTTGTGCAAATTATTTAATCTGTTCATCCCCATACCCCATCTGGGAAGACAATAACGCTTCTTTCATCACTCTTATGGTTTATTCACTTAAAAAAACACTTAAGGGCAGGAAGTGCCCTACAGTGGATGTCTGTGTGCAAGGTTTGGCGCTGCAGAAATCCAACCCTGCTTGAGGAGCCACTGCGATACCACAACAAGAGCAGCAATAATCCATTCCCAGGGATATAAATACACACAGGTTGGCTGGAGCATGTGCTTACGCCGCAGTGGAAGGCAGGCCCAGCAGCCATAAAGGCGTATGCAGTGCCTTTGAGGAAATCCCAGACTGGCCGTGGCTGTGAGATGAGTCACGCTCCATTTTAGCCTTCTGCAGCAGCTGCTGGAGCAGCAGCAGGGTGATGCTACCTGTCACCTGCAGGCTTGGGAAGCCTTGCTGCCTGCTATCTTCACCCGCTCTTCGGAGAGCGCTTGACTGACAGCAGCTGAGCAGTATTTCACCCTGTGGGGTTCGTGACAGCCACAGTGTCTGTCAACACATTCTATCACTCTCTGCTTATGCAGACAATTTTTTTTCCTTTTTCCTTTCTCTCTCTCCCTCTCCTTTTTTTTTTCTTTCCTGATGTATTCATCACTAGGCTGCAGACACCTAGTTAATCCATTTAGAACCTATCAGCTCTGTTCATCGGCTCATAAACCCATTACCTCGGAGGCGCTGTGCTCAGGGACACAGGTGCCAGACCAGTGCACAAAACCCAATTGAGTTATGTAGCAGGCAGCAAGGCCCTCGGATTCATGATTCTGCCGGCATGGGGAATTGCACGCGTTATGTGGCAGCAGCCACTTTATTAAATATCGATTTAAATCACAGCCTTTAATCAAATCTGATAGAAGACCTTTCTCACCCCCTGTCTCTCCTCCCCCTTCCCATGTCTTCGGAATGCTCCCCCCTCTTCCCCAGCCCTCTCCTGTCTCGCACGGGTCCGCCTGATGACAGCAAAGCTCAGGAATGAATAGTTAGCAAGTAGTTCAACAGCAAACCCTTATCAACAGTAATGAGGCATTCGCGATAATCGAGTGATGAAATGTAAATGGGCAGTAATGAGCACAATTACATCCACTGGGGAACCATCAAAGCTGCTTCTTTCCTCGCAGATAGATGAGCTCTCTCGCTGTCGCTGCCCATTGCTGCCTCGGCTCCGAGCACGGCACGGGTGCGGGGACCGGCGGGAAGGGACGTGGCACTGGGAAGAGCAGGATCTGGCGGTGTCTTGGCGGAGGAGCCTGCTGTCCAGGTACAAGCTGGGCTCCCTCTGTGCTTATTCCACCTTTGATGGTTAGCCTTCGCTTCCTTCTCCCCCACCCTCTCCTCCCTCCCGGTCCTTAGGGATGATTTGATTTGCTGCAATGTTTGAAAACTGCCTCATTGTGCTAACAAGATTAACTCGAGCCTATGTCTGTTTGATACACTGGAAATGTGCAGGGTGACTCAGACTGGCTTTCAGCTGGAAAGAGCCAAGAAATGGGATGGTTGCCAGGGAACAGGCCCGACGGCAGATTATGTCATACTCGCCAGCAAGGGACCAGCGGGAAAGAGCACCGACGTGTTCAGGAAAGGGGGAAACTCTGAGCTTCCGTAATCCAGCCGGGAAACATTAACAGATCCCAGAACCTGCTCACCCAGAAATAAACACATCGAACTGCGTAATCTGGCCCAGTTACTCAGTTTATCCTGGATAATTTGTGCAACGAAATAGTGCTGGAGAAAAGGCAAAGACCCAGGGTTAAAAAGTTGGGTTGCAAAGACGCCCATGTGAAGAAAAACTCTTGTGCCTGCTGTGTGTTCACCAAACCGCTCTTGAGTCTATTTCCTAGGTCTCACAGGGTCTAAATGTGGCATGTAGCCTAATTGTCAGTGTCCTTATTTCCCTGTTTTCCATGGTATCGATGGGGAATTATCACAGGAGTTTAAGAAATGATCAGCCAAGGAGGGCTTATCAGTCGTGACTTCCTTTTCTTCGTCACAGTAAAGCTTCTCGTGTGCCTAAGCTCTGACAGGATGGTCAAAGTTATGTTTCTGATAGTTCCTTGCATTAAAATCCTCTTTAATTATGCATTCATTGTATCCTATGAAGAATTCCAGGGCAGACAAATCTCCTCCCTGTGGATCACACACTTGAAAGCCGGGCATAGTGCAGATGGTCCATGAAGAGCACGCTGCAGGACTTTTGACCCTTGGCAGATCTGCAGAGAAGAGTCGGTGTCACGTTCAGCGTGGCCAGAAACGCGGCAGCCCACTGGGGGTGCAGAAAGGGGCCACTGGCAGAGCTGGAGGCAGGGGACAGAAGTTCGCCAGGAACTGAGAACTGAATTTATGCACTGCAAAGACGTGGGTCTCATTTACAATAACGCCATTTCATAAACTGACTGAAAAGGGCAGGCTGTGTACTTTTTGTGTTAAAAGCACACACTTTTTGCATAATTTAAATGGCTGCAAAGTCTCTGGGATTACTAGAAAGTCTCACAAAGCTGGATAGTAAAGCACGCAGTGGAACAAATTAATGCTGGTGAATAGGGAGTAATGAAATAGGAAAAGGTGAATCGTTGGATTGTAATAGTTAGGATCTGAATGAAAATAAGGTTTGTGAACAGAGAATACAAGCCAGAGAGCAAGAGGCTCAGGGGCAGGAAAAAACTTGAGAGGAGATTTGCAATATTCACTAAATATTTTCAAACAAACTCAGGGTTGCAGATTAAGGCTGAACATTCTGAAGGTTACAAGAATGAAACAGTTTTCAACTACAACTGGGTTTTTCACTCAGTTCTACCTTTCCAGCTCTCAGAACATGTCACTTCGTGGCAATGGATTCCATCAGTTACCACTTGTGCCATGCAAGACGGCCTCAAATTGAGCCAGGGGACTTTTAGACTGGATATTATTTATCTTTATTCTTCAAAGAAGGGGTTGTCAAGCATTGGAAAATGCTTCCCAGGGAAATTGTTGAGTCACCAGCCCTGGTTGTACTTAAAAGACATGTGGATGTGGCACTGAGGGACATGGTTTAGTGGTGACTTGGCAGTGCCGGGTAAAAGGTTGGATTCCATGATCTTAGAGATCCTTTCCAACCTAAATGATTCTATCATTCTAAGAAATACTCCCTCTCATCAGGCTTTAACCTGCTGCCTTCTATTTTCAGAGGACATTCCCTACTTTGTGTGTCAGAAGTGGCTCCAAATGACCAATCGCTGTGCAGAAACCACATGAGCAATCCAAATCTTGGCAAGCAAACTGCATCAGCTCATCTGGGGACTAATTATGTAGTTGCTGCATCTGGAAAGAGATGGCCAGTGCATGGGTTTAGGAAAGATCCCACAGATGATGCAGCCTGGTCGGTAGTTCACCCACCCACCTGCTCTCGAGCCAGGAAGCAGCTCAGCCCTGGGCATTCAGAAGGATCAAGATGGTCACCCCTGCTGGCTGCCACAGAGGATCCTCATGATGTCCTAATGAGTTACTTAATATTACAGACTTCCATCACCCTCAGTGTTTTTAACTGCACTGTTTTTGATGCACGTTGCATTTAAAAATACACTGGGATCTTTTACTTGTTAGAGATGCAATAGCTGTTAAATTGTATTAGTTATTGACCTTAGCAGCAATAAACTGTAGCAAGAGTAGTCTATGGTAAACACTGCTAAATCATAATCAGCTGGCATAATGCTGGTATTTCTGACCATTTGCGCTATGCTCTGTAAAGTGCATTTGATCACAGGATATAAAAGTGTGAGAGTACAGTGTACAGTTTTGAAATGGACTGGGTTTAAACGCATATTCAACCAATTTATCATTTAACTTACAGCTTCACAAAAGCTATTAAACAACACCGTGAGCCTGGAGGCCACACATATGCTACAGCCCTGGAAATGTAAAGAAGTTCATTTGAATCCCTTAATAATGACCTTGACCTATCGAACAAGGTGTACTTATTGTCAACAATTCATCTCACTCTTGACCCTGGCAAAATGCCTAACCTTTGAATACTTCTGGTGGGGGAGGAAAGGCTTGGGGTGTTTTTTTTCTTTCCCCTGGTGAAATGGGCCAATTTTTTTCCCTGTTTAGCAAAATCTGGAACACAGATCATTAGAATGCTTTTGGCAGCTAATTTGAACATCAGTGACTCAACTTTGAGAAGGAAGCCTTTTTCTGCCCTAAAGTATCTCAGAGAGTTTTCAGACTACAGTAATTGAAAAATCCCTAAACACTCACTCACAGAGGAGATACACATTACTGCAGGAACAGTCTACAAATTGTAAAGTATTCAATTTACATTCTCAGTACCTCAGGGCAGTTGTGAAGAATTTATATCTTCAGAAACCTTTGAACTAACAAAAGATAACATTTCACAGCAAAGTCTACTTGCATAAAAGTTTTTTAACTCCCTTCATTCTTATTCTGAAAGAAGTGTCTTTTGCACTTCTGGAACCACAGCTCAACACAGGTATCTGAGATGTTAAAAAGGAGATGGAAATGGAAGTAGAGGTGTTAAAAAAATTTAATGGACATACTGCATCTCATTTAGAACATGAGTTCATTATTCACCAGTCCACACATGATGTATTCTTGCTCTGAACTTGATGTCTTTTTAAATGATACTTCGGTTTGATCAATGTGCAAAGATTCTTAGTCATATTAAGGCCCTTTATGCAAAGGGCTTTATAATGTGCAGGTAACAGGCACAGCTACACCCTGGGTGAGGGCAAGCTACACCTCAATGAGAGCAAGAGAGCATATTTTTGTCCTTGTGAGCATCAGCTGGGAAGTGTGTAGTGCCACATCTAATGCAGTAAACTGCTATATCACCCCTCTGTTTACACTGGGTCTTCATCTGCTTGGAGACACTGCATTTAAAAACAAATTTTGATGGCACTGCAATAAAACTGAAGGGAGAGTTTTTCTCTTTAGGAAGTGTTTTTGGGGTTTTTTTAATAGGGTCACTAAATAGATTATATTGCTTGGATCTCTATCAGCAAACCAGCATTTTCAGAGGTTCTATTGTGAACCACAAAAATTGTGTATTAATTTAGGGCTTCAAGGGCTTCAACTTTAATGTTGTGCTCAAGTCACACAGAAGTGAGTGTTAACATCCAGCTGACACTTGAGTCAAGAAGAAGACAGAGACGGATAAGTCATAAGGGTCCAAGCTCACAGAATCAGGCCCTGTTTGTGTAGAGAAAATTGGTAATAGAAATAGGCATTGCATTTGCTAGCTAGGAAATTATTTTTCTCTTCCTCTGCCCCTTTTCTTGATCAAAGAACACTCAACATAATTACCAATCTAATGACATCCTTTTGCTTGACTTTTTTTTCTAATTTCTACAGAAAAAAGAGAAGGGAGGAAGGACAAAAAAAATTTGCTTCAAGCCAACCTTAAATCTGTGATTACCATATTCATGTCCAACACTAAGCATTATGTGGAAACATTAATGAAAGTTTTAAAATGCAATCATTGGTTAAAGTTTTTTTCCCCTTCTCTATAAAGAAATTGATAAATGTTTCTATTAACTAATAACCCAGGAATCAACAGTCTTATAAAACTGGTTTATTCAGCCCAGAAAATTAGGCAATCCATCATGACTGATTTGCTCACATTTTCCCCTGCAAATAAGTGAGATGAAAACTTTAAAACCAATAAGATAATGCACTTAACAAATTCAGCTGAGAGAGATGGATAAACTAAGATGCCACTGGCATCAGTTAAGGAAAATCTGTCGTGTTTCCAATTATTTGAGCAGATTTTGTATCCCAATTTGCTGCCAGACTGCCTGCATCCCCCACTCCCCTCTTTCAAACCAAATCATCTGATCTTAAATCAGAACAAGCTCATCATATCACACTATGGAAGGCCAACAGGGGATAAATGACACCAGATGTTATATGAGTTTTCTTTTAGGCTTTCATTTCAGACTTACTGCATTCCCCATGCTGCTTTTTACTTGTCAAAAACTAAAATGTGCTTTGATAGATAACAACCCTATTTTCTTCACTGCCTGAGCTTAGAGAATACCATTAAGTATTGATATTGATGGTGCTTAACTAGGGAATGCAACCTGGGACCACAGAAAGCAGGATCCTGGGATCCCGAGATATCTTTTGGTCCCACAGATACATTTTCTGTGAGTCCCAGGGTTTTTCTGTTGTTGCTGCTGGGGGTGGTGTTGGGATCCATGCTGTGTGATTTTACAGCACAAAATGTGAGCGCTCAGACAGACAGGAAGAGCAAGGAGGGGCAGGCAGGCTCAGAAACATAACTCTTAGGCCCATCTGCTGCTGCTGTCTGAGCTGCTGAGGGAGTCGCTATCATACCAGAAGACTAACAATGAACTTCTGAAACTGAACTGAGGCCCGCTGGTGCAAAATCCAAGGCACATCATTTTAATTTGCTTTGCTTATGGTCTTCCAGAGTCATTGTGTGCCCAGACCAGCAGTGAAAAAGACTGGGAAATGGCAGAAACAAAGAACAGCATGGGGAGAACGAGGCATGCAGAGGAGATGACACACATGGCTGCAGGGCACACAGTACCCGACCAGCCTAGGTCTGAGCAGAGAAGCTGCTCTATAAGGGAGAAACCTGGTGATTCTACCAAGGTGTAGGCATTTTAAAAGCCAGCTTGGCCATGCGATGTGCTAGCTGTGTTTCCAGGTTTAAAATGGCTGGCTAGTGCTGCAGAGAACCTGATATAAAGAATATGTGAACCACCTTGGTAAAGGGCAAATAAATAAATTAATATGTGTCAGTCTCAATTCTGAAGGAAAAAGCCATTTCTTTCAGTGGAGTCACAAATTATTGTCTTCAGATGTATTTATAAAACTACACCAGCCTTTCACAATTGCCACAAATACTTTCTTAAGAAAATAACTAAGTACTGAATCCATTTTAACTCTCAAGCCCACAGTGACTGGTGACATCACATCATAGTGGTGTTTCCCATCAAGAAGATACAAGTCCCTCCCAGCAGGCCAGGGGTGTATGTTCGTATGGAGGCACTACCATGGCTTTGAATGCTTAAGTCTGCTGCCTGGGAGTAGCTTGCTTGTCTCATGGGTGTGAGAGGTGGCAGCTTAACCTCATTCCAGCACACTTTGCAGCACAGTGAGGGAGAATATTCACACATACTCTGACTGCAGCTGATGCTTGGTGTTTTCAGTCAGCCTGAGCTGGCCCTCTTGGCACCTCTGGACATCCTTCCTGTGAGGGTTTTCTCTGTGTATGAATTTCTCTGGTGAAAGTTTCTGCCTAAGATGAAGATTTTAAGTACTCTTGGAAGAAAACATCTGTGGAAAGTGTTTCTGGAACCTCTATTGGTGGGCAGCTGCCATGGAAAGCTCATTCCTCAAACCAGGAAAGGAAATTGACCCTCATAACAGTGAAATCAAAGTAGTTTGAACTGCAATAGCAAATGCTGACAACAGACTGCTCTCAACCAAACTCCAGGCTGAATATTACAAGCTGAAATTAGGCAGCTAACACTTTGGCATGACGAATTGATTTAAGAAAATCAACACTCTGCTGACATATAAGTCATGAAAGAAGAGCAAAAGTAATCAAATCAATGGCTTCTTTCCCTGTATATTCAGCACAGCTAAATCCCACCCATCCCTTGCTTAGGCCACTGACACAGTAAAATCTCCATGTTCTGTCACTGGCCTGCCTGCCTGTGGGGGCAAGCTCCTCATTTAGTTATTGCATAAACTCTTCTCTTACTGCAGACCTATTTCCTTTTACGTTTCCTCTGATCTAAGACATGCCATTTTCTGGACCAATGATAAAAGAAACAACACTGAAATACTCCCAGCAGTAACCCTCTTAAAATAAAAATCTGAGAAATAATGGAAGCGGCATAGGTATCTTTGGAGATCACAGGAGCAACTCCAAATTTCCCGGCATACAACTGTGCGAATGTTTGCCTTCTCATATCTTTCCAGTTGAGAATGAGGCAGCCAAGTAACGGGATTTGAATGCATATTGGCTTGCTGCCTCCGCTGTTTTGATTTGCAGACTGGCCAAGCAGAACGCAATTAGTGGTTATTGACACCTTTACAGGAAGCACTCATAAGGGAAATGGGAAATTGAAAATGTCCTTTAAAAGATGGAAGCAAAATACTGTATCAAAGCTTGCTGGTAAATAAGACAAGCCCAGAAAAGTGCTCAGTCAGAATATTTGTATTTCTGTATCATTTAGGAAAATCCTATTATGGCTTTAGCCACAGAGACATCCCTGGTGTGCAAGATAGAGGCAGTTCATAAAATACATAGCATTTTCAGCTTGAAAATAGGGCAACCTATTGCTTTCTGTAGATGGCTATGTTACACCCCAGTTCCCATCAATAGAACATAATCTCATTGCAGCAGGCAATACTCAATATCAATGAAACACTGGTATTGTAGGCATTTGCAGACTGCCAGTACCTAAAGGACAGAAAGACTTTGTGTTTTTACAAGGGCCAATATCTCTGGAACACATTTATGAAACAAGGCAGCACACCAAGGAGGCAAATGAGTTATATGCGTGTGTCCACAGAGCTGTCTGCAGGCGTTTGTTTGCTCTTTCTCCCCTCTCTGTCTCTCTGTCTTCTGGTACTTTGCACCATCGCTACCTTGCATTCTCTAAGTTTCACTAGCAATGTCAGTTATGCAATTAGTCCCCTGCCAATTAATGCCAAATTAGATGCCTGCTGTCAGCGTTCCCTAGCTCTGACAGAGTGTGTGGTAATAATCTGTAACCAGGATAATGCTCTAAGGAGCCTGCATTGTTCTCTGGATGGGGGGGGAGGAAGGAAAAGAAAGAAAAAGAGAATGAAGAAGTGTATTGCACGTTCACTTATGCTATCAGCAGTCAGTGCAAAAATAAAATAAGTTTTGTTGTGCAGTTATCCCAATGATTAAAATATAATAGGCTAATGAGATTACAAAGCTGATTGTGAACAAGACCAATTGTGTTTAATTGGAGGCTCCTGAATGGCAATTTGAGCTGCTGCCGCTGCTGAGTTTTGAAATATAATCAGTTTTACTAATTTTATCTGATTTCTTAATGAAGCTTGCCTTGAGCAATTGTTCTATGTGTTCTTTAGCAAACAGCGTGTGTCATAACTGCTGACATTAATCTTGATTACTTTAGTTAAAATAAATAGTTATACTTGGGCAGCTTTCAGAAAATACATCAGAGCAAATGTAATGTTAGGAAGAGATGAAGTTTCACTTATATTTGTTGTTTTTCTTATATTGTATTTGCAAAGTCCCAACTGTGAAACATCTTTCTTGTGTGACTTGATCTCTTTCAGACTACCCTATCTTTCGTCCGCCCTTCAGAAAGCATTTTTGACTTCCACAGAAAGAAGGATAAAGACAGTGTCATTATTACAGAAGCCTCTTTACTAAGAAGGAAAATAAAATTCACTAACGAAACCCATCTCTGAAAAGAAAAAAATGTAAAAAGCTTTTTCATGCTTGAATCTCAAAGTTGGCACACACATTCTCACCACCTCATGGTCCAGCTGCCAGTACTAACACTTGAGCCTTATAGAAATGCTCTCTCTCATATAGCTTATTTATTTTTATGAAGGATTAATATACTTAGGATGGCTCTTCGGAGCTTTTACGGTGAATTTGATGGGATGCTGTACCATATTGCTGCTTACAAAGGGACACATAAACATTAACAAAAATAAACAGCAGAAAAAGGGAAATGGAAATATAAGTACAGTCTGAATTAATGGTAAACATAGCTAGAGATTGTTCATATTTCAGAACTCCTATTATATTATGGCCTTGCCTTTACAGGGATAATCCTTTCATAATTAAGATAATGGCTAACTAGTCTGATAGGTATTATACGTCTTTTTGAGCCAGTATGTTTATATGACAACATAATTTGCATGTACTTATTACTGGACTATAAAATCTGTGGATTTTATATGTAGTTGCATTGATTAGGTACTTGGATGATAAATAGAAACCATTTGGGGAAAGATGATATAGGATATATTAAACATTTATTTCACCCCCACTTTATAGCAAGCACTGGTTTGTTAAATTAAAAGTGTTTAGTCTGGCCTGGATAGTAATCTATGTCCAATTCAGATCTAAATATGTATAATAAACAGTCTAGCTTTTAATCCATATGCATATAGCAATTTCTTTAGTCATGAGGGTTTTCGAAAGAATTTAGGTGTTTTTTCTCTCAGACACGTTTTCTGGAACACGGGAAGGTCATGGCCAGCAGTGGAAGCACGGAAAGCAGCTTCAACACAGCACTGCCAAGGACCATTCTGAGTACCAAATAGCAGCAGCATTTTCTACTCGGAGATGTAATGGGTGAAAGTCTGGATTTCCTATTTAAACCCTGCTTCCAAAGTGCTTAAATCCACTTCTGTTTTAAACACCACAGTTAGAAAATATGTCATCTTTTTATGGATGACTTTTATGGAGAAGCTGACACCTGACATACAGTGTTTTCACTCCCTGCCCCTGAAAGTACTGCCCTTTATTTAAAACTACTCCGTGTCCTGCTTAAAAATTGAGCGAAAAATTTTGGAGAGGAAAAAAATCCCCAACAAACCATAAGATGTTTCCAGAATGACCTTTCCTTGTAAATTGTAATTATTACAAAACTGTAATGTTTAATCATGATTCATAACCATAATTCACACCCTCACCCAAAAGGCAGTGTCCCCATCATCCAGCTTCCTCAAACACCAAACAACCTTTTCCAGACATGTTTTAAGTCTCCAGTGACTAGATTCATGGCTTCTTTAGAAGGTCTGCTTCACTTAATGAGTACAAAATCTATGTGAATTTGAATTTGTGTATTCTCACTTCTGCTTAATAAATATGAAAATTTATATTTAATGAGAATCTACTTTCACCCTACTCTGCCTTCCTTAATGAGAGCTAATTGAATAGAACAATCTTCATTTGGCAGGACACATCATGAGGGCTTGTCTATACTTAGAAATTTACTGAGATAACTAATCTGAAATGGTTGAGAAATATCCCTACAGCTTTTCTGCCCAAATAGCTGTTTCAGAGCAATTATTTCAAATGAGCTATTTTTGTAAATTTCAAGTGTATACAAGTCTCAAATCTAATATCTGGCTGGCATTACATGCCCAACTAGTTTTTATGGATCAGCCTATTTGATCTGGTAAGTAAGTCACACTGCAGGAACAAAAAAAAGTAACTTTGGCTCTGATTTGCCTTTATGCTAATGCATGACACGATAAAAAAAAAGGAGCATTACTGTGATTGATAATTTAACTATCTATTACCTGGATATCGATTGCACAGTACCAGGGGCAAATTCTAGCCCCATATACTTTTAAAGGTACTATACAGGCTATTTTTATTAAAATCTTTCACCTTTTCACTTCTGATTAGGACTGAATAATTTATTTCTCAAGTGCTTTCTCTGCAATTTAGAGACAGCTAGGCTGCTGTAACTTTCAGAGGTACATTAGTGTGTGATAAGTCTTATTTTAGGTCCTTGCTGCACTCACTCTAAGAACAGCTACGAAGTTTTAAAGCTCACCAGCATTTCTTTGGGGTCTGGCAGCATACCAAAACGGCAGACTCTGCTAAAACAGCCTGGATTTGGCAGATGTGGATTGATCCTTTCTTGTTCTGTGTGAGAACCATTTCCCTCAGCATGACCACTGCTTTAATCTTGTATTTTAAACATAAACAGAATGGCAGATTTTACAGTATAATCTGTTAGGCACAGCAGCCTTTTAGAAGAATGAATCATTAACCTAGAAGCTATGTTTAAGTAAAAAGGACAGACAACAAGAAAGGGGGAGAGAGGGAGAGGGAGAGAGATTGGTTTTGTTCATGATTTAACACACAATTGTGGTCCACTCATCTCTGAAATACATTGCTGGAGAAGAAATAAACCTCACTATAAGCAGGGTAGGAAAAAGTGTCAATACAAAAGAGCTTGAGGAGCATGGGGAGAGAGGGGGAGGAAAAATGAATTTTAAAATTTTCTCTCCTGCTGCATTTCTGAAATGTAACACATAATTTTATGGTAGTAATATTCTTGTTGCCATGCTGGTGTAAAGAGAGAGAAGAGAAGGCATGTTGAGAAAGGCAATGTCTCTCATTAGAGCAACTGATATAAATGGGAAAAAACAAAGAAGAGGAAACAAAGATGTTCTGGTTTTCCTTGTATTAGAGTCAAGCAGTTTAATAAAAGCCTTCATTCCAGTACAACACCATGTCATTTTTGTTTAGAGGATAACTAAATTGAAGCTAACGCTGATGTATTAACAATTTGCAAAGGGAGAGTTTCTAAGATGCTTTCTCATTTATACTACTCTCCATCTTGCATCAGGCTGGGTAGATTAAATGTAGTTTGCACCCTTGTTCAAGTTTAGTTTACATTGCAATGTAATTAGTGCAAGCAAGAATCAGACCCTTTGCTCTTAAGTACTCCTGAAGGTGGTTTAGAGACTCAGTGAAATTGATGCTACTCATTTACTGTCTCCTTTAATAAATTTTCCTCTCATTAATGAGTATAAATGTATGTGTAAATGTATTGACATCACAGAGCATAGCTGGAGCAGGAGAATCTGTGTTAGCATTGCTATAATGAAGGTATTTATGTTTGTTCATCACATGTACACATGAAACTTTCCTTCTCCTTGTTTACAACATGGGTGTTAGATTGACCCATTATAATCTTTAATGTTTTGACTGTGTGTTGCATTCTCAAATTTGACCCTTCAAGAAGAAAGCATGAAAAAAAGGAAGCCTTTCAACTTGTGATTGGGGTATTTTCCAGCACATTACTTAAATCCTTTGTACAACTTGAACTTGTGCTGCCCAATTGTTCACTGTAGTTGGTATTCCCAAATGCACATGCAGCCCATGTGAACAGCAGGTTTTTCAGCCATTTCCTGGGAATTGTTTTATACACCTGAATCACCAGAAATGACTGAGCTAGATCAAAGGGCGAGAGTGAAGTCATCCAGTTGGGTGGCTACTCTTGTGTGGCCTAATATAATTTGATGAGGCAGTGAAAGAACATATTACAGTGACAGGATGCATCAAAAGGAAGACAAATACATTTTCAGGGAGATGATGTCACCAAAAAAGCCTAGGCATGGCCAAGTGCATGTATATACATGGAGATACCTGAAGAAATGTCCATGGCTGTCTACAAATTACATCCTGCTGACCTGACTCTGATGGAGGACCATCATCAGCAGGGTTTCCTATTTGCTTCAGAGAATGAGCAATAACTCTTTTTTTTCTATTCTTCTTTCAAACTAAGGCATTTGTAAACAAGAAGCAAACTCATACCAGATGGGATCTTACTTTTCATAATGCAAAGACCAAATTGTTATTTAATCCTTCCAAATTGATTTACAGTGTCAGGCATCTCTTCTGTTGCTAATGGTAGGAACAGAAGAATTTGGGGGTTTACCACCCCATCCCAGAACACAGACTGGCTTATCTCCCAGTTCTTACAACTTCTTTCCCAGGCACAAAGATGAAGCCACAGATCAATCATATTCCAAGCGTTAGAAGTCTTTCACAGATGTCATGCCTGCCTTTACCTTCCTATCCACTTCAAGGCATCTCTACATTTTAGAAAAAAAGGTGGAATTATGATCCCTTCCTCTAGTTCTTCAGAACTATTTTTTTAAATGCTACAACACCTGCACTTCTGAGATTCTTCACTAACCTTTCCCTTTTTATCCTTAATTTCTCAAGTGGATCTGTTGAAAACAGACAGCTGTTATTTTTTCAGGCAATATTTACTTAAATTATGTCATATAGTCTACATTTAGATCTTTCTTTCAGAAGAAAATATTGCCTCGGTCTGTATTTACAGGTAGGTAAAGTGTATTTGTATTTAGATTATTTATTTTTCTATAGCTATAATTTTTTCTATAGCTATTTCTACATCTTTCCACATTGTTTTTTATACTTCAGTTTCTTTTTATTAAGCTTTTTAATATAGTTTTCATGCATGACTGTGGTTTCCTCTGTAAGCTTTTAATATATAAAGGAAGTTTATTATACAACAAATAAGAATTAGCTTATTTGACAAAACAAAAGGGGTAAAAACCCAAAATATTAAGGTAGGCCCAAAGTCTAAACTTTGCCTATAAGTGCAGTCTAGCACTTACACAGACACATAGTTTCAACTGTCTGAATAGTCCCTCTGAAATCTTAGACAGGGGAACTGTATTGAGAACAGTTTTCAAACGCTGTTGTGACCAACAGGGATTGTAACAAGTTTTGCGTTCAAGGAAAACACGACTAAAAACCATGGGTAAAGAAAAGAAAAAAAAAGTAGGCTAAAGAGTTATCCTAGGTTGTCTGTGGAGTGATTTTATTCCTGATGTCTTCTCTCAGTTGGACAAACTTTAGTCAAAACACAGTACTGCAGCAGAAGGCTGCTGTGAGAGCAGGTGCCCACCTTGCTGGGGACACCTTGGTGCAGCCAGCCTCAGTCAGGTTGCTTTCTTACCTTCCTTTTCCTCCAGAGGAAAATCAAAACTTACAGAGTCAGGACGAGATTAACACATCTGGAACTTGGGAGCAAAAAGACTGAGTAATTCTTATTTATGATGCTTGCCTGGTTTGTGATTTAGAGCACAAGAGAGGTATCCAGACAGATTTTTCAAGGACAGGCCAAGCATGAAGGGTTGCCAGGCTTCAACCTTCCTCATGGCATTATATGAAAGTCTGTGTAATTCCTTGAAGAAAAATATTCACAGAGGTGACAACAATTTGCTTCAGGAGCTGAAACCTGCTTGCTGTCCTCTAAACACTTACATTTGGAGGAGGGAGGGGTTTTGATAATTATTGAAATGAGGAATAGAAAAGTTCATAGAAAAGTTTTCTATGAAACAGGCTGTTCATAGAAAAACAGTGAGGACAGCTGGGTACAGAGTTTAATCCAAAGGTGTGATCTGGTGGCAAAATGAAAGGCAAGAGTTTTCTACAGATTGCAGGCCCCAAAGTTCTTCTTTATCTTTCTTCCAGAAGAATTTGTGACCTCATGGAAAAGAAATAAAAAATGAACAGCTCTTTCTCTTGACATCCTATAGTCATAAGCTACCTGTCACCTCAATGCTGCACAGATCTGCACACCCCTGTGTGTTTAAAATACTTATGTATTTTACTGCTGCTAACCTCTTTCAGTTAGTTTGCAGAGCCAGCTGGATTATTCGCCTTGTAGAACAACAGAGCTGCTAATTTAATTCCACTCCAAGCTTTTGCCATACTGCCAATGTTCATACATGGGAGAACACCTTTTACCTTGCAGATTTCACACCAAACGTAATAATTAACCTGTTTTCCTGACATGGAAAAGCTGAATCCATATATTTACTATCTTATTCATTCTGTGCCATTTCTTTAAATTTAAAGAAAGTTTTCAGTAACAACAACTAATGCAAATTCTTTTGTCTTTTGATAAATACAGTAATCCTCTATCTTCAGACTACAATCTTCAGATCTGCAGACTTCATGTTTGAGTAAGAAATTTATCATTTTATTACTTTTGTTTCTCTGTTTCCCCCATGTTTTTATCTCTGCAATGCCGTAATGATTGCAAGCAGTGCTAGTCTATTTTAAAAAAAAATTCAAAACACTGATCATGTGAAAGCACTAGTAAAGAAATAAAAAATAAAGTCAACAATTTTTTACTTCAGTTTAGAATTTTTGACTGCAGAAATTTTTTTTTCAGAAATTATAAAAGTTTTTTATCTTGATTTCAAAGTATTCAGTTTGTTTTTCTCAATAAATAATTCAATCAGCTTTAGAAACCAATTGGAAGCTAAAAAATCTTAGTTTTTTCTGTAAGTTATAATGCATACAATAGATATGAAATTAAGTGAAAACTATATCTGCTTAAGTAAATATATTTTTCCCTTCTACACATCCATTGAGTTTAAGATGGCTTTATTTACTTAGTGAGAGCTATTTTAAAGTGGTTTTTTCCTTCTTTGTAAAGATGTTATGGGATGTTTATAACACTTCTAACACAAATACAAAAACAAAAATAATATTTACCTATTGAATGACTTACTCACTTATTGAAATCACCTAATGGAAAAGACTTACAACACTCACCATATTCTAACTGTCTGTAATGTAAAAAAGGAAGAAGTTAAATTATATTAAACTAAAACCATAGCTAATTGAATAGGTAAAGATATAAACTCTCTTTCTGATCAGCAACAAATACACAAAGTGAGCAGCTTACTTAGTAGGATCTGTTTAGTCACATATTTTACAGCTTAACAACCAACCGAAAAAGGGAAAGTTTTCTAAAGGGCACAAAAAGGACAAATGCAAACAAAAGCAGAAGATAACTTAAACCAAGTTAACATCCTTGAAGATTTAAATAATGATTTAAACAAACAATTTAAATCCTCAGGAATTAAATTAGATCTATGAAAGCTTTGGGTTTGGAATGTTTTCATTGTTATCACAGCGAGATCCTGACATACACCTGCAATACCAGTGATGGTTAACCACAACTGCTCTTATTTTGGAGCTCTCTCCTGGTAATCAAGCTTGACAGGTACCCCTGTCAGCCACACGGTTTGGCTCTGGGCCATAGCTGATTTCACCCATAGTGTTTAAGGACTGTGCAATCCCAGAGGTTTTCAAGCTGGAACCCACTTTGGGGTGATAGGTGACACAAGGCTGGCAGCAGCACTGCTACCATGGCTGCTGGTACCCAGAGAGACACCTGCCCCTGCTCACCCCTAAAATCCCTGTCAGCTGACAGTGACCAGCCCCTAGCCCTCAGAGCAGAGAAAAAAGACAGAATTCTTTTCTCCCAGAGTCAGCAACAACCAGTCTTACAAAGATGACTATGAACTTCAGGTTCAAAGCTGTTGGCTGGGACTTTCACGTTCCTTTCAATGAGGTGTTCCCTGCCCATTCCTGCCCAGGATTTCCTCATAGCTGGAAGGCAGCAAGTATCACAGAAAACATCAACAGGCTTTTGGCTGGACAATAACCCTAACCAGTATTTACCCTTTCTCAAACATTTCTGTCTCATACGGAGCTGCTACAGCTGTTGCATCGAGGGAACTTGGAGGTAATGGCATCCCCAGATTTTGTGCCTTTCTTTCTCTTCTGCTTCAAACCAGCCACTCTACTGCAGGTTGAATTTCTCCTGCAAAGAGGAAGACCTACCAGTAGTAAAGTTTTACCATGGGGTAGTTCTGTGGAGATAAAGAGGTGATTTCTTTGATGCTCTAAATGTGTAACCTGCAATGTGGTAATGATGAGCCATTTGGAATTTCCTTTTTTCTATAAACCCACCACTTTTAAGTCGTTGCCTGTCCTGCTGGGCTTGAAAACTGAGTAAGAACACAGTTCAGGTCTCACAAAATGCTCGAATCAAGGGGCAGGTTCAGTAGCTGACAATACAATAGAAGAAGTCTGTCTGGTTTTATTTCTGGTCGATGAAGTCACTTTTTGAGAAATTGGATCTATAAAACTGCAGGGCATGATACAACGATAATAAATGCATAGAAGCTTTCATATTTATTAATTGCACATATTATAAGATAGAAACCAGCCAGAGTAGTTTTCTAAATTGGGATCAAGATTTTTTAAAGCAGCAGCTCTTCCGGCTCCAGCTCCTCACACAAAACCCACCAGAGAAGTTTCTGAGAATCAAGAGACTGAAAATTGTGTTAGTATTTGAGACAAGCTAAGTAAGTCCATCGTGTGAAGCACATAGCTCCTTTAAATTACCTTGCTCATATAGCCAAAGATGGACATAAAAAAAACCAACCAAACAAAAAAAAGCAGGCAAGAAGTGGCACTTCTGAAGTCTTTTCCTAAAACCAGTCAATAAAAAGCAACGTCTAGAAATCACTTCCTCAGAAATTACATGCAAGCTTCCATTTACTCTTCTGGAACATGAATGATAAATGGCACAAAACTGTTCTTATTCCTAGCTTAGAAAGCAGAAACTGAGGCACTGAAAGTTTATGTTGTTTCTTCAAAACTGACAAAGGACTTGGGAGTGCAACTCCTGTCTTTGGTCTCAAGATTCTCCATTAATTTTCCCAGAAGTGGGAGATATTACTGTAAAGATTATATTGTTTTCTTTAGAGTGAAAGGCAAGTCCCCTCCCACACGATTTTCTCGATATTGTTTGTAAAATTCCTTCTTGTGGCTGTCAACAGGGCATTTAAAAACCAAAATGTATAAAGGAAAAGCTATGCCACATAGTAGGTATAAAAAGCAACAGTTCTAAGGATTCATGCAAATATTAAAATGTACCTCCTACAGTTAACCTAGTGTTATTCATGTTTTCTGTTACACTGCCCAGAGGTGTTTCATTGTTTCCTACAAAAGGGATATTTGAATTTTTCTTTTGTTTTTATCCCAGTAATTAGTCATGACTGACATTTGGAGATAAGCAGGGCAAGATACCCCAATGCATTTTCTTACGGCGCTCCTCGAATTAGGCTCAGTGTTAAAAGAAAACATTTCCCTGCACCCCTCCCCTGTATTTCTAAATGAATGTCATCCAAATGGCATTGCCACTCAAATCTTACAGCGAAATTCCTCACATGCTGATAGTGCAATGTGGGAATCTCTACAATTGTCCCCCGTAGGTTCGAATTCAGCCCCTGAAGGTTCACTTGAGTTTAATTTCACTAATCACACGGGGACAGTTATTTTTTGCTCTTGCTCAGCTTCTTTCACTTGCAAGCACACACACACACACTCTCACTCACGCTGCATCCCTCCCTTTCTGTTGCACTTAAGTCCAGATTCACTCTGACCATTCCTGCTCACAAGCACAGAGCGACACAGCACCGTGCTGCCTAAAGACCATAGGTGGGTCCTTTGCTTCAAGCCAATTTATTCACATTTGCGATGCTAAGATTGATTTTTATCCTGCATTTCTGAGTTTATTTAACTGATTTCAGAAATTGCCACAGAGGTGGGGGCAGAGATCGTCTTCAAGGTTGCTGTCATCCGGAATTTTATGTCCTTCATTTTCTTTCACTCTGTATGCCTGTCACATCGGCTTAACTGTGAGTAGCGTACTAGCCAGTACCTCTGGCATACTGTATATTAATAGAATATTGATATAGCCCAAATACTGTTGTGGGATTCATCATTTGGTAAATCCTCTGCCGTCTGCAGTTTTACAGAGCCGTTTAATTAGCAATTTTACAGCCTCCTATTCTCTCATTAAATTAATTAATAATTAAGTTCAAATATAGGCATCTTTAATGTCATAATTATATTTCAGTTTTATGGTCACCAGAGTTTAGCTCATTAGGCAAGGTAGTCATAAACCATAGCTCTATTTAGGAGCTGAGGCACTGATGCTGAGGTAGTTTGCTTCTGCTTGGTATTTTTTATCCTTCTCACTTTCTCCTCTTCTTCCCTTGTCCCCCTCCTCTTCCCCCCATTCTCCAGCTCCCCTCCCTCTCATTGCTCTCTGCTAACACTGGCATTTTTTTCCTGTGGAAGCTCTTTCTCATTCATATGTCATGTTAAAAAAAAATCCCTGGTACACACCCTCAGAGCCCTCCCCTCCCTGTTACTCTCTTTGGAGCAGTGCAGCGATGCTGGCCTGCCATGGGTCCTGCTTCCTTGCAAGCCCTAGGGACCATCACCTCCAGTGCTGGACACCCAGCGGTGGCAAATTTTGTGTAGCATCCTACCAGGGACGTTGTGTTCCTTTTTGACTGCGAGATTTACCAAGGCAGTATGTAGTAATGACATTTCACACAGTATGGTATGTTGTGCGTTGTTTTATATGTAGTGGATTTATTTCAGTCATTATCACTGATTAAACCAGCTTAGTTGAAAAGGCAAAGCAAAACTTGGCTTTGAAATTGTTCTTATTTAATTTTGTTTGTGCTCACATAACCCAGGACAGCACTAATTATCTCTTTAGTGTAGCTCATATTTCTAATGTAATTCATATGTAAATTGTAATTTAAATCATATGGGAATGTTTGTGTTCCTTGCATATTCTCAGTAAAGAGCACAAACAGTGAATTAAAACTGTTTGGAAATGAAAACTTTATGTTGCCTTTTTTGAACTGTCTTTGATTTCTTTTGGCTTGCTGTTTCTCTAATGAATCATGATTCAATTGGATGGCTAAGGCCAATGCATTTAGTCTCCTCTCTCTGTATTTATGCAGCTTGCTGACTGGCCTGCTTTTCCTTCTGAATTTAGAAGGCAGAGAGAGAGAAATTTAGAATTTCTGCATGCTCTCTATCTTCGAAAAAAAATCCTAAGATGGCTATTATTATTAATAAATAATATTTTTATGACTACAGAGCCTATGAGTGTGGCATGGCACTATTTGTTACTCAAACAGTGCTGTGCAAAATTTTATTTCTGGTAGCATATCAGATAATATTAGGTTAAAATTTTAATCCCAACCCAAACTTTCCATCTAACAACCTTAAGTTTTTTTTTGCTTAATGCAATACTACCATCCTCTCTAAAAACCACTGCTGTCCAAAATGAAGTGGTCTGTTGACCGTGCAAGTCAAAATTTATTTGTGTGAGTAGAGCACAGGACAGTTAAAATTGTTCCCAAACTTCTGAAGTTCCAGGACAGGTTTGCTTGCTGGACATGGGAATGCCACTGTGGTACACTAACACCAAACCAGAAGCAAGGTGGGTGCCAGGAAGGTGAGTGTGAAAGGCAGCAGGTGCAACTGCGGTACCAGCTCCTGTGGAAGACAAGATGAAGTAAAAGCCCTAAAGGCAACAGGAAGGGTAAAAAGTTCCAGTGGAACAATAATTAAACCCAAAGAGCTAGCAAGTTAGTGAATGAGGATGTCAACTGCATCTTTCTTTGCTGGAGCTGCCCCTCACATTTCCTAGGCAAAACCGTACTCACCACATCAGGTGGATAATGAATGACTGTTTCTCATTCTGCCACCAGAGATCTTTGCCCAGCCCATGCCAAATGAAGTTGTCTGTGCGGTACAGACAGCTGCACCAGGCCCAATGTCATGGCTTTGCCCCAGCTAACTGTGACCTGACCTGCCCCTGGCCACACAAGAGTGTGTTTGTAGTGTTCCCCAGGTTTCATACAGGGGACTCGTGACATGATGGTCCTAGAAGCCTCTTCCCATGGACAGCTGCTGCTCAGGCTGGTATGCAGAGCCTTCAAAGGGGAAAAATCCTGAACTCCCTGCCAGCCTCTCCGTTGTTCATGGATATTGCTGTGGCTAGAAGAGAGGTAAGGCTTTGAGGGCACATATTTGTGCATTAGTCCCTGCTGTTGAATTGCTGAGCTCTGGGACAGGGGACATGCTGACCAGTAGGGAAGATTGCATCTGCCAAGAAAGAGGCAGAGGGCTCGCACCAGTGAACGGGCACACCTTCTTTGTAACATCCAATCTCCCCATCGGGAAAAGTGCTCCCTAATTTACAGCAATCTTGTCTTTCTCAGGTTTTGGGAACCCCCTGCAGATAAGCTCAGCCCAGCAAGGTACAGAGTCAGGGCACTGTGTAGCACAGCTGAGCAGAGCACAGGCAAGGACAGCAGGAGGGACCACCTCTCTGATTTGGCTGTGACCGCAGAGCCCTCCAGGAGCCAGGTGCCCTCCAGGGAGGGACACTGTCACATCTAGGGCACACATTTAAAGCACATGTGCACACACACACACGCACATGCACACGCACACACACTCCCGGTGACGACACCAGAGCTGTCCGAAACTATTTTCAATAATTGATTTGCTGTTTAATTGAACATCATGACTGACTAACATAGCTCATTACTTTACTCATTAGTTAATTATCGAAGAAAGTAGGACAAGTCAATAAAATGAAAGGCTGTAAATTCCAATACTAATTAGCACCATTTCCTCAGAGACATATTTAAGGGCAGATTGGCTACCCGAATGTCCCTGGACCTTGTAGATGAAGGGAAAGGGTAGACTTACCATAAATCTAGATTGCCGGCAAGCAAGGCTCCTCAGCAGCAAGTAGTCAAGTACACAGGTGCTGAGCTACCACCAGGCACCCTATTTGAACTGGAATATTGGAACGCAAGCAGCACAGAAATTCCTATTTTTAAAAGAAAAGAGGGGGGTGGGGGTGATGAGGGAGGGAGCGCTCACACACCAGAGAGGATCCATATTTAAAATAAATTATGCAAACTGAACTACTTCTGCAGAGTGCATTTGCTTTCCTAAGCTCTCTTTCCTGGTCTCTCTCACAAGCATACACTTTATTTTCTGTTTTTGGCAGTCTAAATCCTAGTCAAAACATCAGAACATCCCTTCAGAAGTGGACACATTTTTAATGTGAGGATTCTGATTTATATCTCTTATTTGTATTTTGTTTTTTTTTTTTTATAATAAACTATTCCAGTAATGGAAATTACAGTCTCTTGTTATTGCTTTGTATTATCTTTGTATTATCTGTCTACTTTATTGTTGCAAAATTATTTTTTGTATTCTTTTTAATTTAAAACAAGTCTGATATACCATCTGAGGCAGAATTTAATGGGTCCAGCAGAGCCTTAAATGAGCAAAAAAGTGATTTAAAGCATACAAAGACAGGCTTAAAGAAGACTGGGAGAAAATTAGACTAAGAGAACGCACATATGTATATGCATATTTGCATGCATGATGTGAATTTTATATATGCATGAGCACCTAAATATAGATATACACATATAAGGATAGATAAATAATTAGTGTATGTATGTATATAAAAAAATACATGCAGATACATGCCTACATCCACATACATACACACTGAAATACGCCTGTTTATGGTCCTTATTGCTCAGTGTGGAGAAATTAACAAATTCCTCGAGTTCTGAAGTTTAAAATCCCCAGGTCTTTCTGGCTCCGTTTTAAAAATCAATACAAGAGGACTCAGACTATGGAAAGGTTCTCTTGATACACTGGTTCACTGTTGAACAGTTTGTCTAAATTATTATAAACAACTAAGGGACCAAGACAAATATATTTCCTTAATTCTTTTTATTTGGAGGCATATCTTCTGTGTCTTCCTCTCAGGAAATATCCACTTGTGAAAAATTAATTTCCAGTTAGGTGAATGGAAATGGAGATCAAAAGCATTACCTGAGCTCAACTTAAGGGAAGAAATCACCCTAAGAATAGCTCTCAGTCAGGAGCTTTAAATATTCAGCATTTCTAAAAATATATTAATGGATTAATGTAAAAAAAGCTAACAAATGTCTGTTGCTTGGCTTACTATATTTTGTGCCTGCAGTTCTGATTATTAAGCCACAAGTTCTGATTTATTTTCAAGTGTTTTAAAAAGTACCTTACCAAAGTGTTCTAAAGATTGCATGAATTTTTTAATTGGCTGTTTTAAGAATCTGACTTCTGCTACTAATAAAGCAAGATTGAAATTTAAATTTAGGGAAGAAGGGGAAAATGCGGTTGTCTTGCTTAACAGAAAGATTCCGGAATAAATAATGCTGGAAAAATTCTCTAATTATTTTAGTAAAATAAAATTTTAAAAGTGGTATTTTATTATCCATGTTTGTGAGGGTGTATTTATTTGGGATTTTCTCTTTGCATTAGTGAAGGAATGAAGGAAAAAAACACCACCATGTAAAACTGACCTGTGAAAGAACAGAGAGGGAAAGATTTCCCCAATTAGATGTTCATTCAGCATAGGCTAAAGCCCAAGGTATATACAGAGTACACAAACACTGCACACTTGTTAGGAGTTGGAAATTATAAAGGCAAACCTTCAGAAAAGTAGGAGATGTGATCTCTCTCTTGTTTCCAGGCAGTGCCAAGCACTCTTTGATCCTGATAATTTCTTTTTTTTCCCTGGTTCTGGTTAGGTCATGCTGGATACCTGGCTATACTTGAGCACCTTGGCTACAGGACCTTGGAAAGAGCTCCCAAAATGAGCAGCCACATGCTCAGCCTGCAGGAGCTCCATATGCACGACAGGTATCGGAACAGGGAAAAGGCTGTGAGAAGACCCAACCTCAAGATTTAAGTCATGCTTTAGAACTGCAAATGGCTCTAAATGCATACACACATGTGCAATTCTTACATTTTGTCGCACACAGTAAAATGTACACACATAATATAAGGCAATCCTCATTTGCATTTTTAACTTTTTTTCTGTATCTGTTATCAAACACTCCAAAATTGGAGGCAGAAGTTGATTACCGAGTGCAATACCTGGAGTGCTCTGAGTTAGCCAATGCAAAATGTGTGGGCTGGATGTGCTTTGGTGAATTTGCAGAAGTTCTTTTTCTGAGATGGGGCCCCCAGGCCCCTGCGGCCTTTAATCAGCTGTAACCAGAGTGAAGCTGTCAGCTCCTGCTTGTATTCTGTCAGCTTCAGTACCACTTAGAGCATCCCTGACAAACGCACAGTGCGCATTTAACAGTCAATCTGTGGGCAAGCTTTTGATTTTGTGGGAAACTTTCTAAGGTTCTACTTTCTACAAGGGAAATCTTGCTAAGTTATTAGGGAGGAAAATGGAGAAAAGCCTCCTTCAATCAAACTCTTTTGTTTTATTGAAAAAGCCAGTTGTTATCTTTTCTTTAGCAGGATGATGGATTGGCTCAGTTCAAGGCGATATCCCAGTTGGTGCAAGACAGAGCAAGGGTTATTGTGTGATGGTGACACCTCTCCTCCTCTGTCAGTCAAACCGTGCCAGCCATCCCATAGAATTGCAGCAGCCGGCTATTAGGAGGGGTATTGTCATATAAATTATTCACAGCGAAATATTTGTTCAGCTCTTGTGTGTTTATAAGTTTACCATTAAGAATTCAAATTTGAAGATATTTTCCAGCTATACAAGCTTCCCCAAACACCCTTCCCCCCAGGTCAGATACCTCTGGTGCTGTTTCAACAACATACAGGTGTTAAGTGTCATTGTCTGGGATGAGTGACTTCAAGTAAAGTTGTTCCTATATTTTTAAAGTCCCAAATGTGTTTCAAAATAAAGCAATATCCCAGACACAAACAAGAATTCTTTTTATGTGTAAATTATTTGAAGCTTTTTTCCTTATCCCTTTCCTTTCTGATGCCTGGTGACATTTTTTTTTTTTTTTTGCGAGTAGTTTATGGGCTAAACCTATTATTTGCTAATTAAAGGTCCTTCCTTCTCCTCTTGGGAGTTTAAAATCTCTACTATTATTTCTTCACAGAGCTCTCTCCTACAATATCCCTGCTGTAGATGGAGCTGAATCTTTCCTACTGATTATAAAAATAAGGCCATGGCGCATCTGAGCAGTCTGGAAGGGTACAGAGAGAGGAAGGACAGACACAGTTTCTTCACAAGTCAAATCAGTCCCTAGCATTCAGTTTCCCCACAGTCCCCATGGTAATGTCATTGAAGAGGGAAATTATTGTAACATTGCAACACTGAACTCCAATAACCATACTGATGCCTGGGGACTCTGCCATTTGCTGCCCCACAACACAGAAAATTTCCTGAATAGGCTCCTTCCCTAACCCCATTAAAAACACAGTTTTCCCGAGCAGAGGACAGCAGCTTCTTTGAGGACGCTCTAAGAGTCCTCAACAGACAGTTTTGGATGCCTTCAGTGCCATTCCTGTAAAATGGCAATGAAAACACTTCTGGTCTCCTAAAGGCACCATGTGAAGATTATGGCAACCTCATCCAGACAGGAATTAGGAAATTAATTCTAAATTAATTAGAAGTTAAATTAAGCATTGGAGTAATTAATATTTATGTGGCACCAATGTGAAACTATTTATTACTACTTGTACGAATGTTGTTGGTATCACTTTTACTATTGAATTTTTTAAATTACTGTGGTACTTAGAAGCCCTCATAAGCCCTTATCATACAGATAAGATCATTGTTGCACCAGCAAAACAGAACAAATCATGATCTCCTCTCCAAAGGGTGAAAGACCAATGGCTGTACTTAAGGAAGCATTTCTGATCTTATGAATACAGAACCTAGTGAAATCTGGAAGATTATTTAAAGTAAAAAAATATTAATTCATATGGTTTCCCATGGATGTTAGTTGCCTACTATGCATTAAAACCCAGGCCAGGTTTAGGCAACTGCAACCAATGACAAAGAACATACACACACACTGGCAGCCTTAATAAACTGAAAGAGAAGACACAGCTTTAGGAAAAAACAGCAGCAACAAACTTTTACTGACTTCAATGCAGGAACATTTCCAATTATATTTCAAATGAGAAAAGTTTCACACAAAGCCAGCTTACCCATCTTGCCAAAAACAGTCAAAGTAAAGCCACCCATCTCTATTACACACTAAGTAAGAGTCAGACAAGTGAGGAAATAAATGAAAGCTTATGCATGTATATATTTGAAGAACCCTTCTCTCCTGCAGCTGACAGTCATCAAATTCTCACTGCCTCTCTAAGCCAATTCTCTCCTTCAATTAACCAATAAGTCAATTTGTTCCTTTTCCATCAGAAAATCCCTTGCTCAGCAAAAAATGCATCATTTCACTGTCAGATCAATTCACCCTTCCTTCTCGCTGCTCAATCAATAATCTCTGCATGTCCTAAACAACAAACAGGTCACTGGAAAGAAACCTGCCTAGGAAGTTTCTCTCATAATTTTGGGCATGCTACCTACATATGGTTGGCTTGCTGGACCCTTCCTGAGCACATGAGCATGGCAAACACTTGAAACAGAAGTGTAGGTAATTGGATTTTAAGACAACAGAGAGATCTGAACTGAGCTTATATTTCCAATAACACTGCAGCTGTTTGGATAACTGGTGGAATCATATGTTAAACCAGAAGTGCATGAAAAATTTCACAATATAAAAATCAAATTAAAAATTGAGGATGCAGTGACAAACTGCACCATTTTTAAGCAATATAAAGCTTTTACAAACCATTCTATCCCACTGGACTATTCTGATTGAGTTTGATAAAAGTAACAAGAAATGTCCATACCCAAAACTCTAGGCATCCATAGGTTGGATGTCAAATAGGGATAGCTATGCAGAAAGAAAAAAAATAGTTGTCAAATAAAGAATGGCTGTAAACCAGGCACTTTTCATTTGACTTCACCAGAAACCATCAGTAAAGTTCAATACATTCAAGATGTCTTATCAAATCCAGAGCATAAGGAAATATGGCATTATAGAAACACAACTTCTCCGAGAGGTTGCACCTTCTGTACAAAGCACATGCACAGGTATCAACCCAACTCTGAGTGAAACACAAATACCATATAACTAGACAAAGTCACAAAGCTCAGCAGATTATGACACTAAGTGAAAAATATGAGATGTTTAAATTCTATGAAATAATGCAATTAACCAAATTGGTTAGGATGCTGGTATCAGTGTTTGCAGCACAGAAAGGGCAAGGAGCTTGCAGTTCCCAGAACTTTAGGCAAACTACAACAAGCACTCTATCTGATGATCAGAGAATAAATTTTGGAAGATTACATTTTTGGGGGGTTCTCCAACATTTAGAAATATAAAGATATAAAGATATAAAGATAAAGATATAAAATGTTAACTGTTAAAAGCAATGGATCTTCACTAAATTTTTTTTAACTCTGCTGAGTGTTTTTTTACTTTAGGTTTGGGGTTTTTATTCCCACTTCATTTGTTTGCTCTTTCTAGCAGTGAGGCAAGATATGGCGTATTATACTTCCTACTGTGTATCAAAATAAAAGTTAAAGTTGCACCTTTTTTTGTGATCTATTAAGATTACTGAATATTTTTGTAACGAGCACTATTTGAATATTTATGAATAAAAATCCATTAAATACTAAAGAGTTACCATTCTCATTCAATAGCTGATTTTTTAATCTGTTTCGCCATTAATTGATAATCTCAGTGTAGCAGTCCAAGTTATTTTTGGGTAAAAATCTCCAGCTGAATATTTTATTTAGGGAAGAATGCAAATTTGGGACAAGACAAACTATTCATAAACTCGTGCTGAATTTTGTTAGTAGGTCACCTGAAACTAAAAAGAAAGAAAATCACAGAAGTCTAACCACCCCTTTCCCTTCATTTTAAACAATGTTTCCAGTTATTGCCTCAAACTGATTCTTTTCCATTCTAGGGAAAACCAGGTCTCAATTTAACCCACTTAAATACTTTCTGAGCAAGTGCAACTTATAGGCACCAAAATTTCCCTAAAAACACCCAGGGAGCTGTGGTCTCCTTTGGGAGCCCAGATGTTTTTTGAGTGCCTTGCAGCTGTGAACATCATTTGCGTCAAAGAGCTCCTGGTGCAAGGGCTCCTCCCTGCAAGGATGTTGCGTCTTCATTTATGCACCAACAGTACCTTTGCAATGATGTGGAACAGCCCACAGCACCTCCAGTTAAACTCTCTGGAGAATAGGGTGGACCTCATTGCTCTCTACAGGTACCTAAAACGAGGTTATAACAAGGTGGGGATTAGTTTCTTCTCTCAGGCAACAAGTGACAGGATGAGATGAAATGGCCTTAAGCTTCACCAAAGGAGGCTTAGATTGGATATTATAGACATTTTTTTTCACTGAAGGGGTGGTCAGGCACTGCTTAGAGAAGTGGTGGTATCACCATCCTTGGAAGCGTTCAAAAGTTATGTGGATGTGGGACTTGCAAATATGGTTTAATAGTGAACATGGTGGTGCTGGGTTAATGTTGGACTTTATAATCTTTTCCATCCTTAGCAATTCTATGATTCTGGAAAAGATATGGAGATTACCGTTGTAAAAGGTGTTACAAAACATACAAACATGAGAAGCCTTTTCAACTGAAAATCTAGAATAAGATACAGATTCTTTGAGATAAAAATATCTTCACTTTTGAGACTATTTAGTTCTGCATTTATAGCAAGTGGCTCACGGGTCAGGCACAAAGGGTTACAGTGAATGGGGTGACATTGGACTGGTCTCCTGTCACTAGTGGGGTTCCACAGGGCCCCATCCTCAGCCCTGTGCTCTTCAATATCTTCACAAATGACCTGGACACAGGACTGGAAGGGACATTGTGGATCCCTTCCAACTCAGCGTATTTTGTGATTCCGTGATTCTGTGACCATAACATATAGACACATATTTCACCTTATATAGTTCATACTGTGAACGTGTACACATTGAGTCTCATTTGAGACTGACCTTCCATAATAGAGATGTGAACTTGTTTTGGATCACAGCTGATTATATGTGCCTTAAAACTCCAGCATGGGGAAATAATCTCTCCTTGAGCTGCCCTGGGTTGGATAAACATGTTTTTCACAGTGTTACCCCATGGCTGTAGGAGCTGAATGGTGAGGAGGGAGGGGAGAAGCAATCTATGCAAAAGATTTTGGAGCGGGGAGAAGATCGCAGGACACAGATTGCACCAACCACATTCCTTGTGATCATCATCCAGTGGCTGTCCCTTAACTTGGGAGGAGAGACACAGTGGAGAGTATGCAAAGTCTTTTTTTGACTAAGCAGTTTACTTGCACATTGTGTGATAGCAGGGAGCAGTGCCCATACATCACTTGACCAGAAAGATATTTTAACACTGTTGCCCTTGAAATCCTTATTTTTGTTATCCACAGGGCTTATGACTTCACTCCCCTTCTCCTCCATCCCCTTCCCTTCCAGCTCCCAATAGCAGGGAAGGGTTGGGCCAGCCTGCTCCTGGCCCCAGGGAGGAGGTGGCAGAAGGCTGGCCTTATTTACCTTAGCCATTCCCCCATGTAATCTGAGTAATCGTGTGGCTAATCGGCGATGTGGAGGAGCCCCCCGCACCACAATTCACAATGCCAACCTATTCATATTTCGTACAATAGTGTATTTAAGTCATCCCATGCCTTGCCAACGCAATTGCGCTGCCTTTGTTCTGATGTTTTCGGCAGGGGTCTCCGGCCCTACTCCCTCTTTCACACCAGCATATGTCCTAACTCTTGCCTGATGCAGCTGGACAAGGGCAGTTGTTTTTGTTTTGTTCTTCAGAACCAACAAATCGATTATGGTGGTGTGAAATGTGGGTTAAAACAGTGTCCACATGTATGCATACATTAGCCATTTGCTACATTGCAACTTCACAGCAAGGTGACTGACGAGGCAACTGTGCTCATGGTCTTCCATTTTGAATAGGCAATCTGTTAAGCATAGAAGGAAATAATAAATAAAAGACTGACTGAACATTTGTTTGAAAAATGGCTCACCGTGCTATATCAAAGTGAAATTAGAAGTACTGCATTAAATTAAATGTACTACAACTGTATAGAAAGATCAAATCTGGCTTGTAACAGAAAATTATGGGATTCACATGTATGGATATAGAATATTAAATTCAGGCCACATTTCTGCAACAAAGATATTCACCTTTATATACTGCTTGTCTCACATTCGGCATGTCGTGAACTCAACAGCTTACTGTAGTGAACTTGTAGTGAACTTACAAGTTATAGGATCTGATCTCATCTTTGAACAAAAAAGCCCACAGTAAACACCTGCAATTCAGGATTTACCTCTCATAAGGGTGCATTAAAATGTGGATAGGAATCAGCAAGGAGATACTGCCTTCATCTCCTAAGCTGGACCATCAGCTCTCTTCCATCCCTGGCTGACAATGGCAAAAAGTCAATTCTCCCCAGAAACTCTTTTGCAGCTTGTATAAAACAGGGCTTGTGTCTCCATTTCTCTCCCAAGGTGTAAAGAAATGACACATCAGAGCAAAGGCCTCAAAATTAAAACTACAATCTGAGGTTAAGGTCTGGAACAGAAATTACTTTTTTGTTTTTACGAATAACCCTGAATGCACTATAATGTAATTTAGGCAATTAAAAAGAAATGTCATATGACATGCTAGAAGATCTCATTCATTTCGGGTTCAAGTTCATGCTACTTCATGATGAACTACTGGTGCTGAAACACATCAGTCACGACTTTTCTGAAAAATGCCTGAGCCATGTTCCTTAGCTTGTGTTCAGCATAGGGGAGTTCACACCTGTGCTCTATATTGCAATCAGTTTTCATTTTTTACTCCTAAAATTGGGGAAAAAAACAGTTTTGTGCCAATTTTCCACAGAAAGCTAAGCTTTCTGTGAAGAGTTAATTAATTAGCATGTGTGCTGTATTTTACAGACTTATAAATAGTACTGTATGGTGTAAAGTACACAATGGGAAAAATTTGTACAATGTGGTAAGCTAGTTTTTTGAGTGTTTAACTGTAAAGTTAGAAACTGGGAAATTCAAAATCTTGAGGGAAACAGAGGGCATGACACATACATATTTAAAATTTCATTTGTTTTTCAAAGGAGTTACAATATCTTGTTTCAAAATACAGCTTTTTAATGTTCAGGTTTTGAAACCTCCTTATTCCTTCCCCCCCCCCCCCCCCCCCCAAAAATCACAGAATAACTAAAACAAATAAAGGTTCTCAAGACTAAACTTTCAAGGCAGAATCTGGCACTAGAATGTGCAGCAGCAGATTATCTATCCATACATCTCCCACTGAAATCAAGCAGCTTTGTTCAAATTGCTAGCAGTAGAATTTATACCACTCAAAAACTATCTTAATACAGCTAAATTTGCAAATGGTTACCTCCTCCTGCACCCAAACAGCAGGGACACATCTACAGCAATATAAATGTGCTAATCCCAGCACGATGTATTCCCACATCTCCCTGTATCAAATCATTCTAAAGGATTTTCAATATACAAGTTAATTAGCTACAACGAAGCAGCAGAATAACATCTAATGAAGATCAGGGTTTAAAATACCAGGAACAGCCTGTTGTACCCTTTCCCCCATCTTTAATAACAACATATTCTTTTGAAATGGGTTACAGATATAGTTCAAATATAATTTAACAAGAGACAGGTGGTGCTTAGTGAACAGGATTATTTTGATTATATGTTAAACATAGTGGACATTTTAAAATATGTATTACCAACAAAATGTACAGCACCATTTCTGTATTAGCACTTCAAAATGTTACTGCCATACAGTATCTATCTATCTATCTATCTATCTATCTATCTATCTACCTATCTATCTAAACACTTGTAATGCTGAGCAAGAAGGTGACACCATTTTTTTACTGAACACATGACATTGCACTCACATACTCTGTTTCTCATTTTTTAAAACAAGTAGTACATGGAAAAGCAGTTGTGTACAGTCTATTCAAAAAAATTGAATCTCTCTGAAACGAATTGCACAAAATTAAAATTATACGAGCACAAATGTCTGCAACATACAACTTGCAGAGATAAGTTAAAAAACAACAAAAAAGAGTAAACTTAATTACCTAAGAATTATCTGCTGCTTTCAAAACCCACAAATCTGTCTGTTTCAGATTTAACTAAGAAATTAAAAGCCCTAATTAATTGAATTAAGGTCCTGATCCTGACTGGAAGTGGAAGTCAATGAGAGTCCATGTGAATCTCATAGCTGGAGTGGCACTGAACACTCCCTTTTGCTGTCTATCAAGGATGAAACCCATCTCGTAATCCCACCACTTCATTAGCACCTTTCCAGCACATTATCTTTGCCCTAATCCTTCTGTCACTTTGGAGATTCAGGGTCATTAGAGCATTGAAGGGTCGATGTTATTGTCGAGGAGGTGTGAATTGATCACTAAGATGACAACTGGTGACAAGTGTACTTTATTAGTCTGCTACTTTGCCTCTTAATTGCTACTGCTTAGCCTGTCTGTTAAAAAGGAAATTTGGACTCCTTCTGCCATTGCCAAAGATTATACTGCTTTCTAATAGGACCTCTCGCCCTAAAGGAGCCCATTTAGAAATAGTATATTTGCCCTACTCAATGGAACTATTTATATGAGTAAAATCAACAAGGTAGGGCCCAGGCCCTTTAACCCACCCATTATATTTTGTTTAGCTTTTGATTGAGAGAATTTCTCTGTTAAAAAAAAAAAAAAAATCAAAAAAAAAAATCAAGTATTTCTGATTGCTTCTTTTCCTTTCCAAAGTTATGAATAGGATCATCTTGCTTTTTCCAAAAGTCCCATTTTAGATGTGGCTATTCCTTCTGTTTGAATGGATTTCCCAGAGGAAGAGCTGGCTCTCCAAATAACATATTGCATTTAAACTGCACATTGAGTCAAAATAACAAGAACCTCCCCCCACCAAAAAGCCAAAAACAAAACAACCAAACTTTTGCAGCTTGCCAGATTTCATGTTTCAAGTCTTAATTGCTGTTGACCACAAGAATTACACTTATTTATTTTTATAAAACTTCCTGTTTAAAATAGGATAAAAAGAGAAAAAAAAAACTTTTCAAACTAGATAGCTAGGATAGTAGACAGTGACTATCTTTGGATTGTTGGTGGGTTTGTTTCACACCAGGGTAAACATTTCTATAAACGATCATGCTTAGCAGCAAGGGAAAATGAATGAAGAACTCTGAAAACTCTCTGTTCTCTTTTATCAACATTGATTAAAAAATAACAAGGACAACAAAAAGAAAACAACTCCCAGATCTCCTATTCCTACTCCAAAAGCTACATAAAAATCTGTCTCTGTATTACACTCCCTTCCAAAACCAAGTGCTATAACTAAATCAGAAAAAAATTAGAACTTTAACAAATGTCTAATCTTGAATTTTGTACTAGAGACATTATAATATAAATCTAGGTGCTCAAGACGAATATTTGACCTTCCTGAGTCATCTGAAATGTTCCAGGTTATTTTACAGGATTGGTGTTTCACATCCTAATTTTTAAGGATGACACATCTCCCATGAAGAAAAATTGCTATGTAAAACTCAGATTGGCTTGTTGACTTTAATTGTGGTCAAAAGAAAACTTCAAACAGCTTGTGCAGTAATCTGATCCCTGTCTTCCTCTTCCAACCATGTCTACACAGAGCTTTTGCAGAAGCACTTGGTTTGCTTATTAAAAAAGTTTGAACATGATGGGAACCTTTAATTAATTTTTTATTTGATTTCACGAGAGAAAAACAACAAATAGCTATGGTATTAGTTGCCCAAGAGTAGCTTTACATGCATCGTCCTGTTCAAGAAAAACAGAAGTTCTTTCATTTTACCTCTGCAGGTTCATACAAAGCACATCTGTTCCTGACTAGAGTGTTATTTGGTCTCTGGTCCCACTGTATTCTTCAGAAAGTGAACTTGATCTTGATATTTGGGTGGAAGTCCCTGTAGACCCCATTTTAAACTGTGGCTACTTTAACTTCATTAGTTTGGATTTTAAAATGTTTTAATTTAACTAAAGTACAGCCCATAAGCCCAACGTAATTTCAGTCTGAGTGACTCACCTCAGTTTTCATTAAGTACCTAAACAGCTTGGCTTACCTGAAACAAATTGGCCTGCATGGAAATAAACCCCACACCAACAGCAAGACTTATGGGGGTGGTGAACAATTGGTTTGGGAGACAGAACGTATCTGTGAAGAAAGTGGGAGAAAGTGAGCACCGTGGAGGTCACGTCTGAAACCAATGTCAATGCTTGCTCTACACAGCCTGCTCTGACAAATGCAACCTTAGGGAATACCCAATACCTGCCAGCATTTCTCAAACAATCACACCTGGATATTCCTGCTAGAAGATGGGTCCTAAGAAACAGAAGGCACTGTAAAGGCACTGAGACAGACTGGTACAGTGAGATGTGGCTGAGATATTTCCTTACCATCGCCATGCTGATGACTCAAAATTTGGTTCCCATGGAATGTCATTACCTTCCTGCAACAGAAAACCAGACAGCAGCCCTTTCTGGAAGGAGAGTGGCTGAATAACCATAATCTGCTCATGATTTAAGTGAATCATAAGGTCATCATATAGTTTTTGGTTTGGAAAAAAAAAATCAGGTAAGTGATCCCTGTTCATCTGAAGAACTTTTTTGGAGACTTGAGATCTGTGGTGGTTTTGCTTGGTCCAATTTTTTGCCAGTGAATAGGGTGGGGTACAAAGATGGCTCCTGCATGTCCTGAGTGAAGAATCTGGAAATTTCTCCACCATGTCCAGCAGAGCCAATCTCTGATGGCTCTGAAGATGATGGACATGCTGCTGGCCAAACCTGGGCCAATTAGAGATGTTAGTTATGCCTCTGTGAAAACATATTTAAGAAGAAACCAAAACAATGTGAGCATGCACTTCTTTTTAGCCAGGGAAGGAGGAGGAGGAGGTAAAAATATGTGAGGGAGAACAACATAGAGGCACCAAGGTCAGTGGAGAAGGTGGGGGAGGAGATGCTCCAGGCGCCGGAGCTGAAAACCCTCTGCCAGCCGTGGTGAAGACCATGGGGGAGCAGGTGGTCCCTCTGCAGCCCATGGAGTCCAGGGGGTGCAGAGAACCCCCTACAGCCTGTGGGGAGGTGCCCACACCAGAGGAGCAGGTGATGCCTGCAGGAAGCTGTGACCCAGTGGGAGTCCCAGTACAGACTGAGTTGCAAAAGCCTTGCAGGAGAGAGAGAGGCCTTGCTCCCGGGATGGAAACAGCCTGGCCTCAGCTTGGAAATCTGCAACCTGGAGAGAATCTCAGACAGCAGCAATCGGGCGGGGCTGCTCATGAGATTGGACCCATGCCAAAGAAGTTCGCAGAGGACTGTCTCTCATGGGAGGGACCCCCATGGCTAAGTAGAGGACTCTTTCCCCTGATGGACTGACCCTGACCAAAGGAAAACCCCCATACCCTGCCCCCACCCCAGAGCTGTTGGTTAGAAGGAAGGAGGGAGGGGGTGAGCTGAGGCCTTAATAGGGAGGAGGGTGAGTAGAGAAGCAGTATTTGTAGCAAAAGAATTATGGTGTTGGACTGACTAAGAAAAGCCACATATCTTGCCCCAGCCCGGATCTGTTGGTTGGATGGAGGAAGGGGGCAAATAGAGAAACAGTGTTTGTAGTAGAAGAATTGTGATGAACTGACTAAGGAAAAAAACCCCACACCCTGCCCCTGCCCAGGAGTTGTTGGTTAGTTGGAAAGGAGGGAGGGGGTGAGCTGAGAAGTGGTGCCTTAAGAGGGAAGGGGGGTGAGTGAAGAAACTGTGTCTTGAGAGCTTATTTTTACCTCTGATTTATCCTCCGACTCTGTTAGATTAATAAATCACTATCTTTGCAACTTTAAGTTTCTTGCCTGCTTTTGCCCTCTCCAGTGTGCACTGATCAGTGATCTTACCTCAACTCATCAGTCCAGCATGTTTGTGTTAGTTTTTTCCCTCTCCTCTGCATAGTTGCAGCAGGAGAGAGCAGAAAGAGCAGACGTCGTAAGTGCCTGGCATTTAGCCAGAGTCAAACCCACAGCAAGATCTTTCTATTTTACATTGGAAAACATGGACTCTCTGTAGAACAGCCTTTAAGCTTTAGTAGAATTAAGTGTCAGACTACAATTTATGTGGTTGAGCCACTCCATGCTGTTGAGTTCCTTGCCCCAGAACTCCTCACAGGTCAGAAAGGTCTTGTCCTCTTGTGGAAATTTCCACTCTATTGAAATCTAAAAAGTACACAACCATCTGTCTTGGGGAAAAAAAAAAAAATCATGTCAGTAAAAAAATTCATAGAAACATCTTTAAGGAAATTTCTATCAAAGAATGTAGACCTTACATGATATGGGACAAAAGTAGCCCAGAAAAAAGGATGCTGAACACCCTGGATAGGGGAAACTCAGTGTAGTGCAGTGGCTAACTGTGGTTGCTTGATAGCCCAGACAGGATGGCATCATGGAGAAGCAAATAGGTGATATTGACTCTGCATCTGATAATGAGAAAAGCACTGCTGGAATATACTTTGACGTCCATACATAAAAAAATGGGCCAAATAATTAGAAAAATTTAGAAGAATCCCACAACTAAAGGACTGAAAAATAAGACAAAAAGTGGGAGAAGACTGTAAATTTCTCCTGAAGGAAAAGATCTAGTATCAAAAGAGAAACTAGGACCTCCTGGCTAAAAACTGGGAATAGTTGTACTTTGAGTTGAAGGAGAGCATATATTTTTCAGGAGGGCATATATTCCTTTGCAATGACTGAACAGAGATTGTTCAATAACAGCTGATCCACTCTCTCAGGCAGAGCTGAACGATTTTCTGAGAGACTTGCTCTTTTCGAGCAGAGCATCAGCAGATGATAATGCACCAGAGCCAGCTGCAGTGTCCCTGTGGCAGAGGCCATATCTGATGACAGCAGCGATCAGATCTAGACTTAATATCTCTGTAGGAAATATCTGGATTTTCATCCACTTCCTGAATAATTTTGGGGTTTCTTCCCTCCCATATTCTTGGCTCCCCAGCCTATTGTTCCAGTGTATAACAACCAGGCACAATGCTGCTACTACATATCTAAGGCCTTGTCACAAGCAGCCCTACTAAATGAGCCTAAGGATGTCACAGCACACATTCACAAAGAAATTAAAGTTGTCTTTTCTTAAAAAATATGCTGATTTTATACATTGGTGTTAGCATGACTCCCAGTTCAAGAGATAACTGTTTGGATAGGTAAAACACATGAAGTCCTGGTCAGATTGATAGATTAGCTCCGAGCTCTGGCTTTTGGATTAAAGCAGTATAGAAATGAATCTTATATTTGACATTTAAAACACTTTCAAAGGGAACCTTTTCCACTGCCTGCACTTTCTTAAATCACAGCAGAAAGAACTGCCATGGCAGAAGAGTGTGAGAAATTACTATCCAACTGCTTCTCTGTTTTCCCACGTTATGACTGAAGACATTAGTCCCTGAATCATTTTGCATCCTGGCATTATGTGCAACAACACTGTGCGTAATAAACAGACAATGCAACAGAAAGAAAATTTGAAAACTCATTACTCCTTGCTTTTGGACAACATCTACAATATAAATGTGGTTTGTGGCAGCTCCACTTGAAAGAGAAAAAGGGAAAAAAAGAAAGGCTGCTTTCGGACAGCCATGACTAAAAACTTTAGATTTATATAGTCTGACTCCCATTTCCTGCATGACCTTGGCAAAGTCACTTATTGTAACATTTTCAGAAATGGATGCTATTTCCTCAGGCTTTCATTCTACTTCTCATCTCCAGAGTATATGACTGTTTTGCATGTACAACCAATAGCAAAAGTCTCAAGGGACTTTATGGAGTCTCTGGATCTTGATCCTTTCAGAGCTTCAGAGCTGTTTCATGTAACCTACATATAGCATGATTTGTTAGCTGTTCCAGGACTTCTCCCACAAAACTTCAGGTTTATGGACTGCCAGAGTTTTTGAAGAGCAGTTTAAGACAGTTGTCATCCAGATGAAGTCACTGAGAGACATAGTAGTTTTAAAATATCAGACCGTTTTCCAGCTAATTTCTTCCCATTACATGACATGAAGCATTTCATGACTGAAGAACACAAAACTGAAAAGTGGGTGTTTCATCTCCTCCTTTTCTCTCAGCTCTAAAATCGGGGCTCTAGATATTTTTGAATGGTTGAGGCAGAATAAGTAAGGAGACCACCCCTGAACAAGTTGAAGACCTTCATACCTGGAGGAAGTGAAGTGAGATGTTTTATGCATATGCTTTATGTATGAAGGGCTTTGGACATTTGCTAGCAACTTGCATTGATTTATAAGAAGCATCCTCTCAGACCCAAATATTAAGGTTAAATTGGCAACTGCTATCTCACTTTCCTGCAGTGTTAAGTAAGTAGTAATAGAACCGAATGAATCAATCCAGATAGAAAGGACTATATCAGTCTATGAACACAAACAGACCAAAGCTCTGCTAATCTGCTAAATTAGCTATTGTAGGATATTTAATTATAGTGCATGCATCCTCTTTGTTGTCACCAATCTCTCTCCCACTCATGTTCAAGATGAGATGGGCTATCAACCTTCACAATCATCAGAAATCACTGGTGAATATTCAGGTAAGTCTGGCAGATCATAGGAAGTTGAAGTGCTCTAAGAGGGCTTGGAAAAACATCAGACTCTGTTGGTGTTCATCCCACCAGATTTAGATATTGTCTTATTCTTATCTCGGGACAATTCCAGTTATACCACTTAGGGTTCTCACTGAACTTAATTTTACTGTGCCCATAGGAAATGCCATTTCTCATTGCCATGGCTTGAACTTTTATTTCTTCCTTTCATTTGTGAGTACATCAAATATTCACTAGCTAACATTTCTTCCCTTCTTTTTCTTTCTTTCTTTTTTTTTTTTTTTCTTTTCAGGAATATATGTAAGCATGTTATCACTTAAATGCTCTACATAGTTCTTGTTAGATGTTCTATTAAGTCAAAACTATGCCAAGGTGACAATATCCTTCGCTTTACATGCCAGATCATAAAAATAGCTTAGCTTTTCTGAACATTCTGATCCTAAGGTTTTCTCATAAGAACTGAGAATAGTACCAAATTTCTGATGAACTTATTCTTTAGTTCTGTTGAACGGCTCTAACCACCACCAGCAGGACAGGGGACAGTCTTACCAGCAAAACTCCACAGGGACAATAATCAGCAAAGAAAGGAAAATGCACACATTTGCTCTAGTAGTTAAACCAAAAGGAAATGGAGTAAAAGTCCTCTGTTCAGTAGACTATAATATTGCACACCTGTAGTGAAATACTGGCAAGTAACTGCATCACTCACTGTGCTTGCACTGCCCTTTTCACGACAAAATCCAATTGTACCAAGATTAGTCAATAAAATTAATTAAAGCATATTAGTAAACCATGATGTAGGCATGAAATACACAAAATTAAATGAAAATATTGGGGGGGGGAACAACACCTGGAAATCAACAGAAACCTGCAAAATCAAGATTTGAATAGGATCAGAGGAATTACCTCTGGCACTCATTTGAGATTCCCTCAAAATATGAAAAATATCACAGTTTGTAAAAAAAAAAAAAAAAAAAGTACTTGGTTCCAATAGTTTTGTAAACTGCAACCTTCTAAAATTTTGGGAACAAAGAAACTGCAGCACACTAACTGCAGCACCCACTTTGAGACAAATGTGAACACAAACTTTCTAACACCTCAGTAAATACTTGAGAGAGCATTACTCTAATATCTGTAAATCAGGGCATTTCAAATTAACCCGAAATTCATTAAAAATCTTGCTGATTTTATGTTTTTTTTATCATTCTGATACAAGCCTGAGAACAAAAGTGCTTAACAATTCTAGTCAAATAGGATCAGGGCATTAATTCTTGTTTGGATGCAAGAGCAACATAAATCACATAAATCATCTGTTCCAGGCTAACAATTTAAAGAGTGCACAGCGCATTATGTTAAATAAAGTATTAACACTGAGTTAAGAACACCTATTAAGGGACTTTGAGAGTTCTGGCTCACATTACCTTACACCATTTTTTAAAATAACCTTATTCCAGCTTTTTAATCCCATAATTATTCCATAGCAGTGTTGTCAGAAAACTCGTTTCTAACCATGCATAGCTGTAAGATATCATGTCAACCCCTTCAGTTAAATTCTTGTACTTATTCATATTATCAACCTGACCTGCATTCATGATTTTTACATTTTAATATATATGACTTAGTAATTACAAGATAATTAAATAAAATGTACTCAATAATCTAAATTTCTGTGGTGTTTGAAACAAACTGCTGAAATAGGGAAGAAAAAAAGAAATTTTACCTGTGCATGCACATACATGCATCCACATGCATACACATTATTTAATACATATTTATGTGTGCCTTCACTAAGGCATTTAGCAGAATTACTTTTTCCCAGTCATTTTCAAAGTCTGTAGATCAGCTATCTGAAACTCTTCTGTCATGACCTTGGTTCTCTTTCCAAGATGTTTTCTCTTAGTCTATTCCTAATTTCAGTGGATGTACTAGATCTGCTGTTGTGCAGACACCCAGACATTGCCACAGAGCTAATTGAGAGCTTCAGGTGCTGAGAGTGTAAGAATTCCTTAGCAGTGAGGTGGATGTAGTAGCAGGAGGGAATGTTGGCTAATGCATTCATGAATTTATGCATTGGCTATGTATCAGGTGAGACAGGCCATACCCATCACTCGTTCTGAGCAGAAGAAATGCTGCCATCCTAATTGCCTTGCTCCGAGATGTTTTTCACCAAAATAACTTTAAGTTACAGCAGCTGTCAGAGATGGCAAATAACAATTTTGAAAAATCAGGTCTCTTACTGTCTCTGTTTTTTGACCCTTCAGTGCAGAAAAGCCAGGGCCAAACTGGAGAGGGTCTTGCTGGAGACCATTTGGATGGGCCAAAGATTGGAGCTCTACATAGGAGTTGGACTGGATGACCTGCTCAAATTCCTTCCAGCCACCATTATCTTATTACTCTGATAGTCTTTCTAGTACATCTCTTCTTTAGAAATTATTTCAAATACAACCAGAATAATATAAAGAGAAAAAACGTCCCAGGGATTATTCTGGTCTATTCCATTTCCACCTTTTCTTTGGCCAGATTTTCCATCTGACATAACTCCATAAAGCTTTAAGCTAGCTAAGAATATAGCACCCAACCTATTGTATTTAAGTACATTTGTCACAGAAATTGATTGGAACAATTAGCTGAATAAATAGATATAACATATCTTTAAGTGCCATAAAAGTGACATGACTGGAGGTAAATCATATGAATAATTACAGCCAGGAGCCCAGGTTTTCCAATCACTTTCCGTACATTTCCTTTGAATTGCAGGGCCTTCTGGTGACTAATTTACCTCTTTTTATTGAGAAATTTAAGAACAGATTTGCAGTGATGGTCAAGCTGCAAGATACCAGTGAATGAACAGCAAAAATACTCAAACATGACACTTTTAAGAAACACTGAATTTTGCTTCATCTTTGTTACTTCTCACAAGTATTAATGTGAACAGTGTCAAGAGAATGAATTTTTATGTCTACAGCTGAGATTAATTCATTCATGAAATGAAAATAATTTTGTGAAACAAATATACCTTTCTTAAGGCAGAAGTGAAAGCAGTTTATAAAACCTTACTCAATCAGAGAAAATAAGAAAACCTCATGATTGAGATAACTGCTCTGATTTTATGAACTATTTAATTTTCAAAGGAACTTTCTGAGCAGAGAATTTGTGGGAAAATCAAATATGAACACTGTTTACATGAGATGTAATTGAAAGTTTTTCATGTAACATTTTACACATGAAATTCCATTTAAAAAAAAAAAAAAAGAAAGGCTTGATTCTGTTGCAACAGTCCATTGCCAATTTAAAACAAAAGTTTATGGAACAAAGACAATGTAAATTTTTTTCCCCATTTCAGTACATAGTTCAGTCAGCTTTTGAGCTGGGAAGATCCTGAAAATGTCTGGATATAATTTTAAATACATGTAAAGAAATTGTTTTCATGGACATTTAACTGACTTCCCAACCATCTCTACATTTCACAGAAATGTTTAAGTTTCTACAAAGTAGATTTTCTACAAAGTAAAATTTGCACTGAAGAGGTTAATTATTACTGAGAAAAAGGGGACTCAATTTTCTGAAAACAATAACCTGTTATTATAGACAGATTATCCATCTAAATAATTTACCAAAGGGGTTCTGTCTTTTACATCTTGCAATAATTTAATTTTGGATTTTGGATTTTGGATTTTTCATCTCAACATTTTCTTCTTTATATACACACAAGTGTGTGTGTGTCTGTGTCTCACTCACTCTTTTTTCGTGTATTTATATAAACCAGAGGAACAAACCTGAGACAAACTCCAATAGATTGGAAAACTTTGTGTGACAGTTTTGGCTGATGTTTTCTTTCACCCATTTTAGCTTGTTTTATTTCCTTTTAATACAATTATTTCCCAATTCACCATGATTATTTTTGACCTTGTGTTTTCTAACAATTTTGGTAAGGCCTGAACTGCACAACGAGTCATGACTCTATGAGTATGAGCCTACATGTTCTCTTGTAAAGGTATTGTCAAACAAAAGGTTTGGGGAACATCAAGGTAGGGTTTTTGCACCTCCTCTGTTTCAGCTGAAAATTGCTGTTGCTTTGAAGAGCCCAAGGGAGGATATTTTTTTTTTTTCCCAGAACTCAGTCCCAGCTTGGTCAAGTAATCCAGAAGTGTGCCCCATCACTGCTGGTGTTGGTCCCTCTGAATGGGATCTTCCTCTAGCTGTGTTAAAAGTCCCATCGGTGAGCAAATCCATTTGGAAATGCCAGGGGAAGTAAAAGAAAAAAAAGGGGTTTTGCATTTGTCTGGTCATTATTACACCAGACCATAAACTAATGTTACTGAATCAAAATGCTTTAAGACACTCAGTTTATATAAACATGCTAAGTCTGGTGGAGTACCTAAGTATTGTCAGCCTGGAAAAATGGTGAGGATTGTCTTGCTGGGTCACTAGCTCCAGCTTCCACCCACATTCATGTCTGACCCTCAGCTTCTGGATGAAACCAAAGCAAGTTGCCAAAAACAACATACAAGAGATAACTAGAAGTTTTCCAGCCTCAGGAAAAAACTAGTTCAGATGGGTACACTCTGAAATTTGGACCACAGTGCAGATCTATTCTTTTTTTGTCTAGTCTCTGCCTGCGTGAAACGCATGGAGAATTCAGATTCTTACTTACATTTGCCAAAACAATGCTAATATCAAGTTAAACATGAACAATATAAAAGAAACATCCCTGAATCTTGGTCTAAACAGGAAAAAAACCCCAAACACATAAAAACCAGTGAGGCTAGCCATGAAGCAGATGGCTAGAGTTACTTGGGTAGTGCAACATCATTGATACAATACTAAGCACAAAGATTATGAAGCTCCTTTAGCTTCCAGAATTTATGCATTAAACCCACCTATTCTCTTGATTTTCATATGCCAAACACTAGTCCTTGCAGACAGGGAACTTCTTTCTTTAGATAGACTTCTACAGACAGTGGAGCTCTTCTTCTCAGCTGAATCCTACGTGCTGGTTTGAGAGACAAAGATGCTCATATGCCACAGAGCAGCAAGGAGGTGGGTGAAGATGTCTTTCCCAGGCTCTTCCAGTCACTGACAGATTTGACAACAGCACAGAGAGAGCAACACTGCAATTAAGTTCCCTTTAGCTATATGGGGTTGAGACTACTTAAATGGGGGCGGGGGGAGATGAAAGTACCAGCCTTTTTTTTGGCCAAGATAGGAATTTTCCAAACATTTGCATTTCTGTGCATCAACAGACACAAACATGCTAGTTTACTTCTCTGTCAAATAATGTTACTTTTTGTACTTGGTTTGGGTCACTTGCTAACCCAGGAAGAGATGGGGCTGGGGCGTTCAGAGTGTGTGTTCATTTGAAAAGGTGTTTATTCTGTATATTACATCAGTTTTCCACTGCGGATGGTTTTGTTCTCTGTATTCCTCTCCCTGAACCAATTTGGAATCAATGCCTGATCTTCTGCCTCTCTTGCAGCTTGCCTTCAGAGTGTTCTCCTTAAGGAAATTATGCATGGAAATTCCTTTTTAGGAGCTTTCACTGAAACCACAAGTCTATATCTGAAATATATACTACTGAAAAATTTTGCCCAAAGCTTTGTCTTGGCTATATAAAGAAATTATAGGTGTGGACCAATTTTTGAATTAGCATGAAAACTGCTTTTATGTGCATATGAGAAAGGCCTTTTGAAACATCTTGCCAAAGGCTTTTTTTGTCTTCTGGTTGTTATAAGAAAACATGGTTGCCCAAAAGAAAAAACCTGATCATGGTTCCACCTTAATCAGATTCACGATCGTGTCCTAATGCAATTTGTCCTAATCCATTTCTAAGAAAGACAACCATTTATGATTTGGAAAGACGTGTGGGAATAAATGTGGCTATATGGAAATCCCCTGAGTCCTTTATTTACTATATTTCACCAGTTCATAAAAAAAAAAGAAACCTAATTACATTTTAGAGAAGAAGGCATTATAAATGCAATGTATATTCTAATACAAAACCCCTCTACCAGGGTGTCCTACAATCAAACTGTGCTCAGTTTGCAGTCTCACAGTGCATTTTATATCTCTGTGGCTGGTTTTAGAATAATGATGCCATGCTTAACACATTATAATACTGATCACACATTTCAGCACATAGCTGAAAGTGCTGTTACGTTTGTTTTGTTTGGGAAACGAATGCCTTCTGCTTGGTATGGCAGCAAATTGCCCTTGCAGCAAAAGAGATAATTACTTGATAACCACAGAATAATTAATTAATAATTGTGAAAATATCTGTATGTTCATCCCCTATATAATTATTTAATTTAAATTATGTGCTCCGGAGAAGGAAGAGACAGTTCAGTGTGTTCAGGAACCTGTTTAGACATACCTACCTCACCCCATGCACCTCAAGAAGTAAAGGGTGATATGGGAAAGGGTACAAAAAAACACTTAAGAGAAGATTTAGCTTTATACATATGAGTTGTCCCATTGGAATTGTGTGAATAAAGTTAACCATAACTGTTTTGAGAACTGGGGTCCTAAAATAATACAGAGGAGTTCCAAAGGCGAAATGGTCTGGGTTTATTTGTATTGAAATTCTTTCATGTACTATTTCCCTCCATACACACACGTTAAAATATTATAAATGTTATTGTTAAGAAAAATTTTGCTATAAACATTACTGACTATAATAAATGCCATAAACCTGGGACAGGTCAGCAGTGTAAATAATCAGAGTCTTTCTATTTACCCATTTGTAATAAATAGGAGATCACGTAACTCATGAAATTATTATTATCCAACATTTAATCATTTGTGTTTTACTTGAAAAGTTTGGGAAAGAATGTTTTTCTTTTGCACGCTTGCATCTGTAGATGATCCTTTGTTCTTTAGCTGGTGAAAACTGAGGTCCCTGTTCAGAGCTTATCATCTGCCATAACTTTTTTATCAGGTGACTGCTTTCATGTACTGGAAAAGTTGTGCTGATGAAGAAACTATGGTTTTACATGGGCCCAATAAAGGACTTTTTTTGTTTGTTTGTTTGCCTGATGAAAAATAGCCCTCCATTGAATTCAAAGTTTCATTTTATACAGGACTGCAAGATAGAAAAAATTGACTCGGTTCCAACCTGGAGCTAAACCTAAAATAGTGAAAAGAATAGTGAAGGAAAATTCCATTACTTGTTCAAAACACATTGATCTTATTTTGTGCAGCTATAACGTTGAATAAGACAAATGGGAAGAAAATAAACTGAAAAGCTGACAAAAATTTAAAATCCTTTTGAATCCCACAATATCAAAGCAATAGTTCAATATGAAATTATTTGTAAGATTTTCTAAATAAAAGCCGCATTGGAAAGAGTTTCAATTTTTATAAATATTGAAGAGTAAAGTTTCTTCAAAGTGTGTAAAAATAGAAAATTAAGTCCTTCTTCTTAAGACAGAATGTTAGGTTCTCCTTTTCTTTTTTAATTACTTACTTTTAAACACACAGAAATGAAATATATCCCCTTGATATTCTAATGACTGTCTATGCAGTACACCATAAGACTTAAAAAAAATTTATGTACCCCTTGAAACGGTACTGTCAGTTTGAATTTTGGTATTCAGAAAACTTCATGCCTTAGAAGTATCAACAGTCGGAGACTCAAGAAATACTTCAGGTGAGAAAAGGGTGCATTGTATAAGAACAACTTTATTGGTAAAACGAAAAGTCTAAGATTGATGCCTCCTGATGTATAAGCAGAATCTGAAGTAATTCATAACAACTGCATGTAGTTTAGCTTCCAAGAAAATACGGTCTCCAACATGTTTACAGGTGATACACAATGCATTTTTGTTTCAGTACACTCCACCAGTAAAACCCCCAACTGAAGTCCTAATTAATGTACAAACCAAACATTGCAGCAACTAAATCTACCTCCGTCCAAATTACTATACACACAAAATGGAAAGTGCTTACCTTTGATTTTTGTTGCTGTTATCACCTTGGTTTGTTGTGGGATTTTTTTTTTCTACATTGGATTTTGCTTTTATTTGAAGAATCATTTCTCCTCAAGTATTTGGTTTCAATATTTGGCATATGTTTCTTATGCCCATATCACCACATGTAGGCCTGGACGCCATCACTGTTCTAGAACAGTAACGCTGGGGAAACTTTGTACTTGTATGACAAAAAACAACTTTTTAATGTTGAAGAATATTAGAACTGGTACAGAATAGGTGTGTGCTGAGCTGATCGGCAATAAGCATTCAAAAGTAACAAGTCTAATCAGAGAAGAAAATAAAGGTGCATTTAATTTGAGTTATTTTGGAAAGAAATGTTGTCAAATAATGGACATTCGACACTTTTTGAAATACTACCTTCTTTATACTTGATACCAAAAAAAGGCCCAGGTATCCAATAGACTTTTTTCTTATATTTATTTTTAATATTTAATTTTAAATTTATTAAGTTTGAAAGTTTCAGACATAGTTTTTGCAAGCTCAGCATGCTCAATAAGTAACTTTGAGTACCTTTAACAAGACAAGACTGATTTTCCTATTGGGAAGATTAATTTCTCATTGCTGTTGTTGTATAAGTACAGGCCTGTTTTCCTTTGTAATAAATAAAGCTGAAGTCAACACATGTAACCACCGGTATAATACGTGCATGTTGTGAAACTTGCCCTGACTCGAATCTGTTTAATGGTTTTCCACTGAAAATTCAACATCTGCCAACACCACACAAATCTTGATAACTGATGTCATCATGAACCCATTAAGCCTTGGTTTTTAACATGTTAGGAAAACAAAGGGTTTATGGAAGACTGCTAACAGAGGGCTAAATCCTGGAGCCCTTATTCAACAGTAGGAATTGTTCTTTAAGTAAGGTGTGAGTAAGAACATCTTAGGCCTTGCAGAATGTAAGCAAGCTCTTGTTCCACATTAAATTTAATTAACCAGGCCATTCATGAAAATGACACCGTAAGATATGAAACCTGTCACTGCAAATCACCTTTCGTCACTGAGGCTGATTTGGGAATGCATGTCCTGCAACACCAGCTACTAGCTTTGATGTGTCACAGTTGTGATACTGAAGCAAGGAAAAGCCATTTATATAGAGGGGGAGCTTTGGAGGAGTCAGGCATTTTCCCCTAAGGATCTGAAACTCCTCAGCAGAGGCCATCCAGAGATATACATTGAATAAAAAGGTCTTCATACTAAAATCTCATAATATGCTTGCAGGATCCCTGTAGCAGTAGCTAAGGGAAAAGCTGTATAGTGTTGAAAGCGTAAAGAGCATCTACCCAGATAAAGGAGGAATCCCATGTTATCTCTAACATCCATACACCTGCAAAACTGACAGTGCCTATCCAGCAGTTTGTTTCCTGGGCACAGAGGTGGTTAATCAAAGTTACAGCATGAGACCTGTGGGGGAGGGAAAGTCATTTAATTAATGTGCCAGATATCCTTGCCAAAGCTTTCGCCAAGATTAGGTTCAGATTGTAAAGAAATCTCCGAGAGAAGGATAATTCTCAACACCTGCGGGCACTTTTATTAGCTGCCTGCACAGAATAGAAAACCTTATGTTAAAGTATTTTGTCTCTGCTCTACCAAACTGACCTCACATGCTTTTATCTGGCCATAACCATAAGCAGATTTTAAAGCAGGCTACAGATGAGATTGCTAATGGGTGAGTGTTCTGTGGCAAATCGACTTGAAAAAAGTAACCTGTGGATGGAAGTAATCATATAAAGCTGTTCAAAAGGGTACACCGTCAAAACAAGGGTAGGTTTGGGTCCACAGAGGAAGAAGAAAGTAAGAGAGATCACTAGGATCCTTAACACATCCAGAGGAGGCATCCATCTAATGCAGCATTATGCTAGATCCAGGTCCAGACCACCAGGGCAGAACCTTGTCTTTGTGAAGGGGAGTAGAAAATTCTCTGCAAACCTCTAAATCTTTTTCTCCTGACAAAATTTCAGCAGTGTTTTTTGTTTATTTATTTTGGAGTCTCTGGTTTGTGTTTGTTTGTCTGTTATTGCTTTGGGGGAATATGTTTGTTTCTTCTTTTTTTTCCAGAGGCAGTTGATTCTACAACATTGCAGAACAAGGTTCAAAAGTTGAATGCATAGCCACAATGCTTCTAAGGAAACAAAACCTCAGTAAACACCTGATGTGTTTAGAAACATATTACAATAAATCTAGGAAATTATTGTGTTTTGGTACTGCATAATATAACTCCTCACTAAAATAAATTTGAGTGAATTTAAGGTGTGTTTTTCCATATTCCATTGTGAAATAATTTGTTTTTATCTGAAAGGAACAGTTACAACTGTCTGGTGGAGGTTTATGAAATTACTGAATTGTTATTCACTCTTGATCCGGTGATATGCATTTTCAGCACATATAAACAGAGACATGCACATAGATGTGTAACACAATTTCTGCAATGATTTGTGGCAGCAAAAAATGAATTCTCAAATGTTCATCATTCCATGCACTTTAAACAGTCTTTCTTTAATCTGTTTTATCCATTTAAATTTTATTTTTCTGTGATTCAAAACACTCCTTTTTTCTAGATAGAAGAATAGCAAGAGGGCTCTGATTTCCATTCTTTTAGTGCTAACGAAATGAAAGTACTGGCAATTATAAAAAACATCTGTGACTTTGGAAAATATGGTAAAAGTCTTTAGATTTTTCGAGAAATAGTCTTGAAACATTGCCCTGAGCTTTGGCGGCTGCATTACCACTTTGGTTGCATTTTTTTCTGATTCCTGTTTCAGTTGCATCAGAATCCTTTAAAATAAAATGTTAATGACAATTCACAGCCTGGTAATTTCAGGTCAGATCCTCCCCTCTTCACTCAGGCTAACCAGTACCTCATTCTGCAAGAGCCTAAGTCACCTGAATTAGAGACTATGAATGATAATGAGTAAATGACCAGGTATATCAGGAAAACTGCAGTGACTCTAAACTTTAACTCATTTCTCCTTATATTTTTTCCTAGCAAACATCACAAAAACAGTGAATCACCCTAAGTATCGATTGCCCTTTACTTGAGGTGGGGTAATTTATGATACCACTTACTGTGCAAGGCAGTGTTGCATGTTAAGAAAGTGCTTCATGAGGTAAGAAGAGCAGAGTTGTAACAGAGCCCTGCCACTTGCAGAAATTTTCAGAGGAGTTGCAGAATCAAATGTCATGCTCATGTCATAATCCTAAAATTCAGGAGGAAAGACCCTCCCACCACCTCTGAGTGTATTTGCCACTGATCTAACAGCTCACAGGCCAAAGCAATGCCTGGACAGATAAAATATGTGAGTTCAGAGCTGATACTGCTTTTAACTTTCAAAAAGATGACTATAGTCTTAATTACAACTAACTTTGCACACTTTAAACACTATAAATCTCTAACTATTATTAACTTTTACAAAGCAGATCATAACAAAAAAAAAAAAAATCAAATGCAGTAAAATATTCCTAAAGGTATTCACGCTTGTCCAGGAAGGTAAAATTGTTGCTAGGGGTCTTAACATATGCTTCTTCATTTTCTGAACCACAAGGAAAAGAGCATTCCAGCACTCTGCACACTCCGAATTCAAGATGATGGCCTTCTCTGCCATTATCTTACAACTTATAATAATTTTAAATCTGTTCCTAGGATTTTACTTTGAAAAATTCTGAGCATGTATGTCGAAGAGGACAAATATTGATCACCTTTTTAAAGACTGAACTTAATACCTAATACACCATTTTCAGTAAAATAAATATCAGAGACAGCTGTGCAGATATCTGTTAACATTGCTGATACAGGTTTCTCTAGATAAGACCTAACTATTCATCTTATTAGAAACAATGGAATATGAAATGATGCAGATATCTGCAAAACATAACACACTTCGGTATTGTGTGGAATTTGCCCCAGCCCCAGCCCTAAAGAGTATATTCATCAGAGTTTACACCTGACTAGTTCCACCAATTGAGAGAGGGTTACTCATGCATATCATGTTAAATGTGAAAATAAGTGCCTGCAGGATCTTAAGGAGCAACACAGGCACTGAAAGGACAGCATAATCTTGATGGGCAAATCACAGACATGTTCCTCCATGAGGGAACAGAAAAAAAAAAAGGTGAGCCTGCCATAATAGCTTCATCAGTGCAAATTTGGCAAATGGAACCATGGAAGGTGACTTCAGTTTTTCCACTCTAAGCCTGACCTGTAACTCATTAATCTACCACTAAAACAGTATTAACTTCATATTCAGTTATTCGAAGAACTCAAATGAAAAAGAAACTGGAATGAATTTTTATTCCATTTCCCTGGAAAAAGGGCAAGTCATGCCATATGTGTAAACTTTCATAAACACTTGAAAAAGACTAAAAAAGAAACTATGAATGATTTATTGAATGTGTAAATACAGCACCCAGTTGTTTGGGGTTTTTTTTAGTCCACATTAGTGCCATTGAACTGTAACTCTACTTTCATATTTCATTGTTCTCACATAAATGGAAACCAATCCTCCTGAACACCAAAACTGCAACAGTTCAAGACCAATGATAAAACTACTTCATTTTTTCCCTGAGTACTCGCCACCTGCCCCATTGCTAACAATGACTCTCCAACACTTCAGGGTATTTCTGAAAACTCCACAATTACACCAAAATCACTTTAAAATCTTTTCCTAGAACCTGAGTTCATGAACAGTTGTTGGTTTAAGAAGTCTTAATGGGAGCCATTTCATCAAATACTAACATTGCTTTCTATTTCATGGGATTGCGCAGAATTCCAGAAAACGTAAAACTTAGCCCACGGTGTTTGTTTTTGCATGGGTTTATCACAGCCTGTCTAATTGAAGACAGCTCTATAAATAAAACATCAGGACTTACTTTTTCTTCCTGTTTCACTCTCATTAAGATAGGATTAGAGCACACAAATGTATGTATGTGAAAAATTGTGACGCTTTAGTTTAGACACCTTACGGGGGAATAAAACCAGTACTTCCCAAATTCCTTCAGGAAACTCAGATGGGTGACTCACTGGGAAATATTCAAGCAACTGGATGAAGAACTTCACTTCAGATTCCTGAACAAGTATAAGCTGTCATTTGTTGAAGAATTTTTGGGGTGATTTCTTTCCTCCAGTTTTTGTATAAACCTTCTAACTAAAGCACTGCAGCTTCTAGATAAGGGAGCACAGGATCTTGCAACCTTGGAAACAAAAGATTATTTTTACTTTTCTTGACACAATAAAGTTTTTCCTATTTTAAATCCCTCTATCTAATACTTTACTTTTAAGGTCGTTGAGTTTTCAGGTTGCTCTTTGACAGTAGCAAAAGGCACCTGTAAGTTACCAATGCACACAGACTGACTTATTACATTCCCCTGCTCTGAAAATTGTCTAGGTAATACATCACCACTAAACTCATAGGTCCATAATGTCTACTTTGGTGTTTTCTGTTTCATTTCAGACTGCAGAAGACCCTGCTTGCCTTAAAGCCTAACTGGTTTCTTCCAGCCTTAGTAGCTGATGTAAAGAAAGAAAATGCTTCCTCTTACAGTCCTGGGTAATACTCTGCAAGTCATCTTGGAGACTGGAAAGACTGTGGAGCTTTCTGGGAAGAATCTTTCTTCAGCTTTTATTTCTGCCCTCCAGAGAGATGTAATAAATGCCGCACAAACACAGATATGTACAACTCTTACAAATGACCAGTTTTCAGAATCTATAGAAAAAATGCAACCTATTGTGATTTGTGCTTTTAAGCTGCATAGCAGAGGCTGATCAGCACTGCATTCACAGTCTAGAGGCAAACCCCTTACACAGGCAAATTACAGGACTGGATGAACAGCAAGAGCAACCTCTTCATTTCTGCAGGTTTTTCTCTACTGCCACATCCAGTTCTATAAAATAAGACCTTCAAATGGAGGGGGGGACTAATCCTATTCCAAGTGACATGTGCCTAATTTCAAAGTTTTATGCCTAAATGCTATCCACATTGAGATGGACACTGCATCTTGCTCACTCTTCTTCCTATTCACACACTTTTATTGCTTTGATTCAATTTACAAAATAGCTTATAAAAAAGATAGTTTGAGAAACTGCATTCCTGTTTCCTCCAGTAAGGCATAGTGAGACAGACAATACAAACAGTATAGTTTCTTTTTGCCTTTCCTCTTCTAAGAAATCCTGGTTTGTAATGGGTTAAAAATCTGCTGCTAAGCACTGGCCATTTTAAGGTGTATTCTTCTCCCCTGCTGATTTGCCCTCTGACCTTCTGGGGGCCAGGGTGGCTGCAGACTTCATTTTTACTCTATTTCCTGGTCTCTCTCCTGGCTGTGCACTCAATGCTTCCACAGCAGATTAATGACAGCTAATAATATCTGATATATCTGGACATTGCCACATAATGAGTTGCAGTCCCACTGGGTGCCCGAAGTGTCACTACTAACAAATTCACCAGAGCAGCACATAATTAGCATGTAAAGGGAGTGATCATGCAGTAAATCTGGAGGGGAAGATGGATAGCCCATGAGGAAAAACTATAAGGGAAAACTACTATTCTTAACACTCATTGGTAAATGTATGTTTCTTGCCATGAATATTTTCTTGATAACAAACTGTGGACAGGTTACCTTTACAGTAACATTATTCCTTCCACGGCTGATAGGCAGAATTTCATTATGCCACTGCTAATGGTACAATATTTCTGCAAAATGTCACCATATGTAAATTAGAAGAGGTTAGGGTTTCCGTCTTAGTTTTCTTTCAAGATGCACTGTCCCTTTCTGCTATGGCCTAATTCCCCTTTCTACTAGTTTACAGACATGCTAACATTGACCCAACCTTGCAAACTAAAATTGGCACTGGAGAATCTGCCTTCTCCAATAGCTAAATAAGATTGAAGAAACTCCACACATGATGGTGTAAAGATAGGAGAATAGAGATGAACTTACTCGATGAGGGTTTACCCAAAGTATAACCTCTCCTGACACATCAGAATATACCCAATAAAGTAAAATGGGATGCATGGACAATGTGAGTTACCTGACCTGATCGAAACACTGGTCTTTATCTTGTGACCATCTGGCTGACTATCACACCCTAAGTGCTGTCTGCAGTCTGGGTATGGGCAAAGAGGCTTTCCCAGGAGGAAGAGGTTGACAAGGAACTGATGAATTGTCCTGATGTGCTGCATTCAGCCTGAAGAGCCCTAAATGGCACAACTCTGTTCTAGTTTAAATCAGTCATTTGTCCTCATTAGAAGCCATTGCTCAGCAGTGTTAAAGACTTCATTTTGGTTAGAAGTTGTGTCATTTACAGGCCTTTTGCTTCTTTGACATCTGTATGGGAACATTTACATTTAGGACTCCAGCTCTGAGATTTATTTGAGCAATTGACCAAAATGTGGTTAATTCCAAGTGCAAAGGTTTGGGTTTTTTAATTATTATTTTGCTGAACAGGGAGGCCTTTGCCCCTGAAGGTTTCAGGCTTTAAATTGTTCTTGTTCATAAGGCACTTCTGTCATTTGAGGGGGGAAAAAGTTAACAAGGAAGCCTCGCTCAAAAAAACAGACTGAAATCCCAACAACCAGAAGATTCTTCCTGTAACACAAACATTTTCCTATGACAAGCAATTACTCAAAGATGCGAAAAATGCATGTTAGTTTAGTTATATAAATTCATGTAAAATTGTATCAATTTATATAGCTATTCAAATTTATAAAACCATTATAAACAATATATAATTTATAAGTTATCTAAAGATTACAGCTATATAAAATTATATAAATAAATAAAATCATAGTTAGTTTAGTTTAGTTCAATCTCTGTAGCCTCCTTCTGCAGAGAGACCGCTTGGCTAGGATAGCCCTGTGATCCTCAGGCTGAGCAAGCACCAGCTGACAGAACCGATTTTATATCCAAGGCAGAAATTGCACAGATCTCAGGTACCAGCTGCTGTTTGAGATGCTGGTGAGCACTATCGATAAACTGACACTTTTTTAGGAGTGTGATCAGCTACTCAGCAGCACAGGGATGCACCCTGGAAATATCAGTAGTTGCTCCTGCCCATGACTGCATTCCTGTTTCTGTCCTTAGCTAAGGGCTCATGAGCCCTGCAGATCAGCTCAAAAGCTCCAAAAATTTGTGTGGATTATATCTTTAAGGGGTTTCATGCTGGTTTGTGTTCTGCTGAAGAATCAGCTTTTGAAATAACATAACTTTAGCTCTTAGACTCTTATTTAAAAAGGTTTCTGAACTGGGTGTATAAACCCTAGAGACTTAAGAACTGTACAGTTAATTAATAAGCAAGCATTTCTTTTAAAAATCCAGCAAGTTTTGCAACTTAGAAAGAGCAATTTAATTGGATTTTGGAAGGAAAGAAAAAAGAAAGAAATTAAAAATCTTTAAACTTTTCCTGACAAATAACAACTTTAATTTTGAATCCCTTGTTCTATTTCCTTTTCTCTGCAATCTATATGGTGACTCTCAGAATAATTATTCAAGATTCACCTTTTCACATAATTTCTTTGAATACAAAAAGATCCAAATGAATAAAACCAAAACAATTCAAAACAAAACAAATAAAACAAAAAATTAAAACAAGGCTTATATTGTTTATCTTGGTTTTAACGAAAGAATGAAACTCACAGCCTATCCAACTCCCACAGGGGCCTTTTTTTATGCAATCTTAATGATAATTAACTGACATTGATTGATGGCCAGTACTGAAGTAATAGTAGATACAACTGCACAATTCTATCCAATTCACTCTTCTATTTTTTACGAGTCCCTGTTTATTTCTGAATAATATCAAATGAATTATTTGTTCAATTATTATTTCACATTTAAAGTTCATCAGAAATGCATTTGCCCAATAGTTCTGCCACTTTGCTGACTGGGATTTCATATAGTCAGATTTCATTCTGTGTCAGGCTTAAGGAGGGTGACTACTTTTGCCTTGGAAATACATGAAAACATTCACATACATTGCCATATATTTTGTAGGCAAAAGTACATCTGCTGGAAAATGGGCCCTGGCACACTGAGGCTGTACAGAATTTTTGAATGTGTCCATGTGGAATTATGTTGAAGAGAACATGAGTCTTTTTTAGCTTCATTTCAAAATATTGTTGTTAGCATTGTAGTCATCTCTAGGGGTATTTTTTATATGCACTGAACTGTTTTTCCACAAAATCACCTTTGCTGAAAAACTCCCCGAGTCTCACATCCAACTTCAGTCTTGTCAAAACTTGCAGTCTCTCATACATTGTCTAGAATGACTACATGAAATTACTACAATTTATTCTTTATTCTTCAAGTCTATATTTTAAATAATTGTTGCCATTATGCTGGTTGCGACAGCCTTAAAATTTTATATATATATCAACTATTTTAAAAGGCTTTTGCAGAGGTGTCTTGCTTTATCAGGAAAATGGTCCAATTTGAAATGTGTATGTTACACAGAAGACCTCATGTTTTAAATTTCTTCATCTGACAGGTGAATTCTCTCCAGTATTTTATCACTTCTTGCATTTAAATTATATTATTTTAGCTGCTTTTTTGAAAGACTCTTTCTTTCTTTTATTGGTTGAAAGAAAAATAAGTTCTTTTTAGGCATGCAGTGTTCCCTTAACAGCTTCACTGCCCTTTCAGTGTGTCATTACATATAACAAAATGTACACACAATGCATCCCTTGGGAGTTGAAGCTTATCACGGTGCAGTACTTTCAAAGTGAGTGTTTTATACCATTTGGCACCCTGAGGACATGTGAGGTGACACCACTGATCTCTCAGGAGAGACCACACTGATTTCTTATTGCTCTTGCTGATGAAGAAATTAGTCAATAACTATATTTAGTAAATTCTAGCAGCCTTTTCTTTCTTTCTTTCTTTCTCCTTTCTGTACAACAGAGGCTATGGTAAAACTGCATCTGCCTGGGCCTCAAGGCATGTTCATTTCTTGCCTACCTTTATGCCCTCCTTGATGAGAGTAACAAATCAAGTTCAAGCATCCTGTACTGAGGGATCCTTCACTAGCCAGACACTGCTAAGCCCTGACTACTAGGTAAGACTTCCATGGAGGTCTATCAACAAGTCTCAATCATCCACACAGGTTATTGCTCAGGGACAAGGGACACCTCTTTCTGCCCAGGGGCTGCCTGCTGTCACTGAAGCATCCTTTTCCAATACAATCAGTGATCATTTGACACACAGGGGACTTTCAGACTTTCAGGATTACGGCCAATAAACCTTCCCCACCATGAGAAGAGTAACCAGTGGCCATGAATCATGCATTTTTCAAGCACTAGAGAAGATGTGCAATACATAAATACCTCCTTATTTTTGAGGAATGCTTTCCTTAAAAATAAGTGGGGAAGTCTTGGTCTGTGCACAAGAATACATATCCCTGCCTCACACAAAAATGACAGTCCCACTGCTTCAGAGACAACTACAAATGGAAGAAAATTATTGCAAGAAAACTGAAGATGTTTTGTTGGGTTTTTTTCCCATTCAACTGAAGGAAAAAAGCAGCAACAACAAATGATTTTGTGTCAAAAGAAGCCTTCCTTCCAAGCAACCTGAAATTAAACATTTCCTTGTCACACATTGTGAGCAAAGTAAACTGGAATCTGTGAAGAATCTGTGACACAGATTTATAGAATGGTTTCGGCTAGAAGGGACCTTAAAGATCATTCAACTCTTTTTTGCATAATGAGAAGCAGCACAAATAGGCAAGGTTGAGGGGCTCCACTCCACTTCCCCCAATTTAAAATATTAGAGCAATTCTGACATCTGAACAAATGAGTGACTCAAGTTCAAAACCCATCAGGTAAAGGTAGAAAAAGAGCTAAGCTCTTCCAAGTCCTAACCTCTGTGATGCTGAAACTGATGCCTGGTTGAGAGGCCAGGGCAGCTGCATACTCCACATTATAAAATTTTAGTCTCAGTTTCTTTCATCTGAGAAAATTACTCATGAATATGACACAAATCACTGTTTTTCAAGAGGCTTCCTTTTAATTTTTTGTGCATCCACCTATCATATCCATATAAGTAACATCAGAAACATACAGTAATGAAGACAATCATCTGATTATAAATAATTTGATATTTGACACAATCTCATGTTTCTTCACAACAAGCAGGAATTATAAAATGCATCCAAGACTTATGGAGAGAATTATACGTTTATATTCCATGATACTTCATATGGGACAAATAACATCTGAGATCATTCCAGAGTTGATGCCACAGAGTTAAAGACATCCTTAATTCTATTCTGGTGGACCATTATAAAACAAAATAACAGTTAGACTCACCTTCCAAATCCCGTGTTGAACTGTCTCTTGGTCTCAGCAAGGCGTGGGTACAGATTTATAAACTTCTGCCAATGGGACGACCTTCATGTTTTGATACTTTTACTGCTTCAAGTAAAGTCAGTCACCAAGGTGCTTCTTAGTGAAATATGGAGTTTATAAAAGGCTTCATGAGTTTCAGGACAGAATCTAATTTACCTAAACAAGTAGTTGTTCTGCTGCAAAACCTAGCGAGACCATGCAGAATCATGACTGTTCTCTTCACTGCCTAAATCAGGCTTTAGCTTTTCTGTTCAACTCTTAAGTCCACAGAGAAAGGAAAGATGAAAGAGAAGGGACTTAATCTCATTGTGTCTTTTCTGTTGTTAATTTAGAGGAAAATGTTTGAAAGTAGAAAGCAGGCACCGAACCACATTGGAAACAGTAATATTAATGTGCGGTAAAGAACAATGTGAAAAGAGAGCAGTAAGTTATATATTCCAGTGAAATTTTAAACTTTCACTTCTGAGGATTTGGACCAGACCTGTTCTCCTAGTTTCTGTTGCATGTTCCTGCCATACAAGCAATGGAAAATGGACATATCAGTTACAGTAACCTGGAGGAGACCAAGAGCTCTGTTGTGACCCCTGTTCAATTTGCAGAGCTGAGATTTTACGGACAAAAAGAGGACAGGCCTCCAACTACACATACCAGAAAAAAAGAACAACACCCGAAACCTGTGTCATTTTCTCTGGGAAGTTTCTTTTCAAAACAGAAGTATTTAGCTAAAGACATTTCCTCCTCTTTGAATTTCTGATAGGTCTGGAAGAGAGCTCTCCTGTTTGCAGAAGAATGCTCCAGGATCACACAAATGTCTGCTCAAATTAATGGAAACAGAGTTTATTTCTACCTCCATTTGTCCCAGTAATTTTCAGGCCAGGTTTTCTAATGCAATTTGAAAGTTGTTATAAGGCAAGCAACTAGCCTCTTTCCAGAGTGGGCAAATTAACTGATCGAAGGCCCTCCTACTGTCATGATGCTGTATACATAATTCTATTCTTACTGGACATTTTGTTTACCAAAATAATATCTAGATAGGTACAGAAGTTCCAGGTTCTATGTTGTTACACCTATTTGTACAGGCACCCATGAATTTTGAGCCAGTGCTACTTTGCCATCACATTATATAGGGGAATTGGAAGAATGGAAAACAGCCTCTGCTAAACTTGGTGATTCATTTAAACAAGCTTTGTTTCAGTAAAGCAAAATGTGTACCAGTCTACATCCCAATTAACCCAGACAAATTTGCCATGATTTGTAATTACATTATTATTTCAAATTAATCCATCCATGAATTACAATTGTCTTTTGTTTATTCACTTGTTTAGGCTGGTCTAAAAAAATGAGTAAAGCTTTCAACCATTTATAATAAAGGCAAAATGACCAAAAAGACTTTTTTTTTTTTTTTAGTTTACATTAATGAGTTCATCCCAAAATATATATGCAATAATAGAGGAAATTAAGTTATAAATGTAGGGATGTGCTCCAAGACACCATGAAAATCTGCATGCAAATGCATAATAATCACAAATCTACATTATTACAATATTAAAAAATACCTACAATTAAATTATCATGTGGAAATAATCATAATGTTATTGGAAACTCAATTATTGTGGCAACCCTTGTCGGGGAATTAGCAGGCTATGGCAAAGGCAAGTCAGACCTGAATTCATCAAATATATATTATCACAATATTACATGTTCACTTCGATTCCATGCAAAGACAAACATCCTCACTCACTAGTATCTGCTCAATGCATTTGTATTATTCATGAACAACTCTGTGATCTATTATACATACAAAACTGATTGTACGCTGCTTGCCTGAGGCTACAATGCAGAGACACAGAATTAATTTTATTATATACACATGCATGATAATTGTGTAGAATTCGGTCAAATATCAAACTCTGCTCCTGTGCTCCATTATTTTACTTTCCAAAAAGAGGTCTAAGGTCAGCAGCGATTTCTCTTTCGTGACAGTGAAACTCTTTGTCATTTAGAGTAGAAAGTTCCTGGGTACTAACGAGCCTGGTGCTGTGATGAATGGTCACACATTGCCTTTCCTTTCCAACCCCCACTCATCAAAGGGAAAATGTAACTTTTATTGAGATTCTCAAGAATTCCTTGCTTCTCATGCACACAGAAGTCACTTTAGGCTGTGGACTTAGAGACTTCATGTGTCAGAGATGGAGGCTACCTTTTTGTTTGCTTTTGTTGACTTGGCTGAAATTGTGTGAGAAGATGGTCAATACAATTAGGGAAACTTATTTGCAGCTGTAAGAACCTTTGGTATTTTCAAGACACTTAAATAAAACCTCCAGAAATGTTTACACTGGACCCTCTCCCCTGTTCAAGTTTTCACTAAATTAAACAAAAAAAATCTACCTCTCTTTTTTCAGTTGCACAAGGGGCTTACAAGAAGGCCTTCTCCAAATGTAGAAAAGCCAGAAAGACAAAGATTAGTGCCATATATGACATTCGTAATTGTTTGAAGACACCAGGAGATAGAAATGCACAAAATTGAGAAGGAACTTGAACACGGCATACCTCAAAGTCCTGGTATGGATTCAAATGTCATAGAAAGTATGAAGAACATTCTACTTCAATATATCACAATTTAGGTAAAAGCCAGGTTTAGGGGAGTAAGTTGTACGTATAAATTTTAGCAACAATAACTACTGTCACTCAACTTCAGAGATGGGTAACCATTCCCACATTGCACAAACAACCCTTAGCACGCATCTAGACCAATGATCCAAAAGAGTTTTTCAGAAGCAAAAAGTAAAAGGTAACTGAGAAAAACTGAGAAAGAAACTGTCCAGTGTGTCTCCATGCTGCATTAAAAATTAAACCCTGAAACACCTTGTCCTTGTAGTTCCACTCTTATTCTCCATTAACGATCCGGGATTTTGGCCATCACACTTTGAATCTCTGAGCTTTAAAAGAGAGGAACATTTACTCCTTGCCCGGTGCTTTTGGAGTAGGGTCTCACTCAAGCATGTTCCAAACCCATCTTTGCATTACTGCACTGTTTTCAACAATCGTAAGCAAAATGCATTTATATTCTTCATTCATAACATTTATAGAAATAAACTGTAACAAGCACTCTAAAGGATTTCTCAAAGTCTATTCATCATCCAGAGATGATTTAAACAACCTTATCTTTAAATCTGTGTTGTTTGCTTATGTCATGACCAGAGTCCATAAGTTTCATAGTTCCAAGAGCAATGCAGAGTGATCTGCATTTAATAGCACATGGCTCCTAAGTTTACCACAACATCATTAATTTATTATGAATCCATAAAATCTTCACCGTCCTAATTAAAAAATGTGATAGACACGTAAGAAAATCTTGGAAAGGAGGAACTGAACAAATCCTTCAAATAGCTACATCATAAAAGGTAATAAGTGAACATGCTAAGGTGGGCCGTTTATCTTGGCTGACTCATAGCCATCAACAACAGAAATAGCAAAAACACAGTCTCCAGGGCAGCAGTTTAGCTAACTGAAATGCTGGAGATGCAGAAGAAAAGCACTTGAGTTACAGAACATCTCAGTAATGCATTTTGTCACTTAAGTGTATATAACTCCACTCTGTTCTTGAATATTCTTGGTTTTAGGTAGGTACAACCTACAATTTTTTTAGTGCTAGCAACTATTCCAAGAGGGATGACGCCTTTTAAATATTTCACTCTTTCACAGTCAACCCATTATTATTTTCTGTCATTTAAGAAAAAGGTGAGAAGCAGGACCTTAGGGCTCAGGCAGTATCATTTAACTTCAACATTTTCTGTAAAAGTACACAAGTTGTCAGGTTGCAGGGAAGATTTCTCCCAGAGATCGTTAGTTTGGCAGGCTCTGGAAGTCAACAGAGATAATGGGGAGAAAGGCCCTACTGAAACTGCTTGTTTTGCCATCATTACCCCAGTTCCTATGAGGGTCATGAGTTGAGTTTAGAAAAAAAATACAAATTTTGAGAAATTTCATTGGACTTCATACAAATTACCAAACCTCTTAAGCACATTAGGAGGTCAAACAACATGACAGAAACCACTTTTATTAAACCTGAGACTGTTGCTCAGTCTGTTATGCCTGAAAACACCTCCATGAGTTACCCATGGCATTCTGGCACTTTCTCACTGGCCTTCAACTCCCAAAATACACTAAAACGTCCAAGGAAAAAACCATAGCTGTTAAGCCACATTTTCCAAGCTTCTGAAAGAAACTCATTTTAAAAATCATATTTCTTTTAACTGGTCTGTCCAACTCCACTTATTGGTAACCACACTAGAAGCAGCTAAAAAGCAAATTCTTGTGAAGACTGATGTTATTTCCTCAGTTAATATTTATTTTGCATGTTTCCATAGAAGTACCACATGGAAAGAGTGTGCACACACACAATAACTCTTGGCTTTATTTTCCTGCCAGCTATCAGACAGCATTGCTCATGCACAAATCTTTTGGTATTTAATATTCATAATGCAGAAGCATCTACTGATCCCTGTTAGGATCAAGAAATTTTATAAGATGTTGTACAAAACATAGATTATCATTTTTCTGCCACAAAGAATTCACAGTTGAACAGATTGACAGACTATTTCTGCACTGGTTATTATGTGAGGAGTATTTTTAAATCTTATTCCAGTCACTCTTACATGCAAATAGGACACTATAGGTAGCTCTATGCAGTAATGCAGGGCACTCTTGCAGCAAATGCAGGACAAGGCTGTACTTCAGCAGCTACTGAGGCAAAACAGTTACTTTGTTTTAACAGGGCTTTTTTTTGTGGTTTGGGGGGATTTATATCTTCATTTACCTATTTTATTTCAGTGGGAATTTACATGATAGTATTAGTCAACCTGAATACACTTTAAAAGATAATTCTTTTTCATTCCAAAAGAAGAGTTGGCTAACATTAACAACAATATTAATTTTGACTGTCTTCCTACTTGACATTTGGTTTCAAAACACAGCAACAGTTTTGAGGGGTGACCCTTCTCCAAAACATCTTTCCCCTAAAGGAGGTGACATCATAGCAGTTTGCTTGTGCTTTCTTCACATAACACTTACTCTTAACCAATGACAAAAAGGCCTTTCTAGTTCAAGAAGTACAGGGGGGAACAAATTTAAAAATCTTTACATAGCCCTATTGGCCATGACCAACTCCTTGATTCTTTCTTGACAGGCACATGAAGAAAGAACAGGTTACCTTTGAGGTGAGTTTAGTATTTAAGCATTTTTTGGGAAACTTGTGTTGCTGAGAGAGAACAGCTTTCCCAAGGCTGAGCAGAGAGCTAGATGGGATCAGAGCTCAGGAGTAATGTTTCCCAGTCACATGCGACCACCAGCTCTCTTCTGTAGCCCACTAAAGGCCTCTGGCAACCTGAATTCCCCAAATGAGGCAGTAGAGGATGCTCCTTCAAATATCTCCTTGATGCCAAGGATGTTTCTATGGTAATTCTGCATTCAAAGTTACTGGTTCGTGCTGCATGAGAGGCTACACAAGGGCCCAAGGAAATGAATGAACCTATCTAAGGTTGTGCATACCCAGGGGGCTTCCATAATTTTGGGTGCGCAGGAATACAAAGACAGAATAATGACAATGTTGTGCTGCACTTCATTTGTTGAATTACTTCAATACCTTGCTCACAGATGTGTGCATGTGAATCTAATCAACCAAACTCCTCATAGACAGAAGAGATTATTTTGAGAGATTATTCTTGTTTCTGCTACAGAAAAAGAAGCACCAGCCTTTCATAACCTCTTGAATACAGGGAGGCATGTGTGCAGGCATAAACCAACACACACATACTCCTCTCTCTCTATGGACTAAAAAAAAAGGTGAGAATAAAAATTTTCCTGTATATAGCACATTATTCTAATAAAGATACGATGATTAAAAACAGACCTGCCTTTTTATGCTGGAAAAAACCCACACCAAAATCTGTTTGACTGTTCATCTAGTTAATCAATTATATAAAAAACCAAACAAAAAATAACAGGGGGAAAGGAAAGCTGGCATGATCAGAAAAAATCTGAAAAAAAATACGATTTATCCATATCCCTTGAAATCCTAGAACATGAAGCTTTTCTGTACCTTTTCTTCTTGAATCATATTTTGCTTCTGATCCTAAAACAGTGCATTCAGCTATTCAATATCCTGTTCAATAATAGTGACTAACATTGCCTTTTAAATGCATACAAAAAAGTTGCATCTTTTTGTTTTCATTTTCCCTTTGTGTTTGTTGCATACTGACATCAAATTCCCTGCAGGCATCCTAACCTTGCAATTGGAGAAACAGCGCTCCAGGGTTTTCCACATGTCTAATACACCTGAATAAAAAGTGCTAATTGTCACCAACTTCCATTAAATGACAGCAGTAAGGCACAAAATATGCTTGATTTGCAGATGCTAGTGCCACTGGGAATTAGCAGCAGATTAATAATTGTGCAGACCTTGAACATTCCCCTGGCACTGCCAGCCTGGGTTTCCAGTGCAACATCAGACTACAAGGCCTTTGTTTTTATCTTACATTCCTGAGGAAATCAGGCTTAGGCATTTGCTCTGTTTCCCTGTGTGTGTTTGACTGTCCTACCTTCCCACAATAACTTCTGATTAATCAAAATAAATTTTAAAGGAAAGTAGAGGTTGCAGATGTACAGTGTCCTTAGCAGTTTTGTGAAAAACCGCCAGCTAGGTAGATATAATCAAGCCTGAGCTTAAGTGTTTCAAATATCCTGGCATTTTAGATTCAGGTATTCTTGCAGGCAAACCAACCCTAATTCTGCTCAAATGTTGCTGGCGCTGAAAGTAGAAGGGAGATGTGCCATATCACATACTCAACAGGCAGCAACCTTGCATCCGGCCACCTGTACAAATCAGGTGACAGACTAGGCTCCCAGTTTGTACTGATTTTTTCTTTTTACAAACCGATATGCCAGAAAAATCCTTTTTCACCTTGAGGCTTTGAGTGGGCATTAGGAGTCAGCTCCTTGCGGAGGTTCACTCTTGCTCTTTTTTCCTCCAGATAAATTCGGGGGCCAATGCTTTACCTCCGCTCTTCCTGCACCGCTGCTGTTTCCTCTCCGCTCTCGGCACACACGAGGACACCACCCCTATCACATGAAAGCTTACTGGCAGCTCTGGTGGCATTGCGAAGCTCATTTCTGCAGGCAGCAACATGATTATGGTGAAGGTGAGGGCGAGGTTGAGCAAATGTGTTTCAACACTTCTTTCTTTGTATTTATCACGCTGCCATAGCATTCCTGCAGCCTGGCCTGCTGCTGCTCCAGCTGCCTATGCAAACTCCTGATGGAGCGCAACAGCAGGAGCCGACGGTACATAGCTAGCTGGAGCCGGTACTTCTCCTTTTCCTCCTTTTTCTTATTTTCTAAGGTCTCCATTACTTTTGCGGTCTTCACCCAAATCACACGGTCCAAACAAGAGGCCGTGTTGCCCTCAGTGCTGCTCCCTGCCTGCTGCGTGCGGCAGCTCCCGGGAGCAGTCCGGGCCTGCAGGGCCTCGCTGGCCTCAGCGAGCACCCTTGGGGCCTGCAGCGCCTCGGAGCTCAATTCGCCATCACCGCAGGGGCTTTTGGGGTGCAGGGAGGCAATGTCCTCAGGCAGAGAGTTATCAGCTGCTACAGGGTACGAGGAGCCACCTAACGATGCATCTACAGCTGCCAGAGGATGCTCAGCCAGCCCAGGGGCTGTCATCTGTGCCTGGCCACCACTAACCATCTCTGGGCCAGCCAGGGCTTTCACCTGGGCCACTGCCCTGCTGGAGAGGACAGACAGTCTTTCTGGCACCGCTGAGATTCCCTTGTCTTCATAAAGGCTAGGGCTGGCAGAGCAACCAGGGGATGCTGTTACGGCATCGTGAGTCGGAAATCGGTCTTCATCATCGCTGCTATTTTGGATCTCCTCTTCATCTCTTGATGTTACAGCTGCTGTCTCAGCCATTTAATGCATGAGCTACAGAAACTTTCTGTGGACAAAGTGGAAGTAAAAGGATTTCATTTCCACATACACACACAGAGAAGCCCAGTGCAGACTGACATTTGAAGAAAGAACCTCTTTTTATATTTAAGCAATGGACCTATTACTTTTCTAATAAAGCACAACCCTTGGGTCACTTCAGGCCATTTCTTGTGATTTGCATTAGATGTTCTTCGAGACACAACATTAATCCAATAATAATTAAAATGATATACTGTACTATTAACATTCTCAAATCTTTAAAGGCAAGTGATCTATCCCTGCAGCACTGGCTGTGCTGACTAATTAAATAGAATATAGTTGCAAATGGGCATTGTAAGCACTTCTCCCATTTAAGAACACCGCTCTAACAAGTGTAGTTTGTAGAGATGGGTGAGTTATCAGGATTGATCAGCTTTAAGGGGAGGTGGAGGTACCACAAACAGCAGGTTGCATTTAAATGCCCTCTCCAAGATTAATCTGTCTTCTACCAGTTTGTTTACAAGGTTGCCTTCCCCCCTCCTATTAATTCTCACAGTAAAGCTATATTAGAAGCACTCTAGCCAAAGAGAGGAAAAAGAAACCAAACACTTACCGAGGTTACTGGGGGGAAGGAAAAGACTTACAGTGCATTGTATCTGTGTATCATGTTTTCTTGAATGTGAGTCAGCACAATCTGGAACAGAAACATCACAGTGCTTGAGCAGGAGCAGCAACAGCATTACGCTGTTCCACCCAGCAACAACAGAGTCAGTCCCAATCACAGAGGAGTGCAGGGCTGCTGTCTTCCTCCTCAATGGGCATTCCTTCCTGGCATGCAGCTTTTATGTCATCTTTGAGCATCAAAATGAGCACCAGGATTGGATGACACTTTTTTCCCACCTCAAAACCTAACATACCTGATTTACCCATTCTACAGGGGGCAATATCTATGGCCCTTCCCATTTCTGACAGTCAGCAAGGAGGTACCACAGCACCAAAAAGAAGCTGAGGCATTCTGGACTCCAGCAAGCATGTTTTCCTTCAGAAAAAATAAGTTTAGATAAATTTCAGTGGCATGAAAAATCTAAACCTAAAAATTAAGGAAGCATTCAGCACCAACCAAATGCTAAACATAAAGAGAGGCAGAAGCTGTAGATTGAAGTGTTTAATGTACACCCATGTTTAATGAGGCTGGTCTAATCTTTAAAGAGCAGCACTACATCCAACTAAGCCATCCCACAAAATGATAAACTTTATCTGCCCTTCTGATGTTCAGAAAAGCTACCTTCAGCATCATCTCTTGTTGTAGTGCCAGGAACAAAATTCACAAATAATCTACCTGCATCTACTTCAATCAATTTACCGCAGGGCTTCAGTTGCCCCAAGACTTTCTTTACCCCATTATGCTAATATAAATAGAAGAAAGAAGCAATCCAAAATACTATCTAAAATCTTCCTGCAGCTGGAAAAGAATGAAAGTAGATCCTATCTCCATCCTATCTCCACTCTACGTGTGCTGCAACACAGTAATAATTTCTTATTTTTCTTCTGCACTGACTAGCCTTCTTTCTGATGAATCTGCTAGGATATGCTTACAAACTTGAACACAGAAAGCCTGGTTAACATTAATTCAGATTTGTACCCCGAGGTACAACTTGAATGCATTTTTTGGTGCAAAAGATAATTTGCACTGAACTTGTAAAATAAACTAAACCTGCTGTGTTTATGTGCCAAATCATGCTGCAGATTATATAAATAATACTAGGAAGAGATTAATATCCAGTGAGTTAATATACAGTGCAAGTTTATATCTTGGTGATTCCCATTTATCTGAATCACAAGCTACAGTAATTGAAGAATATGGAATTCAGATAACGGGGACTTTACTGTATTAACACATTGAAAAGGTTCATTGTAATGCAGCATTATGTGGAGAGTCTATTGGTTTCAGCTTCTCTCATCTCCAAAGCACTGCAGGCATATCTCCCACTACAAAGAGGACAGGGGATGGGTGCTCGGTAGCGTACCTGCTCTCCAGCTATGTCAAAACTTTTCCATCAGTAATAGTGTTCTGTTCCTCACTTTTACCTTTGTAGCAATTTGCTGTGAAATAAGTATTTTCTAATAGTCTAACAAGACATGAAAAAATGGAGTTTTGTTTTCTGGGGTGTTTTTAGTGGTTATGGGCTCTTTTATTTGCTTGGGGGTCCTGTTTTTTGTTTGTTTGATTTTTCTCTGCTGCTTTAATTTTTTCAGCAAAATTTTATAGTCAGTACTGTTAAAAGAGATGGGGAGGGAGACAAAAAAGTAACTTTGCACACCAAATTAGTGTCACCAAAAATAATAAGTGTTTTATAGGTGTGGATCTGGATGGAATAAATAGCATCTGATACAATCAACTAAACAATAAAACTCCAATCAAAACTCATTGTGCTAGATGGTTTTCCATAGAATATTATGGCTTCAGATGTAATCTGTGAAGCTTAATAGAAAAAGAATATTCAGTCCATCAGACTTAGAGAATCAGCAAAATAGAAATACTGTAAACAATAATATTTATTATTGCAAATACAAGTGCCATTTATGACTTGGGCTGCATGCATTTATATTATTACCTTCCCTCCGTTGTTCATGACTTCATAAAATCTCAGCTAAAGGATCAGATTGAGAGGTTCTAGATTCAGTTTCTGCCTGAAGGCAAAGATATACTAAACACTTCAGCCAAAAAAATAGAGACACTTCAGTACAAAAGTAGGAAAAAAAACAGCCTTACAGCTGGGAAGACTTAAGGAAACCTTTCAGGAGAAAGGTCTCTTGTGTAACTGACAGACTGGGGAACAGGGAATGAGACCACAGCTCATTTCAACGGAAACATGTAAATTCTTGCTCTGAGATGACACAGCAATCCTATTCACCCAAGACTGTTACCCTGACAAAGTGACTCCTACAGTTTATCTCCCTTTTATTTACAATTTGACAGACCAATAGAGACCTGAAAAGACCTTATGTTAGTTTCTTCTTCAAAAGGCATGTTGTGCTATTTCCCTGGTGAAGAAATAGAAGAGTTTGATGTTCCTCTTAAGAACCTGTCTTAGGCAGTCTCTGTTCAATGCCACCTGGTCACCCCTGGACTTGTTTTTCTATTCGTGGGAATCTTTCCAGGCAGAAGCTGCTTCAGGTTTCATACTGAACATTTATGTCTTTCCAACACGCTGGGAATTTCAGGTAGGTAATATGAAAGCCAAGATGCCTCTGGTTGAGGTCCATTGCATTTCATTACCACCCACTCACAGGCTGATGCAACTGCAGCAGTTTCAAGGTGTCAATAGCCCCTGGGGAGCCACCTTCAAGCTGTCAGTCTTTCACACCCCTGCGAGGTCTGTGCCAGCAGAGGTTTTAAATCCATCACTCTCCTTCAGGTAATAGCTACAAGAGGTGCTGGGCAACCTGGAGGCTCATAAGTGTAGGCATGTGCTGAAACTCTCTATGCTTGCAGGCTTATGGAATGAGCACTGAGCCATCACACATGGGCCTTGTGCGGTAGCAGAAAATGCCTGATTGCAGGGGTGTCCCTGAAGATAGCCAGGACAACTATTTCTCCTTTCTCTTCCAATTATAATGCCATCCTCAAGCACGGACAGATGTGAGGACAGGAAGGTGCTTGGACTTATTTCTTTAAGTACAAATGTTTTACTGAATTTCAAAGCATAACAGCCAAATACAATTACAAAGAGCATCAAAGGTGATATAAGCTTTGGTGAAGATAGGCCATTAAAAGCCCATGGTCTGGGATGCTGTATTATTTTGTATTTCAGTTCGGGGAGTACTTTTAACAAAGTAGTAAAAAATATCCTATTACACAGTAGTGTGATTACATATTTCATATTAATTGTTCTTGAAGATCAAAAGCCATATTTTGTCTGTTAATGCACATACTCGCATGGCCTTCTATGAACTCAATGAGATCCACATGTCTGCGTCTGAGACCTAAATTTTTCCCCAAATATTCTTTAAAATCCTTTTACAGGGCAGTAAGTCAGAGAAGAAAGTCATATGTTCCCTTTCTTCTGCCTCCATACCCAAACCAGACAGGAGTTATTACAGGCTGCTCTGTGTTACACCGGATGGTAACAGTATCCCAAGGGACCAGCGGCCAGCCAGGGATTGTCATCCTGCTCTCATGCTTGTCCACACCCAGGAGTTAATTCAACCTTTCTACAAACAGAGAAATAAGAAATGGAGCCCAGCTCCATGTGAAGTCTACTGATGACATCAAGAAGTGCTCTTGATTCCACGGGCAGGGAAAAGCATCACAGGACATCTCCAGGGCTTTTGGAGAGAAGGAAATTAGGAATATGTACAGAGCTGCAGCACAATTGTGTGTTCTGGAAATACTTAAGAGAAGTAGAGTACACACATGATTTTACCAGTGAGGAAAGGTTCAATGGCTTTAAACATGAAAATACAGGCATTTGAGCAGTCCATCTCTATATAAAAGGGTGAAAGACATTGAAACAATCTGCCACAACTGGTATAAATTAGCAGGCTTGCTGCCAGTCTCAACAGAGCTGCCTGTCAGAGGTGCAGATCTCTAAAGGAGTGGACTCACACTGCCTTCAGACTAAGTTGAATTTGCAAGCTTTGGAATCTCAAGACTGCAGGTGCCAAAGTGACCCAAACACCAGGAAGGGCTTGATGACAACTCTCACTGCAATATTTCAGCAACTCTACTCCTAACTCTGCTTGGGCTTAGCTATTCCCAGGGACACAAAGTGAAAAATATATTTATATGGGTCTATAAAGATATTTTAGAAGTGAAATGTTTTGATTTTTCCTCAAGGCAGCAGCTGTTCTCCCTATCATCTATGTGGAAAGCATTAGTTTATGATTTCAATCACTGCTCACCAAGTGAAAGAATAACAGCATCGTTGCCCAAGCCAGTCTAAGTCCACATTCCTTCCATCAGATCCACAGAGCTGTGTTTTTATGCTGAAGCAGCCACAAAGGACTTTCCAAAGTCATGCTATGGACTCAGGGATGTACTTCAGCGCGCACAACAAGCAGCTGAAGATTGTCACAGAGGCCAAGGTGGGAATGGACACCACATGGGTTCGCAAATCCAGGATTTTGCTTGATTTTTCTTCCCTCTTGGAAGACCAATCTATATTAGGCAAACCCAACAGGCATCAATTGGGCCAAACAGTCTGCAAAAGAAGCACTTTAAATATAGTTCTTAAAAATTCCGGCACATTTCACATTTCAACTTCATTTTTCTAGAGTGGGTTATGAACACTTTGCAACAAGGACGGCTCCAGGGTATACCCTACAAAATACTGGGGGGGGGGGGGGGGCAAATAGAAATCTTCACAGTGACTTAAAAAACCTTGAAAACTGCCAGTTTATCCCATTTGCTTTTTCAGCTTCTTATGGAGAGTATATGCTTGTCTATAATTCATTTTCATACCAAAAAGGAAAATCTGATCATACACTGAAAAAATTATAATTACAAAAAATAATTTCCCTTAACTGTTAAGTGAAAAGGAAATTTTAAGGTATCAAAGGTCTCATTATTTTTTTCCCATAATAAAGAAAAGATTTTGTTCATGGTAGCAAAATTAAAAGTAACTTTCTACAGTGTGATGCTCCTGCTTCTATTTTTTTTTGTAAACCTTCATTTTGCAGAATGTCCATCATTTTGTCCAGGAAAAAGTAAAGTGAAGGAGGAGGAGAAAAGAAAATGCAAAAGAATTTAAAGTGGAAGATCATATAACCTGAGATTACAGTCTTCCTATGGAGAAGAGACTAAAAAATTGTTCCTGCGAAAAAGATGGTACTTAAAATATTTTGAATAACCTCCAGTATTAAAATATTTAAAGGTATTGCTCATATACTGCAAGAACTCCATGCCTGGCAGGTGAATACTGGATTACCCAACCTTACTGTAAGATTTCAGATGTGAAAATGAGTATGTAGACAGCTCACGTGTCTAGTTACAGTTCACATCCTGTATGCATTGAGAGAATAATCCTTTCTTCTAATGAATATGTAAACAGACTATGTAATTTTTGGTAATTGATGCTTATGCTTGCTTTCATTTTTGACACTTGATCATAACTGACAAACCAGCAGCTAAGCAAGAAGAAAACTCTAAGCTGTAAGAATAATAAACAGGGCATGGTGAGAGATGGGGAAAAAATCCCAACACACATAGGAGGAAAACTTCAGGAAATGGGGCTAAGCCATAAATGGATAGAAATTTTTTTTTGGTGTTTCTAAAACTTAAAATTAATGTACAGACATTTCCAGAAGCCAAGTACATTTTTTTTTCTGAAGTAATACCATTAAATGCTTTGAAAAGTGTGTAGATTTTCTGCCTTAGCTGTTAAACCAAAATGTTATGTGGAGAGAATATTACGAAAATTACATGTAATACAAAAAGCTCCAGATGAAGCACCTAAAAAGAAAATAAAGAATGGATGCATTCATGCTGTTTGAGCCTTACCATTTCAATGAATCCTAAATCGACTCATGAGAAGCTTAACTCTACAGGTCAATATCAAGGACTGAAAAGTGTGCACCTACAAACACCTTCTCAGAAATTCTACTTTCTCGTTCAGAACGCCTTGTTGCAGAGCCATACAGCTTTACTAATAGTGTCTAATAGACTCACCTGCTGTCTGTGTTGTCCACACACAAACACAAAAAAAAAAAAAAAATCCCCAAGGTCATTTGGGGCTGAGAAGGTCAAGCTTGCTCACTCCTTAATACCTTTGAAGCTGCTAATGTGACTGAGATGGATGAGAGTGGGTAGGATACAAGCCTGTCTGTCAGCAAAACACACAATCTCAGCAATATGCAGGGTAATTTATCTAAATCTCAGCTACAGCAGTTAACAGACTCCAAGAGGGAGAGAAGGCACTTGGACCACAGGGCTTGTTGTACTTGTCTATGTTCTTACTTTGCAGCATAGACATTGCTCAGAAGCCTGAATTTTTGCAGCCTGCTTCCAGTGGTTAGGACCAATAATATTTTCACATCAGCAGTTTCATTTTTACATCCAGAGGCTCTTTGCTGAGTCTCTGGCAAAGTCCAATTCATTACCTGCTGAATTATCAGCTAAAAGCCTTTTCTATAAGAGACTTTTTAAAGAGATTAGAAAGTGACAGAAAATAGACAGACATACACATATATACAATTAATGAAAGATAAGCTTTCAAATGTTTGGAGGTTTATTTTAGAGATGAATACGCCCATATATTTATTTCTTAAAGGAAGAAGAAATACAAAGTCTGATTTCTACTTGATTGAATAGAGAGCAGGCTTAGAAAGAAAAATGTGAGATACCAATCCCACTGAAGACTCAGATTGAACAGAAAAAGTAATGCATCCTTCCCAGAAACAGTGAGCACAGTTAGGTTCTGGATGTCAAAAATAGGTAATGCTTCCTTGTACCACTTATGTGGCCTGCAGCCTTGTCTGCTTGACCCTTGAACCACAGTTGAAGGTCCCTGAGCCCCAAGCAAAGGTCCTGCTAGACCCCCACTGGCAGCTGTGGTTCCAAATCCTCCTGGTGCCTAGAAGGCACTATCAAGCTGTTATTAACTCCAGTGACACCAGAGCACAGTTTTATCCTCACCCGTGCTTTTACTGAGCCTCCTTCAGATCTACCTGAAGAGCATTGAAAGAACACAGACCACGGTCACTGCCAACTGTCAGTGTATTATTTGTCACCTTGCAAGCTTTCCCCCGTCCTTTCTAAACCCTCTGCTAAGGCACCACCAGCACCAACTTTCTGACTCCTGAAAAGATCCCAACACTTAGTGGAAGTATTGTACTAATTAAGATTTTGAGAACAGCGAGCAAAAAACATGTCTGGCCTCACACTTGGCAAATTACTCGCGGTTCCTTGCTTCCCTTCACAAGGTTCTCTTGATAACAACCATTGCCAGTAGGGATCAGAGGCAACGAGTGCAGCAAAAACATCCTAACAAATACATACCCACATACATGAGCTCCACTTCCTTAGGCAAAAATAACCAGTCAAATGAGTGAAGGACCTGCTGCTCTCCTGTGTATGGTAGGTGTGCATACACTGATGTGCAAGAAGCTTCCAGAGACTTCAGTCATACCTTGTCAGATTGCCATAGCTTGTCAAAATACCGATTTCAGAAACTTGCACTACTCCCAAAGGAAGGTTGCTGTTTTGTCATTTTAGAAACGTGGCACACCTCTGAGCTTCTTTCAGTGTAGGGAGGGAGGGAATGAATGTATATTATGTATGCCAGAAGGAGGTGGAATTGGCCAAGTCGAGCAAGTTAAGGCAATCCAAAGCTTTGAAAGGAGAAAATAAATCCATGTGGAAGGACACAGTACAGGCATAAACAACACCCACACAGACTATCTGAGGTCGTGCTTTCCTGCTTGGAAAAACAAACTCCTTTCTGAACTCTGTTCATTTTTGCAGACAAAGCCATCAAGTTCAATGGACAAAAGTACAAGTCATAAGTACAGGACACTTAATCTAGGTAATTTATCTCATCCTGTGTTTTCAACACAGACAGGAGTAACTGCCACTTGGAATAGGTTTCCTTTAACTTAACTTTCAAATGACGTTAACTTTCAGATGACTAAGTCCAGAGCAGTTCACCTTAACCATGAGGCATATATTAATGAGAGAGACTGAAAGCTTAGTCCTAACACAGAAACTTCTCACCCATGGAGAGGGTGATCCTTGCACTGCTTCAGCCAAATAGCTTCCAGCAACCTGTGTTTTAGGGGTTTCCTGAGCTTGATGCTGCATCTAGATAACTGCATTTGACAGTCGTTGATGGAACAATTTTCCTAATTCCCTTTTGAAGATGATTATGCCTTTTGGCTTCTATAACATCCCATGGCGATGAATTCTGCAATCTGGTTTTATGTTGCATGACTAGCGTTACCGACAGAGCAAGCCACACCTTTTCAGGGATTCAGTAACATGCTGACACCATCTTACTTTTGTCTCATTTAAGCTCATGAGTCATAAGCAATAAAAAAAGTCTTCTACAGCTACCCAGATTTTCCCCCAATATCAAAAAGCTCTTTTAAAGAGCTATCAGTGGCTATCAACAGGCAAATTATCTGGTGTATTTTTCACAGGACTGTATTACTCACATAGCTCATTCTACCATAAACCTAAGGACAGCTGAGACTGTTCAGCAAAGGTGGCAAATAATAAGCAATAAATAGATGTCTGCAGGAAGAAATGTGAGGCTTGGAGGGGACAAGGAATCCTCTCACAGTACTGGAACAGCCCAAGTAGGAAGCAGCAGAATCTCCCTGGAGGAGAAAAGCTAGGAGAAACCAGCAGGAGTTTTAGAGAGAGACTGAATAAGAAAAAGAGACAGGGAGAAGGCAAAAAGATGTCTTTAGATTTCCATAAGAATTAAATTGGAAAGGGGAGTGGGAGGGACAGTGGAGAAACAGGTTAAAGGATTGTATTCCTGTTATTGTCAGCAGAGAGCAAGTAGGAAAGGAGACCTGGACTGCCTCTCTCCCAAGTCTGCTGCCCTAGGCGACTGTTTACTTTGCCTTTGCCCAAGCCAGCGTGAGATGTTATAAAATGAGTTTCCAAAATGCTCTGAGTCACCAGAACATGGATGAGATCTGTGGATTCAAGCCACCTTTCAAGATTATGAATCTCTTCTGAATATCCATTATGCCGATGATATATAACAAAATCACTGCTGTAATGTGATGCACATGTCAAATTTAAGGATACAGTCCCTGCTCAGATGGCATCAGCAGAGGGACACATCAGCATGGTGGATTACCAGAGCAAATGCTTTAGCATGCAAAATGATGCAATGTGTTTTGACAACAATTGTTCCCTTATGTTTGTTTCTGTGTCAGGTTTGACTTGACTATCTGCCAGGACAATGCTCTGGATCCTTTGCATTGCTATGCAGAAGCTGATTATGTGATCAAACGCTTAAAGCACATAAAATCATTTCCAAGATTCAATGAGATAGATGTGCCAGAAAAGTCAGTAGGTGTTTGAAATAATTGATGCAAACAGCTAGACCTGGATTTTTCAAAAGAATATGTGTTTTGTTTTGGATTTGGGGTTTTTTGTTGGTGGTGGGGTGGGTTGTTTTTTTTCTTCTAATGCACTATCATATAATCTGCGTAGAAATTCAGCCTTAACATAATGTTCACATCAAATGAAATTCACCCGTTAAGAAAGAACATGCACAGGGTCCTCCCTGAAGTGGAAAAAATGCAGTCTTTGTGTAGAGCAGATCCCCTGTGAGCCTTCGTACCCTGTGTACATGCCTAGAACAACAGAGCAGACTCCAATGGCACAGTAGGACTGATATTTGTAGGGCTGGGAGACTCAGCACTGAGCTGAAACTTTTGTCAGCCCTTTGCCACCCATCTGTGATGCTGAAGTTTTCCTAACAAAGGCTAATACCCCCTCAGAAATATTGCATGTGTAGAAGAAGCAGGTTACCCGCTCTTATGACTTTTATATTGCATTTCTAGCCTACCCTGAACCATCACACAATCCCCAAAGTAAGTATGATTTCCATTCAAGACACAAGGGCAGAAGGCAAACTGACTGTGGCACTTGCCCAAAAGCCATGATCTCAAGTAGACACTTCACCCTGTGCTCCCAGGTTTGTGTCTAGCCTGGTACCAGTGTCCCACTGCACAGATTTGCAAGAGCTTTGGACCCTCAGAGGTTTTTAGGCACCAAAACCAATAAAAAAGTGCTACCTGTACACTTTCAGAAATCTGTCTTTAATTTCACCATCCCATAAATTTCTTTCATGGAGGCATCTTTCATCTTTTCTGCTTCACAAGCCAGTTGTGAAGCTTAATTACACAATGATTATGAAGTCCAGTAAATACAACATATATTAAGAGCATTTAATGAGATTTCTGTCACTAACACACTCTATCTCTTGTGAAATATTACTCATATGTTACAGAATAATAAAAAAAAAAAAAACAAAAAACCACAGATGTATTCAATGTAAAGGAAATCAATCTTGATTACTTGAATAAATAATACGTTATACAACTTGATGGGATTTATTAACAGAAAATGGAAAATAGCATAGACTTTTCTGACCAACATGTTTACTCATGTTTACAAACAGTGTTTACAAACACTGTTTACTCATCCACGTGTCAGCTGTTTCCTGTCGTGCCTGGAGTGACTGCCCATAGAGCTGCCTGAGTGGGACACCTCACCCATAGGGTACCTACTTTCCAAGGGCTCTAGTGGCTTGAATACCTGCAAAGACCTAATGAGAGGTCACAGTCCACCAAGTACCACATAAATCCACTGCAGGAAGATGGGCCCGCTTTCAATTTGTGTGTGTACTTGGTAACAGTCTTACCTTACCACTGGGCCCCATGTATAAAAAAGTGCACATAGCATCACTGCAATTGCAATGTATTCAGCCAGTTCAGAATCCTCACGCTGCTTTAACCATTTGTCTATAGTCTTTGACCATAAAACATTGTGCTGTCAGAAAAGAATGAAGAAAGGAAGAAAAATAAAAACTTTGTTTCCTGACAGAACAAATATATATCCTACTTCATCTGCATCTGAGCAAACAAATTTTCTATTAAGAATTATGGTATGGAATTCATAGATTAATAACACTTTTGTAGAGATCAGTCAGGAGCAATTTTCAGCACATGAAGCCTGTTACAGCAAGTTCTATTAATATTCACCAAAGGGAAACCTGTTTGTTGACCTAAAGTGCGACTGCTTCCTATTCTCTTTTTGTGAAATTGTTTAGGTCCTGTGGGACAACTGTACTGAGCTTTTGACACAAATATTAAAATTCTATTTAGATGTACAATGTTTTAATGCAAATTTTTTACCATAAAACCAAATGCTCCATTCAGTTAAATTAATAGAATTACAAAAAGATGTAATGATAGCAATTAAGTCTTGAAAATGCAAATTTTATAGTCAAGGACAATTACTTCATTTATAGTATACTGGAATGATGCCAGATGAAGGTAATTTAGATCCCCCTAGCTCACAGTTATATCATGAAGGATATCTTAATTTCATTAGTACAACAAAGATGGGTGAGAAGTTAGAGAACACACAAAAAAAAAAAAGAGAGAAAATTTGACCTTTCTCATTTCACTGCAGCAAGAATACATAGATCTTACTAAAGTATTAGTAATATTTCTTTCTACTCTTGCCTCTGAAAAAAATGCTTTTTTTCTTTTTTATTAGCAGCAATGGAACATCAGTATGTAAAAGGTCAGCTTCATTTAGATACTTAGAGCCAATGTGTTCATGCCGCAACAGTTACAGACCTCCCATTATTTCAGTTTTAAGGATGCATACACTGTTGGCTCATGGCTTCCCAGGTCTCAAGCCGTGGCCTCAGGGATGCATGGTTTTGACTGGAAGAGAAGGTAAAACATTTTTGAAAAATTCTGCTCACTCTTCTAAAAAGTGCTCTTGCCTTCCACAAACAGGAAAGTCAAATATCATTAGCTTTTCATTAGCATAGCAAAGAGGGACCAAGTAGATGCAGAATACAGAGTGATATAGTACAGATTTCCTGGCCTGCTCATGTGTGTGTGTGTGTGTGTAAAAATAAATAAATAAGAAAAATACTGTTTTTTACATTTACTTTAGCACATTATCAAGTTCAAATAGGAGTTTGAGAGACTCTAGGGGTTCTTTCTTTCTTCCAAACAAGTATCCAGGGAAAGGCATATTAAATATGGTGCAGCACGAAGTTTCAATAAAAAGCTTTTACATCTGCTTTTTTTTTTTTTTTTTCATGGCCTGCTGAAGCAACCACAGAGAAACTCAAATCCAAGAGGGCTGGACTCACTGGGTGACAATTGGCTCCAGCTCCACACTGGTGTATCTACCCCACACAGCATTACACTGCTGCAGGAATGTGGCACTGCAAAACAACTTGAGGAGTACAGCATTTTTATCCTTCATCTCACTGTTTCCATGATGGCCAGTGTAATATTTTTAAGCAGTAAAATGCACACATGCAAGCCTTACTGGGAGGCGAATACAAAAAAGTGAAACTGCTGTGTTATTCTGACCTACAAGACCACTAGATTTATTCCTCAGAAATGTTCATCCTAAAAAAAAAGAACAATTATGACCTGATTTTAGTTCATTATTGATTTTAATAAAAGGGCTGTGGCTATTTTGTTTTAAGAAAACAAACATATTCTGAAGGAAGAATGTACTTTGAGTAGGGTTTGTGTTTGATCCTCCTTATTTCTGATCTGAAATACAGCTGAGTGCACATGGGGACAGGCTGGTTTTGCTTCTTTCCTTCAAGATGGTCTTAGGAAATAAGGATAGGCCCAGTGCTTTTTTCCCCTTCTACTCACTAACATGTATGCAACATGTATGCTCAGGCACACCTGTAGTGCCATCCTTCTTTCACACTGATGTTACCGGTGGAAGTCTGAACCTGCTGAAGAGCTGGAGAGATGCCACTGACTTCAATGGCAGGATCTCACCCCAGGATCTCACCCCATATTTCTGCAAGTCAAGGAAGGTATCAGTCATCCCTGCGCTTGAAAAGGAGGGATGATATCCTGACTCATTGGAAAGTTATTGGCTCCCTGTGGGTTTCAGATTTCTTTCAATCAGTTCTGTCTTCTGTCACCCAAGAGAAAAATTAGACCTTGTGCCAATAGTGACTTTATGCTATGCTTCTGATTGTTAAACCGCTACTATACCTGACAAGTTAGTTCGAGCTCATTATTTTTAATGCACACATGCTGATGTATCGTTCTCAGCTCTCTCTTATTGTGGATGTTGTTTGGAGATTTGGCTTAATGAGGAGTGCTTGAATGAGTAAAGCCTGGGTATGTTTGCACTGTATTGTACAATACAGCTTAAACACTCATGTCATTTTATTGAACAGCATAGATTTAATACACTAACAGTTTGTGAATCTGCTGAGTCTCAGCTGTGGCAGGGAAAAATGTTTTGTCCAACCTATTCCCAATGTGTCTCAGTGGTAAAAAAAACCCCAAAAAACAGGCTGTGATCATAATAAGATATTGATTAGTCTGGATCCCATACAGAACACAACTTGATTCTTTGGTGGACCACTAAAAGGTCATATTGCTTGATTGCTCCATAGCTTCTAAAATACAAGAAATATTGAACCAAAACTGCTTTCAATTATACTCATGTTATCTGAGGCCTGGGAATGTAACCAAGGGCAGCATTTGGCCAATTCTGTTAAAAAATGGGGCAATACTCAGCATTTTTTTCCATCATTATCAGGGCTGAACATCAGCTCTGCCTATTCTAATTGATGTCTTGCCCTAAAGTTAATTCCAAGGTAAGCAGGTGCAAATTTACTCGATCCAAAGACTTCATTTTGGATGGATCTGACAGTGATAATATGCTTAATATCATGCAGTGATATGTGCTTAGTGTTACCTGAAAATTGTGGCTTGGTTTACATGTTCATATGCATTTCTGCAGAATGGTATTTACAACTGTTTATATACCTCAGATCTCCAAATTCCTCACTTGACCTGGCTCTCACAGTGAGCTTAGGTCAGCAATAAGATAATGACTTGCTGTTAAATAAGATTTAATCAAAACACAATTCTGTTTTCAGCAAAATGAATTAGCTTTTTTATGCTAACAAAGACCCAGGCCAAAAATTACATAACAATGTCAAAATATATTGTGAAAAATACTATACATCTAATTCTTCCTTTTATTACGCTAATATCACTGAGATTGTAAACACAGAACAAGGTTTCTAGGAAATCTTAGAATACAAGTGAAGGAAGAAATTGTCCTTTTCTATCTTCTTCAGAGAAATTCAGTTTTCTAGTCAGAAGTCCAATAGAGTAAATTCCATTTCCGGTCACTGATACAAGTCAAGAGAATCATGAAGAAAAATTCTAGCACCAAGTCAATTATTTCCTTGATTCTGTCAGAAATGTGTGTTAGATGCAGCTTGATAGTAAATTCTAAAATGCAGTAAAGAAATAGTGGAGTCAAAAATTAATTTTAGTCAGTACTGTTTCTAGTTCTGCAACTTGGAAAGTTAGATAACAACTTCTGCAGTGCATATTTATTTCAAATCAATAAATCAATTCTGAAAAAGTTAATTTTACTTTTATATATATATTTATGGCGTTATTTATATTTCCAATCCATATTGCAATGCTTCATACAGAATGCAATCCCTTTGTTACTTCTGACTTGCTTTGAAAGCTGTATGGATGTGATCATTTCTTCTCTTTTCTAATTTTTTTTCTCACAATATGAATGCTTGAAAATAAGACAATTTTTTCGTCATCATTTTCCATTTTACCACCTTTCTGAATACTGGACTCGGTTTCTGTTGCGATGTGATTTGAAAAGGATTTAAGAACCTCCATTTAAAAGTCCATATTCTCAGAAGTTGCCTATGATTTTTGGAGACTTGGCCACTTGTGAATCCAGTTTAAGTTTTCAAATACTACTTGATTTTGAAATATTCAGATCATTCACAAAGCCTTTCGAAGCACAAATAAAGCTTTTGGTGTCCTTCAGTCTTATTCTCTTCATTAAGTCCAAACTGATGTGTGGAGGGACAAAACCTGGGTCTGGCCCTCTCTAGAGACAGCTCGGCCTCCCTGGGGGGAGGAGAGTCGGAATCAGGGGTGTAAGCACCGCCCCAAAGGGCCGGCCTGGAGGAGATCTGGGTTCTCTCCACCCCTATTGGGCGGGACTGGGGCGTGATGGCAAGGATGGCCCCGCCCCTTCGTCCAGAAACTTCGTGGCAGTTACCCCCCTGACTGGTTCGTTTGAATTACTCCCACCCTCGGTTGTATTTGGTTGGTTCCGAGACGCCAACTCCGCCCCATTCCTTCCCTCTGATTGGGTGTGCCCGTCGGTTAAAATGTCCTGCACAAACCCGGTGCGGGCAGATCGGTCTGCCGATGAGACCAGTTCGGTTGTCCCGTTGGACCTGTTAATAAAGCGGATCTTTGGCACCGGTCTCCTCCCGCGTTCTTTGTCTCCTGGAGTCGTGTGCGAAGCCCAGCCCTCGCAGGTTCGACGCTCCACCGGGAGGCCAGGTGGACTGAGCCCGGGAGGCACGGCATCGCGACTCGCACCAGCGATTGCTTTACAACACTGATGTACCTGAGAAAACTCTTATTTTTTTAAAGTTATATCCTTTGAAGAAAGTCAGTGGGAAGACCAGATCAAGCCCAGGCTTCAAGATTTCCTGATTCATTCAGAACTTCCTGTCTATTGGACAGTTCTCAGAAACCACAGCTCTCTATAAAATTCAATCAACAGTGAAAATCAATACAGTAATATTATATGCTACAAAAATATTTATAGTAATATTACATATAATTATAAATAATGGAAAGCCATCAAAAATGTTTTGTCTGGTTTTTTTTTAAGATGGATAGAGCTAGTTAGGCTATATGTGTGTATATATGTGCCTTTTACTTTGTGAAAAGGATGTATTATAAAAAGAAAGTCTGTAAGACAGAAAAAAAATAGGTATAAAATTCCAGAATAGAATGAAGAGTATAGAGAAATATTTGCAAAAGCAGATTACAGATCCACTGATACTATCTTGTTCACAGAAACATATCAAGTAATTTCATAGAAGAAAGCTTTCAGCTCGTTAGTTTAAAGTGTTCTAATGGAACATTTAGCTCACAATATTACTGTATCATATAAGGGCTTTCATATGCTTTCCAGTATAGCTTCCGACTGGAAGTATTAGCTGATGCAGCAGCATAAATAAAGAAATGTCTAGATTTCTGTGGTTCCCAAAGGTCATTTTTATGAAAAGATCAGGAAATACGTTTCATTGAAATTAAAAAGAAAACTATATCAAGTTTAATAACATTGTTACTGTAATGACATAAAATTCAGCAAGATGGTGTACTGTTTAATATTTGACTGTCAAGTTTCCACAGTGAGGTTGAGATATGTGTAAGCGTTAAACTTTTTTAACTGAAATTGTTTACAATTTTATTTCTGTTTCATTACCTGATCTGTCTTTTTTCTCCCTTGCTACAACATAGCATTTTCTTGGTTGAACCTGTTTTTTTCTGTGAGGTACAATAAAAACACACAGAGAGCTGTACCTCTACAGCCAGGGAGACTCAGCGTGAAAATGCATCCCCAGATAGCCAAAAGCTTTCTACTCCAATCCTTTTCCTCAGTCGAGATAGAACCCCAGCAGTGGTTTAGGGCATGGCAAGGGGGCCACTGCCTGGACACAGCTGCCTTCTGGGATTTCTTAGTGATGGCATCATCTGAGATAGATTGATATCAGTATCTGTATCAGCCCTCAGCCATTCTGGAAAAGGCAAAGGGTCCAACTGGCATAATGCCATTACTCCCAGGCCTGCATTCACCTAAACAACTGTAAAGACAGCCAGAGCTAACACCTGCAAAGTCAGAGCAGTCTCTGGCTGCGTACAGCCTTTTGTTGGACATGATGTTGTGTGCTAGGATTAGAGAAATGAAAAGTTTATAGCTTGGCACAAATCTGCAAAATGTGGGTTTTCAGATAACTAAACAAACCAACCCCTGTCGCCAACATAAATGAGTTAATAAACAACATGTAACATTTTGAGATCAAATCTTTTTTAAACTTTTTTTTTTTTTTAATGCAAGCTTGGTTTAGCACATTTCCCCAGGATGGATTTTTAACAGATTAGTTTTAAGAGTTGTTTGGATTCATGAGTGTAGGAAACAGATAGCTGCAAATGTACTAGAAGCATTTATTAACATTCCTGATAAAGCAAAAGTCTGAAAGAGCAAAAAAGGGGACACAATAGTTACTGATATCTATTTATAGGTCCTTGCTTCTTTATCTATAGGGCCATTTAGAAAGCAGGTGACAATTATCAGCAGAGATTCTGTGTTATGTCTACCCAAGGCCATCTCAGGTGGGTCTCAACACAGCACTGGTGTCTGGGGCATCCTTGCTTTCTCCTCAGCCCTCTGCAGTGCTTCCTCACCTCACACAGGCCAGGCAGCCCTCCATTCTGTAACAGGAGCTGTTGTTTTTAATTACTATAATGCTGGGCTTTCAGGAAATGTTACTGAGGTAAAGGGCTCAAGGAATCTCTGCAAAGGAGGTTTCAGGGGTGAGAAAAACACACAAAGTTATCATCTCAGGATAACTGCACAGAGCCTTGGTCACAGATAGCATAAAGTTACCTGTGTTAGAGGCAACTATTTATCACCTTGTTAAATTCTGCTCTTTCTTTTCCATACGTGTATATGTAGTCAGGTGTATTTCCACAATTCTTGTGAGGGCAAAATTCATTGACATGAGGAAAAATGGATGTCTAGGGGCAAAGGGAAGGCATGGTTGTTTAGTAATATCTGATGGAATGGGCCATGACTTGATGAAAGTTTGGGGAATGGTGTAGATTCAACAGTTCAAGACAAATACAGGAATTAGAGGGTCATGAAATTAAGCATTTGGTGTTCAGGGAGAAAAATGGAGCTGCCAAGTAGTTATAAAAATGAACTATTTGTTTGTCACAACAATTACCAGGTTTTAATATTACAGAACAAAGAGGACTGAACAGCAATATAATGGTTTCCTTAGTGTTGATCTCTTTTTTGGATGGAGTATTTTCTGTCATGACATGCTGAAAGCTGCAGTGTTTTGGGAAAGGGTTGGGTCAGGGGCACAGAAGTATAAAGACTGGGCAAAGGACTAATAACTGGGTGTCCTGATTAGTGCCCCACCTCTTCCTGTAGACCATCAGACTATGGTGTGCTAAGCCAGAAGGTGAAGAAAAGGCCAAACCTCACATTAGCAATGAGTCCTCTGAGTGCTAAACGTACAAGTCATCCTGGGTGAGGTCAGTTTTCTGGGGTGACTCGAAAGGATGATGTTGCTTGTGTCAGCAGAAGCTTAGCTATGGTCACAGGCACACAGGTGTGGACACTCTGTCTCTTAGGGAACCACCTGGGGAACAGACAGGTTGCAGCATGTAAGGAAAGAGTTCAAGAAATCTGGGAAGGTGGATGGAGTTTGGGGCATCAGCAGAACACTGTGACAGCTTCCAGCCCAAGGTTACAAGAGAAGGGGAAGCTGCAGTCTGCACTTGGCAAGGCCAGGCATGTTGTGGAATAATATGGGCAGCATCAGGTCTTTTTTTTTTCCCCTAGTTCAAAGGCCTAACCAAAGCATTCTGGGCACCACCAGTGTGAACAGGGAGAGCCTGACAAGTCACTGTCAGTGCTCTGCTGCTCTGAACCGTGGCTGATTTTTGCTTACAAGCACTCTGTTGTTTCATGTTTTTATGACACCAGAGTACCCAGTCTTTGGCAGGTACTCCTGGGAACTATTATAAGAAAATTAAAATGCTTCAACTTTCAAAGCTTCTGAGAAAACTCTTGAGGAAAACATACTGAAGTTTTGGGCTTCAGTGAGCTATCATACAAGGTCTGGAAATTCAAAATGCTGAAAAGAGAAAGCTGGGATTTGAGTCCCTAAAGACAAGTAATTTTAGCGTGGTCCTAGTGATTAAATCACTGGTGGCTATTTCCTCACAGCAGTGGATGTGCCAGGTACCATGCCCATGCCAAAAGGTTATCTACGGAACTGCTCCACAATAGGCAGCTCAGTGTTACTACCATGGTCCTTAGGATGAAACAATTCCCTCAAAAGAAAAAAAGAGGATTCAGAGTTATACCTCAGAAAATGTGTCTGGGTCTATTCTAGTGAGGAAACAAATTTACCAAAAAAAAGCATAAAGTGACAGATGGTAAGACACCACCAAATAGTGTCTCCCATGGGTGAGACACAAAGTAATGCAGATGCTCGATACTGAATGAACCTCAAAGCTCTGTAGTGGCACTTCCTTGCTGGGATTGTTTCTCATAATGAAATGAAGCTATTTATCCCAAGAGGAAGCTACAGAGAGGTGGCAGGCTAGCTGTCCTTCCATGTACACTGCTCACCAAAAACTACCATCATATTGCTTGATGGATTGGTTGCACAGGCAGAATCTAAAGACAGGCAAGACTGCTGTCAGCATGCTGTGTATTGGCTGGATATCTGATTTGCCTGTGTCACTATTCATCTATAACCTGAAGATACCAGGAAAAACTGAGAGCTTAGACAGGATGCTAGAAACACATTGAAATACATGGACTCTATTGTTACTTTCTGTGCCTCATCTTTAAGGAGCAGTGTGTTGGAAGCAGCCTTCTTTGCTGCTGGTAGAGATGTCTAACTTCAGCACCCAGGATGGGAAAGGGAGTCACATTCTTTGAACACTTAAGCTATTTAATATTTCAAGTGTTGTCAAGTGTTGGTGGCATTTGCTGGCCAGATTTTCTTCTGCTTATAGGAGAGACTGGTTTTGTACTACACAGGTGGGTGATGCCAATGTAAATTCTGGAACTAAAATCAAAGTTGGCTTCACCTATCTGTGAGGTGGGACTCCCACAGCTGGTGTCACAGGAATGGAAAATAATAGAAGCTGTGTCTATCACAGGGACAACACCAAGTGTGCCAGGTCATGTTACTCCAAAACCAGAGTGCTCCCCTTCTCTGTCTTACTGTAGTCCTTCTTTCTTTAAAGAGTGAGGTATAGTCAATTAAAGGTGAATGATAGGAACTATAGGGAATACATTCCTAATCAAATATGAAAAATTACCATATACCTTGTATACAAATTGCACCATGAACAGAAAATAGCTATGGCTGATTGGAGGAATTAAATGTTTTCTTTAAGAAAAGAAAAAAAACCTCCAGTGAGAATATTTTAGAAAATGACTTTTTAATCATCTGTAGAACTGCTAAAATTACTCTCTCCTAATAGTTTAAAGTGTTCCTTAGTTAGAATTAACTGCAATCCCTTTGCAGAGCAGCCGAATACTTCCCCAGGAACCTGTTTAGAGGAAACTTTATTTTTAATCACAAGATGACATCCATATGCTTTCATATGCTTTTACATAGTTCAAATAAGACTACCGCAGCTTTGAGCATGTTTCCCTGCTGTGCAAGCATCGCAAACTTGGGAACCATTGCATGGGAAAGAATATGTTCTAGAACCAGTCAAGAGGACATGACACACAGCAAGATTCACCCCTCCAGCAAGACACATTAATACTGATTGAAAAATCAGTGGTTTCAGTGCTATCTGATGTATAGTAACCAGCCTCCTGGCGCATTAATAAACCACCTAACACCTTCAGGCTCGCCTGTTTCTGCGTCTACCATTATCCCTGAAGATACCACTACATGGGTTAGGACAGATTTGGGATGGGGAAGGACTGTGGTCACCTTGCTGCAGATGAGCAGTCTCTGCTCAGCAGCATGATGAGGACATGTGCCCTGTGGGCAAATGATAGGGAACTGCTTGGAGCAAAAAAACCCCCAAACTCCTGGGAATGGCATGCTCCAGTGTCCCACTTCTGCCTGCCCTTGCGTAGGAATGCTGCCTGTTGGCACAGCCTGGGCTCAGGCACAGGGAAGTGAGGGATTGACCCCTGCTGGCAGTGCCAGCCTGCACCTCACGTGGTGTGGAAAAGACCACCAAACGAAAACAAGGGGTCCAGAATCAGACTCTTCGAAATGGCAGACCTAACAATGGTCCTATCCGAAGAGAAAGAGCTCATTACAATTGACACATAACGATTGTCCAATTTGACATCAAGAATGTTGCCAAGACTGCTGTGAGAGTTCAAACTTTGCCTCAAGGATATTTGGGAGGCTGGTAGAACTAAAGGAAAGCATAAAAAATGCTGAACACAGCCTATTTGGTCAAAGAAACCCTGTGCAGTTTTCATATAAACGTGATCATTTTTAATCTTGGTGGAAAATTCACAATATTCTTCCTTTTTCTGCCAACTTGAACCATACCTTCCATTTGTGCCTGCAAAACAAAGATAATTATTTTTTACTCACCTGCATAAAATGCTTGAAGAACTCCAGATGATTGAAGATATAAAAATGGAAAGGAAATGTGTGTGTATATGCATGTTTATATATAATTGTTATTATTGTTACAGTCTGGCAAGAAAACAAAGATTATTTCTAGCAAAGCTTTGGGGTTTTTTTATAGCTTTAGAAGCTGTTTAATAACTAGTGATCAGATGAAACCCAACTGCTTTTGAAATCAATGAGAACTGGATTATATGTTGGAGAGAAGGAAGTGTTAGCAAAAAATGTTTATATTACATAGTATTTGTTATCTTAGACAATCACCATTTCTGCCTACATCTTCCAAGAAACTCATTCTGTTGCTCTGAAAAATATGTAATGATTTCAGGATAATTTCAGAGGCCAACTCCCCTGAAAATCTAAATCCATAATTGAAATTCTTCCAAACAGTTTGTCAGATCAGTAAAATTAGACTGAGGAGGACAAGGGAAGAAGCCATTTAATCATCTGACTCAAAGACTGCAATACATTTTTTCTGTTTTCTTCTCCCGCTTTTAGTCTTCTTTAGATTTAAGATTTCAAATTACTTCTTTCTTTTTTCCCTGCATATTATATAAATCCAATGTTAGTAGAATGTCTCATAAACATAGCTTAATTGCCCGCCTTTCAGTATCCTCCACTATAAAAGTTAGCAGCAACTACAGCAATTCCCTCCATGGACTAAATACTGGCTACTGCCCATTTCCAGGAAAGCTGAAACCGTGTGTGTGTTTCATGTAGAGACAGTAAAGTGGACATACCATTGAAGTGAACACTGAGATTATTATATAGTCATACAGTTTGGCTCTGAGCTCACTCATGATGTGCACCATATCCCTTCAGCCAAATTATTCTGTGATTCAGTTCTTCTGTGACAACTCTACTGTGCTCTTCAATGCTGCAGTGGAGATATTAAGAGCTGAGCTGGTCTTTACCACTCCACCGCTTCACAAACTGCCTCTAGTACAACAAGGAGAGAAGGAGATGCCACCTTACACCACCATCTCTATTTTTAACTATCTACCTTCTGAATCAAACAGAATGACCCAGCATTTCTCAAGTGATAGCTGGTGTATGAGACTTCAAAGCCACACAGCACAAACTCACCTGCACTGTGCAGGGACTAGGCTCCTGGTTCAGGCCCTCAGCTCTTGTTCTTCAGCCTCTTAGGTCTTGGTGATGTAAATTATTTTAGCCCACCAGTCTGAGCGCTAGGCCTTTCCAGACTGTAAGGGCATACTCACTAACACTGGGGGAAAGATCCGATTTCAGAAGACTGCAGTAAAACTCTCAGAAGGAAAGCACTGAGCTAATACCGAGGAATAAGGATCTGGAAGAGTGCCGGGGTTCACAAGTAAAAATATAGTTTCCACTACAGCTTGTCAATGAATATTGAAAAAAGATGAGTGATGATTAAGAGTTTAAAATAATCTCCTTTCCACCCTTTCACCTGCCTCCAGTCAAACCATAAAGCCAGCCATGCCCCTGGCTTACATTATAATGGAATTATTGTTCATGGAGGTTTGGCCAGTCAGCAGTCAATAGTGAAGAAATGACAAACGTGTGTACAAGGGAGAGCCTTTGGAAAGAAAAGAGAAAGGAAAGAAGAAAATTTATTGTTGCCAGTCCACTGATGAATGCAGGCATTAGAATAGCAGATGTAGAGTGTATAAGGGGCTGGAGAGTGAAAAGCTAAGTGTTGCCTTAGAGCACCAGGAAATGGAGCCAGGGTTGTGAAAGCCATCAAGCTGCCTGCACTCTGCATTCCTTAATGTACAATGAAATGCTTTGATAACCGAAACCAAAAACCCTAAAATGGCAAGCACTTCCTGCAAGAACCCTTGAAATAAGGGCTGCTGCTAATGTGGGGTGGTTGTCAGTGTAAGGGAGAAAGATAGGGGAATTGGAACTCTGTATGCTGGAATGGGGACATTGGCTTCGGCATGTGGGACTGTTGCTTGGGATACACCGAACAGTAAGAAAAGTACTGGGAAGGACGCAGTCTTAGCTCCAAGGTAATGGATAATCCAGAAATAGCTGTTTCTCTTCCTCAACCTTTTTAAACTGCCACAGGAGACCTCTTTCCACTCAGAGCTCAGTTATTCTTCAGCATTGACTTCTCAACACACCACTTTGCCTTTCACAAGTAATCTGTTGGACAGGCTAGAAAACCTGTGCTGAATTCCCTTGCCTCCAATGTTTGGCTTCGGTTAGGAGAAGATTTGCCCCAAGACTAAACATGTGTAATATTAAGTGTAACCTTTTCTTAGCTTTATTGTTCTTGCTCCTAAATCTAAATTATGTATACCTTGGGTGTGTTTATGTGTATTTGAGTGAGGGAGAGAAACTCAAACGGGCATGGAAAATGTGGACTCCATTCACCCTACATACACTGTAATATGAACAGACTCACAGAGGTGTGGGGGCATATATAGACTTAACCACATCTACTGTAAAGAGGAAAAAAATGCTGAGAGCATTTTGTCATCTTTTCCACTTGAAATGTGTGAGCTGTGGAAACTCAAAGTGATCACATTAATGTTTCTTCTAGTAGATTTTTTCTGATGCTGTTTATTTTTCCTGTTCTATTTGTTTGTTATTGTGTTTTGTTGGGAACTTGACATGTTTGTGAGGTGGGTTTTTCTCCCCTTTCCCCATATCTTGGATATATGCACACATTTGAATTATGACTTTCCTACAGGAACTAACAGCTGTATGTGCAAATCATGCATATAAATCAATTACCGAGGCCTATGTACTATAAATGCACCCATTAATTAAGCAATGTCAGATGCTATGAACCATGAAGTTCATTACATCTTTAGCATTCAAACCAAGGATTATTTGAAGAAGCAATACTACGTTTACCTAATAGTTAATGAAATTAAGCCGGGTTGTTGCCAACATTCTTATTTTATGCCTAATTCAGTGTTTAAATGTTTATGAATAAAACACTAACTGCTGAAAGCAGAAATGTTGAAATGTAATTACTGGTAAGTTATAACGCACTTGAGGACTCATTATACCAGACTTGGGAGTTTTAAGATCACCAGTGTAACACAGTCTCCAAAAACACAGATTTTTTATGGGCTAAAAGCTGGAAAGACATAAATGCTGTTGAATTTGTCCTGGCTGAGTGGAAATTTTGATGATCGTGGTAGTATGATTTATGGGTATAACATTTTCCAGTCATTACGTGGTTGCATTTCACCATTGTGACATGATTTGCATATGTGAATATCCCTGCAAATTAACTTCTGATGAGAGCTACATCTGCCTGGATTAAGAAGCTCCTATCTGAAAACCAATCCAGCTGCTACCCTGAAGGACCTATTTGAAAAAAGGCAATCTGCAATGTCATCATATATAGTTTTTCCATATGTATGTCCTGATTTAGATTTAAATGTAAATATTGCATGACAATGTTGGTTAATTTGTTAGGGTTTATTCTGCCAACTAAGAAGCACTCAATGATGTCAATGTTAGGATTACCTCTGATGTGTAGCACACTTACTTTCCTCCATTTCAATAACCTATCTTAGCGGACACAGACCGCTAAGTGTCAAGGGATAGACTGGTATCCATCACTGTTGTTCAAAGTCCCTCTTAGCCAGATGCATAAATAAAATCAAATTTTAAAGGAAACTGCAAAGGAAAGAAACAAAATCCTAAGACTTGCCAGAAACAACAGAGAAAAAGAACAGCAAAAATTTTTAGCCAAACATCATCATCTGCTGCTGGCTCAGCATTTTCTAGGATCAGGTTTTTCTGCTGGAGGATATGTATCCATAGAAAAATGGTACAGACTCTGACAGAGAAAACTTGTATGTGGGCTCTGAATGCAACTGATAGGCACAAGAGATAAAGTCAGACAGTCAGACAGATGAGGGGAGCACAGTGGGAAAATGAAATAATTTTTTTTTGCAGAATAATGGTAAATTACTATCAGACTCTTCCTGAGCACTTGGCAGAGCCCAGCAATTTTTTTGCAGGGCAGTAAAAAAGGAGCTTGAAGGAGGAATTCAAAGGAGAATCATGAGGCAGGGTTGTAAAGGAATTGTGAAAAAAGCAATAGCATTTTTGAGCACTGGAAAGAAAAAAAAAAAAAAGAAAAGTGGGGGGAGGATTGGGGTGTTTGGAATCCAACATAACCACTTGGTGCAGAAGACTGAGGGGAGTGTGGAAGAGATGCTGAGAGAGTTGAAACACAGCCAAAGCAACTAACAGATTTCTCCTTGAGGTGGCCTTCCAGCTGTATACCAAGGTGGTCAGATGGATTTGGATAGGCTCTGAGAAAGCAGCACCTTCTCCAAGATGCAGAGTTATGTAGCTGCAAGGCTCAGGAGGGAGCGACACAGTGCCCTGACTGGTGGGCAGCACTGGTGAGGAGCAGAGGGACACGTTGCACCTGGAAAATGAAGAGAATGTGAGCCTTGTGGTCTTCAGAGCCAATCTGAGATGCTTCAGGGACAGAAGAGAGGGAGAGAAGCTGGTATTTTAGGGCAGAAGCAAACAGGTCTAAGGAGGCGAGGAAGCAATGGGAGTCAGTAGCAGAGCAAAAGGAAATAGTTTGTGTTCATACTGACAGCACTGGGAAACAAACAGAGAATCGAAGAAGCGGAGCCCTTACTGAGTAGAAAGAAAGGTAAGAGAAGAACCAGAGAAAGGAAGCAGCACTGACCTGAGAGGAAAAAAAATATTTAATATGGCATTTGTGTGGGTTTTTATGAATAGAAGAAATCAAATCTTTTTATCTTGTTGGAAACATTTTGATTTTTGCTGATATCAAGTTTTTAAGACATACAGCAATTATTGTACTGAACACATGAGCTTATTCTTTCTTCTGTCCCAGAAAATTACTAACATTGCTGCTGATTGAACACACTGCTTTTGCTAAAAGCAATTCTAATTAAATTTTTTAATTGTGACAATATAGATAAATTTGTAATGAATCTTACTTTTCACATGAGTTGAAAGCTTGACATACAGAAGTAAATTGCCAAACCCCAAGGAGTAATTGGAAACTGTGCCAGCAATTCATAAGTACAGTCTTAACTAAGACTTAACTACGTAGAAAACAAAGCCACTCAGTAATACTCATACCACAGTTTCAAGTGCTTTTTATCCCAGTGCTGTAAACTAAAATGTTAGTGGAAGTACAGCTCAAGAATGGTTAAAAACAGAAAACCTTTTCTCCCTTCATCATTCAATAAGAGGCAGTAAATAGCACTGTGCTAAACATCACGAAGTCTAAATGCTAGAATAAATTCACACACATACACACAAAAAAAGTTAACAAAATATCTTCAGGCAAAGGCATAAATAAGGCATGGTCCAGGAGTTAAACTTGTGCAAGTGCATGAACCCACCCATTCTCAGACTGAGCAGTGGCTTACTGAGTCTTCATGCAAACGGAGCACTAACCAAGAAAAGGATGGCAGTCAATGCCACAATATATTTATGTATACCATTTACATATGTGCTCTCAGACTGGAGCTGGATTGCTCCTGCAGGTCGGCGTGGAGGCAGAGCAATCGCTCTGCTTTCAATCCCCTCTATAAATCTAAGTCTGTTGCTTGAAGCCTCAGAATCTGCAGCTGGTCATTGCCCAATATAACAAGTTACTTCCTCAGTGGGTTACATCCAAGGATGTTCAGCGCTGCTGGATGCAATCACATGTGAAAGGGTTAACAAGTGAAAAACATATATTTAATCTTACCAGCGCTCATGAACAGCAAAGAGATTCACTCCGGTGCTGGTAATTCTTAAATCAAGACCTTTTTTGTTTGAAAATTCCACAGCCATGCAATTTTTATCCAGTCCACGCTTTGCTTCCTCATAAAGCAGCTGCTTTCAGATTCCACAAATTAGAAATGTGGAATCATCAGCACCAAGCGCACACTGACTAATTGTTAAGTTCCTCCTTATCAGAAAGTGTTGGCTTTATTACATTTTGAGATGTCTAGAGGTAAAATTCCTGATATTGTGTTTGTATATTGCCAAGGAATTTTCATGTACTGATTGTGTGCAATAAGAAATGTAAGAGATTTCTTTCAGTAAACAAAGTTCACAGTAGCCATATTCACATTATCCATCCCAGTGTAATTCCCAAATGGCTTTGTGAAGGTCTGAAGAAACAAAGGAGTAAATAAACTTGTTCTCTGTCAGATTTATAGTTGTTTCTTCAAGAAGGACTGCCTTGATTGCTGTCTGTCTCTGTCATTCCCAGGTGAGTTCACACAGAAATCCTTAAATGGTATCAAGAGCAGAGGGAGCTAGAGCAGTGACATATATTGGCTCTCGAATTATTGGGAGATATCTTGATTTTATTTCATTTGGCACTAGTAGACTCTCTTCTGTTCAGCATGGAGAAACATAGTAAAAATATCCGCACAAGGGAAAGGTGAAAAGAAATCTTATTATCTTAGGGCATCAGGTGCTCATTATAGCCAGCAATTAAAAAATCTCAGGTGTTAATGATGCTTATTTAAACCTTCTGATACTACAATTTTACATTGGAAATACAGCAAATATCAGGTGTGAGAATGCCAAGGTTTGTGTTTCTCAACTGAGCACAAATTAAAAAACAGAAACAAACAAAACGCCCCAAACAAACAAAACAAACAAAAAAACCCCCAAACAAACAAACCAAACCAACCAAACAACAAAAAAAGGCCGCAACAACAACAAAAATCCACACCAAAAAAAAGCAGCTCTTCCCTTATCACTTGGCATACCCAAGTTAGGAAAGAGCAAAGTACTGACCCAAGCATATATATATATACTTTTAGAAAGGTTAATTTAGTTCATTTAATTGCAAGTGTTCTTAAGGTTTTGCTTACAATCCATATCTAACAAGTTGGCAAGAAGTTTTTCATCATTTTAAATAGCCTTTGAGCCTGAGAAGCCGCTTGCTGTATTTACAAATGTGGACTAATGTTTTGAATATTTTATATTTTAGATAGGTTTTGAACACAACAAATCCTTGTAACACAAGGATTTAGTCAAAGTTTTGCACTCAAATGTCTGTGGAGCAATTTTAGTTAGTTGCTTCAGAAGGGACACAACTATTGCAGCACAGATATATCTTTTGATGGTTTTGGTTGATAAAATCTAGCTCAAGAGCACAAAGGACCTGACTGAAGTTAATGGAAATATTCCCTCTGTCTGCTGTGGTCACTGTGTTAGGCTCTGGATGCTTTTACTGTTTGATGATTACCTGGTGGTCGATAATACTGGTCAAAAATACTGGTGTTTTAGTCTCATTCCTCAGAATTAGGACACACAGTCCTTCTCCCATTTAGTAATATGGTCCAGAGTGCTCTAGGAAAAATGAATGAATTATCACCCTACCTTTAGGGATGCATAGATTAGTAGGAAAGATGGAAAAGTCTGCATTGGCAATATTTCAGCTACACTCACATATACTCTCATTTCTGGGTATGTTCACGAGAGACCAGAAAAAACAATTAAATCTTTGGCATTATAGGCATTATAGTGTAAGTCCTTCAGCAATTGTTCTAGATATGCCCAAATGGGTATGTGGATTTACTTTAAAACTAGATACACTGATCTTTTCATGATTCTGTTTAAGGTCAGAATAAATTTCTTTTTTGTTACTTTTAAACAACTGAAGAACATTTTCATTTATCTCTTCACTGCACCGACTTCCTCCGAGACCATGATTGAATAAATGAAAAAGATTACCTCTTATTCCTTCAGTTCCTGCTCAGTAATCTCAAGAAGTTTAGACAACACAAGGAGGATCTCATTTTTCATCTAGGAATTCACACAGCCAGAGAATTGTTAGTCTTTGTCTCTCTCTCTCTTTTTTTTTTCCTTTTTTTTCTTTTTTTTGTTTTTCATGGGATATGGAGAGCAAATGACTTTTCTCAGAATTTTACACCAGCAGCCCTATCTTGTTTGTCTTAATAACCTAAGCAGGTTAGCTCTGCCTCAGTCGCTTGAGTAATTACTGATTACTTTCCTGAGTGAGGTGAAGGGGATCACATCCTACAATATTGCCATACCCCTTTCCTTTGGTTGCTGTGTAGCATTCATGCCAAAGTTCCAGCTGGTTTTGGAGGGAGCAGGGCTTCATCCAAGGGCGTAAAGTGAAACTCACATCCAGCTGTCAGGCACTGTGGGCAGTCATTACTCTGCAGTTTGGAATAACTCTTTCTGTACTTTACACTCTGTAGACTTCAGCCTGGTCAAAGGAACTTTGCCCCTAAGGCCCTGTACCCACATGCTCATGTCTCTCAGCCTTATTCCTCTTGTATTTATGTTCTTGGTGTTGTGGTCTGGATTGCGTAGCATCTGTCCTGTCAGGTCCAGCGTCTGGGCAGAAAGCGGATGTGGTATTGGTGAAGGAAGGATTTGACTCCTCTTTTGGTAAAGCACTGGGGTATCTAGAGGCTTTTTTGGTGGAAAATTAATTTCTGTTCAATGGCACTCTGGGGTAGCAGATAAAATGTAACTTGTTCCTGCGGTACCTACAGTATAGAAGAATCTAAAAAAATTGAGAGCATTTCAATGATAAAAATTATAATATTTTAACAGAAATTGTTCTTGTACAATGTCATGAACAGCGTCAGGTTTTTTTTCATAATTAGCTGTAACTGTTTAAAAATTATTAGCTGCATTGAAACAAAGACTTTTGAAAGAGAACCAGCATGAATACTTATTGTTAGTGAATTAATTCAGAAAAGCCTTGATTAAGCAATATACACCTAATTTCACATAAAAATGCTGAATTTTTTCCCTGAAGATTGATCTTGAATTCCATTAATATGAAGAAAGTTATGTCTGAATATTAATTAGAGCTTTGAGAAAGTATATTTGTGTGTTGTATTAGAGACAGTCTGAGTCACATACTCAGAGGGCCCAAAAAGAGTGGAGTTAACGGCTTCAGCTTGTCTTTGTTCAGGTGTGATCTGTGTGAAGGCTCGGGAGTGTCTGTGATCCCGTTAGCTCTGGATTTTCCCCTGGTTTTGTGCTTGACTGCTGCAGCACAGAGGGAGCAGTAGCTGAAAATCTCCTGCCAAAGGCAGCTGCACCAATCGCTCGATTTTTCTCAGGTCTTGCCCATTTTGTGGCTACTTGTAGCCCAGATGCTGCAGGATTGATACACTCCCTTTGTGTGGCCAGCACATGTTCCTCCAAAGCCTCAGGGAGCCAGTGAGCATGGCTGCCTGGGCGGATGAGGATGGGCTGGCTCCAAAGCAGGAAGGCACGTGCCCAGCCGCATGCCGAGTTCCCTGGGTGAGGGATTCTGTGACTCTGCACCACTCCCTTACTCTCCTGTCACCCTGGCATTGACTTGGCGGTGTCTCTGGGTGCCCTTTGCCAGGCTTTTTCACAGCCCGCATGTGCATGGGATAAGTGAGGACGCTCATGGGTTAATTTCTCAGCTGTCTGTGTTTGACAGGAAAGGCTGGGGGTGTCGTCTCCGAGTCCCTTACCCAGGTAAAATAACACACAAACATTGCTTCCAAAGCAGCCCTTGGCTGTCTAATGAATCAGGATATTCAAAAGACGTATGTTCAATCTTATGATAAAAATAAAGTAATATAAAATTGTGAAAACGATATGATGTAAAAGTTTGCAAGACAGATTTGCAATTAATTCTCCTTTTTCTTCCCTGGAATTCAAACATACCTCTTAGAACAAATGGGCTGAGGCTTGGGACAGTAATAAATCTTTGATTTTAATATAATTTTGAAAGAATCACACATCTCTAAAAGATTAGGGAAATATAACTTTTATTTTAATGCGAGTAGTATTTTACTGGACCCTGGCAGGGTATTAGAGAAATTATCATTTTCTCATTAGTCTAACTGCCAGCTAGCTCTTCTTACTTTCCTTTTCTTCACAATGGAGGGTGTCTCAGATAAAACGCTACTTAATCAAATTAATTAAGAGGGAGTAGATTTCTAAAGAATGAGTTTCAGAAGGAATCAGTCCAGAAACTTAGCATGTTCAATGCTTCAAATGCTTTCTCAAGTTTCAGGCTTCAGTGGTATTTAATTGTTTTCTTGGGTCAGGTCCTAAGAGTTTGGCTTTGGGATTAAAGCAGGAAAAATTTTTATTAGACCAAAAGGTGCCATCAAATGGATTTACAAAAATATGGACATGTTGCTGAATTTCTTGTCAAAATAATTTCCTTCAAGAAATTCAGCTCTGTCAGTGCATTCATTTTGTAATTTAATGTTTTGACAATTCAGGTTGAAACAATCATTTGTTTGAAAATTCCTTTTTGCTAGTTGTGAAGTGTGAAATCAAAACCACATCTGACTTGATTCTTTTCTAATCAATTGTTCAGAATAACTGAGTTTTGTGCCAAACTGAAATAATTTTTTTTGAGCTGTCAGAACTGTTGGTGAACGCAAAAAAGGAAGGAATCGAGATAAAAGCAGTTTGTTCACAGAACTCAAAATTTGTGAGCTACAAATAGAAAATCCTTCATGGACATTCTATTCTAACTTTGCTTATTCAGTTGTCGTACACAGTTATGTTAACTGCTGTGAATGCAGAGTAACTATACTATCTTAGCATGCGTATTGAAAACAATACTTACTACTTCAACTAGGTCATATTCATCTGCATCCTGTTCTAGAAAGAACTATCTAGTTGTGGGTCACTTGTGGTTAATCCTTCATTATATAACGCCCACTGTAAAAGCTTCCACAGGGACCACCTGCTCTGTCAGCCCCTGCACAAATCAGGATTGTGAGGAATTGCAGCCTGGTCTAGATCTGCTGCCTGCTGGGTCTCAGTGTGCTGCAAGGGGATCCCACTGCAGTGGCCAGCATGATACAAAAGACTGGAACAGAAACTAGATCCAGGCCATTCAGAAACCCTGTCCAGAGACAGACACTTCTTTCCTTCCTTTTCCCCATTAAAACCTCTCTTACCTGTGCGCTCCTGGTAATGATCTACCCCAAAGCTCTCCGCCCAAAGCTGAGAAGGCACAGAAGCCTTTGGCCCTCAGGACAGACAGTGACTGAATACAAGCTGAATTCCAGGGTGGAGGAGATGCCTTTTTGTCGGGCACCTCAAATGTGAGATTCTCAGGATTGGTAACCATTCTGGTTTGGTGACACCACACCATGGAAGAGATACAGCAGCACTGCTCTCTATTTATGCTGCTGCAGAAAAGCTTCAGACTACTCACAGATGTGCAGATCTCAGACTCTCTATGTCACATGTGACAGATATGCCTTACTACAAACCTGCCCATTCACTTGCTTGTTTGAATATCCATCCATATTTGTCCCCCTGGTATTTTTCTTAGGGACGGCATGACAGTAAAATACAGAGACAAAGGTACATCACTGTCTCATCACATCCTCCTGTCTCCTCAAGGGTAGAACAATTGTGTAGACCTCTGGTAAACATTATGAGGCTTAGTGCAGGTCCCCTCAGATTGATCTCACCTTCATAGACACTTAAATTCTGACCTCTCACTTGCAAGTCCTTTTAGGAGAGCAGGTTCCATTTGCACTTACTCAGAGTGGTTTGATTCTGGCAACAAAGACAACTTTCTCGCATGAAGAAGCAAGAAAGTTTGAAATGGTTCCTAACTCTCTTTTTGGCAAAGAGGTCAGCTGGGTGGGACATCGAGGTGAGGGAATGGGGAACGAGGCATCAAGGGGAAGACACATGTCCACAATTAACAGTACTTTTCTCAAGCAGAGTTCCTGAATTGAAAGACACCAAAATTTTTGAGAATAGAGCTTTGTTTTCTTTGCTCTTTCACAGATCTGTGATTCAGAGGGTGTAATGTGAAAATGTGTGATTCTCTTCTGAAAGGACAGCTGTGGCATATGTGATATTCCTGAAAACCACTAGAATCTTGCAACAACCTCTGAAAGCTCACCTTATCTCCATTGACAAATTTTCTCCCTTCTCCTCCCCCACACAGCATCATCGTATTGCCAGGTGTCTAAGGGGAGGTGCCAAATAGGTTGAAATAAATATTTCCATAGGGAAAGAAGTTTTAAAAGTGTTTTAAAGCATTACAAGAGATTGTTTTATTCTTTTTTCTTCCTTAAGAAATATCAGTTCAGTAACGAGCATGAAGTGGAATTAGCTGAGATAAATGTGATACAGCCAAAAATAAAAAAAAAATGAACAAAAAATTGGACAGAAGGGTTTCTGAAACTAACCATACAGAAATGAAGAGAGTCATGTAACCAAGAGAAACATACTGCAAATTTTTGTTCTAATTGTTAAAAAATGTTCCCTCCCACTCTTGGAACTTCTAGTCCAAGTTTGAGCCTGAAGCAAATTTTTACACTACAGTTATAAACCCATGAAAGCAGAGGTTTATAATGGAAACACTGGCACAATTCTAACTAATGTGCTGTGCCATGGGGTGCCTCTATAATAAGAAAAGGGTCTCTGAGCTTGTATGCCATCCAGAAAAGCTAGCAACACCCCCCCCCCAAAAAAGGACAGAAGTAAATAAGACATCAGCAGTACCAGCTTTCTGAGATAAAGCAAGCACACAAGGTCCTACATGGTAAAGGATTACAAACAAATAATTTGTCAAAGCTTTGAATAAATACAGAATAGAAACCGTGCTTTGAGAAAATGATGGGTTATTAAGGTATGGAATTTAATATCATTATCAATCTATAAAACTTTTACAACCTAGTCTTATTTGCACAGAGATTACATCCCCAAAGCTCAGTGCCAAAGACACATGTTAATAAGCTCACAACTTTTAATTAAGCAATATGTATAAGTAGATTCCCATTAAGCTGTGATTTGTGGGCTAGTTCATTACAGTGGGTTCCAGCCACCAGACACATATTCAATACAAATCAAGCAGCCTGCATATTATCCAGCTTAATGTGAGCCTACTTGGGATATTTTATCACCAGTTCAGATTGGTGGTTCAGAGAACTATATTTTTTTCTAAGATTGGGGGCAGCGACCAGAACCTTATAATGACCCCATGTTGTTTTCTTAATGAAACTATCCATCTGAATTGTTTAGTTGCAACTGGTAATTATTCATACAGTTAATCATAGTTCTGTTATATACAACATGTATATGACATTCAGCCAGAACACTTTTGCTCTTGTTTAAATTAAATGTGCAAAATAAGGCACAAAAGAAGGAAATACGGATACTAATGAATGCAACAATAAAAATAATTCACACATTTTATTCCAAAGAGAGTGATGACATTTTCCAGGTCTTGGAATAACTCTCTTTTGAGTTCCCGAATTATGTTAAAATTTCTGTCCCCAATTTGTGACACAGGGCATCAAGTGGAATTTTTTCAATCAGCTTTACTCATGACAGTGTGGCATGCCATTTCACATTTGTCTTGCTTAGACAGATTTCCCACTGATTACATCAGCGGTGAGGATTGTGCATCAATTTGATGTAACAGTCTTAAAAATAAGATGGATATTCTGCAATATTTAAGACTTTTTTTTTTTGGCAGGAGTTATAAGTTCATGGATCATTGGATCATCATCTAGGAAAAATTACTGCAGTCATATTTCTGGAAAATAATACTTCATCATAACATTTTCTTCTGGTATTCCTTCCATAACAATAAGTGAATTAATTAACTTTGTTACACATTTACAGTTATCGAGAGTGACAATTGTTTTTAACAGCCCTTTGAGTAAGGATTCTACTGTATTGCACTGTAAGGAAATATGCACTTTTTTTACTGACTGACCTTTTCTCTGTAACCTCTCTTTAGCCCCCATAAAACATGTACAAAATATTTGGGGTTGATTTTTTAAAAAAATTATATTTTCTATTTTGCTACTGAAATATTCTCTGAACAACCAGTCTTAGAGCTTTCTAGTATTTATTTTGTAAAGCAGAATTTGCCTTTGAGCCTCAGGTTCATCTTATTCAGTATCTATTTAAGAGCAGGAGATTAGCCATGAGCTTTTATGAAACCAGGGAGGGAATGAGACCCAGTAGAGGAGACTCCAGGCTGAAAGAGAAAGGAGTGAGCTCCTGAGGAGGAGATGTGAACTACAAATCAAGAAGATAAGGAGAGGAGAAAGATCATAATTAGCCATAGCTCTAAATGTAACAAGAAGATTTTTTCAATCAATATGGTAAGCTGCTTGTAGCCAATTAAAAGACTGTAAAGTAGGGACAATGCCATATGTAGATTAGGCTAGTCTCGTAAAAAGAGCCTTGAAGCAGTGCTGCATAGTTCATGAATTGATTTTGCTTGAAGGCTGGAGAAAAAGAAGCTGCAATAACCCAGTCCTATAGTAACAGAAGTGGTACCTCAGAGAAGTCTGTTCAGTGGCAAATGAGTCAGAGGAGTTTTACACATCCGTTTTATACCAAAGTTTCCCCTCACCTAACCATCTTTCCTAGGATCATGCTGGTGAAAAACTATAATGAAGAGGGTTTTGTTTTGTTTTGGTTTTTTATGATTACACTATTTCTGAATAAACTAGAGAAATGCAGACCTGGGAAAACCTGTATCTTTGCCTTCAGCTTTAATTCACCACTGAATCCTAGCACTTTGCCAGATATATGGGATATAGCAGCATTTGGAGGAGCGACGAAGCTACTACATATGCCAGAAGCTAAAGTGTTAAAAACAGTCTCCTGCAGCCTGCAGAGGAAGCGTGGAGTCAAGGAAAACACCCAGACATATAGCTGTTGAGACAGGAGCAACATTACAGCCATTAAAATCAAATGTCAAAGAAGGAACAATGCCTATTAGCTTTTAGAAACCAAAAATGAACAGTTCAGCTTTATCAAACAAATGGGTTGCACTATCCAATTACTAACTTCTGATGAGCACCATGTCAATTTTGAAATTGTACTGCTGAGTCCGTGGAGAAGAAAAAATAAATCCGAGTTATCCACATAACAAGGATAAAAGGAAGCCAAACTACTACAATCCTGACCTAATTACCCAGGCAAATCACTCCCCTTTCTGGAACCTCCTAGAGCCAGTAGAAACACTGCAGCCTTCGCTGACAAAGCTCTGACCTTGTATGAAGACCCTTTCCTCTCCCGTTCATGTCTCATCTGATCAGAAGCCGTGAGAAGTCCTCTGGCTGGGCCCCTCACTCAAAGCAGTAGTTTTCTCAGCATCTTTTTGTTTCATCCTACCCAGGAGTCTAAGAGCTGGGACTGCCTATGGCCTGGCCTCATGGGCTTCGGGAGTCTGGAGCCTGCAGAGTGACCGCGACTCCTTCTCCACCGCACGGAATTGCACACAGCTTCACAGAGCAGCTGGCACACATCCTAGAGGAAACCAATAGCCTATTTGCTTCCTAGGGCTAGGGTCCATTGTATTCAGGAAACATACAGAGGCTTCCATTCCTTCTTCAGCGTTGTGAAGTCTAAAGCTGGTTAGCAACTCCCATTTTAGAGCTATTCTTTAGGTACATGAGTGGTGAATTAGGCAAATCAGGTAAATTTTCAGCAGCAGAGGATATAATTGAAAGAATAATGATAATAATAATAAAAAACCCTCATAAATTACATTTTATGTAATGAAATACGCAAACACTTCCTACTTTCTTTTTCATCTCTGTCTAAAATGAGCATTAAAGTCCATGTTTCATCCCCAGCCATTGGGCTGTCTGTAAGGACTCCTGCCTCAAGGTCTGTCTTAGCGCTCACAACATTCATAATCAAATAAGAAACACAGGACTTTAAAATAACCCTTTAAACCAGACATACACAGACAGAGAGAGCACAAATCCACTTCAGTTGCAGTTGGGCTGGATGACGGAATGACAGCAACACTCCCACCTGTCCTCACCACCCTCCTCTCAGAGATGCCTGCACTCAGAGCTGCTTGTGTGAATGCTCTCACACCTCTTCTGGCTAAGCACGGTCCTGTGAGGCTTGAGCAGCTGGAGCAGAAGGTATCTGCTGCTCAATCTGAAATGGGTGAGGGAGGGCTCCCATGGGAGCTTCTCCTGCATGAAAAAGCAGCTGTAGATGATCTCTTCGGGTGCCACAGCTGTGTTCAAAGGAGAACATGTGTCCACAGCAACAGCAAGGGTAGAAGAGGAAAGCTAAAAATTAGCGACCTAAATACAATATCTCTTAGTCTGTGCTCACTGTGCTCTTTTTGGACCAAGACATGCCTGTATTGGCTCTTTTGACATTCTTTCTAAAATTTCTCAGGCTATCAGAGGGGTCGAGACAAGCCTTCAGCTTATACATTCAGGTCCAGATTAAAGTAAAACGGTGTGCTCCTGATAAGGTAGATACATGTGCATAAGGGCATTCATTCATAAGGAAAAGTCATCATTTAAGAGTTTTTGGTAGGTCAGTGTAACATTGTAAGTTTTTCAATTCTTAAAAAAGCGGGGGGGTCAGAGGGGGATGGACGGCTGCAACCAATTCTTGCCCACCACTTGGAAAAGAAAAAAATCATGTGATGAGACCATTAAAAAATTTAGACTTTTTCATTTATAATTTGAAAGATATTATGAAAAAAGTAATGTGTGTTCTCTGATAGTTCAGAGCCTCTCTAATATATTCATAGATAATACCTGTGAAAAAGCAAAAGTCTTCAAACAGTGATTTTTAATTCCAAGGTAGAAAATAAATGACATCAACAGCACACAAAATTCTGGAAAGGTTTAAAATACAGAGTCTTGCCACTGAAATCTGTCCTGCCCTCATTCTGTACACATGAGCACATACATAAATGCATATTCTTGCACTGATTTTAGACACAATGATAGCTGTCTGCTGCTCCAAATTCCCAGTGAAGTTCAAAAATTCACCTGAAACAACATTGTGCAGAGTCCTTTCTTTTTTTCATTTTTATTATTTTATTATGTAAGGACTCTCTACCTTTGGAGTAGGAGGTTATTATAAATATATGTCGTATTACAGATGAAGAACTTTTCCAATTTCATTAACAAGTAGCAAGATCTGTGCATATACCTCCCATACAGAATGTTTTAGAAATATGCCCTATTATGTCCAGTTAAGTCAACCTTGTATCATTATTTCATATTAGTGTATATGACAGGATTGGCATACCCAGGAAAGATGCATCAGAACCATTACGTGCCAGCCAGGAAAATGAAGAAAGGAATTCCATGTTTCGAAAACTATGTGAAATATCTTGTCATCAAATATTTTGAGAAGGAAAGGTTCTATTGGCAAAAAAAAAAAAAATTGTTTTATGGTTTAAGCAAGTTCTTTGAATAAAGCTCTAGTAAAGCAAGGTAAAAATAAAAGGCCAACTTTGGAATGTATATGTAAGTAGAAAAAGACATGGAACTGAGCATGAAAACTCTGCTGCATGAGGAGAAGAAAGCATTGCTTACACGTCTTGTTTTAGAACTTATATTGTAAAAAAATATACATTTTCTTTTTCACAAGGAAGTGTTTTGAAATAATTCTAGATTTTTCAAAATACGTCTTTCAGGTCTAGTATCATTATCCTACACTTTTCCTTGCAAGACTCCTGCTGTATAGGACTACACTGATTTCACTAAATTGTTAAGCACACATTAAGAAATAGCGGAAAGAGTACTGTTTTGGGAAGATCACATAATTTCCACAAAACCCCAGAAATGGAGGGCCAGAAGAAAACTCAAAACTCCTACAGTCAATATTTGTGCTAAAAATAGACGAGCTACATCACTTCCTACATGTTTCTCTTTATGTGGCGAAAAGTTGACCTTGACTGGACATCAGTTGCCCACACCAAGCTGCTTAATCACTCCCCTCCAAAGCAGGGTGGTGGGGAGAATATAAAATGGAATAACCCCTCATGGGTCAAGATAGAGGTAGTTTAATAAGCAAAGGAAAGCAAAGGACAACACAAGATTTTATCCCCTACTTCCCATCAGCAGGCAATGTCTGACCACTTCTCAGGAAGCAGAGCTTCAGTACTTGCAGTGGTTGCTCCAGAGCACAAACATCATAAATAACGAATGCCACCCATTTGACACTACAGGGGAAATGAAGGACTCGAGATAGTTTCATGCATAGGCTCATTGATTTTGTAATTTTTATATCTGAACTGTAATTTTCTCTCCTTCTAACATTTGATCTAGCTGATGAAGATGCATCTGTGTGTGACTCAGACCTTGGACCATCTCCGGCAGATGTCACTCCCAAGAATTTTGTTTTGTATCTCCTGATAGGTGACTCCTGTTTAGGAGGAGGTAGTGGCTTAGGAATGGTTTGAGAAAGGTTTATGACTTCTCACACCTTCCATGTGTTCAGACAACAGATTTGAGTGTCTTCCAATGCCCATTGCTGTGGAGGAAATAATGTTGCTACATGATATAAAGGTAGCCCTCAATGTCAAAACCTCTTGTACTTTCTCACATCTCCACTGTCTTTAACTGAGCAGCCAAAAAGTACCTTTGCTGAGGATCAGGCTCCCCATCTCTAGATTACTGGATAATAATATCCTATCAAGGAGATATAAGAGGGAATCAGAAAAGCTCATCAAAATGTTCGGTGACATGGCAGCAGATTTATGAGAAAAAAAGATGTCATTATAAAGAAGGAAAAAAAAAAGGAAAGGTCATATTCATTAGAAAGAAAGGAAGACCTAAAGTAAGTACAGGAAATTATGGATCTACCAGCACACTGGAGTTTTGTTTTTAAGAGAAAGGGAGGATTTCTTACCATATTTATTAAAATGAAGTACTGCTTCTCTTTATTTTTACATTTTCAATCTTTTTATTATCATAGCAATACGTCTTCTACTGCTTCCTTAAGCATTAACAGTGGATTTATTTAATAAAACTGAAGACTGAGCATCACAGGAAATACTGTTTCCAATGGAATGCTTTCATGCTGTGATTGGTGAAGTGCTAAGTAATTTGCTTTTAATGCTAGCACATACCACTTAGCACTATACTTAACTGAATGATGAAAATCACTCATTTTTCATCCCCTTGCTTAACTGGTGCTCAATGTAATCTATCTACTGTACTGTGAGCCTAGCGCCAGATATACTCTAATAGACCCTGCTCTCCAATCTACAACAAGCATTTTAATTTTTAATTCATAGTTATGTCTTTATCCTTTAATAGAACAGAACTACAGATGGGGAGTATGTTTTAGATAATAAGAGCACAGTAGGTACCCAGGGAAACTACACCACTAAAAGGATTCTTTATTTACACTTTTCAGTAATGACTACATATATATAGCTACACGGGAGAAAATTGTTGCAAAGGAACACTGCATAGACAGGCAATTACTATCCAGCTATAACTGAGCATTATGGATGATGCTGCTGATAAGAGCACTTCAGAAAACAATTTCAAAGCCAATGGCACCCACTGCATATTGACCACCAAACATGGGAACTCACAGGATGTAAGAAATCAAAATTAACAGGTAGGATACTACATTTAAAAAAAAAAAAAAAAGGTGAATTTGCTCAATATTTAAACATACTTTCAATTCAGCTTTCACAAATATGTAATGTACAGAATTGTGTACATCCTAGATCAAATGAAAGTCAGAGGAGACATTCCAATGTAACTGGAGGAATAAAAGTTCTCAGTTAAGTCCTTCATGCTGAACAAAGTCTCAGGACTAGATCCACATTTGTTAGAAAAATCAGCACAGTCCTATCAGTAATGAAGCTATGTTTGTTCCACACATAAAGTCAGTCCTACCATCAGACTAAATTCCAATGCTGTATTACCAACACTGAAGTCAAAATTTCACAGAAAACCAGACTGGGATATCTTAACTCAGTTGTGAGAAACCCAGGGTATAACATTGCCCAAAGGCCAATTTTTACTATTATATTCAGTCATGTTGAAAGACAAAACTGAGGCCAAGAAGATGCACATGGTAAGATGCTGCCCACAGCATCTTGGTACTGTCACCCAGAAACTGCAATAGGTTACTGGTGGTTTCTCTTCAGTTAGTTTCTTTTCCAAAGTTATGTAGAAAAGTTTAAAGTGTCAACAGGCAAAGCAAACATTAAAAGGCAATTTTATTCCTATTATGACAGAGAGAAGTCATCCAAGTAATATCTTATGCAATAAAAGCCACAAAAATCACATCAATTCTTGTAGATATTCAGAAGATTTTTAACACCATTTCTGTCTGGGTGTAAGACATAAAATAACCACAGACATATGCACATGCACACAAACTGGGGGGAGGAAAAAAACCAACAAAAAAAGGGGTGGAAACTAAATCACTGTTTTGCATACTCAAAGAAAAACTGTGCTCAGGAGTGACATTTAAACCTTTAGATTACTACCTAATGTCATTTAATGGTTATTCAGGTGGATGAGAACTATAGATTTAAGTAATACTATTAATCAACAAGGTTCGAGATATTGCGTAAGATCTTGCAAAGGTAAATGCATCTGAAAAAGTTTGACCATACCAGTGTGAACAAAGGGACACCAGAAAATCGTAACATGCTAGAAAAATGTCACTGATCACTATGTTAAATGATCACAGAATTCTTCATAAATTATTTAAAATAGCAATAAGGTAAGATTCTTCCCCCTTCCAGCTGCATTTTCAGGACAAAAAGGATCATACCAGAGGGAAGACTGAGTCAGGACGCTGGCAGTCTGCCCTGTATTTCTGCATTTGCCTCGGACTTTGATGGCCTTGCATGAATGATTCCACCTTTCTTGCCTGTGTTCCCCGTCCCACCTTCTTCTGTTGTCTCTCATAGTTCTTGCCTTTGGGGCATAGACAATTTCTGATACATTTGTATGGAGCCAAATAGAATAGGCACTGTCTGGCTCTAACTTAAGAGAACTGACTGGTTCTAACTTTAATACTATTAAGAAAGCACAAGAATAACCTCCAGCTGCTTTAAGCTGCTGTAGCTCACAGGGAAACAGGTATGGCCACCATGAAAACCTCAGAAAAAATGATCTCTGCGATCCTGTAACTTTTTCAGCATGTTGGGACTTGGCTAGAGCTGGTGAATGAAGCCATCACTGTTCCTCTTCTGGGCATTCTTGCCGTCTTGCAATTACAATAGCGTTGTGCTTTGAACAATTACTGAAAACACTGTCGATGTTTTAGTCATAAAACTTGGAAGACAAATCAGCAAAGTTTTCCCCATCACAGCTAACAGGTACAAGCAAAGCTGAAAAAGCAGAAACAAGCAAGCCTGAGAAATCTAGAAATGCCCCACAACTGGGAAGGAAAAAAGTCACATTAAATAATTATGTTTGCATGATCCAATCTGTGATCTGACCCCATGAGTTCACCATGCTGCACAGCATGCTGAAGGCACAGAAGAGCTACGAAGGGAGCATTCGCAGGACAACACTGTATGCGCAGAGATGTGGCCATCAGAAACGTAGATCCTATCAGACAGTGCCCATACCATGGATGTGGATCAGGATGTAAACAACTCCATGGACCACGCACTACTGCAGGAACTGGCTCTTGTCAGAGACAATGGGATTTCCTGAAGATTGGAAAAGAGGATGCAGAGAAATACATGATGTGAATACATCAGCAACAGTGTATGACCTCCCTCCCCCACCCCCAGCAAAAGGGATATAGGAACATGAACCCACACATTAAATGTAACAGTTTCCCTTTCAAAAATGTGTCTTTTGTGCTCATGTGAACTTTCCAAGGTTTCTTTGTTAGCAAACAAGATTACTGTGAATTTAAGAGTAACACAAGGTGCTTTAAACTAAACTTTACTCCTTAGAGGGCATTGGAAAACTGAGAATGGTAGGACTCAGCTGAGTGCAGAGATCTTGTAGAGTCAGGTACAAGAAGCCTGGATAAGGAACAAGAGGAAATTGCTATGTCATAATAACAGTGATGCCTAAGGACACCCAGCCTGTTCTGCAGCGCTCTGTCATCAAACGCCTTGATACCACCTTTGGTCAGGAGCAACCTCACTGAAAACTTGGCACAGATGTTTCCACTCTGTGTGTACATCTCTAGGTACTGTGATGGGTCCAGTGGCTCTCAGTACACAGTGGAAAACACAACACAAGTCAGAGAGATTGGGACTTTTGCACTTCGACCAATATGCCTGGACACATGCCTAAATATATATACAATATCTGATTTAAGCCTGCCCCCAGCATATTTTCAATGCCGGTCCTTGCTCCAGCTAGATTGCTGTGGATTGCATTACCATATTGAGATTCTGAATGTAAAGTGTGACAGTGTTTTGGTAAAGGACAGCTCTTCAGCCTTCAGGACTCTTGGAACAGCTGATGGAACTACCTAGGGATGAAGACACCCTGGAAAACACAACTGTGAAATTTCAGCTCTCACTGGTGGCACCGTAGCCTTCCCAAAAGAAACCGTGTTTTAAAATTGTTTGCTTTTTTCTATCCCCCCCATTATTTTATGCTTAGGTATCACCATTGTTTTTCAGTTAGGTACAGAAATGGAAAATAATACCTTTCCACCTTGCTGTACTCTTTTTCCTCTCCCTCAGCTTGAGACATGTAGATGTACACAGCACACTGTCCTTTTCCCTTATGCGCTCCTGGTCTGTGTTCACTTCATTACACAAGAGACTTTCCTCACTAATATCACCAAATGCCTGAAAAACAGAACAGACAAAACCAACAATATTATTATGGCAGCGTTCAGCGAAATATCAGAGGGAACACAGATGACTTTGATTACTCTTCCCCACCCCCCTCTTCTTGCTTTCAAAATATCACAGCTTAGAAGCTTTTGTGTGTGTGAAATTTTATTCTGTCATACTAATAACATAGCTTTGCAGCAGCTTACAGTTTAGCTTTCATGGTTCAGTTCCACTCCTGAGCTTATAACAATTTTTCTAACAGTTCTGCCAAAATATTATAAAGTAAAACTTACTGTAAATGTATTCACTAATACAGATAGAACAGTGAGATTAACAATTTAAACACATGTGAAATGTGAATTCACCTAATTTTTCTCACTCTAAATGCTTTGGTAAAACAGTGGAATGGGAATTTTTACGCCCGTTGCTTTTCATAATTTCTTCTTATGATGTCCTTGACACACAGAGAAGATTTGAGTGAATAAAGAATAGACCCTAAAAGAAGGAAATCATGGCCATGAGGAGGAGATGATCTTATAGGAATGGAAATTGGTTATAAAGCCAAGGGACTGCATCAGGTTCAGCTCAGTTCATTAGTAGTTACAACTTCACATGTCAGATCCTCAGCTTGTGTCATGTGGGTGGCATTTTGCACAAGAGTGCCCTCGCTCCAATTGTTTTCAGGATTTGGAGTACCCATATAAGATAAATTTTGCTCAGATGAATTTGAGCAGAAATCAGATTTCAGCCCCTGAGAAGTAACTGAGCTCAGCTCTGTCTAGCTGCTGTTACTCAAATGTTAGCACGAAAAAGCAGGTTGATCCAGTGATACAGTAATGTTTTTAAAGAATTTTGCTATTCTCAGTCTAGTTTAGCAGAGCTATACAGTAAATTTTACAAACACGGGTATGTGTAATCTCTAATTCCTATTGTATTTTTTGTGTGTTCTTATTGTCTGTTGAGGCATCTTTGTTGTACTTCTGGTTTTAATGCACCGTGAAGCTAGCAAGTGCTGTTACTTCTGGAACAGAGGGATGCAGACAACATAGCAGATATTCCCCACCTCACACGAAAACCTGAGACTAAATATTGAAGTGATCTTGTGCGTCCTACATCCTAGCCAAGTTCCTCTGAACCATGCTATTCTTTCTTCTCACCTAGATACCACTACACAGAACAGCTGCTACTTTAGGTTTTTTCTTTCAAACTAAGAGATAGTCCAGTTTTAGTTGTCCAAAGCTGTTCCTCTCATGGCATAAACAATCATCAGGACAAGTCAAAAAATGATGCAACATCATGGCAGGACTTCACAGCAACACTTTTGCATTATACAAACTCAAGAAGACAGGAGACATAAAAGAGGTGTACAGCATCAGTGAGCTAACAGAAACAGAAATATTTTTTCCAGTTGCAATAGTTATAAACGAACCACATGGAAGGTTGTGTGGTTGCACTGTTTTGAAATTCTTTCTGCTCTTTCTCAGGGAGAACATAGATAAGTTGCATTCTTTTACTTTCTTAATCTCTGTGTTTGGTATCAGGTGTTATTTGGCTGTGACCAATGGTTTTAGGAGGTGGATTTCTTTTCTGACCAATAGTTGCTAGAATATTAATGGTATAAAAACCCTTCTGTAAATAAACTTGTCCCTTTCGCCATCTTGACGTCGTCTGCCTGCCTTCTTCTCTCAGCCAGCTCCTGCAGCCTCGGGGAAACTAAGCCATAAGGTTGACTTTCGTATTGAAGGTTGAATGTTAATTGGTTAATTAATTAAGGAGTTAAAAGGTTACAAAGATTGGGTGTTAATGGGTTAATTATAGAAGTGTTTTATGTGGGAGTTTAATCAGTTAACCATTTATAATGTTTTGATGGTTGTTTGTTTACTCTTTTGTGTATAACAGTTAAACGATGTTTTAAATATTCTATTAAAGACAATTGGGGTTAAGATGGCCGCCAAGGCAGGACTTCTGGAAAGTTCTGCAGAGAGTGTCAATCAGGACACCAATCAAGGTAAGAACCAGCCCAGCTCTATCACCGAGCATGCCCCGTGGGGTGGGGTCAGAACAGACCGCCCAAGATGGGTGGATACAGGGGGCAGAGCCAAGACAGACTGCCCCAGGTGGGTGGATATAAGGGGCGGGCTAGGGAAATCTATGCCAAGGATTGGTCTAAAGTAACTAAAAGTAACAAGACGTCTTGACTGACACTCAGAGGGAATAAAAAGGTGCTGCACATGCTCTGGGGTGTGCCTCTGGCCAGACGAGCCATGCGCCCAGTGCTGCTGCTTTGTTTTGTGGGCATCCCCTATAGTTGGTTGTTTTTCTGCTGGAAATAAACGCGTCAAAATCTACAAGGTGAATCTTTGTTCTTCACACAATAATTTGAAAAAATATGTGGCAATATCATCAGTGTATACCTGGAGTTGCAATCCTAATTCCCCAGAAATTGAAACACTAATTTCATTTTATCGAATCATTTAGGTAGATTTGGAAAAGACCTTTCAAATCATTGAGTACAGCCATAAGCCTAATACTGCCAAGTCCGCCACTAAACTGTGTTCTCAAGTGCCACAGCCACGTGGCTTTTAAATGCCTCCAGCGATGGTGACTCAACCACTTTCTGGGCAGCCTGTTCCAGTGCTTGAAAACCCTTTCAAGGGTTTCAATTTCATCAAGAAATTTTTCCTAATATCCAATCCATTTCCTCTTGTCCTGTCACTGGTTACCTGGCAGAAGAGACTGACCCCCACCTGGCTACACCCTCCTTTCAGGGAGTTGTAGACAGTGATAAGATCACCTCTAAGACTCCTTTTCTCCAGACTACACAGCCCCAGCTCCCTCCTCTGCTCTTCATAAGACTTGTTTCTATCCAAAAAAAGAGGATACAGGGGATATTTGGAGTTCACTGTAAAAGCCTTTCCTTTGGTGGTAGTTAACAAATACCAAGAGCTCTTTCAAACCTGATGGTTCACATACCCAGCATGTCTGACTGAAGCAATAAGAACCCTTTGCTACAATTAAGGTGCTGTCATTTACTTGTGTACATTAAATTGAAGCTTGTACAGATATGTCAGATTTTTAAACTTGATCAGAGGTTGTGCAGAGCTATGTTCTTAAAGTCCAAGTTGTTGTTTCTGAGAGTGACTTAATACCAGTAACCTTATGGTTAATCAACCATGTAGTAAAGTTCACTGTGCACTTACTGCAGTGTAATTATAAAGTGAACAAAAATATAATTGATGCATTTTGTCAATCTATGTAGCTGCAAGGTACTTTTTCAAAGGTTATTTTTTTATTCAGATAAAATAAGTTAATGCTGTTTTGGCAATTATCCTTTGACTTCAGAGATTTTACTGCTGATTCAGGTAAAACTATGTGATAGGTGAACAAAGATTATAAGTGTTTAAAAGTACAAAATACCTTCTACAACAATCAGTGGGTCTGCCCTTGCAGCATAAAACAGTTCTGAAAATCACTGAAAATACAGCAAATCTTGGTGTTTAAAGTGGGTTGAAACTGAAAGATAGATATTTTTAATACAAAATAACACTTTTAAAATATCCCTTAATTATCAGCACTGCTGTTTGTTATACAGCATAACTAGAGAGCAATGACAGCATTTTTCCCCTGAGCACTGGCTCAGACTGAATGGGTGTGCTTGAATTTGCTTCAATTCCTTCTGTGAACAACTGAAGGAAACAGTTCTAACTCTTCAGGACCCCAAGAAAAAAGAAATCAAAATTTCAATGAACACAATAGATTTGTGTATGTGTTGGTTAGGTAGGTAACCCCTGCTCCTCACCCCACATGGTCTGAGAGTAAAAAAGAAGCCAGTATGATTTAAAGTTGCATATTCATATACAGAACAAGGCTCTAATGCTGCAGTTCTGATATTTCAGTAATTCTTTGGTTATGCAAAAGCCCTGCTGAAAAGGTCCTGGACTTGTCTCATCCCTTTCCTGGTCCTCCTATCAGAGCACAGACACCACCATAGATAAGCAGAACGTGATCACTTGAAGGAAATAAATCTTTTTCCACATGACTGTGACTTTCTGGGATACAGAGTATATAGAACCTGAGATTTGTAGAAAATTAGGGAGGGGGGAAATGCCTCCTGTATTTCCATCCTGTTGAAACATAGTCTTGACTGCAGTTGATAATATATTAATAATTAATGGACACAGCTTCCATTTAAAACTATACCACAATTTACTGGAAAAAAAAGGCAAGGACTTAATCTTGTACTTGACAGGGAAAACAATCTGAAACAGAAGATATGGAGAAGTAACTTCTGCTCAGCTGAGACACATCGTGCACATCCACTTCATCTGCAGCAGATGGATTGGCTTAGCCACCACAGGGGCAAGGAGCAGCAGACTGGGTCCATTTCAGGGCAGGGTTTACATGTCACATGTGAGATGAGCTGGATCAATTTAAGAACAAAGCATACAAGCACAAAGTTTCTCCAGACAATCTCTTTTCCTCGTTCTCCTCTTTTCAGTGAGACGGCCTCGACAACTAATTTCTTTCTTAAACTGATTATCCTTAATTGAATTATAACATTAAAGGCGAAATATATACTGGTAACAATAACTTAAAACAGTCTGGTTAGCTTCTTATTTGCAGTGAAACTAGCTATACTGCCATGACCCTCAACAAAAGAACAGTAAGTTTGCAGGCTGTACTGATCCAAATGCCTATGTCCATGGGAATATCCCTTAGCCGACCTGGTAAAATGTATGATTCCCAACTGAACCTCAATGCATGTTGAGAGAGGTCATTTTCCCACTGAATGTAGCTGCAAAGTATTGCTTGTTTTCAATGGGACAAGATTAAATCTCTGAATCAGTCAGGCATCCTGTGGTGAAGCCTGTTCAGCCCAGGAGTAGGTACACATCTGCATGCATTAATCACTCTTCTGTGGAATAAACCTTTGCTGTTAATCACTACTTTTACAGGGATTTCCAGGAAACCAGATCGTGGTTGGTTTGAACTGGCCATGTTTGTGGATGACCTGACATGATGCTGCTGCAGCCAGGCAAAGGGGTCAGTTTACACCAAGGAATTACCTTTGCCAGGCCTCTCCCTCAGCCAGAAAGTCCTCACCCGCTCCCTGCAGCTGACCCAGCTTACAGAAAGGCCAAGAGCTTTGCTGATCCCTCCGCGTGTCTGGTGAGGTGAGGATGAAGTCACCAGGCAGTGTACCAACCTCAGTTGCTGAGCTGGAGCGATCCTCCCTCTTTCTCTCCTCCATAAACCTTTAGTGACCACTGAAGTGAGACTCTTTATGAAAACAGCATGTGGGGTTTTTGCAGTAAACTTGGCCAATTTAGTCCCTTAATGAAATTAGGGCCAGAAAAGCTGCACTCACATACATGCATAAACGGTGCGGGAGTCAACTGCGTGGCTTATGCACACACAGGAAAAAATAGGGCCCAATATTCATAGCAACACTGTGTATAAAAAAAAGAATTTGTGGAATTAAGAATAAAACATGAGGCGATTTGTTGATTTGCCCAGGGAATATATGAGAGCAACAAATGTGTAGATTATTCTAAGGTTGTTTTTTAGTGTCATTATCAGATCTGAGAACTGTATATAAAAGCATGCGGTCCTTCACATGCTAAAAGTATAGTTTGCTCAAACAATTGTAAAATATTCAGTATTCTTAAGATTAAATATCTGAATATTGCTTCTGAAGGAACAGCTGTCAGCTTAAATCTAAAGTCTAGTTTGTTTACTGGCTGTATTTTATATCTGTTAGAAAATGACACCAAATGGCAATAAAATTGTTGTAAGTATTCTACTGGGGAATATAAATGCCCTTTGGTTACAGTGTACATATCTTTATACATAATTCCAGTATATTTTCCCTAGAATTATGTTAAATATGTAAAAAGCCTTTTCTCATAAAGGTAAAAATGCTAGATGTTTCCAAGCTGTAATTTAGCATTAGTGTCAAGATTGCTTCAGAAAATAAGCTACGGTTACTGTTTCATTCTTTTTAAGTGTCACTCAGCATACCATATCTGATCTTGTATTCAAAATAAACTTATATGATTTTATTCACTTTTCCAGAAGTGCAAGAGGGTTTAGACATAATTTATAGCATATGGATTGATGTAAATAGCTTAAACTAAGTAATTGGCTAGTCACCTACGCTGTCGTGTCCTATTACTGCTAGGTACTTTTCAAGTAATTAGGGAATACAGATCTCTTTTATCCAGTAAGTTTAAATTAGATGAATCCTTGACATTTGTGAAGGCTTATTTGATAGATAAAATCGTACTATACAAAAACTTTTTCTACAGTGCTGAGGTTTACTGGGCCTATAATAAGAAACTGATTTTTTGTTGAGTTAAAGTGACTTATCTTTGTCCTTTTAATAAGAAATCAACTCCAGTCAGCAAAAGTCAAGATAAAAATCACCAAGTTGGTGTTATCACCATGTAGACAGAAAACACGTACCACTATCATTAACTTTTCTGTGCATGGGTTTCAAATATATTTAAAATGTTAAAATTCAATAATTTCCTGTATATTACAATAACATCAGATTAATGAATACGGAAAAGCATGAAAAGCAATTTATTTTGGGAAGGTCATTCCTTGGTTAGCCAACACTTAAATTGAATTACTATAAAGGGGAAATATATTAGAGGTAAAAAGGAAAATGGTTTTTATTACATGTGAATTCTTTGAGTTTTACAATGCTTATGATAAAAAGACTGCACCTGCAAGTTTAACCTCTATAATTTTTATGCTGCACATTTAAAAAAAGAAATCTTTTTATTTAACATTTCTACGGCAATTTATGCATGTCACCTTGTACTTAATGTTCCTTTTAAAACAGTTAGTTTTACCTCATCCCTACGAAACCTATAAAGCTACTTTTCATACCAGACATGAAATTTCTAGTGATACCAGGAAAGCTGGACCTCTAATGGGAATACGATACTTAAACAAATAACTATTTTAAAGAAGCTATTGCTTAAAAGACATTTATTCCCAGCTAGTGTACAAGCACACAGAGCACTTACAAACTGGCCTTGCTTACTGGGGGGGGAGGGGTGGGGAGGAAGAGGTAATTATTAAAGTGAGTTTTGACTCCTTGGATAAAATTAAGTTCACACTGAAGTGCTTTGCTGAATTAGGGCTGCTAGAAAATCTTGCTTTCACTGAAATATAAAAGAGTAGGATGAAGCTGCAAATATGAAGTGAATTTCTTACGAGTATCCAAGGACTTCACAGCAAGATTATGCAAAATTCCTTTTATGCCTGTCAAAGAATATCTGCAGATACAGAAACATATCTGAAGTTAAAGTCACCAAGAGTTGAACACATGAATCTGAGGTGGAATTTGGCCTGGTGATTTCAATGCTGTTCTCATGTTAGTGTGTTTGGCAAGAGGGACATTGCCCCAGACCTCACCAGCCCCCACGCACACCTCAATTAGCTGAATTCAAAGAAGCTACTGCTTATGCTGGTGGTGTCCTCCAAACAATGCCTATATTTGCACGTGTTTTTTCACAGTTAGTGTAATTTCTGTGTTATTTTCTGCCAAGTTGATAATTTCCTCCTATTATACATATTATTTCTGAAGAAAACCCACCAAAACCACCACCCATTATGCTGTAAATGGCACAAAGCATTAAATATCCAGTGGACAGATCTTAGACCCCAAATGCCTGGATTCACGAGTTTCCATGGCAGTATTTAGGAATAAGTGTTATGGCTCTTTCAGGTGTGATTCCTGAAACTCACAGAAAGTAAGAGTCAACGTCTTTTCATTTTGCTGTTTTCAGAGTTGCATGCCTTCAGGTTCTTAATAAAAGTGAACAAACAAACAAAAATTTACACTGACATAATTACATTTTCACCCTCGGTATGCTGCTGTAATAAAAAGCAGGATTTTTTCTAGGAAGCAGGTGCATGTAACCCCCAGTTCCTAGGTGCTGTTGAATTAATCCTTGCATTCTGCAATTGTACAAGAGCACTAGACCATCCAGAAGAGAAAAAGAAGTGAAAATTGATTGTTTTCTTGCTCTGTGGACTCTGCACACCAGGTGTACATACAAAGGTAGGACATGTCACAATTGCAACAGACCACCCTTGCTCTTTTAGGCTGTGTTCCTATAGTCCAAAGATAGCATTTCATACAACTATCTTGTCCCTGGTGAGGAGAAAGAGGCTTGCTGATGATGAAGAAAGAGGAAAGGCAGCTGTCAATCCTATGACAGGGGGAGAGATAATAGGTGACACTCCCTGCGCTTTGCCAATGCGGAAGAAGAGCCCCCCCTTCTTCACCACTGCTGGAAAGGTGAGGAGAGGAATTAAAAGTAGAGCCCATCTCATTTCTTCCAGTGAGGTATTGCACCCATTCTGGCAGAAAATAGGTAAGATTATGAAATTATATTACGTAGGTAAACTTCTAGAAAATAGAATGGGTGATCCAATGGAAGCTGATTAAATTTAGAATAAGAGGAGATTTCTCACCAAATAGACTGTACAGATCCAGAAAAATCTTTCCATTGAATCACTGGGAGTATAATACCTAAGCCAAACTAAGGTTAAGCAAACTAAATTACCTAGGTCTTTAGAACTAGCTCTAGATATTCAAACTGAAACGATTATTCCAAGAAGTCCAGGCACCTTTCATCTCCTACACCCTTAAAAACTACACATAACATTGCAATGCACCCTTCAGCTCCAATACTATTTTCCAACCCCACTCAAGTACCCCTGCTTGTCTAGCTGGAGCAAAGGGGGAAAAAAATGTTCCTGAGGGGTGACAACAGGAGAATGTTGTATAGCTCAGTTGTAATTTACCCCATGGCAGCAAATTTCTCACTTGTCAGTGTATAGTTTTAAAATTCATTAAATGTTCCTAATTTGGAACCAAAGTAGGAAGCCCTGACCTATAAAACACACAAATGTATAATTACTTCTGTTATCAGCTAAATGTAAGATCTGTATATGGTCTTTACTGCAATTATTACTTAAGCACATTTCTTACATGTAATTGCATTTAGATCTACAAGTGAAAATGCTGTAAAGCATGCATTGATCTCCTAAATTAGATGAACAACTTTCGAGACAATGAGGTAAGACTCAGTCATGGATTTTAGGGATAGGCTATGTTATGATCTGGTGTGGGAAACTATAGAGAAGTGGCTTGAGCCATCCACATTATGCAGTGCTTACTTTGTGGATGCTGGAAGCTTCTCAAAAGCTCACCTGGGAAGGCAAAACTACATTGTATGACAACACATTTCTTCTCTCTCAGAATTACAGAACAGATTAATGAGCTGAACCAGTGCACTGGGTTGCCTCGGGTGTTCGAAGACCCTCCTTCCAAAGCCTGGTGGAAGTTGAACAAAACCTCACCACTGAAAAGCTGAGAAGAAATTAATTGGGAAAAGCCATTCTGCAAAGTGCTGCATTTGTAACAGGCAAAAAGTCGGAGTTGGGCTGCCTGGTTGACCTCCAGCATGGAGAAAGTGCTTTAGCAAAAGTCTAGGCAATCATTTGTGTGCAGAGTTTCTTCAACAGACTTAGGCATGGACCTGGATTTGCCAGTTTCTTTGTTCCAGTAATTAAGTTCTACTTCATGTAGGCCACAAGCCTTCTCTTGTTTTCTTTGGCCAAATCGAAGACTCCGGTGTCTTCACTCTGGTGAATCACAAGTTCCCTGGGCAGAAAATTATGTTTGTATTCCTTGAGGACAGTTTCCTTTAAATTAAATTTTCTTTAAAAAGCCAAGTAGGGCAAAGACATTAAGAATAAAATCTTTAATGAAGAAAACAGCCCCAAAACATTAATCAAAGGAGCAGAAGCAATGTTTGCCTCATGCTGGAAAGATGTACTTGAACCTTCACCTTAGAAGTGCACAGCTGAAACCATTGTACTTCACCATCATTTGTGCCAGTTTCAGTGAAAAGATCTCCATGATGATGCTCCCATTTCTTATCTGGGTAGGTAAAGTAATATTCTTTGACTCTATTTTCTATTAAATGCCAATCTTTTTTTAAGAGTCTGTCAACACAAGACCAAAGGCAAAAAGGAAATGTTCTTCTTCAAAGCACTTAGAACAAAAATGGCAAAGCAATGAACAAAATGGAGCCCATGAAACAAGTAATGGGTGATACGTCTCTTTAATAACATCCTGTATTGTATTTTAGTGCACAAGCTGCTGAAATGCTGACAACATCCAAGATTCAATCTAAAACATGCGAGTGCCAGTAGGTAATCTATCTGTGCCTTAGCTCTGTGTATCTGAGCACAAACTAAGTGAATGACCATACTTGCATTAATAGCTGTCCATTAAATGTGCACAGTATTTACATTGTCTATATATATATATAAAATAATTCCTGTACAGAATGACCTTACGTGGTTCTAAGCGATATATATTTACAAATAATCTCTATGTGTGTAGTTTCAATGTATATCTTACATAATTGCCTTTAAATGGCTCTATAAACAATCCTAAATTGCTACTTTGCACTGCAAAGGCATTAATTCATTGATTATACACTACTGTTTAGGACTGAGGTCTTCCTATGGAAGCTTTCAGTGTGTATTTTCAGGAGGGTCAGGCACAGCCTATTTTCCTGTTTTGACTCTGACCTAGTTCTGAAATGCACCCCTTTGCCAAAGTCTGTCAGCGAGGAGCCTGCTCGGACCTACCTCAACGATAGCCCCATCAGGTAGCCTGAGGAAGTGCCTGTAGAGCTCCTGGAAGCCGCTGAGGTGAAGCGTGTAGACGCAGATGTGAACGGTGGTGCTCCCTTTGCAGCTGGCTGCAGCGGCAGGGATCTCATCCTGGCGCTGGGGGTCACAGCTGGAGACACCAGGCTGGCTGGCGTGGTCCTTCCAGATGTAATCAGACACTGCCACCTAGTGAAACACAGCCCCCCCGCCCCCCGGACACACGCACACACAGAGGCCCCCACCCCCCACCAAAGGAACATATTTAATTAACTTCTGGCAAGAGCTTAACCGATTTAAAATGATTTTACAATAAATCTGCAAAGCCTGTACCATATGCACTGCTTGCACGCAGTTCTCTACTACATATTTTTTTATGACATAGATCTAAATAGAGGAGATAGACAAATCCCCAGTGTATATTCTATAAAGTTAATTCTGCACAGATGAAGCTGTAATTGACTCCCGTATTAACCAAAAGTAGGGAGATCAAGCAGGGTAGGTTAAACAATAAAATGGCAATGCTGATTAAAAAAAGAGAAAAGCTTCCCAAGAATTTTGTGAGTGAGTATTTGTATTTCTCTCTCTTTGAGAAGCTTTTGCTCCTGCACCCACAAGCACTTTTTAGTCTCTGATCTCTGTACAATATTAAAATAACCTTGTGCTGCTAACTGAATTGTAGATGAGGAAGAGTAAATAAGGTGTGTTTTAGTGCATTGTGTAAAGCTAGTTTATTAATAGCTACCTAGCTTCCTAGTTTGCTCTAAACATGTTTTCTTTCGTAGGTTTTGTATCCCCCTGGATCAGTCAGAATTTGCATTTAACATTTTTCATGTTAATTCTTTACACAGGCCGAGCAGAATTCAAGACTTCAGACGGATCATGGCACAAGGCTTAAGCACCCTTTATTCTTAACTAGAAATGATGATGAGAAGCATTATTTTTATACTGCCCCTGAAGTGCAAGTGTAAGCTTTTTAACCCTCCACTTTTGCAAGACCTTTTCGTCACTCATTTTCTCCCATGAGATGCTATCCTGTTTGTAGAAGGAAGGGATTGGTGATATTAGTACATCCTTACAATACATGAGCATGCTCTTCCCAAACACTTCTATTTAATGTAGACAAAATACCTCTTTTGCTGGCCTAGCACATGCTTTTTCTTTCAAGAAAGTGTAGCAGAAATGATTGGAACTTACTCACAAAGCTAACTACAGAAAAGTTCTGTAAGAAAGGTGCATCAAAACCTTCTTCTACATAGCTTTGCTTTTACTTTTTGCTGAAATTGAGAGCTCAGATTCTTACAAGAGATCTCAAAAATCACCAGATATAAATTTTTCCCCTCACTTGGGAAAAGTCAGATTTAGCTCAGTTTGCTTGTGTTCCAGTTCATGTTTCCTCGGCTGTTCTTACGCATTGCGAGCAATCCCATAACTAGCATGGTGTGCCAATGCCATGATCCTGACGGGCATGCTGCTATTCTGAGCCACTTCCTTAGGAGAGGATTTGTTTTAGGTGAATTAAGAAAACAAGAACACATATAGGAAATTATCTCCAACTCTTTTCCAGGAACGACAAAACAATAGGATGCATCATTTTAATGGCAGCTTTCATTTACATCAGTCCTAATCAATTTTTTTTACATTTTAAAACAAGGAAAGGTCATCTGAAATTTAAGGTAAAATAAGGACAGCCTGAACTTTCCACACCAAAGTCTCTGGGGTTCAAAGGCTTTCATTCAGGACAACTTGTTAGGAGCACACAGCAGCCATAAGGACAGGACAAGCCCTGTGTTTTCTTCTGTCTGCCACACGAGGATGTTTTACATGCCTCCCTGATCTATGGCTTCAGGAAAGATAAATGTTTGAGAGACCCAGCTCAGAATCTCAGTCTTCAGGAAACAGAGTAAATGGGATAATCTCTGTCATGATCCTCATTTCATGCTAGATGCATTTCCCCCTGCATTTCTAGCTTCCTTTCTTCAAAGTGTTTTCTTCCCTTCTGAATCAGTCCTGTGTTTTCCCCTGCTTCTTGACCTTCATCTTATCTCAATTTCACTGAATCTGCTTGTTCCTCTCTTGTCTTTGTCCCTATCAACTCGTCGGGGCCTTATTTACCCTGTGTTTTGCAAGCCATGGAAATGAACACCATATCCTTCTTTGGAGCTCCTTTTTCCCCATTTGAACTGTGAACTCTGAGGGCAAAAATATGCATTCTGTACTTGTCCAGCACAAAGGAGACCATGGGCCTTCAACTACTTTTACACAAATAAATTACCACCTATTTTTTCACTCAGTGCCAGATCTGAGTGTAATTTGCAACACACAATTACTGTGCAGGAAGCCAAAGCCATGTCACTCAAACCTTTGTACCTGAGCAAACCTTCACCTTTCCAACCTCCTTTGGAAGTTCTTGACTCTGGGCACCATCCACAGGATACCATATCCTTATGGGACCAGGTATGGCATCAGAAGTCTCTGTCTTACCACGTCCCCAAGAGGAAATGGTTCTGCAGGGTAGTGGGAGTACACAACACCTGACCTGTTGTCACATTTCAAGAGCTGGTGAACTCCCTCCAAGGACATTTATGTGACTAGCCAAGAGAACATGATGATATTGTTCCCCATGTCCTCCTTTCCCCTCCCCCCCATCCAAAAAAGCACAGATTGATCATCTGACAGCTGAAAAAGGCACCACCAAAAGTGTTGGTGCTGTGGTGAGTTGCATAGCCTTGGTCTGGGGTAGGCACTAGAAAGGAAGGAAAGAGGACCTTCTGCTAAAGCATCACTCGTTAACCCTTCCTCAAAGTCACCTGGTAGCATGAGATTGCCTCAAGGCAGACTCCTCAATATGTGGAGAGATATCACCCTTGAATACCAGTTCCAAGAAGGGGGAGCAGCTCTGTTTGTGGCTGTGGATTTAGAGACCCCAGCACAAAAGGACCTTTCCATTCCCTCCTTGCTAACACCATCTGAAAGTATTTGGCAGACAGATGTCCACTGCCTTGAAACTCTCAAAACACATTTCGGTGAAGTGATAGGTCACTAGAGAGCTGCTGTGGCCTACATAATCTGAAGTAAGCTCCAAAAGTAAACTCTACTGTCATCTGAAATTTCTATCATTAAGTTAATCAAAAATGTCCATTCATTTCTACAAGAATACAATATGAGTTAATAAATCCACCGAGACAGGCTAGTCAAGAGACTGTGCATATAGGACATGTCAGAGAAACTGAAGTTAGCAATGATCCAGATTCACAAGGACTGACAAGAAACCACAAAATGCCAGAGCAGTGTACAGTAATCCTTAAATGAAATTCATCTTTCAGCAGAAAAACACATTAAGGATGGTAATTCAATGATAAAAGAGGCAGGCCAGAGCAGGTTCAAATGCTGAATATTTCACAACATAACTTAATTAAGGCGGGAGTATGAGGCTGTTAATCGTTTTATAATAGTGCAGCTTGAAATGAGGTCTGATGTGAGCGCCCTTATAGTTTATTTGTTTATATTATTATAAACATAAAATGTTACATTGACCTAATGCAAATGTACAGTTTTCACTGGCCTTTATTACAAAATAATAAAGGCCAGTGAAAACTGGCATTTTTTTTCTCATTTTGGTCCTGCTATCTTTGTGCAAGTATGCAAAGGGAAGAACTGGGAGGAAGGGTCATGAATTTAGGTCAGATCAGATGATTCAGTAAGTCTCATGTGGGTTCAAGTCTTATTAATAATTTTAATACATTCTTCCTTGACAACAATGATTTCAATCACTGCTCCTTTAACGTACACCGTGACGTAAAAATACACAGATTTTTAAAAGAGTGGAACATGCTTCTCCTACAAAAAAGGTAAAATATGTCACCTCTTTGGAAATTACAGTGCATAACCCAGAAAAAAGACAAAAATACATTTGTATGTACAAATACAAATGTATTTTTGTTGTATAAATGTATTAAGCCATACTAAGTGTAGAGAAATATGTTATTGGAGTAAAACAAAGTTTAAGCATAAATATATTGATAAATGTGTGTTTATAAATATATTACACAACTCAGGCACAGCCAATTAGTATTACCATTATTTCCTAGGTCAGGGTACAGAAAATACCATGCTAGCATGTAAAGGTACTATGATGTTTTCTATTGTTTGACAGCTTTTGTGAAAAAAGAAAGAAAATAATATTTCTTCAGATTTTCTAAGCTACAGTGGGAATGAGAGGAAGGCTGGCTTCTAGTGTCTTTTAAAAAAGTCATCAGCATAAAAAAAGTTATTTTCAAAAAGTTGAGAAATATACATGTCTGTCCAAACGCTTGATTATGATTAGTACTGATTCTTAACTGCTTGCAGCGGCATTATTATTATTAGCAATGTCATGTGAATCGATTCCAGCCTCATGCATTGCAAAATGAATAAAAAAATTGTTTGAAAACAGCATTCAAAGAAAATGCATAAAATGAGCAAAATGGACCAAATCGACCAGTGGAGAATACATGGGAGTGAGCACTGGTCATGACAAATAATTAGCAAAAGTTACAAGCTGTTAACTTTAGTCAAAAGGGCAAAAAAGTGTTGAAATTATAGAAGAAAAAAGACATCAAAAGTAAATGGTGCTGTGTTTACTTCAAGTAACTTTCATAAACATAGTAAGTGCATTTTCTGTGGTAAGAGTCGTAAATATGGGAATTACTGTCCTGGAGGCAATCTTTGTTAAACCAGTGTAGCTCTACAATTAAAAAACCAAAAGCTGGCTGGTGCTAACCTCCAAGAGAAGCACAGCACCCCTAAAGCATTACAAACCCCATTTCTGACAAACTGTTGCTAAAAACCTTGCCAACAACTCTGGTAAAAGGAGAATTTACATGGAAATATCTAAAAACATCCTTCCTGTCTGTGTCAAAGGCACCTTCGTGGCTTCCATGTTCCAGTGAGGCTATCACTGGACCTCAAGCAGAATTAAATGCAACAGTGGGGAAGGTTTCCAAGCCACTGTAGGAAAGATGGGATACTTTACAAGCCGTGGAAATGAACTTGGTTTGAATAAATCATGAAATTGGAGAAATGACAAGCAAAGGCACGAACAAGAAAAGCTATTAGGGACTGCCAAAAATCATACCATCATGAGAAAGCCACACCAACGCTCGTCGTGTTTAACCCTTGCACACACGAAGCACTCACACACATTTACACACGTGCAGGGTACTTTGGTGGGGTGACAGGAGTGCTGTCACACTCCTGGGGCAGTAAAGAGACATTTTGGTGCCTCAGGTTAGCAAAGGCCTTTGTGGGATCCTGGCAGACAACCCGGGCCAGGCACACATGGAGTATCATCCATACCCTGACTGACAGAGCTGGGAGGCAGCAAATGCCCTCAAACCAGTGTGATACCCTCACCGACAACTGCTCCCAGTAACTCTGCAGAGAGATACCTCGTTTCTAGATCCTCCTAGTTATGAACATAATGGACCAGCATAATGGACCAGTAGTATCTGGGAATTGTTTGTTTCAGTCAAATTATGAATGCCTGAAGCATTGTTGTCACAGTCTTCCCTGATTTATTTAACAAACAGACATGGACAGACTAAATGCTGAAAAAAACTATATACAGAGAATAGCCTCTTTGTAAATGACTAAGGAGAAATCCCAGAATAGATTTATGGAAAGCTGCTTAGCATCATAGCACTAGGAAGCAGCAGCGGGTCTTTTTGTTTCTGATTTGCAGTAGCATCAGATTTATGGATAGGTCCAGTGAACAGCAATGCAGATTTTTTCTAGGGGATGATTTTCATCTCCTGCTTTTAGATATTACAAAGTGCAGCCACAAATTCCTTAGCTACAGTGCACCCGTTGCTTGTGTAGTCTGCTGTTTACCATCCCATTTTTTCAGATCTAAATCTTTTGTGGTTTCAAGTGTCTGCACTTCAGTCACCAATAAAAAATATACAAATGTAGAAATACTCTCTTCCAAACAAAAATGAATATGGGAGAAAAAAAGTCATCTAAAGAATTAAGTCAAGGAAAACTGATATTCAATGCAGCAAAAACCTTAGTGAGTAAAAATTAAAGGCCGCAGCTTTCTTGCATTTCCTTGTGCATAGCAGGGTCTTTGTCCATTGATTTGCCCTAAGGAAAGGAGATAAAATACATTCCCTTCCTATTCCAGAGAATCCTGCTGTATTCCAAGCCCAGAGTGGGTTTGGTTCAGATGGGCAAGAGAAATCTCTCTCCATGCCTCATTTCCCAAATTTTATAAGGGATGCTGGAATCAGTTACTTAAGAAAGCATCTTCAGTAACTTCAGACAGACAGGATTTTATATACAAAAGTGTTTAGGAAAAGTTATTTTTCCTATGGAAGTCAGGATTTTAATGCATACAAGGGCATATCTGTGTAAATAAGCGGGTCTGCTATTCATTATCTGCTCATCAACATTTGTTATTCATTACTCATGTGTTTACAAACGTAATGCAGTCAGAAAGCAGAAATAATACTATATGACTTTGGTGACCAAAAATACACCAGAAACAACAAATAGTAAATAGATCCATGGAGCAGTTCGTCTTATGGGATAAAATTTGCCCACAGAAGACATTCTGTGAAAAATTTGTGAAAATAACCCTGACAGATTTGTAAATAACAATGCAGTTCAAAAATAATATGTAAATAGAAAACAAAGGAGCTACAGTTGGCAATTAATTTATTGGCAATGAGTATTTTATTTTATTTTTACTGTTCAGAACTGATTAAATGCAGAGAAAAGATAGTTAAAAGAAACAAGTCTGTGTTCACAGATTTCATTCAATTTGACCAAGACCATGTGCATTCAAGATGGATGTCTGGGAATGAGACAGGCTTTTATTCACCTGTGACTTACATCAGATGGACAAATCTGTTCCTGGCAGCTAAATAACATTTTTAAACCTGGATCGCTAAATGGACAGTAAATCAGCTGAGAACTTAAAACGTAGATGCATTGGACTAGTGGCTCCTAGTTGCATCTCCTTCAGCTTGAGAAAATTTCCCCCTGTGCAGGTGGAGGAATAGTGTAACCTTGTGCCAGTGGGGTTGAGCATAGTGTGAATGGTGCTTTTGTGGAGGGTGTCTTTTGTTGGGTATCTGGCCAAGTCCAAATTTTATTTTCTTTTTTTTTATTCAAACAATAGCAAAATTGCTGGAAGGTTTTACTAAGAATCAAAATTTTCCTAGTTTGCCTGTTTAGAACCAGCTTTCAAGCAGATGGAAGGAGGCTAGGAAAAGGAAGGTGAAGGAGAAAAACAAATTTAAACATTTTTAGTAAAACATATGCGAACATCTGTAAAGAGTGGTTGTCCTCTCTCAGAAATACTGTAATTCTGCTCTGATCTTTCAGTAGTCCTAATGAGTATAGTGACTACTCCAGCACAGATGTTAATTATCAGCAAACATTTACCACAGAAGCATCTAGACACTCTCACTCCCATTGCAGCCCCATTGCTCCAGCAGCTGTAAGACAGGTAGAAATGGGCTGCCCACAGAACAAAGAGCTAAAAACCTATGTTGAGATCGGAAGACATTTTTGTGGCTATTTGCTTTAACTGTCCGTAAATTATCTTATCCGATTTTCCAAATAATCACCAGCAATCAGATGCTTTCTTGCAGACATCACTGCAGAAGTAGGTCATGGAGGAAGAACTGAAGGAATAAGATTTCACAGACACCTCTCTGGCAGGATGGACAGTAGTGGAAGGGCCTGACACATTTGTGTAAGCATTTCAGGTACCATGGCATTAAGCGAATGCTGGTTTCATTATAGAAAAGAAGGGAAAGAAGGGAAGAAAGAAAATTAAGATGACAGAGGTTCAGGTATTCCTTTGTGATCAAGACTGATATTCCCCATCCTCATCTCATGCCCTCTGCCATCTTCACCCCAGGGATGTTTTTTCTGCCTCCATAGGGCCGTTCCAATTGCAAGCTCATCAGAAACTAAACCAAATTGCCTCAGTTGCTAAGGTGTTTCCTTGTTGTCAGTTTACTCTCTTTCCAGTGCCAGGGTTTTATTTTTGGCTCTTGCAAACATTTTAACCATGCCTGACACTGGTGCTGCTCTAGAAATCCAGGAATGGAAATCCACTGTAGCAAGCAGACAAAAAGAGTCAAAGGTTCAGGGCAGATTGCATGAGCCTTCAACAGGGTATGCAAACCAGCTGGGTCTGCAAAACATGCAAAAGTAACTTGCAAGATCAGGCTGTCTCCCAGGGCTCTCTGAGTGTACCAAGAGCCTCTCAGCAATGCCTTCTTCCCTGCTTCAGTTAAGAAACCAGATAGCAAGGATTCTTCTCACAATAATATTTTCCACTTGTAGCACACTATTGCAAAAACAGCCCCTTTGTGGTATTTCAGCAGTTTTGTCTTCAGTTCAAGCAGGAACCATGAAATGTACCAAAAAAAACAACAACAAAAAAAAACTAGGAACCCCAAGAAGTGGTTTATGGTACAACTTCAAGTTTTGGGCAAAGGTGTGGTGTGACTTTATCCATGCAAAAAAGATTCTGTTCCCATTTGATATCACCTTAACTAGTTTACTTTTCCTGAATTAAAAGTTACTGTCTGAGATATCCAGAAACAATTGTACTGTATTACTGAATTTGATATGCTTGGTTTGTAGAAAAATGGCTTAGTGTACTGTGACCAATTGTCTATTATAAGGAAGCTTATTATATACTCTTATAAGAGTATACTCTTATATCCTTATTTTTTCCTTCTTGGAAGATAGCAGAAGTTCAGCATCCGATAAACATGTAAATTGCATTTTTCTTTTCACACAGGACACATTTCAACTTCTGAACCAGCAGTCAACAAAGATTCCCCCAGCTGCTAAGGGAAAAAAAAAGTAAGTATTTGTGAAGAAAGGCATAATAAGATCAGAGGGAAGCCTGTCATAAAAATGCACATTGCATAATACATGATGGATCAGTTCTATTATTTAACTTTTGCATAGATATAACAATACAGAGATATGCTAACCATCATAGTCAGCATTAATTTACAGTGGGAAAAATAATTAGAATCTCACTTTTTCTGAAGAATGGAGTGAAAATGTAAACAATGCTTCCCTCCAGGCAAGTGCTTTATCAAGTTGACAGGTGCATTTGAATTTCCATGGGTGGGGGACATAATAGGTTATTTATGTGTCATTTTAATAGAAAGGCCCAACCATCAAGATGGACAGGAGACTTTATCAGTACTGCTGTTTGCAACTAATCCACCAATTTAATACCCCATGAAAATACCTGCAACAAAACCTGGACGTTTTTCTTTTCCACTCCATTATAGGCAAATCAAGATGGGTGCTATTCATCTCAAATCTTTGGCTCAGCAGGTGCCCACTACACAGAGCTCCTCACAACACTGGTGCACTGGCACAGCCACATAAATGCAAACTCTTTGACTTCTGGTGCCATCGGTGACTCCTCAACAGGATCACAAAAGGGTACTTGGATGACTAGTTCACCCCCAAACAGAAGTAAGCAAGAAAAAAACCTTTTTTTCTAGTTTTTGGGTTTTTTTTTTTCTTGTTTTAGTTTGGTTTTGAGAAGAAAAATCTGGCAAAAAGTTTTTTAAGTTTTTGATAATTAAAATTTTATCTGAAGTAGCCATACCCTAATTTTCACAAACAGTATATTCCTGGCTGGAGAATATCCACAAGCCAGAAAAACATTTTACATCTCCTAGCTGTAACATGTTTCTTTACACAGATTTGCCATGAAAAAGAAAGATGCTAAAATGTGTGCTCCAGTCACACCTTCTTGAGCATTAGCTCTGCTAAAGGCTGCTTTTTTTGTCCTGTGTAGAACTGTGAGGTTGAGTGACACATAGGCCTGATCTGACCCAGGGTAAATTTGGTATCCGTGCTCCAATTTCTTCTTCTTCTTCCCTCTTTGATACTGTCATCTTTATGAGCACACATGTTCCCCCTGTACTTATCTACACAGCTATTGCTGCCACATTTTTAACACACAGAATATGCTGACAGCCCCCCAGTCCTTCACTGGTGTGTGTGTGTGTCTGCACAGTCAAAATCAGCCTGATCCACACCAGAAAAAAAGTATTTTCCAGTAGGTAACACTTTAAAAAAAAAACCTTTTTCAAGAGCTGAAGGTTTCCATTTTTGCAAGTCCATCCTCATCTGTGTGTAAAAGTTCATTTTACAGATTCATGACCCTCTAGGGTCTCCATGGGGAAAGTCAGTTTCCAATGAGCTTGAAAATGCTCAGAATAGATCTAAGGAGGATAGAGGTATTGAAATAGTCCACCATTCCCATGTCCACTCAGAATAATGTTCTAGTCCTGCAGAAATAATTCTTCTCTAACACAGGTATGGCTCCAGAGATGCTTCAAGTACGTAACTGGAAGTATCTTTACACCCCCTGGGTAATTCCTCAGACTAGCTACTCCTGAAACTTTTTACAAAAGCAAGCAATTCATGAGGACATAAATTTGATTAAAAACAGACCTGGGACATTTCCTATGCTCAGTCTTTCAGTCTGCAAAGCTCATGAATCCCTGTGGTTAATTAGGAAATATTACTCATAGTAAGATCCAGTTATAATAAAATGTATGTTGCCTGTACAGAGCGACTTAATAAGTTTCAGAAACAGTCCCTCCCCCATTTTCCTCCCACAGCTTCCAGCTTGGTGACCGTGTTTTCTGGTAGGAGGACAATGCCACTTCTCCCACCTGTGGAGAAGGACTGCATAGTGTCCTCTCTCCCGGGGGTCATTCAGGCGCTCATAGCAGTGAGGCTGTGGGCCAGAGGAAATCCCCTGGGAGCACTGCTGGGCAGTACTTACACGTGGGACAAGGGAAAAGAGCCCCAAGAAAGGCACGAACTGGGAGGGCATAACCTGAGCCCTCAGTCCTCAACAGGGGGAGGTAACATCTCTTACCTCTGTGAAAGCAGCTTATAGTTCCCTCATATATTACTACAGGTGGTGTATTACAAGTTATGAACAGTAAAGTGTGGAAAAGAAACCAAATTAATTAATTCAGTCTCAATTAATGTGTTAAGTTGAGTCTGGGTAGAAGACTATAATAGCAAAGAGACAAAACTGCAGGATGCTGAGTTGGCAAAACAAACAAAACTGGAAGTCTAAGTTTGAACAAAGTTTTATACCTGTTTTTTGCTCTGCTTGGGTAGCAACTCCTTCCACAAATCATGTAGGGAATGTAAGCAGAGTGTCAGTCCACCATGCTCATTCCATCAGACAGTGGATACTGAGCAGGAAAATCACTGTTTACTCGTAACTTAATGATTTTGTTTCAATTTTGATAGCTTAATATAGGACAGGTTTCTTATCCACTCTCAGAACTAATGAGAGAGGTTCTTATTTTGTACCAGATTTTTGTTACATAGTGAAGATATTAAAAAAAAAGGTGAACATTGAAAATTGCTTTGGTCTGAGTAAAGCTGACACAGCTTATTCTACCTGGAATACAAAAAATAGCACCTATAACTGACACAATTACTTTCAAAAGGGCAAATTTTGAGAAAATGATTAGTAAAATTAACACTAGATGTTTAAAAATATAGATCTAATGTCTTTTCACCATTTGCTCTAAGTAAATTTTATGCCTCTTACAGTGGGATTTGTATCACATTACATAAATCTTTAATTTCAGTGGAAAACATACACTGTATCATAGTTTAGATAGTATACTGAAGTAATTTCATATCTCATTAAAAAATACATTTTCTGCTTTGCATGTGTGCTTGATTCACTGCATCTCTGGTGCTTTTATGCTGGAGTAGCTACTTTGATCAAATAAAATTAGAGTAAGGAACAGCGGCACAGGAATGTATCCTGTCCATACATTTTACATTATTTAATGTAACCAGAACATTTCCCCAGTGTCATAGGAAAACATATAAATCAACAGAATGCTAAGCATAGAAAAATATCAATCAAATTGGTGTATTATCCAAGAAAAGGGGCAAGTGTACCCAAGGGTAGTGTGATGCCTTCTGAAGTTGGCAGAGTTAACAAAAACTTAGCCGATAATTTTCAAGGATCAAAAGCAGCAAGAGATTGTTTCTGTGTACTGAAATTGACTCAGATTGATGTAAACTGACCACCCCAGTTTTTTGGTACATGTAGAAGTGTGAGTTTCCAATCAGAACACCATTTCTCAGCTCTTTTCTTGTTCCTTTTCTCAGTATGTGGGATGGGGATCTTGTTTGGGAATTGGTGAACCCCATTCAAAGTAAATCAGAAAACACCCAGCATGTCTCGTATTTCAAACGTATTTTGATGGTTTGGTTTCAGAGAAATACTTCCAAAAGGCTGTTGACTTCCAAAGTCTTAGTACACAGAAAATGGGGACGCTCCATTTTTTTCTCAATTTAAAATATAATTTGAGAAAAATACTGAGAAAAATATTTTGAGACCTTTTCTGGGAGTTAATCTGGGAAAGGGTATTTATGAATTCTTTTTTCTTTCATATTAAGGACTCATTTCCCATCATTGCAAGGGGATCAACAGTCTTGCTTGACTCTCCTCTCGTTAAAGCAATTTCCAGGCAGCTGTAACTTGAATTTTCTAGTTAAGATTACAAATTAAAGACCAGGCTATGTTAGTATGAAATAACCCATTAAAAGCACACTTCTGTCTGCCCAGACCATTTTCTATCTTGAAGCAGGACCGGCTCCAGGCATAACCAAAGCAGGCAGGAGCCTGGGACATGAGTTTTTCTTCCCCATCTCTTTTGCCTGCAGCAGTGCCCCAGCAGATCCCTGTACTGGGGCTGCTCCTCTAGAGACAGCAAGGCCACAGGTAGCCTGGGAGTCTCCATCATAACTGCAATGGAGCAGCTGAAACCACCCTGTCCCTGTGGTAGCAGCATCCTCTTTTACCTGTGCTGCAAAGAAATCTTGAATTTGACATGCTGTGGACATGGATTTATGACAATAGGGTTTGTTCTTTTGGATGTAGCTTAAAGCAGCCAAGTGCTGTGGTGTCCTGTCTGGCAAAAGTCATTTCAACAGAATGCTAATTTGACTTCCAGAATTAGATCATGTGTGGTCCCTTGGAACTCGAGCTATCTTAAACCCTAAAGTGTGATGTTGAATAACCAATTTCATGATCCCATTTCAGTTTCCTGGGATAACACTAGTATTTGTGAAACAAATGGCTTCTCCAATTTCCAGCGTAAATGGATTTATATATACAATAATTCATTGAAATAGAATAGCTGGAAGTACTACTTTAATCTTCTCTGCCTTGAGATGTTGCAGTTCTATTTTCTAGACTTGTGTTTTCCTCACAGTTTGTTCATACCTCACAGATATAGTATGCATGTAATATATGACTCTTTACTGATCCATTTATCCACCTGTAATTCTCAGACAAAACTCTATCTATTTCCATTCAGAGCTTTCATCTGTATGTCAGTATCTTCTGCTTTTTGTACTCAGAAAGATGACAGAAAAAATATCATAGGTTCACAGAATCACAGAAAGGTTTGGGTTGGAAGGGACCTAAAAGATTATCTGGTTTCAACCCCCGTGCCATGGACAGGGACACTTTTTACTGTACCAGATTTCTCAAAGCCCCATTCAATGTGGCCTTGAACACTTCCAGGGATGGGACTTCCAGAACTTCTCTGGGCAACCTGTTCCAGTTCCTCACCACCCTCACAGTAAAGAATCTATTCTTAAAATATTCTCTGAAGTTCCTGAACAGATAGTGTCCAAGGAAGAAGCAACCCAATTAAGTTCTGGTGCACGATGCAACCTCACATTCCTCACATTCCTCACATTCCTGTTGGTGGTTTGGGAATTTCAAAAGTGACAGCTTGTAGAGTCAGCCACTATGAGGGAAGAAAAAAGAAACCGAAATAGGCATTGGGCATTGTTACAATCCAATTGGTCTCTGGCAGGAGGGAAGGCTTGCAATGGGTTGAAACTAAGACTTAAGTTATACAGCAGGAGGCTGTCAGGTGAACTATAAAACTACAACTGTACAGCAGAAGAAAGATGCCCAAACTCAAATGTGTTGAGATCATTATTAGCTTAAATGTTTTAAGTTTATTATTGCCAATACTTGATGGAGAAAAAAGAACATGCTTCTTTCATGACTAACTTCTACACTGTTTTAAGTTCCACTTCTATACTGGTTACATACTTAAAAAAAGATACCTACCATAAATTTACTACAGATTTTATAGAGAGTTTAGATAGCATTAGATGTTAGCTACCTAACAAATTGCTTCATCTTTGTATCTCGTTCAGATAAAGAAGTGGCAAAGAATAAGGAAAAAGCAATTGAAGTGGTATGAACAAACTATGTTGATTTAGAAACCAAGCCAAATAAAAAACATTACAATAGAGTTTCAAAAAGTTATGTTTGCAATTTAAAATACCCATAGGGCAGATCTGACTTACATGACCAACACTTAATGTATAGTACGTGATAAGATGACACATGCAGTTTTGAAACTTGGCAGTAATTCAGAAAAAGAATACTTTGCTGGCCATTAACAATTTCTGAGCAATGTATTCATTTATTATATATGTCTGTAGTTGAGTTCCTGAGTGATTATAGTTATAACAGTGTCTTCTTGTGTAATCTTAGGACACCAAAAGCTGCACTGCAAAATGAAACTAAGGATTAATAAATGAGCTCTCTCCTTGCTCATGCTAACAGTACACTAAATTCACATCCTGAGTTTGCTTTCTGTTATTAAATGCAAATGAAGAGAAGCTGCTACAGAGCTACAGGGGTGCAAATGATAAAAGAACTGGGCTTGTACTTTTGTAAAGGGCCTTGAGGGGTGTGTGTGTGTGTGGGAGCAGGGAGGAGAAGCAGTATGAGCATTACACAGAAATATTTTAGCACTCTTTAATGCACCTAAGTAGTCTTATACAGGGAACTCAAACATAAAATAGTAGGTAACAATGAGCAATCATCATTTCAGTTTAATGCTGGCAAAGTTTAAATAATATATTAAGATTCAGGGTTGTTGAGTTTTATGTTTTGTTTGGGGAGGGTTTTTTTAGTAATGTGTGTGTATTTTTCAATGGAGCTGGTACTGACTTGCAGCTGTTTGATATTAGATGCAAGACCTACCAGTCTTCAAACCTCACATTAGAAACAGACCTTTGGCCAAGTTGTGTCTTCGTTTAGACCCTGGCAACCCTGCTTACATCAGTGGGGGTAATTTGACCTCTCATTTGAATAACATGGTGCGGTGATATGGCTCTGGTTTGTATTTTCTATGATTGTTTCAGTCTAAATGCAGCAACTCCCTGGATTGTGTGCGAGATGAAAATGCCTTCCAGAGGTAACAGCGGCGCAGACACAGGAATCATGTCTGATCTGACAAATGATGTGGCATGCACAGGTTACAGCACCCCGCCAGTCCGGCAACAAGCATATCTCCTAGGGCCTCCCCTTGCACTGAACGGATCAGAAAAGGTATGGTGGGTGACGGCAAGGCAGCAGGAGCTCAGAGCAGAGAGATCAGCTTCCTGGCACAAGTGAATTATGGACGTGATCTTTAGAAAGAAGAAGTGTCCCTACTCTCTCTTACCCAGATGTGATGAAGTTCTAGAGCAAGCACAATTCAGCCCAGAGACAAAATCTTCCAGCTGAAAGAATGCATTAGAACAGCATTAATGTGGTAGTAAATATGCTTTAGTAATCCATTGAAGACATATCCTAGTTGATTGTATCATTTTGCTGAATTTAGGGGAGATATGAAAATAGTTGTTTGTGCTCTGCCTGAAACAGCTTTTACTCCCATATGAAAAAAAGGAAATGGAGTATTAGAATCCTTCAGGAAATAAGCAAAAGTCTATGACCTATGGTAACTTTCAACATCGCATGCTTAATATAGATATGAAAAACAAAATGTCATAGGGTTGCAAACATGAAAAAATTCTGTGAGCTCTCTGCTTATTTTTGTTGGTTTATTTATTCCGTAAAACATCTCCTTGCTCAATTGCAGTGATAATGATTATCCAAAAAAGCCTGGGCTGAGAGTCTGAGTCCTAAGCTTTTAAGTCACAATCTCTGCCTGGCTACACATCAATCAGAAAAACAAACAACAAACTCTAGTCATGATGATGCCACATCACCACAAAAACAGAATGAATGTATTTGAAGTACAGTATCTTTGCCTTATTCAAGAATTTTCATCAGGTTTTGTTTAAACTGTACAACCTTTCTTGTGCAGGCAGAAAACAGGCTCGTTCCATGAAACTAAAGAAAAACAAAACAAAACAAACTTTTAAAGCCAAAACATTTAGTTTAATCCATCTTTAAATCCTATTACACATTCAACAAATGACAATAGTAACCCTTACTGGCCAGAGATGACTCAATATATGGCAAACCAAGCAGAGTTCCTCCATGGTTAGCTTAAAGGGCACTGTTAGGTTCGAAAATCATAAACCCCTGTCTCTTTGTACACTACTCAGGCCTTTTCACACAGCTCTGGTACATCATTATGCCCAAGTTACAGCTTTGTCAAGATGCCAGAACAGTATCAATGAGAGTCAGACCCCAGACGCTGGGGACACACAACGGACACACAACGGACACAACTACTTGCACCATCACCAGTGCGAAAACAAAGTTGTTTTTTTTTCTGGCAAACTTGACTTATGTATTTTCATGGTGTTTTGCATTCACCTTGGACAATAAGTAGCAATTCAACAGGCATTTACAATAAATAATTATGATGGAAGTATTGCCTCACTCCCAATCACTTACCCTTTCCAGTACCCCAGCATTTGGAGTGTAAACACTGCAGACGGATTTTGTATTTACAAAAAGATGCCAGAATTGTGATTTGGTTTTGAGGGTTTTTTTTTGTTATTTGCCATTTTTGCTTTTTCTCCTCCCTCCCTGCTCCCCCCATTCCATTTGCCTTTAGTTTTCCTCACAAGATATTCATTTGGAACCTACCCAAAGGGTTGATTTCAAGTACTTAATATCACATACAAATAAATTAAGACCAATGAGACATTGAAATCAATGTAAAAACTGCTCCTATAATGTGTGAAGGCGGTTTATAGCTTCTCAAGCTGGATGTTTATGAGTGACATGAATCCTGGTCCTCATGCGTGCTTTTCAGAGGGTAAATGCAGCAAGAGGACATGGAGGGAAAAGTCTCCAAAACAGTCGTAATTTGTTATCATATCATTCTCGCTCACGCACATGTGTTTATACTTTTACTTGCAAAATCTGATCAAGAAAATATTTTGGATACTTTACTATTGCTGGACCTCCTTTTCTTTTAGTCACTCTGTACAACATCTAACTGCGTGCCTCAAGTTTCTTTGCAAGAGCCTCCATGGTCCGGTGCTCTCCAGCCATGAAGCATTCCATACGAGGAGCCATGGCACCTTGGTCCCTGACCCAGCACAGATAAGGATCTCTGTCCTTAGATGAAGAGTGATGAAAAATGCTGAAAAGGGGCCATTTCAACTTGCTAGGAAGATTTGCAATAGGTTTCTGCTCTGCCCATGCAGGTGAAAGCACCCTCTCAGCCACTGCAGGACATCTGCTCTGTTTAAAGACATCATGAAAACTTGCAGTGCTTTTCTGATGAGCAATATGCCTGTGCCACAGTGCGTGCTCACCATCCTTCAGATATTTGATTCACATCCATTTTCTTTGAAGAATGCTTCTCAAATCCTAAAATGCCCTCCTCTGCATACCCGTGCTGAGATGGCATCACCACAGTGGACAGAGGACTCTTGCTCAGCCTCAGAACAAAACCACTGTCCTGACCCCTACTCGACACAGGTGGGGGGCAAGAGAAGGCAGAAATGGTCAGGCAAGCCCAAGGAAGCCATGGTACCAAGGAGGGAGACCCTGGGTTGGCCAACCATGTCCTGGGGAGCATCAGGCACAGCATGGCCAGCCAGTCAAGGGAGAGGATTGTCCCACTCTGCTCTGCACTGAGGAGGCCTCACCTCGAGTGCTGGGGGCAGTTTTGGAGACTGCAATATAAGATACTATGTTGTTAAAAAGTGTCCAAAGGAGGGCAAGGAAGATGGTGAAGGGTCTTAAGGGGAAGCCATATGAGGAGTGGCTGAGGTCACTTGGTGTGTTCAGCCTGGAGGAGACTGAGGGGAGACTTCATTGCAGTCTGCAACTTCTTCACGAGGGGAAGAGGAGGGGCAGACACTGATCTCTTCTCTTTGGTGACCCGACAGGACCTAAGGGAATGGCCTGAAGTTGTGTCAGGGGAGGTTTAGGTTGGATATCAGGGAAAGGTTCTTCACCCAGAGGGTGTTTGGGCACTGGAACAGGCTCCCCAGAGAAGTGATTACAACACCAAGCCTGACAGAGCTCAAGATGTGTTTGGACAATACTCTTGGGGACATGATGAGATTCTTGGGGCTGTTCTGTGCAGGGTCAGGAGCTGGATTCAATGATCCTTGTGGGGCCTCTGTGATTCTATGATTCTCTGATTCTGTGATCCTGTGAAGTTTAGAGAGGAAGAAAACAAGAATGGACAGGGCTATGACAGAAAGAGCAGAACTTTTGAGAAGGCACTTTTAAAGCCAGGCAGCCCGGATCTTTTCCCATTCCAAAGAACTTTTTCTCTCTCACTGGAACAAGCAATTTGGTGTTGTAGACACCACAGAGGCAGATACTCTGAAATGGGGGACCCTGACAATACCAAACAACAGAATGTCACCCCATTGAGGAGGGCGTTGAGGCGGAACCAGGCTGTATACGAACACATTGCTCCAGTCTTGGCACTGCTGTTTGAAGGGAGGAGTGATCCACAGAGGTCTGCTGCATGCTCTGGGCTGTAGATGCTTCCCTCATCCTATGGAAGAACCTGATGAATTACGCAGGGCTTATATCAGCGGCACACCTACCTGCTGAGCCGAAGGCACCCAAAAGCTGCTACCTGCAGCCCTGGAGGCCTTCACACACCCCATGGATGCTGCCAGATTCAAGCATGAGGTGGGATAACTTTTGTCGATAAAATATTTCCCATCTGTCTCAAATACTAACAATTACCTGAACCCCACAAAAACCACTTGAAAAGACACTACTTCTCAAACAGCAAATTAACTAACATCCTCCAAGTTCTCATTCAAGCTGCAGTACACTCTGCTTCAAACAATGCCATTTATAAAGCGATGATGAAAGGAACTAGTCTATAAACCTTTCCCTAGCAGCAGGAGGGCTTATGCTCCCAGGTTCACAAGACTTCAGTTTATTTGAAGCCCCTCAGACTTCAGCAAAGAGGAAACAATCAAGGGAAAGAGAAGAGTAATCCTAAAAATCTTAACAAGGAACTGCCATGTAGGTTTTTTCCTCTGCCTATATTGACTTTGAAAGAGACAGAAACCAGCTTTCTACCTTTACTGCATTATTTCCCACTTGTTAAATGGCAATGCATAGCCCAAGTGTGTTCAATAAGGCTAAAATAAGCATCCTTCTTTGTGAACTAGTGAAGTAAGAATCCAGTTGGCAGGCTTGCTCTCTCAGGCAAGACTCATTAATACAAAAGGGGTTTATCTTAGAACTAAGTCTAAATTACGAGTTCTAAATGGGTAATCTCAGCTGCAAAAGAAAACACGGCTGGGGAGGTTTTTATGCCATGACTGAGCTTAAGCTTCAAGCCTGCAGGCTAGCGCTACTCAGAGTGTTTCTGAAGGGATAATTTTCTATGCAAAAGGACTGATTCATTGAAGAATTACTCATGTCATAGCCAACATGCCAATTTCAATGGCCGTTCATCTGACAGGCGCAACAACCCCTTCTGAAATGTTTTAAATGACCAGGTGCAATTTTCCTGTTTTTAAATAACCTTTTGTGGTTACTCTAGCCAGACAAATGCCCTGCAAAACCAGATGGGGTGCTCCCAATGCTGTAGCCTAGGCAGGGTTTGGGAGCAGCACAGCTCCCTAAGGTGCTGCCTAGCTTTGCCCTTTCCCTTTTCCTCTCTCATTTTGAGGAAACAGGAATTCAATCCTAGTGCCTGACGGTAGCACTGAAATGTTATAACAATATGCTGATCCTAGTCACTGGGCAAATTATGCACTTTAGGGCTGTAATCAGGGAGCCTTATGTGCAAGTAAGTCCCTGCACCCAGACAGTGGAGGAGATGAATGCTTCAGTAGTGCCAAGGTGATCCCAAAGCCTTAGGTTAGGAACAGTGGGAGGTACTCAGCACCAACAGGAGAGGAAGCCCTAGGATTCATGTGGAAAGTAGATTGTCTGAACAGTGCCCATTACTATCAAGGTGTTGTGAGGCTCAAAGTTTGGCTCCATCTTCATCAGCACATACCAACGTTAGAAGCTGCTGACCTTTTCTCTTGATCATTATTTGACATTCCTCTCCAGAACTGTAACATTTTATCCCAAAAATATGGATTTTTAAAAGTCTATTCTGTTTTGGACAAAACTAAGTTTCAAAACAATAAATCCATAAAACTTGCTGTACTTACATGTCACCTGAATGGCATGATTATTCCTCTCTGGCCACCTGACCTGTCAGATTTTCCATTAATATTAATACACAAACCCTTGCAAATGCAACTCCCATTTAACTGTTTAGGCTAATATTTTGCAAGATGAAAAGAACAGCTTTCAAAATACAGGAAAAATCCAGAGCACGCGACCACATTTCACAGGTCAGTGGCTGGGATAGCAGGAGCTGCTGAAGGAGAGCTGAAGGAACAAACTTGCTCAGGGGCATTTTAGCACTCTTGTGATATGATACCCGTATTCATCAGCATGCAACAATCCACTCTCCAGAAGAAAAACACTACAGATCATGTTCCTAATAAAACAGTCAATTTGCCTCCTTCTCTTTTTTGTTGTTGGAAGGAATTCCTTACAACCTCACCTCCCTGGGGCATGTCTTCCTCTCCCCCTTTGTCAATCAGGAGAAAACAAGACTCTGTGCAACAACAGTCTTGCTGGTCAGCCTCAGAGATGCTCACACCAGGTTTCAGACAGACCCAGGAAATTACTGTTGGTTTAGATGCCCTGATTATTGCTAAGATAGGAGAAATTATGTAGATGGGAAGCATGGTGAGAGCACATTTCTGCCTTGACAAACCCATCAGGGTGAAAATCGTGACCCCTTTGGGAAACTTCAGCATATAAACTCTGGACAGTGCTTTCAGGATTCAGCAGAGGAAGTCTAACCCATCCCCTATTTCTAAACAGCTTCAAAGGGTAGCTATTTCAAATCTTGTGCCAGAGCTAGGGTTTGTAGCCCACTAAGACCACAAGTTTTAGCATATAGACAGCAGGAGCCCACGACCTACGTTCCCTGAGCCCACGACCTACGTTCAATCTGCCTTTGGCTTCAGCTAAGACAAAGGTCAGCTGTAGGCTCAGGCACAGTTTACTTTGCCTTCTGAGCTCAGGTTAAGACAGAAAGCAGAATTGACCTGTTTGGGCTTGAGATCAAGTGTGTATTTTTGCTAAACTCACTGCATAGGTAAAACCTCAGCCTTCCTAATAAGTCTCCTGGAACTGTTATACACAACCAGACCAGTGCTTTCCATATGCCACCAGCCCCATTCAGTGGGCAAAGAGATTTTTCTCTTCCCCGTGCAGGTGTCTTCAGTAGTCTCTGACGTCAGTGTGTGGAATTTTACATTTAAATATCATTATTTCCCAGAATATTTAAAGGTCATGACTAGAAAGCAAGCTACTGAGGCTTCAGCTTTGTAGCATTGAGTGTCCTCTAATGCATCTAAAATAATTCAGTCTTTGTCAGCAGCCTTATGTGTGACAATCACAAAATGGCAGTAAATTTAATTTTCTTTAAAAGAAGAAATAAAGAGTTTGATCTGCAAAACCATGCTTGCAGTTACATACATAATTGGCACATGAACTTCATGCATTTCCATGCACAAGCTCACAACCACATTGTAATTTAGACGCTACCTTGGTTAAGAATTTTGCTTACCCCTAACCTGACTAAATTAATGGACATCAACAGTACCCTGCCCAAGCTCAGAGGATGCCTGATGCCAGAGTTGTAATAAGATTAATTACATCTTAATTAGAGAATTTAGTAATTAGAGAAGACTGAAATATTTTAAAACCATATCCTTGGAAAAAAAGAAATTTGTATGACACTGAGGAGGATAAATCACAAATTTTTAAACAAATACTAGTTTTTAAATAGATACACCCACCCATAATGGACAACAACACAATAACTTTTCCATAATGTGAATTTCATCTTAAGCCCCATCTGCTCATTATTACATTATGTCTTTAAATCATCAGGGATGATATTTCATATAACATTTTTACTCACTATTGTAACGTTGAATGTTCTCATTATTCAGATATATTGCTAATTCTTTTCAGAATCCTGCTAAGTTACTGTTCTTGAGATGTTGTATGTGCCAAATGTGTTACCTGTATTAAACACTCCAAGAGAACAAAAAAGTGCAGGGAGTAACCTTGTTTACAGCACTAATGTAACCTTGTTTACAGCACTACCCAACAACCATATGAGAGACCTATTGGCTAATTCTGCTTTGTGCAAAAAATGAAGAGTCAGCTGATTTTTGTTACAAAGAGTAGGAATCACCGTTGTTAAATAAGTGACTGTCCTGGGGGTTTTCAGAACTGCTCACATCATACTTCAACCTACCAAGGGGAGGAGGGAGTCATTGCATGAATTACTCCTGCAATATTTCATGAGCTAGTAAATTTTCTATGGAAATTATCCAGCTTGATGAAAATGTCTGTATTTCAAACCTCACAAGAGTCTGATTTAGAAGAGAAATAGTGCTCGTTTACTGCAGCTTCATTGAAGACAAAGATGGAGAGAACCTGAAGTGTTGAAATGTTAACGTTCCAAGAAAACTAATTATCATATTTTCACTTGCAAACTTCAAGCCTGCTGCTAATTAATCTCTGTGGAAAGGCTGTGTATGAATCAAATTATAATGTAAGTCAGATTATACAGGATGAGATGTATAACATACCCTGCCACTGAGGAGAAACAAAATGGATTGCTTGCACCGAAATGACAAAAAACCCAGAGAGCTTGCTCTTCATTAGTGTGCCGATCTGTACCAGCCGGCTGATGACAGATTCACCCCAATGGAGTGTTGCAAGCCACCTTGGATTTTCAAAAGTTTGCCTGTGGTCACAAATTATCTAGATGTAAGGAGAAAAAACTATTTGACTGAGCAAACCTTGATGTGGCACTCGCAGAGTTCTGTTGTGAAAACATCTTGAGGGCAATCAAGTGCCATTAGCACATGTCAATGAAGCTTCCCATGAATTACTACAAAAATTACAGTTAAGTGTACTCCTCCTCCATCACTGTCCAACCTCTCTGACAAAACAGTTTGGATGTCTGTTGAAGTACTGCAGAAATTAACACCTTTCTGCCAGTATATAATCAGAAGGATGTCAGCAGACTATTAGTTTGGTTCATCTGCACTAACGCCTTTATAAAATTCATTTATTGATTATAGGATTAAAATGATTTGTTACCATTTACTCTGGAAATACTACATTGTGCATATAATCGAGATAGCAAAGGAGACTTGAATAAATCAGTTCTCATTTAAAAAGGAAACAAAATACATATTTAAAGGGAAACAAAATACATATTGAAAAGGGAAATAAAATACATGTTTTCTAAACACAAGATAATGTTTACTACCTCTCTAAGTAAATTCCATGGAATTTGACTGAATAATTTTTGATTTCATTTTATAGACTTACCATGAACATGCCAACGAAAAAAAGAAATGCTGTAAGTACCTCATAGTACTTGCATTCACATAGTTTGCATATGTAGCTTTCCTTTTTATCTGTTTTATTCTATTAACTTATTGTTATCCAATTTTCAGATTTGGAGAAGCTTACCTAAATGTGAGGGGTTTAATCCCTTCTTTTCTCTTTTTTTAATTTTTTTTTTCCTCTTTAAGATGGGATATAGCGTGAAATCAAGTCCAGTGCAGTGATACTCTACCAGCTCAATTTCTAATGCTGTTTCCATTAGTTTTCTTGTTGATTATATCCATTCTACTGTTGTTATAATTTATTACAAGGCCTCTCTTTGTGTGCACATCTGTTTAAGCAGTTCCACTCGTTAGACCTATTCACACCAGCAAAAGAAGGTTTTCCTTTACCTAGGCTGCATTACCTTGCTTTCCACAGCTTGCACATACACACTTTCTGATGAATTACTGATCAACAGTTGTGAGGTTTAATGGCGTGCCTGGGTATGGTCAGCTTAGTTGGCTATTCCAGATGCTTTCCAACATCCACATTTCCCCCCCTTTCTTCCTTTCACCTACCACTCCCTGCGGACTAAATACTCTAAAAGAATAGCAAGCAAAGTGCTTCAGAACCATATGGCCAATTTGATACACAGTTCAAGGCCTTGTCTTCTCATACAGAAATCATTCTGGTTTAAATCTAAGAAGCAACAGAGTGCTACCCTCTTTTCTGACCTTACATTTTGCTCTGTTTTCTGCAACATCCCATTACTGTGCTGAGCCTTCTTTCTGCTCATCTCTGACTTTAAATCTCCATTTAATCTTTAAAAAAAATACAGGCTCTGCCTTCAATAATTTATCCCAGATGAGAATCTGACCTTATACACACAGATCACGAAGAAGTTCAGTGAGACATGGCCCTATTTCCTCCCCTCTCCTTTGCTTACACAGATTGATGGAAATTCTGGCCCTAATAAAGTCAGTGCAAGTTTTGCTGCTGACTGCAAAGGGATGAGGTTTCCCTCCTACAATTTCTATAGCAGATAGGTGATTACATGTCACCTTAACATGCTGAGCTAAATTGTTCTGGACTAGCAGGGTAGCTTGCTTGTACTGGGTGAAACAATTGTGCATTACCCCAGATCAACACAGTGATTTATTCATACTAGCACATAAGGATTTAAATTCTGTATTACTAGTACTGCTAATTTTTCTAGATATGCTCACAGCCAGCTTTGCTACTGCTTTCTACTCTCCTGTGCTACCCTTACAGCAGACTTTGTTTTGATTCTTCATAAAATCTAAATTCCTGGAGGCACTTTACTGAGAGTTCCAGTGAGCAACTTCAAAAAATTCTGCAGTATGGGTTAAGGTTAGGAAAAAGAAACCTAATTGTGAACTTGCAAAATGCAAACCTTCTAAAAGATCACCGAAACTAGTTTAGGGACACAGACTAAAATTTTAAGACCTTAGCAAGAGAAGCTTGAATGATGTTAGCCATTTGTTAAAGATATAATGCAGTGTACATGAGGTAGAGCTTATACATACAAGGTATAACTCACAGCCAGAAAAAGTTTGCAAACAGAAGGGTGAATGAGTAAAATAGAAATTTACATTTTTTATTCTTTTGCTTTCTCATCATGTTTTCCTGTCTCTATTTGCATATCAGTGGTATCTAAATCAGCAATTTGAGGAGATTCTTCTACAGAACCATGGTTGTATAGTTACCTTGTATAATTATCCTTTCCCATCCACTTCTCTTACCTTGCATTTCTCTCAGGTTCATTCTATTTTCTTTGGCATGGTTGTGTCTCCCACACAAATTCCTGAACCACTTTTGCTTCTTTTCTCCTATTACCACCTTGTGCTTTCTGACTTTTCCTTCAGGACCCTACAATCTGTACCGTGGTATTATCCGTTTCAGCTCATCTCCTCAATTTTTTTTTTAAGTCAAAATAGCTATGTAACTTTTCACTTGTCTTTCTGAAATCAGTCTTCCTGAAAGGCAACAACAAAATTTCTGTCTGTGTTCATGGCAAAAATTCACCCTACAACTTCAAAAAGATCAAATTTAAGATGATCAGATCTATTAAATCCACAGAAACAGGCTGGTGCTCTTGTTCAAAATTTGGCCTGGTCTCACCATTCATTTCTTTCAACAAAAAGAGGCAAGAAATCACACTCAGAGTAGCACGAAACCTCCAAACAGAAAATATACCAATTATGCTGTCAGTATAGTCTTCAGCCTTTTTTGATCTACACTACAGTCAACTTACACAAGGGGATCTGGAGAGCTTGAATCTGGCACTTTGAATTAGAGCACAGTCAGGGATTCTACTTTTTCTCTTTCCAATATACAACAGCAAGAAAGCAACATACCTATTTCCATTTCTCACTACACACTATGTACCACACTTTTCTCAGTCTAGAGCTGGCTTCCAGATGACTTCTGTTTCGCCCTTCACTTCTCTCTATCCATCATTCCTGCATGTGCAAGCAAGATCCAAACCCCAACCCTGGAGCAAGACCAGGACCATAAGAAGAGACAAATTGCAGCAATCTCAGGTGTGGTACCACCTGCCTTCATCAGCCTCCACCCATGGTCCAGCAGCTTTGCTGCAGCACAGACTAGCTGGAGGAGCATGAATCTTCCTCTAAGACAAGATCAAAAGTTAACCCCCTTGTGCTCAATGAGTTAAATGGCTTCCTCTCCAACAGCTCTTGTAATGCCGCCACATCCAACACTAGTTTCCTCTCCTGCCGGTGCTGATTCCACTAGCAAGGGCAGGATTTTGCCCTCAACTATTCACAAGTAATTAATGCATTATTGAACAGGAATAAATAGATAGCAATTAAATAACAAGTATTAATGACTTATTTATTAACATATTAATAGTTGGCCTGAGAGTAATAAATGCAAATTAGTGTAAAGTGGTACCAAAAATTGTGTCGATAATAGGCCCTGAAGTAATCTTGTGTGTTCAAGATAATTACAAATATATTTTCCTTTCAAAAATCTACTGCCGGGTAATTTTTTATGGTTTGCTATAATATCATTTTAAAATTAGAAAATTAGCCCTAGTCTCATTAAAATAATTTTGCAGTGCATCAGGCTTTATGTACTTTATTTCAAGTGTAAGTTTCACATTATCTTCTCGCCTACAGACCTCGCATCTTTTTTTTCAGAAAACCTCCTTGTGTGCCAATATTTTGGGCCCATGCTTGGTATACTCACAGCTTTGTTTCAGCTTACGACTTGCACAATTTTCTCATCATTAGTATTACTATGTAAAAAGTCCCACTGCAAGAAGGGGTGGTACTTTTAAGGCTAAGCCCAGTAAAAATGTCCAAGGGCCATATTTTTTCCTTTTTATTCCTGCTAATAGCAATTCACCTGATAAGTATTTCTGAGGTTTAGACATGACCAAAGTGATGCATACCTTAGAACCAATCCAGTCACAATGGATGCCACTTGGAAGACCATGCCTTGTCCGTTGTTTTACTAGAAATACTTCCCCCTCTCCTTTTTTTAAAATTCTTATTTGTTTAGACAAAAGAAAACCCCACTTCATACTTTGGCTCTAAACTGTTACTTAACATTGGATAACCGATTGCTCAGTGAGGATAGAAAGACATTGTCACTTTTATCAGTTCTAGAAAAAAAAGAAAAAGCTTGGCTAAAATCCAGGGTCCTGACCTCATCACTGATCTGCTAACAATAGCTGATTAAAATATTCCTGTCTGCCACCAGTCCTGATTTTACCGATTCTAGAATCTGACACACATTTAACATGTGACTGTCTCTAATAAAAGACGAGCAAATATTCAGCTCTGCCTCCGGATTTGTAACAGGTTGAGGAAGGGAGGCCCAGGCTTCCTCTCAGCATTGGTGCACAGTACACTGCTTCAGCAAATGTTTGTTTCTAGAATGCTTCTGCCTGCCTCTGTAGGTGGCATTTTTACTTCTTTGCAGCTTTCCTTGTTACAGACATTGTAAATGGCTTCTTCCAAAACAATCAAGTGCCTTTCTGTAAGGTACAGGGCCACTGTGGCTCTCTTCCCACGGTGCCTTCCAAACCACTACACAAATGTGATTGTGGCCGTGTAATCTGTGTACCTGGAAATATAATTCGTTTTGTTGCTAATGAAGGTCCTACGGCACAAATTTATTAAAGGTATACTTTTCCATGGGATAATAATTGGGTCGATAATATTAAACTCATAGGCTCATTATTTAATTGCAAGGGCAGATTATGAATACAGCTTCTAAAATGTATTTTAATGAAAAACACTACATCCTGACCTAATCATATCAACCTTATGCTATCTAATTAAGGATGCAAAAAATCATTAGAGTTGCAAAATATTAGTTCCAGCTCCATCAGGCTGTTAGCTGCCCCTTCATGAATATATATATTTTTTTACTCTATGATAAATAGTTAATGAGGTAAAAATGACAAAATTTGCATGTAGGCAAATTAGTTTAATAGAGTAATGTCTTCCTGGTCTACAGAAAGTGACCTTTTTCCTATCAAAAGAACAACTGAAAATACTTTGAAATGATAGCATGGATGTCATTCCACAAATGACAAATCACTTCTCTGAACAATATAAAAATTATAAAATGCAATAACCTTAAATTCTCATCATATTGTAAATGTGTCCTCTGCTGCTGCATTTATCAATTTAATAAAAGGAAATTAAGCATATTATAAAATACCCATTTATGGAGCAATTTTTAATCCAGCGAATAAAAATGAGAAGCACATGGTTAATAGCAAGAAAATATTGCAAAAATGTAGACCTATTTTTTCCAGAAGGTTTGACTGACTATTTACTTGAATGACCTCCATTTAAAATATATTTTTTATATGGAGTGATATAAGATATGGCAGTCTCATGCTTCCCTTTATAAAAATTGTTCACAGTTAATTTCGTATTTTATTTAAAAATTAACACATTAATAATGCACACAATAAGACCTAGTGATGTGTCTTCCATACTGATTACTTTGTACAATTAGACATACAAAAAGAAAGGGACAAGATAAATACCTTATGCAAATCTATGGCAGAAAAAAGGGTCTTTCAGTATCTGCAATGCCTAGGAGCATTAAAAAGACCTGCAAACACAGTTCCCACTCTTGCAAGGAGATGGTCCATGTGGGGAACATATTTCTAGAATGGAGCAAGTTCTTATTACAAAACTAGATTTGCCAAAGAGCTAGCAAAATTTCCTTTGATAAAAAATTGTCCTTTGTCATCAAAATAATTTTTAAAAAAAGAAAAAGAAAAAAGAAAAAAGAATAGATGGGGAAGACTTCTGGTTTCTGAAGAACACCGGCTCTTTTTTCACGGTATTCGTGTTTTGTGCTGGTAATTCAGGAGGTTTTAACTGTGGTCTTCACACACAAATGTCCCCCACTGTGAGGCAGAACCTGTGCCCACTGAAGTAGATGGTAGAGACCATCTCTAGAGATGCCAGTGATACAAATTCCTGTGCTCTTTCCACACTGCTCATATCTTCTTACATCATATAGTCTGCACCACTATGTCCCCCAGACAACAGGAATGTTTAACACTGTCACAGCCTGGCTTTTGGTTGGGGATGATGTGAAGGAGAAGGCATGAAATTCATGCAGATTTCGACAGAACAGAACTAGAAACTTAGGAACTTTCACAAAGACAGAACTGTGCATCACTTTGCTTTGTTGAATGAAATGTGTGCTGCTCCCTGTGTGACATCAGGATTCTTCCCTCTGCACCCTCTGAGCAGCTGGATCCAGCTGAGGCTGGGTCCATTTTAAAGGATCTCACACTAAGCTTAGGTAAACGCCTTTCAATGTGGCCTTGCATGTATGCTGGACTCCATACTGGGAGCAAACCTAGGCACTTACACATGTCTATAGCTATGGGTCATGTCTTTTGGTGTTCTGGCCCTTGAAGTGTGTCCTACTGTAGCCATGGACAAACCATGTTTCTTCCATTCAGGTACAGACTATTTGTATACAGAGAAGTAATTTTTCTTTCCATTCTTTACCATTTGTCTTTAGCCCCCACATCTCCTCCTTTCCTCCCACTCTTCTTTTTTGCTTTTTCTTTTTTTTTGCCCCTTATTCAGACCTTTCTGTACTGCTGCAAGAAATGATATACTGGTAATATCATTAGAAATGTATTCAGTGCTTTAAACAAAAATGTTGTTCTTTGCAGTTTCCTCATCTGCCACTTTTTCCATATGGCATTGGTGGTCCTGGCATGTAAAGTGAGGTCCAAACATTCTTTGTTTGATCTTACTTAACTTGCAACAAAGGTAATAGAAACCAACTGTCAGGGGTTATGCTTTGACTTACTGTAGAAAAAAAAGGTGTTATTTTACTTACTGGGAAAAATAAAATAAGTTTTATATCTATAAAAAGTGGGAATGTCGGAGGCAGGTGGTTGTGGAAGCACATTCACTCTTTCAAACCTTTTCCCTCCCCTCTGCTGAAATGTCATGTGGTACTGTGCACTTTCCCACAAAAATTAAGCTTACTGAATATCTGCTTTTTCATTCACTTTTTCCTTTCAGGGTCCAAACTGTCATCACGGGGGAAAAAAAAAAAAGTGGAAAATAATTACAGCTGTGGCAGATGTTTATAACAGTGACAACTGAGGCTATATATTTATATAAACTGCTGATCTTTCAGAGGTAGTTATAGAGATTTGAAAAACCTGCAGACCCTAATCTTAAGTCCCTTGTTCCAGACGGTTAGAAAAGAAAAACAAAACAACTCATACATTCTTAAGAGGACTAATTTCCTTCCTATCTGGAATCTGTTCTTTTTTACATTGATGAAGGAGAGTTACCAAACAAAGCATTGTATACAGAGGTGTTCACAGATGTATAAATCAAATTGATGAGCACTTTACCAATTGTCCAAGATCTGGTTTGTAAAATAATCCTATGGGAATTAATAACACCGATGCAAAGCTAGAAAGCAAGGAAGAATAAATCCCTTACAGAAGGAAGACAGTGTCCCTCCAAGACTACTGACCACATTGCTTCCTCTATTTTCAACTCTGAAAACAATTATGACCAGAAGCCTCATCTGTGGATGGCATCCCCACCAATGGACCCTTTGCAAACACAGAATGTATCTCCTATACATCACAGCTTAAGGTGTGTATACAGGCTAGTGGCTTGAAGGAAAAGAAAGAGGAATTATTTTGATAACCAGAGTAGAGTACCTTCCCCTGCAGATCTCCAACTTAGCCTATTCTTCTGGGCAATCCTGGAGGCAAAGGGCCAGGGAGCAGAGCATGGCTTTCATATGTGACTGACCAAACTCACACTCCCTTCTCAGAGCAGCCTCACCTATGCCCCCTTAAGGAATGAATTCTGCATGTTCATGGATACCCTCAGTTTGCTGAGCTGGCTGAGAAATTATCTGGGATGATACTGACATTTAAACCAGCAGTAAGTCTCTATGACCCAGTCAAGAACCACCAGATGGCACAGATAATTTTTGACATCAGTGATGCCTCTAAGCCTTTGGTTACTAAGCAGATTGTAACCCCTGAGGATGTTCAGGCAATGCACATGCAACGTCACAAAGTTCTCCTGAACATGCTTGTTCTTAGCTTCTCCATTCAGTGAAGCACTCCAAGAATAATTTCCTAATATCTAGGTTCTTTAAAATAACACCCAGAAATACAAAGTATTAATTTGGACCACGGGCTCTTTTAGGAGACTCTGTTCACCACTCACCATCCGTCTTTCACCATTGATTCCTCTCCACTGCTCAGCCCTCTTCATAATGTAGCTCAGCTCTTGACTGGAAATCTCCAAGTCCAGTGGAACGAAGAATGTGCCTTCCTCACCATGAATACGTCGAAATACATCCAACAGCCAACCTTCACTATGTAGCCTAAGGATAGAAATGACATATTTGGTTCATCTTTGAAAGGACTCTTCATGCAAAAAAAAAGGAAAAAAAAAAAAAAAAAGAAGTCATTCTTTAGTAGACTTCTAAGCCTTGCTTTTCCCTTCATGACTGTACTCTCTGCCCATGAGTAAAAAGCTTCTTTCCCACAAGTTCTCCAACATACAGCCCTTCCCAGCCCTCTGGAGGATTTACAGTACCTGAGTCAAATCACATAAATATAAGCAGCAATTTTAATTATTTAAATATATTGACATCCCAAAAAAGATCTTGATTTTCCTTCTCAGAAATGCCTACTCTCTGTCCTTAACACTGGGCTGGGTAACGAGTTCCAGTACCACAGTTACACATGAATGGAAGTCCTGCTGTGCCAGGGTTCAATAATGGGCAAACCACATCATATAGAAAGGAACTACTTACCATTTTTTTCAACCCCAAGCCTGAAGCCTATACAATCTAAACTTCTCTTGATGTTAGAAAAGTTCATTTCATTTGTTGGCTTTGTTTTTCTATGACATTTCTGTTCTGTGGCAAGGAATTGACTAAGCAATACACAGTAAAATTTTTTACCACAAGAAAGGCTCACTGTGTGGCATTTCTTGATGTAGGTGAAACCAAGAAATATTGTTGGGCTTTTGAAAAAGCCTGGTGTCACATTTTTAGCCTAAGATGAACTTTAAAACTTCAAAACATTGCTGTTTGATTTAAATGTATCCTCTTCAATTCATCTCTTTCTCATTCTACTTTTGTTCCAAAAACAAGGGTTCAGAAAATAGAGATCAGAAAATCTGGAATCTCAGTTTTGGATATTGAACTGAGGTCTTTCCTTTTGTACCCATTTCCAAGCTAAGACTTTTTACTCCAGCTCAGCTTTTTCTTGGTGATAATTTCAATATTTTTATCCTTCGTAGAGACTGGTTGGGTAATCATTTGAAGTGCATGGATTTCTGTGGGGCTGTTTCGGTCCTTCATTTCTTGGCAGGGGGGAGACAAAGCACAGGCATAATTCCTCAGACCCTCTGAATTCGCACCCTTCTCATGCACAGCAGCACCAGTGACAGTTCTGGTGATGATCCTTGGGTCTTGCATTGGGCTGTGTGCGCTGAACAATGTGTGTGCTGAACAATGTGTGTGCCTGGGCAAGGCAGAGGCTTGTTCAGCTGAGCCACAATGATGTTCACATTTACACCAGCTCCACATCACACCTTACAGTGCTCACAGAAAGTGCAGAGAGGCACACTCAATAAGATGCTTAGTACAATTTTGCCCACAACTGAGATTTAGTGTGGAACAGAAATAAGGAGATGCACCAACAGACAATTTTTCAACTTGATCTCGGGAGGAGCTTTAGCTCTATCTTCAAGGGGAATGTGTACCTTAGGGTCAAGCATCATATCCAAGAGTTTCTGTGATGAGCAGCTATTCTGATCTCAAAATCTCGCAGCCTGACTCACCATCAGATTAGGACTTTTTATCTCAGGCTTTGCTGCAAAGGTTCTCTCTGTACTTTTTTCCCCACCCTTCTTTTTTGAAACATTCCTTTTTGAAGCTGCACCCCTAAATTTGCTGTAGTTTCCAAGATGTCATTTTGGGATTCTCGTATCAAAAGGGGAGAGCAGGTGGAAGATAATCTAATCAAGATGCAGGAGTCTGAGATCATAAATAAACTGGCTATCAAGAAATAATAGAAAATGCTCTAAAGTGTAAAATGCAAGTCAATGCTAAGGCAGAGAAGCATGCTAAAGTAGCTTAAAACACTCTAGAGAAGAGATTATTTTTTATAAATAACTAGTACCCTTTATGTAGAAATTTACCAAATTCCACAATGTCCTCAAAGAAAAAGTTTTTCTCCTAATCTCTGGATCTACGTCAGATGATCTTTCTATAAAATAGATACTTTTTTGCAAGAATTTACTCATAACTTAGAATTATCTTGCGCTTGGTTGAAAAACTAGCAATCAAGCTGGTGGACTTTCTGACCTTCTGTTCATGTCATGTTTGAAATTCCAGGTCAGCAATTTAAATGGCTTGCCACTTTTCTTGCTAAACAAGAGAAAGACCTTGCCATTTATTTAAGCTCACTTAATGCAACATTCTTATTTCAAATTAAGTAAAATTTAATGCAGTTAAATTACTGTCTATTTGCTGCCATAAACATTTTCTATATGAAGATTTTAAGCACATGGTTATAAACAATATAATTAACTTTGAATTAATTAAGGATCATGAAGCCTGTCTTTCAGCTTTGTTCCTTTTGTCCAAAAGTACTCAGCCTGCTCTTGTTACCTGCTTTAATTTCTTTTCTTTGGCATGAAAACTAATAAAATACTTCTTATACATTAATATAGCTTGTTATAAGCATGCGAATAGTTACTTTTATTGCTAATACAACATAAAACAAAACATGGATTATATTTTCAAGACATATGAGAACCAGCATAATACTCTACAAGTTCATTTATTTTCCTATCAGAAAGAACAGAAAACACTGAAATTATTTCCTAGCCAGAGTCTGATTAAAAAATGGGCTTTCCAAAGAATTACACAAACCAAAAATTAAAGTGTAGTTTTAGTGGTTTAAAGCAATTTATTACATCTTAACTTGAGCCTTTCTCATCCTTTTCTGGAAAACCACTATTAAAAATACAAAACAAGTTTTGCTGTTAACACTGAAAAATGTAGATTTTTGAAACTTTTCCCTGAAAAATGTTTCAATACCAGGAAATTCAGATGCTTTCCAGAAGACACTTTTTGTTCAGATGGGTCTTCATTTTCTCACAGTGCAGAAAATATTTCACCAACAAACTTCTGTCTGTTTCTAATGTCTAGTAGAATTAAAATGAAGGAATTGCAACCAGTGCCGCTTCATTGTTCCAAAAAGTAATTAGAATATCTCTCCATGCTAGTTGTACTACAGACTCCCAAGACACCCAAGGGGAACCAGATTTATTGAGGTATTTTGGTTTATAAAGACACAAATAGATGCCTACAGCTGTTTATCCCCTTCCCATTATTTCATTAGCTTCCTGGCTGATCATCAGTGGAGCCATGAAGCTTTCTAGCTGGGGCAGATACAGACACTTCCCCTGCTTGCTTTGGTGGTCTTGTGGGTTCAGTGTTCTTATCCCTCCTTTTACACACTGTCAGACACTTCAGTTTAATGGCAAACTGCTGAGTAATTCTAACAAATGGCACCAACTCCTCCATGCAACAGCCAAAGTCTTCCTTGTGGATTGGGGTCTTAGGACACACAAGGTATCCCTCAATATTTATATTGGTTTACCTTACAAGCGAAAAATGTGGTGGATGCTTATTTAAAAATATATATTTTCATGCTGAGCAACATTACATTTGAATATATTTGAGATATGGCGTCTCAGAAATATTCACACAAAAGGATGCTACTGCCTTGGCAGTAATACTATTTTCTCTTGAAAACAAGCCTTGTTATATCAATATTCAGGAAACAGAGTTGTGAGATGCAGAGATGTTTTCTTAAAAACATTTTAAAAGGTTTTCATTCTATCATTATTGGATTGAGAGTGTGCTGTTCAGGAGTCCTAGTTAGGTCCAAGCTTCCCACTGCACTGGGCTGTAGGCGTTCAAGGAAGAGAAATTTGATAAAATTGCAGAAGCTCATTATATAACTTTACTCTGCACAAACTCCAGTATTCAAAATGTTTCCTTTTGTTATCAAGCAAAGAACTTCAAAGACCTTATGCACTGTAACAGATTTTGTTATCTTCCCTTTGCTTTTGTATTTTGCTATGAATCATTTTTAAAATGTGTTGTGCTAAGACAACTTTTTTCCCCCTAGTAACATTATTCCCCCGCCCCTTTATTGGAAAACATTATGGGAAAATTGATCCAGAAGGAAAGGTACCTTTGATGATCTTGCACCTGTTCCCCAGACAATGAAGATGTTGGTAATATTCTCATAAAAACCTGCCTTACAAATGTTTTAATTTAAATTAATTTTCCTGAGTAATAAACGACAGCAGCTAAAACTTATGAAGCTATTCAAAACTATTAAGTCAATGATTAAGAAGGCATTAACGTCTCAAAAACTAATTAACTAGACTACCAGTACATTGGAGTTGTGTACAGCTCCCAGGAATGCAGGAGCTCTGAAATACTTTGCAGAAATTTAGATTGCCATTTATCTTTTTCTGCCTGCTGCAGCAGAGATTGTGGAAGGGGAACTGAGGGATGATACAGTCAGATGGAGGGTATATGCTGATCTTTTCTGTTCTTTCACCTGCCTGCATCCTGCCTTTGCATGTGGCTTTTTAATGGTGCTCACCTAAATTCATCACTGGGTGAATCAAGGGCTAGCACAAAATTCCTATCGCATTATATATGACTCACTTAGAAAAAAAAATGCACTTCTTCACACAATATATTAGGCAATCGATCTAATTAATTTTCAGTGTCCCACACCTGCCCCTATTGACTGCATGGCTAATGGTGTCTAATAGAAAGGTGGCAAGAAAGGTAGTTGGTCAAAATTCATGAGGAACTGAGTTTAGAAAATGGGATAATCTCATGGAAAAATTATTTGGATTGAATCATGTCATGATGACTCAGTCACAAGAAGTCAAAAATCCTGTATCATCAAAAGGCTGTAGGGCTCTGGGAACCATTGCAGACTCAGAGATTTTGCACTTCATACCATATGTAGCTTTCTGAAAATTTTCCTATTTCTCACCAAACCCCTCCTTGTAAAGCTGAAGACAACATCTTCCAAAGTACCTTAATGTAAGGCACACACACTTTACAGCTTAAGCCCTTACATAGACACCATTGCCTGAAGCCAAAGAAGCAGAGGCTTCTAGAATCTATGAAAAATCATTATATCAGCTGTACTCCTGTTGAGGAAATAAGTGGCTCCGTCTCTGACTTGCTGTGCCCAGCAATCCCAGTGCATTAAAAGTTAAGCAGGAGCAAACCCCTCCTTGATTATCTGCAGTTCTGGGCTCTGGGTGTGTGACACTGATATATCTTTTCTGATGTCACTTTATTTTATCTAACAAGAGAATAGGCACGAACCTAAGTTCCTAAGGGAATAATAAGATAAAGAGACATACCTTAAAAAATACAGGTACAAAATTGTTGATGAGGTCATGAAGAGGATCGTATAAAGCATCACCGTGATTAAAGCACCAGGAATTCCTGACTCCCCTGCTCTTAGAAACACCCAGGAGAGTTTTGCAGCATCAGCAATGGGTTTCTCTATGCTGTTCCCAAATCGCTGTCATGGAGAAAAAAATCAGCATAAGAAAATGTTACACCTGCTTAGGCTATAGAGACAAAAGAACATGAATCTCTGTACAAGAAGGATTTAAATGTAATTTGTGGGGCACACAGTCTGAAACTTAGGAGTTTGTTAGAAACAATTTGAAATTAACCATGAGATGTGAAATAAAGTATTTTCTTGCTTATTTTAGTACAATTAAATCTACCCTATAGAGGTGGCTTATCAAACAAAACCCATGTCACAGTGAAAATACTCAAAGTGAATTCTGTTAGTGTATTTCAGGACAAATGGAAGGGGAAGAAGGCTGAAATTTGCCTTATTGCAATGACCAAGGAGGCATAATATTGAATTATTTGTTTTCTTTTCCAAAAATCTATTATTTTCCTTTTTTTCTCTTTTTTCCTCATCTCTAGCTCTTAAGAACTAGCTACTGTATTGACATATTATTGCCCTCTGCTGGATCAATTTAGAAGAATTCAACAACATATCATGGGTCTTCTACTGCTCAGAACTAAAATAAATTCCTCTCTCCACTTTTTCCTTTTTGAAGTCACTTGGTGACAGCCATATCCGTATTAAATCATGTTGACATATTTTGCGAGGATGTGAAACTGTACCACCAAAACGTCCAGTGTCATTCAGAGAGAAAGTCTGTGGCCTTTAGGCCTCAAGAAACCTGCACCTTTCTGAGCAACTTGCCTAGATTAACCCTTAGGAAGTGTCAAAACTTTCTGCCCATTTCTGTCTACCTTTGCAGTGACGTGCACAGCAAAGGAACAACAGCTCTAGCTCATTAAGTCCAATGATGAGCTAGAGAAGGACTGGCTTGAGTGTGTTTATGTTCTCTCTCCACTATTTGCAATGCTGCTAGAATTCTATAATGGAAATTGAAGGTCCCAGAAGACAAGTAACGACATATAAAGGCTAGTCACAAATTCAAATCTGTCCATATTTTTTACAATAAAATTCAAATACTCTGGCTCTGTTCTATCTCCCTGTTATATCTTCTCTTTTCGGAAGAAAAGGAAAAAAAATAAAGTTGGCTGCTACCACTGCTTTCTTACTGAAGAAACTGTCTACCAAGGAAAATCCTCTGCACAGGGGTCATGTCCTGACGTTCCTCCAGAGAGCCAAAACTCTGAATGGCAAATAAGAACAAATTTCTCTCTTATCCAAGCAGTTCTTTCTGGCAAAGCAAAAATGGTGTGGGAGAAGTGTACTTTTCTATCCTTTTTTTCTAACAGAGATACTCTGTCATCCTGCATACCTTCTGTGGTCCTCAAACACATGATCGAGGAAAGGTGTCTTATTTTAAATAGCTTAAATAACATTTGTCAACGTGTCTCTCAGGTACTCATGACACCACCACACGATGACGGCGATGGTCATGTGAGCCTTTTGCAGTGTCCCCTGGTTTTTATGATGACACCCATCCACGTGGCCAAAAATGTGTTACTCTTGTCTGCACTTATGAAGCTACAGAGAGACGAAGTGAGTGGGGTCCCAGGAAAGCTCTGACAGAGCAGGAACTTGAACTGCATGGGAATGTCTTCTTATCCCTGGAACATCCTTCTACAAGCTGACAGTAAATCAAATCTGAAATAACACATTTGACGCAGCATTTTGGACTATGACTTGAAACACCCCCAAATATGCAACTGCTCTCTAGCCTTTCCTTAACAATAAAAAACATTAGTTAGTAAACACAGAAACCTTTGTCTTCAGGGCTATCTGTCATCTTTTGTAAGTATTAAGGCCATTTAGAATACTAAAATACATTCTAGCACTAAAATAACTCATATTACCACAACACAATATTTTTAAAAGGCTTGATCTAAAATAGATTGGCAAGCAAATCTGAAATAGCTGCTGAAAGAATGCCAAGAGGAAAAAAAACTACAAATGCAATAATGAAAACACATGTAAGAGATATAGTTTCATTTTGGAAAGGATACATACAGTATATTGTGTAATATTTGAACAAATGAGTTTCTACCAAAGATAATCTTGGTGGGTAAGGCTGCCAAATTTTCAGTATGAAGTACAGAGAGGCGTGTACATTTTTAACACTTTAATGAAAAACTAAGGTACTTAATTTGTATCTCACGTTTCCCCCTGACCAAGCATTATTTGAAATTGATAAGTAATCCAGTCTGTGTAGAACTGAGTACAATTCCACTAAAGTCAATGGCAACGATTTTCTCAATGCAAGTGTGGGAGAGATAAGGCAGACCTCATCCTGTCTTCCAGTTTTTATGAATACACCAGGATTAGAGGGGAGAAAAAATCCATTTAAACATTTCAATATTTCTACCCTAGTTATGGAGGAAATACGTATTTTTCTCTCAGGAAAAAAAAATCTTAATCAGAATAATTACAATTAAAATTCAATTCTGTGCATGTTTTACATCATGAAATTTAAAAATAAATAAATAAATGCCAACTGCCCAAGTGAAAACTAGAGTGTGTTGCCACATGCTCAAACTATTGCAATTACATCTCAAGTGAGCTCCAACTAAATTTCTTGAACAGCTGAATTTTAATTTTCAAAACTACTGCAACAGAAAACAGTGTGTAAAGAGTGAAAAATCAGCTGTAGAGCACAGGTGAACTGATGAGGAACAAGGAGACCTGAGGAAACCTGATCTACAACAAGACCTGTGGATAAGTGTTTGTTCTGGAGTGAGCAACAGAAACATGGATGACTTTGAAAGACCAACAAGGGCAGAAGAAGAGCAATACCACAATCCCAACAGAGCTCTCAGCATTCTGCCACTATTGAAAGGAGCCTGTTCCCCGTACACAGTGAGACCCAATTTTGAAATACGTACTCTGGGAGACTGGGCATTATCTTGGAGGTGATAAAAGTTGGCAGCCACCCGAGTACGTTTGGGCTACACAGCCCATACATAGGTACAGACAGAGTTGGGAACTTTACTCTCCTGATTTTACATATGATGAAGCTCTCTCCTGAAAGATGTCTGTCTTTTGATCTCACAAGTCTTTTTAGGTGTGCCAGTAAATTATTTTAACTACATCACAAGTCAGAGAAGTGCATGATACTCTCTATTCTTTTCATTTTGACTGTTTCGATGCTTAGAAAAATCTGAAGCGTTAACAATCAGGATTGTCCATCAACCCATCCCCATTAACATCCAAAATTGCAGTAATTCTTTTCAAAGCAGATGCAATCACTCCAGCAGTGGATTTACTTTCTTATCTCCATATATGGCTTGTACAGTGCCTTAATTTTATGCAGAAACACAGTGACTCCATTAGATGGGAATTTTGTTAATAAAAAGGTAATGTATAACATTATTATTTAATTTCTTTTTAACTTTCATGTTCCATTGCCAGGGGTGGAATTTCATATCTTTCAGTGATTCACTGAATAAAACAAACTTCTACGTCAAGTTCTCATGTCCAAGTTATTTTAAGTGACTCACCCCCAGGAATGAATCCACTACAAACACTGCCAAGGGGTCCAGTACTGTCCATAGTCCCATAGCTATGATAAACTTTGACAAGAAGGAAGGGAATGAGTCAAACAGTTGCTGACAGCCCCATCTGATAAGGACCATAAGAAGCAGCCCTGCGTTCAAGGTTAGGGGTCCCACCACAACCATGGCCAACTCTTCACTGGTGTGCAGCAAGGAGTTCTGGTAGCACAGCTCGACAGTGTGAGGGAAGAGCTGGAACCTGTAAACAAGCAGAAGGAGAGCGTTTGTGTGTGCTCCGGAGCAAGCCATTGAAAGAAGGTAGAATCATGCATGTTGCATTATAAAGTTGCATCCCTATCTGCATCACAACACTGTGACCAAAAGATGTATGAAGCTATTAAAAAAAGTAAAACCTCCTCCTCCTCCCCCTCCTCCTCCTCCTCCTCCTCCTCCTCTTCCTCCTCCTCCTCCTCCTTCTCCTCCTGTCTCTGCATCCTTGGATCCCCTCTGACTCTCAGTTCACTGGGTGCACATCCAGGCTCTGGGGACTGTGCAGGAAAGGCCACAGGAAGGTATAACCTCCCAGATGCAGCAACAAGAGCACAGGGCCCCAGAGTTCACCCATCTCTGCACCACAGAGCATTTGGGTGCTGCACAAAGCAGAAAATGTGCTACAGAAGACATAGCTTTTAGCATGCCTAAAGTGATTGGAAATGTCCCTCGTGCCACCATGAGATGGTGGGATTTGCAAAGCTCATGCCACGAGTAAGTTTGCTGGCACTGTAAGAGACAGGAACAGCATGGCATTCCGAGCTACATAGGGATGTTGAAATTTTAAGCAAAAATTTGAATCCAACTGAAGCAGCTTAACTTCTGCTTCTAACTAAAGGTGAAGTGGCTTTATTCTCGCTCTGTTCCCTACTTGTGAGTGCTACCATTGTATTTGGTAGGAGTAGGGAGTGCTCAGCTCAGTCTCTTTGTTCAGGCACACAGCTACAGACTGGGATGCTGATCCAGGGCATCTTGGCTTCAGAGCGTTATCCTTTATCTAGCTGACTGCCTGGGACAGCTGTGACTAGTGGCTTTGAACATGACCACCACTCTCTCATGCATAGCTTCCTTCTGTTGAGTTTCCTTTGTTTTCACAGGCTCTCGATGCTTGGCCTCCCAGAAGTTTTAGCACCAGCTGGCTGAGCCGACACGGACTGTGCAAGGCCAGAAGTGAGAGATGGCTGGCTTTGCACTAAGATCTAGAAGACCACCTTAGCAAAACCCAGCACCGTCCTGAGTCTGCTCAAATAGCCTGTTCAAATTTCAGCCAATAATCAATTCCATTACCACACCAGACATAGGTCAGAGAGTTGCATGTTACTGGCTCGTTCTGACTAATTGAGGTTTGTGTCATGCTTTAAAGTAAGTAAAAGAGAAAAAAAAATGTTTCTAGTGGAGAAATATTTCCTTCCTTAAGCATGACTGAACCTTTTTGCTCTGTTAAACCCTTCTCTATCACACAGAAACATGCAGAGAGTCAGGTATATATCACCTAGTGGACTCGTACTCCATCTTTTGGCTTTTTTATGCCAGGTGATGACAAGCAATGATTTTCCTGCAACTCTCTAGAGAGGTCTAATTCCTGAGCTAAAGTCAATGTATCATACAGTTAAAATATGTCGACTCATTCTAGTACTCACAGTAAAATTGATATATCAAAGTTAAATTCTTATGAGTATTTTACTCATAGATCACTTTGGTAACATGAAATATGATTTAAATGCTTCTTCAGTTTTGTGCACTCCATAGACGTTTTGAAATACTTTATCCAAAATGATAAATTATTCTTCTGGAAGATACATAACCTGCTGGGTGTCTCAGATGGAAGAGAGGTAGGCATGACACAAGTTGCACAAATGGACACATCATGTTCTGGGTTTAAAGTTTACATTATTAACACCTTCACCTGATCTGCACATTTGCATGTCAGATCATCTGGGCTCCAGATGCGGTTCTTGTTCTCCTAGTCTCTGCAGGGGCTCCTATCAGAGCTTGCATGTAGAGCTCTCAGCTTGAGTCTAAGTCATCAATTCTATTCACAGTGCAAAAAACCTTTGAATCAAGCTATTTAGAGAAACATTCCGACAGAGAAAAGAGGGTAACAGGACTTACTTTGTAACAGGAACTGAGATGGTCTGAAGGAAGAGCCACTGGCTCAAGTAATGCAGGTAAAGTCTCAGGAACCAAAGCAAAACCACCAACAGTGTGAGCAGCCAGAAGTCCCTGGAGCGCCAGTGTGTGGCTCCCAGCTCTGAAAAGGCTGTGTACACCATGAAATGTAAACGCTCAACAACCTGCCTAGACAGTTTCACTTCAGCAGCAGAACGGCAGCTAGAAATATATGGAAACAAAACAAAGAGGCATTTGTAAAAGCATATAAGAAACAGCAGTTGCTAAAAGATTGTAGAGTCCTGCTGTAAAGATAATGTAGCACAGGTTCTGATCACAACTTTTGATTAAACAATGCATCTGACATTAAAAAAGAAAGAAAAGAAATTATTTTTCCATTGCAGTCTAGGTGAGAGGTGGCTTTCTCCCAGAAATCATGCTGCCACTTTTATAAAGACAACACATCACATTTAAAACTAAGTTTTTAAAAGCCTTCTACTTTCATTTTGATTTTAATTTTTCTCACAAATTGCTCTCTGAGGAACACTTTATCAGTTATTTTCCTTCTGAGAAAATGGTAAAAGAACTTGTCATATTTGTACTGAAAAGTATTAATTTTACTGAAAACCTGTGAACAGCTTTTTGGCGTTTGGGTAAGAGCACTTCAGTCAAATATTTCTGTACACAATGTGGGCTAAAACTCCTCTTTAGTTTCAAGTAAAAGAGAAAACAGAAAGGAACGTGCACCGTAAAGAATTCTGCTACTGAGTGTGGTGTGATTTTCCCTTTAAGCTAATTACAGTAGTGCTTCAAAGGAGGCGGAGGGAGGAAATGAGATGCTGAGATGCAGGCTTGGCATTATGTTTCCCAGAAACTGGAGTCTCTCAGCTGATTCAAAGCTGAAAAGACAGTTGCTTCTTTGACCTTTTGAAACTTCTAACTGCTATGCTTATTTCCACTGATTTAAATGACTAAGCAGCTGAGATGCACAACTCTAGGACTGAATATGATGTCATCATCCTCAAACTGTTATTTATATTGATTAAGGCTTCTGAAAGTTCAGAAATATAAAGGTCTTTTTATGGAAGAAAACATGCTGGCTTTTTAAAGTGTAGCATGTGACAGAAGAAGAAGCGACAGACATACTGGCATTGTATTTTGTACTCTCTTAAAGAACTCTCCTGTCTGCATGTATTTCTTGGGTAGCTGTGTACATTTTTCTCCAGCAGTCACAAAGAGAACTGTGAATGGCAATAGAGAAGAAACTTAAAGGGTTTCTGCATTTAGTCTAGATTTGAATGAGATGGAGCAACAAATCCCCCAAACTTGCCAGCCATAAAGGCTGGATTTTGAGACCAGCCTTGGCATCATGTTACTCCTCACCCTCAGCGTTGAGCAGGACGCATGCAGAGGAGATGGTATGCTCTCAGCCAGCCTCTTTGCTCATAAGAAGGCTCAGGCTTTAGTTAGATGGTTGGAGAAGGAGATGACGAGAAGTTGTCCAGGGACATAGCACAAAAAAATAGGTTTTGGGTCACTAAAGGCCTCAAGTACAAATCACTAAAGCTTCTCACAGAAACATCTGCTGGGCTGAGACAGCTGATTCTTGCAGTGACTGGAGGTTGATCTGTCAGGGGTTTTGAAGGTTTTTTCAAGGTATTGTAGTCCATTTTGGTTATATCCTAATCAGTCACAAAGTCCTACTTTAGAGACAAGGCCACGTCATGAATGACCTTCCTCATGTAATTATTTTCCCACAGCAGCCTACAGGAGCATCACAACACATTTCATTAACATTATGAATTCATAGTCTAGGCTTGTGTGAGAAAGAGACAAAGAAAAATGTAAAATAAGAAATATAATTGACTGTGGTATTATACTACAATAACCATGGAATTCTAAATGTTCTGAACTCTGCAGCTAGATTGCACTACACTTCCTTTCATATAAAGAAATTTTTGTCATCCTTAATAACTTCCATCAAAATTTACTCTTAAAGCATTCACTCTTTGAGAAAAGTTAATAGGGCAGGATTAGCCACACTGGTATTTTAGTTAGACCAAATAGTTTGTTTGTGGGGGGAGAAAAAAATAAAAGAAAGAAAAAAATAATAGTATCTTAGCTCACAATACTGTTCTCATCCTTCATCAAACAAGCAGAATTACATAGAAGTCCCACCCAGCCTCACCCATGTCAAAAATCCACATCCTACAGGGATCACTGCCAATCTCTGTGCCAAGAGCGCAAGTAACCATGCGTATTTAAAAAAAAAAAAAAATCTGGAATTAGTTCAACAGTTCATTTCACAGAAGAATTATTTACTACTAGATTACTTAGTCTCAATTTACTAATTGAAGCTACCTCCAAATAAGCAGCACCAGAGTGAAATGTTCAATGGACCACCTGTAAAAGGCTTCAGGAACATAAATCCTTCCTCCAACCCAACACAGAAATGGAGAACACACAGCTCAGAGCACTGAAAATACTGAGTCCTCTTTCATTCATGGCAGTCCTGGAGCACCAGAAATAATAAAAAACCTTGGCGACCGAAACACTGGGTTGGGAAGGTGAGTAAACTTCTTGCTCACTGCAGCAGGACCACTCAGTGCGATCAATGCTTTCACAGGAGCTCCATAAATACACTTGCTCGAGCTCTGCCACTCACTGTGGGGAAGCTGCTGCTGCAAGCAGTGTGAGCACACCATACAAAGTGTGGCTGTGGAACTTCCCCAAGGTTTAGGCAGCAATGAAAAAATCCAACATGTGCTTCCATCACTCCATTGCTCCACAGACTACTTCCACTTTCAAGAGGTCAAAAGTGATCTGATGTCTTCCCCTGTGAGCTGTGTCATCCCTGCTAAGATGCTGGCTCACTCAGCCATGGGAATCCATCTGCTCAACAAAGTTATAAATTAGAGAAATTCAGAATGTGCTCACTTATCAAACCCAAAAGCCTTCCATAGAATGTCCCTGCTTAAACCAGCAGAGCAACATCTACGATGTCTTTCCTTAGCTGCACCTTTTCTCTGAAAAAAAAAAAAAAAAATAGCAGCCCAGAAATTCCACAGAAAGCCATGCTTGCTGGAAGTAAAAGAAATCAAGAAAAATATGTCCATTGGGTAGAATCAAACAACATTCATTTTTTATTTTTGGAACAGCAATTATCCTTTCTAAGACTTCATGATTCTCATCCAATGCCTTGATCATAATTTCCCACTTTTAAATGGAAATTAAGCACTTTATTGTTTAACTTGTTGGAAGCCCAGATTCTGAGTGTCACTTCTGTGTTATTTTATACTTCCCTGTGACTGTGTAACACCTTGACGTGAGCACCATCAGACAGTGGTAGAAACTGGTGGAAAATGTAGCCTACACAGTGACTCAGTGAAAGTCCCAGCCCATAACTGGAATATCTTCATTTACTTTAGAACAAATTCAGTTGGCCCCAACTTACTTGAGAGTTTCAACAAACTGTTACTGAGTACTCATTAATCATGCTGTAAGGCTGTTTACTGGTTCCCACTTCAAAACACTAGGCTTAAATGACCTCTCTCATTGACTTTTTTGAAAAAATGAAGAAAGGAAGAGGCAGAAATATGAAATGAAATGTACCAAACAAGTGGAAACAGCCCCTTTAAATATTTTTAGCTGATGCTAGTAGTAAAAGTTTGGGGGTGGAGTGACAGTGCTGGCAGACACAGTTTTCAGAAGAGATTTATATAAAGTTGCTGTAGGGCAGAGAGCATGAGTATTACCTTTCAAAAACAAAACAACCCCTCCACACACAAAAAACCCAAATCTTAACCCTTGGGTGAAAACTATATAAAGTTCCAAATGAGAAGCCACTTGAGCAATGGATTTATCCATGATTCCTTGGATTACTGGTAAGTAATTTGGCTGAATGTTTTTGTTCTAGGGCATTAGTTTTGCATTTTTCTTTGGGAAATGCTGCAGTAACAAATAGCAGAGACTGAATTACCATAAAAGCAGGTCAATTATTTCTGTGGAAATTGTTCAGAAGGGAAGAAACGATGCACAGATTCTCTTAAGCTGCACTTCATGATGATGACAGAAAAGTAATGGCTGATAGAAGGCAGTGTGTACTGTTGGGTGACAGCTTTGCTGCTGACAAACTATGGTGAACATTTGTATAATGCACTGCAAGGCTGGCACTTGGAACTGATGGCGGGGTAGATCCTCACCCGATGAAACCCTGCGTACTCCAGAGCTACACTGGTGCACACCAGCTGAGGTACTCAGGATCCATCCTGAATGTGTCTATTATTTACATTGCATAAAATAAGGCAAAATAAATGTTCCTTTGTCACCCATACAGACAAAGAAGATTTAAAGAGCAAATGCAGACACGAATCAGTTTATGCAAATTACTTTCAGGGAATCACACACAGTCCTTACAGCCCAACAGTCAGTGCAATGTTTTACTCAGTTCACAAATGAAAAAGACCCCTCCCCACCATCACTCTAAATGCTAGGTATTTAAATTTAGTGCTAAGCCCTTGATGGCTTATCAACAGAAATGAAGATGCAGGAAATGTTGCCCAGTGTTACTACAATGAAATGCTATCACTTTCAGCATAAAATCACACCTGTATCTGAAGGCACAGCTAAAATTAGTACACAAATACACATAGCCTTTCAAATGGAAACCAGTTCAAAGCACTGCTGATGAAGCATGAGGCAGAAGAGAATCTGGTTTGTTCCATTGCGCACAACATAAAAATATATATAAATAAAAACACATAATTTTATTATCATTATAAGGACTTTATTATTATCCCCTCTGCATAATATTTTTCTTTTTCTAAGCTTTTACTTCATTACAAAGAAATTGTCTTTATCCCAGGCTGTATGGTGATGATACAAATAACTTTGCCCAATAATCCAATGGCAGAGCTGCGAACTGAGCTCTGATGAGTTACAGTCCATTATTATATCCAAGGGATTCCTAATAAAATATTACTTTTTTGTTTATTTGTATGCAAAGTGAATATAACCAGGGAGAGTACTTGCTGAGGACGGAGACACTGTTTTTTCCCAGCTCTTTCCAGGACACACCTATGCTTCATATTCTTCAGTTTGCAAGCAACCAAGAAAGCAGGTATCACAAACAGTTAGAAGGGCTATCTAGGGGCTATCTGATGTGAGAGTGGTGGCAAAAGACCTGAGGGGACATTAGGTACTTCTTTAACATACAAAAGCTCAGAGGAGAATTCGACCTACAGCTTACTGAAAAGCCCAAAGTCATGGTACAGAAGAAATGCTGGAAATCATGGCACATTTATTTTCCAGGTGCAGCTGCAGTGGAAAAAAGAAACTGCCAGAAGCATGCAAAATCCAAAATCCAAAACCAAGGCTTTTAGGAATTAAACATTCTTGCAAAACAGGAAAAAAATGTAATCCAATAACTGCAATAATCGTTTTGGTTCATTGCAAAGAACATGACACGGGTACATGACTGCACCTGTAAACATCCATGCTGGGGAAGAGGCGGCTGGTGGTGGCTGCACTCCTTCCAAAGTCCAGGCTGTGCCAGCTCGTGGGAGATGGCCAGCAGGCTGTAAACTCTGGATCAGCAACAGCTTAGGTGTGTTTGCATTACATGCATAGCCAGGAGCCAGAACAAACACATCAGCTGAACTTTTCCCACAACACACTCACAGGGTTGTGTGCTGGCACAGTTGTAGCCTTGGAGGAGCCACTATGCTCTTCCATACTGGGGAGGGGGACGGTCTGGGTCAGTGGGCCAAGACATATTCATTAAAGAGGAGGGGAAGAAAGTGCTGACAGCTTCATATTCCACTGGATACAACTGTGTTTGCCTAAAGATGGTGGACACTCAGCTTTCACTATAAAAGAATTTATGACAATAGAAAGTTGGCAAAGAGCAGCAGATTCATGTCCTCAGCAGTCCCTTTACCCAACACTGTCAGGCTGGCAGGGGAGCCCATCTCCTGACTTTAGCTAAGAATTTCCTAAGAGAATTAACTGGGACATTCGCAGAGTTAAGACATTTCTTACCCAGCTGGGGAAGAAAGCATTGGAGGGAGAAAGAATCACAAAATTTCAGCAGAGTGGCAATAGTGCTGGAGGACAGTGTGGTTCCTTGTAGAGAGCTGGCAAAGCTTTGCACATTTCAGCTTTGAGCAACATCCGACAATGACAAAGCAAAAATGACAAAAAACCAAATTATTATCATCATGGCTGCAGTTTAGGTAAGCAACTAAAACTTTGCCTATTTCATGCTTAACTGCATTTTCAAGAGCTTAGTGGCTTGGCAAAACAGTCTGGAAATCTTACAGGAACAGACTTTGTTAAAATATTCCAGTCTGGCTGCTTCCAGCTCTGGATGGGTACAAACATGAAGTGAGGAAACTCGAGTGCAGCTTTCAGAAGTTTTAAGCAAGCTCTGGTTTTTATTTCATTCTAGAAAGGAACAAAAGGCAGTAGACAGCCTCTGTTATTCATCCTCATGACATGACTAGGCCAGTCAAGAAGCAAAAGGAAGCATGTAACTCCTCCCCTACTTACTGCCCTCTGACTGCTTTAAGTAAATAAGACGACAATGAATGAATGAGAAAAAGGCACAACCCAGACAGGGGAGGATGCAAGATGTCAGAGGAGGTATAGATCTCAGAAAACACAGCACTGTCTCTAAAGCTGTTCACCCAGTAAGTAATGCTGAATGCTCAACCTTGTGCATGAGCAATAAAACAGTGTTTAGGACCTGCAGAAGAAGTTTACAGGGTCACATTCAAGTTCCTCTCAGTTAAAAAAGAAATGGAAAACTATGGGAGGTGAAATGTTAGACCTTAAACATCTATAGACATTCAGGAGAATCAAGATTAGAAACTTATTGTTTATGTTAATCAGAGCATTTTACCCTATCCAGGAGAAAAGAAATACATATATATTTACCAGTAGTACTTGTGCCTAAGCTAAGAGAGTCCCCTGTACCTGATGTGTGGAACGGTTTCTACCTTGACACAGAAAACATCCCCAAGGACATTTGTTCTGTCTGGAGGAAAAATGCAATCTTCCTCCTGACCAAATACATATCTACTTCTGAGAGCCACTAAACACTCAAACACCATCTGTGAGCTGTGCATTCATCTGTAACACACCAATTTAGCTGGCAGGCCATTGGGAAACAAGACTCTGAAGTTGCCAAGTTAAAATGGCAATCCAGTACCAGCTGAAACTTCACCAAGAAAACAGGTGAGATTACCAACAAACATTGTAGCAGAGAGAGATGAAGCTTGAAAAATAAGAAACAGCCTTGCGGAGTGGATTAAAAAAAAAAAAGAAAAGGGGGGGGGGGTGGGGAGGGAAGCACACAGCTTTGATCTTTTCCATCCTGTACTTAATTAGCAGCAGCATCACGCTAGAAGCATGGGTCTGTACAGCTGGAGACAAACATCCACCTTCGTTCAGTGAGAGCCAACAGAGCTGTGGCTGCTGTGGGCAGAGCAGGCAGAAGACACACAGCACATCAAAATCCTCCATTTCAGAAAGGCCTTTTTCTGTCTGCCTGTACAGGAATGAAACTTCGTCTTACAAAAACACAGACAAGCCACGAGTCAAAGCCCTTTGACTTCTATCTGGTGTGTCACAGCAACAGGCTGAAACAAAAATTGAATTCCTGCCTGCTTGCATTGCTTCCCTTGCCACAATTAAATTGCATGTGTGTGTAAGTGCTGATGTTGGGATGTCAGTTGTTAAATCAAATGCACCATTCAGTTCTTCTGTGGATTTATAATACTCATGTACCATAGGAACAGGTGGGTATAAAGATGAAATAAAAAAAGTGAATCTATAGGTGGAAACTGGTACATAAAAATGCTTCTAAAACACTATTAGTGTTATTCCAGTCCGATCTCCAGAAGCTTCTGTACTGACCTGTCAAAAATGACCTTTTCTTTTCCATAGCAAATTTTACAAGGAAGAACTAAGCAGAAAAAAAAACCAGCTGAAGTCTGGGGGAACAATGGAGCATGTATTTAGAGAAATCTTGACATTGGAAATTATTTTTTTACTCTATATCAATTAGAGTTTTTTATTTTTATTATTTTGTGCAACAATGTGTCATGAACAGAAGTGTTTGACTCAGGAATAGCAATCCATGAAGAGAATGAAGTATGACATGACCCAGGTAACACCAATTAGAATACAGTTAAAAAGAAATCCTTGTAGATTTAAACATGGGTAGACAAGGCAATTCATGAAACAACAGCAAAAATGCAATACATTTTAAAAAAAAGAAATCTCATAAACAGAAAATTGTCTGAAATGTTTAGAGTATTTACAAGGCATACATTTTCCAAAGGTAGCTGTAATAATTTTGGAAGAACTCTTCCTTACGGTTTGATGAAAAAGAGCCATCTCAGGTTTGAGCAGATGACTGATGCTATAACACTGCATATTAAAAAAAAAATTTTGCTTAATACAACATGTTTTCTCAAAGAAGTAAACCTTTGTTAGGCCAGCTTAATTAAATCTTTAAGAGCCTTAGAAAAGAAAGGACCTCTGTGCATATGCAGAATACTCTAGGACACTATTATATTTAAAACACCATTAACCAGTTATCTCAAAAAAACACTATTAAACAGTTATCTCAGAAAGCTGAGATACTGTACAGATATCTTAAATTCAATTACATTACGAAAAACACAGTTATAGGAAATGTTAAACTGAAATATTTTTGAAAGATCATTGTAAACACCACTGAAATTATGGTGGAAATTATCCATACAATTTAGTCAAACAAAATGCATCATGTAATAATGGTATTAACTTTTTCTTTTCAGTTTAATGCTGTGTTATTATATTTGCTGCCTATTTTAGAAAGTAATTTGTGTTGATGGCTCTGGAGAAAAACCAAGCATTAAAGAACTAATTTAATTCCTTCTGAGCTATGTTCAGTTCAAAAATATTTCTTTTAGAATGTCCCAGTACTGCAGAATCTGACTAGAAATCCACCTTGAACTATGTGCACTTTGACTAACTCTCTGCCCAAGGCAAAATGATCCTGCATTCAGCAGGGTTTTATCCCAGTCTTCTAAAGGACTTACACAGAATGTACCTGATATAACTGGACCAGAATGTCAACCATGATAGAAATTATGATCAAGACATGGAGGATACATAATGAGAACCTTATCCATTTTACAGTGGGCTGCTATTGGTGGGGGAGTACCTTTAGGGGGTTGTTTACAGAAATCAGGTCTTCTGCCTTTAAGAAAAAATAGAGAAAGAAAAAAGAAAGAAAGAAAGAAAAAGAAAGAAAGAGAACTGTGTAATTCCTTGTGCAGTGTTCTCCTTCCTGCTTGTTATACTGTATGACACAATGGATACTAGCTGTGTTTAAGGTGTTCAGGTGGTGTTATAATAGGCTGCCTGGCTGCCTTTGGAAAGAAATTCCACAAATGTTCCTTCAGTGTGAAGACATGGCTTTATTCCTCTGGTTCCACAGTATAAAACAGAAATTTAAAAATTGCTACAGCTTGTTTCTCAAAAATCAATGTGTGATTGCTAGCTGCACTGGGAGTTTGAGGGATATCCCCTTATCGGGCAATCTCTAGATAACATACTTTCCTCTATTGCCCATAGCTGCATGTAAGACACGCAAGACAAATGCCAGCTTCCTTTTCTGTTGGTGTCATCTATTGATCCACTGAAATACTCTTCATCTGAAACTTCCTTCCCAAAGGGGACATTTGCTATGAGAAGCAAAGCTTTCTGCCTGATGCTAAGAAATCCTAAAACTTTCTGCTAACTACTACACAGCACCATAGTAATACACATCTCTAAAAGCATTAAAAAAAAAAAACAAAAAAAAAAAAAAACCAACAAACCAAGCTCAAATGAGGCAGATGCCATCCTTTTCCAGTGCTTTTCAATACCAAAAATTAAATATAATAATCTCATTATGAGTTTTCTGTGTGCTTTAGATAAAAATGCACTCTGGGTCAGTGCTTTCCTTTGGGTGAATATTCTCTCAGACACATTCAGAACTCCTATCCAAGATGGGACTGAGTGACTCCAGTTTGTGCCTGAACACGAAACAGTGTCACCATGAGAAATAACAGTATCAGAGAATAACAAGAAACAAAAGGGTAAGTAAAGGGTGCTGGGGCACAAAAAGGACACTAGGCCTACCAAAAAAAAAAACATCCCAGCAAACAAAAGCTTCATTTGCGCATCTGCAGAGAGAAGAGAGAGAGATAGCATAGTGTGCTGGCCTAAGACATCAGCACCATCAGAAAAAGCTTTATCTAACAAGACAGAAGAAAATTAAGATGTAGAAAAGACACATTCCTTTAAGAACAAAAACTGGCTTGTAAAAATGGAGAGCTAATCAACATGCATGTGGATCTTTGCAGTTTCAAAGAGGTTTTGGTATGGCTCCTAGGTAACTGCAATTTCATCAGACCAAAAAAGAGCAAAGAAGAAAAGCATTTATAGAGAAAATAATCTCACTGGCACCAGAATATTTTGGATTTGACACCCCCAACCAGAAGAAAGTTTTGCTCAAGAGTAAAGAAGGGGCACACACTTTACAAATGCTGATAAGCTTGTTCCTTCCGTTCAAACATAAAGTATCACACCACTTATCCCCCACCACACACACACAATTTATGAAAGCAACCATCTAAAAGACACTCAGTTGTGAGACTTCACTCATAAAATAGTGATTTTCAGGAACAAGGGAACTGATTTTCTAGTAGGTCAGGACTGAGTGTTTCTCCCTGGGAGGGCAGTAACTGAGGTATTTCCCCTTCTACCCCTCTTGGCCAAAAGGTTCAGAAGTTACCAGGGAAGGCTGACAGACAGCTTTACTGCATATACCTTGACTTCCTAAGATACCTGGCTAAGAAATAAACTCCAGTGTTCAGGAGACATTAGACCAAAGCTTCCAAAACAAAAGAATAATGCATTTGGGCAGAACAAAAGCCTTGTTATTTTGCTGCCTCTGATAAACAATAGTTGGCAGGTATTGAACTTACCATGCAAATTAACTTCTCTGTTTGTTTGGTTTGGGTTTTTCTCTGTGTATATTTGTCTGAAAGTGTATTTGTAAATAATAGTATTTGTTGAAAGATTATGTTTTTAACTCACGGAAAATATTATTTTTAATTCTTTTTACAAATATATGATTCTGTTTTTTCTAGGAACTCTTAGATTTTTCATCCAAGAACTCCAAATATCTGAAAGATATACTACAGTTTTTCAAAGAGCCAGTTTCATCCAAACAATAAAGGCAAGAAACACTTAAATAACCTTCAGGACACACCATAGAGGTGATTCTGAATTTAGGCTTTAGAGTTTCCTCTGCTAAAAGGCTGGATTATTGGGAGAAGAACAGGGGGCAATCCGTTTGCCAGTCAGCCTTAACACTTGTTAATTTTCTACCTCTCTATCTACAACGGAGACAATCACAATCATAACCCTAGAGGACAAAATCCCATTATCTTTGACCCATAAGGTTTCCCGCTACTGGTCTGAATTCAGACAAGATTTCACTGGCTTGTAGTACACTGCACTCCTTTGACTCCATGCAATTCATAACTCATTCAAATTGAAGCACCCACAAAATAGTTGTACCTTCCTCAACTGCAAAAGCCTACCCTTGTCAAAACTCAGTGTGACAGACTAACAGGGCTGTGGGTCTGATGCTCTTTCCCTCTCCTACAGCTCTTGATAGGATGTGTGTAGCTTATGAATCCTTAATGCTCCTAACTTCCTATCTAGAAATTTTTAGTTAATTGCAAAGCCTAATAACCATTATACAGCATTAATTTTGTTCAGCTAAAGAGGTTTCTCACCTTCCTATGAATTCCCATGATTTTGGTAGCAATGTATGAATGCAAAAGCTTCAAAAAGACAGGGGGCAGTCAGGGTGAGGTTTCCAAAGATACTGAAAGAATTCAGTTGCTGAAATGCAACTAGAAAGAGCACTGCAGTTACAGGATACAGACTACTCTGAAAACTTCTTCTTCAGCTCAGACAATAATGCTCTCGGGTTCTCAGCATTTTATAACCTCTTTTTCATGCTTAGTATGTAGCTTCAATAACCTTTATTTCCTTAAGGATCAACCTAAAACTTGAGCCACAATGCATCAAAACTTATATTTACATTAAAATTTTAATTTTCACATCTAACATCATGATGGTGATGTTTTAGCTGTGTAGCCTTAACATTTTTTTAAACTCTTTACTATTTTTTTATTTTGCTTCTGTTTTAACCTGAAGGCATATTGGTTCAGGTTGTATTTGATGTTATTCTTTCTTGTTATTTGAAGCTTAAAGACTTCAACTAATCACAAAAAAAAAAGAGAGACAGAAGGGTTTGGTGGTTTAGTTGTGTTGGGTGCTGTTTTTTGTCCGCTTGTTAAATAGCTTTTGCTTGCTGTGCTCAAGGTTTGAAGGTAAAATTTACAAAGACAATGCTTTTTGACAGTGAACCTTCTGCTACATTTTTAGAAGCACTCAGCAAATTCCAGCAGCGGGTTTCTAGACACAAAAGACAAACACAACCACTCCGTGATTTAGATTGGCTTTCTGTTTGTGGGTCATGAGACTCACTGCTGAGCATGTCAGAAGTTGGCTGTGGCATTTAATGAAGGTTGTCAGCAACTTCATAGTTCCCATAGCAAAAGAAAGAGTGTGCTCTGGCTTTGGTTTTGGGGCATGGGTTGTTGGGTCTTTTTTTCCCTTTCCCTCTTTTGGGGCTTTGATTGGAGTCTGGGATTGGAATTAGTGGATAAACTCAGTTACTGCTAAAGAATCAAATTAAAAGTATGGAACAAGCTGGTGCTTTGAAAAACATTGAATTTCATAGGTTTCCTTTTTTCAGAGACATCATTTAACGTTCAAAATAAATATTAAATTTCTCATCAATTTGAAAGTTTAAAGTCACTCATGAAATTAGGAACAATAATCATACCCTATTATGCCCTGTCTCATGCGTGTCTCGAGAGGGCTGTGACTTGTCGTAGCATGAAGGAACCTAGAAAAATGATTACTTGCTGCTTCAAACAGAAGATGCATAGCTCAGATGCTCATTAATGAGGCAAAGGAAAATTAATTGACATGTCTAATAGTTCTTTTAATATAGCCTCTAAGCCTTGATGTGTCAATTGTCAAATTACCCCTGGCATTCTTTCTTTGTCTCAGTGATCTTGTGTCGCATTGCTAGGAGAGAAAATTAATATTATTTTCCTTGGCCTCTCACAGCATATTTTCTGGCCAAGGATGTTAGACCTCCAGAAAAATGAGATGCAGGCAGCCCAGCTCCTTAACCTCTCTCCAGATCAGGTCTAACCTCCCAGCCTGCAGAACTGCAGCTTTGTGACTGCTCTGTGTCAACAGTCCCTCTTTCCTGGGGCATATGGTGGTTAAAAAACCTACAAGCTTTAAAAAACCTAAATGCATCAGTCTTTCTACATAACCTGGCCACTTCTGTGCACTCCTTTGACTTAGGTCCCTTTCAGCAAGCCAGGATCCTCTCTGCCTCCACTTCCCCAGCAATAGTCTGTCCTCGGAAAGAGACAGCCTCTTCCACGCTACAACAGGCTTTCATGCTTGCTCCATCATAGGCAGTGAAAGAGCATTCCTTTTAGAGCTTCCATTCTTTTCACATTATTATCACCCAATCCAGGCTGGAAAAAAAGCTGTTTCCAATCATTTGCCTGTTAGTCAACTCTCTGCCTGACAGCAAATCCTTTGATCAAGACTGTTATGCAGTGTATATTAAGCTCATCTAAGTTTATGTAATGGAACTTTATAATCGTTGCTGCTGTTTCATCAGTTGGTGTTTCTGTCCTACGTGGAATTAGGAATAAAAGGAAGCACAGAGAGGGCATATGGGTCGTATATTGCATCTGCTGTTTGTAGTGCAGGACAAAAGTCCATGGGATTCTCAAAATTAAGCAGCATCTGAGAACTTCATATTGGTCAATTCTAGAAACTTAAGAAATCCTGATTTCAATGTCATTTGTTTGGGGCTGGTTTTTCATACCTAGATTAAGTGATGTGTTTCAGAAATTTGCAGCAGATCATAGTAATAAATCTCCTAATACAGAGCCATACTGGAAAATGCTGTTCTTTGTGCACAATGAAAGTCACTGCAAAACATTATATCAGATCTTTATGATTTTGTAAAAAAAAAACAAACAAACAAAAAACAAAAAACAAACAAAAAAAACCCTAAATTTTAAAATCATTAAGAAATTTTTCATTCTACAATAAATAATCTCTGCCACTCTGCTTAAGGTATTCATATCCGTGGGCTTTCTTATAAGAAACAGATTTTCACATGCTGCAGAGCATAAACCCACTTGATCCAATTGTTAAGAAAGTAGTACTGTCCCACAGAGCTGCACGTCTGCAGTAAGTCTGAGAGGAACAGATTTCTTGCACATTTGAAGGCTATTAGTCCACACACAATAGATTTAACGTGTCTCAGGCACAGAGGAGTCCCTTCTCATGTGCTGTAGAGCAAGACTGTATAGACGAATGGATGCATCTGGAATTGCCACATGGGCTGTCAGAGATCCAGACATCTTGAACAAATGTTGGAAGTCTTCAGCTTTCGCCCAGGCCCAAAAGGAAGAATCTGGGAAAAGTCAGGTTCTATGAAGCTGGGTGAGAAATGAACATAAAATTCAGTAACATTTCTCTGAATGTCTTTCTATTATGTGATAATTTTTGAATAACCCAACCACTTAGGACTAAAAATTCAGGAAATATCATAGCTGTCACTGTCCTGAACACTACTGATTTTGACAGAAACTGAAACAAGAAAGTAGGGAAAATATAGGAGAATGGGCAGAAATGGCAGGGGGAGAGTTTGCAAGCAAGAATAAAGGTGTGTTAAAACCATCCACATAATGCAGAATAAACGTAAGGTCTGTATCTATAACGTTTTTCCATGATACACATCATGATAAGAATACAATAAGGATGCTGAGGCACAGACATCAGGAAAATTTTCCAAGATAAAGCAAGCCAGTAGCAGGCTGGGGAAATGTACTTATTGTCCATTTGTTCTACTTTCATGCTAAATCTAATTATTTTTTGCTGAGATGTGGGAATTACACACGGTATTTATCAATGCAGGCAAAGAAAACCTTACTTACTTTATGCTGCATGAGACCTCACCTTAACTAATGCATGAAGGTCTCTTAGAGGTTTTTAATTGCAGAATAGAGATGCATGAGAAGTAGCTTTCCCTTCATGTGAAGGTTTTCAAAATACAACTCTGATCCAAAATTGTAAGGAAAATGTCGAAAACAAAAACATTCAAGATATTTTGGTTAGTGAAAGGACCTGTTCTAATAATTTAAAGTGGCTTGAAATTATTTTGACCTTTTCAATAGAAAATTAACCCACCATTACATTGAAATGTGAGGGGGAAAAGCAATTTCAAACAAATGTTCTTTCCAAAATATCAAGATGCAATATTTCACAAGTCTCCAAATTTTGTTTCAATTATCCTTTCCCACAATTTCATTTTTTGAAAGTCACAGTTTTCTAGTGTAAAGTGTTTTGTCAAGAAAAAAAAATCTCAATCACAGCAGTAATACCACAGAATCTTGATTCTGATGGGGTCATATGATTCCTTCATTTCAGTGGGTAGCTTGAGACAGTAAAGTACTGGTGTGTCACCCATTCTGGCACAGTTCTGGCACATGCTGTGACAGATCATACAGGCACTGAGATTGCAGTCACAGTGAGAAGTGCAAATTTAAAATACATCTTCCATTGTGTGTGATCCAAAGGGTCTGGGGACTGACCTCATGCCGAGAGACTGTGCTGTGCTCTGGCTTGGACTGAGGGCTGCCAGAAGCTGTGTGGGGGGACAGGGAAATGCTTGGCAAAACCCTGGCAAAGACAGAGAAGAAGAGAGCTCCGTACTGAGGAAATCACCCCTGGTATGCCACTGAAAGGAAACCCAAGTTTTTGCAACACAAATAGAGCAGCTGAAAGGTAATTGTCGATCTGTTTAATCAATTAACAGTGAAGTACTGAAAACCCTGGTCAGTTGTCTTCATTGGGCTTTGGAAATATTTTTCCCACAAATCTTCTTTTCCTCCTTAATAGCAAATAAGCTGGGACTCAATTTTAGACAAGGCCATGGTACACAGACTTGAACAATAGACTGGTTAGATTCATTAGGAGCAGAGTTGGATGACACAATGTTGGAAACATAAGCAGCCAGCCTATAAGACTAGCTTGGTTACAAAAGCAACCACCACTAGTCTATTTAAATTCAGAATGCCAAAGGTAAGGAGTGCTTGCTGTGAGCTACAGCTACTTGGGCTCTCTCACTGTAAATATGAAAAAATCAGACATACATTGCTTTTCAAACTTCCTTTCTGTAAACAGCACATACTTCCTCCTGTAAACAGTGCAACTAAACTTTAGTTTTTCAGCTGACATTACTACTCTGCTGAAGCGAGCAGACTGGAAACCTAATTCACACCGTCGAGGTATCGGATCTGTTTTCATTTTGCTTATTTTCTTCATAAGCACTTAATGCTTTTTATTCTACCACTACTTCTGAAGATTTTAGAATTAATAGTATGCTATCATTCTAGTGCTGTGTAAGTACTAAAGCAATACATTGCTTTTATCAGAGTTATGAAGGGCAAGAAACAAAAGGGCTCTTCCAAGTGCCAAACTATTTATTTTCCACTTTTCTTGTGTGCATTCTTATGTCTGGATAAAAGTCAGCTCTGCTGGGTCAAAACACACACTCCATATTCTTTTCTTGGATATTTCTAATGAACACATGGGATGAAATTGTGCTCTGGGACCAAGACTCTTACACTATCCAGACCAGCAGACTTAGGCCCAGCAGGAAAGAAGGCAACACTCAGTAAACCTGGCTCATGTGGAGGCTGCAACTTTATTAAATGTGAACCACATTATGGGCTTATTTAAATTAATGGTCACAGTGGGTGCTCAACACCTCTGAAAGACTCTGCGCTAGGGCTAGCTATTAAATTTTCCATCGAGACTCCTCTGTGAAGGGGAGCTGAGACTTCTGACTAGTAGTGCTTGCCAGAAAACTGCCTTTCCATGGGAATTATTTTCTTGATAAAACATTCAGATTTTGGTGCTGGAAAAGTATAACTTTTTTTCCCCAGCAGCCCCTCTCATCAGAATCAGTAACCAGCTGTCCATTTGCTCAAGCCCATGTGCTGTGTGAGGCATTCTCACCAGATCACCTCATTTGGGCATGCCAGAGCCCAGTGCACCAATGTGCAACGCGAAGGCTGACACACCATGCTGGGCACGGGACACGAACACGGCCTGCCTCAGGAGCCTTGGGTTTAGGGAACTAGGGGGAAATCAGATCTCAGTGCCATCTCCTACACCCTCCACTCCAAATGTGCTCAGCTCTCCGCCAAAGAAACCCAGGAGGACAGGGAGGGTAGGAGACTCCCTCATGTCCCACCTTGGTCAAGAGGACCAGAGCACAGGGACCACAGAGGGCGTCACAAGACCTGCCTCTGTCACAGTGGGCAGGCAACCAAGGGACAGCTTTTCCCAGCTGAGCCACTTAACTATTCTGGACTGGATGTTTCGGCATTGTTTAAAATACATTGTTTTCTAGGGGAGATCCCTAAATTTCATTATCAAATTAGGACTGTTAAATATGGCTAAGGGAAGAAGCAAGCGGTTGAACAGCAGCTCACGATGCTTATGGACCGTGAAAATCTCTACAAAATGTTCAGCTGAAAACCAAAGGAGACCATTTTATGGTTAAAAAACAAGAGCACTGTATCGTAATTTGTTCTTGCAAGAAATAGAAACATCTTTACTGAGTCAATGATGATTTTCTCCATTATTGTAATACTTAAAGTGTCAGTGTTCAATGATTGATTTCAGCTCATAAAAAAAATTTCAGACTTTTAAACATCCAAACCAATAAAGCTACATGGAGAGAATGTTTGTCCTTGAAATAAAAATTATCCCAAATATGGACCTGGATCATCGTTTGTAAAAATAACAGAAATATTGTTGAGTCATTTTAATAGCAAATAAATAAATATGGGAAGATCACAAAACTGTGGCAACTAAAAGTTAAATATATTAATTAGAAACTAAAGAAATTAAAGAATCACATAAATTGGCACATTGAGCTGCACCAAAAACGAATATATTTATACACAAATACTTATTAATATATCGATCTACATTTATATTTTTACATTTTGTATAAGCCCAAATGTGGTGGGTTTAAAAGAGAAAAAAGTTGAGAATTACTTCAGATCACCTAAAAACATAGTCTTTTGTGTTGAAGTATTGTGTTTTCCTATTCCATTCATTCACAATGACAAGATAATGATTCACAGAATCACTGATAAACAGCGTCCTTTTTTATTTGCTTCCTAACACTCCTGGAAAGCTTTGTAGTAAACAGTTTCAAAGATAATGAAAGGTAAAACTTCCATCTGAAAAGGTTTGATTCAACAAAATTATTGGGACAATCACTTAGGTTAAGTGTTTAGCCCAGAGGGCAGTATAAAATTTCATCAAAATTCAAACCATGCACAAATGATCTCAAACTGCAGTGTCTATTTATACCACACAACATGTTAGTCACAATTTTCACTGAAGATTGAAAGTAATGATGAAGCAACTGATAAGGATGAAAGACTGAATATGTGCTATGCCACCCATGTATAATTCAGTTAGTGGCAAACATGGATTAGAAAGTATCCTGCAACAGCATGTGTTTTCCAACTGCCTGAGAAAAACTGTGAACCACTAACAAGGGAAAGGGGACAGCAATGAAACCAAAAGTATTTCACAACCACAAATTAGCCAGGTAAAGAAGAGAGACTTATTAAATCAGTGGGTCAGTGATTCAGAGAAAATGAGAAATAAAAATATGGATCAAAATAATATTACAATTTGATATCTTCAAGGCTTGGTGTTTTCTAAAAAAAAAGATTACTGGCTCTTTTAAATCCAGAGAAAAAAGCAGTGACAGTGGCAGGGAAAAGGGCGTAATTTTTCTAAAGCTGAAATCTTTACATTTTGGTGAATAAAATATAAAGAAAACTTCAGCGCAAAATCTCCATTTAGAGTGCGAACTACTGTTCTCAATTTCTAGGAAGAAATAATCTCAGTGGAAGAAAAACTTTACAGTCCTTTTTCCAGTTGAAAATTTTGATTTGGTCATTCTGAAGAAAAGCTTTGAGTTAAAGATTAAGAAAAGGGTCTGTGACTTTTTTATTTTAATCCTAAACAAGGACAAAATCTTTAGTCGATGACAACCAGTGAAACAGAATAACAGCTATGGTACATAATGTTATTTATCAACTGATTATGGATCACTTTATTGTCTGTGTCAGCTATACTCAGACACCTGCTGCAGATTATGTCTGAACTATTAAAATCAGCTCCGTGCAATGACACTGACCTTCAGCTGAAGTTCTGTGATTCCTAAATGGTGAATCCAAATTCCTTGTTTTATTATTCTATAAGCATCTAAGGTGCTGGACAAACTAATAAAATTGTCAAGTCATGCTTCAGAGATATTGTACTGTAGCACTGAAACTTCACAGTGGAAGATTAAACACAAACCTAAGCTGAAAGCCATGGTATGGGGCTGTGTTTTTGTTCAGAATCATTTTAGTCTCAGCAGATTCAGCTAATCATTACTCCAAGCAGAGCTAGATGTTAATGTACCTACCTTTTTGGGTAGGATGGGATTAGAGTAAAAAAACTTCCCGGGTATCCAGAGGAGTTACCTGTGAGTAAAAGTCAGGGGTTAAAGCTGCACATGGAGGTAGTGGCAAGGGGAGAAGGGAGCTGGTATCCGTGGTAGTAGGGTAAAATCAGCAGAAGAGACACTACCGAAAAGTGGAGGAAGGCTAAGTGGTAGAGAACCTTACAAATGACTGGGGAAGATTATAGTATGACAGATGCCTCCAATGATAGCTAATTTAAATGCCATTAGGTGCATTATATTTCACGTGCAGACAGTCTACAGGGTGATGGAAAGCGTTACAGTAGGTTAGCAGGAAAGTTTATGCTTCAGTCAAAGCAAATTGTTATCACTTCACTGGAAATGGCACTCGAACAGCTTACCTCAGCTGAGGGTCTGCCCCTCTGTCTTACTGCAGCATTTGCTGCCTAACAAAATTCTCAGAGCAGATGCTTTATAAAGGTGGTGGAACTTAAGCAAGTTTCTGCTGACTCATTTCCCCCCAAAGAGAAATTGTAGGAAAGTTAGTGAAAGTTCCAAGCATTATACAGTATTTTTAGCTTATTTTGCTATTCTACACTGACCAATTTTTTCCAAGTGGGTAATATTAAATAAAACATTTTTCCCAATTAGCACTTTTATGTGTTTTACATTTAGTGTATTGTTGCTATTCTTCCAATGAAGTCTAGGAAAATGGCAGAATGAAGCCTGGAGTTATGTTATTTTGAGCTGATTTCCTTGTAACATTAGTAAACAGTTTGATGCATCATGTCACTAGTAGCACTATTCTCTCTTGTCTTCCCCCATTTAATGAAAATCTGTGAAATAAATGCTACAAGGCAGTACTGCTGGCATGACAAATTCCAAGCCAATAAGTCTTACAGTTGCCAAGATGTAAGCTCTGAAACTTGGCATTTGGCATTCAGAACTAGATAACCTTACTATAGTAACTACATTCACTGTATCTACAAGAGGGATGAATAAATCAACAATAATTGAACTACTAAAAGTGTCTAATTTCCAGAGTAGTGCTTCAAGCAACAACTGAAATTAAAAAACTGTTAAAACACAGCTACATACCCATACAATCTTGTCATGAATGCACTGAAGCAAAGGTTAACAAAAAGGAATGAATATACATTCTTTGCTAAAAGTAGCATTCCTTGATCTACAGTAGTGATGAACTGTATAAATGTCAGGTCCTGTCCAAGTCCCACAGAGCCTGGCATTCCCAGTAGCAAGAATTTTTTATTGTTCCTGTAACATTACTCAAAGTAGGGAAAAGGCTATTCCTGCCGCATGTGGAATGCAGTCCCTATTCTTGAAGCCTGGCAGTGTTTCCAAAGTTAACAATGATCATAAACCCTTGAAATACTGTTGGTATCTCCAGGGCCTGATCCAAAGCCCAGTGAAGGCAAATGGGAAGATTCCACATGGCCATCGTTTTGTGGGGGCCAGGCTTAAAATATTAGTTATCCTGCCACTTGATTTCACAGTTCAGAATTTCTCACGTTGTCCGAGTCATATCTCATTGAATTTCCCATCTGCCCATCTTTTATCTCACTGTTAATTTTTATTAGAAAAATGTTGGCCTGGAAATCTTTAGGCAAATAACTAGCACAATAGGTTAAATGGACTCAGTGCTTTAGAGAAACAGGAGAGTCTAATAAACAGAGATTTTAATGTAACACGTTTCCACGCTAATACACAGGAGAGAACCTACCATTGGGACACCAGCCTGCTGTACGCCGCTATGAAAACTGTCTCCTGGAATTAATTCAGACTGATTAGCATAGCATGGATGCGTTCACCTGGGGAACTAACTAAAAATAATAGCCAATTTACAAATGAACTAGAGTAGGCTTTTTAATCTCCCATGACTCCACAGATCTGTGGCAGTACACTACAGAGTCACATCTCTGTGACTGCCACACAGCTGGCATTAAGCTTCTGGGGATACACAATCAAAAGGAATTGCTGGAAGGCACTGAGATGCTGGATGGAGTCATTCCTCTGGCCACTGTTTGGACAGTCCTGGTATGATCATAATATCAGTCTTAGGGAGAGATTAAACATACAAAGGAAGCATATTTCCATTTAAAGCCACTACAAGAACATTTGATTTCTGGGATCGGTTATTCACTTTCTTTTGGGACCTCAAATCTGGAAATCCATTATTTATTCAGTGTTGATCTTAAGGAAAAAATATAGGCATTAGGGGTTTTAAATCTTTTATTTTTCCTATCAGGTTTTTTTCTGAAAGCTGAGGCATAAGAGAGACACTACCACAGTGGACATGCTCATTCTTATAACTATCTCAAGGAAAACTGGAAAGTGTTTTTATGTGCTTATGTATATAAGGCATGTACAGATAGGGAGGCGTTTCTCCAGATGCACTGTACAGGATAGTGAAATGCGTGATAAATGGGACTGAATACATATCTTTCACCCTCTGACATTTTGTAGGTCAAACTCTATATCTGATGTAGGTATTTCAGGCAAGAGAGAGAAAGGTATATTCTAAGAGACAAGAGAAACCTTTCTTTCCTCAAAATTCCTGGCACATCTAAGGCTAAATTGAGTACTTGTGGTATGAACATACATCCAAATGTCTTTTAGAAGATGAGGATCATGATGCAATGTTTTGAAATGGAAATCATTCTAACTTTGAAATACTATAAACTTACCAAGCAACCAAAGACGCTCAAAGGCCCCTGTACTACATTTAACCAAAATGCAAGGCAAATAAAAACAGACAGTTATCCTGCATAAAATGATACACATAATGGTTAAGGATGGCATTGTTTCCTCTACATAAAGCAAGCTTCAAAGGGAAAAGTAATTTTTGGATTAATGGGCAAACAATGCAGAACAAATTACATTAGTAGTTAGTTAAAAGCTCTGTAAAATAGCTTGCCCTCTATTTCTGAGTAATGGGACTGATGAAGGAATGGGATTTCTTTTTCCATCCCCAACTCTCTTCCCCTGCAGTGGTTTAGACTGGAGAATTAACAGCTAGGAAGAGCATCTCTTCACATTGTGAGAAAGACATAGCATTCAGTACAGCTGCAAGAAAGAATAGCTGAACCCAGAGTTTCACCAGTGTTAATCCAATAAAACAAATTGTCTGGCATGTTTTCAGTCATTAGCCCTTAGTAGATACCTCAACCAAAAACTGGAATAGATCTAGACACCACGCTGAAAATCTTACGAAGACAAAGTATACCAGAGGGTTACGTAGTCTGTTTTAAAAACTAGGGTCAAGACAGTGATTCACACCATCATGAGAATTAAGCATGACAGCTGTAAATTCCTCACTGGCTGGACTGCTTCTTAAGTCAAAGGGCAGACAGGCTACATTTTATTCAGAATTTTGTAACCAGACTCCCAAACCTGGCAGTTTGGTTTAAATGTTCAGATCCGAGGCCAGGCAATTTGCAGATCCCCTCTGTTCTCTCCTATTCACCTTCCTCATCTCCACCCTGCTCAAATTTTATTTTGTCAGAGAGGGAGATACTATATTCTACCTAAAGAAGGACAAAATAAAAGGCTAGAAATATTGGTTCCACTAGGTGATTGAGAATTTTGACTGTCATCCGCATTTTTATTATCACATCTGAAATAAGAAACAAGAGTCACATGTTAACAAGGCCCACATTTGCCCAAACTTTCCTGCTCTTTTCAGCTTCACCAACACAGCTTCTTGTTCCCACCCTTTGTGAAGCATCTCAGTTTGTACTGAAAACCTGTAAAAGCAGAGACCCTGCTAACTTCTCTGGCTGTTTTGTCACACATCACTGTATATTTAATAATAATTATGCCTCTGCAGAGGTATTTTATTCTGATAAAATCAGAACTATCCCACCAGGATCTTCAGCTACTTATTCATTTTGCTACAGGCTACAACAGAAAGAGTTAGAGAATTTACTGAAATAACAAAGTCATTTTACATACATATGGTCTATGCTTCTGTGCCACAGCAGTGACAGATAAAAAGCAGCAATCTATCATATTTTTCTCTCCACACTGTACTCAATAGGATCCGAAGTGTGGTACCCATTTTGCTACTAATGCACATGTATAACTCCCACTTATTTACTGTAGTGCCCTGAAGATGTGACAGTTAGCTATGTAATGCACTTATTATTTTTATTCATTCTATTCATTAGAGATGACCATGTATGGCTCACTTATAGCTTCGCTTTCCTCCACTAGTCATCAGTAATGTCATCTTTTCTAGCTCATGAAAACAAAATGTTTATTAAATGACAAACAACAACCACATCTCTCTCAACTCAATGTTTCACAGCCAGTTTCCCAAGTCTTCGACTCTCCTATGAGTCTGAACAAACCAAAGGGCAATTCAGCTAGGTCAAAAAGTGCTTTTGTGCTGAGCAGGAATCCAAGCTGGATCATGTGAAATGCCTGTGAGGGACAAAAGCTGGCAGTGCTGTCTTGAAGACATTTTGACTGCACTCCTGGCAAAGGCTCCAACAATTTTGTGAATCCACATTGCTTGATAACTGGAGACTCACATTCCCTGTATTTAAGAAGAGAAGCTAGTGATTTATGTCAAAGAGCTGCATGGAAGTCACACACAGTTTTCTCCCGACTATTACCAAATTTGAACCATATTCTTTCACTTTTACCAAATAATAATTCTCTAAGATGGAGGAAAAGAGCAGAAAGAGCATTTTGGAGGGGAATTATAAACACACAATCCTGGAGAGGTCTAGGTCAAGCTGTGAACTGCTCCAGCACTGGGGAGCATTTTCCCAGCTCTTTCAGCTCCATTACTCATAATCAGATGTCGACCACACAATTCCCTTGTCAAGATCTCTAGGAAAACTTTGGGTTTGTACTGAAGTTGCTCCATGACTGAGCTCACTACTCCTTTCTGCTCAAGAACTTTAAAGCCAGCAGAAAAGAAAAAGAAGGACACCAACCAAATAGACAAACATCTCCCTAGTAATTGAGACTGATCAGTCACTGACAACTCTCAGCTGACACTCTCAACTAATTTTTTGTATCACTAATTTCTCTTCTCCATTGCTAGAGGCCAGCTCTCAGCTGGTGGGGTACTGCAGGTCTGGAACCTCCAGGAGGTTGGCATTGGCTGCCAACCGTTTCCATCATCTGAGCATATAAATAAAATTTTCATCAAGTATAATTGCACTGAAGTCCATAGGTAACTGCAACAGTACGTTTTTCCCATCACCATAACAATATCAAATCCTGGCAAAATTGTGTGCATACATATTGGAGGGCTTTGCAAAAGACTCCCAGAGAAAACAGTTCATAGCCAAGACTCATGTTTCATGTATTTTCAATCCTTAGAAGTTTGTTTCCTATTTTTCCCAGCAGTTTAGATACATTTTGAAGTAATCCCTTTTGTTGATTTCAGATTTGTTTCAAACACTTTATTTCTCATTCAATTTTCACTGGCAAAATTTTACCACAATGCACCAGAACAGGGGAAATATTCTTCCATTGCACAAGTGAAAAAAAAAAAATCTCTAAATGTATGCAGTTCATTGTAATTTGCCCAGTTATGAATTACACTATATAATAAAAGAAACTGACAGCTTAGAAAAATCAGAGTGTATAGGAAAGATGCCATAGTCATATTTAATGATTTGTCCATAGAATAATTTTACAAAAAGTAAAATGTTCCTGTAACAGAAAAATCTCCCATGAAACTACGACTAAAGCAAAAACTCCACAGAAACATGTACTGGTCTGCTGTAAAAATTCAATCCTCAAAGATTTGAGAACATGCACCAAAGTAAACACCAGCTAATACCTGAATACATTAAAAAACCCAAAACAAAACAAAAACATGACTTATGTCCTGCTGAGACTTGCCTGCAAAAAAAAGCCCCACAAAGATTCCAGAATCAGGGAATTGTGGTCACACAACTAAAGCTTAAGCATTTTTAAGAATAACGTGAAAGATTTGAAAGCATTCAAAGAAAACAGTGGGGCTTCTGACTTCTTCTAAGAGTTCAAGCTTGGCCTGCCTTTAATTACATTTGAAAATGGAATTAGAAACAATGAAACAGGGTTTAGGTGGACCATCAGAAGTTACTGAGAAAATTTTAAAAGATTAACACTTTTTAAAGCAGGCAATAAAAGGTTATTCTGCTTTTCACAAAGGAAGTTGAATGTCCGTTCTTAAAGGCAGTATTTCATATATAGTACATGAAACAGATCCTACTAGGACAGCTATAAAAAACTGGTAAAATTTGACCTTTGATTTTAGGAAAATGTTACATATTTGAATAAAAGGTAGCATTTATAGGCAGCCACAGAATTTTTTTTTTTTTTTTAGGTTTTTTTTTGGGGGGGGTTGTTTTTTGTTTTTTTTAGTTTTAATGAAATCTTTAGAAAAGCTCAAGGGACAATCCAGGGAAATTTTTAATAGGCAACACTAATTTTGAACAAATCCAAAACACTGAGAAAAGGATTTTCCTCTAACATAAGATTCATCACCCTCCTAACTTGGTATAAATTCAATCTGCTCTGTTTGTATGACATAAACAACAAGCAGTTTCACAGGAATGAGGCAAACCATATGTGAAGGTGTTTTAGAAAGCACAACAGGGAATACACCAAGCAAAGAAGCATCTGCATTTATTTCAATGTCAAATCACATGTGTATTATAAAGGGAAAGTTTATTGTCTTTATATAAAAAACAAGTTTACTATATTGTACTTTTTACAGTTAACTCTTCTTGCCCTTCAGTGTCGTCCTCAATTTGGAAAAAAAAATTTAATAAAAATCAGCAGGTAGAAATCATAAAGTCTACAGGTGCAGAGGCAGGATTGTAAAGGCGTCTTCAACCTTTTTCACCCTACCCAGACTGTCATATGATGCCAAGAGCCTATTTTGTCCTCACCATCCCCTTGCTACCTCTCTTGAACAAGAGCTGCATCTGCTCCTGATGGGTGCAAGTGAGAGCCAAAGCCTGGCCCAACACCCTGGATTCCAGAAACACAAGAATATAAACCTAGATAAGAATTATTTCTTGTTGATGCCTGTGTGCAGCAGGACAAAAGCTCATCTCCTGGATCAAGATGCTGTCTGGTCCTACACTGGTGCTGCATTGACCAACCTGCAATGGGCAGTGCTCAGCACTGCTGTGTGGGGCACTGGGTACTCCCCCAGAAAAGGCAGTGCCCTACAATTAATTGATTTTATAGAAGCTGGCCAGAGTCAGCTTAACACATTTGGAGTTGAGGAGAAAATATTTCAAAGCAGCATTTAGCCTGGGTATGAGCTACAGGCACGTTGTTAAAAAGCTAATTGCATGGAGACAAAGGATGATCGTTACTTTTATATTAGTGTGTAATATTAACCCTTGAGAGCTGTGTCTAATGATAAGTTGTTGGCAATTGAAACTGCTAGTATTTATATTTCAACTCAAGCCTGAAGATTCCTAAAGTCACACAAAGTGTATATGTCATTATCTTTTTTTTGTATCAAGACAAATGAAGGCTTTTGAAATCTGGGGTCTTTTTCACATCTCCACTAGAACTATGCATAAAAAGCAACACGAAAGCACTGAAGTGTTAAAATTATTTCTCACATCTGTATTTTTATGCATGTTAAGGAAATCTGGCATTACAGCGACAAATAGCCATGAAGAACATTTTTTTCCTCAAATTTTACTTGTTTCAAGGAAGAGAAGAAAAGAGCTAGAGACCTTCTGACAGCAAGTTTTGGACTGCAAGGTCAAAATTCCTCCAAAGCTTCCTCCTTTTCTCTCAAGGTTACAGATCTCACCCATCTTATTCAGACAATAGCCACGAATAATATTGATGATCTGCACAATAATATTGTGTAATCTGCAGATTACACAGGCTTTTAGCTCCAGAAACACAAATCTCAGAGAAGAGAGGTTCGGCAATGCTGCAGTGCAGGGCAAGGTCCTAGGGTGGGCTCTCCAGGAAGCTCAGCAAAGCACTTGGTGAGCAGCTGCCATCTACCAGGTTGTGGCTGCAGCTGACCACCTCAGCAGCATGGACATCCCTGCAGTATGTGACCACACTTGTCTGTTTTCTTAACCTCCTCACCCTCACCTTATCTTTTGGGCTCACCCCGCTCAGCCCCAGCTCGCTGGACCCAAGCCAAAGCCTGCTGCTCTCAGCAAGGCTGTACGTGGGGACAGTGGCAAAGTCACTCGTGTAGGTTGCAAGATCGAAGCTGAAGCCTGTAGGCTTCTGCAGCCAAAATGATCTTTTTATTATATATGTGTGTAATGCCCACTATAAGGAGGTTTGACTATGGCCTACGGATGTGAGACACCACTGTCAAAATAATATGAATGGAAAAGGACAAGCATGCTATAGCAATGGAAACAAAAACAAAAACAAAAAAAAAAAAAATCACAATTATCAGAAAAATATTTGTGATCACAAAAGAATATCTTGTTCATACTCACCAATCTCCCCTTTGGCAAGCCTTAAAAGAAAAGGGAATATGAGAGAAAGAAAAGAAGAGAGGAAAAAATCATGGGGAGAGGCAGGGAGTGGGGGGGAAGAGAGAGACTGAGACAGCGGATACTTTTAACTTGTCACAGTGCAACACTAGCTTTTAATTAATACAAGGTATGTACAACTTTGAAGACTGTTGGTCGTGTAGCATTTTATGATAAATACATTTTATGGGATTTTGTTTTTAAAGAGGATTTTGTAAAATAACCTAGCCTAATAAATGATTTACCAGCAGCAATAAAAGATCAAGGAAATTGCTCAGATTGCATCTTGGAGCATCTAAAACTCTGAAGTTTATGGAGATCTAAGCTGCCTCCAGATCTACAGTGCTATTAAAAATTTTTGTAGTAGCTAATTATCTTGCATTACATTTTTTAAAAGGTAGCAATTGTAGTCAAGAGGAAGGTCTGGAAACAGACAAAGAGGAGTTGATGCCCTTTGATGGAGAAAGTAGAAGAGAAGGAAAGGAGGAGACAGACAGAAGTAACAATTGAAACATCATGCCGGTATAGTAATAAATGGAATTAACAACTCACAAGGTATCAGAGTCCCAAAGAAATTACTGGAATTAATTCTATATTAAAAAAATATATTATTAAGGGCACATTCCTTACATGGCATGCTATGTGTAATATCTATATTACTTGACCAAGAGGGGACTAACTTGATTTTCCTATCCTTTTATTTCTGATAAATATGATGGCCACAAGTGAAGCAGAAAGCAAAGAAAATCCCTCTAAATTCTGCTTTGTTCTAACCTCATACGACTTGAACATAACAAATAAGTAAATAAAACAAGAACTGGTCCTTATTTCCAACAGGATGACAGATACAGTAAATAGAATGGCATATTGAAATAATGAAATACTGGCCTCAGCTAGGACAGGCAGCATCCTGGCACATGCCTTGTTGCCTTTGTTGCATACCAGGAAGATCTGGTTCATGCCCTGTAACTTCCTGCGCTCGGATACAACTCTGCCTGCCCAGGGAACCCTGACAAGCATGGGGCTCAGGGACAGCTGGGCTCCCAGAGAAGGGACGAAGAAAAGGACCAAAAAAAAAGGAAATGGGAGAAAGGGCAGTCGTGTTTTTCTTATTGCCCAAATCAGAAGGTGAGGTGCATGTCAGCTGAGACAAGTGCTCTCTGCTCCTCCAGACACCTTGTGCACTCACAAAGGCCATGGGCTTCAAAGCCTGGGGCCAGGCTGCTAAGGGTGGAGTTGGGTCCCTATCCCAACACTTTCAAGTTGAATAACTTTGAAAAGAATAAAGGACCACAGAATGCTTTGGGTTAGGAGGGGCCTTAAAAGCCAACTAGTTCCAAACCCCCTGCCATGGGCAGGGACACCTTCCACCAGACCAGGTGGTCCAGGGCTCCATCCAAGCTGGCCTTGAATGCTTCCAGGGATGGGGCATATACAATTAAATGTTAATTGTATCACGATTAAATGTTAATTGTATCACTATAACTCTGCAAGACACGAAGAGAGAAAGTGAAGTTCACCACTACAGAAAGCAAGCACCTTGTGATAGATAATTGATGATAACTTGGTTAATTTAATTTGAAAATTGAGGTAGGTAAAATGAAACAGTGGGAGCTGGCAAGGATATTTGGATGAGCACTGCTACTCTAAAATCTATTCTTATATTATCGCCAGGATGGGGGAGTCCTTAATTGTCCAAAATAACCATAATTAATTCAGCAGAATTATGAAAGCCTAATTATATGAGTGTGTGTTATTTTTCTACCTGATTTCTGCCTTCTCCAGTAGTCAGGGTTAATCACCTCTGGGACTGAGTTCAGATTTCCACTGTGAAAATGCACTTTGTGTCTGCAAGGCCTTTACCTGACTTCCTGCCAACTCTAAAGGCACCAAGTGAAAGTGGCAAGTGAGAGCAGGGCATGGACAACACTAGTGATGTTGGAGGCTGCTTGGCTTGCCTGTGAGATAATCCTGTCTCATCTTTTGATAGGGAAGTAATTTAAATTTTCACAGATATACACCCTATTCTGATGTTTGTTTTCTGGGCGCTTTATTTGAAACTAGGGGCTGATTTGCAGAAGATCATGGGTGCCAGAAATGTACATTACAGCTGGGTTTTGAATATTCAAAGCACAATAGGGAGCTATATGAAAGATTATCAGATCATTTCATCTAGTGAAGGATTGGGTCTTCATTGTTTTTTACTAATTACAAATAACTGTCCAACTTTTGCAATTACCTAGAAGATGAAATCCCAGGAAATATAATTATAAGTAAATGAAAAGATTTCATTTTGATGTAGCCTTTTAAATTTCATTTATCTATTCATTTGAAGTCATTCCCCATATGTGTATTTTGCAACAGAGAAAAGTAATAATGTTTAAAGTAACATCCAAAAAAGGTAGTGTATTGCTCTTAAAACACTGAAAAAATTATGCTAGAAATATTTTTGGCTTTATTCCCCTGACACAGCTCCTCAAAACAATGCAGCAATGTCAAAATTGCATTCTCAGACAAAGAGTGTTTCTGAATTTTTTTAGATCAACCTCAATCATAAATAATACTAAGAAGTCAAAGAAAAATCATAATTCTAAGAAGTCAAAGAAAATTTGTGTCTTTTTTTTTTTTTTTTAGCCTAATAACATTCATCTAATTGTAGATATCTCTGTAATACATGTATAGCAAGGCAAACTTTCAGGTTGTGAAACTATTTCATGCTGAGGTCACTTACCACACAGAAAAAGTATATTTCTCCAAGTCTTCCAAATAAAAATTGCTCTCTGCAGATGTTTTCCTTTCTTCTCGACCTGCATTATTCTCAGGACCTGATTTTTCTTCATGACATTGGTCAGACGGGTTATTCCAGCTGACCTTTAAACAAAAAAGGGAAACAAGTTAAAATACTAAAGTAATTAGCTGGACACAGCTAGCAGAGTAAGAGGTGCCAGCTCCTCTGTTTTGAATGCCAGCTCTGTTTTCACTCTGTAACAAACGTGGGAAAGAGCAGTGGCAAAGCTGCCTCAAAACACTTTGAATAGACTAGCCTATTTCAATTGCAAGGGACCTACAACACGCATTTGTGGTGCAATTCAGGGCTGACCAGAAGTTAAAGCAGAAGTTAAGGACACTGTCCAAATGCCTCTTAAACTGGCAGGCTGAGGGCATCAACCACCTCTCTAGAAAGCCTGTTCCAGGCTTTTGGCCACCCTCTCTGTAAAGAATTGCTTCCTGCTGTCCAATCTGAACTTCCCCTGGCGCATCTTTGAAGCATTCACACATGTCCTGCCACTGGATACCAGCGAGAAGAGCTCAGCCCCTCCCTTTCCACCTTCCTCCTCCAGGAAGCTGTAAACAGCAAGGTTCCCCTGAGCCTCCTTTCCTCCAAGCTAGACAAGTCTTCAGCCATTCCTGACAGGACATACCTTCCAATCCCCTATTTTCCCCTTCTCTGAACACATCCAAGGACCTTTACAATCTTCTAAAATTGTGGGGCCTGGTGCTGCCCACAGACTATTGTTCTGTGAATTGATTCATGCCCCTGTAAGGCTGTGGTTTGGCAATCCCTCTCAAGGAGGTGCAAGCTCATGGTGACACCAGCAGCCAGCCAGTCTTCCTCTACCTGCTTGCTTTTTCCTGTATTGCATACCAGATTCTGTCAGTGGAAAAATTTGGACATGTACATGGTATGACATATGGAGGGAACTGATCTGGGAATGGAATTAATACTGTTTGGCTTCTTTTTTTCTTTTTCTTTTATTAACTGGGTTAGCTCTCAGCTGGACCCGTTCTGATCCAGGCCACCCTGCCCTGGTTGCCAGCACAAAGGAGAGGGACAGTACTGCATCTTTCAGTGCTGGTGCCAGTTCATGCTCATTTTAACTACTCTTTGAGCTACAAAGTCGAGAATCCTGATCTGTGCTCATCTCTGGAATAAAACCTTTGCATGCGCAGAATCTGATTCAACACCAGGCATTGCCTCTCTGAACTGACTACCAGATTCCCTGGATGTTTGGTGTTACTGCCTCTGCACAGAGAGCCAAACATCACTTCCAACAAGGGACACAATGAAGTCGTAATTTGCCAGACAAACATCTGCAGGTGACTTTTTCAGCCACGTGACTGCCCAACTTTTTTCCCTAGAAGTAGTTAAGGTTTCAGAGTGCGTAGTGTGTGCAAGGTACTTTGCTTGTACTGACATTTGTCTCCATGAAACTATTCCTGAGCAAAGTAGGTGTAAAGACATTATTTAAGGCATAAATCCCAAAAGTGTTGAGTTAATTTCTCTGAGACTGTTTTCTCTTGTCTGAGATACAAAGAGCAGAAAGTCATCTTCATGAGGATGGCGTTATGACCACAGAATATATTTTACTTCTCTCAGAAGTCACTGGCTGTGAGCATTCCCTCTTTTTTTGCACCATTTAATATCTTAATACATGCAGTGGTTTCCACACTCATTGTGACAAAAGTTAAGCTGATGCTAATTCCCACCACTCAGAATGCACTCAGTGTGAGACCATTTGCAACTCTTTAGCACAGATGAATTTGGGGGCAGGGAGGGCAAAGCAGAGACATCCATAGTCCCCAAAAACCTGAGGTCAGATTCAAAGATCTTTCTGATTCCTTTTGCTATTAAAAAAAAGAAAAATCTGTTTACGAAAAGGGACTGCTGAGAATAAACCACTACATGAACTTCTGTCTTCTTCCTTAAGTCTGTTCTTTACATTAGTTTGTCATTGCTTCCTATATATGACTGTTAGACAAAATTATTTTAGAAGATGGTATCCAGAGATACAAGTAGGCCCAAATTATATAAATCAAGCCAAATGCCTAAATCTTGAACATGCTGAAACAAGGCTCTCTCTGAGCATTAGGGTTCACTCATCCCATTAAAAATGAGGGGCTCTTACAACTTCTGAAAGGAGATTTGACATGCTCACATTTCTTTTGTGCAGAAGGATTCTCATAAGAGGCTCAGTTCAGAAATCTATTCAAACATGTCAATAACTGTAAGCTTGTGAATCATTTCACTGAGTCCAAAGGGACTAGACAGTGCTGAATTACCCATGGGTTTACGCACCTCACTGAAACCAGGTCACTTTAATGTGGCTTTGAGAGCCACCCACAACTGAGGTTCCTATAAGACCATGGCATTTTGTTCAAAGGCATTGTGCTATTATAGGATTGTAGGAAATGAATTTCACTCTGCCACTCCCATGGGTTGGGTCGGGTTGCTTTGCCCATTACACCCACTCCATCAGTCCTTAAGTCATCCTTCCTGTGCATATAAGGCTACACATACACATGCACACCTCAATCTGCAGCAACATTTATATATAACTCTGCTTTCTTCAAGTTATCCTTACCTTCCTGAAGAAATAAATCACTTGAAAACTTAGTTATTTAAAAGAGAGGGAATTTCCAGTTGGCCAGTCTGGTTTGGCTCACAGATGTAGATCATCACACTACTAAAGTTAAAAGTTGCAATTATAATCCCCAGCCTTTGAGTATTTGTGCTACGCTACACAAGTTTGTAGGTACTCTGAGTACTGTGGTGATTTCTTTTCTATGGGCAATTAAAAGCATTAAAAATGCTTCAGAGTATATCTAGAACAGGGTGAGACAAATTACCAGAATGATTAATTTGAATATTCATATTTGCAGTTCATTCACTGCAGCTATGCTGATTTAAGGATGGAAGTGGAGCAACACTTATTTAAAAAAAATTGCAACTATCATTGGAAAACACCTAATTTAATAATGTAGTGCAGGTAGATGCAATTTTCAGGAATACAGTCTTCTTTGTGTCTTAGTTCTCAGGATTTATATTATATCTGAAAGTTTCAGTAGCATCTAACCCAGAAAGTGTTGTCATGTGGCAGATAAGATTCCACGGTAACTTGCACTGATGGCACAATATTTGTTCACAAATTAATGATGTCCTTGGCCAGGATACTACTAATACATATACTAAAACTTTCTAATGGTAAGGATCTTCTGCACAAGTACATGAAGCTTATGGATGCATAGGATACTAATCTCATGTTTACACATTACTGAAATAATATCATCCTGCAGCTTGATCAGGCTTCTGTTGTTTGGTTACTTGGTGGTCTTTCCTTCTACTCCTTTGAAGTTTCATAGCTGAAGAGATTAGCTCCCTACAGACCTATACAGGAGACAGCAGCACACCTGGACATGTGAAGCCTTATTGTGGCTATAAAAAAATTCATAGGGTTAGATTAAAGAAGCACAAGAAACACAGCAAGCCTACAAATCGTCCTTAAATGGCACATGTGGAAGCTCTAATGGCTTCTTCCTGATCTTTAAGGGAGATGGTGATGTTCATATCAAGACCAGTACCTTGTGATGTCCTCCTTGGACCTCCTTCCGCCACAACGGGCCACAGTGCTCATCTTTGCTGCCATGGCAATCTTGGTAATCGTCTGCAAGAAAACAAAAAAAAAGACAACCACAACAAAAAAATTTTATATAGCTGCATAAGATAAAGCTCTGGAAAGGAAGAAGCTGGGTTTTGGTCCCTCTCCCAACAAGACCCCAACTGACTTCAGGCTGATAATTCTTCCCTCTCCATCGAAGTTATAAATGGGTGGTTATTTCTCTCTTACATTACAGAAGTGTTAGTATGATAAATGCAGAGAAGACTTCAGATGCTGTGGTGTTGGAAATAACAATTGCATGGACACAAAACAGGGGGGAAAGTAGAAATAAAGAAATAATAGACACAAGAAGAATACATGGAAGGGTATTTTAAACATCGCAGGAAGTGTTCTTCAGAAGACAGAAGGAAGCTAATTTTCTTGTATGGACATAGTTGTGGATCAAGAATGAGGCACATGGACACAAAGTACTTGAATAAACTTTGCTTAGAAAACACAAGTCATATGTCCCTCAAGCTCCTGAAAAGCAGTGACATGTGCAATGGACAAAAATGTACTCCCACATCATAGGAAACAGTGGTGTGGCAAAAATAAAGATCTGTATTACACTTTTTAATGTGTGGCACATGGAGGATAAGCCAAAATTACACTTAACAATTTTTTAATTTTTTTTTTTTAAAGTTATTTCCAGTTCCACTCAGTAAAAGACAGTAAATTGTATTTAAACTCACAGTACAGGAAGGATCTGTTCTTAGGTGTTACAGTGGTTGATACACAATATATGCATATACAATGTCACAGTTTTAAGCCTGTGTGTTTATGTACACACCTATGGATAAGTTTCCTACTTAGTGAAAGAGGGATTTGCAGATATGTACATCATCTGGGGTGAAAGAAGAGGTCTACTGAAATCAGTGAAAGAGCATAAAATACAGCTGCTGGGTATGTCACGTGTGTGTACATATGCAGCATAACCTGCTCAAACTGTCTCTACGTATTTCGTGTATGGAATACATGTATGGACCCATAAATGCACATTAAAATATAAATATACCTTTGTAAAGATGGTTCCTGTGGTTTTCTTTGTTTAATTTTTCTTCTTCTTTTTTTTTCCCAGTACACAAAAATGGGTTTCCAAACAGCCTTGCTGAAATGATGAATACTTTTACAATGTTTTTGGAGTCAAATGAATAAAGCAGTAATTATCTTGGCAAAAAAAAAAAAAAAGGGACAATAAAAAGAATAAAGAAAACAATAATATTCTACATTTAAGAAATGGGAGGGAGAAAGAACTCAAGTCTGTTATTTAATCATGACATGCTCTTTTTATATTTTATTTGTAAGGCTCTGAATGCTCTTTTCTTTCTATACCAGTGAGCTCATTACTTTAATTCCACATAGATTTCTCTGAACAATTTTTGCTAAGTAAAAACACAATGTAATTTTTCAATGGCTGTAACAGTAAGAAGCTTCTCAAATTAAAGATCAATAAAAAGTACAGAAAAAATCTGTATGAAAATAAATAAATAAAAGAGGAGATGGGAAATGCCTGCAATTAGACAGGATGAAAAATCTAAAAAGAAATTAAATTTAGTTGTAATACATTTCCCATTCTTTTCTTCATGAAAATTACTACTGAAGTGGTTTTTTTTCTGTAATTTAAATGTTAAGCTGCCAGATGTGTGTCTCATGCTTGAAGAGTTGAAGCTTTGCATTATTTAGCATATTAAGATTCACAGAATTTAAAAAAGGGCTCCTTTATTGCCTGGAGGTTCTAATTAAGTAAACCTTAGCCTGGTACATTTAAAACTTGCAATACAAGAGATTTTACTTCCTTTTTTTTCTCAGTAGCCAAATCTCATCAATATAATAAATATGGAAAATACTTAAGATGATACAATTTTTCTTTGGCTTGAGGAATTAAACCTATCTATTATTTTAAGAAGTTTTTAATAGAGGCCAGCAATCAGAAAGACATTTAAAGACTCCAGTCTTCTTTTTAATCATAGGAGTTGCTCTTACTTAGTGGTGGGGGGAGGGAATGTGTCTTATAAAACTGAACTGTGTAGAAATTGTTTCTTCTACATGCAAAAAACAAAGCAGTTCTGAGAGAGAAACAAGAACCATACAGTATTTTATTATTAAATTGCACTTTATTTCTTTATAACTTTTTATAATTGACCACCGAAAACTAATAAAGTATTAATTAGCCGTGCTATCAGCAATTTGTTCATTGAAGGAATTGAGACTGCTGCATCAGAAACTCTAATAGCATAGAAATTCCTTTGACATACAGTACCCATAAATCATACCTTAAATACAGTTATTTTTGCCGTTTTAGAAAATGTCAAAGGTGTCAACTTTGTCCAGATATAACACTTAGCAGTGACTATTTTAGTAAATTGACTCAAAATACATTTTGTTCCCTGACAGGGGAACATAATATCATTCATGATAAAAATGAACAATTTGAGGAGGAGAAAACAGCACCAAGAAACAGTGATCAAAGACAGGTATCATAGCTATGATAAAGGCACAGTGGCAGATGTAGACTCTCTGTTAATAGGTTTATTTGGAAGTCAAGAAACATAAGCATAAAAGCAGGAAAATAAGATTACATCAGGGCCTGGAAAAGACAATAAGATTCTTAATCCAAAGTTATAAATCTGCAATCAGGCAGAATAGTTTAAATGCCTACAGTTTTGTAAGACAAATAGGAAAAATACGGTGGCATTTTTTCCCACCATTGTGGAACAGGCAAGGCAACTAATGTCTGGATTTGGAAAATCACGGTGATATGAATGTTATTTCCAGACCTTGACAGTGCTGAGAGCAGTCATTTCTGGGTGATATTAAGTCCCAACCAAGTAGTTTAGATACTACACAGATCATGTCTGATAAGGGACATAAGGAAAGGGTTACCCAGACAAAATCCCTGAGTTCCACCAGGACCCACGTATTTAAAATACCATGGAAAGAGATTGGAAACAAAAACATTTTTGCTACTCTGTTACCTTTCTCCGTATCAGCCTTCTACAGGCAATAGCCAAGCATAATAGCATGACCTTTAAAATTAGAAGGTGTCTTACTACTTCATAACCCTTGCAGAATAAAACTTAATCATTTTTTATCCTCTGCATTCAGTCTGAAAGTTATCATCTTTGGTGATGTCTTCTACAGCAAGTACTGTGTGCTGCAATCAGGAGTGAACTTGTAGAATGAAACCATGGATTTGGAGGACACCACTGAATAGTGGAGACCCCACTGTGTGTTGAAGATTTCATGCCAGACCAGGTTTTTAGTCTGGTCCTGGTAGCTGACAGCCCATTAATACCTGATACACACACCTAAAGTCACCTTAGAGGTGGCCAGTTCTTGTCCTCTGAGGACACTGCAGTGAGAACAGAGCAGCAACTAGGGCAGGGCGTTCACTTCAAAAGTGCCCTAAATACCTAAAAAGTGTAAACACATCCTTTGTGAACAAGCATTAGAGAGGGGTGGGAAATGGATTGTCTCAGATGCTTCATATAAGGCTGATACTGTGAAATATTTATTATTTATGTATGGGGGGCATGGGGACTTTAAAAGATTTTTTTCAAATATGGACAAAAAGAAATAGCATAGCTAGGAAATTACAGCAGTTTGATGGGAACTACTTTTGTTTTACATGGGGGCAAAGTAGAGGAGGAAAGTGCAGTCCCTTCTGATGGCTGCAACCTCTCTTTTAAGTAGGAAAGGGTTTTAGACTGGTGAAATCCAAGAGTGGGGCAGGAGACAAAGAAACCACCACAGCAGGGACAGAAAAGAAGATGAAGATCCTCTCTGGACTCCCTTCCTAGTAATGCACCAGCCTGTGGGAAATAAAATAGCATGGCAAGAGCTGGAAAATTGTAGAGTTTGGATTGTGTGGACGTCAGAACTGTAAGCAGGAGCTGAATTTGATCCTAATTGGAAAACTCAATGCAATCCTTTACACAGTTTTGCTCAGAGAAGGAAAAGACCAGCAGAGAAAGAGAAGGTTTAGCCATATAAGTCTCTGCCTTCAGCACCCTATCAGTATTAAAAAGTGAGGTGTGAACAATCTTCATTTTAAAACATCACTTTGTTTCCTTTAAAGTGGCACCCATGAGGAATTACCAATGAGAACAGTTTTATTTTTTTTGTTTAGGTAATTATTTTTGCATCTGCATGCAAATATTATGTAGAAGCAAACAGCATCTCAGAAGCAAAAGAACCTCATTGGAATATAAGGGGAAATATTACAGTGAAGATTCACTGGTTTTCATAAAATTGTTTCAGAAGTGGTTGTGAGCATAAATATAATCCTCTCAATGAAACTATTTGTCACTTATATAAGCACATTTTAGCAAATGTAAAGCCTCCTCTCCAAAGGTAATGATAAAATTAGAAAGAAGCTGCTCCTGTGTTTGGTATTTTGATATGGAGGGAACATCTCAATAAGTTCTGAATAAAGTCCTGGGTGTTATCTGCTGTGGCTGCTGCTGCAATAAGCCACTTGGTTAGCCTTTATGCCATCTTTGCTTAAACATTATTCTGAAGCTTCATTATTCAGAAATGTTTTTTGATGTCACAAAAGGACACAATTCACTTCCCTGCATTTTTTCCACAGATGCAGGAAGGGTGTTGAATTTGAGATCTTAAATATGAGCAAAATTTGACATCTTGTTTTCAATACTCAGTTTATTTTAGAAAACAGACATCAAGCAAAAGATTGCTTCTGAGCTGGAAGACCTGAAAATAGGAGCTAAAATCTTTATCCTGGGCATGCCCTAGAAAGGTGATAGTACAGAGAACTGAAGGAATCATAGAGGTTCCATCAAACCCCCAAAATGAGTAGAATACCAGCTGCTTGGTAGGGACAAAAATGCAGGCAATGTTGAAGTTTCAAAATAAACATCAGGAAGGGCATAAATCCTAATTTATATGTCGTTCTGCAGAAAGTATTTTGGGATTTCAAAATGAAGCTTTTTTCCTTACATAGCTCTGAGTGCAGATGAGTTAAGTGATGACATTGCTGAAAGTGTTATATCACAGAGAATCTATGCTTTAGCTGTGTGACTTTTGAAACCAGTTTTTCATTGAAATAATATGCAATAGATGCAGCAAGTATGAGAAATTGAGCTCATCAAAGAAAACTTCTGTTGTACTGTGAATAAAGATAAGCAAAATAAAAACCTTTTTCACCTAATTCAAAATCAATGGATACTTTTGGAGATATGCTTATAGTTCAGGTAAACAGATTTTTTTTTTTTTGTTCTCCATCAATTATAATGTTTTCTCTTAGAATGCACCTAGTCAGATCTGATGATGATGCAAAATAATATTCTGTGAACCTTGCTTTGATAAAAGTTGTGGCAATTCACTACCTTTCTAAATCAGGCCACTTCTGTAACTGCATCATTTCAGGATATGTGTAAGAGACTGTCTTGAACTGAAAATTTGAGTTCTAAAATGCTGTATTTAGTGTTGGGTCTCTGCCAAATTCTACATAAATAATTTGAATAAAAATTCAGCATGATAGTCTTAGATCAAGATAAACATTAGTGGTGGCAAGAGGGGAGAAGGGATACCTGTCTACCTGCGCAACTAATAATTGGGTTTCAAAACACACTCTTAAGGTGAAAACATCTAAATGTTGGCAAGAAAAAGAAATTAGAAAGAAAAATTAAAAGCAAACAAAAGCAAATGTCAAACACCATTAAACATTATTTTAAAGCCCTTTTGTTCATGCAGGTTACTTACCTTTTTACTATTTTGACTATTTTAAGTGGCTTTGCAGAACTAATGTTGGACAAATGAACAAAACAAATTTCAAAGTACATTCTACTAATGTAGAAGTTGGACAAATTTTCTAAGCTAGGGCTGTGTTTATAATCTTAGAAGGACCAACATCTAGAAAAGACATGTTAAAAGTTGGTCTTATCATCACATGTAATGACTGTTCCACCTACCTTGTAAGTAGGTGTTTTTAGCTGTTGAGTGCACATCAGTATATGCTGGTACAGTGCTGACCATAACTTCAGGATCTCAAAATGGACATTAAAGTGGTATGAATAAGTCAACAAGAATGAAAAAGGTTTTCCTTCAGTTCTAAAAGCATTGGTCTTATTATGACATGCAATGAGACCCTTGAAAGAATGAAAATTTTTATTACTTTTTCTGTAATATGCTTAACCTTTTGTCATGAATACCTTTTAACAAAAAAGGACACCAGCTCTGTATTCTACTTCTTACGCATCTACGACGGTCAATATTAATACTCAACATTTATGGATCCTGACTTGGCAATGCCATAGTAGCTCCTACCTCTATTTGTGCCCACTTGACATATTTGGCACATGCACCTATAATAGCAGATGCATAGTCTTAGCCTTCTTGGATAGTCAGCAGAGAAGGATGGCTCCTAAGAAATTATTTCTGAAGGACGTTCTGTGGGTTGCTGCAAAGGAACGCTGGCATGTCAATTGGCTTCAAATTGACATTCATCCAAAATTCTACAGCACCATTTTGGGGATCCCACAGCCTTGAAGAAGACAATAAGCTACAATTTAACAGATAAGAGGAAGCTATGAGACCTCAGGTTGCTATCTCTTATCTAATATTTCACAGTTCAGTGCCTAACCATGACCTATTACAGCTTCCTGTACAGGAAGGTACATCAAGGTACAGGTACATCAAGAAAGTCATCCTCTCCCTTCAAAAGCTGGGATTATTTTATTTCCACTTGAACTTTCATCTCTAGGCCGTGGCCCAGGTTAGGAAGTGGGAGTGGATATCTATATCCTTGGTACCTTCAAACCCCTGTCCCATGGTAAGTCTGCTTCTGGCCATCATGGAGGTCTTTGAGTTTAGGAGAGGACCTAAGGGATGTTTTATTCAATTCTTAGATAAATACTTTTTATCTGGGATTTAAAAACAAAACAAAAAACAGACTGACAAAAAAATCCCCAAAACAACCAATAAAAACAAATAAACAAATGAACAAAACCAAGAAAAAAACCACCACTGTAGCAACTTGCAAGGCTTTGCCTTCAAAAGAAATCCCACATCCCAGAAGCAAATGCTACCTGATGTAAATACAGACAGGCACTTTTATGGAGTTTAGCTCAGCACAATTAACAAAGGATATTGCTATTAATGTGCTGCAGGAAGAAAAAGTACTTCCCAAGCACCTAACAGCAACATGTTGTGATCCATGGATATAAATGACCAAATAAAATGAAAGGATGTAAAAATGTCACGGAAACACCAGCCGTAATCTAATGTTGTCAGTGCACTGCACACACACCTTGTAATTACTAACACATTTGGCCTACAAATACATTTTAGACAGGGGAGTCCACTGCTTCTGTACCTGCCTGAGCTGTTTTTGATCCCAAACAATTGATTTAAACTCTTCCATCACTTCCTTTGCCAGTGAAATAATGATGAGATGATATCACAGGGTGAGGGGGAAGGCAAATGGGGGTATTTACACACATGCCAAGCAGATCTATCCACAAACTTTCAGTAAATTAAGTAACGCAATAAAAATCCTAACCTGCTGGAAGCATTTTAAGCTCTTCTCTTTTCCTCCCAGCTTCTTCTGACGCACACGCTTCTCCTCCTTTCGTGGCATTAAACTGCTTTTCCACTTCCTTTACAACAGTGGGAATACTTCCCTTATGGGTGTCGGGATCTTTCGGGGAGGTCAGAGGTTGCCCTGCAGAGGAAATGACAAGCTGTGAAATGTAAAAGAACAATTCCTTCCACATGTTTCCTTGCTGCAGGAGCAGTAAGGGGCTGTCGGCTAGCATCACCATGGGATGGGCCAGGCCTTTGTCTTAGCAGTCCTGTCAAAACTAATTTACAATTAAAGACCTGCGCAACTGTTTAAAGCTTTACAACTCTGGCGAGTTTCAAGGACTGCTGAAGCCAAGTGGTACAAACCAATCTTATTATTAACAGCCAGACAAAAAGACAGAACGAAGACAGACCAAAAAATGCTCTAAATTGTACAGTAACCAGAAAAATTTTACACCTGAAAATGATCTCTCTCTATAATACTTATTTTCCTTATAAGCTCATAGTCTGAGAACTAAAGACATTTCAGTGGTTCTAACTTTTTCTGGTTGATGCAATGGAGCCAAATGCATTGCTGTTAGACAGCAAACCTCAGCAGAGGGAAAGAAAAAATAAAGTGTAGGGGAAAAATGAGAGATCTGTTCATTGTTTTAAAAAAAGAATGTCCTTTAAACCATTCTCAAACAGCTGCAATTTTTTTCATTATAATCCCTTAGAGGAACAAGGGTGCATAAGGGACAAATAGACTTTCTGGAAAGAAGATGTTAGACACAGAAAATCTTCATGTAGTGTTTAGTCCAAAGGCAGCTGAGGTAGTGAGTATCTCTCCATGTGACAAATATTCGCAACAAAACAATAGCAACAACAATTTTTGCTAGCCCAGACACTGGGAACAGTGTAGTCACGTTAACACAACACTGCATCAGTTCTGTCACAGCAAGATCATCCTGCTCCTGGGACCAAACTAGCCTGGCTACCTTGGAACACTTTCCTTCAAAATCTTGTGTGATAACACCTCTCCCCTAACATAGCCAGGCTAAGTACAACTCCTTTCTTGATTTCACATTCCAGTGTTTGGGATAATTAGTGCTTTAAAAAAATGCATTATCGGTCACAACTCTTCAGGTTTACCAAAAATACACAAAACTTAGCACTAAAAGAGAAAAAAAAAGCCTGTTTCAGTATCTTAATCTTCCTCATTGACTGTTCCACCTTCTACCTTTACTTAAAGGTCCTTTTTAGGTCTTGAGTGCACATCAGTATATGCTGGTACAGTGCTGACCATAACTTCAGGATTTCAAAATGGATATTAAAATGGTATGAATAAGACAATTGGAATGAAAAAGGTTTTCCATTTTTTCTAAAAACTGCAGAGGACAAAATCATCCCTAGCTTTCCACTTGCCTGTTTTATCTGATCACAAGTTCTGATGGGCACAAATTGGTGTTTGCATATCAGGTCAGATCAACAGCACAGCAAGAAAAGCAAGCATTTGGAAGAAGGTTCCCAACAAGTGCAGAGTGACACTTCCCACATGAGCCTGTGTCTGACCTAAAAGTGTTTGAGCTGGAGAGTTAATATATGAGTGCTGTCCATCTACTTTTATGAGGATGAAAGAGCTGCCAATTCCAAAGAAGACTGTTATGCTGACATTTTGCACATGTGAATCCCCTCTTCCTGTGGATATTAAAGTCAAAAGGGGTCTTGCTGTATTTCACTGTGAGAATGTTTTCTTGATGAATTTGCATATTTAGTGTTTTGAATTTTTTTTTTTTTTAGAAGCCCTTGTTACTTAGATCCAAGCCTACCACGGCAACATTCCTGGTAGTTGCATGAAATTTTCCTGCCTAAGCTGCTTCTACTAGAGTTGTTACCACCTTTCACACAACAATGGATAATAAATTCCACACAGAAATTGTCATTTATTATGTGACAGGGACCGTTGATCCTGTAAGGGGCAACAGATAACAGCAGGAGATTTTCTTATGAAAAGCAAAGTATGGTGATAGCAAAACCAGAAGCTGACTTCTGCCATGAACCTCTCAGAGAATACCACTTCAAAAGAATGGAGAGAAGATATGGTTTGGACTAAGAGACACATCAGATCTGATAATGTGCATCTGTGTTCTGCACAGGAGGTAGAATGGGAGGTATTACGTTGTTTTTCCCTGCATTGTGCTCTAAACCACAGAGCCTGTGCAGCAGGAAAGAGCCATACCCAGCCCTACACAGAGCTGTGATTTAAAAGAAAAGTGTAGCCTGGAGTTAATGGAAAAAATATGAAGGTTCTGTTTTAAACTTCTAAAACCAAGACAAACTTGAAGTGAAGGTTAAAACACCATCTCCTAACCTGCTTTATTTCGCTTCTATGTTGCAGTACCACATATGGTATTGATATATAAGATCGCTCACTATTTAGACTACTTCAGTAGGGTGAGTTACAGAGCACCCGTCTTCATTTAGACTATTCTTACTTTCTCTGGTTTGTGTCTCAACCTTAATGTCACTCCAACAGAACTTTCCCCTTCCCACCCTGGCTTTTGGTGGTTTAACAGATATAATACCGTATTTATAGGGCATATCAATGTGCGACAGCTTGCCACAGATCATAAACACATTTTTCTGTTGGAAATATTGAAGTCGTGATTTTCACCACGTGATCTCCAGTTCTCTAAGGTTTGTTCCTTTAATTGTAAATAGCCAGAAAGTCATCAAGCTAGCATTTAATAAACTTTTAATTTGAAATGGATTACCACATGTTGTGTTTGTTTACCCATTATTAAATCTCTTAGCAACATATCACCAGCAGAAACAGCATACTGTAACACTGCATAGATACATTAAAAAACAAACCCATGGGGGATATTGGCAGTTAATAATATCTTTAAAGAATGCTCCAAGAAAAATAAATAAATATAAGCGATATCGACAATTACTCCTAAAACTTTTGTTATTGCAAATCTGTTTGGCAGGAAAATTGCAGGTCTTCCATGATCACCTTATCAACAAATTTCAGAGGTCTGCATGCAAACTAGGACATATACTAATGCTCTTTCTCAGTTCTTAAAAATACATCTTTCTTGACTTTTCAAACTGAGCATCATGTGTTTTTCCAAGTGTTTCCAGAAAGCATGACCTATTTAGTTGCATCCTCTATGTGCATTTCCAAATGCATGTAAAGATTGATGGAAGGACCAAACAAGGTTGATCCATTAAGAGTTTGTCCATAATCCTTCACTGCTGATAAGGGTTGCCTGCAATTCTACCTTTTGGATCTGCTATTCATGGTTTGCTGCATCTCAAAACAACTTAGCAGATACCTAGCAGATTTATGACAGCAAAAATTACCTTACTCTCAGTACAGTGTATGTTTACACCTCCATGCTTCTCGTATCAGGGTGGTTATATAAAAGCCTTTTGATCACAGTGCAGTTGCTGCTTAACCTAAAAGCGTCTCAGGGCAAACCTCATTTTATCTCCTAAATCATTACTAGCTGTCTGAAAAATACTTCTCCTGGCCTCTTTTCAAGTAACACGTCCAACCTGAGCTTCCCATTTACCATGTTAAATGATTATTGCTTATGCACTCTCTTTCTTTCAGTATCCTCTCCTTTCTCCTTCCATGCCATCTACACTGCATCACTACTGTTGTTCTCAAATGCCTAAGGAGCCTCTGTCCTGAAGAACTAAGTCTCTGTTTCAGATCTACACATAACATTCGCACATACACTACAATCTATGGGTTGGTTGAACCCTTCAGTTCATGAAACAAGAGAGAATATAGAAATATCTGTAGAGAAGAAAAGAATTCTTTTTGTTCATGGCAGTCTGATCCCACACACTGAAAAAATAAAAGAATGGCAGTGGTGTCCTGTCATTCTTCTCATTACTGGATTTCTAACAGCAGAGGAGCAATTTATGAGTCCAATGCAATATGGTCAGTTGTGTCTTCAGTGTAGCTACATCAGAAGGTTCAAAGAGGGCAGGGAGGATGCTCAGACTAAAAGGAACATTCAGCCCTTTTTTAAGAAAGCTTCTGGGGAGGTCTGCTGTACACAAGCAAATTGTAATTGTCCTTCATATGTGTTACGACTTAATTGAATCTTAACAGAATTTCATAGGAGTGGCATACAGCATGTTTCTGATGTCAGAAGTATATCTCTGCCAAGTCTAAAGTCCCTGTTGTAGCCCAGAGAGTTGTTGAAGTTCTTCCAGAAGTAGACAAAATAGGCATCTTTTTCTTTTTTCTTCCTGTAAGCTTGGTGTCATAAGCAGCTGAACTGTTATTGCTGTGACATTCCAAGCATTACTCAGTCTTAAGCATAGGCCAGCAAGGCCATTTCTTCCTCAGCAATGAGTCTGGTTTAAATTGCTCACACCTGAAAACAAAGTTAAACCACCTTAATAAAAAGAATCACAGTATTACTGCTATAGCACATGTTGGACCCTTATCTGAATGAAGAAAATCTAGCTTAACAAGAATAATGACTAGCCAACATTGAAATGAAACCATGGGTTGCTCAAGTGAAAACCTGAATGCAAACATCAAAGTTTGAATCCCTCACCTTGTGGTCCAGGCTGTACAACCTTCTCTGAGACACCATTCTTTCCAGCAGTGCTTGAATACATGAGAAGTTCAGGTGGGAGATGAAGATGCATATCACACCTATTTTGCTTATCTGAATCCTGTGGTAGTTTAATTATCTATTAAAAGAAAAAAGAAAAAAAAAAAAAAAAAAAGGCAGTCCGGAATTCCACAAAGTCAGAATATACTTGTTGTACACTGTTTGTGAACCCTAGTAGTCCAAAATGGTGCTACAAGAATTTTAGGAAGTCCTTGTTTTTCTGTACTCCATTTATAACAGTTTTCTCCCTTATAAGTTTCTCATGTATGTCTTCCCCATGCTTACTGGTCAAAGTAGACATCTTATGGGGCCAGTCAATGGGGGATGAGCCACAATCGAATTTCAGAATCACACAGAAAAATATAGAGAAAACTAAACAATTTTTTAAAATACAAACCTGAAAGTAGAGATTGCATAGCCAATGATCTAAGTCTTGAGAAATAAAATTTTCAATTTTTTTGAATCGGTCAACCTTAGAGTCATAATGGCCTCTGAGGAAGGGACATTTAAATTTTCCCTCCAAAGCATTAAAATTGTTATCACACAAGGGAAAAGCTCCCCATCCCACTTCTCGATCAATCCAAGTATAGGTCCCACGAAGAAGGAAGAGTTCGAAGAGGAGAACCATGCCTGGCTTCACAGCTTTTCTATGTGGTAGAACCTAGCAAAGGAGGGAAAAAAAGATTTATGAGTTATAAAAAACATCACAAGGGAACTGACTTTCTTTTATCATATAAAGTGCTAGAAACCTCATACCTTTGTACCAATTTTGCATGCTAAAACAATTAACAACTCTTCTTTTCCTGAAATCATATATTTGAACTATGTTCCACTCTAACAAAAAATGCTGTGCTTTTTCTTGTGTGATTATTTTATGATTTCCTCTTTTTTTCCCATTGGCTTTCTGAAAGCACTCATTTTCTGTCTTTGTTTGCCAGTGGTGGAAATCTTTAAGACAGAATAACAAACCAACTTGGGAATCTGAGGTGTCCCTCTGAGGGCTTGCTGAGCTTCACCATTGGATTCATCTTGCAGCAACTTTGAAAAGTTCATCCAAACACCCAATGAGAACACTTGCGTACTTGCTCCTCACTGAGTCACAAACTCTTCTCCATCCGGTTCTGGGAATGCTGTTGGTACACAACAGCCATCTTCCTTTAAATTAAAGCTCTTATTGAAAGTCTGTGAACCTCAGTGTAAGGGTAAAAAGGGTTTTGAGGCAAACAGCTCTCATTGTACCAGAGACTGGCAAACACAGTTTACACTTTTCTTAAGATAGGTAAGGATATTCTGAGCAGTTTAGAGCTGGGGAAGAGGGTTACCAATGCCTTGGGGCCTGGAGCAATTGTGTTCCCATGGCAAAGACTTGCAATCTAATGGTGAAGAAACACCCTGAAGTAATGAACTTATGTAAATCCCTCTGTAAGGTTTTGGCAGGTACAGAAGAAAGGTAAACACGAAGTAAAAGAAATCCGGTCCCATGCCACAGTTTTAACTGTTTTCTTTAATTAAGGTGGGTGTTGACCTGGGTTCTGTTGAACAATTCTAATACATTCAAAAGGACAAATAAAATAAAACCCACACAAAAGCTAGAACAAGGAAGATGACTACCATCACGCCCAGGCTAACAGCTATGACGGGCAGTCACTGTGGGGACAAGGGGAGCAAATACATCAGCTGCTCCTCTCACACAGTGAAACATCTGCTTCACCACTACTCAGGCACATTCTCCTGAGAGAACTGGGACTGCCTAATCTCTTAAATAAACAATCTTGAATGCTTCTTTAATAAAGAGAATTTTGTTTCTTGAATGTTTTTCACATTTTATTGTTCCCATTTCAGTCCTCACACTTCATAGCAGTAAATGACTTAGTACACCTGCCTGCTCAACATTACCTTTCCTTCCAGCCAAGGCAGAGAAAAAGGAGCCTTTTCTCCTTCTCACTGTGAACTGACACATACTGCAGAAGGCCACAATACTCAAGAGCATCCTGTCACTCTGAGTATCCTGTAGGACATCCCCTCAATACTTCTTGAAACTTAACAATGAGACCTCCAAATAGAAGACTTCCATGCAAACTGATCGCCCACTGTGAACAGCCTAAAATGCCAAAGTCTTCTTAAATTAGCAGGGATTTCCTCAATCAGATGGCATCCTGCAGCCAATAATCAGCCACAAATCTTTACCGCTTCAGATATTTCCCTGTGTAAGTACGCACCTCGACACAGCTCTTTTTTGATGTGTATACTTGAATACAAGCATCACTTCTTTTATACTCCTGGCTGAACAGTAGGTAAGATAACAAGCATAACTCAGGTGCAGTCAAGCCTTTTGTCTCTCTTTTTCTGAAGCAGCCAAGGGATTTGCCTACACCAATAACTGCCATGTTAGGAGATGATAAGTATTCACAGTTGTGCTGCATTCTAAAACTTTTTTGAAGAGGTGAATATAAATTATTATTTCTAATAATATGCCTCCCTTTTTCAAGTTTTATACTGTGATTAGATAACAGCAAGGGCAAGGAAGTCATTTAAGGAAATCTTTTAAAATTATAAATATTGTCATTATCATGTAGGTGTACTTTATATTAATTATGTAAATATATTCTAAGACTTAGTGTAGGCTTAAAATGAAACAGAAGCATCTGTTGAAAAATGCCATAACCCTGTGGCAGCTGCTATTAAACCATTAACAGTATCAGGTTTCATTTAAACCAGATTTACCATTTTCTGTAACAGCCCGTGGGAAAGCTAAAAACATTAGGCACAAATTACTGACAAAAGAGATCCTTAATCAAGCCATACATTTCATTTGGCTAGCTGGGTGCTAGATAGTAACCTCTGTGCTACAAATTAAAGGTGATGGTTATAAGGCTATGATCAAAGACAGTTACCTGCAATATTGAACAATCCTAAAGCATTCACAGATGAAATCTCTGCTGTTTCACAGCATCCTTTTCAATTTCTCTCATTTCTCAGCCTTTTTCTTAAGAATAATTCAACAGTACATGGTCTTCTGCTAGTTTGCATATAAACAGACAGTTGTCAGCAGCTGGTATAAGGGTCATTGTCACCATTAAAATTATATTTCTTTGTTTCTGGTTCACAGTTATTCTTCATTTGCTGTAAGCTTTTATCCTGGACCTAGACTGCAAACTCCTTTTTTGGGACTGGAGGCATCCGTTTGCTTACAGTTACAGAAGCTGAGTGCTTAAACCATGCCAGGATGGAAACACGTAATCACAAACATAAACAAGGTCTTTAAAATTCACCTGCCTGCTACAAAGTCTGAGGTTGTAAAGACTATAAGGCTGGGAGTCCTTATGCATGAACACTGGGTGCCTGGCCCAGGTAGGACAGTGTCACATATCTCAGCTACATAGTCAAATAAAACACACTGGGCAAGTAAGAAATTTCTTTCTGTTGAATTCATCCAAAAATCCCAGTCAAGCCTCTCCATGTTAGTCTATTCCCTCATGCCAAGCATTTATGCAGATGCCTGTGAGCTTTCATTTCCATCCTGATGGACACTGGGAGTATGATTTATATGGGAGGAACTGCTGTTTAGGAAGGGATAGCCAGGCTGAAGCAGGAGAATTTCAAAAAGGAGGCAGGTCCTCTCAACATCCATGCTAAAACTTTTCCCACTGCCACAATGAACACACGTCTCTGTCACAGCTCACTGTCCCACACCCACAGGGTCAGAAAGCCCTGGGAGAGAGCTTGGTCTTGTGCCACCTGCCCTTCATTAGCCTCCTCCTAGGCTGTGAGCCTGGGAGTTGGGATTTGGGGCACAGCCACCACAGCCCATAGGCATGGATGCACAAAGGCATTTAGGCAGATAGCTCAGACTGAAATCCACAGCCCTTGAATGCCTGCATGCCTCTGTGGGTTTGAGCTGTTGTGCTCAGGTACAGAGCAGGGAACAGCTCAGGTAAATAGAGGAGGAGGATGGGGATCAGTAACTGCTCTCCTCCAAGAGTCTCAGAGCAGTGCCTGGGGTAGACAAGGCACAGCAGCTCAAACCAAGCAGTTTGTTCTGATGGATTGGTTTGTTTCTGAAGGAAACAAACAAACAAACAAACAAACAAACAAACAAACAAACAAATCAACAGAAATTATATTTTCCGTGCTGGTGACAATCTCATTTGAGGCACTATCTGGTAAGTTAATCCACAAGCCTGCACCAACACTGTTGACATTCAAGGAGCGCATACTATCTAAGGACATCTTCCCATGTTTTCATGGGTCTACTCTCCAACACCTTACCTCGATGTTTCTCCTTGCTCAGATGAAATTTCCATTGAGGTCTGTGAGGTATATAGATTTTAGAGTGCTATGAAAGAATCAAGAACCCACTTTTTACTGGTGTAATTTCTTCTGCAAAGGGAGATGCAGCAGAGAATAAATAATGCTTGTGTGTGCCTGCACAGGCACAAGTAATATTTCTTAGTCTGCAGTTAACAGTGTTGCATTTAATTGAATTAAATCACAATGAACTAAAATTATCTCCTGCCACTTTTTCTGAATTCAACTGTTTTATATCAATTTTATTGTAATATGTCTTACTTCCCCATATGCCACCATGGTTTCACTCTATAGAGAGAATGAATTCTATTTGAATATTTCAATAAACAGATCCAGTGTGAGGTTTTGGGGACTTTTGTCTGACTTACTCTTGAGCTTTAACCTTGTCAGAGAAGAAACAAACTTTTGCTTCTTTCCTCTGCACCTTCAAATATTTTCAATTTAGGAAAAAAATGGACAAAAATCACATTACTTAATTTATATCACACAAAAATTTGGCCAATACAACTCAAACAGATTAAAATGAACTGAAATATGCAAAGGCAGTTCAATATTTACTTATTATATAAGAAGAATTATATATTCTTCTTCTATATTATTACATAGACGAAGAATCTCAAAAAATGCCATATAAACTAACAGCCCACCATTTCAGATTAGAAAAACTACAGCACATGAATCTTGCTGGTGCAAAACACGAGTAGAAAACCTTCTAAATAGGAAGTAGTTCCCATCACTAACAAACAAAAATTGCTTCACTATGTAAAATGAGTAGTGCTGGAGATGAGGCTGTTATTGCCCAATTAAGGTGGAGCTTTCATAACCAGACTTCGAGCTCTCCCTGTTTATGTGCAAGACCAGCATACAGGCAGAGAGAAGGGCTTTCTTAGGAAGTGTTCGTGTAACTCTGAAATTTATAAAAGGCCAGAGGGGAGGAAATAGAAACATGGACTGAAGTAAAAATAAAATATCATGTTATTAGGGTTTTTCCAAAAGTCCCTATCTATCACCAGAATGTTCTGGAATAGCTGAAAACTTATTTCCCCAGCATTCCATCACTGCCTGTCTTCAAACAGGTATCTGAATACAAAATAACAAAACACAAATCAGAGAAGGACCACACAGTGCAATATCATTCACTTCCCCACATTCTTTTTTCTCTTCCCAGTTCCCTGAGAGAATAGGCCTTTCAAGCCAGACATAGGTCAAATGACAACCTGACTCCTCTCCCTGCAGCTTGCGAATCTCCTTAAGCCTTTAAGCAGTGCCACCACTTTCCCTGGACCTAGCCTCCCTGATAGCAGGAGAGTGCGGATGAGAAGCTGCTGGGCCACAGCACACAGGCTCAGGCTCTCAGATGATCATATTTGCAAGCAGGCAATTTATTCGCTGCTTTCAGTGGTGGCAGAGAGCAGGATTCCTCCTGGCATGCTGTGCCAAGTCACCCCAGTGTGTTCCCAGAGCAAGACCAAATGCCCCCATGCTAACACCTGCCCTCTCCCATGCTGCCAGAGAAGTGACAATTCCCCATTGCCTGCCTTTTCTCTAGGAGAGATAACTCAGGCCATAGTTAACTCCAGCAGCATCGCATGCACCACAAGTACCTTACACCAGAGGACCAGAATCTGGCCTTTTATCTTCCCTAATATAGGGGAATAATGTTTGCATTCTGTGAGCTTTAGCCTCTGCATCTGTTGCTAATTGTCCTGGCACATCTGCTGCTAATTCTTTTCTGCTCTTGGACCAGCAGGGAGTAGTAATGTATGGTACATCCAGCTCTGGCCTCCCCAAGCGCTTCTGGTGATATACTGGCCTGGGTGGATTCTGACCTCATCTTGTGAGGGAGAAACTGTCTTTGTGAGAGGAAAGCAGGAACCCCAGTTCCTTCTCCTGACACTCCCATTTCACTTATTTATTCCTGAGACTGATTTCAGCACGGTCAGAGGATGAGTTTCCCAGGATAACGTGGACTACAGACACGAAGCAGCAGAGTTTATTTCTTTTGTGTCAAGAGGACACGTACTTTGCCCAGAAACCACTTGGAGCCAAGGAGTCTCATGAAGACGTGGCTCATTCGGCATGCAGGGCTGAGTCACGCAGCAGTGCAGCTCTGCCTGCCCTGGGCTCCAGAGGAGGAGCAGGCAGCTTTCCTCTCTTTCTTGTTCCAGCAGCTGCTCCAGCTCATGTCTCTTCCCTGGTGCTGTTCTGGATTCCCATCACACCTCGGGTAGCAACCTGTTCAACCATAGGCTTCAGCGCAGCCAGAGATGCAGCAACATTCACTTCATGAGGCAGGCAGTGACGATCCAGAGCTCATGCTCCTTCAGCATTCCCTGGATGGTGCAGACCGGGTCAGGCTCGGCTCTGCTCTCTTTCCACAAGAGGAAAGGAAGACCAACTTCTGAGACCAAATTAATTTTTCCCTGTGTGCTTTGCTTAAAGACTGCATGATTAAACAGGATCACTTTTTGCTCTTCGGTTGCATAAAGCACTCTTTCCATTTCAGTAGTACAGTTTTGCAGCTACCCTGCTCATCCTGAGCTTACAGATAATTATTTAGAATGTGAAATGTTTTAAAAACAGATATATTTAAGAAAAAAAAATAAAAGTATTTTCTAAGGGTGTTTTGCTAGCTCCCACAAATTCCGTGCAGACCTGGACTGAAACACAGTTTAGTTCCCTTTTCACAGTTCCAGACTGTCAGCGCTGGTAAGTCATGAAAATGCTCTATTTTCCCCATCACAGAATTTTTTTGTTGGGGCTGGTATTTATTTTGTACTTGGTGTTCTCTGTTGTTTGTGGTTTGCTTGGACCTAAGGATACAGGCAGAGGTTGCATTCTGCCTTCCTGCTGATTTGCCCTAGATAATATATGACTTTTGTACAACTATTGCATCCTATGGCTCACGTCAAGCTCTCTTACAGATATAATTCCCAATTAAGTAGGTAATAAACCATGGACTGCTCCAAAATAAAATGCTGTCCCCAGACACTTTTGATGTTTAACACATGTCTGCTAGACTTACCACAGCAGGCTACATGCTTTTCTCTAGTCAGATATGATGCATTATAACATAGGTCACATTTCTGAGGTTTTTGGGCAGCATGCATTGCTTTAAGGTGAACCAGCACACACAGAGCATTCCAGCAGGTGTTTCCAAGAGCTCTTCCACTGGAGCACAATGACCAGACAACATGTGAACAGTAACTCCTACTAATCACCAAAACCAAAACCTGGGATAAGTAGCAACGTTTTGGATATATAAATAAATTGCACAGTGCTAAATAAGGTAGATGCAATAGATTCTAATATGTAGTAGCATTGCAATAATTGCTCTGAGAACACGCATTTTTAGGAGCTGTTGCAGAGGCATCTAGAAATGGCAATCAAAGACCAGACCCACAAACAAACTCAGATAAACAAAATAAAATCAGTAAAAGTATGCATTCCTTCTCTGTGAAAAAAAAATCAGAGCTGCAATCCTCAAAAAAATAGAAGCATCTGTATAAGCTTAACTCTTGAATTTACCAAAAGGTTCACGTAGCACCTTTTAATCCCAACTGCAAATAATTGCATCCAGAGAAACTTTAAGTGGCTCTCATTTTGAAAGTCCTCTGGCACTGCCAAGCACTATCTTTTTTTCATATTGTATCAAACCCTTATGTTATGTCCTATAAAGTGTCCTAGAGCTAGATGTTCTTCATTTATGCCAGCGTTTCATTCAAGAATAAAAAAAACCAGGAGGGGGTGAGGGAAGTTTGTGGTCTACTTTTCTTAATGATACCTTGTTTTGTAATTATTAAAAGCATCACAGTCCTCAGACAGCTGCTGACATACAGAAAATAATGTCCTGGAAACTGTTTGTTTCATCATATTTTAAGAATTAATACCTTAGGTCATGTTAATCAGTTTCTGATATATGTAGTTTTCAAAATGCACTTCAGGAAAGAAAACACTGGAAATGACTAATAACAACAAAGATATGAACTTTATATGCTACATATCTAAATGTGAACATTACAAAAGTACTTTGCCATCTGAAGTATTTAGGAAGCCTTAAATTAATAATAAATCCCTCATTCAGTGAAATAGAACATCCTCTTTTTCCAAGCAAAAGAGTTCAAATTTATTAATTTTGTAGCTATATTTTAAAATGAGTGTCAGCCCCTGCTAGATGACTGCATGATAAGTGTCCTGAAACTTCAAGAAAAGGCACTAAATTTTTCACAGCATTTGTGTTTCATTTTCAGTATAATAAAAATATGGTGCCCTTTTAATAATGAATAATAGATCTCCTGGTATGATTTACATGAGTGGATTAAATGTCATGTTTGAAAAGTTGCTGTTTTATTCATATTGAATTTCCCTCAAGTAAAACAAAATGGTACCCAGCTCCTGTTATAATATTGCTAGTACCTCACCATGCTGATACATAAATATTAACCAGTTGATATACTCTTTAAAAATCCTCAGTTCTATGAGCTGTTCTGCCAGCAATGGTATCTTTTCACGCATATGAACTGATTTAGTACTATCCCAAGTTCCAGGTACGCCAGGGAAAATGTCTAACACCAGTGCTTCCACACTTGTGGAGCTCACACCTCTTTATCTGAAGTGCCACTTTCGAAAGGCTCCCACAGAATAAGGATTGATGCCAAATGGATGCAGCAGTACTGGGGTTAAAAACCAGTTTGGGGAGATCCGCACTGACACAATCGTCCCTGTTTCTGTTCAGCAGTGCTGGACTGACTTCACAGGTGACTGGACAGCATAATGAATATTTTTTAAATGTCACTTGCAGGCAGCCTCATTGGCTTATAGTGCTTTTTGCAATAGCTGAAAATTTCCTATCTGAACTTCCCATTCTGAGCAAAACCTCTCTTCCTAACAGACAATATTTTTTTCTAGAAAGAAGTGTTTCAGAACCTGCAAATACTTGAAATAGAAACTTATTCCTTAAAGGTTCCTTCCCTGTAGGCAAAGTTGGCAATTTTCAACAAAATATTTTGGTCTTGAATATTGAAATTATAGCTGAAAATATTTTTTTTAAGAAAAGAAGCATTTTTTACCGCTCTCCAATTTTTATTCCATTGAAGCCAATGAATATTTTGATTCTGAAAAGTGAGGGGTTTGTTCTTATTGCTGTAATTGCTTCATACAATTATTTTAATGTCCACTGAACTAACTTAAGAAAAGATGGCCAAAAAAAAAACCAAAAGCCAAAAACCAAAAAAACAACCCAAGCACTTTCATAAGCACTTTCTTTTTCTGAGTGAAATTAAACTTTTGCATACCCATTGGAACTCATTTGTGCTCTTCAAGTCATCATAAAGATGAAAAATGCAATCTGGACTTGCTAAAACTGGGATATAATCCTGTGGAGTAAAATACTGCTTTAAATACACTGTGATAAAAAATTACTTACTGACTGCTTATCTATAATAGGATCTTATCTATAGATAGGTCTTATCTATAGTAGGATCTTAGCCACCATGAGACAGCAATAAGGAAGTCATATTGTAAAATCTAGTGTAAAGATGATGCAGTCACATCTGTGCAATTGCTGCCAAGGACAATCAAGTTCCACAACGCGTTACTCTATGCACAGTTAGCATCTCATCTCCTGTCCTATCCTCCCCTTATTCAACTTTCATTCCAGACCTGAGAACAACCTGGCAGTGCAAAGATACATCAAAAGTTTAAGAACAAAGCTTCTTCACCACCTGTTAACTATACCGCATTTTTTTAATCTCGCGTACACATTGAGTTTCTTTTATAATGTAAGTGAAACTTCAAAATAGCTCTCACTTTGCCTAAACCATACAGCCTTAATCTATCAAAGCCCAAAGCCCATTTGTATGAGCTCAATAGACGATAATATCCTAGAAATGCTGAGTCTAATACAAGTCCCCTTCAGATCATGCTGTTCATTGCTATTACTAAAATTGTAAAACGTCATTTGAAACAGCAATCGTGTTTTACCACAATCCAAAGCATACATGCATGTTTCTGTCAGCATAATTTAAAGAAAATAAATTACTTTTGTGACTGTCTGGCCTTACTGAAGGATAAATAAAATTCAACTGGAGCTATTAGGAGCCTCTGTCTAGTATGTAGTCAGAGGTTATTGGGGGAGGTAGGTTGACAAACTAAAAAGGAGGACAATGAAGGAGCGGAAAGAGGGGAAGCTGGCAAGCTGGAGCAAAGAACATTGATTAATGAACAAAAAACATTTTTGAAAGGTCGGGTGTGCAAGTCAGACTAGCCCTGAGGCAGATCTAACTTACATGACCAGCACTTTCTGTACGCAGCAGGTAACCCACGCTGACACCAACTTTGCCGACATGACAGGGTTATTATTTTTGGAAGGATGTAGTGTTCTGGAACAATTTCTCTAATATATTAGTTAAAATTAGGCTTTCCTTCAATATCAAGCATGCATGTCTTCATTTTCACCATGTTTACACTGAACTCCTATTATTATTCTAGTCAGTGGAAACAAAAGCATATTCTTCATTTGTGTGCACTTCTATTCCCCACCCCATAATATATCCCAGGACAGCAGTGCTGTGTGTAAGATTCTGTTCAAACCCAGATGCTCATTTGGAGCTCACCACGAAGACCTCACTACTTACCCTAGGTTTTGTGGTAGATGTTAACCATCTGAAGCCTAAAATTTGCCTCTTATCTCAGCACACACCCTAAGGGTATCTTTTCAAACATATCTTAAGGTTGTACACCAATACCAAGGTGGAAAAACAGAAAGGTAGAATCATCCAGGGTACAATAAGTCCTGTGTGTCCAAAATGAGCTGATGGAGAGGGTTCTCTAAAATTATGACATTAAGCTTTTGCTGCACATCACACAGTAATGAAGAGAGGGAATTACCAGAAGGTCATTTAATCCAACTTCTCCTGTTCCTGTATTTTAAGGGAACTTGCCCAAGGCCTGCACCCCAGTTTACTACACTAAAAATGAAGTTTGGTGAAGATGTTAATTAAATGTCCCCTGTGAAGCTCCAAGAGAACTTTGAAGCAAACTCGAAAATGCAAAAAGCTGCAAAGACATAGGAGAAATATGATTCTGAGAGTAAGAAGCAGGGCATGCTAGAGTCATTCAGTCCAAGTGCCCATCTTCTCCTTTCAGGACAATACTTCATCTCCAAGGCAAGTGACCAGGATGCATGCATCCTGCCTAGGAAGGAATCAGCTCAGTGATTTCTCTGACAGATGCATGCATTTGTTTTAACATCATGTGAAAGTCACATTCTCACTTTCCCTCTCCATATATGCAATTCCTTTCACACCCATAGCTGTATTTACAGACACTGTTCATTACCCATTACAGGTAAAAAACAATTAAAAGCAGAAAATGTGACTTAGCAGCACTTTACATATGACAAACCCAACATCTGAAATGACCTATCTGCAAGTAACTGAAAGCATCAGTGCCATCCATAGAAGTTGCTTTACTGAAAGCTCTTTGGGATAGGGACTGTTTGTCAGTTCTTTACCTGCACAACAGAATACGTGGAGGAAGAAATCTGCCATTCAGGCCATACCACAAAATAAACAACTGAAAATTCAGTCTACCAGTGCCTCATAGCACACACCAAAAAGCAAAAAACGAACAAAACAAAACAAAGAAACCCCCCCCCCCCAAAAAAAAAATTTAAAAAACCACACTAAGATGGAGATTGTTTTTCAAACTGTAAAGAAGCCTTCATGTGCCAGAGAGTTTATCTGAGACCAATGTTCCAACCAGCACTAGGCATTAGCTACAACAGTGAGCAACTGACACACAACAATCCTGCCATGCACAGCATGCTTAGGCAGGAAAATATGTGTGCCTCAGTCACAAAAGACAGAATAGAGCCTCAAGTGTTTGGGCTCCTTCCAAAATAATCCAAATGTTGCTTTTTTGGCAAATGGGGGTCAATGGAGCTAAAAACTCACAGAAGGATTTGGGCATTCATGTGTTTATATACACCCACTTGTTCATTTATTATTCTAAAGCTACTTTACAGAAATCAAATTACATAGCTGACAAGCTGCATAGATAAGAGAGAATAAAAGTAAAATTTAAAATTAGCTGACAACACTATATGATGTAGTGTATGTTTGGCACTTTTCAAGTAAGTGATGAGGGTTAACCTAGGGCGAAAAAAATTGCACCTTCTTAAATTGCACCTTAAATTATTAAATAAATTATTAACATGACGGAATGCATTAAATATATAAGCCTAAAGGAGAAAGGGCGGATGTGTCTTAACTTTCAAAGCAAAGACAGCATATTTATGAAGTGTTGCTTACTGTCTGGATACTTTGTCCAAAGTAGATTTCGGTGTTGTAGAAGTTTCCACCATGACTAACAGGTCGCGTTGTCCCCGCGGTTTTCCCCAAGGCACCACCCAAACGGCTGAGAACAGAAACTTTGAGACTGTAGAGGCCTTTAGGGACCTTATCTTTGACTCCCCTCAGGCATTTGAGGTGAATTTCTATTGTCTGAGGCATCTTGGAGCAGTCAGCCTAGGGAGAAGGCTCGGAGTTACTGACCTGGGCTGGGCTGGCTTTAACCATACAATTAGCAAGGACAAATTTCTTCCAGAAAATAACTACTGAAAAGCAGACAACACGCTTCTTGTTCAACCTGCAATTACCTGCTGCTTACCAAGGATCTGCAATTAGGGAGGTCAAAAGTCACAGAGATGACAGATAAAAGAAAAAAACAATACAAATACTGCTAATAAAATGCTGGGCATCCTTGGGGGGAAGGTGGAGCTGGTGAAGTATGACACCAGAAGACACTACTCTACAATAATGAGGCAGAATTAACTGGAAAACAATACCTTCAAGAATACAGCATGCTTTGCAAGACAGGCACAATACGTGATGTGATGAGCAGGCTGCAGGCATAGAGTGAAAGACAGGGCAGGCCAGGTTTTTATATTAATTATTAGCCTTGCCAAAGCTATTAGTGCTGTGCAACATGCAGACTATCCTTTCACCTTCTGATTATCATATAAGCAGATTCTCTTAAAAATAGTAATCAAAGTGCAACACGTGTAGAGTTTAATAATAACTCCCTACAGGCACCTTTATTCCAAGTCCAGACAAAAGGAAACATCTGCTGCTTGCTGTTGACAAGATGTTGCCTGCATTACAGAATGTTTAGTATGGAATAAATGCTGCACACCAGAAATGCTTTTCTGGTGCTTTCCTTGTATGCTCAGCTCCTCAGCGTGCAGGTTTGTGGAGTGGAAGAGGTACAATGGCACGATCCTTACCCAACTTTGCCTGAATAATGGCATAGGGTCTGTCCCACTGCACCAGCAGACAGTTTGGTGCTGCCCAAATGCAGTCTGCAGGGTCAGGCACACAACAGGGAGACCCATTTAGGCTCCAGTGTTGACTTGAATAGATAAAACTGTTTCTGCCATGACTAATCATGTAGTGCTTAACATCAGCAACGTTGTTCCTCTTTTCCCCAAGAAATCAATTCCTTCCATTATTTTGAGAAAAGACTAGTGCTAGGTCTTCTTCTTTTGGTGCAGTTGGATACCAGAACTCATGCCATGCTTTGGAATTGCATGGCTACCTTGACTACTAGGTTTAGTGGTCTCACAGTTTAAGCCTACAGCTGTTAATAATCTCTTCTTTAATCCTGTCTTGGATTTATTTTGGAAGAGATAGCATATTTCCATATAGATAGAAAGCTTCTGGAATTAAATAAAGCAGTTAAATAAACAGTTGAATTTGTTAAACTTCTTTTGTTTCTCAACACAAGCCATACTTAACAACTAATCTGAATGACAATTATTTTCAGCTTAATTAGAAAATCTTAATTAACAATGAAGATTTAACCTTAATATTTTTGGTTTCTGAATCATATATAAAAAAATTAACATTATATGAATAAATAAGACAATCTTTTTAAACCTCAAGGCAGGATTACTGATGCAGGCAGCCTTCGTTATTAAACACATTCTAAATTAAACGCCTCTATGAATTTTATACTGAAATATATTGTGATAGTTTTGCATGCCAAATGTGACATTTTGTATTTTAGATTCATCTTCTGTAGTAATTTTGGAAATGTCATACAAACAAAGATTTTGTCATTTACCAATGGAATTACTATGCATGGCCGGTTAGCCATCTCTTTTCTGGCTCTTCTGGTTGTTTCAAGTCAGCAAGCCATAAAAAATCTTTATCTCTCTGAAACACAGCAATTTGGAAGATAATCGAATAGTGACTGGGGGGCAGAAACGCCAGTCTGAGGAATTATACCACAATCTCTCTTGCATTTACAACCTTCCTCAAAGCGAGTGTCAGTCGAGTAGGAAAAGGAGATAGAAGATTCATCATATTTCAAGCCTGTCTCATTTGCATGGTGCCATAGCTGTCTCATCTCCTGCTGAAAGACTCTGCTTGGCCAGCACTGACAAACTGTTTTGAAGAACTCTTGCCATGCCCAAATGATTCATCATTAATAGCTTTAGACATTCTCTTTAAGCGTATGGTTACTTTTGCTGGAAAGCATATTTTGAAACCTGCTAAATTCTACCCTCTTAAACTAGGAAAAGAGAAAAAGCAAAACAAAATTTTTAAAAATAAATAATAATGGAATGTAATTGATCCAGTGATTTAGCAGTTCACATCAAAGAAAAGAGTGCTCATGGAGAATCTCACCTTCCCACAAGGTCCTGCTGCTCCATTTAATCCAGTATTCTCATCGGCAACGTTACCAAAGCTGGCTACCATTCCTCCTCCATTTCCATTCTCCTCTGTTTTCAGTAGCTGACTTCCCACTCTGCAGAAGTTAGAATGGGAAGAAGAATGGAAAAGAAATTAATGACAAAGCATACAGAGAAAGCACTCACACTTGGAAATACAGCAGTTTGATGTTTTCTTTCAACATATCATAAGACTTGCAGGGCACTCAGGAGAAACAGCTGTAAAAAAAAAAGAAAAAAACAAGACTAATATTTGTCAGTCTGTGCCACAGGTCGACATAAGGAACCTGAAGTTTCACTACCTGTCTGTAATCAGTTCTGTCTGGCATTGGGGCTCAGGATCCAGGTTAAGAATATTAAAGTAGGAAGCCATTGCCTCTGTGAACACTTCGAGGACTGATTGACAGTTTCAATAAACTTGGACAGGTTTTTGGAAACCACTGGTTCTTTGGGGACTAGCTTGCTCTAAACCACTGAAAAAAAATCTATTTTAAAAATCTTATTTTTTGGGGTTTTTTTTTAACCTTATAATTTTATATGTAAATCATACATAATTATAAATCTTCAGAAATATCTTATATATAGGACAAAAGCTGTATATATAAATTATATACATGCACAAACACAAACACAAATTTTCAAGTGTATGTGAACCACTGAACCTTCCTTGTTATTCTCACGGTAACTTCTTTCATATTTAAAGTGACTTGGGGGGTAATATACCAACTCAGAGTTGTTGAGTTTTTGGTTTTGTTTTTGTTTTTGAAGAAAGATCACTATAGCAACCCAGAACACCAGCAAATAGTGCAAAAACAGCCCAATACTGGATAACCCAATGCTGCCCTGCTTAGTGCACAGGATACACAAAAGGCACAGTACCCTATGGAGAAAACCTCATTCCTAGAACACAGCAGGAGCAAATGCAAAACTAAGTCATTTACAATGAGCACTATAAAGCTGCATGCTTTGGCAATCCCATCCCATCTTTCAACAGACACAGAACCATGAGTAATTCCTCTGTTCCTAAGTGGCATCAGCATCTAAATATTACTGACCCTAAGTAAAAACATCTGTAGATGCTCTGCTGGCTTCAAAACACGTCAGCTCTTTCTTTCACGACACGCTTTAGGAGGCCAGGGAGGGTCAGTCGGTCACGCCGGTGCTGGCGATGCTCCAGCCACACTTGCAGGTAGAGCCAGGGCAGGCACAGAGAAAGACCTGGTTGCTTTCAGAAGCTGGAGGCTGAGCAGACTTTTCATGGCTCAGGGCCAGCCCAGAGCCACTCTGGGGGTCAAGGGAACTGCCTGCAGCTTACTGAGTCACATGGAGCCAGGGAAAAATCACTGCACCAGGTACAGTTGCAATGAAGGATTAGCTTGGGTGTCTACAACATAGGCATCAGAGAATAGGCTGTCTTGGGTTGGCAAGCAATGTACTCGGTTAAGCTTTTAGCCACAAAGGAAAATGCTATCACTTGGTGTTCATATTAAAAAAAAAAAAAAAAAAAAAAAGTGTGAAGAGAGAAAAAGAATCAAGACTCAAACCCAACAACATTTCTCTGGACTGGACTTCTGAAGCATTCCTTCAGTATTTTCTGACTTGTTTTTGAAAAATTCTGCACCAGTATCTTCATTCCCATTTTCCTCCTCTGCATGCTAGGTGATTATATGAGATGTCTCCACATTTGTAAAGATTAATATGGTTCTTTATTAAGAAAATTACAGAACCTCTGCAGTCATGCTAAACAGCCCAGTTTCACACACAAGTTCTACTTAGTGTTGCACACAGTCCAAATTTCCCTCTTCTGAAACAGATGCTCCTGCCTCCAAAATAGTGGCACATTGCTACAAATCAGTTTCTATTCAGACCTCACCTATTTTTTTTTTCTTTTCTTTTTTTTTTTTTTTTAATATGTACACATTTACATCAGTAAAATTACCACTGGTCCACAGCTAAACTGTTTTCCAGATTCTCTGCAGTAAACTTGTGTCACGTAAATGCCTAAGCAATAACTGAATCGATTGGAAGGTCTCTTTGGATGCTAGTGACAATGAAGTACACGGAAATTTTGCCCAAGCCAAGACCAGAGAGAATTACAGACAAGATTCAAGTGCTAAGGATTGAACACCTGAAGCACAGGGTCAACCACCTTTGAAGTTTTATCCCTGAGTTTCAGTCAAGTCAACTTGGGTCTGGCTATCCTAAACAGAAGTAACAAGAGATTGTTCTTGATGGTTCAGAACAGATCTGAAACATCTGAGAAGTTAAAGCATTCCTCTCAAGGATAGAAGTTGTTTGGAACTTTGTACTTACTTAGCTTCTCATGATGGAAATTATTTCACTTAATTTGGTTAGAGTTGCATTGACACAGGGGTTCATTAGGACACCCATTTGCTTGCAATTCAATTTAAAATTAAATACACTTTGTTGTTGATTTTATTACTTTTAAACTACTGTATCTATTGCCTTTATTAGCTGCTAATACACAATTATGAAGGTAAACAGTTTTCATTACTGAACATCAAACATTTAAATAACCACATTTGATCTCTTTCCTAGTTGCACCATTTTTCTCCTTTCCCTCCTTTTGCTGGGTATTAGATCGGAGAGAATAATTTATTCAGTGAAGTTAAGCCTCTTTTGTGCTCACCAGCATGCTCATCAACTGTCACAGCAGAATATGGCTTCCTTTGCTCTATTCATGAGGGTTATTTATTTGCTCCATTCATTTCTTTACAGGTAATTTGATGCATGTATTTATCTGAAGGTCATGTACAGCTTGATCACAAAAATTTTTTTGCTCCTTTGCTCCAATTCCTATTTCCTTCACTCTCTAAGGGTAACTCAGAGGCAAGGATGAAGGATGGTGGGAGAAGCCATTTGGTCACCTTTTGAAGTGCACTGTGTGTAGCACTTAAAAATTACAGTCCAAGCTGAGTATCTGAAAACAGAGGTAATCCAAAACAGAGCCTTCTTTCAAATACACAGGCTTAATTTTTCTAGGCCTGAGGTCCTTTGTTTGGGAGAAGTTCCATTCATTAATATCTGTAAAGCACCAAAAGATCTTTGGAGGGAATGCACATTAGATGGAAGTACAAAGTAGCCCTTATCTGACGTACCTTTGAAAGAGTTCATGAATCCTGGCTTTCCACTTTTGTTTCTTGGGGTGAGAAGTTCCCTTGTGGTGCTTTGAGTCCCACATGCCAAGAAGAAAAAAAAAAAAAATCAGAAGTTATTTCCAAGTGTACAGCAAGAACATGGAAATAAAAGCCATAAATGTGCAATTTTCCAAAGGTTTGCCTTAGGTCTTCTCGTAGAAGGTTTTCAGAAGCAATGAATTTTAGCCACCATTACTTTATTTCATTTTTTTTTCCATAACTTTTTTTCTGTGTGTTTTTCCACGTTTACTGCATTGTTTCCAAGACAAACTGAGCGCTCATCTTGTTTTAAAAGCCTTTTTGGTACAATGTATGTTTGTACGTGGTAGTGTCCTACAGTCATTATTACAAGACCTAATCACGTGGTCATACATTAGCATATGTACCTTTATATATGTGCAAGTGCGCTTGCCCACACACACAACAAAACAACACACAAAGCAGTTAGGCATAGACCAGAGAGCTCACATCTTAAAGCCTTGCTTTAAATTTGACCCAAATCTTGATTTCTTTCTTGTCTCACCACAAATGTTTTTAAGCACTCCGTTAGAAGGACTGGCATTTTTGGAGGTTACAGTGTGTGGGAGGCTAACTCACACGAGCAGTCCTCTCCCCCAACAGTTCTGCAGCTCTCCAGCATGAAGCTAGAGGGCTTGAAGTTATTTTTCTCTTGCACAGCAAGCTGAAAAAGTCTTTCCATCTAGAAGCTAGCATCAGCATCTATTAGGCTGTGCTCTCTGCGCAAAAACTCATAACAATAACTGCTGAGGGCTGTACACTCACAAAAACAAAATTCTTCCCCCTGACCTGCACTGTTCGGAGATCTTGATGAATATTCAAGGGCATTTCTCATGTCTGAATCTTCTACTGGTGTCCCTGAGACTGACATAAGATGTGAATACAACCCTACCAATACAGAAGAAGGCTTCCAACTGTGTACCCTATGCTGTCATTTAAACTGTGTGAAATTATGTTCCACTTCTACTCTCATCAAGCCTCAAAGGCAAAAAATCATTTTGGTAGGAAGACAATGCAATAGTCAATGGAGAAAAATTCCCCATCAGGGACTCCATATCTGGCTGTTAAAATCTCTTCTTTCTTCCAAATCTCTAAATTTTTTGACAAATTTCTGGCTGTTTTCAAGGAAACTTGGAAGTGTCTGTTTGTTAAAGACTACAGCAAAACATCCTACTTATTTCCAAAATGAAAATTGTCAGAGTGTAAAAACAGACAAAAACAGCAAAAGCCCATGTGTGTAGCCCTTAATGTAACTTTTTAACCCTGTAAAGTTAAACCAGAGACAACATGGATGCCTTAAAGAACTGTGTGATTTGTTGGCAGTTCTAGCAGAGATCCTCAGACGGATGCAATAAATCCTCCAGGTCAAGAATTGCACATAGACATCTGCAAAGGTGGCATGACCAACCTGGCTCAAAACAAGACCTTCCAGCTCCACACAGTAATTGTTTCATGGGCAGTGCTTCCTTCACCACTGTTCCTCTATTGGTGAGAACAAAGCTCTCCTGCTCCTGGACAGCTTTTGGCTAAAATTTACTAGAACTTTCTGGAGCAGGACCCATTTCTCTCCCAGCCCACTGGCACAGATTTTCTTTCCCCAGGCTGGTAAATCACCACCTACACCACACTTCCCCAGGAAGGGCTGGGAGCTGGCTGTTCTCTTGAGTTCTGCTCCAGCAGGGCTGGTCGCTGTCTGCTTAGGGCTGTCAGACCCACCTTGTGCCACTTCCCACAGTCCAATGGGCTGCAGGGAGCATGTCAAGAGGTTTCAAGTTTTGGGCTGAGGCATTTAAAGCTAAAGTTCAGAAAGTTGGAGCAGCGCTTGGTTCACATTTTTTCTCCCGGATGCAGCTCTTTTGGTGTCTGTGAAAGCTATTTTTGAGGTGGCCACTTAGATTAAGAAATAAGATGAAGTAGTAAACTCATTACATGTAAAATATCAAGTAGCCATAACATTGTAACAGCATTCAGATGTTACCATTCCAGGCTTACACTGAGCTAGTAGTAAAGAAGTTTTCTTTAAAAAATTGATTTTATTACCAGACTCCCACAGCTGTCCAATCCCCTTGTTTATCTTCCTAATCTTAATTAAATAATGAATATTCAAAAGAAAATATGAATCAGGCTTTTCTGTATGAACTGCACTGTTTTCCATCTCTGCCTCTGAAGTGGCAATGGGAATATGATTTAAACTATTTCTTCTGGATCCTAGTAAAATATTTGTCACAGTGTGTCATGATAATTTTTAAAAAGCTCTATCATCTGCCTAATAAATTTGTTAAGTTTATTCAAATCTTATTGAACAGGAAAAGTGCAATGAGTCATGGTTAATATTTCTTTACCTATACTAAGAAAAAAAATATATCAAAAATTCAGTGCTTAAGGTCCTATTCAGAAAACCTCTATGAGTCTGTAATACATCTTCTACATGATTAAAAAAAACCAGGAAACTTGCTTTAAAATGAATTATTCACCACCTTGAATAAATTTCCATCTTTCCTATTTGCAAAACCCCAAAGTCAGTTATGTAAATTTTAACCTACACTAATTACCTCAGGGGTGTGCAAGCTAAAGGAAAGTAGATGCAGTACAAAAAAAAAAAAAAATCCCAGACATTTCCATCACCAGGAAGCAATTTAATAGAGGAAAAAAAATGTGTAAGCTTTCAAAAACAGAACAGCCCATATATTTTTCTTATTTTTCTAATGTGGAATAGTCATTTCTGTAATATCCCTTGAATCAGAGCCTTACTGGAATAAACCAAGTGCTTTTTCTCAATGGCATATACCATCGCACACACAGCGAGGCGCTTGTTTCCCATCATGACACCAGCATTGTCTAGACTGTGACAACGACCCATTGTCGACAACAGGCGTTCCCAACGAGAAGGCATGAAATGTGGTTTAGCTGCGAGTCTGTATAGACATTGCGGGTCCCTTCACAAAATAAGTGGCTAAAATCTGTGAACTGCTTGGCTGGGAGGTGCTGGGAAAAGCGGGGAGCTGTTTGAAGGCAGAAGGGCTCAGTCACAGCACCACTTTGTCCTGCTCTCCATCCTGATGGCAGGCGCTGTTTTAGCTGTGAGCCAGCTCCTTCACACGTATTTCTTGGTTTCTTCATCAGCGGTCTTGAGGTCTAATTACACAAATGGCCTATCTACTGATTTCTGAGAGCGTGGTCAAGACCAGGACTTGAAAAGGTCTTTCAGTCTGGGCTCAGCCTAGACACACACAATGGTGCACATTGTTTCTACAGAGACAAGAACCTGACTCAACACTAGTAATCAGTGCTGACTGGTTATTTTCAGTGTGAAACTACTTCACAAATGGCAGGACTTAGTTGTATAGTAGTTTTCAATTTGGAAAAAAATTAAATAAGTCCCCGCCCAAACACATCCTTTCCTTTTGAAAGAAAGCCCACAAAATTCAACAAAGCTTTGAAGCAAAATCAATTTGGTTTGTATTGTTTAGCAAAAATGGAGCATTTAGGGAAAATATTTGCACACACACACACCCCTTTTTGGGCAGTCCTAGCAGTGGTATTACAGCCTTCTGGTGAGGTGCTCTCCCCAATGCCATTTAAAACAGCCAGTGGAGCACTGGCTTGGTGAAATCATACGCCCTGCAAGGAATGATGTAGGGGTCCACCTTCCTGTAAGACTTCCCCACCAGCTCAGGGCTCAGCAGAGGCAGCATGGACACACAACCTGTGGGGTCTCCAGCAGCCTCCCATTGCCCACAGACCTCCCACATGCAGAGCCGGTGCTTCCCCTTCATTCCACTCCTTGAGATATCACATTGGTACATCACAGTGCAGGTAGGGCTGTCTTTTTTAACTGTAAACAGATGCCCAAATAAAAGCTTTTACTTAAAATTTCCATCTCTGCATCCCAAAATGTTTTTCAGTGATGGAAATCCTTTCCACTCTATTTTCACTGATGGGAGAAGAGAGAGCTCATTGAGCGAAGCGTCAGCAGGACTAGAAACAAAACCCAGACCTCTAGTCCCACTGGTGACACCTAGTCCTCCTCCTTCACAGTCTGGCTGCTGTGTGGAGGTTCATTCCCTGTGACTTCAATATCTGACACACTGTATACCACAAAATCATTAAAAAGTGAAGAAACATTTGAGATGATGAAAAGGAGTGTTGCAAAAAAAGTTAACATTCTTTTTGGGCAAATAGAAATTCTGAGAGGCTTATCTGCTCCGTATTAACTGTAGAGATCATGGGGAAGGGAGGCATTGAGAAGTTGGAGTGCCCTTCCCTGAAAGCAAAGACAGCAGTAGTTGGATAAGACCTGCTCTGAAAATTGCACTACCCTTTACCTGTTGGAATTTGCGTGACCTTGTCAAGGAGATGGCCACAAAGCAGAAAGTAAAGTTGTGCCAATCCCTGGACACATTGTAATATTACTGATGGTGCACTCTGCCAAAAAATGGGCCACAAACTCTTAGATATTTTTTAAAGAGAAAGAGAAAAAGCAACAAAGCAAATCCTCCTTGACTTTCCATTCAAATCGTAAATTAATTTACTGTTCATGAGAATAAAATTAAAAACTTACACAATTGAGTGTTTTGTAACAGAACTCAAACCCTTTTTTAAAACTGATACTGATACCCAAATTGAGATCGACTTTAGTCATGCTACAGCCTTATTACACTAAGTAATACAGATACATTTAGTCACAACATTACAGGCTGATCATTTTGATAAATCTGTAAAGCACTGCATTATCTCTAACAATGCAGTGAAAGCTGAGATACCAGTCAACACAGGAAAGTAGTATTCTGCTACCAAGGTGGATGCTTTCATAAAACATATATACCAAAGACACTAATTTTGAACAGATACGAAGACTAGATCCAGCTGTAAAGTAGGTGTGATAAACAGGGATTTGAATTTCCTCAACACTCAGAAACGTTTTCATTCAGGATTTAGATCCAAGATACAGGACTAACAAATTCAAAGAACTCGAATCACTTTGCTTAAGATGCATTGAGAAAAATCTGGGGGGATGTCTGCCACAGACTTACCCAACTTCTGCAGAGCAAAGATTTTTGCCTCTCCAGCCTCAAAACAGAGAACTCACTCTTCTCATTTCTGTCTTGCCGTTCACAGAGAGATCACCTGTAGTTTCTTCAGAACCACCAGGTACTCCTTCAGACACTTCCTACTTCACGGTGGAGAAGATGAACTTCAAGGTCATAAACCTTTGATATCCTCATCAAAATCTAGAGCGTGTTGTAAGTGAGTGCAAAGCCATTTATATCTGACTACCACAGCTGAGCACTGAAAATATGCAATGCTGAAATGGCATTCGCCACTGATTAAGAGACTTTAAGCAGAAACATCTTAGCCTGTCAAAGTTCCACAAGTTCAGATGTCTCCAGATTAGCCTAGGAATCACCAGCTACTAAGAAGATTCAGACACTTTTAGCCTAAACAGTGAGATGTAACGGAATACGCTAACAAGATATAATGGAAGCCACTAACCACATTTTATTAGGGAACATATTCCCTCCAGTATAAAGTTATGTAGCATGAGCAGTGCCAGTGAAAACCAAAGTGAACTATGCCAATCTATAGATCTAAAATGAATAGTTTACGTTAACAATGAAAAAGTGTTCGCAAGCCATATAATGAACTTCAGCATTTTACGATCTTTTTATACTTTCTGGATACTGACAGCAAATCAGGGAACAAATAACTGAAAGGAAACTGAAAGGAAATACCACTCAGAAACACTGAAACTTTTTTTTGTGGTTTTCCCCCATTCTTCTTCAATTTAAAAATGTTTGTCAATTTCTGCACAGAATGTTTTTATTATTTGTAAAGCCTTTTCAAAGTCCCTCATGAAACTTTACTCCTTTAATCCTCTTATTCTTCCCCAAAGCAGGTATCTAATTTTAGGTCTGTTTTGTAGATAGGGAAAACTTGAGTCATGGCAACAAATTTGCTTGTTACAGCTGCCAAAAAAAATCATGTTCAGGTCAGAAGTTACAGTATATTTCATCTAACTGAGTCCCCGTTCTTTTTTCTGACTGTCAATAAAGCATTGCCTCACTAATCTGCCTCAATTATAATTGTAATCAAAAAGTATAGAATTTAACTTTGTCCAGTAACTTCCGTTTGTACTGCCTTTCACATCATCTTCTGTTTCAAGTGTGAAGACACATTTGAGCACCTTATAATTAAGAGAGACATTCACTTACAACTAGCATATGAAAATCACAGAGAGGGGAAAAACACTACTAAATACAATTTACTGTAGGATTGTTTTAAAAACAACAGTGGCAATGATGAGTTGCCATGCCCAATGATTTTTCTCTGTTAAGAACAGACCTCCTCCTGCAAGCCCTCATCCTGCTCCGTGTCTCTGCTGCTGAAAGAAAAGGAAGTTGTTTCACATATTCAGCTGAGATCCTCCTCCGATTTGAATGCTGATATGAGCAACTGTATAATAACATCATAATATGCTGACATATCTTTGAGTAAACATATTAAATTTGTTATATATTCTCAGTCCAGAAAGCTGCATCTTGTCTGAGGGTCTGGCACAGTAATGAGAGAAACCAACTGTGCTAACAGGGTGCCAGCAGGCTGAACAACAGTGATGATTTTTCAGCTTTGTACTAAATAAATAAGCATGCATGTAATGTAACTGGACTCTCTTTCCTAGTATTTCTACATCTCTCAACTTACAGACTACCTAGTTATGTTTCCCACTAACAAACTGATGTGAACTCCAAAGCCCTTAAAAAGTCTGGTTCACATGAAAAACCCAATACACCTCAAGAGCAGGAGGTTGGACTACATAGGCTCCAGAGGTCTGGTTCTTCTGCACCTGAATTAAGCTGTTCTATGAGATAAAGGTCAGATGTACCATACAGCATAGGTTTTCCTCGATAAATTCAGCTCTACTGTAAGACTGTAGAAGCAAAATTTTCCAGCATTTAGAGCAATTCCTTTATCTGCAGCTCATAATCCATGTAGTCTATTAATGCTGTTAAGGAGCCCTCCTGTCATAAAAGCTAAACAAAAGTAGACTACAGTTTGGCTCCAAATGTATTTAAAATATAAATAAAACAACCCTGGGGGGAAAAACATTCTGGAGAATACACGAGCAACTAAAAATTTAGTTTTACTGTACTTATTTTTTGCGGGTTTGTGCCCCTATTCATCAGCAATGCTGACTCTTTCTTTACAGTCCTCATCTGAATTCTGCTTCTTTTAACAGGTGGTCAGTACTTGAGGACGTCTCTTAAACTTCATCAGATTTGGCAATCACTAATTCTCTTTGAAGAATCTTTCCAATTGCCTCTGTTTATTGAACCATAGAAATGGACTTCCTTACTGGAGTTTATAGTAGGATAATGAGCCAGAGAGCTGACCAGTCAGATTACCTTAAGCAGCAGCAAATGCAGTATCATCACTTACAGTAGCTGTAGGAATCATTGTTCCAGCTCAATAGACTATCAAGAATTACTTCAGTATTTAATTGCCCCTCTGATCTCAAAGTGTGAATGAACACAGTATAAACTAAGCAAATTCCTTTTTAGTGAAAAACATAGGAAATATAGAAGATTTTCATTACTTCCATTTAAATATTTACTTAAATGAAATTCATATAATCCCTGAACAAAGCATTCAGAAAAGTATTACAGTTTAAAAGCGCAGCGATAGAAATAAGGTGGGTATTGTGACAGCACAGTGACGGACCATTTATAAACATATAAAACATCTTTTTCACAATTCTGCTTATGTTGATGTTAATTTCCATGCTCCCCCTTAAATCCCCCACACTTCTCATAAAAAAAAAAAAAAAAAAGAAAAAAAAAAAAAGGTTTATATCTGAGAGTCCAGGAGTAATGGAGTAGGAACCTTAGAAATCTGGAAGGTTCCCAGGCTTCCAACTGAGGAAGTAGGACCAAGCTTGACAGAATAAAGATATTTAGAAATCTCAGGTTGCCAGCCTACAGGGTAGAGAATTCCCCTAGCTACATATATGGCATCTTCATCAGATTATGTGTCTGCTGAGTGTGTGCTCACACACATCTGACACTCACTAAGCAGGAAATAAGTCCAAGGGACAGAAGCCAAATATCCCAAACTTGGGAAGTTCTCATTTTGTTTTTTGCCCTTAAAGATAGGTTTCAGTGGTTCATTATTTTTTCACAAGTTCAAGAGAACTATATGGAACAAGTTCCATAGAACTATAATGAGTTCTATGAGTGCAGCCTAATGACAGATTACAAAAGAAAATTAGGTGATGAAGAACATACCCATAAGTCCTACTGTATCACACAAATGAAATCCAAACCATTATACTAACTGACTGTAGAAGTGTTTTGACACTCAAATAGTGAGTGTTGCATAGAGGTAGCTTGCCTAAAATGAAGTCACCCATTTTTAAGACATGGTGAAAATTAAACATTGTTAGTTTTTATATTCCTGACCTGTAATTCTCAGATAAAAATAAAAAAAAAAAAAAGAAAAATAAAGAAAAAAACAAACAAGCAAAAAATCCTCACCCCAACTCATTTGCACATGAAACTCATTTAAAATATTGGTAAATGTCAAAAAGTAGTCAGGTGTCTGCTGAGGAGAAGTCAACTTCTACCGTGCATTGCTGTTAGGTGCACATATTCTTACAAGGACTGTATCACAAAGAACAATCAGAAAGGATTGTGCAATGCTTAGTAGCTAAATCTTTGATGAGGGGAGGTCTGCAGGTACCATCAGGATACAATCAATCTTTCAGGTCCCTTCCAACCCAAACCATTCTATGATACAATTCTATGACAGCATTATCCAACAGGATAGAACATGCAAGAAAATGTGCATTGGTATTTCATTTCACTGAGGTCTGACCCCACTGGATAAATTCATGATTGGACAGTAAATTTACCATCTTACATAGTACCAAATTTTACTCGTGTTCTATCCACTGTTAATGAAAGGAAAACTGATCACTCCATCATCATATAAATTGATCTCTGTGACTTGGCAAGGAGTCAGAGCAGTGATGATAATGGCCCTGCAAGAGTATTAGATCTAATACCCTGAGGCATTAACCTTTGTTTAACCAAAAGGTAAATCTTTTGGTGAAAGACAACATTTTATTACTACCCACCTGCAACAAATAGCTCATTCCTTACTACTATAACTCAGCTGCTGGTACTGAAGAGAAAAATTTGGACTTTACTTTCAGAGGCTCTTGAGAAATTCACATTGAGGTCATGGATCAAAACTGATTATATAGTTATGATGACCAAGTCCTGCAAGGTGCTACGCCCTGTATGGAGGGCAAAATGTACCAGCTGAAAATGATACAGAGAGACAGAGGCTGTGAACAAATTACCCCTGGTAAAGAATACTGACCAAGTAGCAGGAGCAGGGTGGCCAAACAGGAAAGATATTCTTGACTTGTGGGGCACCACTGAACCTTTCAGTCACCCCATTATTCTTTTTCTGAGAGAACCTAGATAAAACTAATCACTTTTATTGTCAGTTTAGAAACAGCTGAAAATCCCAGAGTTGGTATTTTTCCATGGCGTTTAAATTATTGTATACCAAGATTATGTTGCCAAAAGCCCATCAAGTGCAATCTCACCCCAATTACCACTGTTTGCTCCATCTTCAGCAGTGTGTCATGTTTTGAGAGCACCTGATCTTTAATCAAATACGGTAAGTCACCATTATTTAAGGTGTTTCCTTGCATATTTCTCTGCCCTGTAAACTCAAGTTCCACCCATAAGTACAAGTCCCTGCATTGCCTCATGACAAATAGTTTTCTGTCGCACTCTCTGTTGCACTTTCTGTTGCACTTCTGTCCAGCCTTGGTTGTACCTGCGCAGTTTCTACCACAATGCAGTCCCAAGTCATGATTTTCTTGCAAAAGAGTTTATTTTTCTTTATTGAAAGCAAATGTCATTGGGGCTTTTGAAATCCTTGGGTCTACATGGCAGGCCACAGCACTGCTTTCCAAATTTAATATGTTTTAATGTGTTTGTTAACAGAACATTGACATCTGCTTGATGCTTTCCTTACAAGAATCTACCAGATCTCCCCTTATTAATTTCTTGCCAACCTCAACTCTCAGTTTTTGCATTTACAAAACAGGACATGAAGTAAGAAACAATACAGCTTAAAGTTCCAGAGCTAAAATCTAAGATAAACCCTTTTTTCAAAAAATATTATTTTGAAAAATGCATCTGCTCTTTCAAAAGCTTTGAATCATGGTCATATCGCACACTGAGCTGCTGTTTTAAACAAAAGCCACCCATTTTTTGTAATGCTACAAAGCAAAAGAAAAACAATGACCTAAGGGATAGATAGTTGATACATAGCTATTCTTTTCATGCCAATGCTTCCAGCAAGGCTCCAGTGTAAATCAGGTGCCTCATTGGAGAGAATTTTTGGCAACCTAAAGAGAAACAGCAGCAACTCAAGTGTGTTTCTGAACCTCACTTATAAAACCAGTATCATGTACTGTAAACTCTCACCTGGTATTTTTAACCCTTGGGCTCCCAGGGTTTTGGTTTTTTCATTTTTTCAAAACAAAGGAATGTGAGGGAGATGTCTATTAGACCCCTTTACTCGGCCCAAGGGTTAATTACTCGGTTTTGTAGACATTTGAAAATATTATGCTACCTCTAATGGCAAAATTGATAGAAGCTTGTTTCAGGCTCACTTTATGTCATTATGGCAGATTAAATTAACTAATCATAAATTATGCTGGCTAAAGTACATCTGCTACTCACTAAACCTGCAGAGAGAAGGGAAGGGTTTTTTCCTGCTGAATAAAAAGTAAATGTCATGAGCAAAATTAAGGACTTTTACAAACCAATAAACATAGTTCGAGCAACAAAAGCTGGGAGCATCCCAAAGTCAGCAGCAACAGATTCTGAGGACCATGGCAGCAGTCTAACAATGAACCTGTAGCTGCTGTGGAAAGGCAACACTGCAATGCTGCAGGAGTATCCCCACGGACCAGAGTAAAGATGTCCACTAAACATATTGAAGATCAATTAAACAAGGACTATCAAGCCCATATTATTGCTAAAGGTCTTTGAATACCAACATGACTGTAGCGGGTTGACCATGGCTGGATGCCAGGTACCCACCAAAGCCCTCTCTCACTCCCCTCTGCAGATGGACACAGCAGGGAAAATGTAATGAAGGGTTCATGTGCTGAGATGAGGATAGGAGAGATCACTCCCAAGAAAACAGGCTCAAATTGGGGGTATTAACCGGATTTATTACTAACAAAATCAGAGCAGGACAATGAGAAATAAAATAAGATGTTAAAAACACCTGCACCTCTGCGTCCTTGTGGACTTCCATGGGCTGCAGGGGCACAGCTGTCCCACCATGGGCTGCAGGGGAATCTCTGCTTCAGCACCGGGAGCAGCTCTTCCCCCTCCTTCCCCACTCATCTTGGTGTCTGCGGGGCTGTTCTTCTCACATATTCTCACTCTGCTCTTCTCTGGCTGCAACTACAACTGCTCAATAACTTGTCTTTTTTTTCTTCTTTTTAAATATGTTTTCACGGGGGTGTTACCACCATTCCTAATTGGCCCAGCCTTAGCCAGTGTTGGGTCCATGTTGAAGCCACCAGGGATTGGCTCTGCTAGACATGGGGGAGGCTTCTGGCAGCTTCTCACAGAAGCCACCCCTGTAGTCACCCCCAGCCCCACCCCCCCAGTACCAAAACCTGTCCACACAAACCCAATACACTGACATTATGTTTGCAGCATCTACTTTCAACGTCACCTCTTCCATTTGCTGTTCAAAGGGACTGAATAAACCATTTCTGTAAGCTTTCAAGGAAGGGATGGACATATAGATCACTGATCTCGAAGACAATACAGATATTACAGTAGTCCTCTTCTTACTCTCTGTATTGCAGGATGCAGATCTGACAGCTAATACCATGTCAGCGGGAATAAATTTCCTTAGCAGGGCATGAAAAACCAGTTAGAGATGTGTGAGAGGAAGGGACAGAAAACACAGGCATTCAAGACCTCTTCATTGCAAGAAAAAGTAGAGTCCCTCTCTGAAAGCTCATGGTGGACCAGTTCAATCAACCACATTAAATGAGAATTTACTTTATTTTGGAATAATATAAGGAAGAAAAGCATTATTGTATTGTATTGAATTACACATATATTCACCTATGTAGTTGTCAGTTAAAAAGCAGAATGTAGTTTTGCGGTGATCAGATAGATTGCTTCTGTCTAGGAAACAAACTCCGCTGAACACCTCCAAAAAGAGTCCAAGTAAGATGATCAGGCCATGTTTAGAGGGAGGGTAAACAAAGTTTTGACATATCTGTTGTGTTCCTTCAGGTGTCAGAGAGCCTCATGAAGCTTTGGGGGCATCTGAATACCCCAAACATAGTTAGAGAGTGAATTCTCAACACATTATAACCTTCTGAAAAGGTGCAGCACTCTCAGTTCACCTTCTAACAGGTTCATACTCCATCAGTCCCTTGAGGCACATGAGGCTCTTAGTACCATCTGAGTCCTTTTCCCTCACGTTTCCCTTCCATTTCACATTCTCTGAACAGTATTACCTATACCACCTTCCATGCATGATGCATACAGCTCTAAAAAAGTCAGAAGGAATGAAATATAGCTACAGGATTTAGAGGAAAGCAGTAAGGAAGAGAATTGTGTCCCTCACCATCATGCAGAAGGCAATGATAAGGTTTAGTCCTGCAGTGGAAAAAAAAACCTGAAAACTTCCCCTGAAAATAAAAGAAAGCTTAGATCACCATCAGTCACTGGATAACCTATTTTAAGCCCATCAGAGCCAGTGCGCTGTTCTCATGTTGCTAATTAAAAATGATAGATTCATCAATTAATCTCTCTTCCTGTCCTCTAGTCTTAGTATGAGATTTTTCAAAGGGACAAATGGTCATTAGGTGCCCACAAGTATCATTTCAGCCCTGCAAACTTGAGCCTTTGTCAACATGAACCAGAACCTGTCTCTTTATGCTATAAATGACAAAAAGAAAACCTTAGAAAGCTTTGCCACCCTAAAAAATCTACCAGGTTTATAATGGGGGAATAATCTTATCTTCTGTACAGTGAACATTGCTGCATAAATCCTCCCTGGGTTCCAATCCGAACTTGCTCACTGATGAATAAGCCTCTGTTAAATGTGGCAGAGAGAGATGTCCTAGGCTTAGTCTCTTGATTGAAACTCAATTGCAATATTACTACATGGCAGTCAGAGACACTCCACTATTTAGGAAAGAAGCAATGAAGGCAATCTATTTTTATTCACAATGAAATAGAGACAAAGATAAAGGTCTTGCTGTTAGCTTAGCAAAGTGCCAGTCACATAAAGCATGCCAACGACAATGGTTATCTTTTCCTCTTTCAATATGTGTATCGCCAGGCAGAGAAATAGAATTGGGGTGCACAAGGTTAACAAGCCAGCATCATGTTATGAAGCAAGCGATAAAATTGTCTTATAGTTCTTAACTCTGACCTGTTCCAGTGAAAAGCTGCCAAGCAGAATTATGTCATCCTGAACATCTCTCTCAAACTGTTCGATATATGAAGGAATCTCTTCATCTTCAAGCTCCCTGTGAAGGTCACATGCCTTACTGGAGCTGACAGGCATTACAGCGTCCGGAAAATCTTCACCGGCGACATGGGCTGCTTGAAACAAAAGTGGCAGATTATGTCTCAGCAAACGGGAGTTCATTCACTGGTTACTACCTTCTCAGTTAATATGTTTGGCCCACCAACACTTTGAGTATGAAATAGCATCAGTAACACAACTGACAGGTGCCAAGTGCAGTACCAGGAAAACCATCCTCAAGTGCAACAGCTGCATTCAGGTACAAATTTAGCACGTGCAGCTTGTTCCTTAGCTATTTTTAAAAGGCATGCATTTCCACAGGCAATTTGCTCACCAGTAAATCTTAAAGGGTCTGGGATTTTGAACAACTTTGGCTTTCCTTCCTGAGGAAGAGGAGTAATAACTGCAAGTGAACGGGAGTTTCAGGTAGACCCACACCAAGCATTTCATCTTCCTTTCAACTCACCCCAAATGCTTGGATTCCTCCCCCTAGGTGTATGCATGCAGCTCCTGCCTAATTAATTGGGTCCAGTTCTGCTCTCTCACACATCATTCCCCTGATTTCACTGTGGTGACATATGCAGAACCAAAGGGTACATGCCACATATAAATAAAAAGAAATCCCGTTCACAAAGTCAACCTTAAAGAGAAACTTCATCATTTTTTCAGTTTAATTGATCATGCCATGTTAAAAAGAAAAGATCTCATTGATATGTACTACTAGTTTTTATTATAAATAATGACAACTATTTTGGCTCCTGTCCCCATGTTAGGATCACTAAAAATTGACAGATATCAGATTGTCCACATTTGACTATCTTGTTTCATGTTTCTGTGTGTAAGTTTTTATAGTTCTCTGTGCCTATCTCAAAGAAATTCCCATATCTAGTTATTTGCTTCTCTTTGTCCATCCTACGACATGAAAGCAGTTAAAAGAGGTTTTTTTCTTCACTCTCCTTTGAAGTCTTTCATTGTCTAATGAAGACCAGAAAAGGAAAGATAAAACTAAGGCTATTAACATTTCCAGTTTCGCTCACTACTCGTTGTTTAATGACTTTAATTGTTGAGCCTCCCAAGTACTTAAATCACCTCGGTGCCACCAACACACAGGAAGTAGGGTGGGTTTTCTATTTAATTACAACAGGATACAATTCAAAATCATGTTGGGGGAAATGTACAGTAGATATAAACAACTCAAACCATTACCTTAGGGTACACATCTCTTCATGTAGCACTTTACAAGCCTAATGAAAAGTGATTTGACCTACAACTATTAACTGCAAAAACAAAACAATATTTACATTTAAATTTACTGTAGCACTAAGGGTTTGGCTATGAGAGAGAAAACCCAGGAAGCACAGGAAAAAGAAATATTGCCAAAAGCAGAAGATGGAGCATCGCTTGTTCCCCTCAATGCGGTGTTGTGCACAACAGGCCATATGCTCATCTGGTATAAATCAGCTGCTTTACTGCTTTCACAGGAGCACTGCAAGTTTACATCTTGGGAAGTCAGTAGATGCCTGTCTCAGGATAGAGCAATAGTCAGAAAAGGAATAAAACAATTTGGTTCAGAAAGATTAACATGAAGCAATTCATCAAAATACACTTTTTCTTTTTTGTGTTTCTTATTTTTGTGAGGAATCATATCAAGTGAACTCGGGTTTGGTGGAAGACACCAGACTCATTAGCACAAGTTTTGTCGAAAAAGAGCAGAAGAATAGAGAGAGCATTTTCAAAAGCCTTTTTGAGGGAAGCAGTTGTGAAAAATGCAGAGATAAATTACAATTTAGATTTGAAAAATATTTGATTAAAAGATATATATGCTCATTTAAGCACAGTTGTTCATTTGCCTGCATCAGAAACAAGGTGAGAAAAGGGTTAATTCAGCTGATCTATTCCTTCCACAGTGACTTTGCAAAGAAACTTCTCAAACTTGGTCAGCATCAGGCTGGTCCTCACTTGAACTGATCCACAGGTTGGAGGATTGAGGTGATGCCCCAGAGCAATACTTGACCAAAACAAAGCAGCCAAATTCTCACTGTACAAAAGTTGCCACAGTATTAAAAATTCTACTACTTTGTACACAGAGGATGAAATGGCTGAAAATTCATTAATGGATTGATAAACTAATTAAAAACTTGTTGCTTGAAGTTGCTAGCATAGGCATCACAAGTTTTCATTGTCTGGGTGTACTTAACCCTGCGAGTCAGGCTTGCCCTGTAGTTTAAATCACTTCGGCACAGGCTGTATTTGCAGATGCTGGGCTGTAATTAAAACAATTTCTCTGGTATTATCTTAGCTGCTTGTGATTTCATTTACTCCTGTATTTGTCCATCAGATAGCAGCAGTTTATATACTGAGATGATAATTTAAAGGGTACATTCAGCAGCAGACTACACCTCAGCATGGGTTTGAATGCATAAAGCTGCAATAAACTCCATATGGAAAAATAGTTTTGGCTACTTGGTTCTAGAAACTGTGTACAAATTGTATTTTAAAAAGTTCAGTGCTGAAGGGTCATGCACCAGTTTCAGACAACTAAAATTCTGCAAAACTCGGCACTTCAATTTTTTGGTTCTTGCCAAAGAACAATATAATAGAAATTATGTTTTATGGCACTCACACATCATCGTTTAAAATGTGCATGGGTCACAGCCTTACACTGACAAAAATGCAAGGTAAAAAATATGCAGTTTATATCTTTAGACACAAACAACCAACATTGTTTTTTAAGTTGCCTTATAACACCAAATAGCACATACTACAAGACCAACCAACAGGTTACTCAGTGACAAAATGCTTTAAATATACAATTATATAAATTCTGAGCCATGTGCTCTCCTTTCCTTTGGGGATCATCTATTAATTAGGACTGTATGACTACGTGATTTTTCAGCTCAGTGGTCAAATGAAGAAATGAAGCAGTTCTGTAAGAGTGGAACCAAATGAATCCTAGTTCTCTATGGTTTTTCTGATGCCTAATAAGGGTCAAACTCCCATATTAGCTTTTCCCTTGGTGGGGATATTAATAATGCTTGTCTGCTCTGCTCAACTGCCCGCTTCCATGAAACTGGTAGGGATGTCATACCTGTGAGACTTGCTCCCTCTTTTAAAAAAAGGTTTGGAAGTGAACAACAAGTTCAAATGCTGGGAGGGAAAACATAGGCAGAAATAAATACACCCTGATACATGCACACAGAGGTGGAAACTGCACAAGCCTCACCTCCACAGGAAAAATCTCTCTTTTCCGGGTTTTCTTCACCCAAGCAAAGAAAAGTAATAAATTTAGCTAGAACGGTGTGCGATTTCACCCACAGGACTAGCTCTGATACCCATCATGGCATTTTTAAGAAATAAAAGCACCCAGGCACAGCTTGAGGCACACGACAGCGGTGGCCAGCAGCGTATCCCCCACTGGCTGCCCTCACGCCTACACAGGGGGCTCTGATGGAGTGTGAGACACACAGGCTGATGCATTTGCTCGCCCCAGAATAGAATCAGTGAGCAGAGTGACTTCGGCAGCCTCAGCGTGAATTCGCTATCCACAGACCACACTGGGTACGCCATTATATTTCTGATACTGTCACATGTTTTAGGGCACCTTGTTGAAGGAGAGAATAACCACTGAAGGATGGAGGAGGATTCCCCTTCGCTCCCTGGTTCTCTTGCTTAGCAGTGGCCAATACACAAAGCACAATTTGTCTGATTAACTTCAGCCATGCAAAAAGCAATGGTCAAGGCTAGGTCAGCTGCCCAAGACTCATCTAAAGCCAAAGGAAAGAGAACAATTGCTTCCAAGGTATAATTTGTCTATAAATGCTATAAATGTCTATAAATGCTATAAACTGGTAGACAGGGACTGCATAAGTACCACCGATAGACACCCCGTGTCAATTTTTCACAAATAATATTGACTTCACAGCCAAACATGTTTTTATTTTCATCTATGTTGTTGAGTGATAAAAGGAACCATCAACCTGCAGCACTGCTATAATGGTTCTCAGCAATGTGGAGTTCTACATTAATATAGAAAAATTGAGAGCTTGTTAATAACTTGTTAAAAGTTTTTGCTTAAACTGTCTGCATTAATTTAGTTGGGATGGTTGTACTGTTTCCCCCTTGCATTTAAAATGAGATAAAACAGGTTTCAAAGATGTTACTGATATGACCAATGCCAGTTCAAGAGATTTTGCAACCCTAGGCAAATGAAAATGTTTGCCTCTTCTAGAACAAAGTTACATATAAGCTGAACAGTCATAAAACAAGTTGCAGCTCCTGGAGCTCCAGTGCCGTAGGCAAAGGCCTGCTCTGACTCTCTCCTGTGTATTGCTGAAATACAACAGGAAGCCTCATACAGATACAAAGGAAAAACTTTTACACAAAAGACCTCTACTGAAAAAGGAGAGGTGTGATAGACTAAAAATACAAGGGCAGCTGTGAGCTGGGCCTTGTACAAACATCGCTTCTCCTAGGATGAAGCAGAGGAGAACAGCAGACACGGGCCTTGTGTAAAGGCTGTGGTGGTAACAGTCTCGTGAATCAACCGAATTTCAAGAAACACTTGTAAAAACAAGTGAAACCAAAGTCAGGCTGTTGGCTTGAGGTGAAGAAATCTCATATACTTCATTGTTTTTTACTGTAGATAGAACACGAATTTGTATTTCCTAACAAAGCCACAGAAAACATTTTCTTACTCATCTGTTAATGTAAATCCTTGTATAGATAACCTGAAAGTGCCACCTGACCCACGCCTCCAACAAATAGCCCACCCATTTATAAGCTTAAATAAGGATTTTGATTTCTAGATTTGAACACATAAGCAATGATATTTCCAGTCTTCTTTCATAGGCATGGAATTCAACACGCAGTGAAGCAATCTAGAGAAAGCACACCGCTTAAGTTACACTTAAAACCACATAAACATGACCCAAAACAAAAACATTTGGAGAAAAAGACCTTACAGGCTTGCATTAAAATCAGCATCCCTTTGACTCCTGAGTTCAAGGAGATGGATTACCCACTGTCCTCCCCACATGCAGACTCAAAAGAGTTTTATTTTTCTTTATGCAATTGACTTTGTTATTTACCTTGGAAGTCCAGCATCTTGTTTTCTTCATCTAGAAGCTTCATCAGTTTAGAGTACAGTATTTGCTCATCAAATTTCACAGGATCTTAAAAAAACAACAGTGAAACAACTATAGTTTCTTCCAGTAGTATTTCAGGAAACAACTCTTTTAAATGAAAAGTAAAGATATAAAAATACAAAAGTTAGAAAATCCTTTGTCATTTAAAGATAGTTTTCACAGCACTAGTTTCATAGCTCAGAACAAAATTGCAGTCACTTGTTCAATGAAAGACAAACTAAAATAAAAAATATAGTCATATGTTTTTAAGTGGTGGGCAACATTATATGTTGATCTGGACTGAAACTGGTTTATTAATTCTGCTAATAGAGTAGCTGAAATGACTGTTTATATTCAAATTTCCAGATGAATTCTATATGACTCTTGATGAAAATCAAAATACCCAATCTATTCTAATGTGGCTTAGGATCTTCATTAGAAAATTTACCTTTCTATCCATAATACTAACACATTATCTAGTATGAGAAGTCACTACATCATGCTATGAATTTTGAATTTGTGGCTGGTCAGTCATTCAAACTTCCGGTAATATCTGCAAATTTTAAAAAGTAGCAAATGACATGCACACCTTTTTCCATGAGACCTAAAAAAAAAAAAAAAATAAAAATACTGAAAGGCTCTATTTTCAAGGGAAAAATGAGCAACTGGGACCATTTTCCCTCCAGGTCTCCCAGACCTAGACTTCTCTAAGTTGTCAGTGAAGACAGCAAGATAGACCAAAGAAATGCATGCAAGGCAGGTGGATTCAAGTACGGCTACCTGCAACCTTGGGTGCTCTTTTTAAGTACTCAGTGGAATCGCAAAGAATTTTTTTTTTTTTTTTTTACAATGACATTTCAGAGCCAAGTTTTTCAGCTACACTGAGAATTCAAAGAAGGTGGTGGTTTCTGCAAACCTCTTCTGAAAGTACAGAATATTTTACATTTCTTTTAGCCTGCAACATTGAAATGTTCTCTTGGCAAGGGAGGCAAGCAAATCCATGATGGGATGTTTGCTCTAGGGGCATTATGAACTCATACAAATGTCCAGAACAAATCTAATTAATCAAATATAGAAAAGATAATTGCCCATATCTTCATTTTCACAGAATAACCCATTAGAGTTAGTGGCTGAAGATTTGCTTTTCACCAGCTATTCTCTTTGGGCATTGAGTCCAGCTTTTTAAAGTTCCAAGAAGAGTGTAACGTCAAAGTGTGCCCTTATTTCTTCATGTTTTTCTGATTTTGACTCTTGCTCATGACAAGCTGCTAGCTGGAAAGAGGAGGTAAACCAGAATGGTTTACAACCAGGGGATGACCATGCAGGACCAAGCTTTAGTTCTGACTGTTTTTTTAATTCCATCCACTGTGTACAAATGTACTTCCACTAATTCAACACTTCTGCAAGGAAAAATAAGCCAGACAGAGAGCCTGGTTTATAAGTGTTGACAAATGAAACTGGTTAAGTTGGGGAAGGACCTCTGGAGTCCATCTAGCCCAGTTCATCCTGCTCGAAAAGAGCCACCTAGAGCCAAGTTTCCCAGGACCATGTCCACGCACCTTTTGAATATCTCCAAGGTAGAAGACTTGCTCTTGGCAGAGGTGTTGGTAAATATAGCATTGTAACTCCTCTACAACTGAGGTGAGGTTGGTACTGTTGCTAACAGATTTTTAATATGCAAGGGTTATCCCAAGCTTTGAGTGACATTTTTGCCAGGGAGAAAAAGGAGGAACACCAGAAGACAGCTCTTCATGCACGGATCTCAGTTATAGCATGATATGCATTTGACTAAAATCACCTCTCCACTCCAAACCCTGGAAGTCGATGGACTAAGAGGCTGTTCCAAATTCTAAAATAAAATAAGCATATAAAACCCCCACCACCAATGCAAAATCAGCATTTAAGGTTATCACTCAGCCTCTTCAACACAGTCAAGAGAACATTTCCTCCCAATGAGAACTGTATTTCTGAATATCCCTTATGTCACCACTCTGTCCGTACATGATTTTAAGCACATATGCTTAAGATACATAAATCTAATCTGGTTATGAAGCAGGTCATGACTCATAAACCCTTTTCATAAGATGAACCAAGGCAGGACCAACAGGAAAAAAAATCTTGCCTTTAAAAATTCTGAGCCAGCAGTCGACTTGCGAGGTATTACACTGCTCTCCTCCACAATGAATGGGGAAACTATTTGGATTAGATATAATTCAACCTTGATAAACTTTCATTTTATTTTCACCAAAACATAGAAATTCAAGTTAGTTATAGGCAATAGAGCCTGCTATTTTTTCAGTCACACAAATTTTTGTCTCAACAGTTAAGAACCTCCGCATGTCCTCAAAGTTTCCCCTGACTTTCAGAAGTGAACAACTTTGGGACACTTTGAGACAACAGGTAACTTTTTTTAGATCCGACTATAACAGCGCTTCTAGAGCGTCTCTGCAGTACAAATAAGCACAGGCTTTTGAGCAGCGAAGGTCTAGCAAGGTAACACAGGAGGGAGGGCTGGCTCTTGCGTGCTGTGGGCTTGTTAGCGCCTAACAACAGGAGCCGGGCCAAAGCTCCGTGCACAGCTAAGCACTTCATTACCATCATGATGTTCTTACTTAAGCCCATGCAAATTCAGGCAGGCCCGTTCCCACCCTTTTTTATCTAAAAGCCATGACAGCAGAGGAGATTTTCCCCTGCTAGACAATACCTCCTGGTTAATCTCTCTCATACCTATGCATAACTTCTGCTCTCCCAGCTCTGCAGAGTCACACCCTCCCACCAGTCGCTATCGCCCGCAGAGAGCGGAGCTAAGTATCTCGGCTAAACTGGCAAAAAGAAAACCAAAAAAAGCCTCCTCATGCACTTTTATGCACTTCTGGGGTTTCCTTCAGGCAAACACACGTTCAACTCCATAATAAAATTGCTCTCCGAGGAGGACTTGGGAGCGGGGTTTTGAAAAAAGCTGCAGCTTAGCACTCAGTTCTGGACTAACTTCATTAATTAAAAAGAACATGGTGTAGACAATGCTCTTGGAGCGTGCTTCATTTTGCTACAGTAGTAGAGTGGATACAGCACAGCCTCATTTTTACCCTCCCATTAACTCACTGTCCTTGATCAAAGTCTGTGTACACTGCCTGTCGTGTTCAGAGCAGTTAAGGCTTAGAATTTAAATTGTAAACCTTAATATTTAAATAGAACTGCATATGTGATCTCTGTCACCTCATTTTCATGAATGGAAAAGAATATTCTGACACCAAAATTACATACTTAATTCTGCCTCACCTTCTTCACTGACCTCCATCCCACACTGCCTTGGGTTTATTTCCTCATCCATCCACGGGTCAAAGTAATTTCTGCTGTATTCATTTCCTGTGGAAAGCACATGAAGTAAGGGTCAGCGATTATTAGAAGCACATGAACTAAAATGTTAATTTTGAAATCGACACCAGCAAGCAAAGAGGCATTTTTTGCTACTTTACAAGCTTAATTTTTTTAACAAGTCCTCTAAGCCTACTGGTATTGCAATTATCATCTTGTGAAAGGTCAGAAAAGGTAATTCTGGAAACAAGTGCACTTTATGTTACTTTTTCTCAGGATCTAATGAGAAAAAATTCTCAAATTTAGACGGCAGAAAGAAAAATTTTTAAAAATACAGCATCCCCAATATAAGCCAAATTATTCTTGAAACACACTGTACGAGTGAATTTTCCATACTGCAGAGGAATTTGTGCTTCACAACTGACCTCTCCAGTTTCAACAGTTTTAAATTTCCTCACCGAGGTTTCAACGTCTGGTGCATCTTTAATACTGTATTGAACCAGAGAAGTGTTTAATTACAGAGGAGATATTAGGATACTGCCTCATTAATCTGAACAGCAATTATGTTCAGTTGGACTAGGTAACTAATCCAAGATTTTGATGATATAAACCCCCTTGTTTTAGTAGTTGGCTATTTCAACAGCTACTTTTATCTGCTCCTTAGAAAACAAACAAATTTACAAAAAAGTCATTTGTTCAAATTATCGAAAAATAATACATTATCTAGCTGCCTAGAAGAAGTTATTATAAAAGCCAGAAGAATTTTCCTTACACCAGGAGGGAGGGTGGGCTTTTTCCTCAAAATACGTCTTCTCTTCAGGAAAAGTGCTACACTCTATTGAAACCATTCACATGTTCACTGGGTTTGCAAAAACAGTAAATTATTATTAAACGGGGGGGGGGGGAGGGAAGGTAAAATAATCAAGTCTATAACAATTTTTTTAATTGTTTGAATAGACATGGATCTATATCTTGGAAAATACATAAAAACTAAATGTATGAGGGGGTTAATTCACCCAAGATAAGACTGTGGTAGTCTACAGTGTATTTGTTTTAGGATCAAGAATAATCCAAGCAGCAGCTCCTTTTCAGAGACTAAATGAAACTTTGATACGAAACTAGGTTTAATTTATATTTCTGGACTGGCACATTTTGACTGTCAGTCTCTGTTCCTTCAATGTAGTAAGTACAAGAACTGAAAATTTGCTTTACCTTGAGGTCTCAATAAAGAAAAAATAAATGAGTTTCATTTTTGTTACTTTATCTGTCAACAACTACTAGACTGGTATGAATCTTGGCAGTATGTAATCAAAGTCTTATGTACTGCAATAACAGAGCCATTCTACCTTATTCACTGTAATTGTTTTTCTCTAGCACAAAGCACCATGATGTTATATGAACACCCTTTCACATGTTGGTAAAATAATTCTCCTATGTGCTAAAAAAGAAAATGATGATGCATTTCTTTATTCAATTACTTCATAGCTGTAAATGTAAATTGCTGGAATGTATGTTGCACCCATACAAACAATATTCAGCTCTCACATCGGCTTTTTGCACAATCTTACTATCACAAGAGCTCTTTTATTGAGTTTTAATATCCCATGCGAGTCTGGTGTGAAACTTTGAAGAGCAGACTTTTGGGCAACTCTTCTGGACAGAATAATTGGCATTTAGGAGGAAGTGTCATGTTATATTGGAGTCTGCAAGGCATGGAAACCATTATTCAAAAAAAGAGATAGATTGACAAAATACCATTAAATAACTTACTCTCTGGTCCTCTTTTAAAAAAAAGAACAACCTCAGCATTTTGAGGAGTATGAGATATTTTGTTCAGGGCTTTGGCTCTGTCAGAACCACACACAGCTGGTGGCAGACAGTTATGCAGAAGAAAAAAGAACCATCAGGCTTCATGTCTTCAGAACAACATATACACTTTAAACCTTACATAAGCAGAACAAGGGGTAAACACCGGAATCACCTCCTCATGGTGATTTTACAGATAACGAGCCATTTTAAACTGCAGGACTCCACAGAAGACTTTTATTGAGGCTTTCAGAAGAGCTGAATCACTCAAACCTTAGGTCACTGCACTGGGTGAGGGATGTTGCTGTTTGTGGGGTTCATGATCTTTTTCCCCCTCAGCTCAACACACACCTTGAGAAGCAGTATGACCAGGAGGTCTGGGCTCTGGGCAGGTCCTAAAATTTGTCAGGGGCAGTGGGAGTTGCTTTAGTTTTAAAACACAAAATTATCAATTTTAGTCAACATAACACACTGCCCAAGGCATTTTGCTAATAACATTTTGTGAGCATGTGAACGAATTACTAATCATTTCACATTTGCTTTTGGAAATATTTGAAAGCATATAACATGTAAATTAACAGTCCACTAAGGAATTCCCATCGCTCTGCTTTGTGGTATAAACACAGTAAATGTTAATACAGAGCTTGCTTGTAGGTATTTTGAACCACACCATATAGCTTGGTGCTTTCAGAGAGGAAGTTACTTTGACTACCTGCTCCCAAAAAGACACAGCCAACTTTAGAAACTTTGCTTTGATCCAGAGGATTACTAAAACCCATTAACTCAATTTGAAATTCCATTCACCCCTCAAAACTGTGTTAGGTCATGCAGAAAACACAATGGATAATTCAGGAATTCAAAACTGAAGCGCAAAACCACAGATTATCTATAAATTAAAATAAAAATGGAAAGAAGGGTGTTGGCACAACAGTGACCAGATGGGAATTTATACAGTTTAATTAAAGCAAGAGGACTTGCTATTAAAATTAGCATATTCCTTGGATGCAGCCCATGGGACTGTACACGTATTACTAGGACTGGATGAAACTTAAAAGATGGCTTTTAAACTAAGATGTCTGTAGTCAATTATGCAGTCTATGTCCTGAGAATACCACACAGGAAAGGCATGACTGAGCTGAATTTCTACATTGTCCTCTACTCCACAGAGAGATCAGGTAGTCCATATCAATTACACATGAAAGGTATAGCGTGGAATTTGGACAACAGGCAATTATTCCATTTATGTTGTATTACTGGTCTAGGTTTGTAGTATAATGAAAAAATAGACAGAACTCCATTGGATTTCTTAAGTGCCTCCTGACCAACGTAAAAATTAATGAATTATTAATAGCCAGATGAATGACTACTAAAAGTTTGAATAAACAATTACTGGTGCTTATTTTCAGAGTGATGCTGGGTCTTTGGGATAAAAGGAAAAAATTTGGCATGAGCCATCTTCCTGTAGAAGACAATATGCAGACTATGGTCTACAAAACTTGCCTTGATAAGTAACAAGTCCCTTTTCAGACAGCAGTGTGGTCAACACGGGTCTACCAATGACTTGGGAGGACATTACTGGGCAGTACTAAGGCAACTCATAGAAGCCTTTTGCATCAGGTAGAGTAATATAGAGGCATTTTGGAAAGATGAAATTCCAGCCTGAGACAGCATTTTGACCCAAAGTGCTTTTGAAACACAGTGATGCAGCTGGGAATGGAAAAGAGTAGTCCTCCTTTACCACACCTGACTTAAAGCATTGATTTCAACAGTAATTCCTATTAGGGAACATCATAGCAAATACTCACTGTCTCCATTCAACAGAACTGATTTCCCAAGGGATACTTTTCATTTTACTTAGCAGACTTGGGCAGCCCTTTCGGCAGCCCAGACTGAAGTCTCTGTGATAACATATTTCCCCTTTTCCTTATGAGAGCCAAAGCAGTGTGCTGGGGTCAGACTTGAATACTCATGAAGAAAGGTGCTCACCTCAATTTGGCCAGTAAGAACCAAGACTTGGGATTAGAAGAAAGGGAAGGCAAGAGTCCCATTTCCTTCATTTCCAACTGCTTCACTTACCCTTTCTCAAGTCATGGTGGGTTATGTGACTAGCACTCCCACCCGCCTGCTTTCATGATTCAGTACCCACATTGCTAAAGTTTGATACCTTCAAGCCACTTCCCTGAGCCTTTGATTCTACTTCATACTTTGAAAAAAATATATAAAGAACCATAAAAAGTCATTCAAAAGAACTGAAGAATAAGAGAGGAGGATGAAATCTTTCACTTTAAAAGGAATCTCGCAGAATGCAGAAGTAAAGAAAAATCATCAATGAAAACTGCATAAATGGTAGGAGTTCCTGGACAGTGAAAAACTGATTGGGTTTCCAGTGAATTTACAGATTCTTACTTCATATAAACAATGATTTAAAAGTGGAAAATAATGTAAGAAAGTTTGAAACTTTCACAAGGAAAAAATGTTGTTTTTATTCCAAAATTTTGTGTTGCTAGAATTACTCATATCCGAATGTTACAAAGATGCTAAAAATAAAACTATATTCTTGTATATCACTGTGAATTAATATGTAATGCAGAAGACAATGTTAACTTTCCATTTTCATTCTTTCAAGGCAAAAAAAAAAGAATTAATATGAGTTAACCAGAAGCTAAACTTTGGTTTGAGTTCTTAAATCTCATTACTGACCAAATATTGGTCACATTTACCTCACCTCATGTCAATTGCAAATACCTTAAATTAAATCTATATGTAACCTAGATCAGCCTGTATAAAAACTGAATGCCTTAATTAAGACACTTACTATTTGAGATAAACATATCTAACATTATTTTCTATATTTAAGTACAGATAAATATTTTCTATGTAGGTCTAAAATGAGATTCCTGAGAAGTGCGAATTTATTCCAGATTATCAAATATATGAAAAGTGGTAGAGAGTTTTGCATAGAGCTTCAAAATTTCATGAATACCAAGCAGTATTCAATGAAAAATTACATGTTAATGGCACCCTCATCCTGAAGAGCATTAAGCCAATGACTGGACAGTAGATTTTATCTTGAAAACACATCTTGTTAAACACTACCAACACCAGGCAACTTCCCAATTAAAAAAAAAAATGTTTTAAAGGTATCGTGTGTCATTCTCCTTATCCTCAGCAGACACCATAGGTAATGAGGAAATCAGATAACTGTGTCTTATGTTTATATTGCAAACCTTGAATAAACTCACTTGTCAGCTTTGACAGGACACTGGCAAAGGGGCCGTTCCTGAGCCTGAGCAGAGCAGATAGTGCCGTGCCTACCCCAACCTCTGAAAAACACCACACTGCACTCATGGCACCCACTGTTTCTTAGCCCCACTCCACTCCTGCAAGACTTACCACCTTCTCTGCTGTTTAAGCAAAGGTACAGGGTGGGAATTAGTTATTTTTCCTGGTTTGTTTTTTTTTTTATCCCCTGTAGGCAACAGAGGGCACTGTGCCAAGGGATGCCAGTGTGAGACCCGCTACTTCTCCTGGGGAAACACTGTTGGTCAAGGGAGTGAGGAAAAGATTCATGGATGATGATGGAGTTCGTTTAGGAACATTATCAGATAACATGACACATGTCAGTGGGGAAAATGGATAGTGAGCTCTCCTAGGCTGACAGGCTTGGCTGGTCCCACTTTATGCCAGCAAGGGAACTTGCCAAATTTTGGGATCCAACAGCACTATTAAGAAGCAAACAATTTCCAAGTGTAGTAAATTATCCTTAAAAATATATATTCAGTCACTTTCTGAAAAAGTATTTCCCAATTATAAAATGCATTCATTCTTCACAATTCTTCTCCCCCTACCTTTCACAAATTCAATTTTAACACATTACTTAGATGAGTGGAGCGGTATCCCTGTTGTTAAAATTGCATGCAATGGATCACGTTTTGCACACTACATTACACCTTGTGCTGTTCTGCTGATTTCAATTGGATTACACATTGTGTAATTCAACGCAAAATTACTTCCAATGACAACCCTTTTATTCCTATGCATACATGGTGATCCATCATGCCCTGCATACCGAGTTTGGCATTTCCATTTCAAAGTCCCTGTTGGAATCAGAAAGCATGGAACCACATACATAGAACTTGAATTATTAGATATAAACTTTGCTGTTGTTTAAGAAAAAAAAGAGTACAGCTTTGATTCATATTTTGGGTCCCATCCTTTATGCAAATCATTTTGTCCAACACAAATCATCAGTGTTGCAAGCTCCCATTTCCTTCACATACAGCACAAACATGAATTTACAGCAGATTCCTATTTTTTCACCTGTGTTTACTGTCTCTCCAATGGGTACCTAGCACTTCTTTGGAACAAAATTAGACCCTGTTCAAAAAGCATCAGCCTCCAGTTCTCTGTGCACAGGCTGAACTCAAGGCAGCTGCTGATACTTTTATCAATCTGATATCCCACATGGCTCCTTCATAAAGCTCTTTTTTTGTCTGTGTATTCCTACATCAAGGTCCTTGATGCCTGGTTACATTCTTAAGCAAGAAAGGACTTATATTGTCCTGACACAGTTGAACAACCCTTGGCAGTAACCATTCCTTATCAAAGGTTTCTCTCTACTTTAGCTTTTGATAAGGAGCAGAGATGCTTTATTTTACAGTGGGATTTTCCCTGTAGGACACATGCAGCACTGTGTTAGGTACATCCAGCCTAGCTCTGCAGCTTGGAGGTGATGCAGCAGAGATCCACATAGACACTAATTTGTTCCCAGAAGCAGTATAGTCACGCTAATGCCATTCTGTACCTGGGCTAATTAGAAGAATAGTTCCTGGTCTTCAATCGAAAAAGCTTTTTTTCCCCTCTTTTTTTTCTTTCCTTTTTTTTCCCCCCCTCAGATGTTGTTAATCTCTGTGGGCAAATTTATTGGAGCATGATATGAGATGTTAACAGTGCCTGTTGCAGATAAAATGGTAGAATTAATTAGAGCTTTTGATTTTAGGAGATAATCTAGTTTTGAAAAAAGATTTGTGTATTGGGGATAATAGGGAAAAAAGCAAATGCTTCTTGTCATCTGGAGACAATTTTAACTTGAATCATCAATATTTAGGGTCAGACTGCCTCAAGCCTTTTACAAGTGCACAACATACAGGAGAACACAATTAGCCTTTCTTTTATCTTCCTTGCAAGAGCCACAGAGTATCACAGTCTCCAAAGGTGTCTATGCAGCCACCAGCTGCAAGGTAGGCCATGCAGTGGGAGTGTGCTCAAAAAACCCCATCCCTGGATTCTGCAGCTTGCATGTGCAGTTGACACCACAGAAAGATCACATTCTAATTTGATCTGACAGATATATTCTCTCTGTATGGTTGGGCTGGAAATTTTACCTATCTTGTGGCAATGTGAACAGTGCCATCCCACAGGGCACTTCTCAGCACTAGCTAGACCAAATCTGTGCATCTCTGTGAAGAACACTAAAAAACACAAACTGGTGTAAGCCACTCAGACATTATCTGATAACAGAAGCTGAGGACAAAATGTACTGAATGCTAAAATAGAATAACATTTGCTTTACAGGCCTGCAATAAAATGTTAAGTACAGTAGTCCTGTGTTCAGGGATGGCTTGTGACATGCATCATCCGTCTGAAGTTGAGCAATTGCCCTTGTCTTCTGCTGTCAGACAAAGATGGAATAATTCCTGGAGGTTTGGTGCTCCTGTCATGACAGTTCGCTGGAAGCTCTTTGCTGGGCAGAGACTTTACCAAGCCAGCCTGAACATTAGGGCACTCTACAAAGTATTTTGGGTTTAAATCCCTCTGGAGAAAAGAGAATAACTGATATGGCTCACCTTGAGATCAGGTGTCTGACAACTGAGAAACTGGTGGACACAGGTTCTTACAGATTTGGGTGATCTAACCCCAAATGTTTCTCCCAGGGAAATTTGTTTATCAGACATTCCATTGGGATGGCCATCATGAAAATTTCTGCAAATTCAGTGTTTGATGAGGGGAAGAAAGACAGCAGAGTTGCTTCTAGCCTGGATTTAGCCAAGAGGAAATGAAGTATTTTAAGAAATAAAAAAAATTGCAATTTGGCAAATACAAGGCTGTTGCTAGATGAATTTAATTTCACAAGCAATATGTGAAAGTGATGTGAAGCAATATGTGAAGGTGATGGGAGCAATCAGCAAAAAGTCAGTATAGAATCCAGAAGAGAAAATAGGATAGAAACCAATTAGCTGGCTGAAAAATCAGGAGATTAATCTGAGTAAATAGTCATGGAGTTCCCCTGGGTCACTATAACATTTAACAATAGTACCAGGACTTCACTGACAATAGAGAGCAAAGAGCAGAAAGAGTTACTCAATGGCTTTGTCCTTAACAACAGTCTACTGATGATGATAAAATTTGGAATTTTGTCCATCATGGAAAATAGGACAGTGAAAGATATGGAATGGTCTAACGAAAAGAGGAATGGACTAGGGATTAGAGCTTTTATTTCTGTCAAAGGTCTTCAGGGTGACAGCAGAGAAGGTCTCACGCTCTGCCTCCATTTCCTCACAAGCCAAGGAGGTGGGAGTCCTGCACATTGAGTCACAAGAATAGCCCCCACCTATCTAATCTGAAAAGTGAAAAAGTCTCTGAAAAAAATATCAGTTTTAATAAACTTCTTGCAAACAAGAATCAGTTCACAAATTCTTCTTTCTAGATCTTCTATTATGAGAGGAAAAACAATGAAAAAGCACAAATATACATGTGAATTAAGTTCTTTGGGGGCAGATGCAGACAAGTTATAATGTCATGGATCTTTCCACTTGCTATTTAATCTCCAGGTAATGGGTGTTCTGTAGAGGAGCCCTCTGTGCAGACAAACAGCCAAATTCCAGGAATAGGTTTTAAGGCTGTCTTGAACATGCAGCTGACTATTTACACTACTTGCCAACATATTTAGTATGGAGGTGTGCAAGAAGACATCTCAAAAGTAGGTGGAGTTTTTTCTAGAGAACACTTCCCTCTGGCAATTGCTGACAGAGGAACAGTCTGTGACACTGTTGCCAGGTGGAGGAAATGATAGCAACCCCTGTGGCTATTATTTGCTGCCATTAACAACATGGGCGATAGGTGGAAAGATAATGGAAAGGCAACGCCATCTCTCTGCCTTGCCTCCAAGTGCTTAGCCTGAAAACCCAGCCTGATGTTTACATAGTGTTCTTAACCTGTAATCTGCTAAATCCTGCGATTAAATAATTTTGCTTAAGGTTATAACTGTTTTTAAGTTGCACAGTTTACCACTGAGCATTAGAATTGACAAATGCCATTCCCCATTGAGTAAGCAACTGAACCTAAGCCTGGGGGCTGAGAGCTGGAAGAGCAGCCAACAGTTGCAAAGGGAGGTAACTCCAAAAGGAGGAGTATTTTATTAACATCTGAGGAAGAACAGGAGAAAAAGGGAAGGGAGCAGTGTGGGGCCTAAAACATTTATTTTACGTGGGCTATACTGTTGTGCTTGGTGTGTGGGCACACTCTCCTAGAGAAACAGCTTCCAGCATGGGATGCAAGTCTTTCATCCTAGGTGGAAAAAAGGGAGAATTCCATGCTAAGATATCTCATGTGAACTGCGTAGTGGTTCCTGAGAGCTGAGGGGCAGGAAAGGATGCTGTGGAAATATTTCCCCTGTGGTAGAAGATGGCAATGGTGATCAGCACCATGACTGTTTTTGCTGTGAGCTGAAATGGCACCAGCTTTTCAAAGCATCTACGAACGTGGAGCAAGGGAAGGTAGCATCGAAGAACTGATCCCTTGGGGCCCGGAGGACGCAGACCTCAACATATTGATGCATGAAGGCATGAACTACCTGTAAACCTAGTCTTCACTGAGGACTGCAAAATTCAACTATTTATGCATTACTACATTAATGTGATACTGTGTTTACCTGTGCAGGTCGCTTTTCTCTTTACCTCTTTAATGAAGAATTGTTACATTTGGGAATGGGGAAAATTAGCTCATGAGGTAACTGAAAGTTTTTCACAGGTTTCAGGCTTGAATATGTAGGTTTATTAGCAGCCCTTGATAAATTTTAACTGGTCCCTGTGATTGCTAAACAAGTGCTGACACAAGTTAGACTAAGAATAATTTAATGCAAGGTTGGACCAGATGATCTCTAGAGATATTTTCCAATCTAGACTTTTTTATGATGGTATAAATGGATGATTACTTTTTAATAGCTGCTTGACTTAGAGGCAGAGCTATGTGAATAACTGATCTTTTGGTTAACTGGATGAACAGAAGGTCGAGAAGGGAGACACAGTGTTGGGAAACAAAATTTTCCAACTCTCAGCAAGCTTTCCTCTCCCATTACAGAAACACTTAGCATTGTCTCAAGGCATTGCATTCCAGGCAGAATGGAACAATTTCTACTCCTTTCACAAAGATTATATTCAGCTAGGGTTTTTTTGAACAAAATGCTACTTAGGATGAAAAATCAAAATGTTTAAAAACGCATTTCAAGCTTTTAAAAAAATATGTTGTTTTCTTGAGGGAACTATTCATGAATTTCTGAAGAGGCGACTGAAAGCATGGATAGTCTCCAGCGAGCCCGACTTCATTTTTTGCCAGATAGACTATTTCATTAAAAAACAATCAATCCCTTTGTCTGCTTAATCACTGTTCTGACAGTCTGCAAAGGAAAGACGAAGAATTCCTGCTCCATGTGGCGCTGCACAGAGTCACATGAAGGCTAAATGGAAAGCCAAACCTAATTTTGCAAGAAGTCATTAGGAGCTGTGGGCTCTCCAGTCCCGCAAGGATAAAATCTTAACACAACAAGGTCCAACAAAAGCGACTGCCTGAAGGTCTGCTCACCAGCCTGCACTCACCCTTTTAAATACCTGGGCCGGCGTTGTGCAAAGGTATTTAGCAAGCAGCACCTCCACTTGTGAGTTGGATAGGAAATGCTGGGTGATCATGGCTGTTAAGGCCACACCAGTTACTTGGGTACCTTGGGAGGTCTCAGCCCTTGGATGAACATTTGCATATTCATAGATGCACACAGTCCACTTGAAGTCCACATAGTCCAATAAGGTAAATTTTTTAATGGGTAATTAGGGAAGATTTTGTCTCTGACTTTAGGAATTTTTGCTTCTGTGCTACATCTTGGCCCAAGAGTTTCGTCATATATCTCACAAGATACCTCTAAATTCTTTTTGTCACCTTCTACCTCACTGGATTACTAAGATAATAATTTTCCATAACATCCAAGAGTAATAATAATTCAGAATGGAGTCATTAAATAATAGACTAAAAGATATCAAACCTCTGCAAAAAGAAAACAGACATCAAGTGAAGCTGCTTATAGCTTGGATAAACCAAAATAATAAACAGAAATTGCTTCTTCCCAAGGCAGCAATTCTTTAGGGCGCTGCATCGAAACTGAGCTGAAAAGCCAGGATCACTGCCCTGGACAAGCTGAGTGAGCAGGACTCTGCTCCAAGCATCTGAGCAACACTGGCTGAAAAAAACAATGCAAGATGAAGCAGAGGCAAGATGCCGATTGACTGGGGGCATATGGGACACCTAAGGACAACAATCAATCATGGATCTGTAAGCTGTTTAGAGCTACTCAATGCGAGGGAGCCAGCGAGGGAGCAGCATCTGTGTGCTCAGACTGGCTGCAGCTCCTCCAAAACCCAGCTCAATCCAAATTAGGGGGAAGCACTGCCACGAGCACCGGCTCGCTGCCCTCCCTCCCACTGGCAGACATCCCCACACAACCTGCACCCCGTCACAGGGAGTCACTCGAGCATGGAGACGAAGCCTGAGTCTCTAAATATTTAGACAGCCCGTGCTTTTTGGCAGCGTGTTGGATTTCCTACCCAGGGTTTGCAGGGGTGCCTGCTCGGACATGCGGGGCTGGCAACGCCCAGCACAGGCCGTGGAGTGTGCAGGTTGGATGGGGAACACAACCACGGCTCCTGCGTTTGAGGCTAATCAGGTTTGATGTCTCACCTCTTGGTTCAGCATGGGCTTGCAGCCCAAGTTTTTGTTGGTGAGCTGCAAGGGTGCTATCTGGCTTGTCATGTCTAATAACTTTCTCTTCTGAAGGCTGATATGCTGAAAGATCTGTGCTGCTGATGTTAAAAGCTGGATTTTCAATGCCTTCTGTTGCTGCTCTCTCTTCTTTTACTATAGAAAACAAGGAGGTCAGAAGAGCACATTATAGCAAAGTGTATTTCAATGACAAGCAGAAAATTCCTTCTAGTAATTCCTTTGCTGAAAGACTCAAGTGTATCGTCCTCAAATGTCGCCAAAACAGAATTAGGTTAAAATTAACTCTAAAAAAAAAAAAAAAAAAAAAGAATAAATGATTAAAATAATTACAAATTGCACCCTGACAAGCAAGAGCAAAATTTCGCCCACAGCCATTTGTCTGTAATTAGTTAATTAATCCTTACACAAATTATGAGCAATAACTCATCAAGCAAGGCTCACCCATCAGAAATTCAGCCGACTTGGATTTCTTCTGCTTAGTTTGCTTCAGAGCCTTCTGCTGGAACTTCTGGAGGGAAATTGTTAAATGAATAAATTAGCTAAAGAACGAAGATCATCCTTTATGATCCACAACTAACACAGTATTTTAAATATGGGATGGCATTGAAATGTCATTTAATTTAAATCTCTGCTAAAGGGGTCAAACACTAATTGAACAACAGAAGTGGAAGAATTAAATAAAATAGAAGAAAAGTTAAAACAAATGCCAAATGAAGGTCACATTAAAATACTTTGGTTTTCCCCAATTTTAATTAATGCAAAGAAACCTCAACAAATGAAGAACATTGTAAGACTTATCTCTCAGTATGCATTCAACAGCAACTGCTTTATTTCACTTGCAGAACAGCAGTGTTTCATCTAGAAAAGTTCGGTTATGTAGCACATTTATAGACAGACTTCCCTGACATCCCCCGTCCTCCTATTTTCTAAGTCCACTTACATAACCAGTGTATCTGCTCATCACAGAGCAGCTAAAAATGAATGAGCTCTAGCCTTTCGTACAACACGATAGAGTAAAAATAGAACCAAAACAATTTTAAATCAGGTGTCACAGAAGAGAGATCAGGGTCCAAGGGAGAGATTAAGTGGGACTCGTTACAACAATGAAAAGTTCATTTAGTATTAGAGAGATGCCAACAATGGTTGCGGTGAAATCAAACAGCAGGAGTTCTTGAGGGACCTTCAGTCTGACAAGTTCCACAGTAATTTCCATGGGGAAGCAAGGCTCAAAAAATGTATGGTCCCATTGGCCTAAGGAAGGCCCAAGTGCTAAACACTGTGCACCACCTCGAGCAGCACGGGGGGCAAGAGTCACACGTGATCTGTCTGGTGCATGGCTACAGACCCTGTTTCAGGTGCTGACAGTCAAAACAGGCGAAGATTACCTAAAACAAAGCACATCTGGGAGTATTAATCAAAGCCAAAACCAAAGTAAGAAACAGTTCAGACCCATTTATTTCAGAGCATCACATGGCAGCTTCCAAAAATAACATTATTTTTTCAAGCCGGTTGCTTAATTGTCCAGTGATAAAGACCACTCCTGGCAACATAGCTCCTGGAAACTATCAATACAAAAGAATTAATTACAAGAATCATTGAAAAATTGCAGTTTTTACAGCATCCATCTTTCCCATTTGATTGTGGGTGTCGATTTCCAGTAAAAAAACAGCACTTGCAGCAGACACAATCAATAAATCTGTCAAAAATAACTGAACCATACCACTGACAGGTTAATATAGGTATTAATATCTTCATATTAATACATGTATATATGCACACACATATATGTTATTCTGAAAGCAGTGGACTTCCTCTAAATTAAGACTAATACCCTACTAAAAAGAAAATATGTAAAAATGAACAGACACGTTCTGAAAGCTACAATAAAATACAATAAGAGAAAAAATTCATACAAGCCACATGCAGCACAACTGAAGTTAATGATAATTTTGACAGGAGTTCAATAGGGTCAAAAATTCACCCTGCTGCCTCTGATTTTTTAAAAAACACACATTCATTCAGTGAGTATCTTTAGAATTATGTCTGCTTTGCAATATTAAAGAATTGCTGCATTCTTGCATGCCATAAAATTTTAATTGAGTCACTTTTAAAGATTCCAGAGTATTTGTAACACTGCTGTGTGATAATTATTCTTATTATGCTGCATATAATCACCACACAAAACCTTAAACTTCATGTTAACAGCTAAAGAAAACAATATCAAGCCAAAAATTCTGGGACAAATTTTCAAGTGGTATAAATCAGTATACGTCTGTAACTTTGATGGAATTAAGATGATCTGCATTAGATTCTGTGTATTCCTTCTGCATGTCAGATTTCCATAGCAAAACTCACTGCTCACTATATTGGCCATAGCTAACTTTCAACTGTTATAGTCTGGAAAATGCACAAGCTCTTTTCACAGCAGAAAGAAGAAAAAAGGTATTTCTCCTTACCCATATACAATAAAGATGTGGAGTGGAGTGGGTTTTGGAGTGGGTTTCTGTATGTGTGTGTTTTGATGTTTTTATTGTTTGGTATTTTGGGCGGTTTTTTGTTTTTTGGAGGAGGGTGCTAAGGTGCTGGATTTTAGAGGATTTCTTTTTTTAATATTCAATACCTTTAATACCAAATTTCATATTTTTCAGTGACACAAATTACTACATTCTTTGATACTTCAGTCAAATGCACACTAGTATTTTTAGGCAATTGATGTAACAGGCTTGTGATCCCTAGTTACGACAAAGAGAGGATGTCCTTGTCCCTTAATGCAATCAGGTTTTGAAAATATGTTGAGTTCACATTTTTTAGAATGAAAGCAATACTTGATTTTCAACAGCAGAGTGGAATTCTTCCAGTGTTGCTGCTCAGCATAACTGAATAACAGAGTATTTCAGTGGTGGCCTTTGTGTAATCAACACATGTTCTTGTCACTTCGTGCTTCAGAGGAAATTAGAAGACATTTTCTTTTCGTACCTATTTCCAGCCAATTTCCTCATCCTTCTCTCTTTTACACATGAGCAATTTTAAGTAGTGTAAATAACACTATTTCCCCTGCTTTTTATTTTAGGTTTCCTTTCCCAACCCCCCTACCCTTACAATACTTTGCCTTCTCATTAGAGAATAGGCAGGAAATTATCCAGTGGCATTTTATATTCATTTTATCATTAGTCACTACTAGTTAATGTATGTATTTATGCAAATTTATGTCTAAACCAAATGTTCTTTAATCAGTTCACACATACCTGAAAAAGTTAGGTTTTCAATAGCAAATTAAATAAATTCTTTCAGTGACCACTTGTTATGTTTGCAGGCAAAGTCCAGTTGTGTGAGCATACCCAGACAAATGCACATGAGCACAAACCCATACAGAAAGCCTCCACTCTAATTATAGAACACTATCCCAAAGTAAACATAAAAAAGCATTCCTACAAAAAATAAAAAATAAAAAAATAAGGAGAGAGAAGTTGCACAACCTGAAGCCAGAGCCTCAAGTGATGCGAAGGCTGTGCTGGCTTACACCTGCAGTGAAGGGGGTACAACTTCATCCACAAACCAAACAGATCAGATATGTCCATCCACAATCAGCACACAAAAAGGGGATGTCCTTTGCCTGCAAAGTCAAGTTTAAAGGGCGATCTTGCTGCTGATAGCAATTCATCCTATCTCAAATCCACACCACTGTTGCTGAAAAACAAAAAATCCTGCCTTTTTTAAATGTCTTTTTACCTTGAGAGCGCTGCATTACAGCAAAGACAAGGGGAGCTCGAAGTGTCTGAGCACAGCGCAGACTAATCACCATGTCACTCAAAAAGTGGCCTAAACCTTTAAAAGCTTTTTTTGCACGCTGTTGTCATTAGAACGCACCGCCTGCTTTCTGATGCCAATGGAAACAAAGGAAAACCATGAGTACCAGAACCTGCAGCACTCGTATCTGTGGGAGAGCAGTGAGCACCGCAACAGCAGCGGCAGCAGCAGCAATGGCGAGGGAAAAAACCCTCATTTATAACCAGTGACAACTAAAACCTATGAAGTTTTTAAAAGAATGTGATTGTTGTCAAAAGGAATTGGGTACAACAATGCTGCGTTCAGCTCTGGTTCCACTCAAAGCCGTGGCTGAGGGGCTCTGGGAAAGCTGCTGGAAGGCTGGTGGGCACAGACCAGCAAGAAAGTGAATTTTGCATACTGTACGGATCATCGCTCAGTTCAGGGCAGTCATATTGAATCTGTGATCAACCAATTGTGCTTCATGAAACCGTCAGCCCTCATTTATGTCTAGCTGTTTTCTTCTGTCCTGCTGTAAACAAGCTCTGCTCTGAGCTGTCTCCCTACCCTTATCTGCTTACGAAGATCACACAGACAGACCTCATCAGCAGCCTTAGAGTTAAAGTTAAAGTTACTGCTTCCAGACAGCAGTCCCCATGCAAGCTGGAAGTCAAAAAGAAGAGCAACTTTGGAATGACAGAGTTTTAGTTCCTTTTAGGAAATGCATACCTTAGATTCATACACATACTGGCATGTTATGTCTCTTTCATGAAATTAAATTAGGTGTTCCTAATATGAACAACTGTTTCTAACATCAGCAAACTAGCTCAGCAGATTCATCCATGGTTTTGTTTGTGGGTTGGTTGTCTTGTTGTTGGTTGTTGGGTTGGGTTTTTTTTATTTTTTTCCTTTGGGGCCTTGTTTGAATACAGCTAAAAGAGAAGTAGCTGGAAATATTGTCAATGTGGTAGGGCTCCAAAAACCTAATAATGCCTGAAATGCTCTAAGGAGTGTAATGATGGTAAACAGGACCAGGTATGTTGGCTTCTGTTCTCATTCACTTCAGTGAGAGCATTAGCCTTTCAACAAAAAGCAGAGCAGTTTTCAAAGAATGATCCTCTCACATAAAAAGGGATGGAGCCTCACTAAGCACATATTCCTCTGTGAACACACTCACACACACACAAATGCATTAGTTGGTATTTACAGCATTTAATTCTTGCAACCAGCTGCTAAGTCCCTGTTAAGGCTTTCCTCTCTGCAGCTGGAGCTGGAACCTTTTCCTTTCTCCTAGCCTATTACTTTGTCTATTTAAGGGATGGCAGCCAAAGAGAAACAGCTTGTTATTTGCACCTGTCTGCTTTAAGCACTCCATGTTATATTTTGCAGAGAACAAACTCTTCATTGCTAAAGAGAATGACACTTAGCAGGGTCAAAGATGCTTTTAGCTGACTCGGCAGCAATTAAAAATAAATAAAATTAAATAAATAAATAACCTCCCCACTTTGTTTATCCTAGCTAGACAACGAGGCCAAAGGAAAAGGCTTGTTGTAAAAGAGCAGCCCAGCGGGTAGGTGGAAGATGTAACCCCGTGTGTCTGATCTAATAGAATACCAGGCACAGCTAGGCATGACCGAACCTGCGCACTGCCCACGCAGGAGCACATGGGAGAGCTTTTGCCTCTTCCCCTATAAAACGCAGAAATGCTTCAGAAAGTAAACCTGTGCAAAGAATCCTTCTGAATTTCCACATACTGGGCTGACTTCTGAGGGCCCACGGTAAGTTTTGCTACCTAGAGGGCCAGACCTATGAGAAAATTGTTGTCACGCAATTAAAAAGAAGTGCATGCCCCACTCGTGTGTATGCTCAGAGGTGTGCAAGCATTGGCGTGCAGAGCCCCACTAGCAGTGAGGGTGTACACCAAGCGAGTAACCCATGTGTGATCTCTTAGCCTTACACAAACTATCTTAGCACGCTTGCTTCTTGCTAAAACAAGCACGGTGCTTTCAGTCAACTGCGGTATCATTTACAATTGCACTGAAAGAACCAACAATCTCACTGGTGTATTAGTTCAGTTACTAAGAAGTAGCCTTTTTATTGCTTGCTCTTAAAATAGAAAAGCCCTCAAAAAACTCAAGCTACAGAGCTGATGACAAGAACAAAAATGCCAGGGGGAAAAAAAAACTAGAAGGGAAATAAAACAAAGTAAAACATACAATTTATTAAACAAAACATTGGTGCTGCATTTTGATTTCATAAATTGTCCCCATTTGTACTTCCTGTTTAAACAATAACTAACATGATGATGGGTTAAATGAAGTTGAGATTGTCACAAACATGGCCTCACTAGTAATTAATGTAGTTTAATATGGTTGTTGGCACACATCTCACATGACAGATAATGTTCCAACATGTCACTGATAGGACCTTTCAGCACAGCTTTAGGAGATCTACCAGGCATTGCCGAGGTTGGTTGGGTCAAAGGGTTGAACCATGTGTAATTCAGAACAGAAGAGGTCCCACGGTCACTCCACAAAAACAATTACACTACTTATTTCACTCCATCCCTTGCCCGAAATTCACAAGCCTCACAGTTTCAGCGCAGTCAATCTCACTCTGCCCTGGGGCTATGAGCCACATGAAAATATGTGGTGCTGTGTTTATAAATCTAATCAAAAATAGAAACAGTAGACAAGCACAATGAGGTCCTACTATGGATCATGGGAATTCTCTAAATTCTGAAGGCACTTTTGTTTAACTTCTGTGGGCCTTCTCCTACCATTACATTGTCTGCTACTCTCGTTAATCATCTCCTTGACTTGTCAATGCTATAAAGGAGCCTATGCGTCTCCTGACTTCCACCACACTACAAATAATATTATGGAATAGCAATGCTAGGAATAGTCCCTTTAACTTTTCTCTTTGAAAGTATGTTTTCTCTTCACGTACCTCTTTCTCCATGCCAGCCTGCCCTTTCTCAGACATGCAGCAAAAAATGCTTCTTCCTGCAACAAAGGAAAGGAAGCATATCTGAATTTTCAGTCTGCACAATTATTAATACCACTAGGATTAACACACAGACTTGCTGAGCACCAGCCCATAAACCTGCTGGGATGGGGGGGGGGCCTTTCCTGATGCCATCCCTGTTCTGACCTTGTCAAAGAGCAAAGGGATGATGTAATGCTGCTCCTTCATTTCTTTTTGCGAATAAATTTCCATCAGATCATTTAAAAAAAAAAAAGTTTACAAACATAAACAAAAAACCTCATTAATTTAATCTCAGATGAAGCAATGCCAACAAAAACGTGGTTTTAAGTGGAAGCAGTCCAGAATTCTTACCACCACAGAGTAACTACCAAAATGACACACAGTTTGCCACAGAATACTCCTTACCTGAAGACTACAGTACCAAAGCTGTCAAACACAGGAATGCTTCTGTAATCTGGCATTTATGTGAGTCCCACTTGTGCCTCATTCCCTAGGCTGGGATTTCCATTGAAAGGATGAAAATTTTCCTCTACTTTGAGGTTATAATTAAGCAAACATACAATAACTTTACAAGTTATATATATCATATCAGCTAAAAGGCCTCAATTTTACACCAGCTACTTTTTTCTCTATGTGGGAATAGAATTTATTCATTCAAAATGGCCAGACAGGTTGCCCCTGCGCTCACTGAAATCAATGGCAAAACTCAGTCTGACTCCACAGTTGTAGGACCTGAACCACAATGAATTACAAGCTTCTTCCTTGGCCAGATTTTCCCTTAAGCATTTACACAAACACACTTTCAGATTATTTTGCTGAGCCTGAAAACAAAACAAGACTTTGAACAATTAAAAATATCCCCTGTGAGTCCCTCAGAAGCCTAATGTGACCTTCTGGGTCAGAAGATGCCCTGTACAAAGTACATGTTTGGCCCCACTTGAGGAAACTCTGTCTCCTGAGGGCACCAGGCAAAGAAGTGCCTAATTCTGAGTATGTGCTTAGATTTCATTGAAATCAATACAATGGACAGTGGTCGTGGCCACAAATGCTCCACGGAAAAAGGCTGCATTGTTGCTCCAGTTGCTCAGTAATGAATGAAGGGCTGAGCTTTTGCCCAGCCTTTGCTGAAGCTGAGAGCCTGCTGACCTTTGCCATTGCTCCTCGATTTTGGTGCCCTTCTTGGGGTGCCAAGGCCATCGAAGAGATGCCGGGGGCTGTAATTCCAGCAGCTCCTGCTCCTCCTAGAGCCAGCCCTGCACCACAGCCCACAGCTGTTGCAAAGCTCTCTGCTCCATGGAACTATGTAATATTGAAAATAAAGCCCGAGCAAGAACACACAGTTAGGCTCAAATCGTGTCTCTGGTCATTGTATGTCTCAGAAAACAACCACGGAGATCCAGTTCCAAAATCTCAGATGGGTTTTCAGGACAAGGTAGCATGTGCATTTCTTTTCCAGCCACTGGAACTATACATCCATTGAATGCAAGAGGCAACTTGTTTCAAGCCTAATGGCATGGCTTATTCCTTGTCACGACTCAAATAGGAACAGCAAGAAGAGCCACCTGTATGAACCAAAGCAATGAGAGCTCGAAAGGGCTACTTTCCTCTTCAAAGTAGAATCGTAAGAAGCTGCCAGCAGAAGGGAACTGATCAAGACATAAACAGTGAATTCAATGTTTTCATCCGTAATCAACATCTGTTCATTGTAGAGGAGCCAAAGACGCAGCAATAAGGATTTTCAAAGCTCTAATAGTCCAGGAATCCAAACATTAATGGGCAGACTTGGAGTTTCATCTTAAAGAACGTGATTGACCAAATAAGGACAGCAAAGGCAAAGATAGATAAACAACGAGTTCAGAAGAGACATTAACAACATTAGTGCCTAAACAGTGATTATCTTAGATATTGAGAACTAATTATTTGGGTTTTCTGGGAAATTTTTTGTTTGTTTGCTTTGGTGGGGGACACTTTATTGGTTTTTTATTTAAATGAAGGTGTTGGACATTGTTTTTCCTTTTTTCTTTGTAATACTAAACACATAACACATTCAACACTGCACCAACTGATACCGACTGTGGCCTCACTTAACCTCACCAGCCTATTTTCTTTAGCTGGATAACAGCTGAATCATTAGCATTAAACTAGCTTGCAGTCCTGAAAGAGTACTGCAAAAACAGAGTACACGATCTTTCCATCAATCAAAACACAAAATAAACTATATTTGAGAACCCACCAGGTATTTTATTTCGTACCCAGTTGATATGTTTTGCATGAATTAGGGATGGACTTCAGTTTTTTTTAAGTACATTTGCAGTAAAATGGCAAAGTAAAACAATTACTTAAGAGTTCTTAAGCTGGATACTTTCATCTTTTTTTTTTCTAATTTTTCACTCAATTATGCTTTTTCTTCACAAGATTAAAAACTAAGGATGCTAGATTAAATATGCAAGATATATTAATAACTTTCTGTAGTGAAAGTAATCTATATTTAATGCAAAAATGGAGGCATTAGAGAGCTGCACAAAAATATTCTTTTAGCACCACTCCCCTATTAACAGGCTCCCATCACCAGTTACAGGTCTGGGAAAGATCAAAACAACACACCTTTCCACTGGAGCATGCTCAGGTACATATATCTCACAATAGTTGATATTTTTTCTGTATCAGCCGCTAGAGATCCCTTGGACCACTATACAAGTGCCTTGCCAATGTAGCCATAAAATGTTCAGTTTTCCCCACGCTGGCACACAGGAGGAAAGAACCCTCCTGTTTGTAGCTGTGTGCCGGAATCTCCCCAAAGCGCACCCAAATGCACAGGCACATCATCGCTGGCCAAGGAAAGCAGCGCCAGGCACAGCTGAGATGTTGCAGAAGGCTGGGGCAGGAATTGTGGGTTCATAGCAGGAGTAGCAAAGCAACAGTTTGTCACCATGGGGGCTGCCCTCGCTCCTTTCTCACCTTCACCTGCTGCACCATTTATCACATGCTAAGAAGCAGCGCTGTGGGATCTCTGTGCTACAATATCGGCAGAAACCACTGAGTAAATGATAACCCTAACAGTCCTCCTTGTAATTCCCTTTGGACTCTCTCATAAATACCAGGTAGCCAGTCCTGGTTTTTAAGAAATATTTCTTCAGGGAAAAAATTGCACCTCCAGTGAAAAGAATCCATCAGTCACTTAAATTCAGTAGGACTGGCTTTTGAAACCAAAAACACTCTGTTTATCCTTCTTTAATCATCAATTTTGGGAGCAGTTCCTTCAAAGTAATCTCATATCCCACACTATACTTTTTCTTTTTAATTTTTCTATTTTTTTAATTTATAAAGAAAGGAGTTTACTGCAATATGTCTTTATAAAGATCATTAACACCTTCAAAATTAAGCTCAGATTCAATTCCTTCACTTGATAGGTTGTGATGTTTCCAGTCTTTCTGTGTGCCTGAAAAGATGGATAGATACATGATTTTTCTATTGAAAAACTTCAGTAGGCAGCTAAGCACCACTCAGTGTCTCACTCACTCTCCCTTTCAGTGGAATAGGGGAGAGAATCAAAAGCATAAAAGCGCAAAAAATCACTGGTTCAGATACAGACAGTTTAGAACCATAGAATGGTTTGGGTTGGAAGGGACTTTAAAGATCATCTAGTTACAATCGACCTGCCATGGTCAGGGACAGCTTCTTCTAGACCAGGTTGCTCAAAGCCTCATCCAACCTGGCCTTGAACTCTTCCAGGGATGGGGCATCCACATCTTTGTATAACCTGTTCTAGTGGTCACCACCCTTCAGGAAAGAATTTCTCCCCAATACCCAATCTAAACCTGCTCTTGAAATTTGAAGCCATTCTCTTTTGTCTTGTCACTACATGCCCTTGTAAAAAGTCTTTCTCCATCTTTCTTGAAGGCTCCCTTCAGGTACTGAAAGGTCATGATTAGGATACCCTGAAGCCTTCTCTTTTCCAGGCTGAACAATCCCAGCTGCTTTAGTCTTTCCTCAAAGGAGAGGTGCTCCAGCCCTCTGACCACCTTGATGTCCCTCCTCTGGACTCACTCCAAGAAGTCCAAGTCTTTCCTCTGCTGGGGAACCCAGAGCTGAGTGCAGTGTCCCAGGTGGGGTCTCACCAGAGAAGAGAGGCAGAATCACATCCCTCACCCTGTTGGCCATACTGCTTTTGATAAAGCCCAGGATTTGGTTGGCTTTCTGGGCAGCCAGAATTTATTTTTTAAAAGAAGAAAAAAAAAATAAAAAGGGAGGAGGGAGGTAATCGCAAGTAAACAGTGATGCAAAAGAAAACAATTGCTCACCATCAACTGACTGATGTCCAGCCAGTCTCCAAACACCTTTCACCCACTCCCCTTACACTCACTTTTATTGCTGGACATGGCATCATATGTTATGGAATATCCCTTTGGTCAAATGGGGTCAGCTGTCCCAATTTCTTCCCCTCCCAATCTCTTGCTTCGCCCCAACCCACTCACTGATGGGGTGGTGTAAGAAATAGAAGAGGTCTTGACACTCTGTAAGCACTGCTCAGCAATAGATAAAACATCCCGGTGTTATCAACACCACTGTCACAAACCCAAAAGAGCCCCACACAAGTTACTATGACAAAATTTAATCTCAGCCAAAACAGCAATTCCTGTGGCAGCTGCAAACGCCAAATTTTAGGTTTTGTGCCACCACTCCAATATTCCCATTTCCGACAAAATGGAAAGCACCGCACATGAACACTGGCCACGCTGCTTCAGAGCATGGCTTATGAAGGGTCATCTCCTGATGAAGTCCTGAAGCTCATGTTTGAAAGTGCTAAAATTTTTTGTGATCATCACTGACAGTCAGTACCGGGGGAGGAACAAAACCAGCCCCAGCCTGAGTAAAAGGCTTTCCAGAATGGGATGATCAGCTCCCAGTCTTTCTTGAAGGCTTTTTTTTAATTGTTTGTGATTTTTTTGTTGGGTTTTTTTTTTTTTTTTTTTTTGGGCGGAGCTGCCCCCTGCAAGGCTTGGAGACAGTTCAGATCAAGGTGGTAGCAGGCAGCAGGATTGAGGGATGAAGAGCAATAAGAAAATCATGCTATTCATGGTCATAGTCAAGCCAAAACCTCTTTTTTCTCCAGTTTCCCACTGGTAAAACAGGCACAATAATATCCTGGTTACCTCCATGATGGTACCAGCCATGGTGAATTTCTGCACACTCCTCTGGATGCAACGTCATGGTACCAGGAACCTCAGCATTATCACAGTCCTTACTTTTCCCTTCCCACTCACATTCCAGTTCTTAACCAGCAAAAAAGAAAAGAAAGGTTGTTTTCACTACAAAAAGTTTTGTGACTTGTAATTCTTAAATAACATGGCCTTCAAATTACAGAAGAATGTTAGTTAGAAGTACTGAGCTGCACATGAAATCCAGAAAAAAAATATGTGCTTTAGAGAAAAAAACAGAGAATTATTTTTCTTGCACAAAAACAGCCCTGCAAAATCTAAGGAGACATCATATGCAAAGGTAAATTTAAAAAAATCTCAATAGAAAATACTTATTATCAGTAAACATCTGTGACAAGAGCCCCAGCTTCTTTTTAATAGTGTTTCAGAGTTTCCTCCCTTCTTTATTTTCGGGGAGCAAGTAGTTCATTTTGTGACCTTATTTTGTATTTCCCATAGATTTTAGTACTTCCTTATGAACTTCTCTTTCTCTTTTTCTGGTTTTCGCTATCACTAATAAGAAAAGAAAACCAATCAGAAGTTATTTTCATGCACCCTACAGTTCAGGGAATCAGCCTACAATTACTGGAGCATTGTTTTCCAAGAAAGTTTCACTGCAAATATCACAATCTGCATTAGCAAAAATTTGGTTTTGTTATTTTTTAGTTCACAGATCAAAATTTCAAATATATATATATATATAATGTGATGTTAAAGGGTTTTCTTTCTGAATTAAGCAAGAGTATAAGCAAGGATACACTGGAAAATACAAGAAAATGCATCTTGTAAAATTTGCACTTGTTACATACATCACTTCAGATATCAATACTGATGCTAATAGATCAGGAGAGTTTTCTTTCAGTCAAAGAGACAGAAATCATACTGTATGAGCAGTCCCAGAAGAAATACCTCTAGTTGTTCAAAACATATTTCACTTGCCTCTGGCAGGAGTTTCCGGATTAGTGTCATATATGTGTCAACACGAAACAACATGGGCTGCTTGTTCATACATTCACATTAGTCCTCCTTGTATCAGTCTGTATGCCAGCTGACACTGACTGTACACATATATCAATATATTCCACCCCTGAGTGCACTGCTCTGTCAGGTACTTGTTAATGAGACATAACCACCAAGTGCAAGGGAAGGGAAACTGAGGCAACGACTTCTGCAACTGAGGAAGTGGCGCAATATAGACAGGGATTTAAGAGCACTCTTTGCATGCTGCTAATTAGAAATGGCAGTGTATAAAGACATGTTTTGACTAATAGGCAAACAGAATTGCAGCTTGGTTCTTAAGACCCAGCTGGCTGATAAGACCCAGATGCACATGAACGCAAATCTGCAGTGGTTTCCATTAGTTTTCAATCAATAATAGCAGGAAAATCATGCCTGATATTTTATAAACAGGGTGTCTTCAGCCAGCACGGCTATGTGCAAAGTTTCTTTATCCCAGTCAGGAAATCAGCAATTGAAATTCTGACTCCAAAATTTGAATTCTTTGACCAAATCTCCCTTTGAAATAAATGCTAGTGATGTTTCATTTATTGTGTGTGAAAAACAGCTACCTCAGGACCTCGAACAAGTAAAGAATAGTCAAACATGACTGCTTCCGAATTCCTGCATTTTCAGATAGATGGCATGTCCAATAGGCCCAAAGCTGTTTTCTAACCAATGAAGTAGCTGTAAAACTGATATGCCCTCAGCATGACTTCCTCTGATAGAGCAGAAGAGTCAGCAGCAATCCCATGACATGTTCTCCTTGGTGATGCAGCAGCTTAATAAGTTCCTGCTCTCTGCCCCCTACTTCTCTCCAGCCATTCATTCCTGTCCCTGGAAAGCAGCTCACTGAAGTCTCATTGGGCTGATATTACTGTAGATCTAAGGCAGGTTAAAAATACCTGTCCCCAAAACACCTTCCTTTTTTATTATTTGTCTTGAACCATTACACTGCTCCTGCACATAGTTGTGCCATGACAACCAGGGCACAACAAACTCCATCAAGGAAAGAGATTATCCTTAAGTGAGCTTTCCCACCCGAGAAAACATGCTGAAACTAGACCCTCATAACAGCATTAAAGTTTACTGCCAGCCCCATAAAATAAGAATCTGGAAATATTTGTGTTCCTCCACCAGCAGAAAAACGTGGAAAAACTGCAGTGATTGACATTGTGAGACGTAGAACAGAATCTACCACCAATTCCGTATTGCAGCAGGGATAGCTAACTAAAACAAACAAACAAGAAAGAGACAAAATAAACAAACAAAACAAAAAACATACATACATGCACAAAAAACATTGCCACCCCCCAAAAGAAAACCAACTTCACTGAGGTAGCATCCAGCAATGAGTTGAGGATTTAAAACCAGGAAAGAGACATACTATCATGTCCAGCAATCCAACCCACATCCAGAGAGGATGCCCACACATCATGTGCTTGTGTCTTCTCAGCTGTCCACTGCCTTGGAGAAGAGCAGGCAGTATAGGCTAATAAATCAATGAAGTTTTTTGAGGTTTTAGAGGCATACTAAAATTTTGATAAACTATCTTGGAAGAGCCAGTTTCACTTGAAAAGTGGGCAAGTTGAGCCAGAAGAAGCTGTTTTCTGAACATCACTTGCTATGTTAGGAGAATAACTGAGGTTTGTATTTCTTGGGTTTTGCTTGCTCGGGTTGCACCCCACCTACAAATAGCTTTTAATACTGCATTTTTCACTACTTCAGAAAAGGTTTCAAAGAGCAACACTACAAAGCATGTCATTTACTCATTTAAGACACTATAGTCTATAGGCTCATTGATTGCCTCGTTAGGATTTGGTTTGGACAATTATTAGAATTTAAAAACGTCTTACATATTTAGTGGAAGACATTAAATGAGAAGGAAGTCTGTAATTTATAGGTCTCAATCCTGGAAAACATTGATGCACGCACTTTCTGTTTGCATGAATTGCCTTAATGAGTGCAGCAGACTAATGTATAAACCCACTCCCAGCTGAGAACATTTATACTAAAAGAACATGTGAAAATTTCCACAGAACTAAAAAGACATAATTACACTTCATTTTTTCTGATCCCTCAGCCTTCCTTCCTCCCTCCCTTCCTCATACACAAAGTTAAGGACTCAAGGAACTCATTCTATCATCTTTTCAGTAGTTTCAGTTTGGTATCATCTCATTGACTTGAGAGAACCATTTCTCGTTTGGTAAAGATGAAAGCAGTTTCAGATACTGCTGATCAGTCACACTCTAAAAACTAAAACCATTAAAGTGGACATAAGATAGCTCAAGTATTAAGCTCTTTTCCACCCAAAATTTCAATGTGATTTTTTCCTATCCTAAAAACCAGAGGGTTTTCTCATGTAAATGTTGACAGCAGACAATACAGAGTTAAACAGGGTGTTGATATCTCATGAGATTGTATACATTTTCTTGTCACCCTAACTCATTCCTATTCATTCATTGACCACAGGTTAGCTATTTAACAGAAGCAAAATTTAAAATTGACAGATGAAATATCCTTACCAGTCATTGTTTGCTTTTGCTTTTGCTTCCAGTGAAACCTATGCTGGCCTGGTTTACTACCTACCCAAAACAGGGGTCACAAATCACTCAGTGGAGCAGTAGTAACTTCCAGCTATTAATGAGTAGCAACTTCTGAGACCAGACTGATTTTGTCACTGCAGGCTGCCCCACCACAGCCCACATGGTGCTGTGCAGAAGTCAAATAAGGCATGGAGCCCACTGGAATTAATGAGGAGACCACTACTGGGTCTGAAAAACTTGACACCATGCTGTCAATACTACACAAGTCCCATCCAAAATGTAGGGACAGCTAAAAACCTCAGGAAGCCCACAGAAGCTGGTAGAAACAGCAGAAGTGACTTCTGTGAAGTACTAATACTCCCAGAGATGTCTCTCAGGTTGGACAGTAATTGACAAGAATTATTTGTATAGCATGTTTATTTCAGGTGATATTTTCTTGTGGGTTTTTCCCATGATAGCTGAAAACATTAAAACTAGCTCACCGCTTTACTTTTGATTTCCTTTTAAATCAATTCACCTCCTAAACTGTTAACACCAAAACTAAATGAGAATTTGCATAATGCCACGTTAAGCTCTTGTAGATTCAGCCTCTCCCTCAGACTTCAGAAGATCATTGAAAGGGCAAACGCAGCCCCGATCTACATAGAAATGAGTGGATGATTCTGCACAGTGCCACCGTGCCTCATCACATCAGGACTTGGAAGTAACCCTCAGCAGAATCTTCCATTTTATTCCATCTAAACCAAACCCATGTTTTTCCTCTGTGCTTGACAGAAAGTATAGAAAGGCAGGAGTAGTAAAATGCAAAATATACTGCTCAAAATGCCCATTTCAGGCCCTGGCTCACTGATGTACTCTTCCTAGTTAAGACTTTACATGCTGCAAGTGGAAATTGTGTTGCAACTCTGGCAATTGTATGTGGCTCTTTGTCTCAGAATGGGTGGACTAACTCTTCACTGTTTTTGACTCATGAATCAAAAATGAATGATATCTCAATTTGAAGTTAGTGATATGCCCCTAGGTTAAGTTTAAGCCTTTGGATAGTTACTTATTACACTTTACACTTTGGTGATGGTAATCTTTAAGGTGAAAAGGCAAGGGGTCTGCATCCATAGATTCATAAAGGGTAAAACATTCCCTTTTCTTTTCCCCTTTGTTTCCTCTCCCCTCCACTCCCCACCCTGTCCCTTTTTTAATATATGAATTAAGAATGTAAAATTTTGTCTTTCAAGAGGTTTTGGAGATGCTTCCAGAGCAATAGAGAGCAAGATTAGGAAATACCTTGATCTGTTGAATGAGTGAAGTAGATGGATCTTTCACATGCATTCTTGCAACTGGTAATTGGGCGTTTCAGTTAATAAAGATCAAAGAAAAAAAACCAAATATGATCACAGGAGTTGATGCTGCAGTGAGCTGTGTGTGGGCAAGCCACTCCTCAAGCAAAATCCAGCAGGACTCCGTGAGATCCCAAAGGTCTTCTCCAATAGCCTAACTGCAGGACTATGGGCTGAATTTCACATGGAGACCATCCTCTAATTGTCAGGCCATACACAATCCCTTCAGCCACTTAATTGCATCAGATGAATGGATTATCAGTGTCATTTTATATGAATAATAAAGTGTTGTGGTTTAATCCCAGCCAGCAACCAAGTCCCACACAGCCGCTCGGTCACTCCCTCGCCCATAGGATCAGAGGGAGAATTGGAAGGATAAAAGGTAGAACACTCATGGCTTGATATAAAGACAGTTTAACAGGGAAAGAAAACGTGGCTCACACCAGCAAAGCAAAACCAGGAATTAATTCACTGCTTCCCGTGGGCAGGCAGATGTTCAGTCATTCCAAGAGGGCAGGGTCCCATCACACGTAACAGTTACTTGTGAAGACAAGCGCCATCACTTCAAATTTCCCCCCCCTTCTTCCTTCTTCTCCCCAAATTTACACGCTGAGCATGATGACATATGGAATATCCCTTTGGTCAGTTGGGGTCAGCTGTCCTGGCTGTGTCTCCTCCCAGCTTCCCATGCATCCCAGGTTTGCTCAACAGTGTGGCAGTTCAAAAAGCAGAAAAGGCCTTGGCTCTGTGCAAGCCCTGGTCAGTAATAACAAAAACATCTCTGTGTTATCAACCCTGTGTTCAGCACAAATCCAAAACACAGCCCCACACCAGACACTGTGAAGAAAATTAACTCTACCCTTGTCAAGGCCAATGCATAAGGAAAAATGGACATTAAATCTTTAAGGGGTTGCTTCTTTCTCTTGTACTAAACTATGACAACTTATCTGATAGACCAATAAATATCATATTAACATTGGCCCTCAGTAGCATACTATAAACTTCCTAGCACTTTATTCTGCCCTAAATACACTGTTTAATGCCAATAAACCAGACTTATCCATGGTATTTGGTTAGAAATTCTGAAGTCTGTACTTTTCCATGGACAGAAAGTATTTTCTTTTGCATGAAAGGAAAGTGTTTAAGGTAGTGGTTTTATGAAGCAAACAATGGTGCTTCACTGTACTGACTCCTTTTTTCCATTAAACATTTACAACAACAACAATACAGAAAAGCAACAATTCAGAACCAAGAGCCTTCTTGGTCATCACATCAGCAAAAATAATAGACACAATATTTTTCAAAAGAGTTGTTTTGTCCTCTTGCAAGAGTTATAACCATTTTGCAGTCTTTAATAATGAGTTCAAAGATGGATTCACCTTCACAAAAAGATGGATCCAGATTCACTACCCCATATATCCCACAACAAAGCATATGCAGACATTCAGAGTGTTAAAAGCACTAACATTTTGGTTTTCCTGCCCTTCCTCCCCCAAGGGGAAAAATCACAGGTAGGAGGCAAGTTTCAGGAACCAAGAAATTCCACTTTAACCAAAAAAACCTAGATTCAGTTCTTGGCTTTGATTCAGGTTCACTGTGTAATCTTGGATGTGTCTCCAAGCTTAACTGCTAAGATTGATGGACAGCATGGATGCACAAGTTGGGAAGGTCTGGGTCAAGCTGTCCAGACTGGGGGACCTCTTTCAAACCCCTAGAATTTGTCACACCTGAATCAGAGACTAGATTTTGCAATAACCACTGGAAATACATCCTTGCAGCAAAGCCATTCCCTGGAGGGGAACCTACTTTGACAGTGCAGGAAAAGATGCAAGAAAGAAAAGGAAAGCTCTGCCTCAGCACAATTGGCTTGGCATGGGATCTGAGTTGTTCCACACACTCAGCTGTGGCTGCACCTGAGTGCAGCTACTGGGGTCATTCGTTTCCTGTGATGGGGAAAATGCATTTTTAGAAATTAAATTTGGGGTGAGAAGGAAAGCACCCTACAAGAGTTTCAGCAAGGTAAAACTTTTGCTTCAGTTACAATAAAGAACAAGCCTGTCTGGCATCCTTCAAAAACAAAATCTGAACCTGTAAGCTGCCATCTGGATGCAAGCTGACCATAAGGGGGAATACATAACCCCCCTTCCCCTGAAACAAGTAAGGCAATTACATGAGTCTCAATGTGAAGTTTGCAATTCATACCCTATTCATCAACTAGGAAATAGCTTCCTTTGGCATACAGGCAACAGGAACAAGATGGCTTCATATCAGGGTGTCAAAGAATTTGCTTCAGGTTGGACCATGAATGTTCAGCCTTGACACTGACGAGATGCCTTGAGAGCAGCTTCTTTCACACCATCTGCAAATGGTGCTACTGAATGTACTGAATACTTTCCAGCACTGAGCCCAGGGGCAGAGTTTGCATCTCAGCACGGCCAAGTGAGGAAATTCTACTGCAGTGTCCTAGACCAAAAGCACCACAGGTGCAGAAAGTTACTAAACACAAGCAGCTGCTTCACATAACATAAGGATACTTGAAAGCAGCAGTGAAGGAAATTGAGAAACTATGTGTGGGTGTGAAACACGTTGCATGATCATGGATATAGAAGAAGGAGGCCATATGAAACCCAACCAGATAGGACTTCGTATCAGCAGTAAATTTTCCTGTTCTTACATGAAACAGTTGTAGGTGATAGGAGGAAAAACAGTGGATATTAAAAGGGATACTGCGCCAGGACTTCAGCCTCCATAGGCTGTTACCCACATTTTTCTAGTAGAGCTATGTCATCCTATATTCATAGAGGATAAGTCTCTGACTTCTGGGGAAGTCTTTTTTATTTAATGCAGGAATTTTTTCTCCCAGGAATTGTTATGCTCAAGAAGCAAGTGCACTTCAAACCCCAAATGTTGGAAGCTGCTGGTAGTGATAGTCCCACGTTCGAAACCACAACATTGTGCTGAGTTCAACTTCTGTTTGCATTTCACAGAATCATAGACTGGTTTGGGTTGGAAGGGACCTTAAAGATCATCTAGTTCCAGCCCCTCTGCCATGGGCAGGGACACCTTCCAACAGACCAGATTGCTCAAAGCCCCATCCAACCTGGCCTTGAACACTTCCGGGGATGGGGCATCCACACCTTCTCTGGGCAGTCTATTCCAGTGCCTCACCTCAGTGTCAGTAAATGTCAGAAAGAAATTCCAATATCTAACCTAAACCCACCCCCCTAAAGTTTAGGGCTGTTACGTCCTGTCCTACCACAACAACCCTTTGTAAAAAATACCTTCCAGCTCTCTTGTGGGCCTCCTTCAGAAACTAGAAGGCTGCTCTAAGGCTTACTTAGAGCCTTCTCTTTTCCAAGCTGAGCAACTTCAACTCTCTCAGCCTGACTTCGTAGGAGAGGCTCTCCAGCCCTTTGATCATCTTTGCGACCCTTATCTGGACTCACTCCAACAAGTCCCTTTTTATATTGGGGGGCCCAGAACTGGACACAGTAACCAGATTGGGTGTCATGAGAGGGCAGTATCGCCTCCCTTGACCTTGTCACACTTCTTTTGACACAGCTCAGGACAATGGTGGTCTCCTGGACTGCAAAAACACATTGTCAGGTCATGTTGAGCTTCTTGCCAACAACACCCTCCAGTCCTTCTGCTCAGGGCTCTTCTCAATCCATTCTCCACCCAGCCTGTATTTGTCCTTGGGATTGTCCGCACTCAGGTTCAGGACCTCATACTCAGCCTTGAGCTTCATGAGGTTCACACAGTCCCATCTCTCAAGCTTCTCAAGTCGAGGTCCCTCTGGATGGCATCCTTTCGTTCCAGTGTGTCTCCTGCACCACACAGTTTGGTGTCATTGGCAAAATTGCTGAGGCTGTCCTCAATCCTACTGTCCAATCACCAACAAAGATGTTTAACAGTGCTGGCCCCAACACCAGACCCTGAGTAACACCTCTTGTCACTTGCAGATCTGGTGGAAATAAATGCTTTGCTCTTATTTGTTCCTGTTCCTATGTTACAATAGTTCAACTTGGAGACTAACAGCGCTGTGTGATGTATGCTTACACTATTATATTTAAACATTTTTTTTACATAAAAGTTAACTAAAGCCAAAGTGAAAATTACTGATAAAGATCTTTCTCTTTCCTTTGTATTGCTGCCATTAATACTGTAAGTTGTTTCTTAAATACTAGCCAAAAATTTAGACTCATTTGGGAACTAGTCAAACCTGTACTCCTGGTTTTCCAGTAAAAATTGTCACACGTTAAGAGACTCACATCTTCTCAGATCCTCCTGCCACCTCTTGTCCATCATTATCCCAGATTAATGCCTGTACCTCCTTTGTTCTGCAATGGCCTTTGCTGACAGTTCTGCAAAAAAGTATTTTGCTGCACCACATGTTGAGAAATGCATGCCAACAACCATCGTTCTCATTGAAGTTACCACAGAGGAGTCACATCACACCGTTTTCTCTGGGTCGTTTGTGCAATGTCAGGTAAGGCAGGATGTGACTCAGCTGTGACTCTGTTCAGAAGTAGGACTCTGAAATCTTCTGGTTTCAGTTTACTTTGGGAATTCTTGGGACTGGTCGAAAAAGGAAAGTGAACCAAGAGAAATTTAATGACAGATGCTGTAAATCTTGGTCTTCTACAATGCCTCCATGTATCCCTTCCTCAGAAGGCATTGATCCCCTAGTCCTCTGAGGGGTAAAGGAGAATAAGGAAACTGATTTTCCCTCTGTTTCTATTCCCTTTTTTCCCAGCTCCACAGAAGAAATCTCCCTTTCCTCCAGCTCTAGGCTGTTTAGAATTAGAAAACAATTGTTCTGTCAGCAGCACCTAGAACAACTCTTCCCAGATGTAAGATCACATCTCCTCTTTCCCTTGTAGTAAGGGTAGCTTAGAAACCACCTTCTCATGAACCAGACCTCAGCTTCCACCTTTGCTTTAAGACAAACCCTCATTATACTTTACCTAAGAATGTCCTGTGCTCTGAAATATGGCTTGAGGCCATCTTTTAAAAAAGCCAGAGAGCCTTGCTTAGAGTTCCTAATCTCAGAGATACAAACAAGAACTAAAGTTCTGATCAAGGCCGTGGAAAGCTTCATCTTTTAGACATTTGTAAGCTTATTAAAAAATAATAAGATGCACCTGTTCACACTCCTTTAGCCTAGAAAGTCACTTTTTCCTATTGGTTGAATGATGTCACAACCTCTCTTACACAGTGTGGTGAAGGTGAATGAATTTCATGGCACTAAATTTCATAGAATTTAACTGATTCTAGCATGACTTGCACATGGATATATACAGCCACATTTTAATCTCTGGTTTTCACGGAAACAAAGAGCATGTGCCTTTATCAATTCCGTTAATCCAAACTAATCTTTGCATGGAATACTTCACATTACGAGACAATATTTACACCCAAAATAAGCAAAGTGATACATTTCTATTCCATACATTGTTTTGTCTTACTGGGTCTCTCCCACTACATTTTCTTAGACTGACATGACTCACAAATGGCCCTGCAAATATAGTTCTCTCATACAGACCTACATGCACAAGTGGTCCCCATAGAAAGTGCAACAGGCCCAAGTGAGGGACAAAATGATCAGATGTGAGAGAACTATTTGAAAAGTCAGAAGCATAAAATAACCTTTTAGGAGAGTTCCCACAGTTTTGCCAGGTAAACATGTCTGATATGAGCACTTCAGTCATGCACAGATAGATGACACATTTGTGCGTGGGCAGAGGATGAAATTGGGTGTGGACTGCGTGCCTCTGCAACAGGTACAGTGATAGGTCTAACTCAGCACCAGAGGCACTGAGTCATCTGTTCAGGGCTTAGAGTTCCTCATCATTCCCTTTTATCACATGGAAAAATCCTGGCTGGATTGCCTGAAAATTTATCCTTGCTGGCTGGGGCCCAATCTGAGAGAAAGGCCAACAGTACAGCAGGATTTAGACACACTTGGAAACCCTCCCCAAAGTCCACTGATTCATGTAGAATGGGATTGTATACCCCCACAATAACACTGAGCACTCAGAACAGTTATTTTGCTTCTTTCATTCTCCTACAGAATGAGCATAGGTGAAAATAATCAGGCTTGTAAGTATCTTAAGTGACACTTGAAGGATTGAACTCAGAGGCAATTGAAATATCCAAGCATCTAACCCAGTGTATGGAAGTGTGTAGAAAGAAAACAATATCTAATTTTGGGCAATGATCTCTATGATCACCACAGATGCTGACAGTGAGTAAACATCTCTATATTCTGAATTCATGTCCAGCATGAGTTTCATCTTTTATTTTGCCTACCTTTTCAACACAAATTGGTAAATTAACTACATGCCAACAAACCCAATGGCATGATGGCAGAGAGGTACTCTCTTATTCTCAAAGCAAAAACACAACTACAGGCAATTTTAACAGCCTGAGCCAAAGAAAACCTCACAAAATCTCATGAAGACACAACAATATCACAGAATAATACAACAAGCAAGATAGCTGCTGTGGCTTTACTTCTTGTACCATCTCGTAAGTCTATAGCACAAATCTGGTATATATAAATATTCCTGCTGTAGGCAGGAAGAAAAAAATATGTTGTTACTGCATAATTTCCAGATGCAGGTCTTGACCACTTCATACATGCTGTCAAGTGAGAAACATTGTAGGAGAGGTGTTATATACAGCAGAGGAATTATATTACCCACACCACTAACAAGAGAGGGGGAAAATGGTGGTGCTTGTTAGAATAGCTATTGTTCCCAATTCTCCCCCAGCAGATAAAACATACACATGCTGGGGCAAGAGCAGATTGCAGGGGATGAGCAACCAGAGGAGTGGCTAATTAGCCCCTCTAGTCGAGGAGCAGCTGATTGAATGTGCCAAGTTCAGGGCTCTAGGCTGGAGGTCAAGCCCATCTTTATGCCCAGTCCTCCTGCTTTTGCTGTCACTCAGAACTGGCTTCTGCATCAGTAAAATCTTTCAGATCAGATCCACTAGATAATGTTGGTATCCAACTCCTCTCTGGCTTCGTAGTAATCTTAACTGGTAATCAAGTTCTCAGAGAATGGTTTGTCTGTTGAAGAAAGCAAAGTTTCTATTACAGCTTAGAGAGCTTATCTCCTTCCTGCCTAATGCAGGATTTCTTTTTCTTTTTGCTGAAACAGCTGAAGACCACCACCATGGGAGACAGGGAACTGAACTGGATGAACTCTGAATCTAACATAAACACAGTTTCTCTTCTCTCAAAAAAGCATGATCAAATGATTAATGAGAATGAACCATAACTGAGACATAGGCTGATCCCAGAAAGTGAGTCAAACCCGAAAGTTCAGCAGCACAGATTTTCGTATCGATACCAAAGATCAGTTTGGTCCGAAGGCTCCTAAAACAGAAGTCAAGGTGAATGACTAAAATCTGAGTAGACAAGATCCTGCAGCAACCATCAGATAAAATCAGTTAAAAATGCAGTTTGTTACGGAAGTCAGCCAGTTCCCTACATGTCCCAACAACGGTACCCCCAAAAATGCAAACCCCAGCTGCATGTAAACAGACAGTTCAGTTCTTCACATCCACCTCGGCTGCCTCTCATTAGCATGAAGCCTACATGTATTATCATGGTTCGTAGAGGTCTGACAACAGAAGCCCAAGCAATGTTATCTCAAGGATTCCTTGTGCCCCCCAGGCGCTCTCTGTGCCCTCCACTGTCTTTGCGCAGCAGTTGGACCATGAGCTGACTGCAAAGGGAGCCTTTTGTTCTGTTTGCAGCAAACGTGTGAGTGACGACAGCAGCAGGAATAATAAATACAAATGGTATTACGCACACATGCAAACATCCCTGCGGAAAATTCAGCCATAGGGTGAATACCAAAATTTTGCTTGTCACTTTGCTATTTATAAAGTCAAAGAGACTTAGAAATTGCAAAAAATACTTATCCTTGCCAAAAACATCTCCCAGAGTGGACAGCCCCAGGGGCTGAGATCTGAGCTCTGCTCCAAACAGCAGTGGTACCTCCCCAGCGGGGAATTCCCAAAACAGGAAAGATACCCCAGAGCTGACACAAAGCCAGGAGATTTGGCTCCCACGCCAGACTTCCTCCAGCTGTCAAGACAAGTGTGTCATGGTTAAAAAACCTGCTGTGCTCTGGCTATTTCCTGTTGGAGCTGTGGCAAGCTGGGCAGAGACAAGAGGAGCTCAAGGGCTCTGTTGAACATCCCTGGCCCAAGATCAGAAAAAATGCACCCAGCCCCATTCTCTCCAGTGGTATCCAGAATTGCATGGCATTGCAGACAAGGTCTTTTATCACTCCCTACAAGCCTTCTACCACCCTTTTTATAGTAGTAATGCTTATATGGCATTACTCAAGAGTTCATCTGCTGCTCTGCTGGATGCACTCCTCCTTGCCACCACTCTCCTCAGAGCCATACCTGTGAATTACCTTTTGCTTCCAAGGTACAAGAAACATCCTTTTGGGGTCAGCACCCTGTTGGGGATTATAAGCATGCAAATTGAATCTTTAAACAAGTCCATGCATCACTGAGGTTACATCTGCAAGGGCTGGGGCAAGCCCTCAGGAGGGGTGATTTTTTCTGCTGATATAAGAGTGGGCAGAGAGAGATCTGCAAGCTGTCCCAGGCCAGTATAGAATCAAGCTTTAAAAGCCCCGTGTGGTTAAACAATGACTCATGGCTGATCCCTACCTTGCCTGTCAACACTCACCACTGCTTTACATCTATACCATTGCTAGAGCATAACTGAAGACCACAAAAAAGGGGTAGAAGTGAGCAACATTAATTTAGAGCACACTACAGCTCACTCAGCTCCTATGCAGAACAGAAAATCTTGAGGTAGCAGATATTTTTTGACTTCTCAAAAACAACTTAAACAGAACTAAAATCTTTTTTTACAGCACCTGCAAAAGAATAATTAGTTGGAGGAGCACAAGCCAAACACAAGCAGGATCTTAAAAACTTGTGTTGGATGCTTTGGCACCCAAGTCTATTCAAAGGAGTTCATGTAAATAAATGCATGGGAAGCAATACTTAGATGCACATCTCCACACACGTGTATAAATATTCAGTAGAGTGCTCCTCTACTGTGGCATCCTTTTAAATACAGCATCACTTTAAAATCCTTCATGAGTTGCGACACAGACCCGGCCTTACCTTCCTACTTCCCGACTTCTCTTCACCTTTTGAAACCAAATCCCCCTTACTGTCTCTATGGTGACAGTGACGTCCATGTCCCCCTGATGAGATGGCTGCTGGCACGCACATCAGGTGCCAGAGCAAATCCATCAGCAATAGAAACCTCTCCAGCTCCTCCATGGCACATGATGCTCTTCTCCAGAATGCAGCAGGACAAACAACCTGGTAAAGAAAACAGTGTTAAGCCACCATCCTATGCCTAAAGTAGTGGGAAACTGGATCTAAATATGGGACCTAAACCTTTTTTTATTTTTCTCTTCGATAACAGTTACTACTACTTGGGAAATAAATGTGATAGTACTGCTATCAAAGAGCGTATCGGGAAAACCTACGCAGAATGAACTAATTAAAGGCAATTTCTCCCAGAGGGTTTGACAGTGAGAAGGTATCTGCATCATGAAGCAGAAGTAGCTGATAAGCAGCATGATGAAAACCTCCTGCAATGTCCATCCACTGGCACATGGAACGAGCAGTGACAGAAGGATGTTTCCTGGCACATGGTTAGCGGAGAGAGGAGCAAGAGGGGAGATTTTTATCGAGTGCTAAGTGAGGAGCAGCAGGTGGGACCTGCAAAGGTGTGCCTTTTAGGCAGCCACAGAAGGTGGCTCCAGTGACTTTCCCTCCTTAGGAAAGACACAGTGAGTCACTGGGGTTACAAAACACCAGCTATCATATACAGCCCTTCTTATATTTTATGGTGTATATACCTAGTTGTTGGAACACAGCCCCAGTGTGCCTTCCTGTAGCAGCCTGTAGGCACAGCAAAGGATGCTCAGTTCCCACTAGCTCTTTCCTTCTGACTGCCCAGATGGGGGAAGATGTGCCAGGGAAACAGTTTTGGCTTTCTGCCACAGTCCACTGCCAGCACCAGCTGATACTGCACACCCTGTAGATGCTCTAGATTGTCTTTATATTTCACTGATCTTTTATAAGTTTGCAGCTGAAGGTGTCTGTCACTGCTCTGTGTCACTGCAATCCTGCTCCCCATTGCAGGGCAGGAGACAAAGGTGTTTGCGGAAACAGGCCTTGCCCTGAGGATTTTGACTGTGCAAGATACTCTGCTGCAATCCGCTCACTTACAGTTCTTCTCTGATAAAGTCATCCACTCAAAATTTAAGGGTCCTATTCGATACAGGTAATTGGAAAATGAAATACTGACACAGATTAGTCCTGTATTTCCCTAAGTTTCCATATCCTTTTTCACTGATCAGACAAAAAGAGGTAGTCCATCATCTTAAAGATGAAGATTGCAATGGCCAAGCACATATTAGGAACAATCCAGAAAAGCAATAATAATAATAATTTTTAAAAGAAATAAATATCAATAGTACATGACTAAAACTTGCATTGCTGTTATGCATGTTAAAGATCTAGTCCCCAGACTGGGTTACTGATGTACCATACCTACTGTGTGGAGACTTTTTCCCTGTGTTCTCTTGTTCTTTATTTATCTCTCACCTCTTTTCTAGCACTTGGGTTTTATATGCTTGGAGTAAGAGAGTGCTTGTTGCTCTGCATACTGCCCTTCTCGTGCTTGGTTGCTGGACTCTGCCTGTGACTTTTGATGCTACAATAATATAAAACCAAGGTAGTTTGAGAAGGAATGCAAGGAAAGTCCAAAACAAGACAGTATGATAGGACTTACTCACATAGATAACCCCTGAGAAGAGAGAACTGTATCCAAATGATGCAATGCCTCAGTCTGCATAATTAGTAGGCACAGAGATCATCTTTTCATCCAAAATGATGGAGTTTTATCTGTATTTTCCTCCTCAGGGGAGCACCAGTTATAGATGTCCTGCAGCAGCCAATAGATTTATCTTTAAGCAACCACAACAGAAGCACAGAAAGAGCTGTCTCTCCTAGTTCATACAGAACTAATTTCTATTTCAGAGCAAAGAGGTATGAAAAGCATCCCAGTCAAATCTCAGGGTGCCTAGGTCACTGGACTAAGAAGAGTTGGATTTCCTGATGTCATCAGAGTTGCACAGATGGCTGCAAGTGTCCTTCCACCAGAGGCATACTCCAAGCCCCAGAAATGCAACAGAGAGAAGCAAAGGTGATTTGGGCAAGACCGTCAGCCAAGGGAAGACCCAGGAAACCAAGGTATAACGTAAAACATTCCTTCCCCAGTCTCCAGAGATGTTTAACAGCAGAAGGTGACCACAGGGTGCAGCAGTGTCAAGGTGACAGCACACAGAGCAGCTCCACAGTAAGAGCAGGTTCCACTGAAAGTCACAGTGTCACAGAGCACTGCAGAACAGAGATCAGTTTCCAAGGGCTAACCTGTAACTCACATAAAAGTTTAACAGGAAAAGCACCACCAGAAGAGGACCAGGCTTTAAAGTAACTAACTAACTAATGAAAGGTAAACAGAAGTTTTAAACAGAGCATCCCAAACAAAACCTTTGCTTACAATCATTTTGTATATGAAAACAACAACTGATACCTGTGCATGTACACCATAAAAAGAAATCTCAAGGGGTTTTATATTTAGGCTTATTGAGGCTACAAAGTGATCTTTCAAAGAGACTTTTTTCTTCCCACTCCACACTGTTCAGAATCCTGTTGACTCCCTAGAGACAGCACATACTCCCTTCTCAATATGCATCCACTTATTATATTTCACAGGTATTAAAGATATTAAATGCTATCTAGACTTCAGACATCAAATGAATATAGATCTCATAATACCAATAGTGCACATGGTTAAGCATCATGTACTTCGTACTGCATCTATTTACACTTTTAACAGTATTTTTTTTTGTTCTGTGGCCATATCTGACTAGGTGACTTTTAGGATCTTTTTGTCTCTTGTCTTGTCTCTGGCCTTTTGCTGTTTTCATACTTTTAAGTTTCTAATGGCAACTGTTTAATGCACTTCTAATTGGAAATGCACAATAATAATTAAAATAGGGTGGGTTTTTAATATAAAAAACTATAATTATGCCTTTTGCTTTGTTTGACAAAACTATGATTTCTACCAAAACACATGACTAGCCCTCGGGTGGTCTATTCACAGTGAACAATGTATTTTCCTGGGTACACAAGACAGAGAAGATGTTGTTTAATTGAGCCTCAGACTTCATTTACTTAACTTTTATGGAAACTACCAGCAATAACTTGCAGAGTTATTTCTTCTTTCATCAACTCAACATAATCAAAGGTTGCCATTATCAGCAGCTTCTTTCTCACGCACTTGGTTACTTTCCTCACCGGAACACTACAGTTCTCTTTGTGTAAAGGTTAAAAATCCACAGGGAGGAAGTTGTTCCCTCATTATATCAGACATACAGAAATACACAAAATCTATTCTCGAGTCCTCCAAGAGATTTCTTTCCTGAAGTCTGCTTTTAGTTCTTAAGCCAGAGAAAGCTTAGTTGCTCCATCCAAAAATTCCATCTCTACAAACACAAAGCAGTCCTTCGTCATTTCTGGATACCTTTGATATCAGACATAACATTATGAAGCTAATTAATGCTTTCCACCATTCTCAGAGTCAGAAATATTTGCAAGTGCCCATCAAAAGCTGCTCAGACCAGTCTGGCACAAAGTCACTTCAAAGCAGTTAACTCTGAAAACGTCATGTCCATAAGAGGAGAGTATGAAGATGTGTGCTGTTGAGCTTATCTGTTTGAACCAATCCTGTAGGGTTTTATGCTGGATTGCACTACTGCACAGAAAACTGGTCAAGAGACACAAGCAGGGGATCTCTAGGCTTTTTAGTGAATAGTCTGTTTTCATGGAACTTGAGAGCCAAGTGAAGTGGGATGACGAGATGAGTTGGCATGACAAGGCAAGCAGCTCACCAAGGCGGTCATCAAAATCTCTTTGCTTTGCTTCCCTGGAGACTCCACCAGTTCCTGGGATCACTTTAAAACTGTTCCCACATCCCCAGCTGCCCACCACCCTTATGCTTGCAAACCTTACTCTGCAACTATTACATCAGGTGCTTGGACAGGACAACTGCAGATCATGTCTCCCTTGAGCAGAGGACAAGTTGGCCTTGTCCAGCTCATCCAGCAGCTGTGCTCTCCTCAGTGTGAATCTGCAGAGCCACGGCACCCACCACAACATGTGTTTAGCTTACCTGCAGTGACAAGTCCACTGCGGGTGGTCTCTCCAGCAATGCCTGTGACCTCCTGTCAGGAAAATATGATTGCTCACTCCATCCAGGAGTCAGCATGAGAAGCAGCGTGTAACCAATATGGATATTTGGAAATGCAGTGGCTCAAGCCTAAGCTCAAATTCTGAGCCGGTACGATGACATGGATTGTCCACAGCTTCCAGTATCGTGATCACTGCAGTTGTCCACCAAGGATTTGACGTCTGTCAAGTGTGCTTGTATTTCCCAGGACAAACTCAGAACAAGCACATGTAGCCACACAATTATGCCTGCCCATAGGACTCAGATGTAACACATTTTCCCATTCCAGTATTATTGAAGAAACATTTCATTTTCAGTTGTGTTTTCAGAAGACTAATAAGGGGCTCATGAATACATCAAAGTAAAGTCATATTATTCATTTACAGCAAATGTTTCTGATTACATTGCCTCTGACCATTCAGACAACACTTTACTAAAAAGCATTAAAAAAAACTGATGTTTTTCAGGACTATCTCTCATAACCCTAGGTCCTGATCTATTTTGCACAACACAATTTGCAGAACATTCACAGCTCCCTGGAAACATGAGGTCTACCAGAAAACCACCTTCCAGCTGAGATGGAGCCATCTCCAGCAAATGCAATCAGCTATGAAAACAGTGGGAAGTACACTGTTCTACACGCATTGAAAATATGTACCCTTAAGGGTCTCGCACAAACTACACCTTTGGTTGACTCTGAATGCAGTCTCCAGGTGGTTAAAGAACTGACATTGCATTATTTATGGTGATTGAAATGCATCTAAGTAGCGCTTAGCAATAGAATTTACACAAAGACACTTGATGGAAAAAATACAGGGTGGGGGGAGGAGGTTGTTTACAAAACAAGTTACAGTAATAAAGCTGCTAGGCTGAGCCAAGAGACCTCTTTGTAAATCATTTATTCCACAGTTTGACAATATTTACAAAGGTTTTTACATGAATTATTTACTCAAGCTTTTATAACTTGTAACGTACTGTACACAAAACAGCAAAAACACATTAGAGCTACAAACCTGGGAACATACAGTTATGCAATGACAGATGGTGGAAAGGGCTCTGACAAAGGGAAGTTTACAACTAACACAAGCAACAGCCTTTTCTATCTGTCATCAATAAAGGGCTGAGGACTAGCAGGAAAATGTGATTCAAGGAAACACGACGTTTTTTCAAAAGCTACATTCTTTTCGATTGCTGGGTTTGGTTATTTAAAAACGAGCCTTTTGTTTTGAGTGTCTAATTCTAAGAATTACCATTTCAGTGAGTTACCACCAACCAATGAAAGGCTGTATAACACAAAAGCCAGAGTTTACATGAAGGAAACCCTGAATTTCTGGTGCTGCTTATCCTATGAGCTTTAGGTCAATTCGAGTGATATTGCATATCTAACAAGTTTGCCCAGAGACATCATATGTATTAGTGCCTATGCCAGGCACTTTTGTGCACAACACTCTGGAAGAGACATTCATTTCCCAAAACATTTATAAGTGAGTTAAAAGAAGGAGAGTAGAAGGGCACGTGTGAAAGTTTGCAGATCCCATATTGTAGACGAAGAACAGAGGCAAGCAAAATACCTGAGGTGCAGCAAAGACCCCTCAGCACCTGGAGCTCTGTACATAAAACTGGCTCATCCATCCCTATCTCTTACTGCCCAGCATCAGTGAAAAAAACAATGGTTTTTAACATCAGTCACTTGTCATGCTACAAAAAAGTATATCTGGGTTAGATACTAGGAAGAAATTTGCTGTGAGTGCGGTGAGGCACTGGCACAGGTTGCCCAGAGCAGCTGTGGATGCCCTACCCCTGAAATCAATCATTTGTTATCTCACTTTTCTAAAAATCTTTTCCCAAAGAAACAGCAGCGTAGGATCCCTTTTCTTAGATTTTTGTCCAAATTACCAATTAGTGCCAAACTTACGGTCTGAACTAATGAGCTAAGGTTTCAAAGCACAAAACAGAACACACCAGAACATTCTAATGCCAAGAAAAAATGACAGATCCAGGTGAGAGTAAAATGATAGGAAACACCAAACTACAAACTACAGATATAAATGTAATAGAAATGCAAAGGAGTCTTTGTGTAGATGAATTACAAAAACTGTCTAGATGATTTACAAAAAAGTCTGGACACAGCATAGGTGAAATACTGAGCCACAGACTGTAGAGCAGAGGTTGTGGTTAGGCAGTCTGATAACCTATTGCCAATTACTGCACAGACAACAGCCACTGTCTCATTCTGCAATGTCAAATCAACCTCTGATGCACAGCAAGAATTGCAAGCATGAGCACAGAGAAAGATACAATAAAACTAGAAAAAATGCATAAGAAGCAAGAAGATCAAAGACATTGAATAGTTTCTGTCTAAGAAACAATTACATAGTCTGGAATTCTTTGACTGCAAAACAGATCTGAGGGGACATCTGACAGACCTATAAAACAGCAGGAAGTTTGGAAAAAGCAGCATTTCTCACTGTGTTTCTTGTAATGCAAGAACTACTGGTCACCCAATGAAATTATCAGGCAGTAGGTCTGAAATAAAGACGAGTACTTCCTGCACACTGCATGGTTAAGTACGCATGTCACGAAATATTGTGGATAACACAAGTTTATACAGGCTTGAAAACAGGCAGAATCCTTCCTGGAAGAACAGCCCAGCAAAGCCTTTGAACACACACATATTACCACTTGCTCAGGGAGTCCCTGAGATTAGAAAAACACATTGAGGAAAAATTTTGGAGATGCCAGTTTGCTATTAGCACTTTCGCATGATGAGAAACCAAGGAGCAGTGCTGATTGTGGGGCTAATTTGATTTTCTTGAATGTTCACTTTAGTCCTTTTCAAAGTGAAGATGAAAAAAGTAGGAGGAGTTGCATGGTCCTTACAAGTCCAGATTAAAGGAGGGGAGAGAGTACACTTCTCCAAGTTGGCTACCCAAATCAGGAAGTTTAAGGTGATTTCTAGAAGCATGTCTGGGTTCAAGAAAGACTATAAAGATATTCAAATGCACTATAAGTAGAACAGGTAAGAAAAAGAAAGAGGAATTGCACAATAAAACACCCTCTAGATCCCCATTTTTGTAACAAGACAAAGCTTCATTGAGAGACTGTCAGGCAAATGACAGAAATCTCCAGTCACTAGCTAAAGTTCACAAGCTCCACTTAGTTTTCCTTCAGGTCTTAGCATGCTGTAGGTCTAATAGCAATGGATTTTTTATTTTTAATTTTTTCCCTCCTTTTTTGACACTTCCAATTAGGTTTTCCTCCTGCTGGTTTCTGAGGATCATTCCCTGGAGGCAGACGTGTATCCTCACCCTTATTAACTGCTTTTGAAATATTGCCACTATTGTCAGGAGCTTTGCTATTGACTGAACTGCTCCGGAGTCCATTCCTGATATCTGCTGGACATGTGCCCCTCAGAGAAGTTACTACTCCTGGCTAGTCCTCATCTACATGATGGAGAGAGATATTAATGTCATTTGTATGAGGTCGAAGCATGCAAAGCATCCACAGATCACAGCATTCAGATCACAGCAGAAGGATCTGAAACTTTATGTTGCTTTCAGTGGAAGCTGCAGATGGTCCCACTGACTTCTCTCAAGTGAGGTAAGAGAGTCACGTAGGTTAACACATCACATGCCAAGGAGTTACACAACACCAGAGTTCTCCAAATGCTCCTTCAGCCTGAAGGTGTCAATACAAACCTCAGATCACTCCTTTGTAACATGCGAATGCTTCAGAAAATTGAGGATCCCTGTGAAAACAGAGCATTTCCAGGTTAAGTTTTAAAACAGTGGGTGTATGAGAAACATGATATAAGTTTAACTAATATCAGACCAACTGCTGTCAAAAATCTCCTAACATGAAACTGAATTTGCATGAAATTAAATTCTTACCCAGTGACTGCCACAGGCTGTAAACATGGCCAGAGACCCAATAAGATATTCTTTTTTTTTCCCCCTAAAAGTAAGCTTCTTTTAATGTATGCATTTCAGCTAAAGCCCTTAACAGTACCACCTAACACTCACAAGGCTGATCACAAGGGAATCCTTAGTGACTTACTATCATAAATGCAAGGACCAATGCCATTGATTTGCCAGGAGTACCCAAGTATTTCTCTATTCAAATAATTACTCATTACAAGGACTGTTCCTAAGACAACGTAGAATCAAATCAAATAATAACATTGGCAGCAGCAGACTATCCTTAATTGATCTTGAGTAGGAGTTGGTAAACTGCATTTCTGATTGTTGTCATTTGAGAGATAATTCTGGTTTCTTTAAATGAATTAAGTGTTACACCTCATGTAAAGGCCTTTTTTATCCAGAGCTGGACTGCAAGCATGTGTTAATCTCAGCGCAGTCAGAAGGAAAGGAATTTGCCAAGAGATTTTAATCCTGTAAATAATGGTTTCATTAAGAACCATACACGACTCCACAGGGAACTCTAAATATTAAGATTGGTAATAAAATCATTAGTTGTTCCAAGCTATTCAGCGTATCATAGAGCCCTAAAAAGTTAATGACAGTTAGTTAAGCTACAGATGGACCCAACATTAGCCAGTTTGTTGAAAATTGGGTTGAAAGTAATACTTCACACTGTGGGGGAGCAATCCTCAACAAGAGGGCAGTACAGAAATGAGCCTTTTTGATCACTAATTTCTAATCACAGCAATAAAATTTTTTGTCTAAGAGTTAAGGTTTTTTGAATCCATAACAATGACCCAAAAAAAGCTTTAATTATTAAAAGTAGAGCAAATTGTTGGGCCTCCTGATTTTAAACCCTCCAAATTTCCTACAAAGTGGTCCAGATAACTTGGAAGTTTAAAACAATCATTCTTTCCTCCTAGCAAGTCTGAGACAATATTTTATATATATATGTATGCGTGTGTGTTTGTTTGTTATGTACATATAAGTAGGTAAAGCAAAATCCTCTGGATCTCAAAACTTCCAGAGACCTTGACTACTGTCCAAAGCACTGTCCCAGCATATCTTCAGATGCACAGAGGTTTCTAAATCACCCACTAAACTTGGCCCTTAACAGCAAAATCTATGGCATCTGGCCGCAGAGGTCGCCGTGGGTGTGCGCACACTGCGAACACCAGCACAGGCAGAGCTGTCTGGGACAGAGCTGTTCTGTTGTGGCAGCGCAGGCTCACACCAAAGGACCCAGAGATCTTGTGAGTGGCCAGATGAGGGAGGGGAAGGTCCCTGGTAGGCTTTCCTCACCTGGCTGGAAGAATTTTTCAATTAAAAAAAAGAAAAAAACAAACAAAACCAAAACACACACACACACAGAGAAAAAACCAAACCCCACTGCTCTTAGCAAGTAGCTCATGGACAAGAATATCCCTTCCACAAAACCATGAGAAGGGATTTTTCCTATTGCTGTGCAGAGCAAAACCATGTCCAGACCCTGACAGCTGTAGTGGTTCTTCTGCCCTTCTAACAAAAGCTTTGTTGATGTTAACACATCCAAAACAAGCTGCTACTGCAGCAGTCCCATTACAGTATTCTTTCAAATACCTTAAGAAACCAAAGAGACAGTATTAGTCCCACAGCAAAAACACACTATCAATGTTTTATTCTCCTGAATTTTTCTGTAGTTTTAAATATTTTTGACACTTTAATAAGACAAGTAAACAGCACATCTTACCTGCAGACATTTTGCACATTTTCACAAAGACCTTCTATTGTAGGAGCACACTGGGTGTCCCAATACACAGGAGGGAAAGTAGGCCTCCTTTACTTTTACATCTGCTTTATTCAAGATTTCAGAATTTTCCTCATCAAAAATAGGTTTTTTTAATCTGGTCTTCATAAAGCAAAATACTGACACCACTTTGACTTAAAAGAGTGAAAGAAAAAATGTCAGTGACATTTTTGGACACTAGGCTTAGAAACTTATACTTTATATTTAACAGAAAATGCCCACTAAAACTCCAATCCCAAGATTATACAGAAAGTTTATGTCACCTCTGCCAAAACACTTTGTCTAAGAATTCTGTTAAAAAAAAAATTTCCCTTTCTACTTTCGCATACATCCATGTATTAATGCATCCATTCTAACAATTAGGCAATATAAAAAACTTACCCACTATTGTGCTAACAAGCTTCATAAGTATAGTGACAGTGCTGCTAAATTAAGTATAGTTTGGGCTAATTTTACGTTTTTATCACAATACTGGAGAAGTATTAGGAAGCTATTATTTTGTCAGCTTTCTCATTTAGCAAAGCAGCTTCAATTTATTAACAGTGTGGAGTGTGAATGAATCAATATGTTTCATTGGGCAATGTGTCATTTGTTAATCGGATATTGATGAGATTATTGACGCGCAGCTAATTAATCTCAAACCCTGTGCTAGCCTTCATATGTTTCCTTAATTATGTTCTTCATCTTAGTCTTCCAACTTTGGCATGCAGACGCCAGCTCGTAGACAGTGAGTGAAGTAAGCTGTCAGAGCGTTTTTTCACACATTTACAATCCCTTGGCAGCAAAATTATTTTCCTACTTGTAAATAGGTATCAAACAAATATTTAATAATATTTGCCAGAAGATTGATATTGATTTGGCAGGGAGTCACTCCAAATTAGCTTAGCAAGAGATCTTGTATCAGAAGTGTACTTAAATAGATATATCTAATGAACATTAAATAATTATGAAACTATAAACCTGCAATCATTGGGAAGTACTAAAATTGCTTCTCTGCAGTCATTATCATTGAACTCCTGGTTAAAGAGACATTCTATAACAGTTTAGTTTTCCCTTCCTGCTACAAGATGACAAATATTTTTTCCACTATTATTTTCTTTTACCAGATGGCCAAGTTTAGCAAAAGGGAAACAGCCTTTTTCATGAGATATAAAAGACAGGAATAATTTCACAGGGTGTGACAGGGGTCACACACCCTAATTTCATGGGGTGTCAACAGGAGTCTGGCTGAGGAGGGGGCAGGGCGGGTTACTTCATTTTTGAGCATCCCCTTCTGGCTGCAGGCACAGCCCTGCAGTGGGACAGGAAGGCTTGCCAAGAGCCGTTTTGCCCATTTCAGCTGGAGTCAGCTGAGGACACCGGCAGCCCAGGCGCCACGGACAAAGAAAGCTGCAACAACACAGCTCGGTGGGGTGGCACTCAGCTAGAAACCCTTTGTGCTACCTACTCTGGCACAATAGCTGTAACTGAGATACAATTTGCATGGAGCTTAGTATTGTCATATTTTTAACCCCACAAAAAAAACACCCAGTGGGACTAAGAAATAAAGTAAATCCCAGTAAGGCATCTGCTAAGTAAAATGCTTGTGAATCTGTGCTACACAGGAAAGGGTCTTCTCCAAAGGGCAGAAAGGAAGATGCCAAATACATTCTGATTTATGAAAAATACCACTTAATGTGTCTACTTCACCTCTGCAATACCTGCCTTAAGCTCCAGACCAATATATATATATATATATATTTAAATAAGAGACTTGGAGCACTCTAGAGTAAAACAATCAATTGTCAGCTATAAACAAATGAGAGGGCAAAGGCAGTTTTTATTCCCCTCCTCTATTTCATGCCTTCAGAATTGGGTCTTCCAGATAGAATGGATAATTGGAAATAAACTGTGAGGTGGAAATGGTCTTTAAAGAACCATGGGGATATTTCAGTACATCTCCAAACTTTCAGAGAACAGAACCATAAATGGTCCTTAGCTTTCAAAACAAAATCATTCCAGTTACAAGTGATGACTCTGGGAGAATCCATGCTACCTGTGTATGCCTCATGTGCGAGAACAAGACTACCAGGTTTCAGCTGGAAATGATTCATCTGTTTTTAGAAAAGCAGCCTTTAACAATGCTGCCACAGAGCTCCAGTTCATATATATTGAAAGAAAGCCAAAACCATACACATAAGAACTGCACAGCTCACTGTGCCTTGCAAGTTTAATCAAATACACTTGAATGTATCTCTTATCTTACAGTACAAGGGTTCCCCCCCCAAAAAAGGAAATCAATGTCAATTTTATTCCATATTTATAGAGATCCTTCTAAAGGGAATCAATATGCTTCTAAATCTCAGATAACCAGCACTGACTTTGTCAGTAACCTTCAGCATCATAACAATATTCAGAGTTGTTCAGTTCATTTTTTCAAAATGCTGACCAACAGGTTTATGTTTTGATGTATTTTAGAGAAAGCAAGAATGATAAAAATTTCATTTGATTTGACACTACAGCAGTAATCGTCCTAATTGGCCTTTGTTTCTGTTTGTCATCTATAATTATTCTCTGCATAAATTATCACATTTGACTACAGCACTTATGATCAGTGAGTTCCTTAATATGCCATTATCAAAACCTCTACAGTAATACATTTACTCAGTAAGCTGAAAATGCAACCTGAACGTAACACATATTTTCTTAAAATCTTTTCGAACTAATGAAAGAATAAAAATACCTATGTTTTTCTGAGCATCCTACATTGGCAAAAGCATTCTGTTCACAAGAGAATTCACAGCATCCCAAAACAAAACGATTAACCCTTACATGCCAAGTTAACCAGTCCACACCAACTCTAGTCAGATCCTGCCCCCTTACCTTTAGAAGAAAAAGAAAAAATCCAAATCACAATGTAAAAGTAAAAAACAAAAATTTGCCATTCTTTTTTTTCCGAAACACTGGTTCTTCTATCAATACTCACTTCTCAGTCAAACCAAAACCATAACATTATTTTCATTGCTATATGGGAATACATTTCCCTACATAGAAATGGGGTTATTGATGGTGGCATTGGTGTTTCCTGTAGACATTATAGCCCTGGGAGAGCCATCCCACCCAATGGCCCTTCCCAGCTAATCTAGCTGTGTTGAAAACAACATGACCAGAAGTCAGACATGGGATTTTATTCTGTTTATAAACCTTAAGATATTTCTGCCATCTATGAACATTGTTAGACTCCCAAAAGATGATTGTAATTTTCAAATGTCTTGCACAGTTGCTACTCCAGAGGTCTAGTCTCAGTTTTTTCCCAAATGCTGGTGCACCTTTGAATGTGACTTTCTATTTGTAGAGTGTTTTAAGAGAGTTGAGAGAAATTACTTACTTTATTTCTAAAATACTACATACACATGACCTTTTCGTATCACATCTGCGTAGTCATTCCCTTCCTAGTTCCCCATTAACTCAAAGTTATTTCAGATTCATATCAGAGAGAAAACATAGGGTCTGCATTTAGGTGGTGTGATTTTAAACTGAAATAGGAAGCCCTCTAATAGTAGGAATACATATTGTCTTCCAAATAAATATTGTTTTACATTTGATCAGAGGATTTAAGAATCAGAGTCAGAACTCAAGACCAGCCTGTGTTTTCATTTTTACTCCTGCATCAGTGGGTTGCTTATTTTTCAATAGACCTGCTCTAAAAGTGGGGTAAATGACAGGAGAACTGTGACCCAACTGCACGGTTTTTCTACAAACAAAGCTGTTTAATACCCATTCTCTGAATTTCCCTACATGCTGCACATTCTACCCAGTAAACCCTACATTTTCAAAGTCTATTCCACATTTTCTTAATTCTAATTAAACAAATCTTAATCTTGACTTTAATGGCTGCAATTATGATACTTCATTATGTTAAATGTTAGTTGCAACATAAGAATAAATTGTATAAACAGTTTAGCTGCAATTGCATGGAGTCTAACTGTACATTACTCATTAACAAGATGTGGGTAGCAGCAATTATAACATTTCCTCCTAATGTCCCTATTTATTGAGTCTCAGCAGCAAGCCCCCTTTTCACAACACACACTGATTGACGATAGCAGCTTTTGTACTTGTGAAGAACAGGCACAGGAACCTGCTGTGTGCCTGTAACTCAGATCGATGGAAGTACACATTAGCTCTTAGCCTCACAGGCCGGAGTTCCTGAAGGTCAAAATAGCCATCAGCATCACTGTAGGGTACAGAAATCATTTCACAAATTGTGAACAAAAACAACACAACTTGCTTTGCAGTTTGATTATTGTTTATAGATACAGCAAGCCAAAAATTAAAGCATAGCCTTGAGGCAGCGTAATTATTTACAGCTGAAGACTCATATCATTATTAGCATGCTCCTAATTGCTTGAAGTTATATCAATGTTAGCTGATTTAACACATTTTTGATAAGAGGCATGGAAATTGTTTTCTCTGCATATGGAATGTTGGATCACTTCTTTATTTTTTAAGGTCTTCCCTCCTCCCTTTCTTTTCAAACTGGCCCTTATTTGCCATTGAAAAAAAAAAGCCCCACACCCATAAATTCTCTTTTATTCTGTATGTCTGTAACTATCACTGCAGTACTTTGTCATGTTTCTGTGGAACCATATATTTGAATTTAGCTGGACTAAAATTGTGCCAGGTTTTGTCTTTCACTAACAATGGACTTGATAATTTTAAATCAGTATCAACTAGCTAGAGAATAAATCACTCTTTTCTTTGGGTGACACATCTTAATCTATTACTTTTCCCTATAGTGCTTGAGCTGAAATCCAGCTGAAGGAAAGAAATGTGGAGAATCTCATGGTGTGAAGCAACATCTGCATCAGAGACTACCTCACAAACACACGTTTTGGAGACAGACAAGAGTTATCTGCTGCTACATCACTGTATCCTGTTCCCCTGACCTACAGAAAAGGCAAATTAAGTTCTCCACTAATAAACCAGAGCAACAAATAATTTGGGAACTTTTCATATCGATCAACCCGTAATTTGTCATCTCAATTTGTTCCTCTCATCCAAGCCAGGAGAGCAGTCAAGCACTGAGAGGGGCAAAGCCTTGAGCCACATCTGGCCAGACACCAGGAAAGACAAGCCCATGCTGGAGAGGGCAGGAAGCCAGGATTCCCTGGGAGGCAGGCTGCGGATGTTGCTAAGAAAAATAGGGAAAAGTCCCCTAGCCAGCACTGAGCAAGGATTGTATGAGTAACTCTAAATTTCAATATTTCTGAGGTCAGGTACACTATTTCAACAGTGTGCATAATGCAGCACAGACTTCTCAAGGATTTTCCTTGTATAACTTCCTTCATGTGCTTATGTAGAGCACTTCAGTTTTAATCACCAAACCAGGTATTTCTGCTTCTTGAGTCATAGCAGCTGGCAGCAGAAAGAGCCTGTTACTTAGTGATGGGAGCCAGGCAAAAGCAGTGGGTAGTGACCATGGACTCCATTTCGCTCTACACTTCCAGTGGTCTCCATTTCCCTCTACACAGCCGTGTGGAGACCTTGCCTGAAAAACCACCTTCTCCAGCAGGGAGAGCTCAACCCAAAATGGAGAAGCAGCGGCAGACAGGAAGAGGGCTCATAAGTTTTGCTTTTCTTAGCAAAGTGACAGCTGTCAGGGACCGGATTGGTACCAGGGGTGTGCCGAAAGACAGAAATAGGGTCACTTTATTTCTCTCTGTGCTAAATGTGGACCTTAGCTGCTGTGATGAGTTTGGCAGAGATGCTGAAGATCCCAAGCATTTTTCTACTTCTCCCCTAAGCACAAGCTGAATTATATGTGCAGAATTTCAAAGTAGTTAATCACATCCTTCAATACATTTTGGCTCTGCTACCTAAAGATTCATTTAATTGGGCTAATTGTTTTATGGAAGTGTAACAAAGAACAGGTCAGCTAATTACAGACTGGGCTATTTTAAAATTATGGTCCAACTGCTGAAATTTGCAGCATCTGGCTACTGAGTGGGGTAATGTAAGATGAATTATATATTATAGTCCACTGAGAGAAATCTTCCACTTTTGTCTGTGAATGGGGAAATAAAAGACTGCAATAGCATGTGAAACTGTCATAACAGCTTTTCACGGTTGAGACACATTAAATTGCCAGCAATCAATATCCTGAGAAAAACTTAAAAGAACTAGATCTGCTAGGAAGGAATAAAGAAGTGCACCCGGTTTTAACTAGGAGCTTTAGTTTGCCCAGCACTAAAGAAGTTGTAACAGCTGCATAGAGTGAACCTGAAACAGGAAAAAAAACCTAACCTACTGACTTCACAGGAGACTTTGCCTGGGAACAAAAGGATGCAGATTTTAGGAATTAATATTCTTACACACAGTATTCAGAGAAACAAAAAGCAAGGGAGAAGCTTATGTAGGCCAAGTAAGAGCATGTCTTGAGGCTGCAGAAGACCAACTCTTTGCTATTCCTCTGTCATATGATTAAAAACTAAACGACTGCCTGTTGTTCCCCACTAGGTGCTTGGTACTCTTGGCATCTTATAAATGGATCTTCTGCAAGCCAGCCTGATTTCCTGAGCTGACAAGTCACGGATCCTGCGATGACACATGGGTTTTCTGCTGCGTGACTCGTGTGCCTAGTAGTTCTTAACAGTTTTTGTTTTCCAAGTCGAGCTGGAGTCGCGCGGCGCTAACAGTCAAAGAGAGCTAATACAGTAAATGGAAACTGCTGTCAGTATGAACCAGATTAGTCAATCCCTATAGCACAAGTGAATTTCAGATAGCAGCTCAAGCATGACCACTGTGATCACAGCCTAGTGTTTATGTATACACAGAAACAATGAAGTGGCCTGGCAATTACTGGAAATACATTCCTCAAGCTTTCAGGCTATGCCAAGCTTAAAATTGTGGGCAGCTCATGTGGGAGAAACTTGATCAACTCGGATTGCATTGCAGCAGTTGTAATTGAATTGTATATTTTGCCTTTCCATAAAACTTCCAGCGCTAAGTGCACAGCAGCCTAAACGACCGTGACAGACAGCGCTTTCCGTGCCCCAAACCTCGCAGGTACACAGCCGTGCCACCTCTTCCCTTCCCCTGCACGTCCCACCGGCACAGCCACGCATCACCCTGCCTCTCCAGAGCTGCAAGGAGTCAGATCCAAGCCCGAAGCTGTTGGTGGTGGAGCCCCTGGGATTTTCTGTGACTAGTGACGGGAAAAACACGGGTTTGGAGCAGAGTCTAGCCCTGCCCCAGTCAAAAGGAGCTCTGCTGTTCCCTTCAGCTGGGCTGGGGTCCCAGCCTGCAAGTTTGCACAAGCAGCTGACAGCTTGGTGATTAGAACAGCTACCTACCACAGTGAAATTTGCAAAATATAACAAGAAATGCCAAGATTTTTCCTTGTGTTTTTCTCCTCCCTTAACTAGTATTTCATCAATTTTTTCTGTTGCAAGTTCTTGGTCTTTTCCAACCTAAATGATTCTATGGCTTTGGTCATTACAGCCCCCTTTCTCTTTATTCTAGTATTTCAAATAATTCACCTAAATTTTAAACAGATACGTATGTATTTTTAGATACGACATATACATATATCAAATCATTTTTTGTCTCATGTACTACACTGACCCATGGTCACCCTGGATGCTGGCAAAGCTTGGCCACCCTCATCCTATCCTCAGCGCCTGGCTGGGGTCCCAAAAAGCCACACTCTGCTCCCTGAGCCATTCACTCCCCCCAGCCTTCCTCAAGGTGCTCAACTAAAGTCTGTCAGGTAATAAACTCATGTCCATCTTCATAATATTTTAAACTTTTTGACTTCTGTTGAAAATACTGCATTTTCCTTAATTTTCCTCCTTATTTGACAAGTCAAAAGATTTCTGCAGAATGTAATTTGGCTAAAGTACACTTTCAAAGGCAAGTTTTCTATATAAAGCAATTTTGAAGAGGATTTCTAGCTCCACACAACATTAGTTGATTAAAACTCTTCTCTTTGCAGCGTCTCCTCCTGCTATACCAAAGGAACAAAAAAACAGAAGCAAACACTTCCTCACCCCTCCCTGACAGACCAAATATAAAATGCGTGCACCTATGTACAGAATGAGCATATTATATTATATATCTATTTTTAAGTAGAATTGCATAACTCTGGACTTGCGAAGGAGCTCCTACCCCTTCCATTCCTGTTTTCCAAAATCTCTAAGCTATAGTATCTATTATGTCTAGCAGTTTGCCCTGTTTGACCTATCAAAGCAGTCTACCTCATTTTTTTTATTTAAAATTCAGTTCTTCTTCCCAGTATTTAGGCAGCACCATCAGAAAGCAGCAACTGGGCTAGAAAAACCAAAGACAATCTATTATTTGAACAAAATCTACATCAATTTAAACCTGCTATTTTATAATACTAGTATGTCACTAAATACCTGGTTAGGCTTCTTAAATACTGAAATTCTTACTGGAGAGAACATGGGGGATGAAATACAAATTTTACTTGCTCAAGGGAAGAGGGCAATATTCATCCAGACATTTTTGGACATTCCAGCATGCTTTAACTAGAGTAAAGTTTTAAGATAAATAGTTCTCTTCTCTGAAAATACAACAATATTTTTAATTAGAAAGCTATGCAGGGAAGAACATTTATGTTGTATACCAAAGCTGAGGTGACTTCTATTGGGGGAAGGGAAATGATATTTCAGAAGTTGACTTTTGTTGTACTTTATCATTTGGCCCCCAGATCAGAACAAATAAACCATTTCCATTGAAGCTTCTTCCTCCGGCCACTTTTTCTTGCAGAAATTTGTTCTAAGGCGTTTCCTGTCAGTGCTTCCCATCGTTCTCCAAAGTTTGCATTTTTTTAATATATATAAATTTTACTGTCCATGGCAATAAGTATCATTTCTGTCATCTGCAGCTATCAATATGTCTCAGAGACTGCCTTTCCATCTCATGTGGTTGTGACGAGCTTTCAGATTTGGCTCCCAGCACTCATCCCTTCTTGGCTCAAGAGCACAGTAAATCTGCAGTAGCCATTAACCATTGCTTTAACTGGATCTGCGGCTTCAAGAGCCCTACTGCAGTCTCTTAGCTCAGTGTTGCACAAAGGGCTGCAAATGTCAAAACAATGATAACGTCAAATAAAAGTGATAGTTCCTGAAAGGTCCAGGTGTAGTTGTCAAAATCCTTCCCATTGCACTGAGCATGAGTCTCACAGGTATGAGAATGATGCTGAAGAAACAAACCCAGGGACGGAGCCGTATATAAAATCATGATGCACATCCGATGGGATGGAGACGCATTTCCCACTCCCCTGCAGCCAGGACCCACAGCAGGATAGGACTCCAGGGAGCCAAAAGACAGGCTTACACCAAGGTGGAAACCCACATGAACAGAGCAGAAATACAGGCAGAGCAAGGCACAGATCTTCAAGTTGGGCATCAAAGTGGAGGATTACGTGATTTCTGTGAAACACTTCTAAAGAGTAACAAAAACACTGCTATACAGACATTATTATAGTTACTCATTTAAGAGAAACCTGGGACTTACATGATTAAGCAAGTGAAAGCCAGAGGAAAAATACCCCACAGTTTAAACTCTCTCCTTTTACACGTACCAATAAGGCTTTGTATATCTATGTAATATAGACCTCTTACATTATTCAGCCAATGGTCTGTAATTAGAGATCAAAAAGCATTCCCACAGCTCAAGATAGATGCAGGCACAGTATTCTGTGAGTTGTTATGCCCAAAAAGATCATTTCTTCTGTCACATTACAGCAAAAAACAGTGCACATTTGCTAGAAACATAAAATGTTTCTAGCTTGAGCACTAGATCTTCTTCATCCTGCCTGAAGTAAAATTAGATTTATACCTGTGACCCTCCTTAACTTCAGTTTTTCTCTCAGTGCTGGTAGAGAAGCCAGATAGTCAATGTATGTCCCTCTCTGGTGATACCTGTGGCTTAAGACAGGCTATTTGAAACAGAATCAGAAATCTCCTTTCTTCTTCCTGAATTTTTTTTTTAACTTCCCTCACATTTTCATGCTGGCTTCACTCCGAAAAAGGTTACAACAGTATTATTTTTATCACGAGACACAGCTTTCTCATTCCCAGAATAGGATTTGTAGGAGAACACCCAAGGCAGAGTGAAACCTGCCCGCTTGCGTTGCCCAGCCTGCTGCAGCAGCTGCTGTTTGACAGCTGAAAACTGCATTTTCCATCACCAGTCCTTGCAACTTTTCAGAGCTCTTGCATCAGCTTCTGCAGGCTCTGGAAACTGGTGCTGGGGAAATGTGTGCAACAGCTGAGAAATGGAAAGGAAAACCCCGAGCAACCATGTAAAACACACATGTGGGGCCACAGCTTGTCATTATGGCCATGGATGTGTCTCAGCCTCTGTCTCCATCAGCTCGAGGACCATAGGTAGCCTCTCTCCCACAGAGCTTATTCCAGCCAGATGTTTGCATAGAAGTAGGTACAGACAAATGTCAGCATCACTTAAGCAATGCCTAAACACGTGTTTATTCACGCTGCAGACATCTCAGCACTGCAATGCTGTGCTTGTCCCCAACACTTCAAAGAGGCCCTCAGAAGCCAGCTCTTTGTGTGGTGTGGTGGAGGCAGCATTGTTCTCATTACCACTCACAGAACTCGTATCCAACCATTAAATTATATAGCTTTCATCTGTGTCTTAAGAAGACAAGGCTAATGCAATCATGCTGAGTGCTGCATGTGTGTGTCCATCCATATATCTCCCAGCAACTTTTGAGCATCTCCCTGACTTCGAACATTGCTGGCAGAAGGTCAGAGACCTTGAAAACACCAAGTTCATGGAAGTTGTCTGGAAAATGAGCACCTGGTCCAAAGTAATGAAAACCTACTTACAGTCCCAAAGCAGAGAAAGCTTCCCAGCTCACCCCTGGCCTCTCTAAAGGATCCAACAAGAGTCACAACACCAAGAGAGACCAGGCTCTGCCAGTGCTGCAGCTTGTTGGAGCATCATAGCATAGCAGTGAGAGACACCACGAGCTGTGGCCTCCCACAAGGTACCCTGGTCCCCCAGGGATCCCTCTCTGCCTTGAGCCATGGGCTCAAATAGCTCTTGGCCAATGCAGTTGCCTCACACAGCTTTTATTATTCCAAAGAGAGAGAGAAACACCACAACATTTCCCACCCATATCACCTCTGGTGACCTGAACATGCCAGCTGAACCATTGAGGATTTGTGCCGTAACTCTCATGGACCACAAGGAAACCCTGAATTTGCAGTCAGTCAGGAGCTTCAGTTTCAGAAGAAAACAGAGCTGGAAGAGGCATATGTGTTGGGGAGAGAAAATTACAGAAAAAATAGTGGTAAAGTGTAACAGGATACTTTCTTGCAGACATTTCTTCAGGAAAGGAAAAGGAACACCTTTCCTTGAAATCAACTACAAAGATAGTTAAAAAATGACCAAAAAAACCCACTGCAGTTCCTCTGGATTCGAACTTCTACATTCACACTGAAAACAGATTCAGATTTTTTTATCCTCGTTCCCTGACTAGATGCACAGTGAGCCGGGAAGTCAATCCACACGCACAGCGTGATCCCACAAACACTGCAGAGTTTCTCCAAGTCCTCTTCCTGGTTTTAGAGTTGCCAGCTGCTTCTAAATGAATCAAGAGCATTACAATCAGCAGAAGACCAACAGGCATGGAAGTTGCTTTCCTTCAAAGATATTTCTGCTATTCAGCTTCAGAGGGCCTGTGCATAAGAATTAACCTCATTAAAAAGTCACTCTGAAAATGCTACATTCATGAACATAAATGTATGCACACACACCTAAATTTATTGCGCAATAAAAATGGCCGGTTGCTACACCTTTGCATGCCATGCACAGTGACATTCTCACAGCTGCCAGAAGAGCACCCTTTTGATATACAAACTACAGAGGTAAACTTCAGCTATTTTTAATGAAATACAGTGAATGCTGCTTCTGGCAAGTGAACCACAAAAGCTAATATTTAAACAACAGTAGCAATAAAAGGCATAAGTTCCAAGCAGTGGAATAGACTTACATTAAGAAAAAGAAGTTCTTTTCTCCTTTTCTTTTTCCTTTTCAGAAAAATTTGCGGTTTCAGGTAACCACTCACATCGGTAGGGGCAATGTTCTCTTTGGTGGTCTGCATGCTGCTGCTTGGGCACCTGAGTCTAAGTCCTAACACAGATCATATTTTTAATTCCCCAGGCTGCCCTAGCTCTTGCCCATTTTTTAGGGTTTTTTTTCAATCATCTTATTAATACTTCCATAAAAACAAGTGAAGTATCCCCTTATCCCATCCTTCCATCACTTCAGCTGTAAACTGTTCTATTCAGACAATAAACTGAAAATTTTTTTACTGGTTTAAAAGTCAGTTTTAAAAGCTTTTTGTCCACAATATTTTTTTTTGCTTCATATGTGAAATGTTTTATTTTGTTCAACAAAACACTGAAAGGCAAAAAATCCCTTTTGTTTTCTATCTATATAAGTCATTACAAAACTGTTTCAAAGAAAATTTCACAGAAGATTGCTTAAATCCCAGCAACATCCATCCATACCTTAATTTCTTGATAAGCCAAGGCACCCAAGTGCATAGCTAGTTCCCAACTAGCCTTCAAATCCAGCTGCCACCATACCTGTTAGTATACTGTTGTTCCGGTGTGCACTTTGGTATTTCCATGTGCAACTGGTGTATCTTGCCATGTAATTTTAGCATTTCAAGGCTTAAAACAAGGTATTTCAAGCCAAAGATGTCCATTCCATCAGTTGTAAAGTAAGTCATTCACATTTTTAGTGCAAGTTAAAGCATCCCTCACATATCACACATTCACCAAAGAACAGGGCTTTTGGAACTACCTCCATAGTATATCCCAGATATATCAGCAAGGTTAAATTCTTTAGTATAAAATTATTTCTTAAAAACATTTTGAAGTTATTTGCAAAGGGCCAAGCATGAATTTCAACCTGAGTTATTCAAGATTACTGAAAAAATTTTTAACATTAATTCTTTGTGCAATACTCAGCAACTATGAACATAGTAACAGATCTTGTAGTCCACCTGGTGCAATGCTTCCTTCAATAAGCATCATGTGCAGAAGCTGAGGGGCAGACACTGATCTTTTCACTCATGACCAGTGACAGAACCCAAGGAAATGGCATGAAGCAGGGTCAGAGGAGGTTTAGGATGGATATCAGGAAAAGGTTTTCCATCCAGAAGGTATTTGGGCACTAGCACAGGCTCCCCGAAGAAAGCAGTCACAGCACCAAGCCTGACAGAGCTCAGGAAGCATTTGGATAATGCTCAGGGTGTGGCTCTTGGTGTGTCCCGCATAGGGGCAAGAGTCAGACTCGATGACCCTGATGCCTCCCTTCCAACTCAGTATATTCTATTTTACAGCTGGAAAGAGAAGCCTGGAAAAGAGAAGAGTCCAGGGAGACCTTCCAGTTTCTAAAGGGAGTCTACAAGAAAGAAGGGGAGGGACTTTTAACAAAGCCATGTAGAGCTTGAACAAGGGGTGATGGCTTTAAACTGACAGAGGGCAGATTTAGACTAGATATTAAGAAGAAATTTTTTACTGTGAAGATGGTGAGGCACTGGAACAGGTTGCCCAGAGAAGCAGTGGATGCCCCATCCCTGGAAGAGTTCAAAGCCAGGTTGGATGGGGCCCTGAGCAACCTGCTCTACTGGAATGTGTCCCCGCCCATGGTAGGGGTGTTGGAATTAGATGGTCTTTACAGTCCCTTCCAATCCAAATCCTTCTATGATTATGGTCTTGTTCAGATTAAGTGCTGTGCTACCATTAAAATCAAGAGAATAGTAATAAAAACAGTTTCCTTCTTTGGAGCTAGTCACATGAGACAATAAGTGGAGCGAAATTATCTGTCTGGCTTAAAACGAAGAAAAATAAAAACGTGGTGCATCAGATACGTTTCAATGGGCATTTTAAGTCAGAAATCTATCCAATATTACTCAAGGAAAACCAACACTTTTAAATTTTTTTTCTCTGCTTTTATTTGTAAGTGGTTAAATAAGTAGGAAAAAAAACACCTATATGTCTGCATGTGGTTCCATTAATCAGTGTGGTGCACTACAAACTGAAAAAAACAAAATGTTCTCTTCCCTTCTGCTCTACTGAAAATGAAGTGTACAAGTTGTAGACAATGTTCCCGACCTCCCAGGTAAAACCTACTGTCCTGGGGTGGCATAATGATATTTTGTATTCCCTATCGTTTGTATACTTGAGCAGAAATATGGTACTGTAGCTTTAACTGTGTCACGCAGCTGGGAGAAAGCTCTGCCCGCGCGGGATGTTTTGAAACTTTTTCCCTGGCTCTCCTACGGGGGAGTGAGAAGGAGGAAGGGACACTTTTTTTTTTGTTTTTTTTCCCGCTCAGCCAGTTGCTGCTGCTGGTTGCTGGTGCTACTGGTGTGGCTGCTGCTTGGGTTTTCTTTTTTCCCTTTCTTTTCCCCCGGGATTTTTTTTTCTTTTTTTCCTCTCATCGTTTTTTTTGATCCTTTTCTTCGACTTGCTTTCTCATCCGAGAACCTGAGGAGCCCCGGAGGACAGTGGACGAGAATCGTCCAGGGAGGAACACCACCCGGCCCCCTCCGGGGACCCCGGAAAGGGGAAGCTACGCCTGAGGAAAAGGACACTAAAGTTCATCAGCTGTTTATTCAGGTTTAATGACCCTTTTCCCTTTCCCCTTCCACTGTGTGGTCTGTTAATTAAACAGTTTTTCCCACTTTAGGCTGGGATATTCTGTTGTTGTGGGGGGAAGGGGTGCCAGAAACCTTGTTGTGGGGGGGAGGCACCTGTTCAGAGTGCTTTCCACCTAGGATATTTGTCTCTAATCCGAGACAAAATTTGGCGCCCAACGTGGGGCTTGACAAAAATTGGTGCCCACCTCTTGTGGGGTAGAGAAAGTGGTAAAAACTAGTAATTATATTCTGGTTTTAAACATTTTGTATTGGATTACAGCAATCAGTGGTCACCATGTTGTTTGATAGGATGTGGTTTGAAGTGATACTGTCTGTCTGGTATGTAGGCCTGCTTCCCTATCAACAGATAGGGGCAATTGTGTCCCTGATGTACAATTTTTATAGATCAGGGACACGACACCGGCTTGCTATGGTAATATGCGCTGTATGGGTGATCTCTGGAAAGGTATTGGAAACTAGTAAGAAGGTATATGCTCGGTTGCTTTCCTCTCCTAGCTATAGTAGCTTCTTCTGGGGTTTTGTTGGTAACATTACCGAACCTGCTGGAGGAGAAGCAGAGGGTGAAGCTTCCTGGTTCTTCACCTATGTCTTCCCCTTTAAATTTGGTACATCACCTTTTGAGAATTTTCAGTTTCCTCTGGATGTTAAAGAGACCACTGTCCTGGTATTCATGGTGCTTACCCTGGTAAGCATCCTCGGAGTTTTCATCTATATGATGGTCGGCTTTTCCAGAATGAGGGCTGAGATGTCCAGAGGGGCTGAGCAGGAGCAGACACCTGATCCAGACGTGAGGAAAATTGAGTGGTGTGGAGCATGGGAGGAAATGGGCCAATTCTTAAAGAAATTCTCTGACCCAATAGATTGGGAGATTCCCCTTGAACAAATTCTGAGACCAGCTGAGGTGGCAAAGTATCTCAAAGCAAAGTGCAATGACAACCTTAAGACAATATGTTGGGGCCTGGCATGTGCTTATCGTACCCTGTTTAATACCCTAGAACAGGCAGGTAGTGAGCCTAAGCCAATGGCAGCTGCTCCTGTTACGAGAAGCAGGAAACACCAAGTCAAAACCGATCGCCCAGCAGATGATAATGGGGGCGAGGGATCCTCAAAGCCAACGACTGAGTCAGAAGTCATTGTCGAGTCCATGTCCGTGAAGGACCTTCGCGGCCTAAGGAAAGATTACATTCAACGAGATAATGAATCTATAATTAGTTGGTTAATCCGTCTTTGGGATGCTGCAGGCGATGTTACACTTCTAGATGGCACCGAGATGAGGCATTTGGGGACCCTGTCACATGATGCAGATATCAACCGAGCGGCGCGGAATGGGGCTGACCCTTGCAGCCTCTGGAGACGAGTTATCAGAGGTGTGAGGGAGAGATACCTGTGCCCCGAGGATCTCTATCAGCAACAAACCCCGTGGAAGACCACAGAACAAGGGATTCAACGTCTGAGAGAAATGGGGGTGGTAGATATTGTCTTCTCAGAGGACATAGCAAACCCAGCCCCGCTTATGGATCCGGATGCGGTTGAATGTACGCCTGTGATGTGGCGAAAACTCGTACGACTTGGGCCCAAAGAATACGCTTCTGCTTTAGCAATGATGAAGCGAGATGATGGGCATGAGACCGTGCTTGACATGGCAAGGAAGCTCCGAGCATATGCAGATACTGTGCATGGCCCAATGAATGCAAGAATCTCAGCTGTGGAGACACGTCTGCAGAAAATTGAAGATAAGATGGAGGAGAATCACAAGAAACTCAGTAAGGAGATTAAAGAGGGCCTTCTCCAAATCTCGGCAGTAAAGATCAAAGATTCTGCCACTGAACGCAGACGTTCCCCCGCTACGAGGAGCGAGTACACCCCTCGACGTGAGCTGTGGTATTTCCTGCGTGAAAGTGGAGAAGACATGAGGGAGTGGGGTGAACAACCCACGGCCGCTCTGGCGCGACGGGTGCGTGAATTGAAGGAAGGCAAGACTCAGAGAGGAAACTCCACCAGAAGGGAAGTAGCTCCAGTTGACATGTCCAATTCCCTTGAAGGAACCTCTAGCACTCATGCCCACCAAGGCTAGAGGGGCCCTGCCTCTAGCCAGGTAGGGGCCAGGGAAAACCGTGCTTTTTGGACTGTGTGGATTCGATGGCCTGGCACAACAGAACCACAAAAATACGAGGCTTTGGTTGACACTGGTGCGCAGTGCACAATAATTCCATCGCCACATGTGGGGGCAGAGTCTGTTTCTATTGCCGGCGTGACAGGAGGATCACAAGATTTGACTCTGGTGGAAGCTGAGGTGAGCCTGACTGGAAAAGAGTGGAAGAAACATTCTATTGTGACTGGTCCAGAGGCCCCGTGCATTCTGGGCATAGACTTCCTCCAAAATGGATATTTCAAAGACCCGAAGGGACTCAAATGGGCATTTGGGATAGCTGCTGTAGAGACAGAAGGCATTAAGCAATTGAACACCTTGCCTGGACTGTCAGAGAACCCATCTGCAGTAGGACTCCTGAGAGGGGAAGAGCAACAAGTGCCAATTGCCACCTCGACAGTGCACCGCCGGCAGTACCGAACGAATCGAGATGCTGTGATTCCCATCCACAAGCTGATCCGTGAGCTGGAGAGCCAAGGGGTGGTCAGCAAGGCCCACTCACCCTTCAATAGCCCCATCTGGCCTGTGCGCAGATCCGATGGAGATTGGAGATTGACTGTGGACTATCGAGCCTTGAATGAGGTGACTCCACCGCTGAGCGCTGCCGTGCCAGACATGTTGGAGCTCCAGTATGAGCTAGAGTCCAAAGCAGCAAAGTGGTATGCCACTATTGACATTGCAAACGCATTTTTCTCCATTCCTCTGGCAGCAGAGTGCAGGCCTCAGTTTGCTTTCACCTGGAGGGGCGTGCAGTACACCTGGAACCGACTGCCCCAGGGGTGGAAGCATAGTCCCACCATCTGCCATGCACTGATCCAGGATGCACTGGAAAAGGGTGAGGCTCCGGAACATCTGCAGTACATCGATGACATCATTGTGTGGGGGAACACAGCAGAAGAAGTGTTTGAGAAAGGAGAGAAAATCATTCAGATTCTTCTGGGAGCTGGTTTTGCCATCAAAAGGAGCAAAGTCAAGGGGCCTGCCAAAGAGATCCAGTTCCTGGGGGTGAAGTGGCAAGATGGACGGCGTCAGATTCCCACCGAAGTCATCAATAAGATCACAGCGATGTCCCCACCAACCAACAAGAAGGAGACGCAAGCTTTCCTGGGAGCCATAGGCTTTTGGAGAATGCATATTCCTGAGTACAGTCAAATTGTGAGTCCTCTCTACCTGGTTACCCGTAAAAAGAATGATTTCCACTGGGGCCCTGAACAACAACAAGCTTTCGCCCAGATCAAGCAGGAGATTGCCCATGCAGTAGCCCTCGGCCCAGTCAGGGCAGGACCAGAAGTAAAGAATGTGCTCTATTCTGCAGCCGGGAGTCATGGTTTGTCTTGGAGCCTTTGGCAGAAAGTGCCTGGTGAGACTCGGGGTCGTCCACTGGGATTCTGGAGCCGAAGCTACAGAGGGGCTGAAGCCAACTACACCCCAACCGAGAAAGAAATCCTGGCAGCCTACGAAGGAGTCCGAGCTGCCTCAGAGGTAATTGGCACAGAAGCACAACTCCTCCTGGCACCCCGACTACCGGTGCTGGGGTGGATGTTCAAAGCAGAGGTTCCCTCTACCCACCATGCCACCAATGCCACATGGAGCAAATGGATTGCCCTCATCACACAGCGCGCCCGTATGGGAAATCTGAATCGCCCTGGGATCTTGGAAATAATTACAAATTGGCCTGAAGGTGAAAAATTTGGTCTGATCGATGAAGAAGAGCCAGAACAGGTAACTCGGGCGGACGAAGCTCCACCCTACAACCAACTGCCACAAGATGAAACACGTTACGCTCTCTTCACTGATGGTTCCTGTCGTCTTGTAGGAACAAAGCGAAAATGGAAAGCAGCTGTATGGAGTCCCACACACCAGGTTGCAGAAGCTACTGAAGGAGAAGGTGGATCGAGCCAATTTGCTGAGCTCAAAGCCGTTCAGCTGGCCCTGGACATTGCTGAAAGAGAGAAGTGGCCAAAGCTGTACCTGTATACCGATTCATGGATGGTAGCCAATGCTCTGTGGGGTTGGCTGGAAAGGTGGAAAAAGGCCAGTTGGCAGCGTAGGGGAAAACCGATCTGGGCTGCTGAGGAGTGGAAAGACATTGCTGCCCGGGCAGAGAAGCTACCTGTGAAGGTCCGCCATGTAGACGCCCATGTCCCCAAGAGCCGAGCTAATGAAGAACATCAAAACAATGAACAGGTAGATCAGGCTGCACAGATAAAGGTGTCCCAGGTAGACTTGGATTGGCAGCATAAGGGAGAGCTGTTTCTAGCTCGATGGGCCCATGACGCCTCAGGCCATCAGGGCAGAGATGCCACCTATAAGTGGGCAAGAGACCGAGGGGTGGATCTAACCATGGATTGTATCTCCCAGGTGATCCATAACTGTGAGACATGTGCTGAGATCAAGCAAGCCAAGCGGGTGAAACCCCTGTGGTATGGGGGAAGGTGGTCCAAATACAAGTATGGTGAGGCCTGGCAGATCGATTACATCACACTGCCTCAAACCCGCCAAGGCAAGCGCTATGTGCTCACAATGGTAGAAGCCACCACTGGGTGGCTGGAGACCTACCCTGTGTCTCATGCCACTGCCCACAACACCATCCTGGGCCTTGAAAGGCAAGTCCTTTGGAGACATGGTACCCCTGAGAGAATTGAGTCTGACAATGGAACTCATTTCAAGAACAGCCATATAAGCACCTGGGCTAGGGAGCATGGCATTGAGTGGGTATACCATATCCCCTATCATGCCCCTGCTGCTGGCAAAGTGGAACGGTACAATGGACTGTTAAAAACCACCTTGAAGGCATTGGGTGGGGGGACTTTCAAAAATTGGGAGCAGCATTTAGCAAAAGCCACCTGGTTAGTTAACACCCGAGGCTCCATCAACCGAGCAGGCCCTGCCCAATCTGAGCTCCTCCACAGAGTAGATGGAGATAAGGTCCCAGCAGTATATGCCAGAGGCTTGTTAGGAAAGACTGTTTGGATTAATTCTGCCTCGTGTAAAGACAAACCTATCCGTGGAGTTGTTTTCGCTCAGGGACCAGGGTGCACTTGGTGGGTAATGCAGGAAAATGGAGAAACACGATGTGTACCTCAGGGAGATATGATTTTGGGTGAGGGCCACACGTAATGCCGTGATGCTGGAGTACCATTGCTGGTTGAATGTCACTGCCTCTATTTGTATATACCTATATGTGTGTATATATGTATATATGTAAATATGTATATATGTATATCTGTATATATGTGTGTGTATAGAATTGGAGCATATTAGTGTGGACTTTAAGCCAACGATATGGAATAAGGGGTGGAATGTCCTGGGGTGGCATAATGATATTTTGTATTCCCTATCGTTTGTATACTTGAGCAGAAATATGGTACTGTAGCTTTAACTGTGTCACGCAGCTGGGAGAAAGCTCTGCCCGCGCGGGATGTTTTGAAACTTTTTCCCTGGCTCTCCTACGGGGGAGTGAGAAGGAGGAAGGGACACTTTTTTTTTTGTTTTTTTTCCCGCTCAGCCAGTTGCTGCTGCTGGTTGCTGGTGCTACTGGTGTGGCTGCTGCTTGGGTTTTCTTTTTTCCCTTTCTTTTCCCCCGGGATTTTTTTTTCTTTTTTTCCTCTCATCGTTTTTTTGGATCCTTTTCTTCGACTTGCTTTCTCATCCGAGAACCTGAGGAGCCCCGGAGGACAGTGGACGAGAATCGTCCAGGGAGGAACACCACCCGGCCCCCTCCGGGGACCCCGGAAAGGGGAAGCTACGCCTGAGGAAAAGGACACTAAAGTTCATCAGCTGTTTATTCAGGTTTAATGACCCTTTTCCCTTTCCCCTTCCACTGTGTGGTCTGTTAATTAAACAGTTTTTCCCACTTTAGGCTGGGATATTCTGTTGTTGTGGGGGGAAGGGGTGCCAGAAACCTTGTTGTGGGGGGGAGGCACCTGTTCAGAGTGCTTTCCACCTAGGATATTTGTCTCTAATCCGAGACACCTACATTGACTGAAGGGCAGCCTGAAATTCCCTTGTCACATTATTATCTCCCTTTAAGCTCATATGAAGACCTGTAATTAAAAACAGCTTTTAAATTCCAGTGAAAAGTGAAAGATTCTAGATAGTCTGGTAGAAGTGAAATAACAAACAAGCCAAAAAATAAAATCTAAGTTGCTGTCTCCCAACTTAGCTGACTTTTCTGGGGAAGCATACAGAGGGGGGAGGCTGGCCAGGCTGCTCTGTTTGGGGCAGTGGTGGGCATGCCTACCCTTCCTACACCAGGGTTGGCCCCACAGGACTCAGGAAAACACAGAGCACTCAGTTCTGTCATAGCTGAGAGCACAAGAACCTCACATGGCACACAGACACACCTAAAGCCTAATTCACACCCAGCACGGGTGAACAGCAAGAGTGAATTTGTCTCTGGATCCTATTTTCTTGTCCTATTCCTGTGTCCAAGCAGAGCCTAAGCAGCTAAGCCAACACATGACTTCCATTACATTCAGGGGGTTGCTGCCATAGCTATGTTAGCCCTGGGGGAAGATAAAACAGCATATTCCCCTTCTGGTGAGTATTTCCAGCTTAACATTAATGGAAGCTCAGGACAAAAATAAGAGATGCGTCTTTGCAGCTACTGGGACTACTGGATTTTCTCCTCCATGTTCGCTTGGTGGTTTTGAATTAAATCAAATCGGAGGGCTGGGAATGAGCACTCTCCCAAAATAGCGCAGTTCAGTCTTGTTGCAGGGAAATCGTGGGTCTCCAATTTCTGCTGTGGACATGGCCTCTGACTCGGGGGTGCCAGGCTGAAGTCTCCCGGCACAATTTCGTCAAAACCTCTTCAAGTCAAGACAAAAGTAAAGCCATGAATGCTCCTTATTGCAAGCGTCTCTGCTGAATAGCTTGGTATTGCCCTATTCCCTGTGACAATGGAGTTAAGGGAATGAAACATGTTGTTTGGAAACAGTAAAAAGCTGTCAGCAGTAACCACTGTCAATACTCATGCTGGGCTAAGCTTGGTACTCCCGCTTGTCATTTATTTATTTACTTATTAAAAAACATGTTTGATATAAAGCAGTTCTGTATGCAGGCAACAATGCCAAACTAATAAACCAGTGATTAATTTTGTTCTTGTCCTAGGTTTGTTTTCTTCTTAATAGTCTACGTAAATACATTAGAGAAAACATTCATTTGCCTAGACTTTATGTGGTATGAAGCAAACCCAGAAGCATTTTGCAAAGGCAGCTAGTTGTCACAGAAGAACTGGGCGGGCAAACAGAAAAGACAGACATGAAAACATATTTAGGGAGCTGCATGCAAGCTGTAGAAAGGAGCAAGAGACATTATAATTTAAAAAAAAAAGTTGCTCAGCACTTTTTAAAATGCTGCCAATCTAAGAAATGGTGTTGCAGTCTTCAGATGGCAAGAAATAGCCAGATGGGGAAAAGCAAAAAGAGAAGCCATTAATAATTTTAGAGAGAGGAATAAATAGGAATGTTTTAATGGAGGTCTCCACTGGTCACTTTGTGTAGATAGTGGTGCTTAAGATTTTAAATACATTAACTGTATGTTTTCCCTTTAACAGCCAGCAAAAGGCCTAACTCATATAGAGAAATCTAATACTTGTCACGGAGACTTTGCTTTGATTTCTGTGCCTGGGCTGTAGCAGAAGAGTGCTGGCAGCAAGTTTTCTTGGATTGTTTTTGGTGCCACCAGCTGCGTTGTTCCAACGCAGTGAAGGGTACGCTCCTTCCCAGGAGCGAGGAGGAAAGCACTCATGGAGTGCAGGAGCGCCGTTAATGCTGCACGACTGCTCAGAGCACTCCAGAGCTCAGGATGCTCTGCATTCTTCTCATGCTAACAGTTTCACAGACAAGAAGAGAACTCACTTTGCCAAATTGAACCCCCCCTCATCAAAATTCTTTAAACTGCAGCAAAGCTTGAGAAACAGAGAACAGCATCACGTTCTATCTCCCTCTGGGGCAGTGGCAGCTGAGGACCTACTCCTACATCTTTTTGCAAGCCCTCGGTTATTGCCAACTCCAGTGGCAGTTTGGGTCACGTAAAAAATACAGAAATGGAAAGATAAAAGGGACATATTCCCCATACTGGACAGTGGGAGACAAACAGTCCCCCTAGGAACTGTTGGGAGCAATAGCATCACTTCCAAGAGGTGCAACCTCAATGCACTAGGAGGTCATTTAAAAAAAAAAAAAGCCTAGAAAACATTTAAATTCTATTATACTTGTATGCATTCTGTTGCACAATAGAAAAAATACTGTGCTGCTTTTTTTTTTGCCACATAATATTGGAAAGCTATTTTAAAAATGCTTTGAAGAACACTCCAAAATGTTGCTGGTATTGTTTTCATAATTCCAAATTAGCAGGCTACAGAGAAGAAAATGTTAATGAATAAATTAAAGAAACTTCTACTAAAAATGCCCTAGCAAGTAATTTTTCTGAAAATTATACTAACAATGTCATCCTGTCGACCCAGATATTTGTATGGCCACCTATGCCACACTGTGTAAAAGCCTTCCCATTTAAGAAAATAGACCTATAAAATCAAGGTGTCTTAAACCTTTCAAGCCCATACGAAAAATACTGTGGTAAGTGACAAACAAGCTTACTCTCTTTTACCCTGTGCATGTGAATTAGCACACAATCTGCTGGCAAGGAAGAGACAAATTCAAACCGAAGACCTTTGCATTTGGTTCTAGGTAAGGCATCTTATCCTTGAACATGGATTATTTAGTAGCCCAGCACCATCTCCCACCCCATGAGTCTCTCTGTACTGCTTTCACAGCTTTGGTTTCAGTGAGGTTGGTAGGAAGTTGTTGCCACGGTTATCTCTAGTAACTTAATCCAGTCTTTATATGGTTTTAACAGACAATTTGAGATGGAGACAGACAATTTCTTCGAGGGAGAGCCAAATAGCTGATTTCCAGGGTGATGCAATCCTGGAAGGTCATGGCAAAGTAAATGCGTAAGTGCCACAATCTCTGCTGTTGGGGCTTCCCCCCACTCCCCCAGAACATGGGATATGGGAGTGAAAGTCTTCAAGCACACAGAGACCAAAGTGCAGCCTGATACCTCCAGGTGTACTGATACTCAAAACAGCAGGGGATGGCTAAGAACCTTCCAAATAATTTCCAAAGTATTCCAGTTCTCGCTCACACTGACACAAGGATGACTCTTGCGATTGCAGTCCTGATTCATCATCCTAAAGACCAAGCAGCTTGTGCAAGGGAATTCCAGATGCAGAAGAAATGGCTCCCAGGGCAAGCACAACCAGAGGCAGCCCTTGGGGTTGAGCTGCATGGGGACCACCAGCAGCCACGTCTGCCCTTGTCTCATTTCCCAGCATGGGGCAGCAGTCAGAAAGAGGGGGGTTGGAAGTCACCCTGCAAGGACACTTTTCCAAGAGCTCTGACACACCCTAACTCATCCACAGTTGAGCAGGAAGAGCTGGGCTGTTGAAACACAGATAAAGTTTGATTTTCAAGTCATGACGGCAAACCAGGTATCAATGCCCACTCTTTCCACAAGTCTGTATTGAGAGTATTCCTGCCATAACTTTGATAAACAAACAAATCTAGTATACACATTAGCAAATAAAAAAGTCCTGTAAATCAGTGTTATTTGAATTTTCACCAGTTCCCCTGTAATCTTTAAGAATCTATAAAAAAGTTTTAAATCTTGCCTTGGCTTACTTCCCCCCCCCCCCCCCCATTTTAACTTATTATTTTTACAGTCCATGCTAAATAATCAATATTAGTTAAAATCTTCAGTTGTCTCTAGAGGACAATGCCCTCCAGGTTTCATAATAAAATACCATGATGTTCAATCAGACTTGTATATCATAGATATATATTGTAAAATAAACATCTGAGGGCAGTCATGATTGAATCTCAACTCTGTAGAGCCAAGAATTATTCACTGCCTTTCAGAAAGCAGATATTTATTCTTTCCTAAAGTTTGTGCCTTGTGAACAACACTTCTTTCACACATCTTTCCCAGGATTACAATTCATTCTTTGATAGCCCTCCATGCTCCCTTATCTCAGTTTGCATGACATGCAATCATTCAAAATTGCAAACTGAATTTAATTGCCATAGACAAGTGGTAATAGATTTTAATAATGCTTTATTAGACTTTATGCAAATTGGACTGCACTGAAAAATCTGAATAAAATCACAGCTTTAGCAGCAATTTCCTCCCGTATGTTGTCTTGAAACACAGAACAGGAAGAAGAAGCTTTAATTAGTAGTTTCTGATGGAATCTGATGATGAAAATGTTCTTCTTATGAATAGATATAGGTGACAAATATTATCTTTAAACCTGTGAGTTTCATGATTCATTAATTAGCACTGAGGGTTTTTCCCAGGGGGTGATTTAATATTAATACCAGCCAACAGATTTTTTTTTACATTAGGATTTTTATCTCAGTAGAAGTGTAGATGATGTGTCAGAATAGTATTATGCTGATTACTCTTTAGAGTATTCAGTTGACACACATTTTGGTACATAAACAAATCAAACAAGTAGAGAGGAGAAAAGTAACATATGAAAGGAGGTTTTTGAAAAATTAATACAGAAAAAATTCAGAGTCATCTATTTTAGTAAGTAAATCTGAGTTAAAATTAAAATTTAGAATACTATAAAAGCTATTCAAGACTAATAACCATTGTTTTATTCTTTGATGGCTTTTGTGCTGCTTCAGGACAAAGTTTCACAATGTATGAAAGGTTTCCATCTGCAGGATAACTTCTTGATGTCAGTGGGAGATGTACACAAATCAAAAACCACAAATAGCTTGCATGTATCTCAATTTTTTTAACTCATGAAAGAACATTTACTTTAACTATATGACAGAAAGGAGCACACTCATGGGACTATTTTTAGCTCTGCCATTATTAATTAATACTAGTAGGAAAATACTTCAAAACAGTTGTTCTTTTTCTGTCCACCCGTATGCATAGACACAGTAATTTGCACACCATATACACCATAGTTAGGTAATCCTTACAGAGTAAAGCTCCTTTGGAAGTATTGCTTTTTCATGTTACTAACAAAGCTATTTCCTCCTGAATCTATAAAGAAACAAGAAAATCCTAATGCCATAACTAGCCAAGGTGATATAATATTACTTCAGGTCTTAGAAACAGCCAACACAAATATTTTCTGTTGACAAGTTCCACTGAGCAGCACAGGAGCCAGGCATTACATCACATATGCCAGATAACACTTCCTATCCTGGATTAGGAAAATCTTTCAGAAGAGTATTAATAGTTGCTCCATTTAGAGATAAGGAGATCAAATTACCAAAATCTTACAGTGGTTTACTCAAAAGGAGTAAGGGCCTGGCTACATTTACATTGGTGGCAAAACTTCAACAGAAGTAGGATTCCATTCACATATTTCCTAAGCCAGCTCAAATCCTTCCTCTTCCAGTCCTTATTGCCCACCATAAAGCAATTACCAGGCATAAAACCAGCCTTTCCCTATGAACACAGTGCAAATCAATAGAACTTTAAAATTCACATGCAAAATAAACAAAGATCATTTGTAGCAGATATAAAGTGCTGTGACATGCAGCAGCTGTAATTCAGAACATAAGAGAGCATTTAAAATAAAAACAAACAGAAACCAACCCCACCACAAAACAAAGCTGAGGAATAAACCTGGAGTTTGAATCTTTTTAATTAAAACAGATTGAGATCACTTTTGGTAGAACACTAATTTCAATCACTTTAAAGGAGGTATGAGAGCACAAAGGAGTACGAGTCTCACCACTGAAACTATGCAGATACCTAACATTTCTCTCTGCTTTGGAAAGCCTCCACCCACATACCTCACCTGAGACTGAGAGGCTCTTTCCGAGCCACCTGAGGTAGCCCTGCCACTACAGCCAGGCCCTCGCACAGCTCATCACTTTTATTATCAAACCAATAGCCTGTCCCTGCAGTGCTACAGAGCCAGGGACACTGCTGCTCTGGGACAGGGAGAGGCTGGGAAAGTTGTACCCACGGCACAAGAGATTCAGGTGCTTTGAGGGTCTTTAATTGCAAGTAAGCCGACAACATGTAAAGCTAAAAATAAAAAAATATAGGTTTTTCAAATGGAAATGATGACTAGCCCTTAATGATAATTAATACCAGACATTCTCAAAGACCTTTTTTCACCTACAAATGAAACTAATTACTAGGACTTCCAGCTTATAGTTTGCTGTGCTGCAGAACAGCAGCAGCTGGGCTGTCTTTTTTATTTACTCTTAAAGAGCTTTCAGTAAATCTGTTTCAAATTTTGTTAACCCTACTCAACCTCCACACCCTCCCGTTTCCACTCCCCTCCACCCCCAATACTCATTCATCAGTTACAGCTGAGTAAAGTGATTTATAATAGTGCAATGAACTGCAAAACATGCTCTGGCAAAGGAGCAAATTCCTCCACCTTCCCTCAGATACCATCAGGTGTAACTGCAAATTCTGCCATACCCTTGGTACTTGAGAGAGAAGATAAGCAAGACAGTGACTTTTCCTCCACAAACTTGCTTGCTGGAGTGAGATGCAATGGAATTACACCCTCCTCCCCCAGTACTAGCCCCATCATGCCCAGCCATAGTGCATATAGGGAGGAGGGTCAGCTAATCCATGGGTTTATTTTAAAGCTGCTTGATACAGTGAAAGAAAGAGGGAGAAAGCTTGTTATCCTAACTTCAGGTTATATTTTGCAACTAAGAAAAAATTGCTGATTAATAAGTGGTCCACATGGGTCTTCAAATCAGTCTGCTTACAAATAGGAGTAGGGAGCTATGGTTTCCTCAAACTACCCAAAACAAATGCATCTGGTTTACTGACTAAAGCTTTTTTTTTTTTTATTTCCCATCTCTGCAATATTATCATGCAGTAACTATCTGGACCGAAATAAAGTCATCCCACAAGAATACAAAAAGAGGTCTGCAGGGTGTATAATTTTATTGCATGCCTGATACTTCATTTTATTTTATGTCCTGACTCCCAAAGCTAGGTCAAATTCCCAGCTTTCCTCAAATGGAAATAAGCCTTGAATTCAACTAGTTTTGAAGAACATTTTGTAAATGGGAACTATGAATACAAAAAGAAAAAGAACAGCTAATTGCTGTAAAACTCTGTCGCAGCAGTACTGAAATATACAGCTGTTCCCACAGTGGACAGCACAGTTTGACTATTTTAGCCACATAAAGTCTGAAAGAAACTATTAGATGGCACAGGAAATTGAGCAGCTTTTCTAACTGGAAATAAATAAGTCAGAGACGACGTTGGTATAGTTAGTGTTACGTTACACAAGCGTGGGCTGTGTTAAGATGTATGGGTTTACTACTAGAAATATATTCTATTTTTGTTTGCCTTTTTATACAAGGCCACGAGTCTCCTTTTCTGTTAGACCACTGTGGATGATGAAGGGCAGTTGTGAAGGTAAATTTTGAAAAGCAATCTGAAGGCAAGCATCAGCAGTGATTTGGAAATTCTCCTGAAGAAGGATCCAAAGTGTAGACAGCTTGCACCACACCTAAAGATGTCAACCCTAGCTTTGATCAACATCTAAAAAAAAAAAAAAAGTTGCAGAGTTTGCCTGCTATTGGCAATAAGACAGAAACTGCTTCTATCAGCACATCTAAACACAAATTGTCATGTTCACTTCAAATGAAGCTGAACACATTTAACTGGGTGGTCAGTCATTTGTGTATTTTATTTTATTTATCATTAACTTGTTAAACAAAAGGAAATCAAGAAAACCTCGCCTGGGTTCTGGGTGCGACGTTTCATTAACATATCCAAATAGAGGAAAGTTTTCCAGAAATGTACGGCAAAAACATAGGTTATTCAGGTGATTGGAAAATGGGGAAAATCATCTAAGTGGCACACAAAAAAATAGAGCTGTTTTAATTTTGCAGGCTTTTTAAAAAATCTTTTTGACAATCCCTTCAGGAGGTATTTGCTTTTCAAGAAGTCACTTTTCAGTAACTCCCTTATGGTAACTTCAGGCAAAACCAAGAGAACCAATACACCACCAGGACACCATGGCAAGGCTACCTGAGCTATTATCATGAGTTTTCATTTCTATTTTTGTAGTATCTGCTGTCATGGCATATTTGCAGTAGAGCTCAGCAGCAGAGTCCTTCTGATAACTCCAGCATTACTGCACGCACCCATTCTTGCAGAGCAAGCTCTAGCCCTTGTGTATTTAAAGTTGTCTTACAGCTTGATCAGCCCAGTAAAACACACCAAGAGGACAAAAAAAAAACCATCATAACGCAGATCTTTCAACATGTTCCTGAAATGCCACCCATATTCTCACTATTAGGACAGCATTTTTTCAGCATGGTCTTCAGCCAAGGTGGTATTGAAGCCCTGCGTAACTCAAGTCCTAAAAAATATCCCCAAAGGATCTGGGCTCTGCCTCCAGGTCAGACTGAGAGCGGCACAAAGAGCTCACCCAACACACAGCAGCACCTCAGTAAAACCCGGGCAGCACATCTGGGCTGCGACTGAAGGGGTGTGTTTTGTTTCTAATGGAATTACTTCCCAGAGCAAAGCTACTGCACAGTTCTGCTTTGGGACTGCGGCATCACAGCTTTTCCCACACCTCCACAGGGCCAACATGAATGAGAGGGGACAAGCAGGAGCGAGACCCAGTTGTGCACTGCCAACACAGCTCTCCCTGGCGTGCAGCCCCTTTCCCACCTCCGGATGGGGCAACAGCAGTACCACCAGGAAAATGGGAGGCCTCAGGAAAAGCAAAGCTGCAAAAAATGGTGTGAAACTTGCCTGATACTTGAAAGTACTGCTGCTAGCTCACAGTGGGCAACAGGAGCTCAGAGAGGTGCAAAGCAGTGTTTCTATTAATCCTAGTGATGTACTTCACCATTTTCTCTGGATTAGGTGAGAGGCGCTCAGATCAAAGGTCTGCTCCTTAAAAAACTGAGCATGAGCTGCAAATGAGACACATTCGGAGTAAGGAGGAGTGTTTGTCGTTCTTATCTCAAGGCTTACGAAAGTCCAAATGAAAAAATGCCCAGAAGATATAAGTCACTCATCATGAATGGCCAGTCAGAAAGAATCTTTTCTAGTTTTTCACCTTTGCATGGGAGCGAAGCACTGGAGTATTAGCACATGATGAATATGTATACTCCTTTAAGACAAACTCTGAAATGCTTTGTGCTCCATAACAAGTGCTGAGACTCCTGCCCCTTCTCCCTCTATGCAACATACACAAACTAACAACAATGGGATCCCTGGAGATAAAGCAAACTCCCTCAGCTTCGTAAATGAGAAAAAAAAAGGAGTTTGCTGCCACATTTAAAGTTGCATCCACCAGCCTGAATCGTTTCCCTACTTGTTTATGAAGTGGTGTTTTGCTTGAGATGAGAAGCAGAATTTCTTATGAAAAATCATTTAAATACCACATCCTGAAATACAGTTTGACAGTATTATCCTGTCTTTATCTGTAAGCAAAGGAGAAACACTTATTTCCCTTCCAGCTACCACATCTACCTTGCTGTCAAACAACAGCCCCCAACTGGCACCCTCAGGACCAAATATGTTTCCTGTACCAACACTTTGATCTCCAATTACAACTAACCTAGAAGGGCGATAGTTACATTCAAGGTCACTAGGAGGTCCTGACCTCAGTTATTTCACCCTTCTCCAAAGAAACTTCTACTTTAATCATCAACTTCCGGGTAATCTATTAGTAACTGGCATAAATCATACATCAAAATGGGCTCAGGCATTGTCACAAGGGCTAGAAAACGATCCATTAAGTTCTTCCTCCTCTCCCAGAGCAAACACTGGACTCTGGCTTTTCAGAAACAAAAAAAAATAATCAAAGATACATCTTACACTTTCAATTCCTGAGAGTATTTATTCCTCTTGAAAATACACAGGAGAAAGGGAGATGGGAAAGAGTAACCAGAGACAGCACTGTCCTGCAATGCTGTTCAGTGTGATAAGCCAATATGTCAAAAAGCACATTTGCGCCCTCTCTCACCCATGTTTTCTCCTCACCATCCCAAAGATACACAAAACTGAAGACTGAAATAATTCAGGGGAAAAAAAATGGTGAGACTTGGCACATGTAAATTTTGCTGCCTGACTTCACCATCACTGATTACAGCTGACGGAGAGTTAATAAAAGAGCAAAGCTGGCTGTCAGAGCAGATTAGTGTGTGTAAAGGACAAGACAAAAGAATAATGCCGTCATTATTATTTATGGTCATTAACTGGGTTGAGTTCACTCCTACAGTACCCTACCTGAGCAGTAAAAATTATCATCTAAACATGAAATACTACATTTAGAGTTAAAACACTATAATTTTGCCTGTGCATTGGCTTGATCTCTTCTATAAGAAGTATTTGATCCTGGAATTAGCCAGAGTGGGTAACACAGATTTAGCTAATGTAAGTAAGAAGCCCATCAGATTTTTGACCTTACAAAGAATGGTGCTTTTCTAGTGTTGGAGCAGATAAAAGCTCACTACCTCCTTGTCAAAAACAACTGAAAGGCAGGCACTGTGGGAAGGACAGGGGAAGCCGTGGTGGAGCACAACATATAGCACAATGGAATTTTTAAAATCTAATACAAGAGAGGAAAGGGCATCCAAGAGGCAGTAAAAACGGGAGCGTGTGGAGAGCAGGATTCCGGGTGGAAGAATCCAGTGGCAGGGACCTGAGAAAAAAGCAAGATGATAGAGATAAGACAGGGGGCTGCTTTGTGCAACAGATGAATTCCAAGACAGATACTGTGGAGATGGTATTCCGGCTGGAAGAGTGAATGAAGATGACTGGAGGACAGGAGGAAGATCAGAGGAGCAGAGGCCTAAAGCCTGTGACAGAGTACGGTGGAACATCTCACAGAAAGCGCCATTGAGAGGGATCATGAATAGAACAACACCCTTTGGGAGCCTGTGTCCAGAGGAAAGCAAGGCAGTGTCAGATGCTAATGGTGTAGCCGCTGCTCTGTGTATCTTCGCTCAGAGCAGGTGTGGGAAGTCAGGCCAGAAAGTATAACTTTCCTGATCTGATACTCCAGGAGTACTCAAAATCCCTGAGATAGCTGAACACTGTGTCAGCCCTTGCTGTCTGCCCTAATCTGCTACCTCTCCTTATCTCATTTGCTCTTTTTTATTTCTTTCAAATAATATCCCAGGGCTTTTTTTCTACAAGACCTGAGCTGCAACAGTGACAAACTTTTTTGTGCTTGTCTGGCAGGGTGATTCATTCAGCTGTGAAAAGAATGTCCATCAGACGTATGCAGACTGTGGGCCATGGGACAGGACATCCTCTTGTGCACACCTTGAAACCCCTTCTCATCACAGCGCAGATTGTATATCAAAATCCCTTAAAGATCTTTTCTCTCAAAAAAAATCCAGGCTTTTTTTTTAATAACTATACTTAAATGTACACAAAATGTTGAGGGTCACTAGAGGATGAGTTGTACCCTGACCCATCCTTGTCCCATGAAGTATATGACTAAAATCAGTTAAGAGTGGCTGCAGTCACATGGTGAATGCCAGTCTATCCATATTATTATACATACAACTACATCCTAATTCAGAGGCTGCCTACTTGCTGATATCCCTGAAGAAAAATGGGGTTTTTCCTGGTTTTTAAACTAGAGATAATGTGATTTTTTGACACTCACTGCAGTGTTGTAATTTGTTATCCCTGTGCTTCGGGTCTAAACAGAAGCACTGCAGCTTCTGATAAATGGAGTAGCACCTCAACAGGAGTTCTCAATACCAGACCCCTGTGTTGGTCTGCTCGTTTATCCATTTCCAAGAGAATAAACTGTTTGTTTAGACCTAGAAAGAGTATATAGCTCTACCTGTGTGAAACTGTCTTACCTTGTGCAGCTACTGGTGTTGTAGGAGAGCAAGCAGATTCACACTACACTCTCCCCAGTGCCAGAGAGGAAGATACCATGTTATCTTCATCAACAGGCTCTAGATCGTGAGATTGCATCCTTGTAAGTAGATTCTGAGTAGGAGAATTAAAATATAACTTCATTTTTCATGTAAGCAGAATTATTCACTGTACTTTTCTCATACCTTTGTCCTTTGGGATAAAAAAATCCTTTGCTTTGGCAGATTTAGTTTGGATGATATTTCTGTACTGGTGTGTAATCAGGTTATAATCATACTTTACATTCTTATCTATTTTCTCTCTGTGTGCTTTTAAAAGTCAGTGATACCACAAACTAGCATCCCTCATGCTATAGTCAGAAATGTGATGCAGTTACAGAAGCCTAGCCAGTGACAGAGAAAGCTCAGTGGTGACATTCACTGCCACACCAGGAGCAGCACAGGGAGACATCAGGACACTGTAAAATACAAATATCTACAAATACTCTTTCCCATAGGCTACCTCCTTGCTGAATAGCTAAGAGAACAAGGTAGCTGTGGAACATCATATACTCTTAACAAAGGATGGAGCAAATTCATTCCTTGTGACAAAGAATAAATGGTTTTCAGTAGTGCACAGATATTATTACAAAAGGTGCTCAGACTGGAACCTGGATTCTTATATAATTCCTTCTATTCATCCTTACCTACTTGGGCAGTTTTAACTACAAATAACATCTGAAGTTTGAAGAGCAATGCATCATACTTAAAATTCAGTTTTTCAGATGCAAAAGGGCTACAGGAGCAAACCTTAGTATGCTGCTGATATCAAGTACCGAACCTAACGTCAGTCCAGTCCTGTCTTCCCATACAATTTTGGTCATACTCCACATGCTGAGCCCCAGAGGTCACCACAAGGTTTCCTTAGGTCACCTGAGGATAAAGCCAGTAAAGGAAATACTTTGAGCAATCTGCCCAAACAGTTTATTCCTGCCGCTGGAAACTCAGGGAAGATATTTTGCAGTTTAATCTATCTAAAGAGCTTTGCAAATCTGACAACAGACAATGCCAGCACCCTTGAAGGTGGAGTTTCACATTGATATCTTAGAACTGCAATTTATCAAGCCAAAGGACTGAGTGTATTAAGAATCAGTTTCTCATAAACTTACTGCAACATTCGCTACATTTTTTAGTGAAATGTACCAATTTCTAATGTGTATTGGCTGCCACAGAAATAAATTGGAAGGGCCAAGAGACAATCCTTTTTACTGATAAAATACATCTATATAAAGTGTACCTTTTTAAAAAATGCCTCAACAAGGCACTATTCAAAAACAGTTAATGGCCATTGAACATAACTTTGGCAGACCAGTGATGGCATTCTGAAATCTTTCTCAAAGGAACTATAAGCCTAAGGTACTTAAACACACATGTGGCTAAGCACATATTATAAGACACCTTTGCAGAAACGGTATGCTCCCAAGTGTGAATTCAGTGTTAGCATTATGTAAGCTCAGTTGAATACACATAGAGACTAAACCTTCATAGATCCTATGAGTAAGAGCAAATCCAGCACTCTTTCATCCTATGGCAATAACACATTGCTCTCTTTTTTAGGGAAAACTTTCATAACCAACCAACAACCAGACTGAATGGACATCAGCTGAATCACCGTGGCATTCATCCCTTGGTTGCTTACATTCTTCAGCCATATTTTACAAAGCAGTTCAAACGGCTTTTTTTTTAAAGAAAAACTGACAGAGGGAAATGTAATCAACTTATAGTTTTACAAACACATCTCAAGGCTTTTCAGTAAAATTCGGCTTCTGTGCAAGCTCACAGTACAATGACTAGATGGAGTTCTTGTTTTGAAGTTTTGTTTAAGAAAATTCTCCCAGGCTAAGACCCAGTAAGTTACAGTTTAGCCTGGAGCAAATTTTTACAACCAAGTTATAAACCCCTGGAATAGGAGTTCATAATGGAAACAGCTGCTCAACCCTCACTATAGTGGGTGCAAGCATAATAAAAACTGCAGGAGTTCACATTAACAGTGGCGTCCCCTTACACTCTTTCCTGTTACCCATCCATTAAACGAGCAACACTACTTAATAGAAGGAAAGGCAACAGGCTTTCCCTTTCCCCTACAACCCTGCTTCTTCCTCTCAATAACTGGCTAAGCAATTTATAGGTGACAGAGAATACACTCCCCAACACCCAGGTCTCTTTCAGCAGGGCATGCTTAGGTAGGCTTTCCAACACCAGCATTACACAGCAGTGACACAGCACTGCAGTTCGTTCCAGGCAAGTACATTATATTACAGGATGCACAAATATTGCACGACACACATCTGACAGCCTGATCCACAGCCTGATCCTTGTGCTAAGCAATTCCCACTAAGACTCACCACCAGCACAGCTCTTTATTCTTTCCCCCTCTCTGGGAGATACTTGCAGCATTTTCATACACAGCTGATAGAATCATAGAGTAGTTTGTGTTGGAAAAGACCATAAACATCACCTGGTTCCAATCTCCCTGCCATGGGCAGGGACACCTTCCAACAGACCAGGTTGCTCAAAGCCCCATCCAACCTGGCCTTGAGCACTGCCAGGGATGGGGCATCCACAGTTTCTCTGGGAAGTTGTTCCAATGTCTCATCACTCTCATAGTGGAGAATTTCTTCCTAATATCTCAATAAACCTATCCTCTGTCAGTTTAAAGCCATTGACCCTTGTCCTCTCTTTCCACTTTGGATGTTTCTCGGGAGAATTATAAAAGCCAAATAAATGTTTTGCAGACTATGTGTATGTAAAGTGAGGTTTGCACTGTGATCAGATTGCTTCCTTTCCCTAAGATGCCCCTTCATCTTCCGTGCACTGCTTTCTCTACCTTGTCTCCTATTTTCAGCAGGTTATGAAAAGGATTATTCTTGAGTTCCTGTACTCCTTAGGGACACTGGTTACCCAAGCTGCAGGTTCCGAGTGTGAAATACACTAACAGTTGAGGGACAACCCCTGACCCCACCTCCCAAGCTGGGATAACAGGAGGCTAAAAGGCTCCACAAGAAGGTACCAAAAACCCACCAGGAGTTCACAATGACAGCAGCATCCCTTTGGACATGTTTTTTAAATTCCATTAACCAACGTGATTTTTTTTTTTTTGCCAAATATTTACCAGTAAGCAGTATATTAATCATATTATGTCTGTCACTGACACAACAGGACTGTCCCTCACCTTCACTCCACTACCACAGCACCTGTGCAACCAGATACTGGAATCCGTGCAAAGGACAAACCCAAAGTTTTCTACAGAAGCTTGCTTTTCAATGCAGCTGGGCTCAGGAGAGATCTATCAATAATATTGATTTGCAACAGAAGTGTTGTTAGAAAGTAGGCAACTTGAAAGAAAGGAAAAGCACTGCCTCCACAAGAAAGGAGAAGGGAGAGATCAAAGCTTGGGATGCTAGGCAGAACTTGGAAAAAGCACTATGTTTGCTCCTATTTCCTGTATCTCTGTGGGTTTATGTAGGGACATATGTCGCAGAAAAGGGTACAAATCTCATCTCCGTAACCAGTCTATGTGCAAGTAGGTACCTCACACAGCCTAGCAACAGGCAGGAACTGAGCAGCTATACACCTGTTACAATATTTCTTCCCATCAAAAAGAAGTGAGTCACCAGCCAGTAGCCTACCAGACTCACATTTGCTACTTGCAGGAATTACATGTAGGATCTACTTGAACAATATTTTTTCTATAAATAAGAAAACTGTAAATTTTCAATCTTGGTACTGGCAATAGTGTCTTGTTTACATATGGCATCAGCACAGCTAAAGGATTCTCTTCTCTGCATGTGATCAAGCAGGAAATAAAATATAGCTCTTAAATACTGGCTACTTAGTTAAGAAACAAATCTACCTTTGGAGTCAAGTGAACGTAGGAAATAAATATCACGGAAAGTGGTTTTGGTATCATGTACTTTCGCAGGAAGCCTGAAGAAAACACAAATATCACAAGGGCACATGTTACACAGGATGGGGCCAGTCTCTCCCCAGAGGTGAGCAGTGACAGAACAAAGGGCAGCATATGCACAAACTAAAACATAGCAAGTTTCATCTCCATATGAGGAAAAATTTGTTTGAGGGAAGCAGAGCACTGGAACAGGCTTCCCAGAGAGGTTGTGGAGTCCCCTGCTCTGAGACACTCAAAACCCACCTGGATGTGTTGCTGTGCAACAGGCTTAAAGGTGACCTTGACTTTGCAGGGAGGTGGGACTAGACAACCTGCAGAGGTCCTTTCCAACCCCAGCCATTCTGGGATTCTGAACAAGGACCTGTAACACTTCCTTAAGCACAAGCAGAAGAAGAACACCCAGGACAAAATTCTCAGATTTACAAAGCCGAATGATTCACCTTCCTAAATGGTAGCAAGCCACGGTGTTTATGGCTATCTAAATTATGGTGGAGCCGTGAGTCTCTGGCAGAGGAACTCTTGCCCTGAAGAGTTAACAAAGCCAGCAAGGCTCCTTCCCATTGCATCACGTACCAATTTTGTTTCTCACACCAGACTTTGTCAATACCATCACCATATCATAGGATCTAATAACACACAAGATGTAGGCAGATAATGCTTCTGTTGTAGGCTAAGGACGAACAGTTCAGGGTTTGGTAACTGCTGCTGGCAGCACAGCTCACTGCAACACACCCACTTGTTGCCTCCTAATGACCCCAAGCACCCACATCTGGGCACCATCTTCAAAACTAAGGTTAAACAAAGACCACGTTTTACAAAAGGAAAGAAGGCCTGCCCTCCCCAGCAGAAACATGGAGGCAGGAGCTCCTCTGACATCTCCCAGGGCAGACAAGGTCAAATCATGGTCCTGATGCACTTATCTGCTCTTGTGGGTCGCTCCTGGCTCAGCAGGGAACTAGAACAGGGAGGACTTGCCTGCATAGCTGGTAGCATGGATTTTCCCTAGCTTTTCATGAACATCAAGGTTATTTGTCCTATTTCTTCATTTCAATGAGCCTGGCTTTCCCCTCCACATAAGCAGTGGTGAGTACTAGCAGGAAAACACAAAACTTCCCGCAGCTCCTGTCAGTTTCACAAGAATGAAAATGCTGCCTCATCCAAGCTAGCACAGAAAACTGTGGCTTTTTTATAGATGGTTGATGAGCCACTGTGTAAATTACACTGAAATCTAAGAGAACAAATTACTGACTGTCATAACTAATGGTATTCAACAGCAAAAGACTATATCTGGAATTAATGCTATGAGTCAATATTTTAAATGTATTATATTTCATAGAGATATGATCATTTTCCCTAGATGAACATCTAGAAAGGAGGTGCTTGGATCCTTCTACAGCTAAAATGAGGCCCTATCATAAAAGCTTGATAGAAGACCTATTTTTGAGCCTGTATCTACTCAGGAAAGCTCACAGAAACCTCTTTTTGATAGGGATTATGGTTTCTTAGGAAAAGCCCATGGGGGCCAAGGAAGAAAAGCTGAAATTCTCTCAAACTGGGTTTTTACCGGATGTACAAGCAAGCCAGTCACATCAGCTTCCTGGCAAGTTTACCAATAGAAGTAGACACCCGTGACTTTAAAAGACAATTTTCTCAACAGTAAATGTTTTTTCCTACTAATTTAAGAATTAATAAATGTAAAACACAAAAAGACATGCTCACACTTCAAACTGGACACATCATGCATAAGAAACAAAGGCTCTTGTGTTTCCTACTGACAAAAGAAACAAAAAGAGAATAATCTAAGAAAATCAATAAAATCTGCCAGCTAGGTGGCAAATTAGGCCCAAAATGGCCAAAAAGTCCTGCCAGATAAGTGACTTCTGCAATTACCCAAAATGAGCATAAGGCTGTATCTCCATCCCCCTCTCCAAGCCCCCCAAACTCTGATGATCTCATCAGCCATCTTGCTGGTTAATAACAGAAATACTCCCATCAGGAGAAACACAGTGCAATTTGTCTGATCAGACCCCATGCAGCCACACAACTCAGCTGTCAAAGAGCTGAGCACTTACAGTAAACCACTGGTAATTAACTCACAGAGTAAAGAAGGAATTGAGCTGCTGTAAAATCCAACAGTACATAAGCAGGAGAAAATCATAACCTCATTGCAGATGTTCTATTAGCCAGCAAGGACTCTGTATTTGCCCGAGTGTGTTATTCAGTTGGCCTGCTGCTTCAAATAATAACGAGCTATTTTCTACTGTAATGCACCAAATCTCAAGAGGACCTGATCTGGAGTGATGCTGGGGACTTGGTTCCTAGCTACTGTCAATGGAAGCTGGGTGAACATTGCACCTCTGTATTTGGCCAGTGATGTGGACCTGATGAGACACACAGCACATGACAAGCCACTGATTTGTTTCCTAAAGCAGAAAAAGGGGAAAAAAAAAGGGGGATTTTTTTTTTTTTTTTGGCAGACTGATGGCTAACAGGGCTCCAGTAGAACTGATTCTTTAAGTGCTGCCATAGGTGTTCTGATGCAGAATTCAGTGTACAATGGCACTCTAAAAACTATATAAACCTCTTCTTCATAATGTTATTTAAAGCACAAGTAAACACAGGCATATACCTGCACCTCCTCTAGACAGTAGACTACTGCACAATCTTTCTGTGTACTAGACCAAATTTAAAGACTCATTCCAGGAGTCAGAAGTTTACCCAAACCTTATTACTTAACCTGAAATGCTTGCAGCTTAAAATTTAAATAGAGATTAAAATTCATCTGGAAGTCTCAATGAGAGAGCACAAGATTACAAACATTCACTCCAATATTTTATATAATACAGGAATTTCCTCTATAGTCTCAGGTATAGAAATTATTTCCAAGGTTTGTTTGTTTAAGGAAAATCTTGAGAAAAATTTTCAGTTGTTTGACAGTGTGGTAAACCACAACCATGTTTATCACAAATTATTTTGAAAACCTGCATTAGCAGCTTGCACATTAGCAAATCCAGATAATTAGAAACAACATCTAGTAGTTTTGATAATCCCCCAGCCAGTTTAAAATAAAATGGCTCAATTGATGTGATTTGCTGTCTGATTTTTGTTCTAAAACATAGGGCATTCCATAGAAAACTGAGAAGGCACAAAACCCTCTAGGAAGATCCTAATCAGGTGGCAACTCAAACTCAGAATATCTACAGTTAGCCTAAACCTCTGAAATCATAACAGTGCCCTGTAGGACAGAAAATATGAACACGTACATGCATATTTAAAGATGCCACCTTTCCAAAGCTGCATTTGAAAAACCTCCCATCCACGAACTATCACTGACGGTGTTCTGGTGGTTTGTGTCTCACTAACAAACAACATTTAAGTTCCACATGTACCTTATTTTCTTTACATTCCAATTATGTGAAAACTTTCTCATTGATATTTTATTCCTTACCTTTTCCTTAGCATTCTGTTTGTCTCCTAAGCAATATTTTACTCAGTGAGAAGCACAGCCAGCTGCCTGATGTCAGTGGACTTCTCCTACAGGTGAAGTAAGCAGGTGCGAAACTTTACAACAGTTTTGCTGTTATGTAAGTGTTCTAAATATGGGTAAATTATATGTTATGGGTGCTCAACTTGAAGAACTACTAAACCATAATGCCATTTCTTCTTAGCAACTCACTCTGGAGAAAAACTCTCTGAATTTCTCCTTTCCAATCACATCATTATTATAATGAATTCATGTCCTAAAGACATTCCATTAAAGGAGCAGCTTGAGCTGAATTCATAGGTTTCACACAATACTAATCCACTCATAAGACTCAGTCTTATGCTCAAAATATTAATTTTAAATAAAGCCTCGAGAAGAAGTGTTACTCCCAGCTCAAACCACTGCTTCTGCTACTCTACCCTCTCTTCTGGACATCTCCTGAAATGTCCTGTGCTCCAAGGCCACCTGCTCAGTTGCAGCTTACTGAATGCCCTGAGTCACCCCACATACATTTCCAATGAGGGAAATTAACTCTTTAGCCCTTCCCAGGCACAATTTGATAGAGCTAATAGCTAAAACATCCCACAAGTAATGCCTTATGATTCAAGTATCCCAAACTCCTACAAGAGAAATACAAACTCACAGTGTCATACAATAAAGTGCACACATCACAGGCGGAACCTGAGGTGTGAAATCATGCACTTGCACACCTAAATCTGTTTACTTAATACACATCATGGTCTGAAACTATGTGTGACATATGGCTGCAACATGCTTGGGAAAGGCTGCCAAAACTGGGGGTGTTTGAGAAAGCAGGTCACCATCCTTTGCATTCTGCTGCCTCACCAGCACCAGTGTCACTCACAACCCAGGCCACAGGGATTTACACTGGCTCAGTAAAAATACTGCCCAGAACAACCTGCTCTCTATGAGATTTACATGCCAACGAGCATGAAAAATCCATAAGAAGAAATTCCAGACATCCCCCCACACCTCCATGCGAAAAGACTTTCAAATCTTTCAAATCTTTTGCTGGGCGGCTGCGCATCCTCATATTTTCCTACTGCGTTCACTTCCATGCACCTCCCTGGTTCATCAGCTGCTGCAGGGCATCTACAAAGTGGTACATGCTGCACTGCCATCAGTGCACGGATGACACCCAGCTCTCTGTCTCCTTCCCTCTTGACCCAGACACAGCTGCTGGCAACCTCAAACAATGCCTGGCAGAAATTGGTTCCTGGAAGAAGGCCAGCTGGCTGCTGCTCAACCTGGACAAGGCAGAAATAATGCTAATCAGCAGGGGGAAGTGCTTTGAGGACCTGGTGAAATTCATAACTGCTCCATCAGCTGAGGCCATTTATTTGGTCATCATCCTAAGCAGCGTGCAATGCAACCACCAGGATGGGATTTAACTTCCTCAGAAATTCACCAAGAAATTCACTCACTGTTAGATGCCTGCTTCATTTTGAATGACATCATCACTTTCCCTTGAGTTTGGCTGTGAAAACTGCACCAGAAGCCTAGATAGATGGCCAAGAGTGCCACTTCTGGCCCCCTTCTGGAAGGCAAACCAAAACAATTGCAAGCCTGTTCCCTGGTGTCTTGAAAATCCATCATTATATGGCATAACTCATCTGAAAAAATGATAGGCACTTCTGAAAGTGACACTCACTGATGCCTTAGATAAAACTTTAAAAGCAATTTATATCTCACCTCTGAAAAGAAGCAGCTTGGTTGTCTTAAAAATCAAGCAATGTGACCAGATCTATTTTCCTGGGTCGAGTCCAAGATTTTAGGTAAATGACGAGCAACATGCATTACGACAGATGATCTTTTATTTAAGATATCTCATGCTTCTCAATTCTACCCTTATAAGGGACAAATAAGTCTGCATTAAAATGCCCAGCACCTCACAAGGGATAATACCTCAGTGGCTTAATTTACTCATTCAGTAGCAAGACATTAATATTTTGAAACCCTAGAAGCAAGAAGAGCTTCTAACACCTGAGTCTGTTACCACAAAATGAAGACCAGAATTGACAGCATTGTATATTTTCTTTGAACTGCACTTCTGAAGCAGGCTTTTGGGATATCTTTCTAAGCCATGCTGATCACTCAAGTAGTACTTGAAACTTCTTTTTCTTTCACAGAATGGCTCAGGTTGGAAGGGACTTCAGAGAGGTTATCGGGTCCAGCCTCCCTTCTCAAGCAGTCTCATCCCAGAGCACATGGCACAGGATTGCATCCAGATGGTTCCTGAATTTCTCCAGTGAGGAAGACTCCACAACCTCTCCAGGCACTCTGCTCCAGTGCACTGTCACTTGCACAGTAAACAAATTCTTCCTTATATTCAGATGGAACTTCCCGGGCATCAGTCTCTGCCCATTGCCGCATGTTCTATTGCTTGGCACCACCGAGAAGAGCCGGGGTCTGTCCTCTTGGCACCCTCCCTTCAGGTATTGATAGGCATTGATTAAGTTCTTTCTCAGTCATCTCTTCTCGAGGCTGAACAGGACCAGCTTCCTCAGCCTTTCCTCACAAGAGGGATGCTCTAGTTCCCTCATCATCTTTGTTGCCCTCCATTGGACCCACTCATACCTTTAAAGGTCAGCCTGCCAGCTCTTTAGCCACCTAATACTAGACTTGAATCCCACAGCACCATGTGCTATTCCTGGCCTGGCCACTGACTTTCAGAGTGGAATATTTCTTTCCATTGTGCCTCAACTTTGTACCAATTAAATGAGAATGATAATTATTTCCTTTTGAAGAACTTACCCACGGAAGTGCTGAGAAAACACAGGAGATGCAAGAGCAGCTCTCCATACCCGTCTAGCTTCAGCAGGTCACCCTTCACAGCCATTTCTATACCTCAGTTGACCTCTAAATAGCCAGCAACATCAGTGGCATAAAGTGGACATACTGCTGTTTTGTTCACAAACTGGTTTTGTTTGCAATGATACAAACTAAATTTAGGGTTCACAGCAGATGGTAATACAAATAAAGTATGCTGCATCCAAGCAGGAAGCAGATTTCTTGCAAGAGCTTGCCAAAATTCAGCATTTTCAACATTCAGAAAGGGAGTGTAGAAATGTCCGAAACACCCAGCACTCAGGTTGAAATTTACTGTGCAGCAGTCGAAACATTACCTGAAAAGGGGTTTTTTCAGGAAATAACCAGTGGTCTGGAGTTATACAAGACATGTGGGCAAGGGAATACAAGGGAAAGGCATTCCCTTTGTCCACTGGCCCAGTTGCCCCCTCATCAGACACATCTTGTAACTCTCCTCAGAGCCAGGTAAAGAAACGAGGGTAGGACTAGGGCTTGGGGTTACACCAGAGGTACCCGACTCAAGCTCTTCATTCAAGACAACTACGCATTAAACCAGTGTTGCTCGATCCATTTCCAGACCACAGTAAAGGCAATAAAACTGTGGCAGGGGGATTGTTCCTAACGAACACTATTAATAGATAGTAAAGCTGCTTCAGACAATGCATTTTGCAAGCACAAGGAAGGGGAATGTACTTCTACGAGCATGGTTTGTTTCCTATCTTCTGTCAAACAATCAGCTTTACTTGTTTTTGTTGTCATCTTCAAACAGATATTTGACAGTGCAGCAGGACAGGGTTAAAGGAAGAATTTCTATTTGTTGCTTTTATTTGTTTAAAATATCTATTTGAAATAACCCATATTGTTTCTACCAAGCTTATGTTGGAAAAAAAAAAACCCCAAAAAACAACAAAACACCAAGCTCCACAAATTCTAAGTCTCACAGGAATTTGGAGGCTGGTTTTTGGCCAAATTTGTTCCGGCCATGTCTTTTTAACGCTAAGCAGAGGCAGTGACGTTGGTAAAAGCAGGCAGGTTATGCAAGGCTGAGCACATATCTTCAGCACAGTGTGTATGGGACAGCAGTTCTCCAGGGTAACACACAATAGCTTCATTTTAAAAGGGAAAAAAAACCATACAAAGGAGAAAAGCTGTGGAAACAAATTAATTTGGAATATGTAAAAAAGGATTATGAAAGAAAGCACAAACTTTCCTTCTCTGCCAAAAGAAGCGATTTACTATGTGTACATCTTTGCCTTGTTACAGTTTATTATGGAGTTGGGTAGCTAAAAGAGAAAGAATTCAAATAAGGAGAGGCTACAAAAAGGCTGGCTCCTACTGTGAGCACAGGGGTGAGGAGAACATGGAATAATACATGAAAAAAGCAGCTCATTGCAACAAAGTGACTTGTTAAGCCTTCAAGTCTGCCACCAGTGCCCCTCCGAGCAGTGTAACAGATTGCATAGCACATAGTGGGGGTTCAGTGGTGTGTGTTTCTGACTTCCCTTCTCTAAAAGGAAACACTACACAGCCAAAATACAACAACCTTCCACATGCACCTACATGCTGTGAACACCAAAAAGCAAATCAAGTTGCCAAGCGTGGTACATGGCAGTATAACAAGGGGTCATGGGATGAAAGCAAGAAAGAGAACATTTTAGGCTGAACATCGGGGGAAAAGACTTTTGTTGAACTGTGAAAACGCTACATGCCCATGTTAAAAATTAGCTAGACAAAGCACTAGAAATTACTTTGTATACTACAACTCTGCACTGGCAGAGAGATGGAGCAGAGCTAATTGGCCTCTGCAAGCCCTAACTTCTTATGATCCTTCATAAAAAACCAGTCTACAACAGTTCTTAGATTTAACAAAGGCTTGCACTTAGAAGAGAAAATGACACTGGGAAAGCAGAACATCTCCTTGCAAGCCTATTTCCACTGGGAGCTGCACAGCGTGGGAGGTGCAGTCGTTCAAGCGCATTATGTTCTGACTTAAGTCGAGAGAATCATTTACAGTAAATAAACAGGAGTGATACCTTTTTAACATTTTTATCTTTGTGACTTTCTTAGCATGCCACAGTTTGGGGAAAAACAAAACAACAACATAAAAAAAATCCATACATTTTCTTTGAGAATAAGTCACTTTGCCTGTCTACTAAATATTTTCTCATTTCCCCACCTATACATTAACCCAGGCCCAGTTTCACCAAATCCAAAAGGGGAGCCGATGTGTCAGGGAACATTGCATTCCTGCACATTTCATAAAATGCACCAGCTGTTCAGGAGGGAAAGACTCAGGTTAATGTTTGCATTCAGCCATAATTCTTTCCTTCTGAGAAGGACTGGCAAACCAGCAGCTGGTGCATCCTGGCCAGAAGGTCAGTGGCGAGGGAGCTCAGGGCTATCCACACCTCCTACCCTATGGTCCTCATCGGGGATGGCTTAAGAAGGACTTTGGAGAGGAAAAGGCCTGCTCATATCCACAGTTCCCAGAACATACAGTGCAAACATATATATGCTCTCCACAGTGACAATTTTTACTTTATGGATGTTCCTGGTAATAATCAGGGGATGAATTCTTGATTTCCATTGATTGCAATTTGTCACAAATATGGCATCATTGGTATGCAATTGGAAGCACATACTACATTAGGAAAAAAGGTCTGAACATCTGTAACAGAGGTCATAAATAAAATGAACTAGAACATATGAGATGAAATTCCTTTCCCTGGTCTTGGTAGAAGCATATGATTTCCATTAGTAAAAGGACCACTGCAAAATTTACTGCAGAGGAGCTGATTTTCCCTTGGTAGTCTTCTTCACTATAGATCTTCAGAATTTGTTTGCACTTTGGTTTATGTTTTCACAAAAAATATATAAAATATGAGTGGTTTCAACTGTGCAGAATGGTCCCTTTAGCTCCTTTTGTGCAGCTAGGAAGATGTGCTCCATCTTATATCAGCTGAAATTCAATTTTTCACAATTATCCAAAACAACAAAACTCAGCCTGCCTAATTCTCGTGAACATATATAAACACCTCCAACAAAGGTTTAATCTGAGCAGATATTCTGCTCATCTCTGTTCTTGACAGAAGAACACGCCATACAATTACCCCACAAAATAAAACTTTTATCGGGTGTGCATTGCACATGTTTAAATAGCACAAGAGATGAAAGAAATATGAATTATTCCTCTATAACTGCTGTTTGTAGGTGATAAAAAAGCATGCTGTTGGCACCATTCCCCTGAAATCTTAAACCCAATCCCAGGAAAGCACTAGAGAAAAAGTTGTGCTCCAAGTACCTACGTGCCCATGTTAAATTTAAGAATTGGTTTAAGTACCTTCCCTAGACCCAGGTCCTGAGCAAGTGAAATATGATTTTTCTATTTAAAATATTAAAAAGATACAGGCTGCCCAAGTGTTTTACATTTCTTTTTCCTTCTTGACTTCTAATTCATTTCTGACATAGTGTTTCCTTTCAGTCTCTTGTCTGTACCATAAATCTACCTGTAATAATTTGGTACAAGTCACACACTTTGTATGAAAATGGATCCTGCACCCTTCCCAGTCACAGGCTGTGAGGTACAATGTCCATCATAAGTCATGTACAAAGTATAGTTTCAGCAACCAAAATCTCTCATTCAGGCATTACATCCCATTGTGCATCCCAATGTATCACAGACAGCTGGAATTAATTCTGCTATTTATTCCAGAGTAAATCACCGACTGCACAGAATTTAAGCAGTCTAACATCAGAAGTAAATGAGATCAAAATTAGGTCATCTTATATGAACTTTGTTTTGTAGAAACATTAATTGTATTTAATGGTCTTGGGGTCCCCATTATTAACAGAGCTGAGAGACCACAAACTGTTGTCACACCCATGCATCTTACCAACTGGAAGAAAACATTTGAATGTTTTTTGTTTGTTTTTTTTTGTTCTTTTTTTTTTTTCAGAAAATAACATCCAATATCACTTCTTTTTTTTCTTCCCCCCCCCCCAAAAGCTTGCACAAAAGTATCCAGCCTCTGCAAATCTGATCCAAAAAATTAGCTGCGGGAAGCAGGAAGGTGCTAACCAGGCACTGGATCATGCAATAACCCAGCAGCTGACACAGAGTTTCACAGCACTATCTCTGCTCTGCCTGATGGCACCTTGTGCCTCTCACTGGACACATTCACAAACAGGTATAAACACCTCCACTAAATTATTCATGAGTCACAGCTCAAGAAGATAGGCCAGACATCTCCAGGTGCATAAAAGGTTCACAGAGTGATGCCCAGGATGAAGCTGGCCCCTTATTTTCTGTAATGGAGATGAAAAGAAGCAAAATCGGAAAGAACAGTTTCTCCAGCTGTTGATCTTGAGACCCTTAGCACATGTATGGCACGTTCCCCACATTCTACTTTACAGAGCCCTTCATGTTTTGTGAAGTAGGACAGCAAGGTTAGATGAGTCAGAAAACACTGATGAGGAGATATCAACCTGTCAAAAAGCAGTTTTACTCAAGATCATAACCCCTTGTCACATCACTAGGAATTCCTGGGGAACACTAAAGCCCAGACCTATGACAATGCCTTGCTTTTCTTAACTCTTTTTTTTTTTTAATTTAATGATGCCTTTTTTTTTTTTCTTTCGGTTTGGGTTTTTTTTGTCTGCTTTACAGCTCTGCTCATCAAATTTGCACAGTGGTAACAATATGAAGAAAAGCCAGAGAAGCAAACCCAAACTAATTGATAGCATGAGCATGTTTCTCATAAACATTCATTATACACTGTGGTACTGCTGAAGCTGCTGCACTGCCACAGACCCTACAGTTTAGTACCACTGACCTTAATAGCAGGCAGATGAAGAGCAAAACTGACATGTCAAGCATAAAGCTAGAGTAATTTGCACTCTTATGACCAGATCCTGAGCTGGCACACAGTGACCATAGCTTCCCCAAGATCAATGGTATGAGGTCAATTTTTTTTCTAGCTCAGCCAACAATTTTTAATCTGAGCACGGCCAGGAAATCAGAGAGATCATTTAGCATTTGTTAAACTGTCAAATTAAAACTTCTGAGTTTTAAGTTCTTTCATCTTGATACCCATGTTTAAATACATATTTCTTATTACTAGAGCTGCAAGAAATTAAATTATTTCAGATCACAGTTATTTGGAGAATCTTTTCCCCTCCCCGTTACTGACTCAGAAGGAGTCTACTGAAACTTCCCAGCAAAATATGCATGCAGAGTTCAAATAAACCCATACATTCAATGCCTGTTTTACTCATAAAGAATAATACATCCTTTTCTGAGTGAAGATATGGTGAAAATAATTTCCTTTTCCTTGTTGATTTTCTGGAAACAAAATTGGGATACATCATACTCCCCACAGTACCCTTGTCTTCCCTGCAGAAGAGAGGCTGCGCTATGGAAAGCAAGATAAAGTCTACTTGACATGGCAGACAACTAAAGTAGTGAAAGCACATCAACAAGATGGGTGTTTGCTTTGTCTTCACCTTGAGGTAGGAGCTGTGTCAGCAAATGCTGAATTAAGAACACATGACAGGTAAGACTGCTCCATTCACCTAAACATTCCCCTCCATCACTGTGAGCTGCTCCATACTTCCCTGTCTTTCCTTCCCTGTTCCAGTCTGTCTTTCAGTGTCTCTTTGTAGCTCCATGCCAAACCTCTGGATTTCTGCACCACAGCAGCTCTCCAGCACACTGCCCTGCTCATCATCTCCTCTTTCACAGGGGATCTCACCCATTCAAAGGGACTTAGCCATCACGCAGCCATCAAGTCACCTGTCCATAGGTCACCTGTCACTCACCTTCCTTTTGTCAGCACTTGCTAAATATGCTAATGATGTACACGTGTAACAGATGCAAACAAAAAAATTTGCAACAAGACATATGCAGGGCAGCAAAACCTTTCATTTCTTCTCATGGAATCATGTCAAAAGGCTGAAATTCCTCTGAATAAAATTTACAGAGACTTCAAAATCTACAAGAGCTGGAAAGCTAGTGAGGACACAGTGAGGCAGAGAGGAAGAGAGACCAAACCTGCAAGCAGAAAATTTGTGAGATGCAATTCAACGTGTAAAAAATACAATACAGCTATGGTTTTGCTTAATAAAAAAGAAAAAATCTCCAGACCACACAAACCTAGAAAGCAGCAATGGGTAGGAGAGACTGAGGGTCAGTAGCAGATAGTAAATTAGACATGAGTCCACAATGCAGTCTGACAGCAAAAAAGGTCACCACAATTTTAGGCTGCATATGCAGAGACAGCAAGTAACAGGGAAGTAATGGTTTTTATCTATATTGATCGGGTGCAGTCTACTATGGAAAAAACATGCTCAATTCTGTGTTTTGTGTAAACAAAAACTAATGGCAGTTTGGAGGGACTTCATACAAAACAGCCACAGAATAGCTTGGAGGGCTAGCAGAACTAACCAAGGAAGATGAAAAGCTGCCCAAAAAAAGAAAAAAATGGGGAAAAAAAAAGGAAGAAAACCAAACCAGACATTCTCCTACAAAGAAGTTAGAACAATTTAAAAAGTTGAGAAAAAAATAATTGATTGCTGAGGATGGGCTAGCAAACCTGCTCACTTTTGCACTATAAGCAATCAAGACTTACTTTGAGAATTACCAAGTATGATTTGGAAGGGTGTTAACATTGATGGGACAATTATTTCCAGAACTGCTGTCCTGTGTAAGTGTCCAGCTGCACCCTGGGAATTGTTTCTGATTCACACAATAGCTAAGAAAAGCACAACAACGTGAAAAACTGAAAAGAGGATGCAGCAAAGATGGAAAACTTCTTTAGCATCGCAAAAGGGAACTTCAGTAAAACTTGTGGAATAAAAATTAAAGAGTAGGCCTGGGCTAAACTGTTGGGCAATATTTCTCAAGGCTGAGATCAGTCAGTCAGGATGACCTTGTATCACCATAAGGCCAAAATTCCATCTGACATAACTGGGTTTAAAGGCTTGAAGCTGCATCAGAAGGCACATTGTTGAGCTGAGGTGGACAACCAAGGCCAGTGTATTTTGAATGAGTGCCTTAAGATGAGTGGTGCAGGTTCCTCCACATAACATCTTTAGAGGTAGGATAATCCTAAATCAGTAAACCCCACGGAAAAGAGAAGATTCCTGGCAGTATTAAAAAATTTAACAGCACTTCCTCTTTCCCAGAATTCTGGGAAGAGCTTGATAACTTCATGCTCTCTGCTGATCAGAAAGCAGTAAAAGTCTTTAGAGCACCCAGGCCAAGCTAACAAGCTCCAGCAAGAATCAAAGCCTAAGAGCCTGGGCTTTGCTCTGCACTGTCCCGCTGGGCTCAGGGCATGGGATGAGCCTGCTCCTGCCTGCAAATCCACTGCCTCACAAAACAGTGAGGTCAGTAAGCAACCATGCAAAAAACATCTGTGTGAAGAGGGAAGGCAAGACAGAAAAAAAATCTGTGCATGAAGAAAGCACTGGTATCTCAATATGCCATTCAAAAGCAAATCCATCTTGATGCAGGGCAAGATAGCCAATGGAAGTAAAACGACAGCTCTTTCTCAACATCCTATGCCATTTACAATTCATTTAAGCAATCAGTATATTTCAACACTCCTTTTAAATCCAAGCTGGAAGTGCTTAGTATTGAATTGGCACAAGTTTACAAGAGGAGGGAAAAAAAAGGCAGTACAATAACAAAAGAAATCCCAATCCATCTTTTCACTGAGGTGCATTGCCTTGCTAATTTTGCTGTAGAAAAACAAAGCAGCTCTGGACAGCTGGTTAAAAGAAGCTGTTAATTTAAAATAACCTGTTTGTTAATTGCTTTCAACCTTGGTCAGTCAGTTTCTGCACTCTAAACCCTAAAGGTAGCTTGAAATGAATGCATCTAGGGAACAAGGAGTAATTAATGCAAGCAGGCAGCCATGGCTGGAAGACAGAGGTTACGGAGAAGGGAGGAAAGGTCTGAACCAGTGCATGCGCTCCTAGGAATTGGCCCTGCTGCTCTCTCCCTCTGCCCCCCTCCTTTTCCCTGCTGCGGCAGAGCTGCAGCTGCAGCTGGAGCCCTCTGCCCAAGCAGGGGTGTCCCACTGCCCCTCGGGCACTCTGCCACCACCAGCAGAAAAAACTTTGCAGGCAGCGGCTGCAGCAATGGCACAAGCAGTGAAGTGAGCAAAGATCCTGCATGCAGCCATGCTGGCTGCCCTCCCTCCCTGATCTGTCCCTCTCCTCACTGGGGGCCACAGCATCAGCCCCCCTTCCAGAAATTTTCCCTGGCCAAAAGCTGCAGAAGGCTTCCACCAGCTTGTGGGTACTGGGGAAAATACCCCCTACACCCGAGAACCCCAAAACACAACCCATGTAGAAATACAGTTTCCACCAATTCTTCACAGCCAGAAAGGATGATTTTCTGTTTTCCCAGCTTGCTGATCTCCTGTCACCAGGGTAGGGCTGCCCCTTGACCACCTTCAGGAAGAGAAGCTGCAGAAGGAGTGGAAAGGAAAAAAAAAAACCTGGAAATTAGTCACTCGTTTTACAAGCTGCCTCTGCCTGGTTTGCCATGCGCTCAAAATAGAAAAACAACTGACCTGTGAGTTATTTAAACATGAGTGTAACATTTAGAGGCACAAGGCAGGGCACACAGATTTTATCCGACTGATGTCTGCCTGACCCCTGCAAGTCCTCAGGTGACCCAGGCACACACGGCCACTGTGGCCAGCAGTCTCTTTGCAGTGTCCCCACTGCCTCCCTGGGTGCCAAGCAAGAATGTGGTGCTGCCTCACACTGTCACAGGGGGGAAAAAGTCTCACTTAGAAAAGCAAGCAAGGCTAACAGGGGCCAGGCTTGTTTCCTTGTAACAAACAAGGCATCTTCCTCGATAGATTTCCATTCAGGCTCTAGCCTAGTGCATTTTCCTGCAGCAGTGAAGCAGATACACAATGTTTAGAGGGAGCTGGGAGCCACACCTCTGAAACAGACCTTCCAGCAAGCTGTATATGCTGGGACCCACTGTGCCTCCAACTTGCAAGGAACAAGAAAGAGAGCTCAGGGTTCAGGCAGGGTTCAGAAGAGGGTTCAAGTAGGAGTTTGGCAGCACGGTCCCTCCCTTGAATGGCTGTCAACCAATTCCAGCCCCTGTGTTCTGACTTTTAATCCTTATTAAAATCATAGAATTGTTAAGGTTGGAAAAGACCTTTAAGATCATCAAGTCCAACCTTGGGCCAAACACCACTGTGTCAACTAAGCCATAGCACTAAGTGCCACATCCAGGTGTTTCTTGAGCACTTGCAGGGATGCTGACTTCAGCATCTCCATGGGCAGCCAATTCCAATGCTTAACTACCCTTCCAGTGTAAAAACTCTTCCTGACCTCCAGCCTGAACCTTCTCTGTGATTTAATCTCTAGACCATTCACCAGTTTTTACTTTGTGATTTGTATTGCAACAACCTGTGCCAAAAACTACATTTGGAAAGAAAGAAAGAGAAAAAAAAAAAAAGAAAAGCCTTGATAAAAGCTGGCCTCAAGCTTATACCATTACCCTAGTATAAAATCATCCCAATAGACAGAGATGGGATGCTTAATATGCTCAAGAAGATCTATGTGCCTCTATTGTTTGCGAAAGAGGATTTAAGCCATGACTTAACTTGGGCCTTAAGTTGTCTACATGACTCCATTTACCACATTGAGCTTTACAGCACACACCTGCCTTATTCTCTGGGACATTCCCACAAGTTTAGCAGCTACATAGGTTCTTACCTGTACCTGGCATCTCATAGCCAAGCACCACCTTGATGGCAAGGTTGCATGATGCTGTCTAACCAGCTCCTAGTTAAACATTTCACCAAAGACTGACATTACCAGAGGTATGGTTTAAAAATATGGCCATAATTTCCAACCACGTTTCTCGACATAATAATGTGAAGGCAGAAAAGCCAAGCATTCTAAGAGAAGGAAAGATCATGATGAGAGTATGTTGGCAGCTCTGCCCCAGCAGGGCACTACTCTGAAATATGTAATCTTCAAGAGATTATAGCTTGTCAGCTACAGCAGCACAGCACACAACACCAGCAGAGAGAAACTGCAAGGCATGTATATGCACACATATGTATCCTTCAGTCAGCATCACACCCAGTTCCACAGCAGGAGTACAAAGTTTTATTCTTTTCTTTTTTTCTTAAACGCATCATAGCTCTAGGTTATTGTTTCTCCAGGGACAAGTACATTCCTGTTCTCCTCACACTGCTAAATCCAGTAGTGCCTTAAGAGGCTTTGCCTTAATAATTTTCATCACTGTTATTGATAGATGTATTGATACCAGAGGTGGCCAGGTCAGGTTGTAATGACTCTCTGAACTCATGACTTATTTATGAGCACCTGCTAATTTGCATCACATGGAACGGCTCCGTTACAACACACACCACCTTGTAAGCCCCATGTTCTCTCATGGAGGGCACAGGCTGCTCCCATTCAAAAGGGGGGCAACACAGCAGTGAAATCCCAGCTGTACCACAACAGAGGCTTATCACAAGCCAGCACTTCACATTTTCTCCTTCACTGCTAACACCTGAGAGTGCCCTTTGCAAGGCGTTCTCCAGACATATTTTGGTCACAACACCACCATACGGAAAAAAGCTTGCCCAGTGCAGGAAATGCACATTTTTCCAATGTTGAAAGTATTTTCTTAGTAAAAAATATTTCTGAAAAAAAATATACATAACCCTGAAAGGAGCTTCCTGTATCTTCAAATCCACGTTGTCAGAGAGTAGCCACCTCTAGTCCTTTTTGTTAGCTTCCAGGCTGAAGGGAGCACATGTGGACTTCCATTTTAGAGGAGAGATAAGCACCAGCCACTACCCCCAATTTCCATGACAACTGCAAACTCTTAACACATCTTCAGATTTTGTTGCTGGTGTTTCTGTCTCTTGAGCGAATGCCAAGCTAACTCTAGCAGCAAAATTATCATGCAAAGGCATGTGGTCCATTAAAAATATGAGTCAGAGTTGCAGGGTGATGTCACATCAGCTGCCCCTGATGATAACTATCAAAAGTTAGCACAAGCTTCCAAATCACAAACGCCTTGGCTCTGATCCTATTTTAATGAATCTGCTTTTACGATTAAACCATCACTGTAATTGGCACTGGAAGAGCATTGGCAGTCTGCTGTGGTTGCCTTCCCTGCAAAGCATGTTTGTGATGCTCATCTCTGAATGATGCATAGTGTCTGCCTGTCCTCAAATAAATTTTTTTTTTTTAAAAAAAGGTATGAACAGCAGCTGGCAGACAGACTGGTCAGCAGCAATTCATTCCCTGGCAGCCATGATGAAAGCACCACAGGCTAAATTCAGCCCTGGTGGAGGTGGGTATTTCTCCATTTCCTTTCATGGCACTGCATCTATGTTACACCAGGTAGGAAGTTTGGCTTTCTATAACAAAGTATGGTAACTGCCTTTCACTTACTACCTGCTTTTTACAAGTGTTACACTCTAGTTTGGGCAACAGCTTGTTAGGGCAGCTGGAATTGCATTGTACTCCATAGGAAGATAGTGGGGAGCAGTCAGGGAAGGGGAAGAGACAGAGGGAGCAATGCATCTTGTGTACTTAAATAGCTGGGTTGTCGGAGGAAAAAAAATCCACACGCGGCAGCAAAAACACACCAATGCCTAGGAGCCAGGGAGAGGGATTTACACACTTTACATTTTCTAATTTCCCCCTGGATAAGAATCGTATAGTTTATCTAGCCTTCTAGGCTGTGGAAAAGGAGAGGAATATGAGGTTTTGAACACACTACCATGCACGTGCCTGCATTACAAAACCTGTCCTTTTTTTCCCCCAAGCACAAACAGTAGATAAAATTTAAAAAATTAAGCTGGCGTTGAGTATTGTGACACACGGGGTACTAAACGTTTGGGTACTTGGTGAATTTCTCAAATAGATTAGAAGTTAGCATGAGGCAAATGAAAATAACCTTCCCCTCCCCCCCACGACTAAATAAAGAGCAGAAGGGAGAAAGGATGGGGGGGCAATCTTAGAGGTTTCTCCTCCCCTTTTGTCGTCCCCCTCCCCTTTCCCAATATTGATATTGCTCTGCTTTTTGATCTCTGCACTTCTTTGTTTTGGCTTCACAGGTATCAAGGGAAAATGGCTAGCAGTGAGTTCTGTAGCTTTTCCTGCTCTGCAGCCCCTCTGGCTTAGCCAGCTGGATCACACTGAATTAGTCAAGTACTTCATTATCTCCCTTCTCTGCACATTTAGCTCCAGGTAATAAAATGCCCAAACAAGAGAGCCAATGCCTTCTGCTGCACTGTCTGTGAAGTTTTGTTGTTTTGGCCAATTCTGCATATCAGCATTGTGCTATGGGAGGGCATCACTTTTCATCCCTTGCCTGCAGTGCTTCCCAATCTCCATTTAGTCACAGCAGTTAGCTAACCATGTAGCTGTTGATAACATAGCACGGTTTTGGAGCCCCTCAGCCTTCAGGAGGTCTGGGATTTCTCTTCCCAGTGTGGGCCTACAGGAGGAGAGGCAGCTAGCTGGGAGAGCCAGACCAATTACATGGTGAGGATGGATGCAGAGCTACGGATGTGAGAACTGCTCTTATTAGCAGCCAGTGGGGTAGGAGTTTTGCACTAGGGCATTTTCTGCAGTGGTGAACTGCAAGCCAGATATCTAGGTCAGGTAGAGAAAGCCACAGACCGAAATCCAGGCAGTTGCTTTGCACACCCTTCTGTCATGAGGAGCTGTGCAATGCAGAGGAAGAGAGTTTTTTATTATTATTGGTGGTGGTTTTATTTCTTTTTTCTCCTGACTCATGGCGATATAATGGCAGCTACTCTTTTTCATTTGTATTCTTCAGAACAAATGCTTAAAATCCATTTTAATGTATTTTTTTAAAATACATTTTTCTCCTCCCCCTGCTCCATGGGATTTTTTCCCCCCTAAGATGACCTTTAGTTAAAGCCATAAACTAGCTTGAGGCAATCTCTGGCAGCTCTGTCATGTGATGGGCAAAATGGGCCATATTTAAATCACATGGAAAAGAACAGAAAGAAAGAATCTAGTTCACCTCTTCAGTGCTTAACCTTATTCACAATGGCCAGTGCTGAAAGTCTCCTAAATGTTCTCTCTTTGGGGGAGGGCATGTAAAAAAACACATGCTGGAAAAAGTCTACCTTGCACAGAAATCTAAGTTTTAAGAAAACAGTTTTCCCTGTGTGAATAAAAACAAAGGAACTGGAAAAAAAAATATAAGATACATAATTTTTTTTTGGCAGTCACCTTTCTCCCATCCTTGTTTTATCAAGTTTTCCAAATTTCTTGCCTGGGACATTCAGCGCACAGAAGAGTGGGTAGGGAAGAAACATGTGAACCAAAATCTGTGCTAAGACACGTAGTGTTAAAGAAATTCAAATTCAGAGCACTATAAAAGCAGGGGGAAAAAAGCTATATATGCATATTATAAATTTGATTCACAGTCTGCTGAAGTAAACAGCTGACTCCTATTGATTTCAGTGATCTGTGGATCATTCCTTAGCGACAAAGAGAAGGATCTCATGACAAAGGTCCAGACTGCAGCCTTTAGATAAAAATATTAACAGCAAAATACTGCTAAATTAATCCAACTTCTTTTGATTATTGATGTCCTACTGTTTTCTGCCTGAAACAACATACACGATGCATCAGTCATTTATAAATTATTCATTCACAGTTATTTTGGCAGCAGCTTCTTTCCATTTATCAACTGATAAACGTACAGGAGATAAGAAGGGTAATTTTATAGCCCCTTGACATTTACCTTTGACATGATTTCCATATTTAATAAGGTAAAATACAAATGGCATTTTGGGGATTCCAAAGTCCATATTATAAATCTTTGCTTTAACTTCTGTATCCACGTCACTTGAGATGAGTGAACCAAGCACAGACAAACCTCATGAGCACACAAGTCCCTCCGAGCTGGCTTCTCAAGTGTGATTTCAGCAGCCCTGAAATGTGCTTGTTGTGCCACCAAATTGCAGAGCCTCTTCACGGCTGCAGTGGGAAAGATTATGGTTGACTTCAGAGGCTTGGATATCATCCAAAGAGCCACAGCTCTGGGGACTGTTGAAACCATGAGACATAGCCAGGTCAAGAATTTACTGTTGCCTGGCCTTGTTTCTAAAGATCTCATCCATATTCCCACACACACACCGCTCTTGGCCATTTCAGATCTCTGCCCAATATGACTAAAAGAGTCATTCCATACAATCAGTGAAATTATATCTTATGAACCCTGGGGTTAAAGGTGGGGAAAATCAGGTCCCAGATATTCAAAAACTACATCTGTCTCACTGTCCATATTCATCTGGACCTTTGTTAGGTCTGCAACCCACTGGGCTGCAGTACCACAGCACACGACATGCGGTTGCCACACACTGCCAGAAGTGTGAGCCACTCCAAGCAAACAAAAAGCAAGTGGAATTACTTCCATCCTAGAAAAGAATGACAGAGCCTTTGAACAGCATCTGTCCTATTTTTCACTCTAGCCTTTGAGACAATTAAAGACAGACTTAATTTTTTTTTTAAGAGGAAAATAAAAAAAAAAAAACCCACACTATTTAAAATAGCAGAGCAGGAATAAATTATAACAGTACCGTTAATCCCAAGATCTACAGAGACTACCAAAATCCTCCACACATGATAAAGTACCAAGAGACCACTGTGAAATTTGTATGCCACTTCTACAAGTCCTATAAGTATTGCACATTATGCATCTAGAAGTAATTACAGCACAGCCAATTAACTGTTGACTTGCTCTTGCCCTGTAATTCTAGACAGTATTCTTTGTGGAGTTGTTCTTTCAGGAGTAATATTATACAAGAGACATTAGCCGCCCGTTCGTACCTGCACGTACTTCAATAAAACCCTCTACTGTTCCTTTGCAAGACACTGAGCTCTGCACAATACCTAAAGGACACAAGATGGGGAAACTTCAGCTGAGAGATAAAATTGGCAGGGATAGATTTCAGAAACAAAAGGAAATTTTTGGCTGATGGGATCATAGCTTAGTTTGACCACCAACAGTATCCACGAGTGCCATCAAGGGACAGTTATTAAGAGGTCATGTACACCCCAGCCCAATTCCCCCCTACAAGGTGTTTTTTCTCCACACTGTCCTTAAGAAGCCAAGCTAAACAGTCTCATGTTACTTGATGAATGTTGGAGTATGAGAGGTCAATTAGAAGCTGAGTTATGGTATATTTTTTTCTGATAAGTGCCAACAGATTAATGTATTCTACAGTTAGGAAAACAGTTCAACAACATCACCCCACTCTCAGAGACATATACAGCTTTCACATTCATGGCCAGGATGGAGGAAACAGGAGCGAAGGTGGTGAGATGTGCTTTCTGTCATCAAGCCACTATACATATAATTCAGGAGTTATTACTACTATTTATTCCTAAGAAAAACTAACATAAAGCAGAACTCTAGAGGCTTGAGTGAAGCATTAAGGGTTATTCAAACACAAATTCTTACATAAAGCCTTACATTTGGGGAAATTTCTTACCATGATTTCTGTGTAGGTGAAAGCTGCTGGACTGACAACTCTGGAGGCAAAGGTCTCCTGCCTCCTCAAGGAAAAGGGAAATACAGAGAGAACTGTGCACCTTTTCCGCAGCAGGGCAGTGAGAAACTCAGGTCTAAAGACACAGATTACTTGGCAGGGCTGGAAGCATTAACCTAGGGCTGGAAGATACTACCTGGGTCATCCAAGATGTAAAGGTTAGAAGAATCTCCTCTAAAACCCCAATTTCCCAGGTACACCACACACTATGCAACACCTGCAACGCTTCTCCCTCCCTGTACCCCATAATAAACTTCAGAGATCAACTACAAAAGACCACATGCCTCAGAACA